>CM062807.1:927829430-929077499 GCA_031772625.1 Pinus tabuliformis
GTTATACTCAAGCATAATTCCATTTCACATGAAAGTTACATAGAACAATATGCAAATGACTTTGACCTTCAAGAAGTATATGCCAGCTTCGGTCAAGGAAATCAAATTGAAGAGTTGGACTATCATGTACATAACAATTTGTTGTATCACTTGGGAAAGTTGTATATTCCACATGGAGAAAGAAATAATATCATAAGGGAGGCACACACTTCATTTATTGTTGGACACTTGGTGTAGGCAAGATAGTAGAGAATCTTCAAAGGTATTGTTATTGGCCACGCATGTTGGATAATGTTTCTTGTTTCATAAGAGGATGTTCTTTATGCACTACAAGTAAGCCTAGCAATAGGAAAATTGGTTTATACACATCCATGGGATAGTATCTCAATGGATTTTGTAGGCGGTATTCCATTGTCAAGGAAAGGTCATGATTACTTGTATGTTGCTATAGACAGGTTCAACAAGATGTGCATACTGACAACATGTAAAAAGTAAATTACATCTGAACAAACAACCCATCTTTTCTTCCAAAACATTTAGGTTCATTTTGGTCTTCCTACTTCTATTGTAAGTGATCGAGATTCTTGATTTGTTGGGAACTTTTGGTAAAATTTGTGGGACATGATGGACACAAAGTTGAAGAAGAGTATAGCCTTTCATCCACAAATAGATGTAAAAGCCAAGGTGGTCAACAGAAGATTTATTCATCTTCTTAGAGGATATTGCAGCAAACATCCCAAGTCGTGGGATGAACAGTTGCATTACATGTAGCATGCATACAACAGGGAAAAGTATTCTTCCACAAACACATCACCATTTGAGGCATGCTATGGGTACTTGCCAAGAACACCATTGAACTTCATCTTTGAGAAAGATGTCACCATCAATGGTCACAATGACATCGATAAGGCAAGGAAGTTCATAGAGAAAACTCAGTTGATACATCATACAGTGTAGGAACAACTTGAGAAAAGTCAAAGAAGCTATAAGGCAAGGCATGAAAAACATCGGGGTGATCATAAATTTCAAGTTAGCGAAGAAGTTTGGTTATATATTAGCAAAGGGAGACTTCAAGGGGAAGGTAAAAATATTAAGCCAATTTGTTATGGTCCTTTTAAAATTTTGGAAAAGATTGGTAACAATGCATTTAAGCTTGATTTGCCTCCTTATAGGCAAATATACTCTGTTTTTAATGTTGATAATTTTGTATTATTTGAGCCTTCTTTGATTGATGATCAAGGAGAGCGTATTCAGCTACCATCAATAGATGATTTCTCGCGAGAATATCTAGATGAGCTTCAGCAAGATCTTGTACTTGAAGAATCAGGACTTCAAAGAGAGGGGATGTTGAATATCTTTGAGTGGGACTCAAGGGAAAAAAGCCTTCTCAAGACAAATTGTTTCAATTCAAGAAGGTGAGGGAGCTATACCCTCACCTCCTGAATAATTGATAGTATCTTTTGGGGTCCAAAAGGCTTCTAGTGGGGAGGAATGATCAAGTGCTCAATATTTAGCTCAAAATAAAACTTCTCAGGATGGCTTGAAACCTAAACGACCACGTCCATCTTGGAAAAATGATTCTAACACAACTCGTTTCATCGAAAACTGAGTTCGTATGAGAAATTTATTGTGTTATGATCGCTTTGCTAAATAGGAAAAATTTGCAAACAAAATGCCCAGTCACTGCACAGTCAACAATTCGTACTGTTGTCATGGAAAGTGACTAGGAAGGGTCAATTATGGTCAAGAACGAATCACAGATGGACAAGTGGCATTGTTTCAATGGATTACACAGGTGGTGTGTTGGTGCAATGTTATTGGTTTATTTTTGGGCCAATGAAAGAATGCCATGTGGCAAGCTTGGAGGGCACCACATGGCACCTCCCAAAGGCCTAAGCAGGGCTTGGCAATGGAGAATTTTTTTTATGGTGGAGGGTCTAGGTTGAACCCGCGACCTTCGGCATATCGTTTGCACGTTTCAACTGCCCCCACTACAGTGTGTTTCTTAACTCATAGGTTCTCTGCATCAATTTAAAGTTTAGAATTGTTGGGGTTGGCGGATAGGAGGGCTAGCCTGTAGGCCAGCCCTCCACATGTGATCACAACAACCCAAACACTGGCAGTCATAGTTACTGTTTATCTGGCAGACAGTCCCATGCACCAACATCGCAACAATATCCGCCATGTGAACATGAATGTTGTAACACCAAATGGTTAGCACTTCTGATGGACCATCACCCCGATGGTTAATGCAATATAAACACCACATGTGAACAGTACACCATAACCGTCGAGTTTATTGTTAATAAAGTTGCGGGGTTAACACTAAGCGCGAGTTTAAAGTTAATTAATCTAGGGATTAATTTAATTAACTCCTAGTTTAAAATGGCGGAAGTTTTGGCATTGCCACTAATTTTGGGCCTACCTCCACATTTAACGGCTCTAACTGGAGTTATTCCAAAATTAGGAGTTTTTCCATTGATGATCCCCTATATGTACTATTGCAGTGTCATGGATTATTGATCTTTGCTTCATTCTCTTTTCTTATCTGACTCTGTATGGAAACTGTTAATCACACTCATAATATTTGGCTCTACATAATAAATACCCTGCAACATCATTAAATGACTCTCAGCGAAATCTTATCAAATAAAATACAATATGCCAATGTGTTGTGGGGAAAAATGCCTATGCAGGACGATCCTATCCACCTAAGGTGTGACAGTGCCTTAGCAACAAACAGAGACAGCTATTCTGGTTTCTTCCTTTATGAAATGGGAAAGAAGAGAGATCAATGGACTTACCGGTGTCTTCCGTTTGTCCCTCGATCTAGATCCTCTTCTCCTTCGGGTGTTCACAGCTACTTGCCTCCTCGCTAGTCCAAGAGAACAGCTACTTGATTCCTGCGAGATCACAAGAGAACAGCTACTTGCGACAAGAGAATAGCTACTTGAGACAAGAGAAGAATACAACACAAAGGCAGATATTCATATTCATAAAAGATTCAGGATTAGAAATAAATCAAATACACTAATGCAATCATACATCAAAGATACATCAGTATATAGGAGAAAACCAAGATAGCTTTATTGATAAATAACAAGGTTCAGGAAGAGATACAACCCAGAGGGCTCCAATCTAGCATCTCCTTCCCAGCAGAATGGAATTCCTATCTTCACCTCCCTTCAAAGCATTAAGCACCCAATGATTCCAGTCTCAAACCAACAGCAATTCTTTGCAATAACAAAATTCTAGCCTCTAGATCTCATGGAGGAGAGATCTATATATAGTTATTTTGGAGAGAGGATGAGTCAGCTTGAGATCTGACTAGTGTCCTTTCCCTCTATCAGTTCTTGAGTCCACTTGGAGGTTCTTGCTTCCACTTGGAGATTTGGAACCTCTTACTCATCACCAGTCAAATTCCCTGAGGCAAGTGTCATTTTGGAAGTTTCCTGGGCATTGACACATTGAGGAATGAGCCTGCCACTTGTCCAATCTCGCTCAGCGCAGGTAGCCTTTGTTGGAGTTGACATTCAACGCAGGTAGACAGTGGAGCAGTTGACATTTAGTGCAGATGCTCAGTGGAGCAGTTGACATGATCCTGAATTGACTTGTTTTTGAGCAGTTTCAGGTGGAGAACTTCTGTGAATTGCTGTGGTTTTCTAGCCTTGTTCCTCTAGGGGTAGGAACAACATGTTTAGGGACTTTGGATTCCTTAGATTATTGACATTTCATGCTCAATGCTGTAAGGCACAAAAATGTCTATAACAGTTGCCCCCTAAAGTATGAGGCCGTTTATCGGGTGAAATGCTTTATCCAGGAGGGTCCGAAGTTCATCCATTTGCTGGGAGGAGACCTGTAATAAGATACAATACAATACATTATGATTCATACTGCTTTCATGATCTAGCTGAGGCGGGCATTCCCATGCTCAGCTTTATAAATTCATTTTTGTACATAGCACAGACAATCGTCTGATGGTAGACTGATAATTTTGGTGAAATTATCATCCTTTGAGTAGGATGACCATCTGCTGCAATGATGTACATGTCAAATGTCTTTATCTTTCCTGAATATATATCGCAGCCCGGATGGATGAAACTAGATCAGGGGTCTTCAAACTCGTTCGATCTTCACTCTAAGTACAAGTCGATCCATGTGAGAATTGCGCTGAAGTCGAACATGGAAGGACATCGCTTGATTACCGGTCAATGATGTAAACCGTTAACAAGCGCGAGAGGAATCACCGATAATGATAATGACCCTCAAGGTACTGCAGTACAATTTACGTGGTGTGAATAAAGGACTTGGTGTCGAACACCACGCAAAATCTTCTGGTCGAAGGTCATTGATGTATACCTGTCGCCGGAAGTGAGAAACTTGCCATTGAGGCATGCAAGCTTCAAAGTACTGAAGGGGTTGTTCCTAGATCAACTTCTTGGATAATGAGCTGATGTCGACAAGAAGCGATCCGTCAAAGGAGGGCCTTAATGAATCCCACATCAGTGACACGGAATGGAGCTAATGATTTTGATGGAGGTGAAAACGATTTGTGACATATGATTCAGGGTGGCGGTCATGAATGGATGAAGGATAATGTATGGCAGTGGCTGGGACCCGGTTGACTCTTTCTGAACGACTTCTCTTGAACATATGGCGACACTGATGCGATGGATCGGTAGCATTACCCCAATTATGGATGGTATGGCGAGACCATGGTGATGTGACCGGTGAATGAAACAACCCAACCCAATTGTGGTATGGAGGAAAAGTGTCATGTTCAAGAGTGACCTGCTACCATCAAAGTTTTCTTTAGTTTCTCCCAATTTTTCTCCAGTCATTGCTGACCAGTACCTCTTTATTTTTGTCAAGCTTGAGGAGGATAACATATGCTTGTTCTATAACCTGCCCTTCGGGCAAGCCCATCGCTACGTTTTAACGAGCCTAGCGATAGTGAAACTCGTTCTCGTCTAAAGACAAGTTTGTCGCTATTTAGTGATTTTAACGAGTTTAACGACAAAGACAACTCGGTCCCTTTTCATTTTTAGAGAGTCTGAAAAGGTACATAAAGTTAACTCCGAAATTCATTTTTCGTCATCTAATCCCTTAAGTCCGAAAAAGTATAAAACAATACAGAAGGGATGAGTTTTCGATCGTTTTAACGAGCCAAATAAAACAAGCGCTCGATCTTTTTGTGCAATAATCCCTCAGGTCCAAAAAGATTAAAATCTAGAGGAGGGATAGCACTTCCGGTCGCTTTAACGAGTTGGAAGGCCAAAACTCGGCAATCTTTTCATATTTTATGAGTCAGTTGAAAAGAGCTTAAAGAAGACTCGTCTTTTGAGGAACGAGTGATAAACAGGGTTAGCAGCTGATTCCAGGTACAGGTTGGAATTTTCCAATCACGGCAGTGTCACAAGGATGGCTAGGTGAAATCACTCTTCGCAGCTGTTCCTCAAAATGGGTAAACAATCATATGGAGGTGAACGATCGGCCAAATGAAAAGTGGAGGTGACGGTGCAAACACGACCAAGGCTTTAATGGCTGATAAGGTTAACATTCACAGTGGTTATTTACCGGGTAGTGCTTATGTTTATTTTTTAATGAGCATGAAGTCCGCGTTAAAACTGCTCAAACTTATGTTTATTTTTTAACGAGCATGAACTATGCGCTAAAACTGCTTGGATCTTGCGTTTATTTTTTAACGAGCATGAACTTTATGCTAAAATTGCTCATTTATACCAGTCATATGATAAGAGTGTCTCATTGGAGATGCTATTTTTTATGGAGCTTCACCTCACGTAAGCTTTGCCCCGGATCCTTTCGTTATGCAAGTTCGGAAACGACTAATCCTACGAGTTTAAAGGGTTAGACCTACAGGTTTAAAGGGAGGACCTAAAAATTTAAAAAATAAATAGCCACCCCTTGCTTGCATTCCAAAAAGGTTTGCATGCCCCCAGGCATAAAGTACGATTTCAAAGTTACCTCTATTTCTTTTCCGTCAAAAAATTTGTTTTAACGAGAGAGGCTTACCTCTTTCAGGTTACCCAAAGATTGTCTCGTTAATCTTTCAAACAAAAAACTTCCTCAGCAATGTCTACCGAAATAGAAAAAGGTGAGCGACGGGTTCCGTCCTCTCACATAACTTTGACAAAAGAATCTTATTCTAGAACAACCCTCTTTCCTAGATGGACGGGGTACGGACTAGTCATATTCTCCCGCGGAAACCTACCCTATACCCAAAATTCTCTGCTGAAGCAGACCAGGACGCATGCCCCCTGGGTTCCAGTCATATCCTCCCGGATTACTCGCGCTCATCAGGAGGATGGACCGTGGGTTGAGACACTTCTTACGTGAATAGACCATTTAGGGATGGTTCATGACTACTTGCGATGTGTGATCCGGGGAATGAAAGTTGGTCCACGAGCTTGACCATTCTTCCTTCATGTGGAAAACACATTACTCTAAAGAGTGATGAGACGATGGCTCCCATGCAATATATGTAGTCTCGTCCAAGGAGTAGGTTATAATCCAAGGGTCCTTGAATGACCATCACGTTCATTTGAACGGTCTTCCCTTTCAATGTTATGGGCACATTGGGGAGGATCCCTAAAGGGCGACTGGTTCCCTTATCAAAGCCTGATAGATTTCTCATTTCAGGCAAAAGCGCAGGCGAACCAAGCGCTTTCCAAGCAATAGAGGAAAGGATACTCACAGATGCCCCTTCATCAATAACTGTACCAGCCATTACCATTCTGTATATTTGGACGATAATTCTGAATGGTATGCTAGCTGGCAAGCGGGGTCTACCTAGTTGGTTCCAGTCAAAGGACACAACCAGGTTGCTTGGTGGTGGGACCGAGTATACGGCCGGATAGCGCTCTGATGAACTTCCTTCCTGCGATAAAGGAATGGTGGCATTGCCCCCTTGATCATTAGAGTCAGTGCTGATGAAGAGAATTTGGACGGTGTTGTCTTTATTCTCCTCTGTGACTGTGTCATTCGAAGATAGAGCCTCTGAAGGCAAAACCGGGTCAACTGCCATTTCAACCTTTAGACTTTCGTCAGGTATGGATTCAGATGGTTCATCTTCAATGACAGGTGCTTCGGCTGACCACCTGGGCGGGTCAGCCGGGTTCTCAACTAGCGAGGGACTTGGCAGGAGTCTTTGATATCCAGGAGGAAGATGCGCTCGTAAAATCGGGCGATCTTCCAGAACTCTTTTTGCCTCGTCTAAGAAGGGACAACGGTGGATGGCATGATCGCCTTCACACAGTCTGCAGGGAAATTTAGCTTTCCCGCTCTGTCCTGGGGCTTCACTCCCACTAGTTGACGGTGAGCAATCGACATGGCTATCAGAGGTCGATGCTACCGAATTGTGCAGACGGGGGGACCAGTCTCTTAGTATCTGAGGGATACAGGGACAATCTCTATGGAAGTGGTCTCCCTTGCATATGACGCATGGCGATTTAGGCCTTGCGAGTGCTGTGTGTGGATTTTTGTCAGATGACACTTGTTTGCCCCCAGTCGCCTTAGGCTCCTTCTTCTTCTTCTCTTTCTTCTTCTTCTCCTTCTTCTCCTTAGGAACTCGGTTTTTTGATTTACCAGTTCCGTCAAGCGAAGAGGAAGGAGGAGAGGAAGATGAAGTAGAAGGTTGGGAGGCAACTCTTGTCTGATCTAACTGTTGACTCGACTGTTCAGGAATGGTGGTATTCTGAACGACATTGGTTGAAAAGAGCCCGACTGGTAGGCCAATTGTCAGTCCTGGAAGCGACAATGTGGCCATGTGGGGCGCACCAACATCTCCCCAAGAGGAGAAGGGACTAGGATTTCCACCAAGGGGAATTCCTTGGTTGGTGTGCTCCATCTTTTCAACCCAAAGATCAACGCGGGAATAAAGGGTGATTGTTCCGTTTAAAATAAATTGTTAACGACGCTTTAGACACAGCTTGCTTTTTCACTTTTAAAGAGTCGAGAAAAAGCTAAAGATGACTCTAGTCTCCTTCGATGTTTTAACGAGCCCGAAGTGACAAATGCTCGGATGGACTTTTTCTGTTATAGAGTCTGAAAAAGGCCAAAAGAAACTGCTCTGGAGATCTAGGTAGAGGGTGTGCCAAACTTTTCGCAAAACCGCAGAATACTTTTTACGGTACGGGCGGTCGATCTTCGTGAATGCTGTGTTCACTGCATTGCGATCAGTAGGGCGGCCGACATGGCTTCCTAAGGATAAATGATATATGCCTATAGGGGTCTCCCAATATATACGCGACGGTATGTGGGAGCACAATCCGTACTAGCGCTATCGTCCCTCAGGAGGAATCACCCACCTTCCATGAGATCGACAGTCACTAGGCTTAACGACGCCGGAACACGTCTCTAGCCTAGACCTCTATGTTGTGCGTTATGTTGCAAAGCGTTGTTAGGTTCATTCAGTTTATTTTAAGTTGATCTTTTTAGAAGTTTGCTTTTCAAGGTTCACCACGAGATGTATGATACAAATTCCTAAATGCAGTCTAAAGATGATAAGCAAGCTTTATATCTTTTCAACTTTGAAAATCCTAGCTACTAAGGGAAAAGAAAGACACCATCTTTTCTCAAAGAGCAATCAACACACTCTAATGCATTGTTCCTAAATCAAACATGCAAACTTATCAAAATGCAAATGCACAATGCAGGTGTTTGTTTTCCGCTTTCTTAGTATTGATGCCTACAAAGAAAGCTTTTTTGTACAACTTTGAATTTGCTTTAAATGACAGATACAAACAAGTTTACTTTTTCGAAATCAGAAAGGGTAGAAGAGATTACAACACTTAACGATTTTCGAAATAAACTTTTGTTTCGACACTTAAAAGAGACAAATTCAAACCAATAAGCAAAAGTAAATGTATAATCAACTGTAAACAGCCAATGAACTCTCTCCTAAGATCACAATCAACAGATCTGAATCAAGGGCTACAGGATGATTATTTCACTCATGCAAAGGAAAACTGTAAATGATGCCACAAAAACATAAAAACACTCACAGTCTTTTTGTACAAAAGGAGGCGGAATTTAAGCAGAGAAAAGGAGTTATCAGACTAGTACCTATGCTGGTTACAGGCTGCAAAAAACAGAGATCAAAACAGGGCAACAGAGAGCAGAGAACCCCAGCTACACAAGGCTAAACTGGTTCAGCGCAACTCCAACACTGTGGGTTTGACATTCAGCGCAGGTAGCCTTCACGGGACCTGCGTTGAAATGCAGACTGCCTTCACAGCAGTTGCGCTGAAGGAGAAACTCTCGTTTCTCACAGGTTCTGGGTCACAAATTGCTCAAAAATCAATAGTTTCAGGCCAAATCAGAAACACAAGCAAGGTATAATCAAAGGGATGCTTTGAAAGGGTACTAAGATCTATCACAAAGGATCATCAAATCATTTGTGAGTCCATTGTTCAGATCATAGACAAAATCCAGTGAAGGATCAAGGCAGCAACTGTTTACTTTGCAGAAGCAGTTCGATCGTTGTTGTTGAGTCTATGAAACAAACATTGATGTAAACACAAATAAAATGACTAAAACAAATGTCCCCAGCGGAGTCGCCAATTTGTTGTGGGGAAAAATGCCTATGCAGGACGATCCTATCCACCTAAGGTGTGATAGTGCCTTAGCAACAAACAGAGACAGCTATTCTGGTTTCTTCCTTTATGAAATGGGAAAGAAGAGAGATCAATGGACTTACCGGTGTCTTCCGTTTGTCCCTCGATCTAGATCCTCTTCTCCTTCGGGTGTTCACAGCTACTTGCCTCCTCGCTAGTCCAAGAGAACAGCTACTTGATTCCTGCGAGATCACAAGAGAACAGCTACTTGCGACAAGAGAACAGCTACTTGAGACAAGAGAAGAATACAACACAAAGGCAGATATTCATATTCATAAAAGATTCAGGATTAGAAATAAATCAAATACACTAATGCAATCATACATCAAAGATACATCAGTATATAGGAGAAAACCAAGATAGCTTTATTGATAAATAACAAGGTTCAGGAAGAGATACAACCTAGAGGGCTCCAATCCAGCATCTCCTTCCCAGCAGAATGGAATTCCTATCTTCACCTCCCTTCAAAGCATTAAGCACCCAATGATTCCAGTCTCAAACCAACAGCAATTCTTTGCAATAACAAAATTCCAGCCTCTAGATCTCATGGAGGAGAGATCTATATATAGTTATTTTGGAGAGAGGATGAGTCAGCTTGAGATATGACTAGTGTCCTTTCCCTCTATCAGTTCTTGAGTCCACTTGGAGGTTCTTGCTTCCACTTGGAGATTTGGAACCTCTTACTCATCACCAATCGAATTCCCTGAGGCAAGTGTCATTTTGGAAGTTTCCTGGGCATTGACACATTGAGGAATGAGCCTGCCACTTGTCCAATCTCGCTCAGCGCAGGTAGCCTTTGTTGGAGTTGACATTCAACGCAGGTAGACAGTGGAGCAGTTGACATTCAGTGCAGATGCTTAGTGGAGCAGTTGACATGATCCTGAATTGACTTGTTTTTGAGCAGTTTCAGGTGGAGAACTTCTGTGAATTGCTGTGGTTTTCTAGCCTTGTTCCTCTAGGGGTAGGAACAACATGTTTAGGGACTTTGGATCCCTTAGATTATTGACATTTCATGCTCAATGTTGTAAGGCACAAAAATGTCTATAACACAATGATCAATCATTTATAAAAAACTTAATTATCCTTACAATAATACATAACACATAAATATAAATAAGCATACTTACAATGTTATTTGAAATGTTGCATGAAATTTCTTCACACAATGGTGTATATTCTTTGTCTGTGTCATACTTGACCTTTGAGAGATGATATCTAACATTTTCACATGACTTGGGCAATTTTGCAAGAACATAAACATCATTTGAATCTAGCACCAAACATTTGTCTCGTACTCTATCAATCCCCTCATACAGTTCACCCATGTAAACCATACCATAGTATAAATAGATATGTGTACTATCATTAGATTCAACATCTTTAACATGCCATGTAAAATTTGTTTTATTTTTTTCTCGTGAATTCATCCATTCATACATAATCTTTGGTGTACTTGATGGACCAATTGGTTGACTTTTTTATGTTTCTCAGTTCGAGTATGTTCGGTAGTATTCATAGCATGCCCACCTACAACTTTAGATGGTGGAATTGTTGTCCTTGTTCTAAATATATTCATAGAGACCTTCCTTGATGTCATCTTACTGAAATATATATATATATATATATATATATATATATATATATATATATATATATATATAGATATATATATATATATATATATATATATATATATATATATAAACATGTAAATTAGTTAATTAAATGTTGGAAATAATACTGAGAGGGGGGGTGAATCAGTATTATCAGATTAATCAAACTTTTTAAATGCTCAGAAACATATACGCTACTTCAGTTAAGTGAACCAGCGTGTACACGCTACTGTGACGAAGTAAAACAGCGTATAAGAAGAAAACTCACAATTTAGTTAGCTTATTCTTCAATTAAGTGCATCAGGACATTATTCACCATATTAACAGTAAACATGTGCAGTATAACAGAACAGATAAAAAGCCACACACATGAACACCAAGATATAAGGTGGAAACCCAATGTGGGTGAAAACCACCTGCTGCAAGTTGTCTCTATCTTTCTTTAATATGAAACTTCAGTTTACAATCTTTTGTACTGGTGCAGCCTTATACCAGTACGCAGGCTACAACCTGCAGAAGGCTACAACCTTCTCTCGTTCTCCAAACTTCCTTGGAAGGGAGCTCCAACCCCCTTTGCTCTTGTACTAGCCAAGATACTAGTACGTAGGTGCTGACCTACAATCTTCCTTCTTTCAGGTATCACTTTTCATACATTTTCAGACTTGGATATTCCTGAAGCACAACATTACAATCTGAAGACCACAATTCATTCAATTTCCACAACAGATCATTGAAGCATAAAACAACCAAACTTTGAATCACTGAACCACTGAACCCTGTCAATCACCAGTTACCAGAACACAGAGCAGACTACAGAACTCTGCAATAACAGTCAGACCCCACTGTAAACCCAAAATCAAGCTTCAAAAGATATACGCTACTTCAATGAGCAAAACCCGCGTATACACGCGCTTTTACCGAAGCCAACCTGCGTACAGATCTAAAAATAAACTTTCTCAATTTGCAGCTGTACCAGACATTAGTTAGACCCAGAACGTAACATTGCGACAATATGCAGATCTAGAAATACGCATAATCAACCATATCATGATAGTGCATTTCAAACCATTAGATCCCGATCTATCCTTAGATCTAGTCTTCCATCAACCGATGTGATCTCTCCTTAGCTCATATCAAGCAACCCGAACCTGCATATCAGATCTCTTTCTCTCTTAGATATTCAAGCCTTGTCAAAAGATGATATTGCCTAATGATCTTCTTCTCCTTATATAGCCTTAGGCCTTGCTCAATACCAAGAGCCAAAACCATAGTAACACAATACCATCAACTTTAAAACTAGGGATCGACACGCCCGTCGAGACATAATGGTCCGAAATCATAGGCACAACTTCCAAGGACTAACCACCATGGACCAAAGGAACCTTTCCACATACACGCGCTTTTTATGAATCGAACTAGCGTGTACACGCGACTTGGGCTTAACGAAACGGCGTGTATGAGCTTCCTTGGCATGCTGTACAGAGATCTGTCTTCTGATTAAGTTTCCATCACCTGTACCAACCTCTGAGCACCTGTACCAACCTCTGAGTGAGTTGCCATCAAGGACAATACTTGAATCATAATGCCAACAATCTCCCCCTTTGGACTTGATGGCAACCACCACACCAAGTCATTCTCCCCCTTTGACATCAAGGGCAAAGGGTGGACCAAGATATTCTCTTCCTTTGCTGAATCACACTGTCCATACTCCCCCTGAGTACCTGCTGAAATCTCTGAATAATCTCCCCCTTTGTATATGCCAAGGTGTACCAATCTGTCCATGCTCCCTCTGAGTACATGCTGAATCTCTGTACCGCTGAGGTGTGTTGTACATGCTCTTCCTGACTGTAGGCAAGATCTGCAAAAGATGTTCTTCAAGAAGAACATGACTCTATACATCATAAAGGACCTTCCTATCACTTAGGACTCATACATACATCCATCTCTCAACTAAGTGAGGATATACAAAAATTGACTCATCCACCCAACCAAGTGGGTATACATCAAAAATTTACAGATGACAACCAATCACATTGCATCAATCATCCCAGGCATAGTGGGGAAACCAAAATAGGCCGTTACATGACCTTGACACCATGAAAGAGATACCACAAAAAGCGATATATGACATAGAGACAAATAACTAGACCAAGACTTATGAAAGTCACCAGCAGCATCTGATAATCACCATTCATATCAGCAACCAAGAGATCCTCTGTTCTCCTTTCGCCTTTGTTCCTCCTGAAATCAACACCAAATGTGAACTAGAACCAAAAGCTTTAAGATAATGCCAACAATGCATCATTGAAGATTATCTGCTCCCCCTGAACCTGTGCCTGTTGCACTCCCTGAAACTGTGCCTGAAGAATTCTGACATTCCCATTGCTGTTCAGAACTCCAGAGATTTCCCTTGCTGTTCAGAACTTCATATACGCGATTTTTCCTGTATAGAACAGCGTATGTACGCGGATATACTTTCTGCAACAAGCGTCCAACATATACGCGACTTACCCATAATAAAACCGCGTGTATACGCGCATATCCCTTCCGTAACCTGCGTATACCAACTTTTCTGTAGAAAAAACAAACTTCAACAACAGGATGAAGCATCAACTACTCCCAGCTTTTGTCTGAGATATTCAAAAGTTTCCTTGGGCAGTGGTTTTGTGAGAATATCAGCAACTTGCTCCTTAGAAGGAACATACTCCAACTTGACCTTCTGCTCAAGCACTTGTTCCCGAAGAAAATGGTACTTGATTGGTATGTGCTTGGTCTTTGAGTGCATGACTGGATTCTTTGAAATGCTGATTGCACTTGTATTATCACATAAGATAGAGACAGGTGGAGTGCAAGTGATTTGAAAGTCCTGCAAGGTCTGCATCATCCAAAGAAGTTGTGTGCAACAAGATGCTGCAGCCACATATTCTGCTTCAGCTGTAGATAAGGCAATCGAACTTTGTTTCTTGCTGAACCAAGATACTAATCTGGAACCCATGAAGAAAGCACCTCCACTTGTGCTTTTCCTATCATCCACACTTCCAGCCCAATCTGCATCTGTGTAAGCATGAAGAGTGAGATCTGTATTTCTAGGATACCATAAGCCATAGTTTTGGGTCCCTTGAAGATATTTGAAGATTCTTTTGACTGCCTGAAGATGAGTTTCCTTTGGGTTGGCTTGAAATCTTCCAACCATTCCTACTGCATGTGTAATATCTGGTCGAGTACCTGTCAAATAAAGCAAACTCCCAATCATGGATCTATAAGTGGGTTGGTGAACTGCTGCTGATTCATCATTTGCACTGAGGCTGCATCCTGTAACCATGGGTGTACATACTGGCTTTGACTCTTCCATGCCATACTTCTTCAAGATCTGCTTGAGGTATTTGGTTTGAGACAAGAAGATACCTCCTTCATTTTGTTGGATTTGCAATCCAAGAAAATATGTCAATTCTCCAAGAAGTGACATTTCGAATTCTTTCTGCATAACCAAGGCAAAGTTTTGACTCATGGTCTCTTCATTGCTGCCAAAAATAATATCATCTACATAAACAACAAGAATTAGCAATTTGTTATTTTCAACTTTTATATAGAGATTGCTATCTGCTGATCCTTTTGAAAAGCCTTGTTGGTGAAGATATTTGTCCAACCGATAGTACCAAGCCCTTGGAGCTTGTTTGAGCCCATAGAGTGCCTTTTTCAATCTGCATACAAGGTTTGGATCATTCCCAAGAATGAACCCATCTGGCTGCTCAATATATACTTCTTCTTCTAAGTCTCCATTCAGGAAGGCTGATTTCACGTCCATTTGAAATACCTTGAAGTTTTGAAAGCTTGAGAGAGCAAGGAACATTCGGATGGCCTCTAGTCTTGCCACAGGAGCAAAGGTCTCTTCAAAATCTATTCCTTCTTGCTGTGCATACCCTTTACAAACAAGTCTGGCCTTGTTTCTAATTACTTCTCCATTTTCATTTAACTTATTCTTGAAGACCCATTTTGTTCCTATTACATTCTTATCTTTTGGTCTAGGAACTAATTCCCAAGTGTTGTTCTTTTCGATTTGCTCAAGTTCTTCATCCATTGCTTTGACCCAACATTCATCTTTGCATGCTTCTTTCACATTTTGTGGTTCAATGGAGGAGAGTAGAGCCAAGTAGCTTGAAGCTTCTGCAAGTGTCCTTCTTGTTTGTACTCCTGCTTCTTTCTGCCCCACAATCTGAGTTTCTGGATGATTCTTTTGGACATATCTGGATGGAGTCTTCTCTTCTATTCTTGTCTGCTCCTCTGGTTCTTCTTGAGATTCTTCTTCTTCTTGAGGTTCTTCTTCTTCATCATTTCGCCTTTGAGAGTAACCTTCATCTTCTTCAATGTCTTCATGATGAACTTGCCTAGGAATATATCCCTTCTCATCAACCACTATATCAATACTGTCAACAATTCTGCCAAGTCTTTTATTGTAGCACTTGTATGCTTTGCTATGTGGAGAATAACCAAGAAGAATGCCCTCATCTGCTCTAGGTTCAAGTTTGCCAAGTTGCTCATCAGTATTCTTAATATAACATTTGCTCCCAAAGATTTTGAAATGCTTCACGGAAGGAGTTTTACCACTCCAAAGCTCATGAGGTGTTTGAGTGCTGTTTACTCGGACATTTGTTTTGTTAAGAATGATAACAGCAGCATGTGCAGCTTCACCCCAGAAGGTTGCAGGAGTACCTGATTCATCGAGCATAGCACGAGCCATTTGTTGGATAGTTCTGTTCATTCTTTCCACAACCCCATTTTGCTGAGGAGTTCTAGCTGTAGAGAATTCTCTTCTTATCCCATGTTCATCGCAGAAATCAAAAAATTCATTTGATGTGAACTCCCCACCTCTGTCAGATCTGAGGCACTTAATTTTGTGTCCTGATTCATTTTCAGCCAATGCTTTGAAGGATTTGAATTTTTCGAATGCTTCATCTTTGTGCTTCATAAGCCCTAACCAAACAAACCTTGAGAAATCATCAATGAATAATATCAGATATTCTTCTCCTCGAGGTGTCCTTTTCCTAAATGGACCACATACATCTGTATGGACTAGCTCAAGAGGCAAGCTAGCTGATCCTTCCTTCTCTGGAAAGTTAGTTCTGGTTTGCTTTCCAAACTGACAAGATTTGCATATGGTGTTGTCTGGAATTTTGATATCTGGAAGATCGCGAACTGCCTGATATTTGCATGCTTTCCTTATTTGTGAGAAGCTTAGATGTCCCAACCTTCGATGCCATAACCAGTGCTCTTCATCCTTGCTAAGATAGCATTGTTGTTGTCCTTCTTCAAATATGTACAGATTATTTGGAGTTCTTTTGCCTTTGAGAACTGTTTTACCTGTATCAAGATCACGAACAAGACATCCATTCGATCTGAAAATAACCTCGGTTTTTTGATCACACATCTGGCTGACACTTAGAAGATTATGCTTCAATCCATCAACATACAAAACATTTCCAGCCTTGACCTTTTCTTTCAAAGGAGCAATACCTTTTCCTTTTATAGTTGCAGGAGTATCATTTCCAAAAGAAACTTTCTTTCCCTTTTCTAAAGTAGAATAAGATTCAAGTTTTTCTTTATCACCTGTCATATGTTTCGAACATCCACTGTCAATGTACCATAGATTTTCCTGTCCTTCTGCATAAAACGCTATCCCACATCTTTCTGTCTGAGGTTCTTTTATTCTCCATTTTTTGGTGCTCGTGGCTTGTTCCTTTTTCTCCTGAAACCTGCTCCTGCATTCAGATTCTTTATGACCAAAATTATTGCAAATAGAACATTCAACTTCATTTTCAAGAACCGAAAAGTTGTTATAGGTCCTCTTTGTAATCCCTGTCATACTTCTTTGTTTTTGAGCTTCCCTAGTCATGATTGTTTTATATGCAACACATTGAGCTGCTTTGTGACCAAAGTTATGGCAAGAAAAGCATTGTCCATTGAAGAAGCTTCTGCGGTTATTGAATCTACCAGCCAACTGATTGTAATTTCTATTTTCATCTATTCTTGTGCCAAACTGAGAAGATTTTACCTGTGGTTGGTTGTAGCTTTTGTTCACCCTTAAGAAGGATTGTCCCTGATAGTTTCTGTTTGTAATTCGTCCCTGCTTTACCTGATTATCTTCATTGTTCTTCTGCTCATTTCTTCTTGCTGCATCAAGATAACTTTTTGAGGTGGATGCTTGAGAGGTTTCTCCATTATAGCCCAAACCTGTCTTGTTTAGAGGAGACCGCTGCACATTGATAATCTCATCCAAAGTTTCAGATCCTTTGACAAACTTAAGATTAATAGCTTTTGTTTTCTCAATTTCTTTTCTGAGACCAACAATTTCACCTTCTAGTTTTTCAAGATGTTTTTCCTTTTCATCAATTTGAAATTGCAAAGTATCAATGATCACACTCTTTTCTTCTATGCATCTCTTGAGTCTAGTAATTTCATTATAGAGATTATCCACATCTACAGCATCCTCATAATCATCATCTTCAAATGCCATTAATAGCTTATATTTATTACCTTGTTCATCTTCATCACTGTTTGATAAGCCATCACTATCTTCATGGGTGTAGTAGCTTTTCTTATTTGCACTTTGTTTCTTATTCCATCTAGCAGGTTCTTTTCCTTTATCCTTATTAGGACATTTTGCAGCATAATGACCTACTCTTCCACAAGCAAAGCATTTGAAAGGTAGCTTACCTCTGAACCTTCCAGCACCCCTTTGAAGATTTCTGACAAAATTTGATTCTTCTTCCTCTTCTTCTGGAACATGGCTTGCTTCATAGTAATCTTCTTTTCTTGATGCCTTAAAAGCAGCTTCCCTTCTGTCTGATGGACCTCCCTTTCTCATTTCATAAGCAGTTAGAATTCCATGTAGCTGAGACATAGTGAGAACTTTGAGATTTTCCTTTTCTTCTATTGCAGATACTTTAGATTCAAACTTGGGGGATAATGATCTTAGAATCTTTTGAACTACTATAGTCTCTTTTATTTCTTCACCCAAATTTTTCATACAATTAACAATCTCATCTACCCGAAGAAAATAATTAGCCACACTTTCATCATTATACATCTTGAGGGTCTCATATTGAATCCTGAGAGTTTGAAGTTTAGCTTGCTTTACCTGTTCATCTCCTTCATAGCTAGTGATCATTTTGTCCCATATCTCTTTTGCTGATTTGAAGTGCATGACCTTCATGAATTCTGTTTGAGATATACTTCCTAATAGAGTACTGACTGCTTTTGCATTTGTTTCATATGCCTTTTTCTCAGCTGGATCTGTAGGAGTAGCTGAAGGAAAAGCATAGCCTGTTTCTACAATGTCCCAAACTTCTGTACCAAGAGATTGAAGATATGCAGTAACTCTTACCTTCCAATAATTGAAATTTGTTCCATCAAAAACTGGTGGCCTGATTGATGCTTCTTTCTCGTAGTTGCTCATGATGAATGATCTTCCTTCAAGCGATCAAGCTTCTCTGAAGGACCCGCTCTGATACCAATTGTTGGAAATAATACTGAGAGGGGGGGTGAATCAGTATTATCAGATTAATCAAACTTTTTAAATGCTCAGAAACATATACGCTACTTCAGTTAAGTGAACCAGCGTGTACACGCTACTGTGACGAAGTAAAACAGCGTATAAGAAGAAAACTCACAATTTAGTTAGCTTATTCTTCAATTAAGTGCATCAGGACATTATTCACCATATTAACAGTAAACATGTGCAGTATAACAGAACAGATAAAAAGCCACACACATGAACACCAAGATATAAGGTGGAAACCCAATGTGGGTGAAAACCACCTGCTGCAAGTTGTCTCTATCTTTCTTTAATATGAAACTTCAGTTTACAATCTTTTGTACTGGTGCAGCCTTATACCAGTACGCAGGCTACAACCTGCAGAAGGCTACAACCTTCTCTCGTTCTCCAAACTTCCTTGGAAGGGAGCTCCAACCCCCTTTGCTCTTGTACTAGCCAAGATACTAGTACGTAGGTGCTGACCTACAATCTTCCTTCTTTCAGGTATCACTTTTCATACATTTTCAGACTTGGATATTCCTGAAGCACAACATTACAATCTGAAGACCACAATTCATTCAATTTCCACAACAGATCATTGAAGCATAAAACAACCAAACTTTGAATCACTGAACCACTGAACCCTGTCAATCACCAGTTACCAGAACACAGAGCAGACTACAGAACTCTGCAATAACAGTCAGACCCCACTGTAAACCCAAAATCAAGCTTCAAAAGATATACGCTACTTCAATGAGCAAAACCCGCATATACACGCGCTTTTACCGAAGCCAACCTGCGTACAGATCTAAAAATAAACTTTCTCAATTTGCAGCTGTACCAGACATTAGTTAGACCCAGAACGTAACATTGCGACAATATGGAGATCTAGAAATACGCATAATCAACCATATCATGATAGTGCATTTCAAACCATTAGATCCCGATCTATCCTTAGATCTAGTCTTCCATCAACCGATGTGATCTCTCCTTAGCTCATATCAAGCAACCCGAACCCTGCATATCAGATCTCTTTCTCTCTTAGATATTCAAGCCTTGTCAAAAGATGATATTGCCTAATGATCTTCTTCTCCTTATATAGCCTTAGGCCTTGCTCAATACCAAGAGCCAAAACCATAGTAACACAATACCATCAACTTTAAAACTAGGGATCGACACGCCCGTCGAGACATAATGGTCTGAAATCATAGGCACAACTTCCAAGGACTAACCACCATGGACCAAAGGAACCTTTCCACATACACGCGCTTTTTATGAATCGAACTAGCGTGTACACGCGACTTGGGCTTAACGAAACGGCGTGTATGAGCTTCCTTGGCATGCTGTACAGAGATCTGTCTTCTGATTAAGTTGCCATCACCTGTACCAACCTCTGAGCACCTGTACCAACCTCTGAGTGAGTTGCCATCAAGGACAATACTTGAATCATAATGCCAACATTAAAAAACCACACATATTACTTAAAAAATAAAAATAAAAATAATTAACACTATAATTGTTATTTAAATATAAAAATAAGTTAGATTATATGTAATTTTTAAAAATGGTTATAAAATTTATATATATAAATTTATAAAAAAAATTATTATATAAAGTTATTAAAAAAAATGTTATTAAATATAAATTTAAAAAAGAGAGTAAATTTTTTTTAAATAATATGTATTGAAACTTTTATAAACATGGTATTTTATATAAAACTTAAATTATTAAAATGAATAAATTATATATATATATATATATATATCCTTTAGCTTGTAAAGGACAGATGACCGGCGATGGTTGTAATATCACATTCATCAAAGTAACAATCTAAGCCAAAATAACTGTCGTCCTACCTTGAGATCTCGATGGAGGACATGGTTTGTGTGCAGGTAATCCACAGCTTACCTATCATTTCAGGAAGCAAACCGAAGCCTGATTCATACTTGTTAAGGATTTACGCCTATATTGTCAATGCTGAAGTTCAGAAAGAAGTTTGCAGCAGCTGGGGTACTGTAAATTCGTTTCAGCATGAAGTATTCGCCGCATTTAGGGACCAATAAATTCTTAGGCAATTTAGTTTCAAGTAGTGGATTCTAAAACGCAATAAGAACTCCCAACTGGAAATGGTTCCCTGCTGCTGGGGGTTACATTGTAACCCCATGAAACGATGAAGCTAGTTCTGCAGACCATAGTAGGTGAGTTCTTAATCTTGCCATTGTACGATTTTATTGGTTTGTTGACAATTTTCCAACCGAATAAAACACCTATGTAAGCCAGCCCTCTATGGAACAAGCAGCCTAGTATTTCAGACCTACTGAATGCATGCTAGGTGGGTATCCAACATCACCATGATTGCTGTATTGACGGCATTGCGCTGCCCAAAGAACCCAATACACTCTGGAATCCAAAAAGTTTGACTCGCATTTTCTTCATAATAAAATAATCAATTAAAAGAGGAAGAGCATAAAAGCCAGGGAAAAGTTCTTACTTTTTCCGTTCTTCCTTGTGAAGAACCAAGATAGCAGCACCGAATGCTCCTCTACCAATCTGCTCCATGATCTCATACTGATCCATTTTCGACTCCATTGTCCTCAGATCTATTTACACGCACCTCTACTTCTTCAGAGCTCCCACTGTATACTTGAATATTCAATAAACACTGTAAAAAATACCCCAAAACAATCAGAGCCCCCTCACACGCAAAAATAAATCTCTGAATCTCTTTCTGCAATCTGATCCCAAGCTCGTTGCCTCAAAATCTTTGTGGGCATGAAGAGCTTCTCACATGATAGCCCCCAAATCGTCCAAATAGCACCAAGTTCTCCTCTTTTCTCCCCTGCATTAACAGATCAGCTTCCTACATCAATTATTAAGCACTTCATATTTCCTGTGAAACACCTAGAGCCATTACAAACTTCACAGCCCATCAGCTGGATTGAGCGCCAGTACCAACAGCACAAAGAAAAAGTGATGGATATACTTACACTCCATTTCCAAAATAATATTTGCACACACCATTCTTCAACATGAAGAAATGATTTATAGCATCTTCTTGACAAAATAGAAGCACGAACATAATAATAAGACTCTCTTATGTGATCAGAAAGAAAATTCCATCTCTTTCTCTAGTTAATTAGATTATGCATAATACCAATAAAAATGTTGAATTTAAAGCATAGTTCAAGGTGTCCAAAATTCATGGTCTTGAGAAATGTCAAGCTTTTGGTAATAAGGATTTAAAGGTAATTATGAACCAAATTAAAAAATATGCATTATTTAAACTTCATCTTAAACAGGTCTATAAAAAGAATGAATAAATTATCAAAAAGATTTTCTCTTTCAACATTCTTTTCGTACTTAAATCCAGAAACCATGTACTTTATACTTTACCCTACATATCAAATTTCAGATTATCCATTGAGGATACAAAGTTCCAAATCTTATATAGAACTATGTTACCTAAGGTTGTTGATGCTGGGAAGGACTTTTGTTTTGACCAGGAAATTTGTAATTTCCTAAGAATGGGAAATCAAAGAATGGCGTATATGTCATGTAGTAGAAGAGGAGATTAGAGGTATAGTCAAACTGAAATTCATATTCGATTTCAACGAAACTTTTACCTTTGTACGGACATAATATGAAGAAATGATTTATAGCATCTTCTTGACAAAATAGAAGCACGGACATAATAATAAGACTCTCTTATGTGATTAGAAAGAAAATTCCATATTTTTCTCTAGTTAATTAGATTATGCATAATACCAATAAAAATGTTGAATTTAAAGCATAGTTCAAGATGTCCAAAATTCACGGTCTTGAGAAATGTCAAGCTTTTGGTAATAAGGATATAAAGGTAATTATGAACCAAATTAAAAAATATGCATTATTTAAACTTCATCTTAAACCGGTCTATAAAAAGAATAAATAAATTATCAAAAAGATTTTCTCTTTCAACATTCTCTTAGAGTGCCCTGCATACAACCACATTAGATCTCAATTTCACAATCTTTGTTACAACACTGACCTTCCTAGCCTTTTACAATGTCAAAATTATAGTGAGCTCGGGAGGCTTCTCTCCAAGCTTTTTGAGCATAGGAATAAAATCTTAAATCAAAATAAATAATTTGTTTATTTAGGTCCGATAGATCATTGTTTGGTCTCAGCGGACATTAACCATCATCATCATATATATATATATATATATATATATATAATATTAATTTTTAATATTTTTTAAACATTAATTATATGTAAATTAACATTTGTAAATAACAATAAATGATTTTTGTCTAATGTGTCTAAAATTAACGTAGTTATATAAATTACCATAACACTTTAAATTGTTGTTATTAGTCCCTTCCATGCATGACTATGGTCTGTTGACTTCTATTAGTTTAACATTGACCAATCCAAGTTATAATATTTAGCTTTGAAAAAAATATATTTAGTGTTCAATATTATTGAAAAAGTTATTTTTCAAACATTTGATTGGACCATAATTTTGAAGGTATAACCTTTGTGCCATGTGATAATTGCCTCACATTTTTTTCACATAATTTCTAGATGTAGTTGTAATATTTATGCCATGATTTTTAAATATTTGTACAATGATTTTTCATTGTTAAGATTAATTAAAATCTTTGAAAATAGATCATACTCACATAAATAGACTATTTACCATCATTTACGGCTCACCATAATTTAAGCAAGTCCTTCCATAGAAAACCAACATAGATTCATGTTAAATATCGATCTAGAGGGATACAATTTCTTCATGTGCAATTTTTTCTATGAGCCAACATTATTTAAATGTTTTGTATAGTTATTTAATTTTTTAATTTCTAGATTTTTAGATTTTTTTATTTTGGCAGGAATTTGTACAGTGAGCCTCTTAGCTTAATGAATATGAAATAAATATGTCTATGGAGAGTTACTACCTACCATTATTATTTTTTCCTCAATGCTTTAACATGTAAGGGTAAAAGTGTAAATGTGCCAACTTACTAGTGGTTACTACCCACCAAAGGTTTATGCAAGTCCATATCCCTTAGTAGGCAATTAACTTTTCTACTTCATGATAAACCCTTTATTTGCAAAGCTATTTGGAAGCATGTTAGAAAACAAAATTAGCAACTGGGCAGAAGAAAGAGATAAGCATGCTAAAGGGTAAGCAGGTTTTAGACCTAAACATTCCACAATTGATCATTGCATAAGTTTAAGGCACATCATTGAAAACGTTTGGGAGAAAAAGGAAGAAGTCTTTTGTTGCTTTGTTGATTTCAGAAAAGTGTTTGACTCGGTTCCTAGGGATAAAATTTGGCACAGAATGGAGGAACTTGGGGTTCCTAAACATTTGAGAGTCGCTGTGCATAGGCTGTATGAAGAGGTGAAAGTCAAAATTAAAACTTCAGCGGGCATTTCTGAAAGTTTTAGAAGCGATATCAGGGTCAAGCAAGGTTGCCCATTGTTTCCTACCCTTTTTGGTTTATATATCAACAAGCTTGAGGAGTGGTTAAATTCGCAAGGGGGTGATGGTATCTATTTGTGCAAGTTTGTTATAAGGCTTCTTTTGTATGCAGATGACCCTATTCTGATTGCTAAATCGGCTCTTGGTTTGCAAGAGCACTTACTATCCCTTGAACATTTTTGTGAAAGTGTGGGGATGCAAGTCAATATCAACAAAACAAAAGTAGTGGTCTTCTCTAAGAAAAGAAAACATAACCAGCATAAGTTCTACTTTGAAGGCAACATTCTAGAAGAAGTTGCAGATTACAAATACCTCGGAATTGACTTCAACAAAAATCTAAGCTGGAATGGTTGTAGAAAGAAAAGAACTTTGGGGGGTTGGAAAACATTTTATGCTTTTCAAAATAGGTGTAGTCTAGAGGTAGAGTTATGGGACTAGAAAAGCGCTCAAACTCTTTTTGGGCTTCTAGTGATTCCAGTTATTCTCTATGGTTGTGATTTGTGGGCTAGCAGTACCTCCGACACGTATTGGAGACAAATTGAGAAAATCCAGAAGCATTTGATTACAAACAAATTTAAGATTAAAAGTGTAGTTCCTTATGATATCTTGTTAAGTGAAACAGGGACTTCTCCTATTGAAGCAATTGCTATGGTGCGAGTCATAAGGTATTTAAAAAAAAATGAGCAAATGGAAGAGGGTAGATGGCCTAAGGTTGTCTTTAATGATAGATTGTGCAAGAGAAAAATGCTTGGATGCAAAAAAATAAAAATTGGTTTAGTAAATGGGGTATTTGCTTGAACGTGTGTCCCATAAACAACAAAGAGATAAAAACTTTTGTTATGGAAAAGTTCCACAAACGTACTTGGGATAAGGAGCTAGGAAGAAAGAAAAATTACTATATTGAAGTGTTTAATCCCACGCATAATCATCAACCAAAAGCATACATAGAGGCCAATATCTCTTGGAGAGCCAAAATTCTTATTGCTCAGTTAAGGACTAATTCTCATCAACTTTGTTTTGAAACAGGACGTTGGAAAAGGCCAAAGGAAGTGTGGGAGGAAAGGGTATGCATTTTTTGCTCTTCCAGAAAAGTGGAAACAGAAAAACATTTCGTTTTAGAATGTGAGGCCTTCAAAGAAAACAGTGAAAGTTACGCAGATATGATGGCAGTTAGCTCTTGGGATAATCTATTTAGCGAGGGGTTTGTCGAGAAGATGGGAGCATTTATTATGAAGCTTCATAGAAAAGGGCCGAATACATCAAGCAGATGAAGAAACATTCTGTCCCATAGGCTATCTTTAGCCTCATGGATGTTAAAATAATTTCTTTCCTTCTCCACTTAAGTGGCAGGGACTACCTTGCCTGCATCACTTGTTATAAAAAGATTTTATATGTGTATGTGTAGTAAATTTTTTTATTTTGAGAGTCACACCAATTTAACATGGTGATTCATGTTAATATAACACATGTTATTATGCTCTTTTTTATAATTAATCAATTTAATTAAAATGACAAAAAGAACATAACTATTCTTAAAATAATTTTAACCTTTGATTTGTCACTATTATTGCAAGTAAATGCCAATAAACATCAATACATAATAAGCATCAAACCACTTATTTCATCATAAGTCTCAAGTAGGTAAAAAAGAAAAAAAAAAACATAAAATTAATTAAATTATTATTATTATTATTATTTTCACATAATTGGTTGCTATTTATATTCCAAAAAAAGATTGGGAGATTGAGCTCCTGTGATACAAAGTTTTAAGCCCGAAGGCGAAGCTAGGAGATGATTCGAAAGAAAAAATTCCCCTTTGCTTCTGTGATTTCTGACTTTTGGAAAACAAGAGTAAGTAAAATTCTAACAAACTGAGACAGAAGTAAGCAATATCTGCAACACATCTTTAATCTATGCTGATATGGCTGATCCGGCGTGTTGTTGAATCTTCTGGTTTGTTATCGACTTTAGCATTCCTGAGACTTGAAGAACTGGTGCTAGGTGCATTCTTTTTCTCCATCATGTACTTCAAGATTTCGATTGATTCCTGGACATGACTACATTTATTCGCCAGATCATTAAACTATTCCTGGAGTGAGGAGACTTTGTGAAGAAATAGATTGATATGTGCTTCATATTTTCACTGGTCATTCTGGCATGGGAATCTATTTTTGCGTCTAGAAGTCTTTGATGCGCGCAGATTTATTCTTGTTCCGCCTGTAGATCAGCATAATGTAGGCAGTCTTCAGTTCTTGCCATATCGTGGATGTTGGGTGCTATCTTAGTGCTCTGCTTGGGATGAGAAAGACCTGGAACGTTTAAGGAGTCCTGTCTTGTCGATGAAGATAAAGATGAAGAACGACTAGAAAGGAGATCACCCTGGTGAGTAGAAGAACTGAGGGGATAACCCTTCTGAGTCGAAGGAAGGGAGAAAAGAGGAAGGCGCCGCGGAGAAGTGATGAGGACAAAGCATAGATCAGAGAAAAGAGGGGAATGTAGGTAAGGAAGAAACAGAGAGCAGCAACGAGCTGGGGAGACAACGGAGACTGAGGTCCCAGCCAAGCTGGGAATCGAGGAACAAAAGCAGAGGATCACGTAAAAAACCATAGAATAAAACTGAGCTCTGGATTGAGGAGGGATGCTCGATTTTATAGGATGAAGACCACATAAGTGGAGGCGGGGGATCACGAGAGAGGGAACAAGGGAATCACAAGAGTGAGGGAATCGAGTCAAACGGGGCAGAGCAGAAGGGGTGATGGGATTGTTGGGAGGAGAGAAGATCTCAATCAGAGATTTGATGGAGGAAGAGAGATGTAGATGTCTGTCATAGAATCCCATGAAGATGTTGTGGAGGACAGGGTCAGATGAATTGCGACAGATCATGATGAGGGAAAAGATTATGGGAGATGATGATGGGATTCTAAATTATTGCAGAGAAGATTGCCTTTGGGTTTGCAACAAGCTTTGTTGGCACGAATGTCAGCTTCTTTGTTGAGAGAACGAAGCACATGGAAAAATCGAAGTTCCATATTTTGACGGGTTAGAGCTTGACACCTGTTAATCGTTTGTTGAAGGAAGATATTGGATGCCTTTCGATTGCAAACCATGAGACTGATGATTGTGGTCGAGTCTCCAAAAATCATCGCTTTTCTAATTCCAAATTTTTGGAGTTGATTTAGTCCTTGATAGAGGGTAAGAGCTTCTGCCCTGTTGTTGGATAAGGAACCCAGTCCCCATTCATAAGTGGCTATAATGCTACCACTGGGATTGTAGATGACTCTGCTTGCACCTGTTGTTCTTGGGTTGGATTTAGAAGCTCCATCAAAGAAGAGATAGTGGAGATTGCTGCCTTGGAGCCAGCTCGAGAATTCTTCTTCTTTGTTTCTTATTTTCCAACCATGGTTAGGGATGATAGACTGGATGCTGGAATTAATTTCAATCTAATTGCTATTGCTTTTATCTAACAAATAGCCAATAAAATCCCTTTCCTCAACACAGAGGCCAGCGACATCAATTTTCTTCATATTTTTGGCAGAAATGGTTTCTAACGTTAAACTTTTTGCCTTGCTGCAGAGATGCCTTCTGATGGTTTCCTTGTCTTGGAAGATCATACGGTTCCTTGCCAACTAGATTTTCCACAAAAGGGCATAGGGGAGGGCATCCCAAACCCGTTTGGCTATATTGTTCTTCTTATGCTGCCAAGGGTAACTCTTCTTACATAGATTCAGAACCTCGCCAATGGAGTTTTAGAAATTCCATGGGAGATGATCGTTGGGAAATATTCCTTTCCAGCAAGAAATTGCAAAACAACAAGTGATAAAGAGATGCTGGATGGTTTCTTCTACTTCTTTACAATTTGGGCATCGAGAAGGTCCTGCTATACCTCTCTTTCGTAGATTATCAGTAGTGAGTATTTTCCCTTTCAAGAGGGTCCAGATGAAGAATTTGATTTTGGGGATGGCCTCAGACTTCCAGACAATTTTCCAATGTGTCCAAGTAGGGGCAGGATAATCTTTGTTGCATAAGTATTGGTGGCCAGCTTGAATTGTATAGTTAGAGCTTGTAGGATCCCATCAAAAACTATCGATGTCATTTTTTATTATGGGGGAAATGCTGTGGAGATGAGCTTGAAGGATGTCAAAGTTCTCCTTAAGATCTAAGGGTATGGGTGGAAAAGTCCATCCCATCCATATCTGCGAGTGGGTGTCCCATTGCAAGATTTGGTCCAGATAATGAATTCCTTTATTGTAAAGAAAGAGAAGGATTTTATCCGTACCTGGTTGACTGCTGATAGATTGATTCCCCATAATTTTTTCTGCACCAATTTTGATACTGTTGCCTCCCTTGGGGACTTTGGAGGTGTTTTGGGCCAAAAAAGGGATTACTTTTTTGCATAATTTCCAAATTTTTGAACTGTTTCTAGCATGCATTTCGCAGTCCAAAAGTTGTTGTCTTGGGCAGCTTAGATATTTGACTTCTAGTACTCTTTTCCACCATGCTAGTTTCTCACTGATTAGTCTCCACATGATCTTGCCTCCAAAAGCCAAATTTGAGAGCTTGGGAGATTTGATTTCGAGTCCTCCACAATCCTAACCTTGAATTACTTGCTTCCAATTAACAAGATTGAAATTCTTTTTTTCATTTTTCCCCCCTTGCCAGAGAAAATGGCGGAGAATACTTTCCATTTTATTATGGAATATGGCTGGAGCCTACATTAGTGTGAATTGATAGAGTGGAAAAGATGAGAGCCCTGATTTTAGGAGAATAAGGCGGCCTGTCGAGTTAAGCCATGTAGAACCCCACTGCTGCACTTTCCTCTTCATTTTGTCTATAACTGTGTCCCATATTTCAGCTATTAAGGGCCCAATGCTCACATGCATTCCCATATAGGTGAAACAATCCCAATTCAATTTTGCAAGGGACCCCAAAATTGTTGGCTATATTATGGAGGGTTTGGGCTGTTGCATGCCAACCATAGATGCAGCTTTTTAAAAAGTTGATCATGCCTCCTGAATAACTCATATATTTGTCCAGAAGAGTTTCGAAACTACGAGCTATTGTGATAGACGGCCCTCCTATTAATAGAGTGTCATCTGCAAATTGGGAATGGTTTATGTTTTTGACTCTGTTCTCGAATTTTATGCTAGTGATGAGACCAGTTCGTCTCCTGTAATCTAAAGCTTTGCTGAAGGATTCTGCCATCAAGATAAACAGGTAAGGGGAGAGAGGGCAACCTTGTCTCAGCCCTCTCGAAGATTGAAAGGGTGGTCCAGGCCTACCATTGACAAGGGGGGAAATCCAAGGCCCCATGATACAGGCTTTGATGAGATCAAGGAGGGGCTTAGCAAAACCCATTTTCTTAAGGACAACGATTAGAAAGGAGTGCCTTACCCTATCGAAGGCGTTGGCCAAATCCAGCTTCAGGATGAACCCTTTTTCTTTTATGGAATGACTGGAATGGATTGCTTCTTGAAAAATGAGGATTGAATCAGAGATTTTCATATTGGCCAGAAAACCACCTTGATTTTTAGATATGAGTGAAGGAAGAAGAGGTTTGAGACGAGTAGCTAATATTTTTGTGAGGATTTTGTAAGAGGAGTTGTAAAGAGAAATGGGTCGGAAGCGGGAGAAGGTCATGGGGCTATTCTCTTTGGGGATGAGGGCTAGGTAGGTGGAATTGGTATAGCCTCCAATTTTCCCTTTGCGTTGGATCCATTTCATCATTTTGATAAGATTCTTTTTAATAATACCCCAATGAGCTCTATAGAAGTAGATTAGAAAGCCATCCGGTCCAGGAGCTTTGTCTAGTTGGAGAGCCCAGATGGCTCCTCTTATTTGTTCTTCTATCTCCTTACTCAAGTTGTCATTGATTTCTTTGTTGATCCCTCTTGGAAGGTATTGTAGCAGGTCTGAATAGTTTTCCTCTTCCTTAGTTTCTGTTAGGAGTTCTCTATAATGATCTGAAGCTGCCTACTTGATAGCACCTTGGCTAGTTTGTAGATTTCCTTCTCTATCAATGATAGAGGTAATGTTGTTCCTAATTTTCCGGGTTGTAGTTTTCTTATGGAAAAAAGCCGAATTTTTGTCTCCTCCTTTCAGCCATAACTGCCTAGACTTAATTCTCCATTTTTGCTCTTATTTTCTATTGATGCGATATAGCTGACAACAGAGTTTGTCTTCACGATCTTTATCTTCCTGCTGAAATCTGTACTTCTCAATTGTGCTATGGAGATCCTCCAATTTGGCTTTGGTCTCTCTTTTCTCTTTTTCCGGCTCCGTGTAGCAGTTTTTTGCCCAATATTTTAGAGCATATTTGACTCTTTTAATTTTGCTTTCCCAGATATATCCTGGCGATCCTTCTATGTGCTGCTACCAACTACTTTGAATAATACTTTTGACTGTTGAGTTATCATTCCACAAAGGACTGTACTTAAAGGGAATAGGCCCCAATGAGCAGTGGGTTTCAAGAACCAGAGATGTGGGGTAGTGATTTGAAGCTGTGAAGGGATGGATGAAGGCATAAGCTGCAGAGAAAGTGGAGAGAAGTGAAACATTCACCAGGATTCTATCCAACCTTTCCATAATGTTGTTTTTCCCTAGCCTGCGATTATTCCAGGTGAATCTGTGGTTTTTTGGGACTACATCAATAAGGTCGCGGTCTTGCATGATAGTATCCACCTGGTTTCTATAGGGATCTAAAGACAAGTAGCCTTCTCGCTTCTCATTGGAGTGCAGGATGAGATTTAAATCCCCCCCCAGAATAATGTTACTATTTTCTTCTTCATCTATATTTTCTTTGAGAGTGCCCCAGCATTGCTCCTTGTCTCTATAATGGTTTGGAGCGTATAAATTATAAATTACTATCCTTTGATTATTTGTAGTGCTCTCTAGAGCAGTCTTTATCCAGTGTTGATTGATTGTTTCTGCTGTGAGACTCCAAGTGCTTTGGTCCCAAAGCGTTGCGATTCCCCAAGAGGCTCCGCTTGATTCACAAACACTGCCTTTGTACTGTTTATGTTGTGCTATGATTTTTTTGATTTCTTGTTTCCCTTGCTTTGTTTCTTGAACTAATACAACTCTTGGTTTCTCTTGATTTATTAGATCTTTTAAGGTAGTTATTTTGGAGGGGTGCCCTAGTCCCCTACTATTCTAGGAGAGGACTTTCATCATTTCATGTGGGGGTTATGGAGAGTTTCTCACCCTCCCTACTCCTTATTTGCTATATCTTTGCCGATTTGTCCCGAGATGTAGGACTCTATGGAGTTATAGGTGCCCATGGCTATATCCTTCTGGGTATTTTCATCTCTTTGCTGCTTGGCGGATTTCCTTCCTGGCCCATTTCTCTTTTGAGTGTCTAAGGTTGCACCATGCTCCTTTGAGTTACTTCTGGTGATTCTAGATGAGGGTGGATCAGGAGGGAGGGTGGAGGAGATAATTAGAGGGAGAGGAGATTCAAGGGCATCAATTTGAGTCGAGGGGGTGGGGTTATCCTCTAAGAGAGTGAGAATATGGAAAGGGTTGGAGGACGAAGGAGGTGGTTGGGGATGGGGTTGGTCCAGCAGGGGAAGGGAGGAATTAGAGAGGGACGAGGAGGATGGATGGGAGGATTACGAGCAAAGCCAGCTTCTAGGTTTGAATTTGGGGTGGGTGCTGCTTTCTTTTTCTTAATTGTTTCCTAATGTTCATCTTGCAAAGTATTCTCTGCATCAACTAATTTAGTACAATGGTTAGCAAAATGTCCATATTCGTGACATACTTTACACTTGAACGGAATTTGTTCGTAGTCCAATTGTTTAATGTGGGTCCAATCATCCACCTTGAGCTTGATGGCCTCTGGAAGTCCTTTCTCGAGATCTACTTCTACGCATATGCAGGCACAAGCCTGCATGTTGTCTTTTGGTTCACTGCGGTCAATGTATCTGCCCACAACATTCCCAATAGCTCGAACCAATTTGTCTCCCCAACAGTGGAGAGGGAGATGTGGAAGCCGAACCCAAACAGGAATAGTGCTCAGAATATCCAACTCGGGATCGAAAACTGGAGTCCATTTGTTGAGATATAGACCTCTTGAATCCAGGAAATAGGGCCCATTCTTGAATATCAAGTCTTTATCTTCTTTGGTTTCAAAATGAAAGGTGAAGTACCCTTTTCCACAAAATCAAATGGAGATTTTGCCTTGTATTTTATCAGACCAATTCCTTTCAACCCATCTTTGAACTATTTTCGATGATGGCCAAAGCCCAGTAAATTGCCCAATGAGACCTCTTTCTGCTAGTGCAAGAGTAGCCTGCTTGGGGGGAGATTAACTTCCTACAAAATATTGAGCTTCTTCATGAACTTGGAGATTGTTGGGCAAGGCCTCTGGGGAGGTAAGGACTTAACCAGAGCTGAGAAGGCCTGTTGAGCAGCGGTCGCCTCTGGTGAAGCCTCCAGAGGGGCCATGGCAGAGAGTCGAAGGTCGAGGCGCGATCAAGTCGGCTTGACCTAGCAGGGGCGCGCTCGGAGGATCCCGTTTTGTATCGCTTTTTTTTATTTTAAATAATTTATTGATAAAAAGAATTAATATATAAGTCAAACATATCTAGGTTTTAGAATTAATATATAAGTCAAACATATATATGCATTTTACAAAAACGTGTAACAATATTTTTAACCATGGAGATTCAACCTCACTTCATCCTGGAGATTCTTAATGTGTAAATAGGATTTGTTACAATATGATGGGCCAATACTATGGCTTATCAATACCGTATGCCCAAAATACCATAACTCATTTCATATGATACTTGTTCATATGACATTTTTTTTAATTAATGAGTTTAATTAAAAGGGAAAAGAAAAACATAACTAGTTTGGAAATAAATCTTAGCCTTTGATTTGTGTATACTACTAAAAATATTCTATTGAAATTAGATCCTTACCATCTATTTAATATTTTTGTATAACTAAAATAAAATTGTGGAAGTCTTATTCTAAAATAGACATGCCTTGTGGAGGTTAAATCTCTAGAATCCATTTAAAATTTTGGAAGTTTTATTCCAAAACAAACAATTAAAAAAATGTTATAAAATTGAACTAAAATAAACTATATATAAAATATTTTGACTATGAAATTATAGGTTTTTTGGGCATATAGTGTTGATAAGTCATATTATTGGCTTGTAACAAAACCTATTTATAGATTAAGAATCTCCATTGTAAAGCGTGGGTGCATATCCATCATTAAGAATCTTGTTACATGTGTTATCTATATATATATATATATATATATCTATATCTATATATATATATATATATATATATAGATATATATATATATATATATATTAATTTTGTGTCATATAAATTAAATGGTTGGTAAATTCCATTAAGCATCAAAATACTTACTTCATGATACATACTAAATGATAACTTTATTTTAAATTATTATTATTAATTATAAAAAAAAGAATTAATATATATGACATATATACATTAGAGTAGTCTTTAAGTGTGATTTTGTGATTTTTTGGAGTTTCGGACCGACCAAATTAGGCAAAAAAATTGTGTCCAATTTTTTATTTGTGTTGTTTAAAATGGTTTTTTGAGTGTATTTATGGATTCAACACCCTCAAAAACCCGCGGGGCACTTTGATTGTGAAGATTTCACCCATCAAACTTGTGATTTCAATGAATCCGGATTCTTGACAAATTAGATGGCTACTCATATATACATCTAAAATAACATGGCACAAGATTCTTAATTAACGAGATTTACCTCCACTTTACCATGGAGATTCTTAATCTGCAAATAGGCTTTGTTATAATACCATGGCTTATCAATACCACATACCTAAAAAACCATAACCCACTCCATATGACACTTCTTCATATGACATTTTTTAATTAATCAATTTAATTAAAATGGTAAAAATAACATAACTACTTTGGAGATAAATCATCCATGGAGGTTAAATCCCTACCATCCACCTAATAGTCTTTGATAATTAAATTAAAATAATAGAAGCCTTATTCCAAAATATACATGCCTATGGTCTAATTGACTAAATTATAACTTTATTTTAAATTATTATTATCATTATTAATTATAAAAAGAATTAATATATGAGTCAAAACATATATGCATTTAAAAAAAACATATATAGATAGGAATGGATAAGGGTTTGTATATTAATAAAAACTGGAATTTGGGCCAAAATCCTTACAACATGCCTCAAAACTTTGACAAACAACATTTTCACTACTCCACAAAATGGATATTTTGGTCTCGTGACATCTTTTCCATCCTATTTTAAATACATATCTACTAAATATTTGGGAAAAAATGCCTAATATCATAATGTACTTACAAAATAGTATAATTCACCAAAATTAACAAAGCTACGCAAAGAGACTATCAGTTTTAGACATCGAGGCCAACCATTTTACTCCAACCTTATCACGGGGATCCAAACCTCTGTGGGAAATGCATTTTATTCCTTGAAAGGGTAGTGCTAGTCCCGAGTGCCTTTGCACCATGTTGATTACCACCATTCTTCAGTTCCTCTAGAGCAGACATCTTAATGCTCAAAGTTGTAAGTTTTGCACACATGTCATCCATGAGAGGAAAGTCAGGATCATTTGTGTTGGATAAATTTATCATTGATGTCAATAAGATGGCATCCTAAGTGCATTATTGAAGCATGCCCTAGAAGAAAATCCATATATGTATGATGGCAAGCCTTAGATTGTTGAAGCATGGCCTAATAATGAATAAATGAAGGAGCCCCTTCCATAAAACCCTCCTTGACATGTGATTACATATGAAGTTATATTGCTACATGATGAAACCCTAGATGTTATGCCCTAACATTGTTAAAGCTCTAATTAAAAAACAATGAAATCCTAACATGATTCATTCATTCAATGAAGTCCTAGGTCTATGATGAAAAAGTTTCCCGAGGTCCATTAAGATGATGAAACCCTTCAAAGCTAGCCTTGTTGAAAATCCTTAGCACTCTAGTTCATGTACCATGATGTCATTTATAGCCTTGTTATAGACTAGCCCTTTATTGAGAAGCCCTAGCTCCCTAGTCCTATTGAAATCCCAATCCTTGTTCCTATTCCTTATTCCTTATTTAATGAAGAAGCCCTAATCCTAATAGGTCAATGACTATGATACACTAGATGCTTGAAAAAACCTAAGCCATTAATGTCAAGCCTTAACCCCAATTAATAAATAAGGGGCCTTAATCTAGAATCCCTTGCCTTAAGCATGACTGATTCTAATGCCCTAATCATGTAAAAAAAATCATACCACAAATTCCAATGGGTTTTCACATATTCTAGGGACTATCATAAAAGAAAAAATATTTTTTGACATTAGACACATTATCTTGAAATGGTTCTTACACCAGTACAGAACATTATGCCCTTTCTAACAAGCTCTTATTCACCTTCTAACTCCCTCTCATTGTGGAGATATTAATTTTTTAAGACAAAAAAAATACCAATTGACAACCTACTCAAGTCATCCCTAATCTAGGCTTGGCATGCCTCTTCAAAGGATGTGTCCCTTGAATTATGGCAAACAACTATAAATATAAACCATGTGTTATTCGGTTAAGCATCAATTTTGGTTCAGAACATCTCTCAGTGAAGACAAGAAAAGAAGAGCACAAAACAATGATTTAAGAGGACAAAGACATGTTAAGAGCATTTGTTTTGGAATTCATACTTGTCTTCATGAAAAGTAAATTTGTTTGCCTCAAGGATTGTTGAAAGTATAATTTAGATATGTTGAGAAGCCTTTATGTGAACTCGTGAGAGAGTTTTTGATTGATTTTTTACCTTGGACCTATGGTAAGAAAATGATTCACACCTGTGGACATTCCTTAGAAGTGCAGCTCGAACCTGTAGATATTCAGACCTGTGGGAATTCCTCATAAGGAAAACTCGGACCTGTAATTTAGTTCTCTACAATTTTCTCGGATTTGAGATTTTATGGAGGAATAAAGTCCAACTTTGTGACTTGTAGTATCATTTAATTGTAGACATATTGAAGACACTTTTACGCCTACTATAACATATTCTTGCAAGCATTAGTGCAGACATACAATGAAACTCTTTTCAAACCATTAAAGATATCCAAGCACCTCTAGTGCATATCTACAGTGACAAACTTGCAAAGACATATTTTGTAGATTGTTGTTACTACTCATGATGTTTTAATCAACATCACAAGACACAAACCTACTCTACTTCTTTGCAGACATTCATTCAAAATTTAGAACAAAAATCTTAGACATGTAATAAGAAATCACACATGCAAATAGTATTTTTCTCAGGGAAAGCAAACTACTAAAAAACCCAATGCATGTTTGAAGTAATCTAATGAATAGAGATGTATTACAGTTTCTTTGTTCAACTGAGCACACCTACAAGTGCAAAACCTTTCTCTCTGTTCACTGCGAAGCTCTAACCCAGACTTAGTCAAATTTTGCATATGCTTCAGCCCCTATTTCCTTGCGCAATTCCTAAGAAATTAGGCCCCTCTTATTTAGGAATTTCTCCAAAATGGATTGCGTAATTTCCAAGGTTGATCCTCTAACTACATGCAACACATGTACACTCAAGACTAGTTTACAATTGATGTTACACTGCCTTCGAATCTCCACCAAGACTAGGGAACTCGAATTCATGCATGCACTAGCTATTTTTGGTTGATTGATTAATTAACTGGATTATCACTGAGTTTGACTGAAGTCCCACTACTTAACTGACCTTCCACTAGTTCCTCCAAAAGTTGGAACTAGTTTAACTGAAAACAACCTAAGATAACTCACCTTGATTGCTACAAATTGGCAATCACAAATGCATAACTGAACTCTAACTCCTCCAACTCGAATTTATTGAGTAAACTGGTAGACACAAGCCATGTCACACAAGTTAACATCATCCAAGTTGTCTATTGATGTGGAAATTTGATTTTTTCTTAATTTAATCAAGGAAAAATCAAATTGAGAATTTCATGTTGCATTTTTCAACACTCTCTCTCAACAAGAAAGGGATTATCAACCACCCCTATCGTGCACCTGTGTAACTCGAACTTCCCTCTTGACAAGTCCTTTGTCAAAATGTCATCATCTTGTTCATCTGTCATAATGTATTGCAACAACATTATCCGCCTTTTCACACAGTCCTGTAATTGGTGATACTAAATATCTATATGCTTGGATCGATCGTGAAAAGTATGATTCTTAGAGAGCTTGATGAAAATCTAATTATCATAGTAGATCACAGTTAGATCCATCATTTGACCAAACAATCCAACATCTTTCTCATACAGATCTCCTCACATGTTGCTTGACCTACAGCCATGTATTCTGCTACTATTGAGCTAAGTGCCACAAATCTTTGCTTCTTAAATTTACTAGGAAAAAATTATAGACCCAACACTAAAAATTCCACTTGATGTACTCTTCTAGTTTGATGGACTCCCCACACAATCTGCATTTGTGAATCCACACAACTTCACTCCCTTTCTTTGTCTTTACCAATTCCATATTAGGTAGTTCCTCTGAGGTAATGTAAAACATTCTTAACTTCTCTCCAAAACAATTTCGTTGGCCTAACCATAGCTTGGTTCAACTATATGACTAAATAGCACATATTTGGTCATGTTTTCACAAGATACATTAGTGAACCCACTAGTTGTCAATAAATGGTAGCATCCAATTCTTCACTTGAAGTGGTATCCTCCTTCCTCCAGTTGGTTGCTAGAGATGTCTCCATGGGTTTGCAACTCTCTATGCAGAACCTATGTAGTATCTCATTTGCATACTTGCGTTGAGAGACAAACAATTCCCCATCGCCTTACCATACTTCCAATATGAGGAAGTAGTGCATGAGACCCATGTCCTTCACTTCAAATTCTCTTGCAAGGTCCTCCATGCAAGATCTGATTAGTTCTTCATCACCAGTTAAAATAAAGTCATCAACATATACGAAAATAATCACCAATTTACCTTCTACCAAGATATGATATAAGTTTGCTTCTGCTTCACTTTTGGTGAAGCCCAAACCTGTGAGATAGCTATCGATCTTGGTTTACCATGCATGGGGTGCTTGCTTGAGACCGTACAATGCTCGCTTGAGTCTATATATGTGAGACTCTCGATAAAAAAATTGAAGCCTTCTGGTTTCTCGATGTACTCCTCCCCTCAATAACTGCATTGAGGATTGTTGATTTTACATCCATCTGGTGGGTCTTCCACCCCATCTTCTCAGCCAGAGCAAGAATTGATCTAATGGATGAGTGCCTTGCTAGATGATTGGAATCTGGATTAGGGGCAAAACTTTGCTCAAAAATCAAAGTGCTCGGAATCATTCAAAACCTGAACGACAGCATCCTTCTCGGTGATATGATCCCAACACAACTCATTACACTCAAAATGCAGTTCATATGAGAAAGTTAGAGCTTGTTGTTCGTTTTGTCAAACAGGCAAAATTTTGTGACTGGGATGTTGACTAGGCATCCGTATAGCCTAGTTAGCAAAAAGAATATACTAGAGAATATTCCTTGGAATATTCACAAAATATTCCCACAGGTGGATCAATGGGATCGTGACAATTTTCGGCAATTTATTGGTCATTGGCATTGCAGGTGGACAAATGAGAGGGTGACACATGGCAAGCCCAGAGGCCGCCATTTTCCCTCTCAAAGGTCATTTAAAATTATAGTGGCAAGTCGGAGAGTCGAACCCGTGACCTCACCCACACAAGCACCGAGCTCTATTGTTATACCACAACATGTTTCTTAACCACTAAGGGCTTGATTTTGTATTTAAATGTTATGCCAATGGAGTTTGGAGGTCACGCTAATGGTAATCGATAACATGTGACCAACCTAACCCTTAACCATGTGGATTAATACACTAAGTGGAGGATTAGTGCTAATTAAACTCTTCTTAACCACTAATTAATTTAGGGATTAAGTTGGTGTCAATTTGGGGGGTCCACTAAATCCAGAATTCCTCCATTTTTTGCAGAGTTAACTGGAGTTTCTCCAGTTTTAGTGGATATTTCCTAGGAAAAACTAAAGAGGCCATATTTTTGGTAGTTTTCGAACAATTTTGGATCATAAAGAGTCATTCCTAGATTATTTTGATTCTGTAAACACAATGGAATAGGTTGTAGAGGCAGAAAGGCACTTATGTATGTGATTTTTCTACGTTGAATTTTAAGGAAGCCTAGGGCCACCAAGAGAGGAAATCAAGCCTAGATTAGCTGAAGTCCAATTGTAGAGCTTGGAAGGTCATGTTTGGGGTTTTTGAGTCTTATGAATCCAATGGAGTAGGTTTCGAAGCCATTGGATCACTTTTGTTGCATGTAATCATAGAATTGACCATTCATCCAAAGAGGGTCTAGCCATTGAAGCAGGTCCAAGGAGATGTAGCCCAGGAGGGGTGAACTCCTTTTAGATTTGTGTTATGAGTTTGTTGTATTTTATTACTCTGCAAATTACTTGTTGTATATATGTTTTAAACAACTAATTAATATCATAAATTTATCATGAAATACACTCAATACTTGACACGTAATCCTTCAAATTTTGGTTAATTTGAGATGATCCTAAACACATTTTAAATTACTGATGAGGGAGCTTGCATAACATTAAGAAGTTTTCCCAAAATTCAAATCACTAGAGGAGAAAATTTCTCCTCATAGTTAATCCCTTCAACTTGAGAGTACCCCTTGGCCACAAATTTGGCCTTGTACTTTTCTATGCTTTCGTCCACTGCCTTCATTACCTTGAAGATCCATCATGAAACCACGACTCATTTATCTGTTGGTCTTGGGACCACTTCCCAAACACTGTTCTTTACAATGGATTCGTATTCTTCCACCATTACATCAACTCATATAGGTTGATCTACTGCTTCCTCGAAAGAGGATGGCTCAGTCTCTATAAGCTCAATCATTAGAGCCATGTAGCCATTATATTGATCAGCTAATCTTCTTTGCTTGCATTGATATGAAGGAGCACCCACATTCTCCCTCGCATCCTGCACAAGTCCCTTAACTTCCTTGGCTCTTTTTCTGCCTTCTTTTGATGGTTTTCTTGAGTGTTTGTCTCCATTCTCTACTCCTTAGTTTGTGGCTGCTCCACAACTTCATGAGGTTCCTCCTTTGGAGTTAAAATCTCCTCCTCTGGTGGGATATGAAGCTCCCTCTCAAGAGAGCACCGCATCACTTTATCCTCATCAAATTTTACATCCCTTCGCACAATTTCCATTTTGAGGGATGGAAAGTACAAACAGTAATTTTGAGGAGTTTTTATGTAACCCACAAATACCCCCAATTATGTTGTTGACTCTAGCTTCTTCCTTGATTCTTTGGAGACATGGAAGTAAACAAAGGCTCCAAAAATCCTGAGGTGTGACACATCTGCTTTCTCCTTGAGAAATCCTCCTCCGGTGTAATCATGCAAAGAATCTGATGAGGACTCTAGTTCTGCAAATAGAATATTGCGTTGCATGCCTTAGCCCACAAATTCAGAGGTAGGCCTTGGTCATGGAACATCACCCTCATTGCTCCCACAATGCTATAGTTATTTCTCTTATCCACCCCATTATGTTGTGGGTTGTGGGATGTTGTCAACTATTGTTGAATGCCTTCTTTTGCACATAAATTTTTAAATTGATTCGACATGTACTCACCTCCATTATCGCTCCTGAAAGCCTTCACCTTCTTGTTGGTTTCTTTCTCAACTAGTGCCTTGAATTCTACAAACTTGGGGAATGTCTCATCTTTCCTCTGCATGAAGAAGAACCAATAATTCCATGAGAATTAATCAATTAAAATGAAAAATTATGTGTGCTTGGAAATGGAGGTTGTTGAGAAAGGTCCACAAACATCAGAGTGGATCCTTTCTAAGACTGCATGCGCTTTTCTATCCCAATAATGGAATGTGGATTTTGTTTACTTCCCAAAAGTACATCCTTTGCATACATCCTACTACTCAAGTGCTCCTTTGGGGACACCTACGGTTTTTTTTGCATGATCTTCAGGGTGCCATGATGCAAATGGCCAAGTCTTCTATGCCAAATTTCACCAACATCGTGGTTCTACACCTTCTCCGCCTTAGTGCTTAATGCAGAACAATCCTCCACATCTAGCTTATATAGGTCCTTCACAGGAACATCAATTTTCTTCACCTATCCCGTGACTATGTGTCTCAGGAATGCCTTTTCTTTGTTGAAGATCACATCATAACCACGGTCTTCAAAAACTACAACAGAGGCGAGATTTTACTTTAGACCTGGAATGAACATGACATCCTTAAGCCTGAGGTGGGAGCTTGAATCCATCTGAAAGGTGACTGTACCAATCCTGGTCATGCTATACCTTATGGTGTCCCCCATCTCAATGTGTATATGCAAGTCCTTCTCCTCCAAGTCACTGAAAATATCTCTACACAATGTCATGTGGAATGATGCACCTGAGTCCAAGCACCACATGCTCCACATCAATGTGTTGGTCATGCATGTAATGAGGGTAAAGTCAAGCTCAAATTGTGAAGCCAAGGCTTCACCTGTTGCTCATCTTGAGATCTGTAAGGTCAATTTACTAAGTAAACTAACACATGTGTTTTACTTGTCAATCTGGGTTTGTATACTCGGAAGCATGTCCAAAATATATGGATTTCGGGTGAAATCAAATTATGAAGGCAAGACTATAAAGTTAAAGGAAGTGCATATTACAAAGATAATCTTAGTTTTAAAAGACTAAAAGTTTTCTTGTTCAAGATGCAGCAAGCAAGAGAAGAGGCTCCTAACTTAGGAGGTCCTAGTTGTCCTTCCTCACAGTATTGTCCCCAAGAAGAGAAACTAAAGAGCAGTGGTTTGTAATGTGTAGATAGCAAGAGAAGAGGCTCCTAACTTAGGAGATCTTGGTTGTCCTTCCTCATAGATCTACTCCAACAACATTACAATTGCATCAAATAAAATTGGAATTCAAGAAATAATACAAGAAATGCAAAAAGGATGATTTTAGCTATGATTCATAACTTGATAGAAAGAGAATTTGACTTAAATTCTTGTTTGTCCTTTCATATGAAAAATTGATTTTAAACTATCATCGTCCAAAAATCACACATCTAAATAACTGAAGAATAAATCTGAAACAAGAAATATTGAAATTAAAATTATGCTAGTGTAATCAAAGTGTACTTATCTTGGTATGGGGGCCCTCCAATCTTGCCTTGTACACCTAAGTAACTCTCAGCTACAACTAACTTATGAAAATATCCACAACATCAAAAGAAACTTAGAACATTAGAAAGTATTCTTCAAATTATCAAAAGGTCTCCAATAGTCTGAATACAAATTACATATATGAATGGTTCATAAACTCAGTTTAAATAAGAAAATTATCAACAAACTTAGCTACAATGGATCTAACAGTCTTTATCTATCATAATACATCCATCTAGGTCGAACTCATTAAGTCTGGTTCACAAAATTAGGCAAATTCCCAAAAAATAATATCTTACCCCTTTTAATAGGGATTTCTGAATGACAAGTCAAGTTTGACCAGCGTTGACTGGGCCTGTGTTTGCTCAGTTTGATCAAACCAATAGCTGTTCATCCATCCTTGGTTCCCAAACTTTCTAAATATGCACTCAGCTCTCGCCCATGTGTCCTACGCATATGACTTTAACGGAGCTATTATAGGAATTTTTAGTGTAGTCCAAATTTACTCTTGAAACCCATTTTTTACAAAAATATCTAAAAAATAAAAAAACTTAATTTAGTTACCTGAATATGCAAAATAACAGTGAAATGCAGCACATGTAAGTGAAATAAGATGGAATATGATTTTAAATAGATGGGTTTAGGATAGGAAAAAATGACCAAAATTGAGGGCCAACATATCCCCCTTGTTGATACTCAAGCATGTCCTCATGCTTGCTTCCTCCATTTGGACCTTTTGAGTGATGTTTCCCCTGTTGTAATTGAACCTGTAGCCTCTTCTTGTGCTGCTTGAAGTAAAATATCAATGCCCTCATGTTCCTATGTTTTGTAGATGGCAACTTTTACTTTTTGTTTTTCATATTTATATTGCCATAACTTCTTCTCTTTTAGCCATCTGCAGGCTTGTTTAGAAATGAGCATATTCTGTGTTTCAAGCTTTTTTATTTTCTTGTTCAATTTCTTGTTTTCTTGGACTACGTTGTTGTTGTTGTTTTCCTTGTAGATTTTGTTCTCTCCCTTCAAGTGTCTTTCCATGATTTTACTGTCCTCTAGTTTACTAGTCAACTCTGTTATTTTCTTCAAATATTCCTCAGTGTGCAATTATCTGGATTCTTCCCTTGCCTCTTTAGCATATGAATGAGATGAGGTAGCTCCAACCCAATCATCCTCAAAATAAGATCATTTTTCTATGGGATCTTCTCGAGCTTCCTCCTCCAATCTCTGTATGATCTCATTAATTTGTTTTGATGTTTGTGGAGGTTCGGTTTCAACAATCTCAATTTTTGGGTCTTTCCCTTGGTTGTTTTTCTCTTCTTGTGACTTTCTTCTTGATCTCTTAGGAATGGACAAAAATGATTTTTCTTTCTCAATCATAACATCGTCCTGCTTTTTTTTCAATCTTGTCCCTGGATATAAAGGAGAATTCATGATACTTTTTGTGACATGTAATTACTCAAACATTTCCTCATTCCTTTTTAATTTGTCTTTAAAGTGATTTTTGGCCAAAAAATCATTCCAAAGTATCCTTTTGTTTCTTTCTTGATACTCAACAAGGATCTTAATCAACCCACAATGATAGACATTAGCCTCTTTAACTTCAGTTTTGTTTTTAACATGTTCTATCATTTTAGTCAAGCTCTTTGAAAAGAAGTAAGGAATATTGATTTTACAGTCTCCTTTGATATGTTGAAGCAATTTTATATGGTAAAGGTAGACTATATTGTGACTATTGTCACAAGTAAAATATTTTTGGATAATCACAACTAATTCTAACCAAGACTCTCTGAACCAATCCCTTAAAATTCCTTTTGTCCTATCACAAGTCCCTTTGTTTTTCTAGGAAAAAGGTCCATCCTTTCTCCTTAAAATGTAAATCTTTATGATATTCTTATCCTATTAGAGGAAGTTCTAATGCTTGAGATATGAAAGTTGGATTCACTGGTATAGGAAGTTCACCCTTTTTAGTTTGCCCATTTTCAAAACTTTCTATGAATTCTTGTGTAATTATGTCATTGTATCCATTAAACTTCCTAAGGAACTCCAGTGGTCCTGCTTGAAACAATTTTTCCACTGCTTCCTTACTCCAATTTTCTACTTTGAATTCTTTGGGTTCCATTTTTGTTGCAATTTGCATATGCTCTGTATACCAATTTATATAACCTTGCCCAGTAAATAATCTCATTATGAAGATAATAAACAAAATGTTTTTTTATTCATGCAATAACAATCTTGGTAAATGCACCTACCATATCTCCTTAACTTTTGAAAACAAATGAGATTACTTCCTTTGCTTATAAATCTTCAATTTTCTTGACTGTTGTTGCAAATAGTATCAACACAAGGTTCTTTGTTTATAAATCTGATTGAAGAAAGATTCTAATTGTCTAAAAGGACCCAAGGAAAAATATCCATTGCAATAAAATCTCTCACTATTTGTATTTCCTCATAAAAAATTATGAAAAATCATCCTCTATTTTAGAAACTGCGTACTGTGTTTTTGAAATAACATTCACTGTCTTAAGTTTTTGACCAAAATTGCATGAGGAAATCGTGGTTTTGATATCTGAATTGCAAGAAGAGTTTGTAGAAAAACTTGTAGAAACCTCTTGTTAATGATTTGTCTTCCCTGTGTAAACATATAGTTTCAATTAAACTCATTTCTAATATCTCGAGAAATCGTGGATTCTACAAGTGGCAAGAGGATTTTGAAGATGAAAAATCATTAAAAATCCGGAACTGAAGTCATATTTTTCTCCCATTGTGACACATCCTAAACAAATATGGAGTTTCGTTCTAGTTGTTTGAGGAGTCTTTGATGCTTACCTTATCACTGAGAGTCAATGCGTTAATTGAGGAGTTCTCTACGTATTTTGTGGATTTTGTTGGAGCTCGGCGTAAAGGAAATCCCAATCACTTTTTTGTTCATCAAACAACCAAGTTTCTTTAAATTCTCTACGCACCACAGGGTTTTCCTTTCCTTATTTCTCCACGTTGCTCGAGGTTCTTCTTCTCCTTATTTCACCACACTTCTCTTCAATTTTTCACATTGCTCTTTCACACAGTCTCTCCACGACACATAGTTTAATTTCTACGCATTTACCTTTACTCTTTACATTTTTTCCTTTGGTTAGAGCTTCATTACATTGTGGGTGAATGTGTATTATTTCTCTTTGTCTTTGAGCTGAGTTTGGCTATGATTGTGAAGGAGAATACGCAGAGTCTCTGTCTTTGTCCCTTTGAAATGGTTTTGACCGTTTCATTGTTTTAGTTGTCTTGTCCAATTTCGATTTGGGCTACCACTTGTGATAACGCATCATAATTCATCACGGTTCATTTACTTATGACCGTGCTATCTTTTGTACACCCTTTGACACTTGTTTTATATCATTAGTCGCATCATAGTTTGTATGTTTAGAGTTTTGAATACTCATAACCATTAGGACCCTAGTTTATGATTTCGTATTGTATGCAACCTTAGCTTATGATTTCGTATTGCATGCAACCTTAGCTCATCATTGCTTTCTTATCCATCATACTTCTAAACATGTTGCATATTCATGTTTTTATCATTGCAAAATTTTTCCTTTTTCATCATATACTTATGTATTTGATTTCGAAATTACCATAGTTTTAGATCATTTCAAATAAAATTTTCTTCATATTTTTGCAATGATACTAACTTCTTATTCTTGTTTTGTAGATGCATAAACTAATCCTTCAGGTTGTATAGACAATTTCTCCATGATGCAACAATTTTTTTTCAAAAGGAGATGTGGCCAACAATATTAGTAAAAAATTGCAAATGATATGATTGAGTAATGAGATGTGACTGTATGGTTTGGTGATGAAATGAAAAATGAACGTGTGGTTAAGTGATGAAATGAATGAATATGTAGGGTGAGATAGTATAATGTACAATGTACATGGCTATAAGTATTGCATATTCAAATTTTAAACTAAGTTATCAATCTTTAACAAAAAATTCAAAATCAAAGGCTTTAAGAATGCTTTTAAACTTACAGTACTTTTCTCGTTTACTTGATAGTTCCTTGTCAATGCTTGATTATTTTGTCAACACTTGACCTTTTCAAAATGAATTATTGTCAATACTGGACTGTAAATAGATGCTTGTAGTTGCTTCTCAGGTCCCTTTGATGTTGATTTGAAACAGGTCCCTACTATAGTATAGCTACTTGATATTAAACTATTCCATGGTTTGTTGATTTATTATGAATCTCCCCCCTTGTTGATCTTAAGAATTGTCCTCAAGTATTTAAGTTTTTGGAGGATGATCCTACAAAAATAAAAAACATAAAAGAGAGAATTCATACTAGCCAAACAAGTTGGTTTTCCGATATGAATTCAAGTTTTTATTGTGCCAGTATCCTAGATTTTCACAACCAAACTCCTTTATTATTTTTTGACTTTTTTATTTTATTTTTATTCTTCTGGAAATAGGGAAGGCATATTACCATGTTGCTCCAATACTTCCATATTGTCTTTGGCTGAGACTCTGTTCAAAAATTCTTCTTTATTGATAGGTTTGTTGTAAACTTTGAGTCTATGACCATTAACTAGAAATTAAATTGTTGCTTCATCGATTTTTTTTATCTTGATTGTTCCATTGTCAAAGATTTCTTCTATTTCATATGGCCAATCCAATGAGTAGTGAACTTAGCTTTGAAATATTTGTACTTGGAGTAAAAAAGAAGTGCCCAGTCTCCCTTATGAAAACAATTGTATTTTACAAATCTGTCGTGCCATTTGATTCTTTGTTGTTATACTAGTGAGGTGTGTTCAACTGCCTGTTGTCTCATGCCGTCTAGTTCATTCAGTTGCATAAGTCTCTGTTGTTGAGCTTCTAATAGATCCAATCCTAATTCTACTGCAAGTTTGAATGTATGAATTTGAAAATTGATTGGTAACATAATTTCTTTACCATAGACTAGTTGATATGGACTGAATCCAGTAGTGTTTTTCTCTGTAATTATGTATGCCCATAATGCTTCTTTCAATTTGTGTGACCAATCTTTTATGTTCATTTGTACTGTCTTTGTCATGATGTTTTCCAGAACCTTATTAGTAGATTCTACTTGTTTGTTTTCTTGTGGATGATACAGAGTAGACTTTCTATGCTTGATTTTTTATTTTTCTGTAAGATCTCGGACAAGTTTAGAAGTGAACTGTGTTCCCTAGTTTGTAACAATCTGTCTTGGAACTCCAAATCTTACAAAGATTTTTTCAAAGAGAAAATAAACCACTGTTTCCTTTGTTTCTCTTGCCAATTTTTTTGCTTCAACCCATTTTGTAACATAGTTTGTACATACTAGGATGTACTTCTTTCCATTTGAAGGTGGGTTAATTGGTCCCATAAAGTCTAGAGCCCATTGTTCAAATGGTTCTATAAGTACTTATGGTTTGAATGGCATGTCATCTAATACTACAGGTCTTCCATTTCTTTGACAGCTATCACATATTTTGCAATAGGTCTTTGAGTCCTTGAAAATTGCTGGCCAGTAGTAGCCAAGTTTGAACATCTTATATGTTGCTTGTTTATTTGTAAAATGGCCACCACCTGGTTCATCATGACATTCTTTTAGAATATCAAGAATTTCATATTCTCTAACACATTTTCTTATCAAAAGATCAGGACTAGTATAAAAGAGGTCACCATTGACCCAAGTATATCTAGCATTCTATTGGCTTGAGGGGGCCTGACCCAGGTTCAACGTTAGTTAGCCAAACAAATCCCTACACTACTGGCCCTTTCGGCATTAGCTTGTGGAGCATGGACTGAAGTCTCACCCGAAGCAGTATGGGGGGATGTTGGAACCAAGTTTCTGCACCCTTGAGATGGTTGTGATGTCAGTTTATTCCAACTATACCTGCCTTCACACAGGTTGCTTCGCACTCTGTTTCACCCTTTAGTACCTTCGCAAAACGTTACACTCGGCTTCCGTGCAGCCCTACCCAGGGGCTGAAGTCCTTTTGTGCTGCTAGCGCAGCAAACTGCGCTATTTCCCACCCTAGGTTAAGTATATTACTTATCTTATTAGCAGATCTTAGTTAGCTTCGCATAAATAGATGTTCTTACTTGTGTTCACTTAACCAATATATTTATACATATTCACGCATCATATAAGCAGTAGAAGTGAAATTCATACCCAATATAACATATGCATAAACAGGAAAAAAATACACAAAATGAAAGAAAACTTCCCTTTATTAATGATTGTTGATGGTTACATACTTGACTCGTCCTACGCACTTAGCTGTAGGGGTCCGCGCACTTAGTTGCGGACTACTAGGCCTCTCGCACTCAGCTGCAGAGCCTCTAGCTATGCTATGACCCAAAACTAGAATTACACTTCAAATTTATCTCACATACATCTTCATTGCTTAGACATTGTCAGCTTTTGACTACTTAGAGCTTCGCTCTATTTATACAATCCCATGGTCTGCGGACCATGGGTAGATCTTCTACAGCTGACATTACATTATCAAAATAAGGGTGAACAACCCTATGACTCTTTAACAACTACGCGCTCCGTGCCCACAAATGCAGAGTCTTTACATTGGAATTACAAAATTGGACCAAAATCTAGGCTCTAAGACCAAAAACTTCCCTTGGGGGATCCCACGCCCAACAGGCCCCCAACACAAATTATCATGACTTGCCCTCGAGTCACTCTGTAGGTGTAGAGATCTTAGCGCGAAGACCTCCCAGCTCTGTTTGGATCCCTGCAACTTCGGAAGTGCACTGAGCGGCTGCTTGCTGGACTTCCTCCACACACTGTTCGATGACCACTACTATTGAATTGCTGCCCTGGATCCTCTCCTAAGTTGCTTGCAATTGCATGAGCTTTTCTTCAATGGAGGTTGTAATTGTATACGCCTCATCGATCCATGGTTGTAGGTGTGCTTTTAAGACCGCTTCTTTGTGCCGAGCGACATCCACCTGTTCCTTAAGCGCCTTTGCCTCCTGCATCTGTTCAAGCCTCTGTGTAAGGGAAACCGTCTGTGCGGTCCCTTTTACTTTTTCATACTTCTGTTGTAGCTCACGTGCCTCTATCTCTAGGTGCTCTACATTCATGTCCTCTTGCAGGGTGGTTAGGACTTCAAATGATTATTTAAACAGTGACATGCAGTCTGTCACTGTGCTATCAACTGTCGTTGTTGCTGTTGTAACAGCAGTGGTTCGTTGTTCCCTAGTTTCCAGTGGAGTTGAAGGCTGAGCCTTCAATTGTAGTTTTGCGATCTACAGGTTTAGTTCCAACTAAAACCTAGCCATATCTTCTCTAACGTCACGCACCCCTTTGGCCAATTTGTGGACGTGCACCTCCACCGGTTCTTCTTCCTAAATGTCCAACTCCAGGACCATTCAATAGGCTTCCTCTATTGCCTACATAATATGTTGATTCTGCTCGACTGCCTCATTGCACTACAAGCCCAACTATTCAATGTTGATGCGATGCTCACTCATCACCTGCAGTGTGCGACTCTCCCTGGATCGAAGTTCCATGGTGACTCCATCCTGCAAGAGATAGAGTGTCTCCCAAGGGAGCGTGACCATATTTAATCTGACCCCTTTCAAACTATTGACTATGGCTCTGTCGACCTCCTTCTCTATAGTAAGTTCCCCATTTGGTAGCACTATCATGTTGGTCACCCTTGTGCGTAACATTTCCTCGGCAGCCAAAGTGCCAATTGCAAGGCTGGTGGACACTATGCCAGCCTGTGGAGTGCATACCTGCAACTCCTGCAACTCTGTCCTGAGGGCCCCCAATACTAGTTGTTGTTGTTCTTCAAATTGTTGGAGGGCCTCTGCGGTGACATCCCTCACCGTTTATCCAATGTCATGCAAATCCCCCTTAGTGAGGGTGATTGGGTCGAAGGACGTTTTGGATGCCTTGGTTTTCTTCCGCGATACTGTCTGCTCTCATGGCCATGGACGCTTGAGCTGGTTGGACGTTGTTTGAGGGTCCGTGCCACCTTGTTCTGTGTCTATTTCTGGTTTGGGCGAAGGGGACTTCATTCCTTTGCGCACTTTTTCTCTTGTTTTATGTTGTTGTTTGGTCAACTGCGCAACATCACGCGTTACCTGGTCCTTAGCCGCTACTTATTCCTTTCTGCGCTTCTCCGTTAGCTGTGCCATCTGAAGTTTTGTCTCTTCTTTCTTGCGCTACGGAATGAACTTCTCCGTTTCAATTGCAGAGCTAGTTGGAGCACACCACTCTGGCAGCCAAGACTCAAGGACTACGAAAATTACATCGTCGGTTGCCAAGTACGGTAAATCATCCCACGTCTTCATAGGGTCCTTCCACGCCCTGATGAAGACATGGTGGAAGTCTGATTTGAACTCTAAATAGCTCTGCAAACTGTTGTAGAATGTGGACGATAACCATGGCTTGTGATTGATCCCAAACTGGATGTTCATCTCCATTAGCACCCAAAATATCTTGCTTTCTTTGATCTATTGTGCATCCTTGGTCACCGATAGCGAAGCATACTTCACTGCCTCTGGAAGGTCATGCATGACTAAAGGGAACTGGCTATCTTCAAGAAACTCCCATGCCACCAGTACTATCAACAACAGGAGCCACGTGTAATGAAATTTTTTTCCCTACTCCTGTGCCTCGCGACAGTTCGCAAGGAACTCGCCGCATATATAGTTCGCCCAGTTGAACTGGACCCCTTATGCGCATTGCGCCGCTAGTGCAACCACTAGTGCGGTCACCTCATATGCGCGATGCTTCCGCATCACCTTCCCTACCAATATTTGTGTCGCGACCATGACTGTAGGGTTGTTAATGCTGGAGATGGCATACCCTTGCTTCTTCTTCTCCAACTTAAACTTCTTTTTCATTGCCTCCGCGAGGGCCAACTCGCTACCTTTTCCCTCTGAAATGTTTTCTAGATCCTCCCCTGAGTAAGGTAGCCATGTTATCTAGTGAATTAGATGGTTTGTGATGGGGATGGGCTCCTCCAGCCACAAGCACCCATCATGCACCAAGAAGAGCAACTGCCTGATGATGAAGATAGTCATTGGGGTGAGGTGGTAATGCAGCACCCAGAGCAAGTTTAACAACCTGGCCTTCTCTACACCTCTGAGCCATTTGCACAGCTCCAATTCAATCATTCCATCCATCGCGTCTATCTTCTGGCGCATTAGCTTCATAGTTGCTAAATGCAGGAACTTCTCGTGGTCTGCGAGGTCCCAATCTTCAAATTTCAACACGGGAACCTGTCCCAAGTGCGCTCCCTCAAAAATAATATCATCTGGGAGCAGTGGAGTTTTCAGAGAGCTCTTGCTCTCATCTATATCCTTCGGCACCTTGGCTTTACCCTTATACGGAGGCACATATTCAGGTAACCGAGTAATAGGGTTCACACCCTAGGTTTCAACATCCATCTCTACATCCTCCTCCTCCACTAGGATTTCTTCAAACTCTTCCTCCTCATCAACCTCCAGATTAATGGCCTTCCCCTTTTCCTATAATGTGAGCTTGGTCCTTAGTGGATTTCGGGGTGAGATGCGCACCAAGATCATGGCCTGCTTATCCTTCTTAGGTCTCAGTGTTCGCGGTGATTTAGGGACCTCAACGATTATTTTGACACTCTTTGGGGCTTCCACTTCCGCAATTTCCTGCGCGGCTTCCTTGGCTATCACTACTCCTGTGTCCATGGCTTCTTTAGGTGCTGACATAGCGTTATTCCATAGTTCTTTCAATGTCTTTGGTAGTTGCTTAAACAATGAATTCACTTTCAGAGTCTCAAATAAGTCTTAGTTCATGAATACTTGAGTGCGCAACAACTTAGTTCTCAAATTACCAAGTGTTGTTTGCTGGAAAACCACTTGTAATTTATAGCACCTTTTGAATTTGAATTCGACCATTCCCCCCACATTCGGTCCATTAATGCTAGATTAGCGGCAGATTTTTAAGAATCTAGCCCATAAAGTTCGCCTTAAATGCCTGCCGCCCACTCCATTTGGCCTCAAACCAAGCATCAAATCGTGAATAGTGACTTTAACGGTCACTTTCTGGCAGACCTGCGCGCCAACGCAGCTATCTTCGTGTTGTCGCGGACCCTGTGACACTTCGCTACTGTGCACAGTCCTGACATCGCGCAACTCCCAGGCAGAGTAGTTTATAGTCCCGTGCCTCCTTTCAGATGCCTGGAGCGCTAAGACTGTGCTACTTCCATATAGTCACATCGTTGGATCGTCGGTGTATGGCTTCAAGCGACTGCCATTCACCTTTCCTGGGAAGGGTTCTCCATTTAACTTGACCAGTTGTACCGTGCCTCCGTCGGTAATCTCCTTAATAATATACGGCCCTAACCAGTGCATCCTGAACTTTCCAGGGAATTTATCAAACTTACTATCATACAACAAAACTAGATCATTTACCTTGAATGTGCGCAACTTGATGTGTTGGTCGTGCCATGCCTTTTCGCATTGCTTTTGGACCCGCTGGTGAAATCCAGCCCAAAATCTCTCTTCTTCCAGTTCTTCCAACTATGCGAGCCTCTCTTCCAGTGCTCCACGATCCATCATACCTGTGAGCACTATCATGCATAGACTAGGCATGATGTATTCCATAGGCATTACGGTTTCCACTCCATAGACAAGCCTAAAATGTGTTTGTCTCGTCAGTTTCTTGCATGTCGTTCGATAAGCCCATAACACTGCAGGTATGTGTAGGTCCCAATCACTTCGCTATGCATTGCATCCCTTGGTCAGCGCGTTTTCAAGCACTTTGTTGAATGCCTCCATTGTCCCATTATCCTATAGGTGATAAGGTGTGCTATTTTGATGATACACCTGAAATTCTTCCGTTAGTGCGTTGATCATCTCATTTAGGAAGTATGTACCATGATTGCTCATCAAGATCTTTGGACATCCAAATCACGTCAGTACATGTTCAAATAGAAACTTTACGGTAGTCGCACCCGTGTAATCCTTCACCAGCTGTGCTTCTACATAATGACTCAGATACTCTGTCGCAATGATAATATACCTTGCGCCTGTCTTTCCTTAAGGTTTAATTGGTCTTACAAAATCTATTGCCCACTTTTCGAAAGGTTGCAATGCCATTTGTGGATTCAAAGGCATTTCATCCCTCTGCGATGGCTTGCCTATTCTTTGACATACATCACATGCCTTGCAATATGCTTTTGAATCCTGATGAAGGGTTGGCCACCACAACCCTGCGCGTAGAATATTCTGTGCGGTTGCTCTTCCTGCATAATGTCCTCCTGTGATGCCCCCATGAGCATCCGCGAGGATGCTGCTTCATTCAAATTCAGGTACATACCTTCGCAGTATTTCATCATTCCCCATCTTGTATAAATGCCCAACAATGATAGAGAAGTCCTCCGCGCGCACTACTAATTCCTTCTTTTGTTGGACAGAGTACCCTTTTGGCACAGTTCCAATTGTTAGAAAGTGTATTATATCTTCAAAATGTCCATCTACTATATGCACAACAAAGAGCTGCACATTAGGTAATCCTTCCTCCAAATTAGTAGGTTCCTCCCCTGTCTCGATGCGCGACAAGTGGTTTGGTCCCACGTTTAATCATCTAGGCTTCACGAAAACTTTGAAATTGTACTCTTGGAACAATAAAAGCCACTTGAAAATCCCCCCCCCCCAAACACAGGCTTTTTGACCAGGTACCTTAGTGCGGAGTACATATGCATCTGCTTAGGTTGGGGATTTTCATCATAGGCCTGAATCCATGTGCGTGGATTATTCTGCCCATCATACTTATCTGTCAGTCACATTTTAGGCTTCCCAAATCATGCTCGCATCATTCTCCTACATTCACATTAATCATCAAAGATTCCTTTGTGTGTACACCACCATCTTGCGGGCGTAGCGCGCATCACCCAGTCTAAGGCCTGGAAGTGTTGCTTCTTTGACACCTCCCTTTTCAAATGCATCCAAGAAGGTATCTACCTCATTTAGACCATCATAAGTAGGTAGATTCCTTTCTTTGATGACACACAATGTAGCGACTGGGTCATCATGTTGCAATTTAGCATAGTTACCTCGTGTAACCGATTCTGCCATCATTCTACTTCTTTGTCGGAATCCGAATTGTAGGAACTCTCGTGCTCCCATGTAATCCACCCATCCGTGGTGGGATTCACCCAATCTTGGTATCGCGTGGTTATCTTGTAGATGCATTCCAGATCATCATCGCTCTCATAGTCACGAACTGGCTCTGTATAGAGTGATCCTTTAGCAGGATCCACGGTTATTATTACGTGCAGTGATTTCTTTTCAAAGATCATCTTGCGCTTCTTCAGATTGATTACCCCATTAATATCAGTAGCCCAGTCAATTCCTAAGAGCATGGGGTAGGGATTGCTGTCATCAACAATCTCTATTACTTCAAAATCTGCCAGCATGCTCGCTCCCTCAATATCCACAATTACTCCCTGTAATCGCCCCATGGGTATGATTCTCTGTTGGTTCGCCATTCTTAGTTGAATCGGAGACCATTGCATCACAGATCTTCCTATTCGCTCCCATGTCTGTTTTGGTAACACGTTCGCATCTGATCCCAAATCCAGAATGACTTGATCCATCTCGTATTCTCTGATCTACGCAATCAGTCTCATTTCATGCCCCGTCCTTGGTTTTATGTTTTCCGATCTTTTGGACTACACGTGGTTCTCCTGTTGTGGTCCCAGCACGTCTGTTGATGAGTTCCTGTAACCCTTTCACAGACTTACTATCCCACAGTAACTTCATATAGGTTTCCAAGAAAGTTGTGAGCATGGAGGGGTCCATCTCCAGCTCAAGCTGATCTTTGCTTCCTGAGGCGGAGGCCTCGACAAAGCTCTTCTTAGCTTCCATGAAGGTTTCTCGAGTGCACTCCAAATCAAACTCATCTTCTCGAGTGCGAACCCAAGTACTGTCTTTCGGTTGTTCCCCTTGTCATCTCTCATCGCGATTCCACTTCGGAGCACTATATTTACATTCAGATCTTCCTCACATGGCTCAAACCTCATCATCTGTAGGTTCTGAGTTGGGGGAGGTGGTAATGCTCTTTTGTCACGTACCCTAGCTATCAATGTAGGGAAATCTTCTGTCTCATGATCAAAAAACGTGCAATACTTGCACGACAGGCGCGGTGGATTAGTGCAAACGCGAGCATAGTGTCTTGGCCCTCTGCAATTGTAGCAATTAACTATCCGCGACCTCTACCAGGTCTGCCTCTGCCTCGGCCTCGTCCGCGCCCTTGAAATCATGTCTGCACCATCCCTACATTCTATTCAAGGGGACACGTTTCGGCCTGAACCCTATAGGTGGGAGTTCTATCCATCATTAATTCATAACTCCTACAAGTACGCTCGTCATGTCCCACTAATCTACAAAAGTTGTAGAACAATTGTTGTGGAGTTTGTGTATACTTCTGTAACAAGTGGCATTTATTTGTGGCATGCTTTCTAGTTACCTGACAGATAGCGCACCACAAGGTAGGCGTCATGCTAGGTCATAGTTGAGCTTCTGGCCTTAAAGGCATCGTTCCTCCTCCTGCTAGGTAATTTGTAAAGACTAGGCAGTGGTCCTTGTCATGACCCTGACTCTTGCATTTCAAGCACCATACCACTTTGCGCACCTTTGGCTGAACTGTCCTATCCTACTTCAAGCTTTACATCTCAAGGCACAGATTCTTCAGCTGCGTGTGAATCTGTTGAACTCCTAGATTAGGATCTTGCATTGGGGTCTCATGTAGTCTCATGGCAATCTCCAAGGCCTCTGCCTGAGTTGTTATCTTCTGCTGCGATAGCGCACTCCTTAAATGTGGTAATAGCGAAGCCATAAACCAATTGCGATGTTGTCCATCTATCAAATTCATGTTGTCTTTGTGGATCGTACATTTCAGCCTTTGATCTAGTTCCCAAGGCGTCTCGCCTGGTAGCATCATGATCTCTTTGAATCCAATAATCGACTGCACTTCAGATTTAGGCCTGCTAAATTCCCTATTCAGTGCTACTTCAGTGTGCGCTAATATCGCATTCGGGTTATGGTTGGATTACTTAATATACCAGGTCAGCACGCGATCCTGCAGGGCGCTAACCAGTGTTGCTTTCTTTATATGGTCATCTGTAACACCTTGAGCTTCCCATACAACCTTCACTACGAACCAGAATTGGTCCGGATCCTCATTTCCCAAGCCTTTGAACAAAGGAAAATTCATTGTGTTCACCATACTGAATCACGGTGGTGGTGGGGGTGGTATGGGTGAAGATGGAGGTGATGGCAGTGAAGCTGGTGGTGGTGTGGGTGGAGGTGGTATTCACAGAATTCCTTGTCTTATCAGATGAATAGCACTTCGTGGAGAGACCTTTGCGAGCTCTTCCTCATCCCGTCACGAAGGTGAAATCAAGGGGCTATTTTTTGGACCCTTATTTCCTTCGTTCCTGTAAACTTTTCCGTTGCATGTAACCTCAAACATCAAGGTAACTACATAACCTGCATTTTGCACAACAACATTTTAATCCAAGTATTCAAATATTTACGTACTTACCTTGTGGTCCTTTGAGAAAGCATCGCTCTGCCTCGCTATAGCTGACTGAGGTGTCAACCGTGAACTTTGTAACAAATCCTCCTATAATGTGATCGAGCCAATGATCGATGGCATGTGCAATCTTATCCTCTAATGCTTCCAATATTCGCACTAGCTCCAGGGTCCACGCAATAGGACCGTTAAGTTTCCACCTTCCTTGGCTATCTGCTAGCTTCGAAATCCACTCGTATAACTCAATAGGGAAGGACGCGAAAATTTTTCGTGGATCTCCGTATATGGGTAGCTGTCTAGTCATTGTTCTTTTAACAGTCACGTGTTTCTGTTCTCCTGCGCTGCGAACTTGTGAATTCTTCTGTCCAACCAACCTTCAATTTCTTTCTTAGTTGGATTCTAGTGATGCGAAATCACACATCTCTTATGTAGATTTTGGTCCCAACAACGGAACCATTTGTTGGCTTGATGTGGCCTGACCTAGGTTCAACATTAGTTAGCCAAACAAATCCCTACACTACTCACCCTTTCGGCATTAGCCTATGGAGCGCGGACTGAAATATCACCTAAAGCAGTATGGGGGGATGCTGGAACCAAGTTTCTGCATCCTTGAGATGGTTGTGATGTCGGTTTACTCCAACTATACCTGTCTTCATGCAAGTTTCTTCGCACTCTATTCTACCCTTCAGTACCTTCACGAAATGTTACACTCGGCTTCCACACAGCCCTACCCAAGGGCTGAAGTCCTTTCGCCCTACTAGGGCAACGAACTGTGCTATTTCCCACCCTAGGTTAAGTATCTTACTTATCTTATTAGCATATTTTAGTTAGCTTCATGTAAACAGATGTTCTTACTTGCGTTCACTTAACCAATATATTTATACATATTCGAGCATCATATAAGTAGTAGAAGTGAAATTCATATCCAATATAACAGATGCATAAATAGGAAATAAATATGCAGAATGATAGAAAACTTCCCTTTATTAATGATTCCTGACTGTTACAGACTCGACTCTCCCTGCGCACTCAACTGCAGGGGTCCACGCACTCAGCTACAGACTTCTAGGCCTCTGCGCACTCAGCTGCAGAGCCTTTAGCTATGCTACGACCCAAAACTAGACTTACACTTTAGAGCTATCTCACATACATCTTCATTGCTTAGACATTGTCAGTTTCCTTTGACTACTTAGAGCTTCGCTCTATTTATACAATCCCATAGTCCACGGACCATGGGTAGATCTTCTATAGTTGACATTACATTATTAAAATAAGGGTGGACAACCCTATGACTCTTTAACAACTACGTGCTCTGCACCCACAAAATGTGGAGTCTTTACATTGGGATTACAAAATTGGACCAAAATTTGGGCTCTAAGCCCCAAAACTACCCTTGGGGGATCCCGCGCCAACACACTCTGTTCAATTATTTTCGTTTTATGCTTGCTAGTGAAATGGGATGGTAATATTCCAGATGACAAATAATTTTCTATATCTGCAAACCATGGGGTTTTAGTTATTACAGAAAATAGATGCTCATCAGGAAAGTTGTCTGAAACAGGGATAAGATCATCAGGAGAATTAAGTCTTGACAGAAAATCTGCCACTTGATTATCTTTTCCTGGTTGATCTAGAACAATGATATTGAATTCTTGCATTAGTAACAGCCATCTAGTAATTCTACCATTAGATATTATTTTGTTCATTAGATATTTAATGGTTGAATGATCCATATGAATAAATACTTGATATCCTATTATATAATGCCTAAGTTGATTGACTGCATGCACAACAACTAGGATTTCTTTTTCAATTACTGTGTAGTTTAATTTTGCCGAAGTTAATTTTTTTCTTATGAAATAGATGGCATAGTTAAACTGATTTTCTTTTTGTCCTAGAAATGATCCTATAGTTGTGTCTGAAGCATCAGTGGATATGTGGAATGGAAATGACCAGTTTGGTCCTCTGAGAACAGGTGCTATAGACAAATTTTCTTTCAATTTTTCAAAAGCATTTTGACAATTTGTAATCCATTGAAACTCAATGTCTTTTGCAAGTAGTTTGAACAAGGGTAAAGCTATCTTGCTAAAGTTTTTAATGAATCTTCTATAGTAGCCTACATATCCCAAGAGACTTCTTACTTCTTTATGTGTTTTTGGTGGCATTAAGTTTACAATGACTTGTATCTTTGTTGGGTCTACCTTTATTCCAAAAGAAGAAATGTGGTGTCCCAACACTATCCCTTCTGTTAACATCATAAAAAAAATTTCATTGCTGAGGGATAAGTTTGTCTCTATGCATCCTTTTAGAACTTTTTCAAGATTATTTTAACAATCATCAAATGTACTTCCATAAACAGTAAAATCATCCATGTAGACTTAAACACATTCATGTATAATATCTGCATAGCTAGCTAGGACTGCTCTTTGAAATGTAACAGGTTCATTACATAGTCCAAAAGGTATAACATTATTAGAATATGTTCCCCATGGACAAGTAAATGTATTTTTATCCTGATCTTCTAATGCTATCTTGATTTGATTGTATCCACTAAATCCATCAAGAAAGGAAAAAAACTTTTTCCCTACTAATGAGTCTAGTACTTAATCAATGAATGGTAGTGGGAAATGATCTTTCAATGTTGCTTTGTTTATTTCCCTATAGTCTACACATATTCTCCATTTCCCATTTTTCTTTGGTACCACAACTAAAGGATAAACCCGTTGACTATCAGAGATAGGGTAGATAAATCCTATCTGTAATAGTTTCTGCAATTCTTCTTTCACTATCTCCTTCATCATTGGATTCATTCTTCTTTGTGGTTGTCTTCCTAATTTGATTGTTTCATCTGTGTAAATGTGATGGATACATGTTTTTGGATGGATTCCTTGCATGTCTATATAATCCTAGGCAAAAGCTCTTGAATATTTTTGTAATAATGCAATTACATGTTATTCTTGTCATGATTGTAGATTATTACCAATATTTAAATTCTTTCTAGGATTGATTTCAATGATTTTTCTTTGATAATTGGTAATTGAGTTGACAGGAAAAATTATTTCAAGTCAATTTTCTAATGATTGAACAGTACAATTTTCCTGAAAACATTGATTTAAAATATTATTTGTAGTTTCATATTGTGTTATTCTTAACTGCTCATAAATATCAGGTTTTGAGATAAAAAGGTCTAATAAATCCTCATTTTCTTCTTCTTCTCTAAAATCAAAGGCTTGATTAATACTTAAAACAGCTAGAGTTTCTTCCTGTTGATCATCAGGCCATGATAGTCAATAAGGTGATCGAGTAGGAGGATAGTGTGTGATATGTTTCCTTTCATATCCATGTGCTATAATCATGCTTCCTGATTTTCATCCAATGAAGGCATCTACTATGGCTAACTATGGTCTGCCAAGAATTAAAGGATGGCCTCCTAGATTAGTTTTTGGTTGCAAGATTAGAAAGCCTACTGGATATTCCCATGAATCCAAAGAAACAATGATGTCTTCAAGTATTCCTTTTGTTACTACTTTAGATCTATCTGTTAGTTCTAAAATTGTAGTAGTAGGTTGGCTATTTGACAATTTTAAATACTTGATAGTTTCTATTATCATGACATTTATAGCAGCTCCTAGATCAATTAATGTTTTAGGAACTAAAAAATTATTGATTGAAATGGTAACGATAGGTATCCTTGGATCAATATATTTTTCAATTGTTGTTTTTGTAGACATGAGACTAGCTAGTTTGCCAATGACCTGGATTGTAGGTGGATCTCTTTTCTTTCTACTAGTTTTCTTAATGCATAATTCCTTTATTGTTTTTGTATAAATTGGAATATCTTTGATAGCTTGTAACAAAGGAATTTTGACATAAGAATTCTTTAATTCATCTATGATATCAAATTCAGGAAGAGATATTAAAGTTTTTTAATCAACTAACCTTTTTGGGAAAGGTGGTGTCTGAGTCATAATAGTTTTTATTTTCTGAATTTGATTTCTTGGATTAGATTTTTAGATTGTTCTCCTTCTTCAATTTGTTCTTATATGATTGGTGGAGAATATTTTTGGATAATGTTTCCTAACCTCAACTGGATATCTTGAATAGAAAGAATAGAATATGTAGGAAATAATGTTGTTTCTTCCACATTATAAGCTGGCCTCTCCACACTGTTACTCGGATTTGCTACTGGATGAGTTGGTAATTGAGTTGGTCTAGGTGGTGGTTGGCTAGAATAAATTTGAAGCTTCTGAGGTCGAATTAGTTTAGGCATTGATTATTGTGTAAATGGATTTGATTGAGTGGATCGTTGGAATTGCTGATATGGGAATGATCGTTGAGGATTTGTTGATATGATTGATAAGATTGGTATTATTGAGGGTAAAATTATTGGGGAGGTTGGGCTCCTCCATAAGCATATCCTCGCAAAATTTTTGAAGGTTGGTTTTGGTTTTGCTGAGAGGCCAAACCTGCCATGGCATAAGAGTATTCCATGAATTTTGATACTGAAAATTCTGGGGAATTTGTTGAGGAAATTGTTGAGATGTATTTTCAAAACGTGGTTCCCAAGCTCTTCTTGGTGCCATATAATAAAATCACTGAGTTTCTTCTAATTGACCTGCTTTCAACTCTTTTACTGTTGGACAATCATCTGTAACATGATTTTCTGTACAAAGTCCACAAACATGTATATTATCCAAAGGACATTCTCGTAAAAGATGCTTCTTCCTACACTTAGGATAAAAGATTGACATTGTTTGATCTTCTTCTTGTTGTTTCTTATTTTCTTTTAATATGTCAACCTGTGTTCCTAAGGTGCTCAAAAGTTTTGTTTTAAAGTTTTCTAACAAACTCCCTATTTCTGCTCTTGTCACTCCTCCTATTGCTGATTTAGAAGCTCTAGAAGTTATATCTTTTTTTCATGTTTTGGATCTATCTCTAGAGTACTTTTGACATAATTCAGAAATTTCATCAAATGGTAAGTATGAAATATCTCCTTTATCCATTACATTGAGAATATCAAGCTACTCATCTCTTATTCCTTTAAGAAAAAATGTTACAATGGTATCAAGATTTAGAGAATGTTGTTTGGATTTTTGCAAGTTGTAAAGAAATTGTTCCAAGTATTCTTCCAAACTCTCGTCTTCTTGTTGAGGCATTCTAAAAATATCTTCTTTTGAATCTCTATGCCTGAAATAGGCTTGATATTTCTTACGAAAAAAATTCTTCATTTCTTCCCAAGAAGTAATAGAGTGTTCTCATAATCCCATAAACAATTTTAATGCAGCTGCTTAATAGTAGCAAGAAAAAGACGAAGCTTATGTGTATCGTCAGTATAACCATAAGTTATACATAAGATATCAAATTCAAACATTAACGAATCAGGATCTTCAGAATACATTCTATAGAAATTTGGTAAAACTGAAGGTGGGTTATTCTTCATTTACCTCTTCTCCTAGAATTTCTCTAGTATCTACAATTGGAAATCCAAAAGTAGCTTCTTCATCATTTTCTATTTCTACATCTTGTCTTCTCTTATGATCATATTCTCTTTTGGCATCTTCTTCTCTCTTCCTTTCTACTTCTCTTCCTGCCTCTTCTTCTCTTCTTCTTTGCCATTATTTGTGTTGCTTTTCATATTGTAACCTTTATTCTGGAGTGAGGATGGTAGATCCTTGCCCTTCTTCTGCCATATCTTTTTCAATAGTTTCAAATGTTTCAGTAACAACTTGAGATTAAACTTGTTTTATTTGTTCAAAGATAGGCTGATCTATTTGTTCAAGAATAGGCTGATCAATTGGTTTTCTTGTCTCTCTTTGTTTTCCTCTAGAATATGTTTCTATGTGTTTCTATATTCTCTTCACTTCATAAGCTAACAAAGTTTGTCTTTCAACAAGAGTTAACCTTTGTCCTGAACGTTGTTTTTCCTCTAACTCTTCCAAAGTTGGTTTTCTAGCAATTGGTGTAGTTAATTCAAATGGAGGTAGTCCTGCTTCTACCAGTGGTTTAGTAATTGGGGGGTCTTGTTTTATGTATCTACCTTTTTCATCTCTTTATCTAGGCATAAATGACCATAATGAAAAATCCTATTTACTTTTTATGTTTTTGATTTTTTGTTTTTATATATATTTTTATGCTTTTTTTTAGCTTCCTATTTTGATTAACTTTGAATATACTTCCCCGGAAACGGTGCCAAAAATGTAAGGTCAATTTACTAAGTAAACTAACACATGTGTTTTACTTGTCAATCCGGGTTTGTAGACTTGGAAGCATGTCCAAAATATATGGATTTCAGGTGAAATCAAATTAGGAAGGCAAGACTATAAAGTTAAAGGAAGTGCATATTACAAATATAATCTAAGTTTTAAAAGACTAAAAAGTTTCTTGTTCAATATGTAGCAAGCAAGAGAAGAAGCTCCTAACTTAGGAGGTCCTGGTTGTCCTTCCTCACAATACTGTCCCCAAGAAGAGAAACTAAAGAGAAGTGGTTTGTAATGTGTAGATAGCAAGAGAAGAGGCTCCTAACTTAGGAGATCCTGGTTGTCCTTCCTCACAGATCTACTCCAATAACATTACCATTACATCAAATAAAACTGGAATTCAAGAAATAATACAAGAAATGCAAAAATGATGATTTTAGCTATGATTCATAACTTGATAGAAAGAGAATTTAACTTAAATTCTTGTTTTTCCTTTCATATGAAAATTTGATTTTAAACTATCATCATCCAAAAATCACACAACAAGCATCACACATCTAAATAACTAAAGCATAAATCTAAAACAAGAAATACTTAAATTAAAATTATGCTAATGTAATCAAAGTGTACTTATCTTGGTATGGGGGGCCTCCAACCTTGCCTTGTACACCTAAGGAACTCTCAGCTATAGTTAACTTATGAAAATATCCACAGCATGAACAACAACTTAGAATAATAGAAAGTATTCTTCAAATTATCAAAAGGTCTCCAATAGTCTGAATACAAATTACATATATGAATGGTTCATAAACTCAGTTTAAATAAGAAAATTATCAACAAACTTAGCTACAATAGCTCTAATAGTCTTTATCTATCCTAATCCATCCATCCAGGTCGAACTCATTAAGTCTGGTTCACAAAATTAGGCAAAATCCCAAAAAATAATATTCTGCCCCTTTTAATAGGGATTTCTAAATGACAGGTCAAGTTTGACCAGCGTTGACCGGGCCTATGTTTGCTCAGTTTGACCGAACCAATAGGTGTTCATTCATCCATGGTTCCCAAACTTTCCAAATATGTGCTCATCTCTCACCCAAGTGTCTTGCACAAATGACTTTAATGGAGCTATTACGAGAATTTTTAGTGCAATCCAAATTTACTCTTAAAACCCATTTTTTTACAAAAATCTCTAAGCATTGAAAAACTTAATTTAGTTATTTGAATATGAAAAATAAGATTGAAATGAAACATTCGTAAGTGAAATATGATGGAATATGGTGGTAAATGGATGGGTTTAGGATAGGCAAAAATGACCAAAATTGAGGGCCAACAAGGTCTTCTTATATCATTTTTTTTCTTCTCAATAATTGTCTGAAAAAAATAATTAGGGATAATATTATATTATCTAGACGAATATATCAATGAAGTATACCTTATTTCACAAAGAAAAGCTAAACCAATTCTTTTTAGCATCTGCTATTCTATTTATAATATTAAATTTAATATTAAAATTCAATGGAAATATGAATTTATCATTCAAAGCTTTATTCAACTCACTCTATTGCTTTCAATCTTATACACTTTGTTGTTTCCATTCTTGCAAGAAAACAAATGTGGACTTAGCATGCAAGTTGTTGAAGATAATACTGGAGGCATTGGGATTGGAATCAAATACAATATCAATCAAGAATCAACCATACCAAGTACGCGTCATATATTCTTTCCATTGGTAGATTGGAATTGTAAATTGCTGCATTTGAATCACTAGGAAAAGAGATGGGCATAGTGAGAACTAGCAACATAAAAAAATCCATATATGTTTATTAGATTATGGATCTTGTTTACCCCATTGAATAAGCTTAATGCTTGTGTATAGATAACACTGAGGCGAGGTGATGAGGAGGTGGTGTCGAGTAAGGTGACACTGAGTATGTTGTTTGTGGTCTTGTTGTTGGAGTAGAGGAATTTGAATGAGAGCTTGCATGTCAAATTTTGTCGGAGCATGAAAACCTGCATGTTAGAATGTTGGAGTTGTCACAGTCTAGCAGAATCTCCATGGCGTTAAATACTTTAATTTTTTAAATGTATTTTTTTAATTAATTTATATTTCTAACAAATAGCCAAAATAAATTAGTTTGCACCATGTTATTTATGTTAAATCACAATTAATTTACCTATAGAAAATTTGGTTAAAAAAATTGAAAATTCAATTTTTTTTGTAAGCTAAGATTTTATTGCCTCACAAAAAATAAAATATTCCAATAGATAATTCAGCCATCCATTGTCATAAACCTTGATGGTAGATGGTCTCAACTTTTCCATTGGGAAACCAAATGTCTTTGACAATCTACCAATAATAGCTAGTCCAAAACTACAAAAATTTTAAAGTTTGCAACATAACTATAGTGTCTACAACATAATCATAGTACAAAAAACTATCAACAATTATATATCAACTAGGATTAAGAAGAAGTAACAAGTGTCGTATCTTTAGCACTAAATCTGAGAGGAGTAGAAAAATTAATTATTTAAATAAATAATGTTAATACAATAAAATGTAAGGAAACTTTAGATCTATCATGGAAATGCTTGAGAACATGCATGAGACTTTGGATATACTTTGGAAAGAAACTAGAGAATGAGAACATGCTTAAGACTTTAGATATACTTTGGAAAGAAACTAAAGACCTCCTACAAAAAACCATGGACCCTGTGGAGACAATGATTAATAAATATGTCTTTTTAATTAATATATGTCTTTTTAATTAATTTATTTATAATTTCCTGATTAGTTTTATTATTTAATTTAGTTATATCACGATTGGTTGTATGATTTAATTTAGTAATATATCTGTTACCGTGGCAGTTTTAGTCACTATTTTTCTTAAGGTGTTATTTTATTCATTTTTTATAATCAAAATATTTAAATTGCTGTTTTATTTTATTTTTAAAAATATATTTTCTAATATTATTAAGATTATATTTGTGTCAATATTGATTATCTTAAATATTGGCATAATGTTATATAAAATATTATAACTTTGTTAGTAATATTTGATAAAGTTGCTAATGGATATAGAAGACAAGAATAAAACAACTTATGAGCTAATATCAACATTGATATCAAATTTTATAATATTCTCAGTAATATTTGGGAGATAGCAAAATGAATAGAAATAAAGTAAAGAAAAGAAAAGCTTATAAGCAAATATAATTTCAATGATGATATAGAATTTCCTCCACATATTAGTTGATATTCCATACAAGGATTGAAACTTTTCAAATAGAGGTCCTTCATTGGTTTCAACTTAATGTAGCAGAACTTCCTGCAAAAGAAAATCTTTTTTGAAATTTTATTTATCATTTCATTTAACTTTTTTGAAAATAGGATTGAATAACTGAACATTAAAAACACGTTCTTTAGAGCATTTTAGCAAATTCAAAAGAAACGAAAAAGAATCTACATTACAATTCTTTTTTCTATTTAAAAGAAATAAAATGTTATCCTTTTATGAAAAAGATGCTTCCAAATCCACATGCCCTAGGGTTTCCTTGACCATCAAATGAGCCTCTCATAATTGATTTATTTATTTTTAGGTAATTTAAAATCTAAGTTAATTCAATTATCTTGGTTTTCATATTTTTCCATATGCAAAATCAATTCGATGGCAAACATGAAATGAAAGTAATTCCTCCTTGGAAAGGCATTTCATTTTTTGTTAGGAATATTGCTTAAGTGATTGTAAATATTGACAAACATGAATTGAAAGTATTTCTTTATTTTAGAAAGTTAATTCATTTCTTACTAGGGATGTTTCCCAAGCAATCATACATTGCAATGACTCGTGCATTGATATAGTGATTGCACTTAGAGGCATTTTCAACAACATAGGGCATAAGATGAGTCACATCTCGAACAAATAGGCTAAAAAATGCCATACTAAAAATGGAAATAGAACACAAGAATGGAACATCTTAGAACATAACTTAAGCAATGATATGGAATTTCCTCAACTCATTGGTTGAAAATCAATAAAAAGGCTGAACCTTTTTGATGGGTCCTCCATTAGTTTCAAATCATATACTAAATCTTCCTACATAAACAAAGCTGATTTTGAAATTTTATTTTCTTTTTCATTTAACTTTGTGAAAACATAAGAACTTGTTACTCACATTAAAAGAAGAAATGCATATTTAAACAAAATAAAGTGATTATCTGTGTGTGTCAGTCCTATAAGGATTGTTCAAATTCAACAATACTTAAATCTATTACAACATATCTCATCATGTTACTTGTGGGAATTGAACCAAGGTGGGGAGGATAATAATCATTCCTCCAAAACACTTGAGATTACCCCTCCCACACCACACCACATCTCTCTCTCTCTCTCTCTCTCTCTCTCTCTCTCTCTCTCTCTCTCTCTCTGTCTCTCTCTCTCTCAAATTCTAGTTTTTTCCTTCCTTTTATTTACAATGTTGAAATCAATAGTTATATATAATAGTTTGCTAACTTAAAAATGAAGTAAAAATAACAATGTTTTTCAAGGGAATATGTTTGTTACTGTTTTGTTTTGGGTTGTATTTTATGAACTTAAATTATCAAAGTTGATTTTCTCATTAGAAAATCATGCACGCACACACACTCTCTCTCTCTCTATATATAATTCTAGTTTTTTCCTTCCTTTTATTTACAATGTTGAAATCAATAGTTATATATAATAGTTTACTAACTTAAAAATGAAGTAAAAATAATAATGTTTTTCAAGGGAATATGTTTGTTACTGTTTTGTTTTGGGTTGTATTTTATGAACTTAAATTATCAAAGTTGATTTTCTCACTAGAAAATCATGCACACACATAGAAAGAGAAAAGTACCGCCCAAGTATAACCCTCTTTATTATGATATTTTAAGCACAAAGAGATTTGCATCTCAATTTTTTTATCATACCTCGATGTGCTTAATAGATTGGAATCAATATGGATCTAGGCTATGAGAAAACAAATGAATGTATCATTAAATTAGCATAGATACATCTTATCTTTGAATTTGTGCAAACACTTTTTTAAGTTTTTCACTCTAAAAAAGTTTCGCACTTCAAGGGATTTGATCTCTCTTAGTGCTTGATTAATTTAGAAATGAAATGTATTTATGCTAGTTTACAACCTTCAAAGTATATTGAGTTGGAATCGCTCCTCCCATTTTCATTTTCCACTTGTTAGATTTAATTCCTCACTCCAAACTTATTTTGTAAAGACACAATGTTCTACCAAATGATCTATAGACTTCTCAATATTTTTACATAGAATACACCTATTGAAGCCTTGCATGTCATCTTCTGGTAATTATACCAAGTGAGTACTTTTTTAGTTAAGGTCCACAATAAAAAATACCCTTTCTTTTTAAGGGCTATTAAATTTCCAAATGGATTTCCACTACCATTTCCCTTCTAATTTCCTCTCCATTATAGCCTCATAGCCTAATGTTGCTATTAATAGTTCTTAAAATCTTTCCTCATATTGACAAGATGATTTCATCTTCATCACCCTTAATTGTAATGGCACCACGTTTTTCGTTCAATATGACCATTAATTCACCTTGGAGTTCTAGGTTTGAAGTATTTTTCTAAGCTTGATTCCAAATATCTAAAAGGAAGCTTAAGGTGGTTGAACCCTTGCTAACTATATATGTAGATGAAAACCACCTTGAAACTTGTGCTTCATTTAAGAGGTGACGATTGTATCTTTACCAAAATCCTTATTAGCAAGATGATTAACTTTGGAAGTTGAGAGCTTATATACCATTAACAATGTCAAGGCCAAGATCCAAAGTAAGGCGGGTGTTCCCCTTGACCATCAACATATTATCTTTGTCAAAAAGCAACTTGAAGAGAGGTGAACACTTTTTTATTACATCATCATGAAGGAATCTATTTTGCACCTCATCCTCCATCTAAGGGGTGTTCTAAGTTTCTTCAAAAACCTTATTTACAAGATGATTACTGTGGAAGTTTAGAGCTCAAACATTTTTGATAATTTCAATCCATGAACTACAAGAATAAATGTGTACTCCCTAATCCAAATAAGCTTATATTTGCCAATAATTGCTAAGAGGATTGTTGAACATTGGTTGATTACAACACTTAATGGAATTAACCAAGCACATTGTACTTTGTTCAAGAGGTGGCATGTAGGTCTTTGTGAAAGCCCTTACTAGGAGAATGAAATTACCTTGGAGGTGGGGAGCTCATACACCATTGATAATGTGAAGGCTAAGATATAGGAAAAGGAGGGCATCCCTTTATACTAGTAAACACTATTTTTTTCTAGAAAGTAGCTAGAATATGGATGTACCCCAGTTAATTATAACATTAAAAAATAGTCAATTTTGCACATTTTTCTTTGACTTCATGGTGGTATTTTTAAATTTAAAGAAATAGCTTTGCAATTTATCAATAAGAGGACCATACACCAAAGAAAACCCTAGATATCCAACACTTCATTATGATGAAACCTTCGATATTAGTGGTAAGAGAAGTTCAACCAAAAATAGAAATAGCAATTGTAGATCCCAATTCCCATACACTAACTTTCCTCCTATACTACGCTCATTTGATAATTGCAACCATGGTTTACAATTAAGTCCATCAAAAAATTTCCAAACCAAAAGCACCTTCCAATTAGACACAAATTCTGGCATAAATTATACCATTGTATGTGATGTGAATAGTCTCACTCATCCCCAAATTTCCCTAGCTCCTGGTGCTAACCAGAATGGTCCATTGGACCAAACCTATGACCAAGGGTCCAAACAAAAGGAACTAGACCTATTGGCTTGTTGAGTCCATTTGTTAACGAGAACGTCCAACACTCGTTAACACTTACAAACTTTTAACACTTCCACAATTGGCCGGTGGACTAAGCTAGTCCGAAACGTTGGTTTCAAAACTGTTCACAGGTTTTTCCACAAAAAAAAAAAAAAGTTCTATCTGTTAATTGATAAGACCAACTCACGTTTTTCACTCTTGCATAACCTTTGTCACTTTCTAGATAATCAATAGTGGTAAATGTGTTATGCAACCAGCTCAAAAAATAGAAGAATGAGATAGATCAATGACTTCAAAAGTAGCCTCTTTGAGGGGGAAACCTCCTTTACATTACACAAATGAAAAATTCTTGGATGATACAAATGACAAGACCTCCTTTCTATATATAGGAGTCTAATGGGTCACAATATAATTAGAGTCGACATAACAATAATAATGTAAGGGCACAACAATAACAATAGTGGGCTTTTGTGGGGCACAATAATAACAATATGGGGACAACATGGGCACAACAATAACAATAATGGGCTATAATGGCAATAATAATAAGGGAATACACTAGTATTATAGGAACCTAACATGCCCCCTCCTTCAAAAAAGTGTTGTCCTCAATGCTTGAGTAGTTCTGGATGCTTCTGTAAAAAATTGTCATCCTCCCATGTGGAATCTTCAGCGGGTAAGTTCTTTCACTTGATGAGATACTCTGAAATTGATCAATTTTGTAGCTGTCAAGTTCTTGTTTCAGTGATTGGTTCAGGTTCCAATATGATATTTCCTTGCCCGTTAAGTTTTGGCAATATTGTTTGAACTGGGATTTTGTCACCTATAACCTTCTTTAAGAATGAAACATGGAAAACTAGGTGCACTCAGGAATATGCAGGAAGTTCCAATTTGTATGCCATAGAACCAATGTTTTGCAACACCTTGTACGAACCATAATACTTTGATGATAATTTATTATCCTTCTTATCTTGCTTGAGGGACATTTGCTTGTATGGTTTTAGTCGCAGAAATACCCAGTCACTTACATCAAAACTTCTTTCGTTGTGATGTTGATATCCCTGTTGTTTCATTCTATTATGCGCCAAAGTCAGGTTTTCCTTTAAGAGTTGGAGAAATTTTTGTCGATGCTCGATGTGATCTTCCATTGCTTGAACCTTAGAATTTTCTCTTAAATATGATGTGATGGACGGTGGATGATATCCATAAAGTGCCATAAATGGGGTCATTTTTGTTGCAGTATGGAAGGAAGTGTTATACCACCATTCAACCAGAGGCAACCATTTGACCCATTGTGTTTATTTATTGAATATAAAGCAACGAAGATATCCTTCCAAACATTTGTTCATTATCTCAGTTTGCCCATCAGATTGAGGATGATAAGATGAGTTATGAGCTAACTAAGTACCCAAACAAGAAAATAATTATGTCCAAAAATTTCCAGTGAAAATAGGATCTCTGTTGCTTACAATAATCTTTGGGTTTTCATGTAGCTTTTGAATTGTTTCCATAAATGTAGTAGCAATTGTACTTTCTTTAAATGGATGAGATAATGCACAAAAGTGTGCATACTTGGTAATTCTATCAACTACCACCATGATGACACTCTTTCCTTCGGACTTGGTTAAACCTGTGATAAAATCCATTGAAACCTCCTCCCAACGTTGACTTGGAATGGATAAAGGTTGTAATAGACATGGGGTCTTAATTGACCAACTTTATTTTGCTGGAAAACCAAACATTCCACCACAAACTTTTGAATATCAGATTTAAGGCCATCCCAAAATGATTCCTTCTTAACCCTATGGTAAGTTTTTAAAAATACTGAATGCCCTCCTAAGGGACATGTGTACAATTCCATAATAATCTATTGTTTGAGTTGGGAATTATTACAGAGGTATAAGTGATCTTTGTACCTGTTAGCCCTAAGGTGCAGCACTACCATTTTGAAGGCTAAAGGAAGGAGATGGCCTGCTTTGCTATCCTGGAGAGGCCCCCACATGGGCCATCACCCCACTTTCCTCACTCTTTCGCTTACATTCTATTCTGCTCATATCATAACCCAACCCTCACATCATAACGAGACCCTCTTTCGCCTGGGCCTTAAGTAAATTAACCCTAAAGCCCCAGAAAAACCTTACTTTTCTGTCCATACACGCCCTCTGCACACTTCTCGAGGACATCCTATACCTCTGTGTCCCTTCACCATTAGATCACCCACCAATCTGATGGCCCACGTTTCCCCCGATCGACGAGACATGCTCGATCGATCTCCACCATTAGATCACCCCCGCCAGATCTAACGGCTGTCGCTCATATCGCATGAGAAACTAGCGAGAGGAATAGCCGCCTGATAAAGGCAGTTTTCTCTCTCCCCCCGCTGCTACATGGCATGCAATGAGTGGCATCAGATGGACTCTGCCCTTTATCGCTTACCGCCCGATGAGCCCCGATAGAAACCATTTCCGCCCAAATGACACCGCCCCCCAGGCATTATCATCCGCGCACCTCCTCTGCCTGATAGCCGTTCGATCTGGTCACCTGAGATCTAATGGCTCGGACTTAGTTCACTCCTGCCATGACTTCAGGCCTCCTGCGCATGATCTCCACCATCCATTTCCCTTGATCCAACGACCCTCGTCCATGATCACCTTGGTTCGCCCTCCGCTGCCTGATCACCATCCGGACCATCGATTCATCTCATTCAACAGTCCATATGCCTCGTACCCTCGCTTCCCATCAGTCACCAAGGGAGGAAAGTGGTTGGATTTGTAAGTATCTGTGGCAAGTGGATCTTTGAACTAAAATAACAGAAAGTATGGCCGAAAAGGGAAAAAAACAGCAGCATGATGCAGCCGAATTAACAAAAATGATCGTGGAACATCACAACACATTTGAGCCACTTGACAGAGTGGCGAAGTGACCAAAATCGGTTACTATGTTTGTTAGAAATAGTGCCATGTGCTCATGCTTGTCTAATTATGGCATCAAGCAGTTAGAAGCCAGAGGGGATAGATTAATACATCTCAAGCCCGAGAGCACTGTAAAAGCCTATAAATGGATGAAAGTTAGAAGGAACAAGGGTTCAACTTCTGGAGACTGTAGATACTCTGTTCCTTGCAGCGTCTCATCTTCATTCCAGTAATACAAGCTTCTTTTGTTGTTACATGTTCAATGTCTGTTTCTCTTCTGTTCTAAGCTTGCACTTGGATAAGTCTATTCATGTTTTCCTTTGTGTCTAATGCTAGATAACTGTCATCTTATCTCTGCGTTGATAAATTGGATTTGCAAGTGAATAGGTTATTCATGTTTCTTCTATGTCTAATGCCAGATAACTATCATCTTATCTCTGCGTTGATAAATTAGATTTGCAAGTTTCATTTACTTCCTGTAGCTAGCCATTCATATATGTTTATATATGCATCTGTTGGTATAGTTAGTATTCTACATCTATCCATTGAATCTATAAACTATTGAGCATTAGTGGTCTAAAGCCTTGTCATGCTGAGGGTGTTCATGCATGTCTGGAGTAAAACAGAGTTGAAGCAGTTATCTAGCTTGATCCAAACCATCATCCATTCCAATAGTCGAGAGAACAATATTGAAGATTATATGTTACTAGGCATCTCCGAGCTACAACCTAGGAGAGTTTCCTGGAGTGATAACAAAATTGGCGCCATTGCCGGGGAGAGGAGACTAAAGCTCAGCTTCCCCGGGAGACGACACAAATCCAACTTTGATGATAGACAAAGTCTAGACACTATTTTGGTTGTAATCATCTATCTAGAGACTCTACTGGAAGACGAACCTCTTGGCGACTCCACTCCATAGTTCTGGCTCAGTTTGGGAGGCATACTCGAAGAAATCCTCAGAAACCAGAAGCTAACCCAGTACCTGACCCTAAAAAGATAATCAAAGAAAGAAAGGCATTGTATAAAGGAGCATCAGGTTCATGTAGCTCTAAACAATATTCTATATCTCTTCAATAAAATCCTGTAATAGAACAAATACATGTTGATAGTATAGCATCTACTACTAGCAGTGAAGAAAAAATCTCAGAGATTCATAAAACTCATTATTTAGGTCCTCCTTTTGTTGTAAGCCCAAAGGAAACCTCATCTCTTGTCCATCATACTCCTTTAGTCTTGTCAATCACTCCTCAACCATCTGTCATTCAGACTTCCAGTACTCTTATAGCCACCACAACTATGGCAGGTCCACAAGCACCTACCAAAATGGAAAGAATCATAACTGCTAGGTATGGACCTCTAGTACTGCCCACTCCTTTGAATGCCATGCCTACTCGAGAATATCAAAATTATATGCCTAAGTTCACTGGGACTGAAGGTGTTATAATTGAGGAACATCTAGAATCATTCTATAGCTATGCTGATAACCTGGACATTAGTGAAGATGATGTCTGGATGAGAGTCTTTGTCCAAAGCCTGGATGGAGAGGCTAGAAAATGGTTTAGGGAACTGACCCCAAGGTCTATAGTAGATATTGAGGCTTTAGATGATGCATTTCTAAAACATTGGAGGGATAAGAAGGATCTACTCTACTACCACACTGAGTTTGGCAACTTAAAGAGGGAAAATGGTGAGTTGTTGTCTGATTTTAATAAGAGGTTTAACCGAATGTACAACAAGATACCAGCCGTGCTAGAGCTTTTGATTTTGACTTCTACATACTGTTGAGGGAGAGGTGATGTGCTACTTTGGCCAATATGCAGGATGCAGCCTTGGAAGTAGAATCAAACATCTCGGCTGCAGAGAAGCTCAGAGGTAATGCTGATAGGAGGAGACAGAGGGGCGAGTCTTCATCATCTTCAGACCCCAAGATAGATAAAATGACAAATATGATAGAGTCATTAGCCTTTGAAATATCCAAGTTAAAGGTGGAGTAGCACCCTAGAAAAGGAAGATTTCCTAATACCTTTTCTCCTAGAAATCCAAATCCATATAGAAGAGCTAATGAGCAGTTGCAGATTCTACAAAGAAGCAAAGATGCCAATGAAGACTAAAGGGTGAAGACCCCTTTCCAGAATGTAGTCATGGAAGAGGAGCAATTTGTAGAAGATGATGAGATCCATTGTATGGAAGACAAAGGCAGTGCCTCCTTTTTTACCTTAGCTGCCTATGAAAAGTCATTATTCAATGACCAGATCAGTCAAGAGTGGGATGGTGAGGCTGTTCTACAAACTGAAGATCAGCAAGGATATAACCTGAGGTCAAAGATGAATAATGCCAAGGAAACCCTTGTTCAAAGAGCTGTTGTCCCTGCAGAATAGAAAGCTAATAAGCAGAAGCGACTGACAGCTGATCCTATCATCCTAAAAGCTCCAACTCACAAGGTAAGAGGCCTTGACAAGTCTCCTTCTCCTTTAGTTTTCAATCAGAGATTCAGAAGCTAAGGATACCTATACCTCTGGTTGAACTAGTGAAGAATGAGTCCTTCAAGAGATCTATCCTAGAGGCCCTTGAGCCCAATGCCATCCAAGCCTCCACTGACTATGTAAATCTGCAAGATGACAAACCAGCTATTGTTCTCAGCCCAATGATTGAAAATTATGATGAAAACTCCCCATCGTTCTATGTATCTTTAACTATTCATGACAAAATCCTTCACAACTGCCTTCTGGACACAGGAGCCAGCCATAATCTAATGCCCAAGGCTGTCATGGATGAGTTGGGTCTTGACATTACCAAGCCTTATCATGACATGTTTCTTTTGACTCTAGAAAAGTGAAATGTTTGGGATTAATCAAAGACCTAGCCATCACCTTGTCTCAGCTGCCTATGAAGAGCATGATGATGGATATTGTGGTAGCAGATGTGCCCCCCAAGTTTGGCATGTTGCTTTCCAGAGGTTGGATCAAGAGATTAGGTGGAACATTGCAAAATGATCTGTCCTATGCTACTGTCCCAGTTTTTGGTGGTGAGAGTAGGAGATTATACAGAGAAGCTCAGTTGGCTTATATCATCAGTGACGAGAAGAATCCCACTAATCATCCCATCTATGCCGTTAACACAGATTTTTGAGCCTGTATTCTTCAAATTGAAGAATCCCAGTTGGCCTCCACGCAGCGTAGGAAACCTGTATTCCAGATCATAGAGGAAGAAGGCACACAGATTTGGGACATGTTCTTTGATGGAGTTTTCTCTAAGGAAGCTGTAGGGGTAGGTGTAGTCCTTGTATCCCCCACACAAGAATGCATTCATTTATCTTTCAAGTTAACTTTTCAGGTCACCAATAACATAGCAGAGTACAAAGCTTTGATATTGGGCTTAAACACTGCTAAAGAAATGGGCATCAAAGGTCTAAAGATGTTTGGAGATGCAGACCTTATCATTCAACAGGTGAACAAAAATTTCCAAGCAAAGCATCCAAGGCTGAAAGCATATAGAGAGGAGGTATGGAAGCTCAAGGGTTCTTTTAATAGTTTCAGTATTTCTTACATCCCTAGAATGAAGAACCAGCTTGTTGATTCCCTTGTTGTGTCTGCTAGCACGTTTATCCTTCCTTTGCCTCCTAAATTGACTTATGAAGTTCAGATGAAATATAGACCATATTTTCCTGACAATGTCAAGTACTGGAAATTTTTTGAAGATGATGATGAGATTAATAGGTTTTTACAAGTCATTGATGAATTTTCTAAAATGCACATTGACCAAGAAAATGAAACAATAGAACAATGCAACCAGTTCGAGCTAAAGAACAAGATTGGCCAAGATAACAATGTCCAACTACCGAGTAACCATATTCCCAAAGGATTGGTACCCCTAGAAAAGTTGTTTGATCATAATGATGTACCTTATAAGCCTGCCAAAAAAGAAAATGAGTCTGCAGTTCATAGGCATAATATAGGGAGCCCTGATCATCCAAAGTGCATAAATCTGTCCACCCACTTGTCTGCTACCCAAAGTTCTGGGTATTGCACCTTGATGAAGCAATTTGTTGATGTCTTTGCTTGGGAGTACAGTGATCTTAAGACCCATGACACAAACATCATTCAGCATAAGATCCCACTGGAGAAGGACACCATCCCTTTTAAGTAGAAGTTAAGACCTATCAGCCCTCTCTTACTGCCTTTGATTGAAAAGGAAATTAAGAAACTGTTGGATGCCAAGATCATAGTTCCCCTAAGGTATTCAAGGTGGATAGCCAACCTGGTGGTAGTCAGAAAAAATAATGGGGAAAACAGGCTTTGCGTTGACTTCAGGAATCTGAACAAATGTTCTAGAAAGGACAACTACCCCCTGCCTAAGATGGAACACTTGCTGCAAAAGGTTTCAGGGGCTAGAGTCATGTCTTTCTTAGATGGATTTTTAGGTTACAATCAGATTGTCGTACGTCCAAAAGATTAGGAAAAGACCGCTTTCACTACTCCTTGGGGCACTTTCATGTACTCCAAGATGCCTTTTGGGCTGATGAATGCTAGGGCTACTTTTCAGAGGGCCATGGACATAGCTTTTGTGAGAGAGAAGGACAAGTTTGTCCTTATTTACCTTGATGACATAACAGTTTTTTCCAGCAATCACAAGGACCATTTGCAGCACTTGAAGAAGGTGTTTCTAAAGTGTAGACAGTTTGGAATTTCTATGAACCTAAATAAATCACAGTTTGCTCTAGAATAAGGCAAACTTCTGGGACATATTGTTTCTGCTGAAGGTGTGAAGATTGATCCAGCCAGAGTTCAAGCAATTCAGACATTGTCCATCCCAAGGTCAAAAATGGACATTCAATCTTTCTTGGGTAAGATTAACTTTGTTAGGAGGTTCATTCCAAACTTTGCAGAGCTAGTGAAGCACATCACTTCCATGCTGAAGAAAGGATTAGAGATAAAATGGACATATGCTACAAGAAGCTCTTTTGAAGCCATTAAACAAGCTATCATGGAAGCTCCCACTCTAATCAGTCTAGATTACACCAAGGAGTTTTATATCTTCTCTTTTGCCTCTTATGATACACTTGCAACAATTCTATTGCAAAAAAATGATGAAGGTGTAGATGTTGGGTCCCTATAATACTAGTGATTACCCCATTACTATTGTAGTTATACCCCTTATTTATATTGTTGTGCCCCCATTGCCCCCATATTGTTATTAATGTGCCCATAGAATCCCTCTATTGTTATTTTTGTGGCTTTATATTATTATTGTTAGGTCGGCTGGATTATATTGTGACTCCTTAGACTCCTATATATAGAAAGGAGGTTTTTTCATTTGAATCATCGAAGAATTGTTCATTTATGTAATGTAAAGGAGGTTTCCCCTCGAAGAGGCTGAATTCTAAGGCGTTGATCTATCTTTTCCATTTTTTCTTGAGCTGGTTTCATAACATTTGGTATCAGAGCTTTGGATTCTAGGGTTTCGCTGCTCCAAACAGGTCATCGTGGCATTTTCGCTATAAATTTTTTTCTGTGACGTTTCAAAAGTCGCAAAAAAACCCATTTGAGAAGAAATCACGTTGAACCTTGGGTCCAAATTTCAGAGCTTTTCCCACGACATTTTCGGAGATATGATATGAGGAAGTTGGTCTTTTTGCAGACTCCTGAATTACATTCAAAATAGGTGACCTGGGGAAAATCGTCATAACTTTCTCTCTGAGGATCAGATTGAAATTTCATAAGAAGTTACAGAAAGAGGATGGACTGTAGTTTCTTGTATGCATTTTTCAGATCCATAGGTCGAAGCAATGACTCGTGGCACGTCGTACAAGTTTGCTCTACTGAACTAGTCTATAAGAAAGTCACTGTGGGAGATTTCGTATAACTCTTCCTTGGAGAAACCAATTTGGGTCAGACTTGTGGCATTGGAAAGACAACTCAGAAGGCTACTACAGATCAAAATTTCAGAACTGGATGATCTGAAATTACAGAGATACATCAGATTCAATATCAGGCTTCTACAAAGTGAAAAAAGGTGTGTAGTTTTTTTTTTTTTTTTGCATTATCTTGGTTTGAAGGAATTCAGAGGGCATAGTAAAGAATTATTATCGGTAACTGATGCCTTGAGGAAAGCAAATGCAAACACCTAGTAAGGAACCTGAAATCTCTAGCATGACTCATGAAGAAGAGGAAGAAATGCTACATGATATATCAAAATTACAAGAACAAGTGCAACAAATGTCACGCTCACAAAAGCTAACAGAAGCTAAGATAAATGGCGTGAAATATAAGATAAATGGAGTGGAATCTAAGATAAAGGGAATGGAAGCTAAGATGGATGATTTGAAGACAGATTTGAGGACATATTTGAAGACAGACATGGCAGATTTGAAGACAGATTTGACAAATTTTCTACAAGAAATACTTACTAATGGTGAAAAGGTTGTAAAGGAAACTCATGATGTGAACAAAAGAAATGTTAATCATGATTCCATAGACTCTAATGTTGGATCGAAGACCCACCATATTCCAAAAATCGATATGAGGAAGTTTGATGGCAAGGATCCCGCCACATGGATATTACAGATGGAGCAATTCTTCGATCTCAATAATGTGCAAAACACACAAAAGGTACGTATGGCAACTTTATATTTGGAACCAAATCAGTTTGTATGGTATCAATGGCTTTGCTCTCGTAAACAATTTATCACTTGGGCAATTTTTACGGAAGAATTGATAGCACATTATGAGGATACAAAAAGCAACACTTTTTTTAGCCAATTGATAAGTCTCAAACAAAAGGGTTCAATAATGGAGCACATTGAGGAGTTCCAAAAATTGAACATAAGGGTAAAAGATATTCCAGAGGAGCATAGGATTGATGTGTTCATAGGGTCTTTAAAGGATAATATCCAACATGATGTTCGCCTTTGGGAACCTGATTCATTAGAGAAGGCATTCAGGTTAGCAAGAAAAATGGAAAGCAAAATTATGGCAACCAGGAAGCATACCACTCACAACTATAAAGACGGAAGTGTTGTTGCCCCTAGTCTTCCACAACCTATAAGGTTGACACCACAACAATTGGAAGAAAAAAGAGCAAAAGGGCTTTGTTATAGTTGTGATAGCAAATACACTAAAGGTCCTGAGAAGAAATTATTCTACATAGATTGTGAAGAGGAAGAAGAAAAGGAGCAAGAAAGGTCAAAAGAAGAGGATATACTCCAGGAACAAAGCCTAGATGAAGAAAAAATAAATCCGACCATATCTTGTAATGCATTGGTGGGAATTACCACTCCTCAAACCATCAAGATAGAAGGACAAATCAAGAAGAAAAAGGTAATAGTGTTGATTGATTCAGGAAGCACCCACAATTTTATTCATTGTAGGGTAGCAAAAGAATTGAATTGCTTCCTATATCCAGCACCAGAGTGTCAAGTGATGATTGCAAATGGAGGAACAATAAATTGCTCTGGAAAGTGCCATAATATCAAGCTATCCATGGGAGAATATGTATTGACTAGCCCAATGCTTTCCATTCCAATGGGAGGTGCTGATGTTGTACTAGGAGTCCAATGGCTACAATCCTTGGGTACAATAGCTTTTAATTTTCAAGAACTTTTCATCAAATTTTCTACGGAAGGAAAGGAAGTTGAATTAAGGGGTATTGCAGGGAAACCAGGAAAGATAATCAGCTCTAATGGTATGACAAAGCTTCTAAAAAAGGAGCAAAGGGGTGTAATTGCACAATTATGTTCGCTAGATGTTTCCACATTAGAATCATCTATTTCTCCAGATCTCCAAAAAGTCCTGGACAATCATTCCAAGGTATTTGAGACTCCCAAAGGTCTCCCACCTATGCGTGATCATGATCATGCTATTCATCTGATTCCAGGAAGTGTTCCTCCAAACATCAGGCCGTACAGATATCCCTATGTCCAAAAAGGTGAAATTGAACGTATGGTTGCAGAAATGCTAGAGGCTGGTATAATTCAACCGAGTCAAAGTTCTTTCTCTGCTCCAGTAGTATTGGTGCACAAGAAGGATGGATCATGGCGCATGTGTCCGGATTATAGGGAGCTCAACAAGCTCACTATTAAAGATAAGTTCCCCATTCCTGTCATTGATGAATTACTGGATGAATTGCATGGATCAATTTACTTCACCAAGTTGGATCTTCGTTCAGGATATCATCAAATCAGAATGAAGATTGAAGACATTCCGAAAACGACATTTAGAACTCATGAGGGTCATTATGAATTTTTGGTCATGCCTTTTGGCCTTACCAATGCACCTTCAACATTTCAAGGTTTGATGAATTCAATTTTCAAACCATTCCTTAGAAAATTTGTGTTAGTATTTTTTGATGATATACTTATCTACAGCAAGTCTTGGAAGGATCATGTTGAACATGTTGACAGGGTGCTACAACTATTGGAGGAGAAACAATTATATGCAAAAAGATCCAAATGTTTCTTTGGAGTCCAGGAGGTGGAATATTTGGGTCATATTGTATCTCATGAAGGAGTTAAGGTAGACCCTAGCAAAATTAAAGCCATTAAGGAATGGAAAATCCCCACATCCATAAAGCATCTGCGAGGATTTCTTGGGTTGACAGGGTATTATCGCAAGTTTGTTAAGAATTATGGGAGAATAGCAGCACCTCTAACAACATTATTGAAGAAAGATGCATTTTCATGGACTCCGGAAGCAACAAAGGCCTTTGAACATCTTAAAGAGGCAATGTGCCAAGCACCGGTCTTAGCTACACCGGACTTCACAAAAACCTTTATTGTGGAATGTGATGCTTCAGGAAATGGAATTGGTGCTGTTCTAATGCAAGATGAAAGACCCATTGCTTTTGAAAGTCGTCCAATCAAGGGAAAGTTTTTAAGCAAAGCTATTTATGAGAAGGAAATGTTGGCAATACTCCATGCACTTAAGAAATGGCGACCCTACCTAATGGGAAGACACTTCAAGGTAAAAACGGATCATGATAGCCTTAAATACTTTTTAGAACAAAGATTATCCTCTGAAGAGCAACAAAAGTGGGTCACAAAGATGTTGGGTTATGACTTTGAAATCATCTACAAAAAAGGGAAGCAAAATGTGGTGGCAGATGCACTCTCAAGAAAGGATGAGGATGTGGAAGCATTGTTGTGTGCCATTTCTATTATCCAACCAGATTGGATAAATGAAGCAAGGGAGGAATGGAAGAATGACGAAGAAGTGTGGGCACTTATTCGAAAGCTACAACAAGATTCCAGTACGTTTGATACATTTAGCTGGAAAAATGATTCGTTATGGTACAAAGATCGCTTATACCTCTGTAAGAATTCCCAGCTAAAACAAAAGATTCTTATGGAATTGCACACTTCTCCCTTAGGAGGGCACTCAGGATTTTTAAAAACTTACCACAGGGTTAAGAAGGAATTTTTTTGGGATGGCCTTAAATCAGATATTCAAAAGTTTGTGGCAGAATGTTTGGTTTGCCAACAAAATAAAGTTGAAACAATTAAGACACCAGGTCTATTACAACCTTTATCCATTCCAAGCCAACGTGGGAGGAGGTATCAATGGATTTTATCACAGGTTTACCCAAGTCTGAGGGAAAGAGTGTCATCATGGTGGTAGTTGACAGACTTACCAAGTATGCACACTTTTGTGCATTATCACATCCATTTAAAGCCAGTACAGTTTCTACTGCATTTATGGAAACAATTCAAAAGCTACATGGAAACCCAAAGATTATTGTAAGTGACAGAGATCCCATTTTCACTGGAAATTTTTGGACAGAATTATTTTCTTGTCTTGGTACTCAGTTAGCTCATAGCTCATCTTATCATCCTCAATCTGATGGGCAAACTGAGATAGTAAACAAATGTTTGGAAGGATATCTTCGTTGCTTTGTATCTGATAAACAGACACAATGGGTCAAATGGTTGCCTCTGGCTGAATGGTGGTATAACACTTCCTTTCATACAGCAACAAAAATGACCCCATTTATGGCACTTTATGGGTATCAACCACCATCCATCACATCATATTTAAGAGAAAATTCTAAGGTTCAGGCAGTGGAACATCACATCGAACATCAACAACAAGTCCTCCAACTCTTAAAGGATAACCTCGTGTTGGCACAGAATAGAATGAAACAACAGGCAGATCAACATCGCAGTGAAAGAAGTTTTGATGTAGGTGATTGGGTATTCCTACGGCTACAACCATATAAGCAAATGTCCCTCAAGCAAGCTAAGAAGGATAATAAATTATCACCAAAGTATTATGGTCCGTACAAGGTGTTGCAAAAGATTGGTACTATGGCATACAAATTGGAGCTTCCTGCAGCTTCTCGATTGCACCCAGTTTTCCATGTTTCATGTTTAAAGAAGGTTATAGGTGACAAGCTCCCAGTTCAAACAATATTGCCAGAACTTGACGAGGAAGGAAAAATTATATTGGAACCGGAAGCAGTTATAGAAACAAGAACTCGACAGCTACGAAATCGATCAATTTCAGAGTACCTTATCAAGTGGAAGAACTTATCCGCTGAAGATTCCACATGGGAGGATGAGAATTTTATGCAGAAGTATCCTGAACTACTCAAGCGTTGAGGACAACACTTTTTTGAAGGAGAGGGGCATGTTGGGTCCCTATAATACTAGTGATTACCCCATTACTATTGTAGTTATACCTCTTATTTATATAGTTGTGCCCCCATTGCCCCCATATTGTTATTAATGTGCCCATAGAATCCCTCTATTTTTAATTTTGTGGCTTTATATTATTATTGTTAGGTCAGCTGGATTATATTGTGACTCCTTAGACTCCTATATATAGAAAGGAGGTTTTGTCATTTGAATCATCGAAGAATTGTTCATTTATGTAATGTAAAGGAGGTTGCCCCCTCGAAGAGGCTGAATTCTAAGGCGTTGATCTATCTTTTCTATCTTTTCTTGAGTTGGTTTCATAACAGTAGAGCACCCTATGTCCTTTTTCAGCAAAACGCTGAGGGATGCTGAGCTAAGGTATGACCTCATCGAAAAACAAGCTTATGCTCTCATAAAATATTTAAAGGCATTCAGAGTTTACATTTTTCATTCCAACATCATTGCATATGTACCTTTAGCCTCAGTTAAAGATATCTTAACTCAGCCAGATACTGATGGAAAGAGAGCTAAGTGGATTTCGAAGTTCATAGAGTTCAACATATATGTGAAGCCCACTAATCTGGTCAAAGGCCAGGGCTTGGCTAAGCTTATGGCTGAGGAAAATTGCAGTTTGTTAGACATCAAATGCATGAGTCCAATTTCAGAGGATGAGCAGATAGAGAAAGCAGTAGAAGAACAAAAGCAGAATCAGTCTTTGGCTGAAAATCTAGCCACCTGTGAATGGTACTCCAACATAGTTCATTTTTTGCAGAAGTTAGAAGTCCCTCCAAGGCTTAGCTCAAGTCAAGCCTGAGCCATTAAACTTAGATCAGCCAAATTTTGCATTAATAAAAATATGCTTTATTGGAAAGACCCATCAGGAATCCTCTTGAGATGTCTAGATAAAGGACAATCTGTGGAAGTCATGCACCAGTTCCATTCTAGCCTCTATGGAGGGCATCATTATTGGAAAACCATATCCCACAAGATCCTGAGAGCTGGGTATTATTGGCCGACTTTTTTCTCTGATGTAATTTCTTTTGTGAAGTCTTGTGACAAATGTCAGAGGCTTGCAGGAAAACGGCAGCTAAAATATCTTCCCTTGGAGCCAGTACATGTCAATGGTCCCTTCCAGCAGTGGGGCTTGGAATTCATAGGTGAGATTAATCCACATTCCAGTGGCCAAAATAAATGGATATTGGTAGCCAATGATTATTTCACCAAATGGATTGAGGCTATACCCACTACGAATTCTAATTACCAGGTTGTCCTAAAAATTTTAAATGAGAATATTATCACTAGATTTGGTTGCCCAACCAAACTAGTCACTGATAATGCAATAGCTTTCAGGGAAAAAGAATTGGTAGACATGTGTGAATCCATGGGCATTCAGTTGGTGCATTCTACCTCATATTATCCTCAGGGAAATGGCCTGGAAGAATCATCTAACAAGAGTCTTGTGAGGATAATCAAGAAGTTGTTGGAAGACAACAAAAAGAGTTGGGATTCCAAGTTGAAGTTTGCACTATGGGCTGGTAGGGTGACCAACAAGAAGTCCATAGGAAATTCTCCATTCAAGCTGGTTTATGGCACTGATTCTATTTTTCCTATCCAACTGATTCTCCCTGTGGCAAAATTCCTGCAAGAAGAACAAGATGAAGAGAATGACATGGTAAGAAGAATGAATAACCTGGTTGAACTATAGCAGATCAAAGAGCAGTTGGTTGAGAAGTCAAAAGCTCATCAGAAGAAAATCAAAGAAACCTTTGACAGGAAGGAAAAAGTGGACAATTTCCAAGTTGGTGACTGGGTTCTCAAATGGGATGCATTTAAGGAAAAGAAAGGTAATCATGGTAAGTTTGACTCCTTATGGATAGGTCCATTTATCATCGCTCAAATTCAACAGAACAATACCTTTATTCTGCACAGTTTGGAAGGAAGGAGATGTTTTTGGTGGCCCAGTCAATGGGCGGTTTTTGAAACTTTATTTCATTTAAGGCTTCAAAGCCTTGGTATTGTAAATATGTTTTTAGTTTTTATCTTTTAGGAAAAATAGACTCCATGCCCAATGGAACACTAGGAGGAAGATTTGATTTTGGTTTTACTAGAAAGGCAGTGGTCTACAGTTCTTGAAACCTCACAGGGAGGCTTTCACCCCCAGAAGGAGCCAGTGTTAGCCTTGAGGTGCAGCACTACCATTTTGAAGGCTAAAGGAAGGAGATGGTCTGCTTTGCTGTCTTGGAGAGGCCCCCACACGGGCCATCACCCCACTTTCCTCACTCTTCTGCTTACATTCTATTCCGCTCATATCATAACCCGACCCTCACATCATAATGAGACCCTCTTTCGCCTTGGCCTTAAGTAAATTAACCCTAAAACCCCCGAAAAACCTTACCTTTCCGTCCATACGTGCCCTTCGCACACTTCTTGAGGACATCCTGTAACTCCATGTCCCTTTACCATTAGATCACCCACCATCTGACAGCCCACGTTTCCCCCCGATCGACAAGACATGCTTGATCGATCTCCACTGTTAGATCACCCCAGCCAGATCTAACGGCTGTTGCTCATACCGCGCGAGAAACTAGCGAGAGGATTAGCCGCCCAATAAAGGCAATTTTCTCTCTCTCCCCACTGCTACGTGGCATGAAATGAGTGGCATCCGGTAGACTCCGCCCTTTACTGCTTACCGCCCGATGAGCGCCCGATAGAAACCATTTCCACCCAAATGACACCGCCCCTGGGCGTTATCGTCCACGCACCTCCTCTGCCCGATATTCGTCTGATCTGCTCACCTGAGATCTGACAGCTCGAACTTAGTCTATTCCTACCATGACTTCAGGCCTCTTGCGCGCGATCTCCACCGTCCATTTCCCTCGATCCAACGGCCCTCGTCCATGATCACCTTGGTTTGCCCTCCACCGCCTGATCACCATCCTAACCGTCGATTCATCTCATCCAATGGTCCATATGCCTCGTACCCCCGCTTCCCATCAGTCACCCAAGGAGGAAAGTGGTTGGCTCTGTTAGTATCTGTGGCAGGCAGATCGTTGAACTAAAATAATAGAAAGTATGGTCGAAAAGGGGAAAAAACAGTAGCACGATGTAGCAGAATTAAGAAAAATGATTGTGGAACATAACAACACGTTCGAGCCACTTGAAAGAGTGGCGAAGTGACCAAAATCAGTTACTGTGTTTGTTAGAAACAGTGCCCTATGCTCATGCTTATCTAATTATGGCATCAAGCAGTTAGAAGCCAGATGGGATAGATTAATACATCTCGAGCCTGAGAGAATTGTAAAAGCCTATAAATGGCTGAAAGTTAGAAGGAACAAGGGTTCAACTTCTGGAGACTGTATATACTCTGTTCCTTGCAGCGTCTCATCTTCATTCGAGTAATACAAGCTTCTTTTGCTATTACATGTTCAATGTTCATTTCTCTTATGTTCTAAGCTTTCACTTGGATAAGTCTATTCATGTTTTCCTCTGTGTGTAATGCCATATAACTGTCATCTTATCTCTGCATTGATAAATTGGATTTGCAAGTGAATAGGTTATTCATGTTTCTTTTGTGTCTAATGCCAGATAATTGTCATCTTATTTCTGCATTGATAAATTAGATTTTCAAGTTTCATTTACTTCCTGTAGCTAGCCATTCATATATGTTTATATATGCATCTGCTGGTACAGTTAGTATTCTACATCTATCCATTGAATCTATAAACTATTGATCATTAGTGGTCTAAAGCCTTGTCACGCTGAGGGTGTTCATGCATGTCTGGAGTAAAACAGAGTTGAAGCGGTTATCTGGCTTGATCCAAACCATCATCCATTCTAATAGTCCAGAGAACAATATTGAAGATTATATGTTACTAGGCATCTCCGAGCTACAACCTAGGAGAGTTTCCTAGAGTGATAACAGTACCATAACGAATCATTTTTCCAGCTAAATGTATCAGATGTATTAGGATCTTGCTGCAACTTTTGAATGAGTTCCCACACTTCTTCGTCATTCTTCCATTCATCCCTTGCTTCGTTTATCAAATCTGGTTGGATAATATAAATGGCACAAAGAAATGCTTCCACATCCTCATCCTTTCTTGAGAGTGCATATGCAACAACATTTTTCTTCCCTTTTTTGTAGATGATTTCGAAGTCATAACCCAACATCTTTGTGACCCATTTTTGCTGCTCTTCTGAAGATAATATTTTTTCTAAAAAGTATTTAAGACTATCATGATCTGTTTTTACCTTGAAGTGTCTTCCCATTAGGTAAGGTTGCCATTTCTTAAGTGCATGTAGTATTGCCAACGTTTCTTTCTCATAAATAGCTTTGTGTAAATACTTTCCTTTGATTGGATGACTTTCAAAAGCAATGGGTCTTTCTTCTTGCATTAAAACAACACCAATTCCATTTCCTGAGGCATCACATTCCACAAAGAAGATTTTTATGAAGTCCAACGTAGCTAAGACCAGTGCTTGGCACATTGCCTCTTTAATGTGTTCAAAGGATTTTGTTGCTCCTAGAGTCCAAGAAAATGCATCTTTCTTTAGTAATGTTGTTAGAGGTATTTCTATTCTCCCATAATTCTTAACAAACTTACTATAATACCCTATCAACCTGAGAAATCCTCGAAGATTCTTTATGGATGTGGGGATTTTCCATTCCTTGATGGCTTTAATTTTGCTAGGGTCTACCTTAACACCTTCATGAGATACAATATGACCCAAATGTTCCACCTCTTTTACTCCAAAGAAACATTCAGAGGTTTTTGCATATAATTGTTTCTCCTCCAATAGTTTGAGCACTCTATCAACATGTTGAACATGATCCTTCCAAGAATTGTTGTAGATTAGTATATCATCAAAAAATACTAACGAAAATTTTCTAAGGAAGGATTTGAAAATGAAATTCATCAAACCTTGAAATGTAGAAGGTGCATTGGTAAGGCCAAAAGGCATGACCAAAATTTCATAATGACACTGATGAGTTCTAAATGTTGTTTTCAGAATGTCTTCAATCTTCATTCTAATTTGATGACATCCTGAACAAAGGTCAAACTTGGTGAAGTAAATTGCTCCATGCAATTCATCCAATAATTCATCAATGACAGGAATGTGAAATTTATCTTTAATAGTGATCATGTTGAGCTCCCTATAATTCAGAAACATGAGCCATGATCCATCCTTCTTGTGCACCAATACTACTGGAGTAGAGAAAGAACTTTGACTAGGTTGACTTATACCAGCCTCTAGCATTTCTGCAACCAAACATTCAATTTCACTCTTTTGGGTATATGGATATCTGTAAGGACTCATGTTTGGAGGAAAACTTCCTGGAATCAAATGAATAGCATGATCATGATCATGAATAGGTGTGAGGCCTTTGGGAGTCTCAAATACCTTGGAATGATTGCACAAGAAGTTTTGGAGATCTGGAGAAATAGATGATTTCAATGTGGGAACCTCTAGCAAACATAATTGTGCCATTATGCCACATTGTTATTTCTTTAGAATATTTGTCATGTTGTTAGAGCTGATTATCTTTCCTGATTTCCCCGCGATACCCCTTAATTCAACTTCCTTTCCTTCTAAATTTTTTTTCAAGAAAATTTCTTGAAAGTTAAAAGATATTGTACCCAAATATTGTAGCCATTGGACTCCTAGTACAACATCAACACCACCCATTGGAAAGGAAAGCATTGGACTATTCAACACATATTCTCCCATGGATAGATTGATATTATAGCATTTCCAGAGAAATATATGGTTCCTCCATTTGCAACCATCACTTGACACTCTGGTGTTGGATATAAGAAGCAATTCAATTCCTTCGCTATCTTACAATGAATAAAATTATGGGTGTTGCCTGAATCAATCAACACTATTACCTTTTTATTCCTGATATGTCCTTCTATCTTGATGGTTTGAGGAGTGGTAATTCGATATTGAATCTCTTGTATATCTGTAATTTCGGATTTCCAAAGTCTAAAATTTCATCTTGTGATAGCCCTCTGTGTCCTCTTTCCAACCCCACAAGTCTGATCTAGATTGTATTCTCCAAGGAAGAGTTATGTCAAATCTCCCACGAAGACCTGATTATAGACTAGTTCAATAGAGTGAACTTGTACGAAGTACCACGTGTCATTTTTTTGACCTTCGGACCTGAAAATGATACACAAAAAATATAGTAAGTCTTGTTTCTGTAAATTTTTACAAAATTTCATTCCGATGTGAAGAGAAAAAGTTATACAATTTTCCCAAGGTGGCCTGTTTGAGATCAAATTTGGGAATCTGGAAAATCCCTAACTTCCTGAGTTCATATCTCCGAAAATATAGTGAGACAAGATTTGAAATTTAGTCCTGAGGTTCATCATGATTTCGGCTTAAATGGGTTTTAATTTCCGCTTCTGAATCTTCGTAGAAAAAAATTTATAGCGAAAATTCCATGATGACCTGTTTGAAGCAACGAAACCCTAGAATCCAAAGCTCTGATACCAATTGTTATGCAACCAGCTCACAAAATAGAAGAATGAGATAGATAAATGACTTCAAAAGTAGCATCTTTGAGGGGAAATCTCCTTCACATTACAAAAATGAACATTTGTTGGATGATTCAAATGACAAGACCTCCTTTCTATATATAGGAGTCTAAGGGGTCATAATATAATCAGAGCCGACATAAGAATAATAATGTAAGGGCACAACAATAACAATACTGGGATTCTATGGGGCACAATAATAAAAATATGGGGACAACATGGGCACAACAATAACAACAAGGGGCTACAATGACAATAATAATAAGGGAATACACTAGTATTACAGGTACCTAACAAGACAGGATGTAGTTGTCATGGAAGTGTCTTTCTATCATTATCATTATTTGAAGAAAGTTCCAAATGCTTATTGGATCAGACCAAAAAAGGTGTTATCATCAAGTCTTTTTAACCTTTTATGGTTGATGGTCGACAAATGAAAAACGTAGACATGCAAATATCTACCACTTGACATGACTATTTAATGGATGTCAGATTGGCTAGAAAGGGGTTTTTTGACACAACATGGAGGCCTTTTCCATCGTTTATGGATGGTTTATGATAGAAGAGAAACATAGATGGGAAAGGTTTTAGTCACCATCAATTCATAAAAGAGTGGAGAAAACGAAAAAATTGGTTAGGTATTTTGTTGAGCCTTTATCGCTATGACTTGAACTTCATCATTCCACACCCACCTGGTTAACCTACAAATAAATTTGATCTAGTTGTTTGACACAAAACTCATGCATGCATAAAGATCTTCGACACAATAAGGAAACAAACTTAATCTTATTTATGGAATGGAAGGAAATTTAATAGTTACATAGTTTTACACATATTTCCTCAATAGGACATAATCACTCTCTCGTTCTCTCTCCTATCTTATCTATCTATTACATATGAAAAATCTCTTCCTAGAGTTCTCATACAATCCAACAAACTCAAGATTTTCTTAAAATTTCTAACAAATCCACGATTTAGCCAGTTCATCTCCTTTACATAGAAATTAAATGACACTCATCTAACTTCCTAACAAATTAAATTCCTTCTAGACTACAACTAATATATTACAAATTATATAGCTTAAGGAACCCAAATTCCCTTAGTAAACAAATTAGGGAACCAACTCCCTTAATAAACGACTTTTGACCCAAGAGGTCAAAAAGGTCTTGGCTTGTAGATGCTCCTGCATCAGACTCTTGGGGAAAAATGAACTATTCATTAACTTCTCAACACTTGTGTCATACTTGATAATATATATTGATGTCATCTATGTAGCATCTTCTACTAGTTTAGTTTCCATCTAACCAGATATTTAGGATAATCGTTACTCCTAGTTATCTTGATTACTTTCTGACCCAATATTGCTTCAATTTTGTAGAATTTTGTAGAATTTTTCTACACATCAGCTAGCTCTGATACCATGTAGAATTTTTCCACAAATCAGCTAGCTCTGATACCATTTAGAAATTTCACCACCTGCAGATCAAACTGATATATGTAATGTACTAAAGCATAATACTAGATCTACTTCTACAGCCAATTTAGCGAAAGCTTAATCAACCATGAGCAACATCAATAAGAACACATATAACTGATAAGAAGGAATCAATCACACATAACACAGAAGAATCTACCCAGGGAAAGCACCTACCTAAAACCCCATCTCTGTATTATCATAAAAGTGGAAATATAGTCTGGATTACACAAAGCCTTAGCTAGGAAGCTATCCAGCTCTCAATACAATCCCTCTGCTACTCATAGACAGTCAGAGGCTTCTCATAAACCTTCTCCTCTGCCCTCCAAGCCTCCTATTTCCTTGTGTAGTTTCCTTGGGGTCCAGTGATGTCACATCTGTGAATTTGCCTCTTCACACACTCACTAACCTCTGATCTAACTACACAAACTTGAAGGAGATAAATCCTCATCATGGATGAGATTCCTTTATAAGAAAAATATTCATCCAACTGATAGTAAATTGTCCCTTCTCTGATCTCAACTGGATATCTATCTGAACTAACATGCATCAATTATCCATGAGAGAATACTCAGTTATCTGAAAATAACAGTTGTCACATGCATGCAAGCATCAACAAACTATATCTCATTAATTTAACAACTTGTTAAATTAATCTAACTGAACTTGACTAAGTTAAACTAAGTCAACTGATCCTCTCAATATAGAACTCATCCTTAATTCCTCAATCAGTGGAGCAAATCAAGGACACATTCCCCAACCAGTGGAGAAATTATTGCATGTTCTCACAAAGACTTCAAGTTTGATTTTCCTTAACTAATTAACTCATGGAGAATTAATTAATTAATATTCAAACTACTGGTAAGACCAAATTCGAATTTTACTTCCTATTTTAGACCAGGGACTGTCTAAAAATAGGAATCCAACTTGAACTACTAAAAATAGAACTTCTATTTTTAGCACTTCCATTTTTCATTCCCTGTTGCCCAATCCAGCACTGATGCCCAAACTGCTATTTTTATCACTTCTATTTTTAGCAATTTCTTGTTGCCAATTTTCAACACTCCCTCTCAACAAGAAAGGCTTCATCTCGAACCCGATCCTATACCTTTGGAATGTTCTGCATGCAACACATCTACCAAGTGTGGTTGCTCCAACAACTCTCGGAACAAAAAAAACTCCCAACTGACCACTCTGTTGGGTTAGAAACATATTCTGATGTTGAAGCTCTACCTGCTGCTGAAAAGTGCTCCCTCTCTGACCTCTGCACTACTGCAACATCTCCATGCATCTCGCAATGTTGCACCCTTCTCTATGTTACCCTGCACAGTGCAACACACTCATGCTTCTCGCATTGCTACAGCCTACATGCTCTGCGTTGTCCTGGGATTCCCTGCACTGTAGCTCTCTTTGCCGCTCCATCTGTATCTGTCTCTACCCAATCAGTCAGTTCGTGCTACTCCACATCGGGGCTCCCATAGCAAGGTCTCATCCAAGAGGTTGGGTACCTCAAGGATCTTGCCCCTCCTCCATGGGATGATCACTCCACATTGCCCCACCTCCTACCTGGAGGTATGGCTGCATGTGATCCCTTTGCCCACCTGGCTCGAAGTTTCTCCCTACTGGAGGTCTCTGCATGAGTAGATGTTTCTACTCGATCTCCTCTCAACTTCCCCTGTTGTGGCTGCTCCACAACCTCCTGAAGCTGCTACACCAATCGTGGCTCCTCCACAATCATCTGAGACTTCTTCTGGTGATGCATGTTGAGCGGTAATTTACTCTCCCTATCAACCACCAAGTATCTAACCTTTGCCTTGCTCCTCAAGGCTTTGCATGCATCTTGTACCTCAAGTGAATACAGGTTCTTGGTTAGCACACCAATCTATTTCCACTTTCCCACTGTCATGAAATTTTATGGAAAAAGAGTTGATTTTAAATCAGCAATATCTCCCTCATCTGAACTCCGATTCAGCCGATTTTTTTTTTGGGTATTTTTCCACAAGGAATCCAAATCTGCTATTTTCTTCTGAAAATTTTGTACAGAAAATTTCAGATCTTCTCTGCAAACTCTCGGCCCAAAACTCAAAACTTTGAAATCTCCTCTTCTTGTATATTGTTCTTCCTTGATCACCTGTGCTCTGATACCATGTAGAATTTTGTAGAATTTTTCTACACATCAGCTAGCTCTAATGCCATGTAGAATTTTTCTACAAATCAGCTAGCTCTGATACCATGTAGAAATTTCACCACCTGTAGATCAAACTGATATATGCAATGTACTAAAGCATAATACTAGATCTACTTCTACAACCAATTTAGCGGAAGATTAATCAACCATGAGCAACATCAATAAGAAAACATATAACTAATAAGAAGGAATCAATCACACATAACACAGAAGAAATTACCCGGGGAAGGTACTTGCCTAAAACCCCATCTCTGTATTATCATACAAGTGCAAATATAGTCTGGATTACACAAAGCCTTAGCTCGAAAGCTATCCAGCTCTCAGTACAATCCCTCTAATGCTCATAGACAATCAAAGGCTTCTATCTTCTCCTCTGCCCTCCAAGCCTCCTATTTCCTTATGTAATTTCCTTGGGGTCCAGTGATGTCACATGTGTGAATTGGCCTCTTCACACACTCACTAACCTCTGATCTAACTGCACAAACCTAAAGGAGATAAATCCTCATCATGGATGAGCTTCATTTATAGGAAAAATATTCATCCAACTGATAGTACACTATCCCTTCTCTGATCTCAACTGGGTCTCTATCTGAACTGACATGCATCAGTTATCCATGAGAGAATACTCAGTTATCTGAAAATAACAGTTGTCACATGCATGCAAGCATCAACAAACTGTATCTCATTAATTTAACAACTTGTTAAATTAATCTAACTGAACTTGACGAAGTTAAACTAAGTCAATTGATCCTCTCAATATAGAACTCATCCTTAATTCCTCAATCAGTGGAGCAAATCAAGGACACATTCCCCAATCAGCGGTGAAATTATTGCATGTCCTCACAAAGACTTCAAGTTTGATTTTCCTTAACTAATTAACTCATGGAGAATTAATTAATTAATATTCAAACTGCTGGTAAGACCAAATTTGAATTTTACTTCCTATTTTAGACCAGGGACTGTCTAAAAATAGGAATCCAACTTGAATTGCTAAAAATAGAACTTCTATTTTTAACACTTCCATTTTTCATTCTCTGTTACCCAATCCAGCACTAATGCCCAAACTACTACTTTTAGCAATTTCTTGTTGCCAATTTTCAACAAATTTCTTTCTGAGTTGCTTTGGCCAGTTGCTTCTTCCACTTACTGGTCTGGTCTTCATCACATATAGGTGCATCTATTGTAACAATGCCTGGTTCCTTTAATGGGTACATGTCTGCTACATTAAAAATTGATGATATTCCAATGCCTTTAGGGAGTTACAATTCATAAGCATTGGAAAAAAAGTTTCTCACAATTTTACATGTACCAATTTTCTTGAGCTTAAGTTTGTTATATGTCCCTACAGAAAATCTCTCCTTTCTCAAGTACACCATTACTAGGTCACCAACTTCAAAGTATACCTATCATCTTCTCATGTCTTCTCTATGTTAGTACTTTTTTTTTTCTTGTGCAATTGTTGCTTGACTCTTTCCTACAAATCTTACATACTCACTGCAAAATCTTCACCATCTGTACTTTTCATCTCCTTCTTTCTAAAATTCTTTGTTCATACACTCCTGTGGGGTGAATTATATACAATATTTGAAATGGAATCATTCCTACACTTATGCTAGATGAGTCATTATAAGAAAAATCAACTTGAGTATCTAATCCCATTGTTTGGGATGTTTATTCACCATATTTCTCAAAATGTTTCCTAAACTTCTGTTCACCATCTCTGTCCATCCATCTATTTTTGGGGGATAAGTTGAATTGAAGTTTAAATTAGTGCCTAGTTTTTTCTATAATGTTTTCCAAAAGTGGCGTACAAATCTTCTATCCCTATTTGATACAATACTTCTAGGAAATCCATGTAATATTACATTTTCGTTAAAAAATAGATTTGCAACACTGGTTGAATTAGTAATTCTTATACAAGAAATAAAACATGGCATCTTCGAAAACCTATTCACAAAAACAAAAATAGAATCATTACCTATTTTTGTTCGAGGTAATCCCAAAACAAAATCCATTCTAACAGAATTCCAAGGCCAACTAGTGATTGACATTGGCTGATACAATCCTACATTTTGGCTTCTCTCTTTTTCCTGTTAACATACTTTGTATCTATCCACAAAGTTGTTTACATCAACTTTCATTCCTAGACAAAAATAAAAAATAAATTAATATAGCAAAGGTTCTATTAGCTCCAAAGTGTCTTTCTAATCCTCCATTGTGTTTATATTTATTAAGTTTTCCCTCATGGAACATTTGGGTACACAAAACATATTGTCATTGAATAAAAACCCTTCCTATATAATATAACTTGACCATTGATTTGTATTCACACTAATTGGGTTTTCACAGGCTACATAAGCTTCTTTGAACTCTGCGTTACTCTTATACATTTCCATGAGTTCATCAAATCCCAAGATATTGATTTGAATCTCATGTAGAACTAAGTTAATTGTACTTAAAGCATCAACTACTTTATTTCATGACCCACTCGTATATTTAATTACAAAATTAAATTTTTGTAGAAATTTCACCCATTTGGCATGTCTATGATTTAACTTTGGTTACATTCTTATGAAATGTAGAGCGTGATTATCAGTAAATAAAGTATTTTTTTGGACATGAGGTGATGCCTCCACTCTTTCAAAGCTTGAACAATAGCACAAAATTCTTTATCACTAGAAGAATATTTTTGTTTTGCTTTATTCATCTTTTCACTGAACTAAGAAATCAATTTTCCTTCTTGACTCAAAATAGTTCCAATGGAAGCTCCAATTGCGTCTATTTCAACTTGAAAAGATTTGTTGAAATATGGTAAGGGTAAAATTGGCTACTAAGTGATCTTTTGCTTCAACAATTTAAATTTTTTTATCAGTTTCCATAGTCCATCTAAAAGGTGGTTTAATTTCCTTAATAGTTTCTACAATGGGAGTACAAACATTTCTAAAGTTATTAATAATTTTTTTGTAGAATCTTTCAAGACCATGGAATCTTCTTACCTCAAAAATATTCCTAGGAACATGCCAAATAATAATTTCCTTCACTTTACCCTCATTGAGCCCATCCTCAGAAATTAAAAAGCCCAAATATACCAACTCTTTCTTCATGAAACTACATTTATTTATATTTATCAACAATTTCTCTTGTTGCAGGGTGCTCTATACTAACTTGAGATCCCTTAAATGTTCTTCCTTTGTCTAGCTATACACCAAAAAATTATCTAAATACACAACACCATATTTTCTAGTGAACTCCTCCAATACTTATTTCATTAGCCTCATAAAGGTACTAACCTGCATTAGTAAGACCGAAAGGCATCACTAACCACTCATATAGTCCATAATTTGTTTTGAAGGTTATCTTCTAGTTGTGAAAATTCCTGAAACCTGGAATCCTACTGCAGCAACTGATATTATTTCTCCTACTTGTTAATTTACATGAACAAGTTATTTGAAATTTCCTATGACAAACATTGAAATACATACACTGCAACCTACAACATTTAAAATAATATGTCGAAACAAGAAACTGAACAATAGGGAGATAGAACACAAATGACAATTATTTTTAGACAAATATCCTCGGAAAAACCTCATGCGGGAAAACCGGTGCAACAAATCTGCAGGGTTTTATTATTAAGTATAATTTATTTCTTAATACAACCTCTAGATGCCTTGCAGGAAATCTAGTACATAGAATATCGCTCGACATAAGAAATTTGTGAGACTACTTCACTCTACACTGCGAGTCCCAATTGATTTGAAAACTGAACCAACAAGTCCCCAACTACTTTTGCGCTGCGTCTACGCAGTCATTGTGTGGGCCTGTGTCACAACCTCTAAGTCCCTGCATCACCTTTTTGTTGGATCAATTTTCTCTCAAGAGATAACTCTAGCCCTCCTGGCTCAGAACGTCAAACCCCCAGTAAATCTCATACTTCTGCATGAAGGCTTTGCGCTACTCTGTATGAGTCCTTCCTGGCTTTGCATCACCCTCTTTGAGCACTGTGTCGCCTCCTCTGCATGTCTCTTCACCTCTCTACTGAGTATTCTTTGCTTCGGAGAAGATACTCCAACCAGAATTCTCTCTTCCCCTCTCTGCATGATCACTACGAAATCACTATGCTCCTCTAGCTTCAACAATTCGATCTGACGGATCAACTCCCTGTGTGTCTTCCAAATGACCCTCAAGCCTCCTTAAATAATATTCTCGTTGACATTCAATGACCCAAATTAGAAGGTAATCAATGGCTAAGATCATTTCTGCTTGATCCTCATCTTCTTCTAGAAGTTACACCCACAATTAGATTAATACCGACTAATTATTTTAATTTCCTAAGTTTGGACTTAAGGACCCATTAAAAATAATTAATTATTTTAATAAAACTGTCTCCAAGTGGAATTTCCCAAAACGCTTTCTGGTTTCTTTGGAATACATGTGCCCAAGCCTCCCTACAAAATTTGAGACTTAGAGCACATCCAATTATACAAGAAATCAACACCAATCATCCTCTTCTCTAATTCTAATATGGCAGTATCCACTTTTTAGATCAATTTTAGAAAAGTATTTAGCACCACTCAAACAATCAATTAAGTCACCAATGCGAGGAAGTGGAAATATATACATGATTTTGATCTTGTTGATGGCCCTTTATTAAAATTGGAAACTAGAGCCAACTTCCACCTTAGAAAGCTCATATTATGGAGATGATTATTGCATTGGATTCCTCTTTTCGAGAGGTACAATTTTTATGTAAATATCATCTCATTCTGACAAGCAGAAATGTGATTTTGAATTTATTCTTTCTCATGGACAAATTGTCAAGGTCAACCTCAGTGAAATGTAGGCCCATGAAACCCCATGGATATGTCTCCTCACCCTTAACGAAGTGCATATATAGAAGCAACCCTTCTCTCATTTGGACACCATCTCAACTCATCACATCATCTTCTCTCTCCTCTCTTGATTGGTTCATACAACTCAGAGGCTCTCTACTTTGCATGTGTGGAAGAGGACAAATTTCTAGACTAGTTTTGGAGGCTGAAATTTCAGAGATTAGGGCATGTGTTGACCAGCATTGACTTGGAGTATTTGAGCAACGTTGACTTTAGTTTTGTGGGAAGAATTTCTATTTCTGTTGGACGCATTCATTGGCACAATTTTCGAGGTGTTTGGGGATTTTTTGACCGAGTTGATTATTGTGTTGACCTTCTAGTTTGATTGCAGAATTACAACAGACTTTGACTGGGTTGACCGAGCTGGTTTTGGGTTGACTTTGAGTCACTTGGCAGGCCACATTCTTCTGTTGTTTACCGAGCTTCTTGTAGGACGTTTTGGGGCAGCTTTGACCACCATTGAATTTATGGTTAGGGCTGCATTGATTGCTGATTTGGTAGAACTATTTTGGGCATGTAATTCTGATATTTGTATTCTCTCTCTCTGTGCTGAAATATTGAAGAATAATAAGAAGATTTGATCAAAGGGTTTTCCCACATTGGTGTTTGTCCTTGGCATCTGCCACATCTTGTGTCCTCTTGTCTTGGATTGTCTTTTGCATATGTTTTTTATGTTCTATCTGTATTTACTATCAATGTGTATAAGTTAATGTGATTGCTACTGAAGATAATTGGAAATTTTCATTGGGCTGATAAGGAACATTGAATTAAATTGTGTTAACACATAGAACATACCATTGTTATCTAAAATTAGCATGGTATTAGAGCTTAGGTGAAGACAAAACCCACTTAAGAGTGAAGAAAAGAAATCACTAAGGGAAGCCATTAGAAAAGGACTTGGAATTGGTCCCAATGACGACTACATCATTCTTCAAATCCGAGGACAAGATCAAGGACAAATCCGACTATCATGCATGGAAGATGACTCTAGATCTGACATTGGAAGAAATTGATGTCATGGCTATGTCAAAGGAAGAATAGCAGAGCCTCCTTCAAATGCATCTGTTGCTACACAAACAAAGTACAAGAAAGGTGAGGTTAAATCTAGGAATATTATTGTTGATTCTATTCATAAGCCTTTGGTTGCCTATATTTCTAATTTGGAAATATCCAAGGAGATGTATCACAAGTTGGTTGGGATGTTCAAAGTAAATAATGTAAATCATGTTCTCTTTCTCAAGAACAAGTTGAAAGACATCAATATGGACAGAGGAGAATCTATTCAATCCTAATTCATGAGGATTACCAAGATCAATAATGATATCTTATCTATTGGAGAAGTAATTGGTGATAGGGAGATCACACTTATTACACTTGGAGGCCTTACAAGATATTGGGTTGTGTTTAACACTACCATCCTAGAAAATGATAGGATTCTGGGATTTGATTCAAGAAGAAATAAGGATGATGGAAAGAGACAAGCCCTCAAATGGAAACAATCCTACCACCTTCTCCTCTCATTCTAAGAGAAGGAACAATGTTGGTTCAAGGAATCAAGGACAAGGGTTCAAGCTGGGGTTCAAAGAAGGAAGGAAAGGAAGGTGATTTAATTGGAAGAGGTTTGGCCACTTTGCTAGAGAGTGTCCTCACAAGAAGGATACTCCAAGAGATGACAACAACAATAGCAACAACTTCAAAGGCAATGGAAATAAAAGGAACAACAGGTCCAATAACAAAGGAAAGAGGAATGATCACCCTGCTCGAAATGGAATAGGTATTCCTCCAAAAAATTCGAGAAAATATAGGTATGAAGAAGTTAATGTTTTAAATAAAAATGAGTTGTATCTTATTTCCACCCTCTCCACTGCCTCTCCTTTGGATACATTGGATAATTGGTTGATTGATAGTTGTGCCTCAAGACACTTCATTGAGTACAAAGAATCTCTCTCAAACTTGGTTGAAAAGAAGACAAATATGGATATTATACTTGGGAATACTGCCACTTATCCCATGAAAGGAATTGGGACTGTTTCTCTTCACTTAAATCACAATCAAAACCTCCACTTACAAGAAGTAGTATATGTACCTGATCTAAAAAATAATTTGGTCTCTATTTATGCAATGGAAGATAAAGATTTAAAGGTGACATTTATTGATGGGAAGGTTCGTGTTTGAAAAAGGAACCCAAGAGATGCATTCACTCTTGGATTCAGGGTTGAAGGTCTCTATCAGGTTGGAGGAAGTGTGTTGGGAACAATGACTTGTGATACTTCTCTTCAATTCGAACTATGGCACCAAATATTTTCTCACCTTCATTTCAAAGCCTTACATGATGTAAGGAAGATGGTCACAGGTATGCCCGAATTCAATTTAAATCATGAAGGTGTTTGTTAGGGATGTGAAGCTGGAAAAAATACAATGGGACCATTCCCCTCAAGTGAGACTCAAACCATTGATATTCTTCAATTGGTCCATTTTGATCTATCAGGTATGTTACCCGTGGCATATTTGGGTGGACATTTATACTATGTTATTTTTGTGGATGAATTCTCTCGCAAAAGATGGATATATTTCTTAAATAAGAAGGATGAAGTATTCAAATGGTTCCTCTCATTCAAATCCTTGGTCGAGAATCAAACATGGAAGAAAATCAAAATATTGAGGATGGATAATGGGACCTAATATGAGTCAAATGAATTCAAAGACTATTGTAGAGAAGTTGGCATTAAGAGGGAGACCACTACCGCATATACTCCTGAACAAAATGGTGTTTCCGAAAGGAAGTCACATTATCATAGAAGCCACCCATGATATGCTTCGTGATCAAGGTATTATGAAGTTCTTAGGGGAGAATCTTCCAACACCGTTGTGTATGTCCAAAACTGATGCCCACATCAAGCTTTGGAATTCAAGACACCTAAAGAAGTTTTCACCGGTAAGAAACCTAATGTTTCTCATTTTAGAATTTTTGGTTGTCCCGTATATTTTCATGTGTCGAAAGATAAAATAAATAAACTAGATGCATCTAGGAAGAAAGGAACGTTTGTGGGCTATAGGGAAACTTTGAAGGCATATAGAATCTATGTACCTGGTCAAAGGGAAGTGGAATTAAGTCATAATGCCACTTTCAATGAAGATTCTACTCTTAGAAAGATCAGGGATCTTCCTATTCCTAGGAAGGACCATGATGATGTTGATGTAGAAAAGCAGGATGAACCTCTATCTAATGAATCGATGCCTGATGTTGAAGGTTTGATGGGTCCCATTGATCCACCTCCTAATGAGCCCTCTACTTCAAGAAAAAGACCTTTTTGGCTCAAAGATACTCTTGAAGATGCTGAGAAACATATTGCACCAAGGGGGACTTTTCGTGAAAGCGAGAAGCCAAATATGTACCATGGGTACTTAACTTGCATGAGTACCATTGTACAATCTGAGCCTTGCACATTCAAAGAAGCTGTGAAGCAACGAGTTTGGAAGGATGTGATGAACGAGGAGTATGAGTCGATGATGAAGAATGATGTCTGGGATGTGGTTCCTAAACCCAAGGAGAAGTCAGTGGTCACTTAAAAATGGCTCTACAATATCAAACATGGAGCTGATGGAAGCGATGAAAAGTTCAAGGCCAGATTTGTAGCTTGAGGCTTCTCTCAAAAGGAAGGAGTAGACTACTATGAGATTTTTTCACCAATTTCCTGATATACCACCATCCATTCGATTATAGCCCTTTCTGCTTCACAAGGATGAAGCCTATGCTAGATGGATGTCAAAACTGCCTTCTTTCATGATTCTCTTAAAGAGGAAGTCTATGTGGAACAACCCAAGGGGTTCGAGGTTCATGATTGTGAGACACATGTATGCAGGTTGAAGAAAGATCTCTATGGGTTGAAGCAAGCCCCTAGGGCTTGGTATGAGAGGATCGATAGCTATATTGAAGTTGGGATTACAAAGTAGTCATGCTAACCCGAACCTATACTTCAAGGTTGAAAAGGACATACCTCTCATTCTAGTCCTTTAAGTGGATGATCTCTTTTTGACAGGTGATGACCCTCTCATTCATCAATACAAGAGGGATTTGTCTTCCGAGTTCTGGATGAAGGACCTAGGATTGATGCATTATTTCCTAGGGCTGGAGGTATGGAAAAAGCCAAGTGAGATTTTCCTTTCTCAAAGAAAATACATTATGAAGCTACTTGAGATATGTGGGATGGTGGATTGCAAGTCCGTGACTACTCCGATGGAACTCAAGTTTAAGAAGCTATGTAGAAGTGTTGTTGGGCCTAGATTGGTGAACCCTTCCGAGCATCGTCAACTTGTGGGGGCCCTGATGTTTTTGGTCAACTCCCATCCTGACATATACTTCATAGTGAATACATTAAGTTAATATATGTTTGAGCCTCATCACATTCATGGGATTGCTGCTAAGAATCTCTGCCAGGAATTTGAGGCTATATGGACATTGAGTTGCTGACTGGGTTGGCAGTGTGGTGGATCTTAAGAGAACATCTGGGTGGTGCTTCTCTTTGTGGTATGCTTCTATACCTTGGATGAGCAGGAAGAATAAATTGGTTGCACTAAGCACCATCGAGGCCAAATACATTGTTGCGAGTATGGCCAGTTGTGAAACAATTTGGTTGAGGAAGCTCTTTAGTGAGCTATTTGAGCACGTGATGGATACCTGTGGTGTAGGTAAATTCTTGATGATGACCTCACTTCCTTGTTCCATCTTCCTTTCATTTCTCTCCTTCAGATACCTAAAACAAACACACAAGAGACAACAACAAACGTGATAGCATACGATCACATTCAATCTACTTAAAAAGTCAAGGAGTCTTAAGCCATTAAATGTATTATGAAAATCAATGTAGGAAATAAACCATTAGTTGTATTCGTATAAAACTCAGAAAGAGATACAACCAAAGCCTTGACGTTTCAGGTCTCCTTCGATGTATCCGGGTTCCCACACCTCTTCTAGCATCTCATGGATAGCCCCAACAATGGAAGTTTAAGGTTTCTTCCCTTTAGTTCCAAACAAAACCAAACACACTATTTTCCCTTCACAAACACAAACTAGAAGGCTAAAATCTATAAATATCTTGCCGGTTATTCAAGCTCCAAAAAGACTAGTTCAGCTTGCAAAAGGAGGAGTTTATATAGCTTTTATGGAGGGGATATGGTTCCTCTTATGATGGGAGAGGGCTTATCTCTTTGGTTTGTTCCATATTAATAGGGGAAAGGATCCCAAACTGACTTCCTCGGCTCTATCCATACCAACCATTTACTAGACTTCTGTTACGAAGCTTCTAGACTTAGAAGCTTTGACTCCATTTTTAAAAACTTGCCAAAAGAGGATCGATGCGAGCGATGAAGGGCTCACTTGTGCTGTATGGTGCTAGGCATGGTTCCAAACTTTGCAAATCGGTGCGAGGAAGGAATTGAGCACTAGCGTTGGTCTTGTAAACTGGGATAAAAAGAAGATTCTTGGGAAATGATGAAAAAGGGGAAATGTTCTGCTCATTAAGAGGGATGTAAAGGCAGACTCTTCATGATGGGAAAGAATGTAGGTTTCACTGTAGAGGTCCTCCAAGATCGAGGAACGGGGAGTACAGGGACAGTGAAAAAAATGCTATGTAACAGATGCCCCCTAAAGCATGAAGGCTGAACTAGAGTGAGGGGTGAAATGCTTTACAAGTAGATGTGGGGAACCGAAGACCGACACTGGAGAACCTAGAAGTAAGCATATATACATATACATCACTGAAATCTCTGATAAATGATACATGAATCGTGGTATGGATGCAACCATCCAGAGAATGATAATATATATGGATCCAAGGTATGGGCACAACCATCTAGTAAGGAGGATCATATCAAAACTAAGGTATGGTCACAACCATCCAATAATGAGAAGGATCACATATAATAACTCATGGTATGGTCATAGCCATTGATCTAAAAGAGACATGTATATCAGCATGATCATGTCACATCACCTTGCAACCTGGACTTTTGTAATCTGAGCCCAAAGTCTTGTGCTCCAACACAACCCGATCAAAGTACAAATTCTAACATGTGAATAGATGTGTTAAAGTCGAACATGCTAGAAAGTCGCTTGATTACCAATCAATGATGTGAACCGTTAACAAGTGTGAGAGAAATCACCAATAATGACAATGGATCTCAAGGTACTAGCAGCACAATCCATGGAATGTGAATAAGAAATTGAAGTCGAACACCCGTGAAATCACTCGATCGAAAGCCAATGATGTGAGCTTGTCGTCGAGTGCAAAGAACTTGCCACTAGGGCATGCAAGCTCTAAGGTACTGGAAGGGAGTCTCTCGACCAACTTCTTGGATAATGAGCTAAAGTCAATAGCAAGTGACTATGTTGAAGGAGGGCCATGATGTATCCCACATCATCGACATGAGAAGAAGGGATGTAATGATTTTGGATGATATAGAGAATCAAGAATGAGTGTAACAGCAGAAGGACAACTCTTGAACATATCGGCGATAGGACTCTGGAGTTTGGAAGCTTTTAGATCCACCGGATTAGAGGTCATGATGACGTGGCAGAGATCAAATGGAAGGAAATAATGAATGACCCAACCTAGGATGGTCAATGATGAAGTGAGGATATCCCAACCCGACATGAAGCAAAAAGTGTCATGTTAAAGAGTGAGTTTCTGACACAATTGATAGAATTTCCCATTTTCCCCCACCATTTTTGGCAAGTGCCCCAATTATTTTTTATCGCAAGCTTGAAGGGGATAGCATGTGCTTGCACTGTAAGTCCATCCTTCAGATGAATCCGACCTACTAAGATTAATGAGCCCTAGGAAGGAGAAGCTCATGTTCATCATGGTGATGAATCCGATGTCGTTTAATGTTTTAACAAGTTCGAAAAAGTTGTAACTCAGTATCTTTTTCATGTTTAGAGAGCTTGAAAAAGACATGAAAAAGAAAACTCCAAAAGGTTCCTTTTCATACATTTGTGTCTCTCAAGCCCGAAAAGGTAGAAAACGATACTTGAGAGAACATCTTGACCATGTCAGTCAAGGAGTACCTTTTTCTTAAATAGTTTATCCCAACCCGAAAAAGGGGTAAACGTATACTGGGTAAACGATGTTTCACAGCCTTTAACGAGTTCAAAACGACAAGATCTCGACAATATTTTCATGTTTTAAGAGTCGGAAAAGATCTGAAAGCAAACCCCCCATTTTTATTCTCTTTAATGAGTCAAAAAGGGAAAAATACTCAAAGACCTTTTCATTTGGGTTTTTACGAGTCGAGAAAATAGCTTAAATATGACTCCAGTACCATCATCAACAATCTGTCACTTATCGCTACACAAGAGGCAAACATATTATCCAATTTCTGAGGTAAAAATAGATGAAAAGATATTTTAAAACCCTAAAATATCATCAAAAATGAATAAAAAGGGGAAAAGTAAATTATTTTTTACCATTTTACCTTTTTACCTTGGTGGAGCAGTTTTTACCCATTTGTGCCCTAGATTTTCGGGAGCAGATTGTAGCAGTTTCAGGAATCCAATCAACAAACCGTCAGTTGCAGGTAAGAGCTGAGACCCTTAGCTTCATTTTCATACCTGTTTTTCCTATGTTTAGCCATTTTTTGGATTTTTGGAGGAGATCTTAGCAAAAAAATTTGACCTCGGTCGGTGCGAGATCCGAGCTTAGGATCGCACCAATCGAGGGTTATTTAACATAGCCACTTGCACCGTCAGCGCTACTATTTTTAAAACAGTCGCGTTGGTGCAGAGAACCGAAAAATTTTCTGTTGCAAATTCGAAATTTCTCGATCCAAGACTAATGTTGACTTGAATATTTTATGCTTGCAGGCAAAATCTAGTGAAAAAATGGTTGATTGGAAAGAACGTGAGCATGACACAATTGATGCACATGAATTGGCCGATCAAAACTGTCTGGATGCTCTGAGGAACTGTAGGTTTCTCAAATTCTTCCTTACACCGGGCCTTTGGGCTCAACTTGAGTTGTTACAATATTTGATTAATCTTTGGGATGTTGGACGGGAAGTCTTTGTGATCCGGGACCAAGAGCTAGAGCTAGAGACTTCAGATATATACTTCATCACTGGACTGTCCCGAAGAGGGTGATTGGAAAGAACGTGAGCATGAGGCAATTGATGCCCAGGCATTGGCTGATCAAAATTGTCTGGATGCTTTGAGGAACTGTGGGTTGCTCAAATTCTTCCTTACACCGTGCCTTCGGGCTCAACCTGAGCTATTACAATATTTGATTAGTCTTTGGGATGTTGGATGATAAGGCTTTGTGATCCGGGACCAAGAGCTGGAGCTAGAGACTTCAGATATATACTTCATCACCAGAGTCTCCTTAAGAGGGGAACCGGTCAATCTGTTTGGTTCCAGGCCCATTTGGGCAAGTGTGAACATGTTGCTTGCAGAACATTATCTAAAAGCATTGAAATAAAAAAGCGACAAGGTTGATATCATGAATGTTAATGACCTTGTATTGAAAGCACTGCTCTTGACCATAAACAGAGTTGCTAGGGCTCAGGCATTGCATGAGTCCAACAAGTCCAAATTCTAGTATGCCATAGACTACACAATGCCCACTGTCTTCAATTGGGTGGAAGCCATGAAGGTGAACATGAAGCACCAGTTATCCAAAGCTAAGGCAGGGATCCTGAAATAGTTTGGATATGGTTATGTTTTGGTGACCTTTGTTTTGGAGCGGATCCCACTATTTCACTATCAGCTGGCAGAGATAAACCCCCCATTGCCACGAGACCCACGGATGGTCCAATGGAGTGAACTGATGCCTAGAACCGACGGGGGCTAGCATATGTCATACAAGCCCACCTTTTCGTGGCTAAGGTGTCAACTGATCGTGATAGAGGATTGGCCATACAGTGGTATTGACTTCCACGGTGATCCTGACATGTCGCTCCCAGAGGGAGAAGATTTTGATGATGGAGGTAAGCAAGACATTTTTTATTTTTTGATTTTTCTATTATTTTTGAAATATATGCATTCGTGACATTTCGATTCGTAATCATAGACGTAGGACTAGAGCGACCAACCAGGATGTCCCCCGTTTCCAGACGCGTTACTCGACAGTTTGAGATCGCTCCTTATAAGGAAGGATTTGATAATGAAGAGGAGATTGCGTAGAACCTTGAGAGATTAACCAGAGGTATCCCAGAGTATGCCCAGGTGGGTGACATCCCATGCTAGTATCAATGAAACATAGTGGGGGTGTCAAATCAGATCTGTTGTTCACTGACTTGAGTAGTATGAGCAGTGACATGCTATCATGAGCACCATGCCAAGTAGTCCATAGTTTTAGCATTTACAATTTTGAGGTCTGTGAGCCACGAATGTACTGAACACATATATTATTTTTTGGGGTTTGACGTATGACACTTAAACATTATCAACACACACACACACACACACACACACACACACACATATATGCTATATGCTATATTTTCTTGCTTATTATGATACAAATGTTTTGTTTTTTCACATATTTCACAAATGTCTATCTAGCGCATAATTAGTTAATGCATATGCTAATGTATTAATATGCCTAGGAATATGATGATATGTGATGTAATCAAAATTTCTTTCTAGTAGATGAATACGCAAATACATTCTCAATATGTGAGGGTTTCTCACGAAATATTTCCCATTGAGCTGAAGAACAACAAGTTGTGAATCAAGTTTAACAACCAATTCCTGAATGTCAAGAGCGATGGCTTCTGACAAGAGTTCGATAACCGTGCTATATTCAACAATGTTATTAGTTGTTTGACTCGAACAAATACCTTGAAGATCAATCAACTCACCATTAGGAGTGTAGATAGCCCATGCCATGGAAGATATATTCCAAGTACTAAGGCAAGCACCATCAGCGAAACCGACGTAAGGAGTCACAAACATCTGGAAAGCAGGTGAAGACATAATAAGAAGGAAAGCTGCTTGAAAAAACACACCAAACCACACTGCACAAAAATGAGTAACACACTTATGTACAAAAGTAACCATGCGATATGACTCAAGCATAGTACTTTTTGAGGGAGTCCATTACTGGACTCAGGTAATCGATCAACATAGAGGAAAACTAGAGTTTTACCATCGACATGATGTGTAAGCATCGACTCGGCCAAATAATAGAGTAAAACTTATAAAAGGTTGTGCCCCCATGCCCCCTGGGCAAGTGAGGGTTACAAGTCATGAGATGAAAACCCCATTGCGATAATGGGCCAATGGTAGAAACTCGAGGGAGTGAGAAAAACCTGAACATGTGAGGAGGTAAAGGTCCCCCTAGTTGAAAGATCTTGATAATATCAGGATAAACAAACATGTCAATAGGCAGCAGAACTTCTTAAGACAAGTAGACATGACCGTTGGGCCAGGCAAGAACGAGGAACGATGATGAGTATCATTCCAAGGTAATTCCTCCAGAGACATAACTTCCATGATACTTTCGTCAGTAAGAAATGTCTCGGTTAAGGGATCGAGAGAATCCGAAGCACCAAGCCACGGGGATCAAGAATACGCATCGAGAGATGTAGTCGAAATAGTATGATCAATGGATACCGAAGCCGAAGTCGAAACAATCTCCACATAATTGATCTCGGCTAGGCTTAACGACATGACATCACCCCATGTATCAACAAGATCAGGGGACAGAATGACCCAAGGATCCGACTTGACCGAGATCATGTTGACAGAGGCAACATGCGGAGGTGGGAGTGGAAAAATACCCATCAAAGCAGGATCTTTAAAAATTCCTACCCCCACACTCTCATAAGGAGCACTAGTATGCTTCACATAAGGAACATTACCATTCGAGGAGGAAGAGGCAAAGAAGGATAGTTGGTCGATCATGACAATCTTCCCTTGATGGGGAAAATGAATCACGCGGAAAAGAGAGGAGGTTACAACATGCATGGATTGGGTCCAACTCCATCCGAGTATAATATTATAGTTAAGATTGGCATCCACAATTTATACTTTGACATGTACTGTCTTTCCTTCCAAAGTGATGGCAATATTAGGAAGAACACCTAATGGTTGAGAATCACGCCCATCAAAGACTTCCAAAGTGTTAGGCGATTGATTAAGAGTAGGAGAACCAATTTCCTTCCAACAAGTGACAAACATGACACAGGTAGAAGAACCTTCATTAATGACGGTCCTATGGATGGTTTTCTCATTAATGATCACCTAAATGAGAAAGGAAATCTGATGAGGCAAGCATGGAACATGGTTTCCCAAATCAAAACAAATGAGATTATAATCAGTTGGATCAATACCTCCAATTGCTGATAGAAATGATTTCCACCAAGAAGGACAACTTTGAAGGACCTCGAGAGCATACATAGCTGATGGAGCTTGAGCCAAATCCTCAACAACATTATAATGTTGAGCGGCTCGAGTGTTTAGATTATACAAGGACTTTTGTATCACACCTCGAGAAGGTGGTCGAATAATGGAATCGAGATTAGGTCACTCTATATGGAGAGAACCAGAAATTGATGGGATAGAGGAGGAAGGGGTACCTTCTTTCTCTTTCTCTACTGTCGGAGTAGGTGTTTGATAATATTTTGACCTGGTAGCCACATTAATAGGCGTACTCATCATGAACACTTCGGAGCCTGATGAAGCGGAAGACTGAGGCTGGTATACCATTTGGGTTTGTTGGGATGGAAATGGCTCTTTCAGGACAACGAGGGTCCCTTTGAGCAAGCGACTAACTTCATAGCATTGGGGACAATCCTTAGTATAGTGTTCCTCCTCGCAAATGAGGCACAAAGACTTGGGCTTTCATTGAGAAGCATCACCAATAGATGACTTAGGAGGGCCCTGTTTCAGGGAATCGTCTTTACCCTTGCCTTTGCCTTTCTTTTTACCTTTAGAGGATTTTTTCGCTGTGGTAGAATGGACAACGTGAACCTCAAAGGTTTTACCAGGACTAGGTGAATTTCAAGAGGAATCATTGGAAGTAGCATATGAGACTGACTTTTACTTGGAAGAATATTTTGCGGGGGTCTAGGACACTGAACCAATTACTCCATTAATAGGAGGTGTATCCGGAGACTTCGATGTCGTTGGATCAGATGATGGTCTGGGCACATTGGGTAACATATCATATAACGTGCCAGATTACTAGTAGATGAGGTCTAGATATTGGGCATGCGCGATGGCTTGCTCCTCAGAGATACATATGCCCATAGAAATGTCCTCATAAATTTCACTGATGAATGATTTGGTGAACCATTCGGTCAACAAATGATTAGCAATTTCAAACTTGATCAGGTGTCACCGACGCCTCCATTCATGGATGTGATAAGAGATGTGGGTCGTAGTGTCTTGCTTGAGTGATGTAAGGAGATGGGTTCCAGTTTCATAGCGAATCGGAAACTGGAAATGTGTGAGAAAGGCCATAGCGAGAGTGTTAAAGTCATTGTAAGTACTTTGAGGTAGTTTGATGTACCACTTGGCTGTAGCACCTTTGAGAGTCCGTTGAAAAAGTCAGAGATGAACTGAATCATCAACGTACAAATTGGAGGAGCACCAGAGGTGATATGTCATCATGTGGGCTTATGGATCCTCCTTCGCTTTTCCCTCAAACTTCGGACAATCGCTAAGGATCTTGGATGGAACTGGAGGCCAGAATGGTGAATGAAGAATGGGATCATTCGTAAGTCTAAAAACATCTGGCAACTCCAACGTGGCCAAGAATTGGAATTGCGTGTTGAAAGGCATTTAGGGCCTGTGAGCAGGCTCGACAACAGAACCCATCCTTGTTGGTAAGGATTTTTTCCCCATAGTGGAGGATTTTGTCCATATGGCATCTGATTTTTCCCCCACTGTAGGTTACCTTGCTCGTAGGGAGGATTCTGACCTGGGTAGCCTTGATACTGTCCAACCATAGGCTGCTGATAAGCAACATACGAGTTAAAAGGTTGTTGAGCTTGTTGGCCTTGGACATACGGATTTTTCACCTGCTACCCCTAGACATAAGGGTTTTTCACCTACTGCCCCTAGAAATAAAGATTTTGCACCTGCTGCCCCTAGACATAAGGATTTTGAACCTATTGCCTTGGACATAAGGATTTTGAGCCTACTACTACAGGACTTGACCTTGACCTTGACCTTGCAAAGGTTGACCCTATTGATATGAGTACAAGGGTTGCTGCTTCCCGGGCTGACCTTGCTGCTGCAAGTGCTAACCTTAAGGTTGTAAAGGTTGTCCCTGCAGCTATAGAGGTTGACCTTGCGAGGACATAGGCTGGGAGGATTGATGAACAAACTACGTCTGCGACTGCAAATTTTGCTGCGACTATTGCAAGGGTTGCCCCTGCGGTTGTTGCAGTTGTCTTAGCTGCTGCATTGTCTACCCTTGCTGCTACAAGGATGGCCCTTACTACTGCGAAGGTTTCCCTTGATGTTGCAAAAGATGTCCTTGCTGCTGCAAGGGTATTGGGACAGTTCTCGGAGTGACACCTTGAGGGTACTGAAAGTTCCTGAATTAGATCTGACCATACCGACCAGGTACGACAGATGGACTAGGCTAAACATAAGGTCCATCTTGAGGGACATAAGGTGGATTTACCATCACTTATGAACCATATGGAACATAAGGAGGTTGGTATTGAACCTGAGCCACATATGGCTACTAGTACTGGACATTACTCGATCCAACTGGACCAGTGGGGCTCAGAATGGTAGCGGAAGAGGGTTGGTTCATTCCAACCATGTGAGTTTGTGAGCCACTCACATTGGTTACGCCAGACATCATGGAAATACTCAAGTTTTTCCCCCCAGGCGGTGGCATAGCCTTTCCACTTACTTGAGGGGTCTTGGAACTTACAGAGACTTGACTCGAGACTGTCAGTTGAACTAGAAGAGTCGGTTGAAATGACGAAACGAGCGGATTCGGAATGGTGGGTTGCACCAGAACTGAAGTGACTACAGAATGGATAATCAACTGAGAGGTCAAGTTCTGAATGAATGGAACTATGGTAGGCAGAGCGCCAGATGACCAGATAGGGTTGTGATATAATGACGAGGCACTAAGAGTGCCTGACATCAACTGAGATAAAGAGACGTAATCCCGAGGTAACTCAGGATAAACATTGGTCAGAATGCTTCCTATGTAACGGAAACCGTCAGGAGTGAATGGATATCCTTTCTCATCGACGATGTGAGGAGTGTGTGTAGTAGAAACCTCTGAGTGACCCGGAGAGGAGACTAGGATCCCGCCTTCTGATTCCATGGGTGGAAAAAAATGATGATGCACAACCGAAGATGTTCGAGGGGATAATTCCAAAGAATACCTGGTTGATCGTACATATTGTACAGACGTTGCGGTGATATCACAACAAGATCGAACAAAGGATTCAGAGGATAAACAACCAGTCCTTGCTAACCTTCAGGAGTCGGCGGACTCTCAGGAGTCTGGATAGGATTATTCAGGGATTCTGGGCCAGATTCGTAGGGTGACCCAGTATCTGAGGGAGGAGGAGGATGAGATGACAAAGGTTGGATACTTAGAATAATTCCAAGTTCAATACCTTGATCCTCGAGTGACTATGGGAGTTCAGAAAGAGGCTCCTTAGATGATATTTCATACGGAGGATAGGAAGAGGTACTGGGTGAACCTGATGGTTCAGCCACGATGACTTTGTCTCAAATATCTCAAATAACAAGATATAAGAGAGATTAATTTCAGGGATTTTACAAAATGTATTAAAGGTATACTCACGATGTGGTCCAAAATAAAACTATCAGGAATGTAATGTGATCGTGGGCAACAATTTTTTGAAACGTTGAAACAAACTGGTGCTTTTTCATGTTTTAAGAGTTGAGAAAAAAGAAAAGATGACTCTATCACTTTCGGTTTGAACGAGCTCGAAAGGACAAGTTCTCGATGATCTTTTAAATTTAAAGAGTCAAGATAAAAAAAAATGACTGCTCAGGATAATCTAAGCAAAAGGATTACCAGGTAATCGTGAACTGCAGAATACCTCCCGACGAACTGAGAAGTACGGGCAGGCAATCCCCCCAAATGTTGTGTTTGGTGTATCACGTTTACAAGGCAACAGATTCGGCTTCCAACGGATAAAATATTTCCAACCTAGTGGGGTCTCCCTTTATATACATGACAGTACAGGGAGCACAAGTTTGTACTAGCGATGTCTAGTGCCGAAGCGAACGATGGATGTTGGGTTTAAAGATGCCAGAACACGTCTCTAGCCTAGACCTTCTAAATGTGAGTGTTAAGTTTCAAATGCGCATTAGGTTAATTGAGTACATTTTAAAGTTTATCTTGAAATTATGTCTCAGTTTTCAAGCCTTATCGATGTGACTCAAAAAAACTCCTATGTGGAGCTAAATGAGACAAAACCCTTTCAAGTCGATGAATGTTTAGACTAATGAGAGTAGAGAAATCAAACAATGCAACAAACAAGCAATTGAAAGCAAGATGAGATTTTCACTACTTCACTGTTTGAAAACAAAATAATGAAAATTCTTTCCACTTCCTATCTTTCCTATCAAATGTACTTCAAGTAGTCCTTTCAACAGTAAAGGGAATTCATTTCTTTTCGAATGAAAATGATGATGCAACTCTAGTTTTCAACGATGCTACATAATGCAACATACAGATTCAACAAACTAGAATGATGTATTGTTCAATGGAATGATAAGATGAATAAGCGGGCCTACCTCTTTGAACGCTAATCCGCATGATGATGACCTCACTTCCTTGCTCTAGCTTCCTTTCGTTTCTATCCTTCAGATACCTGAAACAAACACACAAGAGACAACAACAAATGTGATAGCATACAATTACATTCAGTCTACATAAAAAGTCAAGGAGTCTTAAGCCATTAAATGCATTATGACAATCAATGTAGGAAATAAACCATTAGTTGTATTCGTATAAAACTCAGAAAGAGATACAACCAAAGCCTTGACGTTGTAGGTCTCCTCAGACGTATCTAAGTTCCCACACCTCTGCTAGCATCCCATGGATAGCCCCAACAATGGAAGTTTAAGGCTTCTTCCCTTTAGTTCCAAACCAAACCAAACACACTATTCTTCCTTCACAAACACAAACTAGAAGGCTAAAAGCTATAGATATCTTGTTGGTTATTCAAGCTCCAAAAAGACTAGTTCAGCTTGGAAAAGAAGGAGTTTACATAGCTTTGATGGAGGGGATATGGTTCCTCTTATGAAGGGAGAGGGCTTATCTCTTTGGTTTTTTCCATATTAATAGGGGAAAGGAGCCCAAACTGACTTCCTTGGCTCTATCTAGCCCAACCATTTACCAGACTTCTGTTACGAAGCTTCTAGACCTAGAAGCTTCAACTCCATTTTTAAAAACTTGCCAAAAGAGGATCGACGTAAGTGATGAAGGGCTCACTTGCACCGTACGGTGCTAAGCTTGGTTCCAAACTCTACAAATCAGCGCGTGGAAGGAATTGAGCACTAGCGTTGGTCTTGTAAACTGGGATAAAAGGAAGATTATTGGGAAATGATACAAAAGGGAAATGTTCTGCTCATGAAGAGGGATGTAAAGGAAAACTCTTCATGATGGGAAATCATGTAGGGTTCAATGTAGAGGTCCTCCAGGATCGAGGAACGGGAAGTATAGGGACAATGACAAAATTTTGTGTAACAATATCACCGTGATCTTATGCAACAACCAGAGTGGGATTCACCTATCAGATAATCTCATGTTCCATAACCGCTCTAAGCACATTGATATCAGGTACCACTTTATCTGGGATATGGTACAATGGGGAGCAATAAGGCTCCAACACATCAGGACAGATGAGCAGATCATAGACATTCTCATGAAGCCTTCGGGGAAGATTAAATTCTTAAGCTTCTGAGAGAGACTTGGAGTCGTGGAACGACCCTCTTATGAGGGTCTCATATGAGTTGTACATAGAGCTCTAGGAGTTCTTGGGGGCTTTGGGTACTTCTTGTCATTATGAGTGACCATAAGGTGAGTGGTTCACCTTCCCCTAGTGGTGCGCTAGATACAAGGTGAATGTTTCACCTTCCCCTATGATACCCCATTATGGTTGACATGTGTGTAGGGTGAGTGGTTCACCCTCCCCTACCCAGACACATGCATGTAGGGTGAGTGGTTCACCTTCCCCTACGATTGACATATGCATAGGATGAGTGGTTCACCTTATCCTGTTGATGCCTTCACACACATCCTACCCATAGAGTCTGGGACTCATGGGAAGTACCTCTCATCTGGCCAATGAGTTGGGAAAATATGGTTAGGGACCATAGTACTACCAATGGACACACTGTGTACTATCATACTCCCTATGACTAGGAGGCATGGTGTTCAACAACTTGATCTGGATCAAGGACAGACTTTTTTCAGTGGAGAGTGGTATGGTCTTATGACTCACTCTCTATCACTTCACCTTCATTATTACTTCATGGTTTAGTAGAGCAGTGATGATAGGGATGGTACAGGATGATAGGTTGGCATGATGATGGATTGGCAAGTGGAATTCTCCATAGTTGAGATGGAGTGTTAAAATTGGAAACTAGGGACAACTTCTAGCTCATGACAACTCATATGATGGAGATGATTATTGCATTGGGTTCCTCTTTTCAAGAGGTACAAATTTTGATATAAATATCATCTCATTCTGACAAGCAGAAATGGAATTTTGAATTTATTCTTTCTCATGGACAAATTGCCAAGGTTGGCCTCAGTCAAATGTAGGCTCACAAAGCCCCATGGATGTATCTCCTCACCCTCAACAAAGTTCATAAATAGAAGTGACCCTTCTCTCTTTTGTACATCATCTCAACTCATCACATCATCTTCTCTCTCCTCTCTTGATTGGTTCATACAACTTGGAGGCTCTCTACTTCGCACGTGTGGAAGAGGATATATTTTTGGACTGGTTTTGGAGGCCGATAATTTCAGAGATTAGGGCATGTGTTGACTAGTGTTTCCTTTGAGTATTTGACCAATGTTGACTTCAGTTTTTTGGGAATAATTTAAATTTCTACAGGCCACATTCTCTATGATGATTTTCGAGGTATTTGGGGACTATTTGACCGAGTTGACTGTTGCTTTGAATTTATGGTTTGACCGCAAAATTACAACATACTTTGGATGTGTTGACTGAGCTAATTTTGGGATGACTTTCACTCTCTTGGTAGGCCACATTCTTTTGTTGTTGATCAAGTTGCTTGGAGGACATTTTGGGGCATCTTTAACCACTATTGACTTTCTAGTTAGGGCTGCATTGACTATTGATTTGGTAGAACTATTTTGGGCATGTAATTATGATATTTGTACTCTCTCTCTGTGCTAAACTATTGAAGAATAATAAGAATATTTGATTAAAGGGTTTCCACATTGGGGTTTGTCCCTGGAATCGGAACATCTTGTGTCCTCTTGTCTTGGATTGTCTTTTGCATATTTTTTTATGTTCTATCTGCATTTACTATCAATGTGTATAAGTTAATGTGATTGTTATTGAATATAATTGGAAATTGTCATTGGGATGATAAGGAACATTGAAGTAAATTGTGCTAAAACGTAAAACATACCATTTTTATCTAAAATTAACACCCTTGAATCAACACACATCTTCCATCCACCATCCTTCTTCAAACTAAGCACTATTGGTACAACACAGAGACTCAAACTTTATTTGATAATAAATTTCTCCAATAACTTCTAAACTTGCCTCTTTTCTTATTTTCCTATGGAGTCTTCCTATATGCTCCTTTGTTGGAAGACTTGATCCTAGGATTAAGTCTATGTGATGGCTAACACTTTGAATAGGAGGAAAACTATTTGGTAGCTCATCAACAATTATATCAACGAACTCATCTAGCATACTTCTAATTTCTTCAGGTAAATCATCTAGATTTGTGCTTGTAAGGATTATTTGAGGCTTCCCAACCAAAGAAAAATGTACATCCTTTTTTTAGTCTCTTACTGCAATTCCTTTCCACTCATTAGCAATACACTTGGACCAAATTCATCTTTGGCTCCTCCATTTGGAAAGGGAAACAAGGTATGTTTTAGACCATCTTTATCAAGAATATATGCATTTCTTCTGCCATTATGGATAACGTTCCTATCATATTTCCATGTTCTTCCTAACAAAACATGGCAAACATCTATTGACATCACATCACATACAATGTCATCTTTATATCTCCTGATCTAAAATTCTACTTTGCATTTTTCTTTAACTAAAACTTGATGGCCTTTTTGGAAATTAATTCTTTTGTGCTACCACTATCAATTACAACTTTATAGCACTTAACCTTTATATTTACGCACAATCCTTAACAAAATCTTTCATTGAGTTGGTTCTTTAACTTCCTTCTCTAATTTGATCAACATATTTTTCATTAGTAGAGACTCCCTTGCTTCACAAACTTCTTAAGCTGTAGTTGAATTTACATTTTCTTCCTTTTATTTTGTGACATGAGCACCTCTTTGGTTTGCTAGTGCATTTCCAGGACATTCCCAAAACATGTGTATTAATTTTCCACACCTATAGCATTGGGGTTGATAGTCTCCACTTCGATCTATGCCTCTCTTAAATGATCTCATTGTTGAAATAAGGAATTGCTGAGAGAGGGGAGGGGGGGTGAATCAATAATTAAGAAGCTCTATTCATTTTCTTATTATGATTACAGTACCTTCTTATATTATTTTACTTGTGAGAGCATGCATTCATAAAAAAAATGAACCAACAACATTTCAGACCCACAAGTTCAAACAACAATCACATGAGAAACACACATTTGACATAGTGTTTTTCACGTGGAAAACTAGAGGGAAAAAACCACCAAATTTGTTGTTTGTTTATGATGTAAGTTAACCACCCACTTAATTACGTATGTTTGTTTGTGAGAACCCACTCATAGGAGGCACTGATCCCTTTGGTTGGCAAGCACCAACTTGCGAAGAGGCACCAACCTCTTTGATTGTTTGCTAGCACCCACTAGCAGGAAGCACCAACTCCCTCTTTTTGTAGATCCCTGTCCAACTTACCAAAATCACTATGTGAAGCACCAACTTCGTGGATTTGTTGCAAGCACAAACTTGTACCTCATTAAATTTATGCAAGCACCAACTTGCAGGAGGCACCAACTACCAAGCCTTCTCAAGCACCCACTAGAGATGGAAGCACCAACTTCCTGTATGTAGGCTCCAACCCACACTAAAATTGGAACTCAGTGTTCTCAGTAATTTGGAAGCCCCTCTGCCTAATATCAACTCTGTTCTCTTGGCACTCTGCTCACTCTACAACATCCTACTGATCTTCTCAACAATAGTCACTCATCAGATTCCACACACCTCTCTGTTCTCTGCTCTTCATCAACACGAACTCAACTCTCGACCTTCTATCTCTCCACAGGCACCTATGGCCTTTCTCACACAACACAGGCACCTTTGGCCTTACTCACAACAGTGCAAGAAAATTTCACCTTACACACAACACAGGAAACTACAACCTTGCTCACACAATGCACATGCAACTTCCGCCTTACACACAACACAAGCAACTACGACCTTGCTCACGCAATGCACATGCAACGTTCGCCTTAAACACAACAGTGAAAATCTCAGGGTCTTTTACCTCCACATAGGCACTAGTGGCCTCTCTCTGAGAACATTCTCTCACTCAGCCTTACAAAATAGTGCTCACACTTAGAGATTTTTCACTTAGCTCTATGGAAACTATGCTGCTTTCCCCCCACATTGCTCATTTGAGCTCCTGCATTTTGTTCCTCTACTGCCCCCTAATTGATGTTGCCACTTTGTCCTATATTTAGACTATGCAAGTGTACCTCAACATGGTTCTTCTATTCTATTGTTGCATCTGACTTGGTCTCTTCCACTACATTAACCACAAGAATGGGAACTTGATAGTTTCCCCATGCTGAGAAAGAATTCTCAGTCCACTTGCACACTCCGACCAGGCACAATCCTTTCCCTGTGCAACTCTCCTATCACTGAGGCTCTCTATGCTTATTCATGGTTTCACATAGTCTTGGTTGTACCTCGACATGGCTTCTCGTGGACAAAGGCATGGCCTTCCTTGCCATTGTTGTGTCTCCCATTTTTTTTTTGTTACACTGTAGAAACATTGATTAACCTTGCAGTTCTTCATCGCATAGCTGCGTGGAGCTCCATACTGAAAAATTGATTCTTAGATGACGTGCACACAACTTCATGAGTCCCATACTTCCATTTAACTCATTGAAGACGTTCATCAGCGCACAATGATGGCTTGTCTCACCTCAAGGCAGACCCAACACTCTTTCCTGCAAGTCGTGGTCCTTGTTTCCTTGACCCAACGATATTTGACAGTCACCATTACTTCTGAGACCAACTCCTCTATTTCCGCATTCAATCTCGTAGTTGTTGACCCATACACCTTTAACTCTCTGTACTATGGTATCAGATAAATTCCACATATGTGTGTGTGTCTGGAGTAGTGCTCTATGTGTAGCTATAGTAGCCCATTTAGATCATCCCCCTTCTCTATTGGGCCTTCTGGCGGTAGATCTTGCCATCATAATAGCCACACCTAATATTGCAACCTATTACTATATAATATAGCATATGTACATTTGTCACTACATAGTGGTACAATGTTCCTTCCGGGGCCAATCTTCCTTTGCTACAGCTCTACGCTCTTGGCTCTATGGATTTACATGATGAAGAGCCTACCCAATATCAGAAGCTCCCTCCATCGGAACGTTTCAATAACCAATTGTTATCAAGTTCTGATATCCTAATACTCTGATTTCCAAGCTCCTTCTACTTAGCCCTTACTGTGCTTCTCACCATATGACCACTTCCTGTGACCTGTCGCTTAACATTAAGGTGCTTAAGCCTTCAAACTCCTGCCGGGGGCCATTCTCCCTTTGTTAACTACTTTGCACCCTTGGTTCTTTTACCTCTCACGATCACGTGCCTGCCCATTATCAGAAGCCCTCTATATCAAAACTTTTCCAAACTCCAACAGTTCTAGAGTTCTGATGTTTTCAACCTCCGATTGCAGACTTCCGATGTGACATCATCACTCCACATGGTGAATCCTTATTGGTGACATGTGTCACCCAATTTTGGCCCATTAGCCAATCCAATAAGGTTGAATATTCCTACCACATGTCTTGTCATACTGCCACGTCAGGCTGACGTCAGCTGCCACTGTACCTTATCAGAGCCAATCATATCTTACCATGTGTCCTTATCAGAGCTAATCACATGTTGCCATGTGTCCTTATTAGATCCAATCATATTCTTCCATGTGTCTTGCTAGAGGAGAGAGAGGAGGACCCTTCAACCTTGGTTTTGCATCGAAATCCTTTGTTAATTTGCTTTTTGCATTCCTCAATGCTTTTAAAGGCTTATCAACACTCATCGATATCACAACTTTTTAAAGGTTCTTCACTTGACAAAGAACCGATTTTGTAATCTCTGATATGCCGATGTTCCAATACGACGATCTACAGGATTTTGATATCCTCAAACCTTCGATACAACATGCTCTGATGCATCGCACCTCTAATATTCCAATGTGTTGATACACTGATCTCCGGGGTTCCGATCTCCTGATGTGCTGATACGCTGACCTCCGATCGCCGACGCGTCAATATACTGACCTCCAATCACTAATGTGCCAATATGCTGACCTCCGATCACCAATTAGCCAATATGTTGATGTGAAAATATCTGATATCCTAGACCTCTAATATTCTAGCCTTTTTAGGACTTCAAGTCCCTAATCATCGGAAAGCCATAACATTTGATCAAGGAGTCCATTTTTGGACTTCCGCATATCGTTGGAAAGCTCTTCCAGAGGACTTCCCAATGGAGAGTGTTTGATGTAGTCTTTGAGCCCATATTCTACATCTAATATGGCTCCAATATATCTAATATTATTCTTCTCCTTGACTCTCCAGACAACTGAAATCACAACCACCAAGGTGATCCTCTGCATGAAGCCTGCAACTACCATGGAATTCCTTCTGGGTCATCACTTCCAACATCTGTTGTGCCAAGCATCCGAGCTAGTCTGACATCAATGCCAGCACTCCTACCAATATTTAGGAAATGCTCCTGCCAACAGTTAGGCAATGCCAACTGCCCAACACATCTCCCCAGCATGACTGTTGACATCAATGAAAACACACTTGCAGATGCCTCATTAGGCCACTGGCCATACAGACAATGCCAACTGTCCAACACTCCTTCCTCTTGAATCACCCCCTCTCAGTGAACTTCCACTAATAATTTGACTCTATTCTTTTGGAGATTGAAATCTCCCTATGTTGCTTACTTGTCCTTTTTTTCTTGCAAGACTTTTTCCTTTACTGTTTTGACTCTGTTTCCTAGCAATCTTCTCTTCTACCTTTTAGGGATGCTTGATAGGCATCCTCAACTGCCCTCAAGGATAAGATTCTAATCTCATATTGGATCTCATATCTCAAACCATTAATGTATCTTGTAACTTTCTCAACATATTCCTCTACATGGCCAACTCTAATATTCAATTTTTAAAACTCCTCATTGTACTCTTTGGCTGGCATAGACCTGTGTCTAAGATTTTGTAACTATTTTAAATTGTTTAACTCATAATATTTGCATAGGAACTTATTTTTAACATTTTCCACCATTTTGTCATAATATTTGTTTTTAGACTTTCCTTTCCTCCTTCGTTCTGCGTGTGCTTAATTCCACCATAGGGTTGCATGGCATTTTAGTCTGATCAATAAATAATATACTCTCTTATTTTCATCAACATCCTCATAATCAAAATAATTGTCTAATGCATTGATCCAACCCATTAGCTTATCAACATTCAGGTTACTTTATGTTGTAGCGGCTACAACCACCCTCCAAAACTTTTCCTTAGTTTCGTTTTGGAGCCTCCCTACCGACCGTCCTCAGTAGCATGTCTTGCACTGTCAAGCACATAGGCTTCAGTTGTTTCATAGAGTCTTGCCAACCTGTGCATGCAAGTTTGTTCCAACTCCTTCACAGGCTCCTTTCTGGACTTGGTGTTAGTTTCTGGTGAGCAAATCCCTCTGGGAATTATGAAATTCTGGAGGGGAACCAACCTTCCCTCCAGAAATTGTGCAAACCCAGATGGACACCCAGATGGGTTCCAGAATTGCACAATTATTCTTGACAGTATTCCTCTCAAAAATTGTGCAATTCATCTCAGGGCAGTTTCTCAGCCCAAAAGTGGCACAATTCTGGGCAGCAGTCACCTGCTACTCCCAAAAATTGTGCAATCCCTTTGGGACATCCATCCCAACAAGTAACAGAAATTGCACAAATTAGTCAGGAAACCTGCTGAGCTTAGAAATTACGCAATGTAGTCAGAGAGGATTCCTTGAGAAAATTGTGCAATTTGACCCAGGACAGTTGCTCAGCCTAGAAATTGTGCAATCCTGGGAGACCGTCACTTGTTCCTCCCAGAAATTGCGTAATCCCTCTGGGACAACCAACTTTGCTCAGCCCAGGAACTATTCATATTTTCATCCCAGGCTCGCAGACTGATGCATGTGCCTTCAGGTTGACTGGTTCCCTCTAGGATAGAGCATAATTGATTTGCATGCATGGACTACTTTTCCCAAGCCAGCATGCAAAGGCATCCCTTGATTCAGGGATCTATTTTTAGCAGCTGGATGTTACATGCAAGGATCATTTCAGAAACCTCCCTCCAAGTGTCACTTTTCCTAGATTTGTGGCATGCGTATCACAACCTCAATTTTATCAAAACTCATTTTCCGGACATTGCAGAGCTCATTCATCACATCAATCTTGTATCTCTTACATCCCACATCACATCTAGGAGTTGTCAGCACATTCAACTCAGTTGTTTCAGGGTAAGACCACTTTGCATGTCTTACGATGTGTTTCTGTCGCTTTTTTTGTTTTGGCTTGTGTGAGTGTTGTTTTCTTGATTTCTATGAATGCTTGCTATCGTTTGCATGCATGTTAGCTTGTACAAGTGTCGTTTCAGTTTTCATTTGCATCTCACTGCTATCACATGCATGACACTGTTTTTGCACCGACGGTCATTGTCGCGGTGACTCACTTCACTCGCATGCATGCTATCCCATTTTATGAATCCTACACTTACTATTTGCATGCATAATCATTCACTCTTGTTTACACTCATCTCATCATGCATTCAAACTTCTCATGTTTTCAATCACCCGTCAACTGGTCTCAGCTGCCTTGCCCTGGACCGTGCCATGCCCAGCTAGCACTACGCATTTCCAGAAGCGAAGGCTCTGCCTTCCCTCCAAAAATTGAGCAAGTTTGGCCTAGCATTGACCTCCAGGCTTGCATTGTGCAATTCTTGGAGGCAGTGTCCTTTTGGCCCTAGAAATAGCGCAATGCAGTTTGCTGGTTGCATATCATTGCTGATTGAAATTGCGCATTCCGCAGCTTCAGTCTTCAGCAAGCTAGGACAGATTATGCATTGTGCAGTTCCAACAGTCAGTTAGCCTCCTGATAGCCTGGATTGTGCCTTGTGCAATTTTGGCAGTTAGTCTCTCGACCTCTCGACGGAAATTGCGCAACCTTCATGATCAATCACACATGTATGTTGCAAGTCAGTCCTCAAGTTTGTTTTGGTTTTTGACTGACAGATTTCTTGCCATGAGTGTTGCTATGTCTCCAGGATTCACAGGTGTCACCCACCTCCCAGCAGCACAGGTACAATGGCTTCTAGGAGAGTAGAGTCAAAGACACCGTTAAGAGTGCAACTATGGATGCACTCGATCAAGTGTCTATAAACTTGCCTATCCATGAAGAAATAAAGTTGTTCATGGAAAGGGATATCAAGGTGAATGGTAATGACATCACAGTGAGCAACACCATCAGCAGCGGCACACCTACATGCAACGAATGCAAGAGGAAGGTTGTTGACAACTCAGAGGCAGAGCAAAGCTGCGATTCCAAAGCAAATCCACTCATGATGAAAGAAGCTTTGGAGATTAAAGCTATGAGGTGATGGCACAACACGAAGATCGCGTGAAGCTAGAGAGAGAAACAAAGGATTTGCCTGTGCTGAAGTGGAAATGCAAGGAAAAACAAGAGTTGCGCAGACGAGAGAATGAGTTGCAGCATGAACAGGTACAACAGGGGGCACAACATGCACAGACGGATGAAATTGTGCTTATACAAGTTATAGGTCCATCCCAATAGCTGGCACATAGTAGACAAGGTGAGCTATGATGTGGATCGCATGTAGGGGAATTCAACAGCATGCATGTCATTGTGTGCAAGCATGCAATTGCACCCATTTGGCACACTCACCGAGGCGAAGAAATGAAGCAAGTCTGGCTGGAGCTGAACATGTACTTAGACAAATTGATGCGCATGGTCACCAACGCACACGTGGAGATCAACATAGACATATGCATCAATATGTTGTTGGTCCAGCCACAATCAAGACGATGATGTGCATGCTATCCAACTAATTGGACAGAGGGGCCATATCAGTGTACCTGGATGCAATGGAGGCAAGAGTTCGCTTTCAGTAGGATGTCACCATTGAGCGCACAAACACCATCATGGATGACCAAGCTTGGCATCATTTTGCCACCATCGATCATCGCAAGGATGTCGAAGAGTTGGTCTTATTGCAACGGTTCAAGTGTTAGTGATGTCTTGCATGGCTTGCTCAAGCCTATTTTGGCTCACATGGGTACAAGTGCATATTGTATGTAACATCTTATCAAGTGGAAGTTCAAGTGTCGATAGTTGAATGTAATAGTCATAGAGTAGTTGAAGAGTCATGAGGATAGATGAATGGTCACAAAGGGGAATGTCAAGGGTCACCCCACCCTTTGCTATAAATAGTCCCCCATAACTCATTGTAGAGGCTTTTGGTCAGCCAAGCTTCTGATATGAGTATCTTAGAGAGAGCTTGGACAGTATTGTAACGAGCCTTGGCTTCTCCACTGTGCAGAGCTAGTATATCTCTTTAGAGGAGCAGGCGGCAATGACTGTAACGTTTCGTTGTCGGAACTAGTGGTTGGTCATGGTTGTATTGTATGACTAGAACTTTCACTTCTTAATATAACAGAGCCAACACATTTCTTGTATATGTTGTATTGTATTTCAGTTATCTTGTTTACTCTAAATGATATATGTATCTATTTTCTTACGCATGCATGTGTAGCTATTTTTTATATATGTATGTATGAATATTACTCAAATGTGTTGTTGGTTTAACCATAACTTTGGATTTCTAGCTCACTTGCCTTCCAGTTTGTGATGCATACTAGCTCGTGTGTTCCCTTCTTAACTCCGCGCTTTCACAAGTTTCCAAGGGGCGCACTCACCTCACCCTCTATGTTTTAGAACCACTCGTGCACCTTCCTTGACTTGCTACATATGTCACACCCTTGCTACGCTACCAACAGGGACATCTTACTTGTCTCTATGCAAAACTGTGGTCAAGGCGATACCGTACAACCCACTACTAGGACTCCTACACCAAACGGTCTAAGGTCTAGCTGGGACTTCTTACCGGGGAGATCCCCTGACATGTTGGTGGGTCTAGCACCATAAACACCTTCATACATTGGTACCTCCATTTCTGGTCTAGCAGCCATTTTGGCTATCATTTCCAATATTTTCTCTTATTTTGATTCTTCTACTTCTTCCTTAGCGAAAGATTATTTTTTTGCTTCATTAACATCTCCTTTATTATCTCCCTGCCCTTGTGCAGTCTCCATGGCTACTATTATATCCTGAAGGTGTCTTACCTCCATTTTCAAAGCTACATTTACTACAATCCTCTCTCTACCTACTCTTCAAGATACTCATCTATTTGCCATTTTTTTGTTGTCATACTTTGGTACCACTCTGATGCCAATAGTCTTAATCATCCCCAAATTTCCCTAGCTCCTAGTGCTAACCAAAACTATCCATAGGACCAACACTATGACCAAGGGCCCAAACAAAAGGTGGTAAACCTATCAACTCCTCTCAACCACTGGAAATTTATTTCTTTTTCTTGAGGGTGGTGAACCAAACAAATGCAATGATGGTGGTAGACAAAACTTCAATTATTGTGAAATGTAATTTTTTTCGGGTCTATTTTTTAACGAGACCACCCAACACTTGTCGACTCTTGAAAACTTTCAACACTTCCATAATTGGTCGGTGGTGGTGATCAAGACAACTATCATGAAAGGTTATGTCTACCAGGATCTATTAACTAACGAGTGGCCTCGCTCTTGTCGCCACTCAACAACCTTTAGCGCTTTCCCGATAAGTCAATGGTAGTATATGGGTTGTAGTTGTTATGGAAATGTTTGTTTTTCAATATGTTTATTTGAAAAAAGTGTTCAATTCTTATCAAATCAAACTAGAAAAGCCATTATTGTCAACTATTTCTAACCTCCAATGGTTGATGGTCAATAGACAAAAAACATAGACAAGAAAAGATGCCTTAGTTGACACGACCGCCCGATGGATGTCATATAGACTAGTAAATGGTTTTTCGACATTAAGTGAAGGCCTTTACCATCCCCAGTGGTTGATAGTTGATAGAAGAGAAACATAGACATGAAAGGCTTACATCATTGTTAATTCACAAAATGCTAGAAAAACGCAGAATTTGGTTGTCTTTTAGTAAGCCTTTACTGTTGTGACTCAAACCTCACTACTTCACACCCACCTGGTTAACCTGAAAATAAATGTGATCTAGTTATTTGACACAAAATTCACATACAAATAGATCCTAGACACTATGAGGCAACACACTCTTATTTCTACAATGGAAGGAAATTTAATAGTTATAGAATCCTGCATAGATTTCTTCTGTAAGACAGAATCATTCTCTCGTTCTCTTTCTCCAATATAATCTCTCTATTAAATATGAAAACTTTCTTTATAGAGTTCTCACATAATCCAACAAAGTCAATATGTTCCTAAATAGTCTAACAAATCCATGATTTAGCTAGTTCATTTCCGTTACATAAAAATTAAATGACACTCATCTAACTTCATAAAAAAAATAATTTCCTTCTAGACTATAGCTAATATATTTCAAATTAAATGGATTAGGGATCCCAACTTCCCTAAGTAAAAAAATTTTGGAACCAACTACCACAGGAAATGAGTTTCGACTGAAGAGGTAAAAAATGGTCTTGGCTTGTAGATGCTCCTGCATCAATATGCATCTTAGCTTTCACTCCCTTGAGAAATGGTAAGGAACATAAGAGGGATGTTGAGGTATTAACTCTCCATCCCAACATGATGTATAGTGAGACAAGTTAGGGGATGATAACTTCTCATGTTGAATTACTTTAATATTAATTGGGGTGAGGGATATATCCCCTCAATTAGTTCACACATTCCTTTCGTCTCAATTGACTTTTTCATTAGAATTTATTTTGACCACTAAGAACATGATAAACTCAATTGCTTGGAAGCATTACACTACATGTAGTATTCTTTGCATAATTTGAAACATTGAAATTATTTGGAGGAATTTTTTTATATGTAAGGATCTAATGATAATTGATAATTCCTCGCCATTGATTTTTGAACTCCTTCACTAAGTGTTGAACTAGGTGAGGTAACTCCCAAAACTTGGTTGCTATTGCATTAATGAGAATGGAATTATATAACATAAAAAAATAGGGACCCTTGGGATTTGTCTTGCAAGGTTGGTTCCTATTTTAACTGTTCATATTTCTCTTTATTTACATATTTTCAAGATATTCACCTAATCCTCGAGGATTAGGTGTCTAACATTCTCCCCCTTAATTTTAAGGGGTGTTTGTGATTCCGAGCATCATTCTAAGTTTTTCAAAATGTTCTCTTCTAAATGCTTTGATGAAGATGTCTGTAATTTTCTCATTTGTGGAACAATGTTGTAAATTAATAATCTTTGCCTCTACATGATATCAAATGAAATGTTACTTTGTGTTGACATGTTTCGTTTGACAATGGAATTTGGGATTATTAGCCAACTTAATTGCAAGAGTATTTTCAATAATAAGGGGAGTAGAGTTCACTTTTTTTATTACAAGTCTTCAATGATTTTCTCAAACCACACAATATCCTTTGGTCCTTTTCAATTTTCCACATACTTTGCCTTTGTCATGGAATTTGTTGGACATGATTGTTTGCATGACCTCTAGGGGACAACTCTTAATCCAAGACTCATAATATAGCCCGAAGTAGACACTCAATTTTCCTTATCTCCATGAAACTATGAATTACAATATCTAATCAAAGTGAAGTCATCCACCTACGAATATTTGAGTCCAAAGTCTTGAGTTCCTTTCAACTACTTCAGAGTTTTTTTTTTAGCAATTGAATGTCCCTCACAAGGCTTTTGCATAAACACGGAAAGGACTCCTTCAATGAATGAAATATTTGGTCTGATAGTGGTGAGGTAAATAAGACTTCCTAAAAGCTATATATACTTAGTTGCATCCTCAAATTCAACCCCTTCTTTAGATGTTAGCTTCAAATTTTGTTCCATAAAAGTAGCAAAAGGAATGCATTCACATCCATTTGGTGAAATTTCCATCCATTCTGAATTTCCAAGGGAAAGAGTTTGGATGGTGGCCCATTTTTCTATAGGGGAAAAGATATCTTCATAATTGACACTTTATTTTTATGCAAGTCCTTTTTCCACGAGCCTTTCTTTGTGCTTGTCAAGTGATCCATTTGACTTGTACTTGTTCTTGTAGAACCACTTGCAGCAATTTGGTTTGGTTCCAAATGGAGGGTCCACTGACTTCCATGATCCATTCTTTATGAAATCATCATACTCCTCCTACATTTATTCTTTCCATTTAGCATGATAAGTAACTTATTTAAAGGAAGTTGGTTCAAATTTAATAGACAAATTCAATTCAAAATCATATGAAACATCCAAATCATTAACTGAATTATAATTATCTACATCACCTCCATCTTGTTTGGTGGTACTTCTGATTCCTATCTTTCTGACCTCATCAAGATGAACACTTTCAAGGGTTTTGGTGAGCCATCTTGGGGGACCTTTATGAGATGGTCCAAGTTTCTTTACCGATTGATATGGGACTGTATCAAATATTCAACCTTCCAATTCTCTAAATCACATCAAGTAAAGGGTCTTCCTGATTTGAAGAAGTCGAAGGAACTTCATGAGGGGGAGACAATGCTTTAGAAGGAGATGACATACATTGATCCAATATACATATCCCCTCTTCAATATGTGGAATATCATTATCAAATTTACGATAATTTTTTCATGATTGAGTCTATCCAATCTATTGGAAACAGTGAGAGGGGGGTAAATCAATATTTCTTTTACAAGTGTTATTTTATGCCAGTTAAGAACACTTAAAAACAGAACACAAAATGAACAAAAAATAAATAATTTTATTAATCAAAATAATGAGGACTCCAATCCTCTTTTACAATAATTCAAGTTCCAAGTAGTATAATCACACCTATGATTTATTCAGGGATCAAACCCTAGATGAAGGCTCCAATATTCAATTCAACCAGGCTCTAACTTGTAATTCACCAAGCACCAACTTGGTTAATTTGAGGCTCCAGTCTATTCTAGTTGACGACACCAATCCTCTAGGGCTCCAACCATCTACCCTAGCGTAGGCTCCAGTCTGTTCTACTTGAGGACTCCAATCCTCTAGGGCTCCAACCCTCTAATTCAATTCTTCAAGATAGGTACAAGTAGTATTTCAAGGATTCCAATTCCTTCTGCAACAAACCTTGGTAATCTCCCCAATATTGCCTTCAACAATGCCCTCAAATAATCTCCAGAAACACTTCGTTCATTAATGAGAAATTTAGAAATGACAAAAGGTGTCTCCAAGACTTTTCATGATACACAAACAATTTCCTCCAAGATTACCCCATGAATGCTTCAATCATACATCAAAGTCTTCAAGAATGCCTCCAAGATCAGCTTCAAGATGTCTTCACAAGGTCTTCAATAATGCTTCAAGGTATCTTCAATAAGTTTCCCCAATAATTCTTCAAGATAATAAAGTCTTGTAACAAGGCTTTAAGAAGGTCTTCTAACATGATGCTTCTACTACTCCAAGGTACTCTCCGAGATATGATTCCAAAGCTTCTCTTAAGTTTTCACAACAATTCTCCAACAAGGCCGCTCCAAAGATGTTTCAAGGTTCTAACCTTGAGGAATTCAACCTTTCAAACGAGAGAAGCTCCAACGATGTTCTTCCAAACAAGATATGGTATATTGTATTCTCAATCCTTAAGGCATGCAAATCAAGAAATATTATTGTGCTTCAAAAGGTCAGCTAAAAAATCCAAAATTGTCCCTCCAACCTAGATTCACAAGAGATATTTCACTATAAGACCATTGAAAAATGCAACAAGAAATTCTCAATTTGATTTTGCCTTGATTAAATTGAGAAAAATTTGAATTTCCACATCAATAGACAACTTGGATGATGTTAAATTGTGTGGCATGGCTTGTGTCACCCATTTTACTCAGATAGAGGAGTTAGAGTTCAATTATGCATGTGTGATTGCTAATTTGTAGCAATCAAGGTTAGTTATCTTAGGTTGTTTTTAGTTAAACTAGTTCCAACTTTTGGAGGAACTAGTTGAAGGTTAGTGAAGCAGTGAGACTTCAGTCAAGCTCAATGATCATCCAGTTAACTGATCAATCAGCCCAAAATAGCTAGTGCATGCAGATAATTCGATTTCCGCAAGCTTGGTGGAGATTCTAGGGTAGCAGAACATCAGTTGTAGATTAGTCTTGAGTATACAGGTGTTGCATTCAGTCAGAGGATCAATCGTGGGAGTTGTGCAATCCATTTTGGAGAAATTCCCAAATAATAGGGGCATAATTTCTCCAGAATTGCATAAGGAAATAGGGGCTCAAGCAGAGGAACAATTTGACTAAGTCTAGGTCAGAGATTCTCAGTGAGAAAAGAAATAGGTTATGCACTTGTAGGTTGTGCTCAGTTGAGAAAAGAAATTGTAATACATCTATATTCATTAGATTAATGCAAGCAGACAATAGGGTTTTTAACAGGTTTTTTTTTCCTCGGGAAAAATATTATTTGCATGTGTGTGATTTCTTATTGTGTCTGAGATTTTTGTTCTAAATTGTGAATTAATGTCCGCAAAGCAATAGAGTAGGTTTTTGTCTTGTCATTTTGATTAAAAATTCATGAGCCATTGCAAATCTACTAATTTCTACATGGTATCAGAGCAGGATTCACATTAGAACGAGAATTTTGAATTTGTTTCTCAGGAGGTTCGATTTTGGAGCTCAGTGTTATAGGATTTCTTCAAATTTGAGAACATAGCCTTCAATGGACTAAGGCTATAGTATGTCTTGGAAGGAATCTCCAATTTTGTTGCATGGAAGGATCTCATGGAGGTGCTATTTGAAGAAAATGGATTGGTAGAATACATCAAAACAAATGTTGCAGTACTACCATATTATTATGCCAAAAACCTTGCTCAGTGGAAGAAAGATGTAGCCAAGGCAAGGAGAATAATCTTGGAGGGAGTACGGGATGACATTGTCTCAAATATCCACAGAAAATAAACCTCATTCGCAATGTGGAAAGAACTGACAGAATTGTTCAAGAATAATAGTGAACAAAGGAAGCTGGTGCTCAAGGAAAAAATTCAAAGTATCAATATGCAGAAGAATGACAATATTCCACAATATCTGAGAAATTTTACACAATGTAGTAATGAACTTGGCAGGGTCTATGTTATTGTCCCTGAAGAAGACTTGGTAAGACTAGCCCTTCTGTGCCTTCCCAAGAGCTAACATAACTATCAAGGTTCAGTGAATGGGAGGGAGAAAATACCGAATTGGGAGCGCTTATGGTCTGATCTAGTACAGGAAGAAATAAGGTGGAATACCAGAGATATGACTTCATCTAAGGGCGAGAATGAAGACAAATTTGCATTGGCTGGAAAGGTAAAGAAGTGAAAGGGGAATAAATCCCAATCCAAATTAGAATCTAGTCGAGGGGGCAAGAAGAAATATTTGTCCAAAATTAAATTCTTCAATTGTCATGAATTCAGGCACTATGCCACGAAGTGTCCAAACAAGAAGGAAAGAACTAGCCTAACATTTGTATGCAACTTCTTGCTTGACTTTTCCATTTTGTTTCAAATAAAAGTTCAACATCGGTGTTTGGAATCGATTTGCAAGTAGTCACACCCGTGTCCCTTTTATTAAAAAGAAAAAACTAGCATTCGAAGTAGAGTAACGTTTGTATGCAATGTCTTGCTTGACTTCTTCATTTTATTTCATTTTGTTTTGAATAACTAAAACCCAAGTTCAACAATGTGGTTTCTTTGTAGCACGAGGAGGATTCTAGAGAGGTACCAAAAAAGCATCTAGTGCCCAATTGTTCAAGTTTGACAACCACGTTTGTTCTTGACTTTTTCATTTTGTTTTGAATAACTGAAACCCATGTTCAACAATGTGGTTTCCTTGGAGGACAAGGAGGATTATAGAGAGGTACCAAAAAGTGTCTAGTGCCCAATTGTTCAAGTTTGACAACCAGGTTTGACTTGCTTCATTGTTAGACTCCATCCAATATATATATATATATATATATATATATATATATATATATATATATATATATATATATATATATATATATATATATATATATATATAGCTTTACCTTTTAGAAAATATTTTTTGTAACCATTATTTTTTCACTTACATTGATTTTTAATCTATACTCTTAGATGACAAGATTCACGAATGCAAATCAAAAGCCACTTGATTTGCATCCTTATTTGGATGGTAAGCAAGATTTTATGTAACCCAAAAAAAATATTTAAAAAAAGTTTAAATTAGATTTTATGTTTAAATACGAAAAAGAGTAAAAATGTGTTTTTTGATGAGGGTTTCTCAACATTTCCCTACAAAAGGTGGAGGGGGAAGCCAAATCTTCATAAAGAATTCATATTATTATTTTTTCTGTGGGAACACAGGGTTAAACACTAAAAATTATTTAAAAATTTGTCTTGAATATCACTGTGAGAATTGCAACCGAACAAAACATCTCCATAAATATCTATGGTGACTCCAAAGTAGTCATTGCTTGGAAGATTGAAACATCCAGTTGAGAAACTACACATTACAACCTATTTATTGAAGTGTTCTATTAAATGTTATGCACTTCACTCATATTACCTTTGACCACATTTATAGGGGCAAGAATCGAAGTGCACATGACATCTCGAAGAGTGGATTGGAAATGGACGAGGGCAATTTAAAGCTCATTGAAAACAAAATAATGCCCACATCACAGAACATTTCCTTCACATTTGACAATGAGTAATATGTCAAAGATCCATTTCCTTTTGCAAATATTTTGGAAATATACAAAGAGCCCAACTAGGCAATTTTGCTTCCTACCATATCAAACAAGCTTGCATTTTGACATCACAACAATGTGAAAATATATACTACATGCACAATCATGGGACATATGCACAATCATGGGACAATCCACTATTTTACTACCTTTTGTGACAATTTTCAGAAATTCCTTCAAATACTTATCAAAATGTAAAGAAAGAAAGAAAGGACCTCTTTATGATTATCATTAGAAGATTATATGCAATTTTTGTTTAAACAATGAAAATTAGATAACAACTAGTCATCTAAAAAAAGGGCCATAATAACATACAAAATGCTATAGACATATGCATATGTAATTTATTTTATATAAATAAAGTCATTGTCTTTTTCACGGGAGGGCGGGGATAAGGGGAAATGAACAAAAATATTGAATAACATCAATTTCAAAATAGAAATGCCTATCAACAAATGTCACAATTATTGAATGCCCAATTTAAAACTTGATTTGGAGGAGTTGCAATAATTCTGATTATAGGGAGGAGTTCCAAATAATTTGGATGTTGTTAAATTTTAGCAATAGTTTCATTGGGAGGAGTTCTAAGTAATTTTGTAACAATATAATCATAAAATGCATTTAATGGTTAAATTATTTCACGCAACTTTATTTTTCATATTCACTAGAGATTTGTTGAAGATACAAAGTTACTTTATTTGATGTTTCATTGCAATGTTTTTGATGTACTTGCATTTTTTGTCCACGCTGAATTTATTATACATTGAAACTATTATGTTACGGGTACATAATATAATATCTCCATCCGCTTATGAGTCATAAAGAAGGGGATCTTCTAGCCTAATAAAGCACCCATAGGTTAGGACAAGAAAAATTATTCAAGGGAACATGATTCACCTAGGATAAAACATCACAAAAGCTAAAGTGGTGAAAATGGGACATGGATATTAGGCTAATGAAAAGTCACTTTTAATTTATAAAGTGAGAAAACTCACCAAAATAACTTTATTAAAATAAAAAGGCAAAATAGTAGCAAAAGTGACAAATGAATTATAAAAAGGGGAAATGAAGAGTCTCTCATCATTCTTGCATTTGTTCACTTGAAAATTAGAATTGTGGAGAACTCTTCATTGAAGAGCCTAAGGTTTTTGGAAACCCTCATTCTGATTTGTTAGTTTTGGTGTTGAAACTATACACCCTAGATAGTTTGGGAGTGGGATAACTCAGATTTTTTCATTGTGCTTCAAAGGGGAAAAGATGGCAGAGCTGGAATAAGTCTTCAAAGTGATATCAGTTGATTTTAAACTGTAATTTTATGTATTATACAAATCTTCTTTTAGGTGGAGTTTCCAAGCCAAATCTGCGGCCAATTTGGTGAGGAAAAGAGGTTGAGTTACCATTGCTAAAGTGGTTGAGTTCTGCTCACATAAAGGCCAAGTTCTTACAGTTGATAGCTGGGTTTTGTGGGTTGAAGAAGTTGAGTCTTACCTCTGCTAAAAGGGGTTGAGTTTTCTCTATTATAGTTGGTCGACTTTCCTTAAGAAGGGGTTTGAGTTACACTCAGGTGGAAGGTCGATTTTACAACCTTTGTTGGGGGTCGAGTTACACTCATCGCTGATCAAGTTTTCCTTTGTTCAGGGTTGTATATCTTCTAAGATTAGCAATCTGAGTTACACCCTCTTGCATAGTTGAGTATGTTGTTGATAATGGGGCAGAGGACTGCTAAAAATAGATAAGTGGTTAACAAGGTCAAGCTATTGTCTAGTGGAGGTAGAGTTCCCATCTGAGGTGTTTATTGTTGATTTTTGTAGCTTGGGAGGTACTCCAATCCTTGAGGATCGAGGGTTTGGAGGAAGGAGCTCCACAAATGACCTTGTGGACTTGAAACCCAAGCTTGCAGTTTTACACTCATCGATGTTTGGGCCAAAACCATGACAAAATTCTGACATGTGATGGATAAGGATGATAGTAGATGACAAGAAAAATCCAACACGTCAAGAATCGTCCAATTCTGAGATGTCATTGAAGAGATATTAATTTTTGAATGTATTATGTGGGTGAATTTGTATCAATTTCAAGTCAGCCTTAATACAAGGAGCATTTCTTGATATTTTGGACGTCACCCTAGAGAAGGTTATATAAAGGAGTGAGGAGAGGCCTCATTCCTCAGATCTTAAGTGCATCAACATCAAATAAATAACTTTGAATTGGAAAACAAGTTAGGGCGGCAAGGACGCGGGGACAAGAGCACAAGCTGTGAAGGATGTCTCTGTAATTTGGTGTGAGTTACCTTGTGAAGTATTTCACATGCCTGAGGAGGCTTGGGAGAATTTTTTGATGTGCCTTGTCACTAGTTCTAGGTGCATTCTTCTTTCAAATTAGAGTCGTTGTCACAGAGGTGAGTTAGAGATGTTTTGTGCATGTTTTTGTTGGGTATTTTTCTCTATTTAGGGTCACAAAGAAGTGCTATAGGTACAACACCTTTGGAGGACTTGTAGAAGGGCTGAGAGGGATGGTCAAGCCCCTCTCTCCTAGCCGCAGTCATCAAGGATAGGCCGCAACCCAAAACAGAGGTATTTTCCTGTCTAAATAGGATGAGATCCTTGTTGTAGCTACCTATGGAGTTGCAAGAGTTCTGACGAGGAGCCTTGAGGATTGAAACAACGTATGGAGAAGGGTAGAAGGAAACAAAGAAGGGAAACCTATTGGGACAAGGAAGTATAGTGATTTGGAGCAGCATTAGGGTTGTTGTGATGCCCTAACCAAAGCTCAGAGAATGCACAGAAATTGAGGTCAAGGAGGCAGCAGCAATGAGTTGTAGATGTCACATTGTTGATGATTGGATGTTATGTGGTTGGGTGTCCTAGGAGAGGACATATTGAGAATTTTGTTGGAAGCCAAGAGTAGGGTTTCCTAGATGGTTGTATGCCCTAACTAGGAGAATATGCTACAACAACATTGGTCACTCATGGTCTATTTGAGGGTAGCATGAGAGTGGACCAAGTGTGAACATGGATTGGAAAGTTATGGTCTTCTAGAGGATAGCGTGATAGTTTCCAAGTTGGAGCCCAGTGTGAACCATATTCATGGATTTAGATGGTTGTTAGAGTGGAATTTTTTGAGCTCAAAGTTTGATCAGCCAGAGGAGCAGTTTAGCAGCCCTAGACTTATGTGTGGAGAAGGACTTCTACAGCAAATGATGGGCAGTCCTCCTAGCCCATGTTCATTATGGGAGATGGACATATTGCAGTGATAGGTGGTATCCCTCCATGCCCTATGTTGGTCTTCATTGGAGAAGCGCAAGAAGACCATAGTGGGTTGAAGTACCGGTTGAAGTCCCTGAGTAGTTGACGAGTAGTAGTGGGCAGATTGAGAGTTGTTCACAAACGGAGTTGTGAACAACTCGACAAGAGTCTCGATGTGTTGTGCCCTTGATGGAATAAGACACAACTAGTGAGAACATTGGATAGTTGAGGTTCAGTGGCCAAATGGACTTGGATCGTTGATAGAGGTAGTGTTGTAGATCAAGAGCCGAAGGACCAGGAAGGTACAGGGTACAACCAAGAGGAGCTAACAAATCACACTACATCTGCCATATGGTCAAAGTATCTCGTAGAGGGTAGATTGGTTGTTGATGGATTGAAACCAAGCCCTAGTTTTTTATCTTGTATTAGTGGATGTATGAGGGAAATTATCTATGGTACAGGAGCCCTAGACTGTTGTATTATTTAGTTGGATTAATATAACAATGTTGGGTTATTGTACATATTTTCACAATATTTTGTAAAAAGTTCTCTATATTTTGTGCATGTATGATTTACTGTTGTTTATATTCCATTGTGCAAAGTATTTTCATTGTGATTCTTGGTTTGGTAGAATCAGAGATTTAAGATTCTATCCCAAACACCAAGGTCGTGGAAATTCAACATGGGATCAAAGGGAAATTGAGCTACTTTGAGGGAGAGTGAATTAGAGTGTGCACAGCAAATCAACTCAAAGGGATTTGTGAGTGTCTAAATCATGGAGAAAAGGGTTCAACTAAAGACATGGAGATGTGTTCTTGACTAGCTTGGCAGCGAGATTGGATGGGAGTTCTGGTGGATTGGTGGAGAGCCTGGTGAACAACAGTTTGTTGTAGGGTAGATTGTTGATCATGGACTTTCGTTGATTTTCCATGGATGGTTGGGAAAACTCGAGGATTTCCTTGGCATGGATGAGATCAAGTTGATCAAGATGGCTTCATGTGATGGACTGCAAGTTGGCAGGCTAGAGTCTTCATCAGATCGTGATGTTTCATATCCGAGTTCAGAGGTATTTTCACGAGTCGTATTAATTAGGGTAATTTTGAGGTCTAAAATGGGCTTCCTAAGGAAATTTTAAATTAATAGTGGAAATAATAAAATAAGATTACATTACATCATCAAATTTTAGAGGGAAAAAAAGAAAAAACTACTTTTTCAACTCATATTTTCAAATTATCTCCGTATGGGTTTACTCAAATTTCGAGAAGGGACACTCATTGGATGTAGAATTTGATTCCTCATCCAAGGAGTACCCACATTGCATACTTTTGATGGACTTTTCTACATGAAAAATGAGAAATACATGAAAAATGTGATTGCAAATTTCGAGCAGGGACACTCATTGGATGTAGAATTTGATTCCTCATCCAAGGAGTACCCACATTGCATAGCTTTGATGGAATTTTCTACATGAAAAATGAGAAATACATGAAAAATGTGATTGCAATCACGTTTTTTCATGTATTTCTCATTTTTCATGTTGCAGGGACCATCGAAAGTATGCAACATGGGTACTACTTGGATGAGGAATTAATGTTTTCATCTAATGAGTACTCCCGTTCGAAATTTGAGTAAAACATTAGGGAGATAAGTTGAAAATGCAAATCGAAAAAGTAGTTTTATTATTTTATTATTTTTTAATCTTTTTACTTTTTTACCCCAAAAATGGTGAATCATCCCCCATGGTTGACATCATCATCTTAAATGCTATTGGTTTTTATAAATTTTATTTTGCTTGTACATTTTTCTTAAGAGGCCCATTTTAGATCTTAAAAGTTCTCTAATGTGATCCAGGAGGATGAGTGCTTGCAGGACTAAGCCAGTGGAGATCGTTTAGGCTCAGAAGGAGTCTAGCCTTAGAGGGAGCAGCCCCATGGAGGTTTGGAATCTTCAGGTTCAGATGTGATGAGGTAGAGGCACTACCGAGGTTTCTGAGTACATTGTACAGAGTATGCTGCAGTGATGGATGCCAGATGAGCTAGTGTCATCGGATGATGTTGGTTACTTCCTAGTCTTGGAAGTACCTCCCTCACTAAGAGGGGGTATTAATTTTTGTAGCTTGATAGGTACTCCAAGTCTTGAGGATCAAGGGTTTGGAGGAAGGAGCTCCACAAATGACCTTGTGGTCTTGAAACCCAAGCTTGAATTTTTTCACCCATCGATGTTTGGGCCAAAACTGTGACGAAATTGAGACATGTGATGGATGAGGATCATAGTAGATGACAAGACGGATCCAATGCATCGAGAATCGCCCAATTTTGAGTTTTCATTGAAGACATCTTAATTTTTATGTATTGTGTGGGTGAATTTGTCTCAAGTTCAAGTCGGCCAAAGTACAAGGAGCACTTCTTGATAGGTTGGACGTCACCCTAGAGAAGGCTATATAAGGGAGTGAGGAGAGGCCTCATTCCTCACATCCTAAGTGCATCAACATCAAAGAAATAACTCTGAATTGGAAAATGAGTTAGGGCAGCAGGGATGCAGGAACAAGAGCACAAGTTGTGAAGGATATCTCTTTAATTTGGTGTGAGTTACCTTGTGAAGGATGTCACAAGCCTGAGGAAGCTTGGGAGAACTATTTGATGTGCCTTATCACTAGTTCTGGGTGTGTTCTTCTTGCAGATTGGAGTCTTGTCACATGTAGAAATTTTGAATAATTTAACACATATTCAATAGAGATTATCCTGATCATGTACTATTGCGGAATACATACACAATACATAAGCTCCTCTACGTTGATCAACAATATAGCAGCATCAATAACAATAAAACATCAAGAGCATTCACACATTAACACAGTATGTATCCCGGGGAAAGCATCTCGCTAAAAACCCCAACTATCTGTATATTAATGATTGAGTCATGTAACATTACACAGCATAATACTTCTCACAAGTATCTCCACCTCTGTTACACACAATACAGCTCAGATCTGATCTCCAAATCTCTTCCACTACTTGCCTGCCTCCACTGCTCAATACCTGCTCAAGAACTGATGAGAATGGCTCACCAAACTCGTTTTTCACCTGCAAAATAGTCACTCACTCTTTGTTGGACGTGAGCACAAGCTATAATGTGGGCAAATACATGAGCAAACTCATTGGCATACTCAATCCCTTGATTGTGCAAGATCTGGTGCACAACTATAGTCACAACTGATAGCAATCTGATTCTCTACCACCTGTCCCTGTTGAACTGAACATGCACTGACATGCAACTGAGTTAACTGATGTATTCATTAGTTGTATTATGAGTTAATAACTTGTGAATTAATTAATAACTAATTCACCCAACTCGTCTCTAGTCTATTTTCCAGTTAGACTAAATACAACCAGTTTAACAAAGCTAAACTGAACACAACTCCATCAACTCCACAATCAACTCCACCAAACTCAACTGATTGAGTTCTAACTGAAGTCATGCATGCAACAACTCAACTGACTCATAAGAAAAGCATATTTCCTTCTGACAGCTGCATGTGCCACCTCTGTAGCTCAAACTGAAGTGCTCTAAGAGAATAAGATTAAGTTTATAGTCCAAATATTATTGTGAGATAATAATATTTGACCTTTCTATTTTTGACAGCCAGTCTAAAAATAGACTTTGATCACTCACACTGTGATCACTCACACTTTCATCAAAAAATAGAAGTCCATCTATTTTTCCCAACTTGATCAATCATCCATAAACAGCAACCTGCAATCCATAGACATGATCCATATGTCTAAAAATAGACTTGCGCCAAAAATAGCCTGCGGGCCCACTTAGTGAAGGAAACTCTTTTCTCTAAGCTCCATAATCTTGTTGCAATCTCAACACTCCCTCTCGACAAGATATGGATTATCAGCAACCCCTATCCTGCCTCGGTGGTACTCTAATTTTCTCCTGGTGAGAGCCTTCGTCAGAATATCAGCATCCTGATCCTCCGTTGGAATGTACGAAAGTAACATGATCCTCCGCTGCACACAATCTCTGATATGATGGTACCTGATGTCAATATGTTTAGATCTATCATGAAATACAGGATTAGCCGAGAGTTTAATGCAACTCTGGTTATCACAGTAAATCACAGTAGGATCCAAATGAGAACCGAACAAACCAACTAGGATCTTCCTCATCCATATAGCCTCGCATGCAGCCAAACTTGTTGCCATATACTTGGCCTCCGCTGAACTGAGTGCCACGGATCTCTGTTTCCTGCTGTACCAAGAAACTGTTGTCGATCCAATACTGAAGACCCCTCCTGATGTGCTCTTTCTGTTTGTTGGGCTCCCTGCCCAATCTGCATCCGTGAAGCCACGTAGCTTCACCTCATCCTCCTGTCTGTACCACAAACCATATCCCGATGTGCCTCTCAAGTAGCGCAATACATGCTTGCCCGCCTTCCAAAAGAGCTTGGTAGGCTTAACCATAGCTTGTGAAAGCTGGTTAACTGCATAGCATATATCAGGTCGTGTATTGACCAAATACATCAGCGACCCCACCAACTGTCGATAAACAGTGGCATCCACTTCTTCTCCCGAAGTGGCATCCTCCTTCCTCCAACCTCCAGGAAGAGGAGTATCAATAGGCTTGCAACCATGCATGTTGAACTTCTCCAGTATCTCCCGAGCATACTTGCCCTGAGAAACAAACAGTCCACCACTGCACTGCCATATTTCCAATCCCAGGAAATAGTGAAGGAGGCCCAAATCCTTCATCTCAAACTCTGTAGCAAGATCCTTCTTGCATGACAGTATCAACAGCTCATCACCCGTTAGAATCAAATCATCAACATACAGTACAATGATAAGCAACTTACCCTCCACCACAATCTGGTATAGGTTTGGATCCGCCTCGCTCTTGGAGAATCCAATTCCTATGAAATAGCTGTCTATCCGTGTGTACCAAGCACGTGGTGCTTGCTTCAACCCATACAGCGCTCTCTTGAGCCTGCACACATGCGACTCGCTGCTGAAGACTTCAAAGCCTTCGGGTTGCTCAATGTACACCTCCTCCTCAATGACTCCGTTGAGGAACGCAGTCTTCACATCCATCTGATGAATGTACCATCCCATCTGCGCTGAGAGAGCAAGAATCGTCCGTATGGAAGAATACCTTGCAACAGGTGCAAAGGTCTCCTCATAATCGATCCCCTCAATCTGTGAAAAGCCTCGGGCAACAAATCTTTCCTTGTACTTCTCCACACTCCCGTCAGCTGCCTGCTTAACTTTGTAGATCCATCTCGAACCCACCACTGATTTCCCTTCTGGTCTAGGAACAATCTCCCATGCACTGTTTCTGACAATAGAATCATACTCTTCCACCATGGCGTCTACCCATGCGGGATCCTCCACAGCTTCCTCAAAAGAGGATGGCTCAGTCACAACACACTTGCTCATAAGAGCCATGTATCCAGTGTACCAATCAGGTGACTGTCTCTGCCTACGTTGGGCTGTAGGTGGTCCTACAACTTTCTCTGCATATTGAGCGAGTCGCTCAGCTTCTGTCAAGCGCTTTCGCCCTTTGATGGTTGGCGCTGCATGAGTGGACTCGTCCACTCCATGAACCTCATCCTGTGGCTGATCCACATCCTGAAGCTCATCCTTAGGAACTAATAGCTCCTCATCTGCATGCAAGTGTAGCTCCCTCTCAAGCGAACACTTCATGGCTTTCTCCTCCTGAAATTTTATATCCCATCACACAACAGTTTTACCACTGTCTGGAAAATACACACGATAGTTGTGGGGCGTATCAGTGTACCCCACAAATATCCCAACCTCTGCAGTCGGCTCCAACTTCTTCCTGGCATCCTTCGTCACATGCATGTAAATGTTAGCACCAAAAATCCTCAAATGAGAAAGATCAGGCTTCTTACCAGAATAAGTCTCCTCAGGTGTACTCATGCTAAGTATCCTATGAGGACAACGGTTCTGCACATAACCTACTGTATTGCATGCTTCCGCCCACAAGTGAAGGGGTAGGCCCTGATCATGCAACATTACCCGTGCAGCACCCACAATCGTTCTGTTCTTCCGCTCAGCTACCCCGTTCTGCTGTGGGTTATGAGGAGCTATGAGCTCTCTACGAATCCCTTCTGTCTTGCAGAAATCCTTGAACTCGTCCGAGATGTATTCACCACCATTATCGCTCCTAAGAGCCTTCACCTTCTTCCCCGACTCCTTCTCGACCAGTGCTTTGAATTCACATAACTTTGAATATGTCTCGCTCTTCTTCTGCATGAAGAAGATCCAGCACTTACGAGAGAAATCATCAACAAAAATCACATAATACCTGTGTTTTGCTGTCGAAGCAACTGAGAAAGGTCCACACACGTCTGTGTGAATTCTCTCAAGGATCGTCATGGCGCGACTATCCTTCTCGTGCAAGGTGGCTTTCACAAACTTCCCCAAAGTACGCCCCTTGCACTGATCTGACTGCGCAAGTGTGCCTTTAGGAAGCCCTGTAGTGATCTGCTGCAGTATCTTCAAGGCTCCATGGTGAAGGTGACCCAATCTCCTGTGCCACAACTCGCCATCATCCCGGCTCACCAATCCTTCTGCCTTGCCTGGCATTGCTGCGCATCCATCTACATGCAACTGATAAAGGTTCCTCACTCGAACCCCTATCTTCCGGGTCTCACCAGTTGTCTTGCTACGCAGGAAGTCCTTTCCCTCGCTGAAAACAACATCATACCCCTTGTCTTCTAACATCGCCACTGAGATGAGATTCTTCTTCAATCTTGGAACATGCATGACTTCCTTCAATACAAAGGGTTTACCAGACTCCCTCTCAAAGGAAATGGTACCGATACCGGTCGCACTGTATCTACCATCATCGCCCATCTCGATGTGCACTCCAAGATCTTTGTCCTCCAGATCAGAGAACAAATCTCTATCTCCGTTCATGTGAAAAGACGCACCACTGTCCAAGAACCACACTGATCCCATCACACTTGAAACCAAGCATGCGATCAATGAAAAATCAAGCTCAAACTGAGAAGCTAAGGCCTCTCCCACTGCAGATCCAGTAGCTTGCTTGTTCTTCTTCTTCTGCGGACAATTTGTGGCATAGTGTCTGTGCCGGTGACAGTGAAAACACTTCACCTTGGACATATCCTGCTTCTTGCCTTTCACACCAGACTGAGAAGCTTTCTTGCTCTTCCCTTTCTTTGCTTTGGCAGCCAAAGCATAATTCTCTTCATCAGATACCTTTGATGAAGATCCATTCTCACCTTTATTGTTTCTGAGTTTATCCTTGAGCGCCAGGTCGCTATTGCTTTGGAATAACATTTGCAATCCGTTGAAAGACATTTTCAACAACACTGCTGCAAATTCGATTTCCACCAGCAACCAACTCAACCGCCTCGGATCTAAAATTCGTGAGAACACAATATTTCTCATACAGAGATTGACTGTATGGGCATTCACCGGATATCTCATCTTCCAAAGGAAGGATGAATCCAGAGGCTACTTGGCCCAATTACAGACTCTGCCTGAAGAAATAGAATGTAAACACTTCCTGAATAATAGATCTGATGATCAACAGCTCTGATACCATGTAGAAACTTTTTCTACAATTATCTAGCTTGCTCCGATACCATGTAGAAATTTTGAATAATTTAACACATATTCAATGGAGATTATCCTGATCATGTACTATTGCGGAATACATACACAATACATAAGCTCCTCTACGTTGATCAACAATATAGCAGCATCAATAACAATAAAACATCAAGAGCATTCACGCATTAACACAGTATGTATCCCGGGGAAAGCATCTCGCTAAAAACCCCAACTATCTGTATATTAATGATTGAGTCATGTAACATTACACAACATAATACTTCTCACAAGTATCTCCACCTCTATTACACACAATACAGCTCAGATCTAATCTCCAAATCTCTTCCACTGCTTTCCTACCTCCACTGCTCAATACCTGCTCAAGAACTGATGAGAATGGCTCACCAAACTCGTTTTTCACCTGCAAAATAGTCACTCACTCTTTGTTGGACGTGAGCACAAGCTATAATGTGGGCAAATACGTGAGCAAACTCATTGGCATACTCAATCCCTTGATTGTGCAAGATCTGGTGCACAACTATAGTCACAACTGATAGCAATCTGATTCTCTACCACCTGTCCCTGTTGAACTGAACATGCACTGACATGCAACTGAGTTAACTGATGTATTCATTAGTTGTATTATGAGTTAATAACTTGTGAATTAATTAATAACTAATTCACCCAACTCGTCTCTAGTCTATTTGCCAGTTAGACTAAATACAACCAGTTTAACAAAGCTAAACTGAACACAACTCCATCAACTCCACAATCAACTCCACCAAACTCAACTGATTGAGTTCTAACTGAAGTCATGCATGCAACAACTCAACTGACTCATAAGAAAAGCGTATTTCCTTCTGACAACTGCATGTGCCACCTTTGTAGCTAAAACTGAAGTGCTCCAAGAGAATAAGATTAAGTTTATAGTCCAAATATTATTGTGAGATAATAATATTTGACTTTTCTATTTTTGATAGCCAGTCTAAAAATAGACTTTGATCACTCACACTGTGATCACTCACACTTTCATCAAAAAATAGAAGTCCATCTATTTTTCCCAACTTTATCAATCATCCATAAACAGCAACCTACAATCCATAGACATGATCCATATGTCTAAAAATAGACATAGTCTAAAAATAGACTTGCGCCAAAAATAGCCTGCGGGCCCACTTAGTGAAGGCGACTCTTTTCACTAAGCTCCATCATCTTGTTGCAATCTCAACATCACAGAGGTGAGCTAGAGTTGTCTTGTGCATGTTTTTGTTGGGTATTTGTCTCTGTTTAGGGCTGTAGAGAAGTGATGTAGGTACAAAATTGTTGGAGGACTTGTAGAATGGCCGAGATGGATAGTCAAGCCGCTCTCTCTAGCTGCAGTTATCAAGGATAGGCCGCAGCCCAAAACAGAGGTATTTTCCTGTCTAAATAGGCTGAGATCCTTTTTGTAGCTACCTATGGAGTTGCAGGAGTTCAGAGGAGGAGCCTTGAGGCTTGCAACAACATATGGAGAAGGGTAGCCTATTGGGATATGGAAGTATAGTGATTTGGAGTAGAATTAGGGTTGTTTTGATGTTGTAACTAGAGCTCAAAGAATGCATAGAAATTGAGGTCAAGGAGGCAACAACAATGAGTTTTAGATGTCACCTTATTGATGATTAGATGCTATGTGGATGGGTGTCCTAGGAGAGGACATATTGAGAATTCTGTTGGCAACCAAGAGTAGAGTTTCCTAGATGGTTGTATGCCCTAACTAGGAGCAGATATTACAACAACATTGGTCGCTCGTCGTCTATTGGAGGGTAGCATTAGAGTGGACCAAGTGTGAATGTGGATTGGACATTTATAGTATGTTGGAGGACAGTGTGATAGTGTTCAAGTTGGATCCCAGTGTGCACCGTCTTCATGGACTTAGATGATTGCTAGAGTATCAATTGTTGAGCTCAAGGTTTGATTAGCTAGAGGAGCAATTGAGCATCCCTAGACTTGTGTGTGGAGAAGGACTTCTACAATAGATGATGGGAAGTCCTCCTAGCCCATGTTCATTGTGGGAGATGGGCATCTTGCAATGATAGGTGGCATCCTTTTGTGCCCTATGTTGGTCTTCATTGGAGCAACACAGGAAGACCATAGTGGGCTGAAGTCCCTGAGTAGCTGAGGAGTATTAGTGGGTAGATTGATAGTTTTTTTACAAATGGAGTTGTGAACAACTTGAAAGGAGTCTCGATGTGTTTCTCCCTTGATGGACTATGTTGAAAAGTGTGCAACAAGAAATGCTTGTTGAGAGTGCAAGAAGATGATGGAGCTTAGTGAAAAGAGTCGCCTTCACTAAGTGGGCCCGCAAGCTATTTTTGGCGCAAGTCTATTTTTAGACTATGTCTATTTTTAGACATATGGATCATGTCTATGGATTGCAGGTTGCTGTTTATGGATGATTGGTCAAGTTGGGAAAAATAGATGGACCTCTATTTTTGATGAAAGTGTGAGTGATCACAGTGTGAGTGATCAAAGTCTATTTTTAGACTGGCTGTCAAAAATAGAAAAGTCAAATATTATTGTCTCATAATAATATTTGGACTATAAACTTGATCTTATTCTCTTGGAGCACTTCAGTTCGAGCTACAGAGGTGGCACATGTAGCTGTCAGAAGGAAATACGCTTTTCTTATGAGTCAGTTGAGTTGTTGTACGCATGAATTCAGTTAGAACTCAATCAGTTGAGTTTGGTGGAGTTGATTGTGGAGTTGATGGAGTTGTGTTCAGTTTGACTTGGTTAAACTAGTTGTAGTTAGTCTAACTGAAGATAGACTAATGATGAGTTGTTAAACTAATTATTAACTCATGATGCAACTAATGAATACATCAGTTAACTCAGTTGCATGTCAGTGCATGTTCAGTTCAACAGGGACAGGTGGTAGAGAATCAGATTGCTATCAGTTGTGACTATAGTTGTGCACCAGATCTTGCACAATCAAGGGATTAAGTATGCCAATGAGTTTTCTCACGTATTTTCCCAGTATTGTAGCCTTTTCTCACGTCCAACAAAGTGTGAGTGATTATTTTGAGGTGAAATACGAGTTTGGCAAGCCATTCTCATCAGTTCTTGAGCAGGTATTGAGCAGTGGAGGCAGGCAAGCAGTGGAATAGATTTGGAGATCAGATCTTAGCTGTATTGTGTGTAACAGGTGGAGCTGGTACTGGATTGCTTGTGATAAGCATTGTACTTTGTAATGTTACATGATTCAATCAATATAATATACAGATAGTTGGGGTTTTTAGCGAGATGCTTTCCCCGGGATACATACTGTGTTTATGAGTTTGATTGATGCTTCTTTGTGCGCCTGTGAATGTTTTTGCTTCTGTAAATTGATGATCAACGTAGAGGAGATTATGTATTATACATGTTCCGCTTATAATTGTATGATCAGGATAATCTTTGTTGAATATGTGTTAAATTATTCAAAATTTCTACAGACTAAGGAAAAATGAGTGAGAATATTGGATAGATGAGGTTCAATAACCAAATGGACTTCGATCGTTGATGGAGGCAATGTTGTAGATCGGGAGTCAAAAGACTGGACAGGTACAGGGTACGGCTAAGAGGAGCTGAGATAGCACGTTAAATCAACGATATGGTCAGAGTATCTTGTTGAGGGTAGATTGGTTGTCGATGGAATGACACCAAGCCCCAGTTTTGTATCTTGTATCAATGGATGTATGAGCGTCATTATACCTGGTATGGGATCCCTAGACTTTTGTACTATTCAGTTGGATTAATATAACGATGTTGGGTTATTGTACATATTTGTACAATATTTTGTAAAAAATTCTATATTTTTTCCACGCATGATTTACCGATGTTTATATTCTGTTGTGCAAAGTAGTTTTGTTGTGGTTCTTGGTTTGGTAGCATTAGAGATTTAAGATTTTATCCCAGACACCAAGGTCATGGAAATTCAACATCTATCCAACTTGCATATCAAATATGTATTGCTTGTTGAAGTTGTGGCCAACTATATGTATATATCTTGGTCCCAAGTTGTTATTGTTACTACAAAATAGAGGACTTCGTCACTTAAAAAATTATAGTGACAAAATGTACCTAGGTTCTCATACCTCTGTATTTTGAGAAAATTATATATTAGTTCTTATATATGAAGTTATGTTAGTGGTGTTTCCTACTTCTTGTGTGGTCTATGTAAATTTTGAACATTATATAAATAATATGTTGTTGGACCAAAGCATTCCCATAAGTATTTATTTGATAATGTGTTTGTTCCTTTAAATACATTCAAGAAAAAACACCTACAAAAAACTGTGTGCAACCTTCTTGACAAAATACCACAGTGACCAAACCAAATAAACTCAAAAATTTTGTGGGGATTTCAAGATAATCCTTAGAGGGTATCTTACAGGCGTATTAGAGCATGGTATTGGATAGTTTTGTGGTTTGAGGTGCATGTTATAACCATAGTTAATGAGTTTTGAAGACCACCCATACGTCACTTACAAAAGACACTACAATGTGAGAGAGCCAACTCTAATTTCAATGGAAGAGGAAATTCTTGAAGCAAAAGAAGAGGACTAAGTATCATTTGAGAAGGGTAAGACAATCATTGAAGACAAGAAGAATCAAGAATTTAATAGATTTTTTAGCATCCTAAATGATTTAGCTAAGGGCCAAAATAAGATGGTGGAGTTGTTGAGAAACTTATGTAACAAAGGGGGTTCCACGAGGATTTAAATGGGGGAGAAACATGCTAAAAATACTACTAATGTCAATGGATCTAATAGTGTAGAAGTCAATCATGCATGCACAACCACCCCCACATATATAGTAGGTCATCTTGACCCACTATGCGACAAATTCTTAATGAGGATGCAATTGGCCAAGTGGAGCAAGATGACTAGGATATTCCCTTTGGGGATTATTTGGTGGAGCATAGGAGGCAAGTATGAGACTTTCAAGATGTCATGGGTTTTATAGATTTTTGAAACCTTCGGATGAAAAACAAGCCTAAAGGTGTTCAAAAGGTATGAGACAAAACAATGAGCTTCATAAGACATTGGGGAAAGTGTTTATCTCATGTTTTGATGGGTCATCAAAATGTTAAACCAGGTCTTGGTTTCAAAATTTGGACACATCTTCCATCTGTTAGCGCTTGAATTTGGCCTCAGGCTGAAAAAGACAAAATCCAAGGAAACATCAAACCACTTAGCCTCGTAGCTAGCCCTACAGGGACAGGAGAGGGCTCTCTCCGGGTCTATCTCGGAAAAGGTTTTCAAAGGGCTGAGATGACCAATAAAGAACACTGATTTTGGGCTAGTAAACTGATGGGGAAAGTTTGATTTTAAATTTTTAAGGTTTTGTTGGAAAATTGAGCACGGCAATTTTGGGTGCGGGGATGAGACACAGTTTTTGCGGAGGTATTTTTGGGGCAAGGTAGGAGACTGTCTTGATGCCTTTGAAATAAGTGAATGGATAGATGTGACTGGTGAGGAGCTAAGGAGAGCAAGAAACCATCAAGAGTTCTCCTTAAACAGATGAAAACATAGATATTAAGAAAACTTAAAGGCAGAGCATAGAAACCATGAATTCTACCTTAACACTTCATTTACTTAATTTGCAGAAGAGAAGAGTAGGAAAATGATACACATAACAAAATTACAAGTACATGAGAGAAACACACCATCAACACAAATAACCACAGGAATCCCAAATAGTGCTGCAAAACCCTGGTCTTTCCTTTGCCAAAATTGCAGAGATACAATGTGTAATACAGTCTAAGCTTATCCCTCAAGAGTCCAACCATAAAAATGACTAATAAAATACATAATATAGGCAAGCTAACACATTCCCTTGCCTCTAGGGGTCGAGCTCATCATCTTTGGAGCTATTTCAACCAATTCTAAACTGAGCACTACAATCTAGGCAATCCAAACAACTTGCCTCTATAAGCTAGGAAACCAATTCATTCATTAATTTCTTGCCATTTTATGAATGAATCTTCTAGAATAGGTAAAAAAGTGTCATGTCAACATAAAATTACATCAATTACATCAAGGAGGATGAAAAATCCCACCAAAAAGTCAAAACTGGTCAAATGCTGCGTTTTCCTGAGCTGAAGGTGCAAAACTGGCAAATTTCCCTGATGCGTAGTGCGCCTTTCAGCCCATTTTTGGGGCACTTCCCGGCATCCAAATGAGGCACAAGTGGGCTTGTTGGAAAGTTATAGATGTCTACTCTCCAGCCCAAGTGGCATTTCTCAATTTAGTGGCCATTTTCCCCTCCAAAAATGCAATCTCCCAAGACTGCTTCCTGTGTGTCCAAAAAGTGGCAGAAGGTCATTTTTTGCTTGTTTTTTGACCTTTTGGGGACCCAAAACTTGATGAAATGTCTTTGCAGTGGCTGAGAAAGTGTAATTTGTCATGAAAAATCCAAAAATTCTAAGTTTTCGTGAAATTGACCTCCCCAACTTAAGGGTAGCGCGCAGCGCGCTACGCGTTGAGGGCAAAAACCTGTTTTTAGCAAAAAAAATTCAAAATTGACCAAAATTGCTCCAAATTTCCTGAATTTTGAGCTGGAGGTGTATCATTGAGCACTATGCTCCTTCAAGGTGGCTTCAGCCAAAATCTGAAGTGGATCGGGCCTTTTCCTCCGTTTTAGTGCCTTGGCCAAGCGTGCTTTGAGTACCTTCATTTTTGCTTTGCACACATGCATGCGGGCCCAATAATGATTCTTCATGTGGCGGAGCATATCTTTGTCCCTGTTTGCCTTGGCTAGCAACTTCTCTAAATGATTATTCACCCGAATGAGCATAGACCATTGCTCAATAGGTGTCAAGTCACCGGGTCTCTTGCGAGCCAAGTTCTGGTCTTCTCGGATCCTCCGCAACTCATCAAGAGTGTGTTCATCCTCCAACTGTTTGTTGTGCTGCTCTAAGTATGTGATTGTCCAATTTTCCATTTCCAACTTTTGCTGCAACAAGTCATTTTCAGCCTTTTGTTGCTGAATGATCTTCTTTAGCTCTAAGCTAGGAGAGCTGATATCAAGGTCAACAATATCTATGTCTGGATCACCTGATGGCCCCTCATCAATCATGGGCTGCTTGCCTCTCTCTTGTACCTGTGCTTCTGTTGAAAGTGAGGCCCCTTCCACCTGATGTGGAGATAACACTCGCTGTGCTGATGAAGAAGGCGAGACCCCTTCCACCTGGTGTGGAGATAATACTCGCTGTGTAGATGCAAATAAGGCCCTATGGCCTCTCTGGTATGTAACCCATGCTGGAGTGCTGACATGCTCGGGCTCTGGAATGTGAACCTGATGTGAAGGCCCTCCCTCATCATGGACAATCTCAGGAGGTGGCTGTGGCACCATAAAGAAGTCGCGAGAAATGAAATCCTCCCAAGCAATACCCTGCTGTGCCAACTGATGCATCACTATGATCTCGATCAGTGCATAATGATATATACTTTTGTGTTGCTGTGCGGGGTTCTTCCTTTGCACCACGGGCACCATCTTCTCTATATTTTGGCACATGAAAAATGGAATGTTCATCATTCGTACCCTTGTGAAATGCATCAACAAATAGATATGGTACGAATATAAACGTGAAAATCTGCCCTCACAAGTGAAATAGCGCATAATGAGCCTCATCAAGGGTGCATACTCATCCCTTAGGAATCTGAAAGGAAAAACAGCAGTTAGGTGCCTCATGCATCCGGGTTTGATGTATGGTTGATAATGAAATCTGTCTAGCTGCTTGTGCTTGGTCCACTCTTCCCCAACATTTGGTATCCCGGTGGCTTGAGCAACAATTTCAGGTGATAGGGTGAAATCCACTCCTGCAAGGTTCACATGGCCATTGTGCAAATGTAGGAAAAACAAGTGGACTAGTTCTCTATGGTGTTGAATTTGTGAGATCCTCTCACAATTATCCAAAGCATGATTGATACTGAAAACATGTCATTGCAAGTGGACAAGCTTGCAATTGAGCCAAAGAAGTGGGCTCCTCCTTGACATGCCGACCACCCTTACCACCCTTGTGATGCCTCCTTGGCACTTCTACCTCCAGTGTTGAATCACTGTCATAACTCTGCTGATAATCTGATTCGGTTTCTGACATGGTTTTGAAGGCAAGATGGCTGAAATGTATTGCTGACTTTGCACCCAATTAACTGCTGTTTGACTTTTTCAAATGTTGTTACCAAGGGGACATAAATACAAGGGAATTGTTAGGGATAGGGGAACATGAGGGAATTAGGGACAATAAACATAAAGAAGGAATTTAGGGAAGGAAACATGGGAAATCACAAAATTGTGGGATTTTAAAGTGAAGTAGGGTTTGGGAATTAAGTAGGTTTTAGGAATTTTAGAGAGGAGAATTATGAAATTTCATGGGAAAATTTGAAGGAGAATGGTGATGAAAATGAGGGAAAAGAGGGATTACAAATGGGCAACCTTGGACAGCAAAAAAAATTTGAAACCCTAGCACCATTTAGACTTTAAATCTTCCACAACAATGTAGGGTTTTGACTTATCATTTTCATGGCATTTAAACATATTAATTTTCTCATTCATCTTGCAAAACCAAATCTAGCCATGGAGGAGAGGCCTACCTGCAATTTGCTTGAGTGAAAAGTCGATTTGATAGCTTGTTGGCAGTTGATTGAGCAGAAAACCCAACGCGTAGCACGCCTTGCCCAACGTGTAGAGCCCTTCTGATGTGTAGAGCACGTGCAAAATAACACTGAGAAAGGCAGCCTGATGCGTAGCGCGCCCCTGACGCGTAGTGCGCCCTCCCTGACGCGTAGCGCGCCTCTGAAACTGCCCACTTTTCTCAAAAACTCTTGAAATCGCCTTTGCAAGGATTCACTTAGCTTGTGAGAGGCAAATGAGTTGCTAATGAAGAGTGATGTGCTTTTATAAGCTTCCTTTAGATTTTTACTTGCCCAAAACCCACTTTATAATGTTTTGAGTGTTGACACTTTTTTGAATTAATTGGCTCTGACTTTTGGTTTCTTTTCTTTAAAAAATTGGTTGAAATGATGATTTCTTCTGAAAATTTTTGCAGGGATAGCTTCTAAGGTGCTTTGGCAAAGGAGACCAAGGCTGCACTTCGACATTTGGAGAATTTGAAATTTTGAGAATTTTTACAAAAAACGAAATAATGACCTTTGTTTTTCAAAAACAGAGTTTTGAAAACAAGGTGAAAATTTAGCTGTACAATAGTGAGAATTGTTGAAATGATGCTTTATGAAGAACATCCCTCTGGCCTGCTGGTCCTTTATGACCTCTCAAGACAAAAATGGACTCAACCCTAGACCTAAGACCTCGAAACTTAAAGCAAGATGAATGACCCTTTGAAGATTTTATTTACTTAAACAAACCTGAACCAGCAGTGCCAAACAAGAGGGGAATAAAATACACAAACTCCCTCCACCGAGATTATGGCATGCCTAACGGAATGCAACATGATCACACTGATGGGACACCTAATCATGAAATGCAAAGAGCTTTGATCTCTGGTGGAGGGCTACTAGACCAACTCTAACATTGGCTCCAATGGGGATGGTAGCTCCTTGGAGATGCCAAGAACCTCAAACCTCTGGGAGAGCAGACCAGTGCTTTCAACCATTGGGCGATGGAGTCATTATTTACTCATTAGACAAAAGCTCTAACAGCTTTAGTGACCGCAGATTTGACTGAAAATTGGACACAACTTTGACCCAAACTAACTCAATTTTGGACAGACAATGGACTGATAAAAACACCTTGACAAACCTCAAACCAACCAATCTTCATCTTCAGAATTATAGCCTTCACCGTGGGCCCCAAACTGAGGATGAAAGATCAGTACACACATGCGATAAAATAAGAGTAAAACGGTATGTACAATGATGGTGACAAGAACAGAAAATGCTCAGACATGGTACCTCTTTAGCAGCCGACCATTGATCGACCCTCCGGGATAATCATCTCCGTTCATTTCCTTGAGAAGAAAAGCATTTTGGCCACGATATGCTGCGATCTTATAGGGACCCTTCCATAAATTATCAAATTTGCCGTGCTTCCCTTTGTCTTCATTCCGATCATCCCACCTCAAAACCACATCATCTATTTGAAAGTCATCTGGTTTTGTTTTCCTGTCATATATCTTCTTTATGTGCTCTTGCAACTTGAGGGTATTGTGAAGAACTTCCTCCCGTGTTTGCTGTAAATGAATCATTTGATTAATCCGCCTTTGCATGGGATCTTCCTCACTTCCCGCTTCTTGAAGCAATTTGACCACGGGAATAGAGAGTGAAGTAGGAAACACTGCATCTGTCCCGTACACCAACTCAAAAGGAGACATGCCAATTGACTTTTTCTGACTTACCCTATCAGCCCACAGTGCATTCACTAACTTTTTATGCCAACTCTTCTTATTGATTTCCAGCAACTTTTTAATGATATTTACCAAGGACTTATTTGAAGATTCTGCCAACCCATTTCCTTGCGGATGGTAGGCGGTAGAATGCCCCAAGCTGATATTGTATTTGTAGCAAAAGTCAACCATTCTTTTTGATTAGTGCTCGAATTTGGCCTCAGGCTGAGGAAGGAAAAATCCAAGGCAACATCAAACCACTTAGCCTCGTAGCTAGCCCTACGAAGACAGGAGAGGGCTCTCTCCGGGTCTATCTCGGCAAAAGGTTTTCAAAGGGCTGAGATGACCAATAAAGAACACTGATTTTAGGCTAGTAAATTGATTAAAAAAGGGGCTTTTAATAAAATGATGGGGTTTTTCTGGGCTGCATGGGGCAAAGAAACAGCTTGAACAGAGAAATGTAATCAAAAACACAGATTGTCTCCTGAGGCAAGGTAGGCAAGAAAGTTTAACATCAAATTGAGATTAAATGGAATGGCAAGACTGCTGAGGAGCTGACAAGGGCATAGAGGATGAATCCTTGTCAAACAGAAGAAAACATTAAATATGAACAAACTTAAAGGCAGAGCATACAAAATATGAATTCTACCTTAACACTTCATTTGTTCAATTGGAAATGATCATGAAATGACATGAAAACATAACAGGCTACATATGAAACAAAAGAGGACACAAATGTTAAATCTCATACAACAGGAATCTCAGAAGCCAGAGCTGGGTATTTTCATTAAAATCCCTGTCAAAGACTATACAATGAAAGCTTTTTCCTCTCTCCTCCACCAGCGCTCAGAACTCTCCCCCTCTTTGATTTACAATATATTAAATATAACTCAGAGATGGGGAAAACAAATCGATGAAAAATAGGGGGCAGTTTCACTTAAAATCTTAAAAATAGGAAAAAGTCTGCTCTAAAGGAACAGCGTTACAATTTGTTCGTTGATAACAAATGAATTGGCAGAACCTGTAGCTGAATTTTCTGAACTGCAACTGAAGACCCAAAATAGACCAACCAATTCGGTTTCTGTGCTGGGATAGTTATCTGTATTTAAATTTGGCTTTTGACTTTTATTCTCTCCCCTATGGACGCACTTGGTCCATGGATCAAAAGGGTATTTACAGATTTTTACACGTCCGATGAATAACCATATCCAAAATTAGAAAAACGACACCAAAGATGACCAAGCCAGAGTTATAATATGCCACTCATCGAACTCCAACACGTCCAATCACATGCAATATGGTAGCATCAACAATAGCTCACAATCCGCCTTCTAAGAGCCACATCGCCCGTAATCCCACAAAATCTCCAAAGGATCCCAACAATCGCTGGCGGAAATCATGGAACAAAATCCTGTACGGGGTAATGAGGCCAGTCGCTAGTGGAGCCGAGATGTTGCTGCAAATTGTTATCATATCAATTGGCCATATTCTGGTAGTACTGTTCCAGAATTCCGCCGATGGTGCTCGGATAACTGCCCACTGCACTATGTTTCATGGCCAACAAAGAGGATGTTGAGAATGAGATATAGTATTTGTTCAGTAGAAAGCCTTCCGTCATCCATGACAATGCTGAGGAGGTCGTCATAGTGTATGTCTGGATGTCTTTTTCTCTCGTCCATGGTCTTTTTCACAAAGTCCAGTATCTTTGCTCTTGGACTTCAACGCTTTCCTGTAACTAGTCCCGGGAGGATTTATAGGCACAGAGGTGGCATCCTTCATGAACGTGAAATAATCCTTCATGAGATCATCTGTCTCAGGCTCCCCATGATTGAAGCTCATCATCTGTTTTGCCATCACATTGAAAGTGAACTTCTTGGCTTCGAGCTGTGCAGAGAAGGAGCGTTTTATTGAAGGGACAGAACGTGTAATTTTCTTGGATGATTTTGAGGAAGAGGAACCCCTGTCTTTTGCATAAAGATGAACGCATTTTAAGAACGAATGAAATTCCCTTGCAGCAGAAAGAGTGTACCACAACCTTGCCCAAGATCTGATGGATTCCTTTTGAACCTATGGTTCAGCTGTAGATTGGGTGTGCTCGATTTCCATAATGCGTTCCTTTGGGTCAGTGATGCTTATTGCCATATTGTTGCATATCTGTGAGACTTTCCGGAAAACTTTTAGCTTGGAATCTAGGTTATGAGTTGCATTAAGACAAACACAACCTTGTAGATCTTTATTTTAGCGATAAAATATAAAGAACTGAAAACTGGAAAGGATTTGCATTTGACAGTGGAAGATAAAAATGTTTGGAATCACAAAATATATCTCCCTGAAAATTTGCCCATTCCGATAGCGTGTTTTTTCCACAAATCCCAAGGTCGCCCAAACATTATATATGGTGGTGGAATTTGGACCTGCCGCAGAAGGAAAATATGATCTAGATTCTGAGTTCTATCTTCTGGTCAAATTTGAGGTTGATCAGAGCACTTTGATTTGCGCATGGATTCCAAAGTCATAAACAATGGCTGTATGGACACAGAATTAAGTCTGGTCGAAGAGTGATCGAAATATTGAAATTTTCTACCTATTAAAGTTTCCAATGCATTTAGAACATCTTCACTTTGACAGGATTCTGAATCTGGTGCGCTATAGAAGCTCAGATAAAGAAGACAAAAGTCATCTTTTAGAAATTTAGAATCATTTGTCGCAGAAGCTTACATAGAACACTGCTCTGCATAAGGCTAACTGTCCAAGGTCATCCTGAGCTCCAACGCCAATAGCTTCAAGCTGCAATAAGATACCCATCTCGCAAGGAGATTCTGAACTGGAATTCTCTATTGATCGTATCCCTCTTATGGAGTTTTGCAAAACCTCCTCCAAAACAGAATCATACCTTATGTGCTCTGAAAGACAGGCCTGTACAATCTCATCCAAAGAAGTTTGTTGGCTTGGCATAGTCAAACTAAGCATCTCCAAAACCGTCTGAGCATTTTGAATACAAGCTGCACCATTGCTCGAGCAAAGCATGTAAGTGCCAAAAGGTCTGTATGGGCTGCTTGGAGAAACAAAGATCTGATTCAGAAGAGTCCTGGCAGCATCTTGAATTAAAGAATCAGGCACATTTATGCACTGCCAATAAGAACAAATAGTAGTAAAGGGCTTAGCAATTGACTCAATCGGTGCAAGGAGCATCCTAGGAACAATATCATACTTGGAAACCACGTGACAAAAGTTGCCTCCCCAATTCTCACGCCCAACTGCTTCAACAAGCCTTTCATTCCCGACCAGAGGGCAACCAAACGTGATACAAAAGGGAGAGATTTGCCTTAGCCTCTTTTCCAAGACAACAGACTAGCAAGACGGAGTCTAACACCATCTACATCAGATGACAAATATTGATGCCATTAAGTTGGATACATTCCATCTAGATGGAGAGACCTATGAGTGGTGGTACAATCATTTAGTGACCATGGGTTATGCTAGCATAACCATATATTATGAATTTACTCAGAGACTCATTGAGAAATTTGACAAGAAATATTTGGAGATCCATTTCAGAGAGTTGACACAGCTCAAGTAGACTAGTAGTCTGGAGGCATATATCTCAAAGTTTCAGAGGTTGGAATTTATGGTCACTGACATATCTTAGGCACAATTGGTGATGTTATTTGTTGAGTGGTTATCTGAGGCTCTATATGATTAGGTTAAAGGTTATAAACCTACCACTCTATAGGATGCAGTGATTAGAATAGAAGATATGCATGATGTTGTTCCCAAGAGACAATTTCCAACCAAGACATCCTTCCCTCAAAAGGGTAAAGAGACTAAACCCTTTCAAAGGGAGTGTTACTACTCAACTAGCAGGGGCCCTAGGAGGGGATCCTAAAAGGGAAACAAATAGGTTAAGGGCATAAATGCAGAGATAGCCAATTGTCACCTTAGCTAAGGCTCCCTACTCTTTACGGAATTCAAACGATGGGAGGAGACCTGATAATAAAGGGAATCACTAGAAGTGTGAATCAATGGAGAGATAAGGAGTGATTCCAAAGGCCTATTCACAAGAGATACTAAATTGTATAGTTTTCCTTCTTGGGAAGCAAGGTGTAAGGCTTTCTAAGAAGGGCCCAAAGGAGTTTCAAGGGCTAGGGTTTGTGAATGAGACTTATTAAAGAGGACCTAGTCTTATAAACCCTTGTGAAAACTTGGTTTCCAAGTGGTCATTGTAAAATTTCCTTCCAAAAGTTGTGGGACCACACAAGACCAAGTGGACCCAAAGTTAGTTCAAGGGGTGGAGTTGATCAATCAGGGGTATGCTTGACCTAATTGAGGGGAAGAAGGAGATAAAAGGAGGAATTTTGAGCAATCTTAATATAATGATCCCAATGAGGTCACTAGTGAAGGGAAACAAATAACAAGAACCAATATTGGAGCTAGGACTTGAAATATCTCAAGATCCCACCCTCGGAATGGCTTCAAATTTTGAGGGATCCTAGGAGATACAACATCGTAGTAGAGGCTAGAAGATCAGATTTTTTTGATGGGTGGATTGCGAGAAAATTGATTCCCTAGTTACCCTATGGAGGCTAAGCCTAGAAGAAAGAAGGAGAGGTGATAAAGAATATGCTTTTGGTGATCACCCATGAAGGACTAGTGCCTAATCCTTTGGGAGAAATGGAGTCAAGTAGATTCCAATGCTTGGGATGATTTCACTTAGTCAAGGAGGCATCTAGAAAAATTTCGCATGGCAATTAGGGCATGGGACAATTGCTTCAAGGTAGTTTTACTTCAATATGCAATATATGATTACTTATCAAGATAAAACTTCAACAATATATCTCTAATAATATTCACTTATTCAAACATGGCCCATGACATGACGCAACACTATAAAAAGATAAATTTCCACCATTTCACACAACGAAAGGAGCGAATTTCAGCCCAGTATAGCGAAAATCCCCATCAACATGCATGTGACTTAAGAAAATGACAAAATAGCATTAAAAGAGTACTTACATGTGAGAAAAATTATATTTAATCATCATTATATGCCAATATAGAAGCTCCAAGAAAAAAATGAAGAGATCCAAACATCAAAATTCATCCATTCATCCAATTTCGTACTCCAAAAAGAATAGTGAAAATATCATAAGAGAGAATAATCCAATCCATGTGATGATGACCAAAGTGATTTACCTCACTAATATTTATACACTTCCTAATGCATTTTATTTAGCTAATTAGGCCTACTTTAGCCCCTAAAATAAAATAATGTGCATAATAACAAAACTTTTGGTGACAAGCCCACCAAATAGCTCAATAATGTAAAGATAATCCTCTCAAGAGGGTCGAATGATCAACGAAGTGAGTCGTTGGGCCTTTGAGGAGGCTTGATAAAGTCCAAGGGATGTCATGATGAAGAAATGGACTCCAAACCTAGTGGACAAGGGGATGGCCCCTTGTTATCCAATCAAGAACCTGTGGTGCTCCCAAGTGGGTATGGGGAACAAGGACATCCTCATGGGTCTCCAAATGGATCAAATATGCCTGTAGACCATTTGTAAGAGTTGGTGATGGCATAAACCCTCCATATGCAGTGGAAGGCATCCTGGAACATCTGACAAGTGTATGGTGCAACTGTGGAGCTGGTTGGGCATGGTGGACCAGAAGCATCATCCTCATCCAAAGGGTAGAACATGAGCAATCAATGAACATTGTTGGGGATCCATGAAGTAACATCTTCTATGATGGAGACCCATGGATCTCAACGCTCACCATACAAGTTCCAATGTAGCCCTCTGGAGGGATAAGACCCTATATAGGGAGAATAAGCCCTAAATGAAGACCCACCTGCAATCTTGCATAAGATCCAATGCATCCCCTTGCCCTCCAATACAAAAAATAATTAAAACAGTCAAGTAATAATGATTACAAGTCACGAGATCAATGGGGCAATTCATGGTGGCATACCCTTACATAGTGGGCTTTGGCAAGTAAAGGTGTCTCCAAGCTCAAAAGGGAGTTAACCAAGGACCCTATTAGGTGGTTTCAACCTCTAAAGGGGGTGGCACATCCATAGTACATCCTTTAATAGCTAGGTGGAAAATGATATAATGATGGAATGTATGGGGATCAAGGGACTCATCCAGAACACATGTCAAGGTGCATAGGGTAACTATAACAAGGAAATTCCACACCTGGGTGTATGAGTGTAGAAGGGAGAAAATCGTGGCACATGAGTTACCTCGACCTTTGTTTCTCCACCCTTCTTCATATGCCTTCTACCTATGACTGATTTTTCTTCATAACTGCTCGAGGCTCCAAGGGATGGAGAGCATGATGTGTAATATATAGCAGTGGATAACCCATTGAGGTGGGGAAGTTCATCGCCCACCAAGGGTTGGGAAAATAATGGGTTCCTTAATGATCTGGGGGGCTGATGGGTCCCATTTGAAGTTCTTTATGCTATCCTTCAGCCCAAAAACTATCCTTTTCTCACATTAATTCGCATTTTTAGTCATAATATTCTTAATAATAATATTAAAAGGTGTTTTTCATATTGAGTGGCTGAATGTGATTGAATTGCAGGAAAAAGAAGCATTTTTAAGGCATTTACTATGCAAGGGCTTGATGGAGACAACCAAAAGAGAATTTGGGAGGCTTGTCCACCTCCTTACCTCTCTAACTCAACTTGAGATCACAAAATCCTCACTCACAAGCTTGAATTCATTGATAGCCGAGTAACTCCAAGTGCATGTGAAGCTCAAGGAAGACAAGATCCATAATTCTCGAGATCAAGGAGGGAATCACTCCTATTTTCAAGGGAGATGCTATCAACTATCTTTTTGTATAAATAAACCAGCTGAAAATCTCATTAGGATTTGAGTTTTTGATTCAACTAAGACTAGCTACTAAGCCTAGTGCTTGACATTGTTATTCTTAACTTTCATGTGATGTATGAGACTAATATTTTCTGCTAATGAGAAGTTTGCCATTGATCTGCATCTGAGCTAGTTTTAGAGGGTTGAAACCCTTGATTTTAGGCCCGACCCAGATGCTTTAGTCCCTCTTCTGTATTTCTTTATTGTTCTTATTTCAAAGCATTACATGTGTTTTTCTTGTTTCAAAAGATGTTAAGCTATAAACACTTGTGATTGCAAGCTTCCCTATCACCTCTCTTGTGGGAGGAGTGATTGGAAAGATTTACAATCTCAGTCCAAAAACATTTCTTTATGATTTCTTGGAAATAGATAGATGCTAGTTGTAATATTTTTTGCATGTTTTTTTCAACAACTTAAGAGTTAGTTCGGTAATCAGAGTATTGTTGTGGAATAGAATAGATTTTAGTGAAATTCAACTCATCTTTTCCATGATAGTTGTTGAGAAATGGCAACAAGAAATTCCAATTTAATTTGTCCTTGAATTAAACTGAGAATTAAAATCAAATTTTATTCTCATAGCAACTTGTAAATAGTTAATAAAGTTTAATTAAATTAATTAGCTTAGGAATTTTGATTTCGAAGTCTTTCTGTAGTCATGTATATGTTCTCCCTAAATTTTAGGGGTCTAGGATGAGTTTAAATTAAGTTGTAATTAGATAACTCAGTTTACTGAGTTATGGTCAGTTAAATTAGTTCTAATTGTTTGTGGAACTAATAGAGGATTAACAGTCAGTTGGTGCACTTGTGCATCCACAAGTGTTACTCTAGTTAACTGAAGATTCCCTCATGAAAAACTCATGCATGTTAGTTCATAGAAAGACCCACTTGAGACTAGAGTGCAGTGATAGTGTACTATTAGTTGTATGATTTACGGAGTTGTAAATATCATGCATGCAATCATAGAAGGACCTATGTTTGGATTGCGTAGTTTTGGAAGCATGAATTCCCTTTAAATATGGGTTACTCATCCTAGGAATTTCCCAAGGAAATAGGGGCTTTGCAGGTAGTGGAAATTGGCTAGGTGTTGGCTAATAGCAGGCTTGTGAGGTAGAGAGTTGAGCATACTTGTGCGGAATTGTTCTTGTGAGAACAAGCTTTGTATCTTCACTCATATTTCTGATTTAATGGAATACAAATAGGCAAGGTTTTGAGCTGTAGCTTTCCACGGGAAAACTTATTATGTTATGTGCCATTGATTTGTCTTCTTCTTGTTCATATTGTTTTCATCGATCTATTGGCTTCCGCTGGTTGAAAGTAGAAGTAGGTTCTTGTCCTATGCTTTAGTAAATTGCATGAGCTTGTGAATCTATAGGAAATTATACATGGTATCAGAGTTGAATTCAATATACTAGAGGAGATTTCGAAGTTTTGAGTTTTGGGTTACAGGTGAAATTCGAATTTTCAATACATACTTCATGATCGACAAATGGCGTTCTACGGTTTGCATCTCAAGTATGCATTGGAAGGAAGATCGAATTTTATAGCCTGGAGGGACAAAGTTGAGGCTGTGCTGGAGGATAATGGCTTGAAGGAATTCGTTGATCAAGACATTCATAAGCCAACAACATCGGATGCACAGAATCTGGCTGAATGGAAGATGTGTGTGGCAAAGTCAAGGTGGATAATCCTTGAGGGAGTTCAAGACCACATTGTCTCGAGTCTCCATGGAAAGAAAACTTTGTATGCTATGTGGAAAGCATTGATGAACTCGTATCAGAACAGAAGTGACCAAAAGAAATTGGCACTAAAGGAAAAACTTTGAAAAATCAAAATGGAAAAAGGTGAGACTATAACAAAATACTTGACCAAGTTCACTCAATGTCGTGATCAACTTGGAAGTGTTGGAATCATGGTTGCCGAGGATCATATGGTGAGTCTTGCTCTTCTGGGAATCCCAAAGAGTTGGCATAGTTATCAGGACTTTGTCAATGGTCGAGAGAAGCTGCCAGATTTAGAACAACTATGGTCAGATTTGATACAGGAGGAGATCAGGAGGAACACCAGGGATGGATCTTCATCAAAGACTGATGATGAAGAGAATTGTGCCTTAGTGACTAAGGCAAAGAGTGGGAATGGGAAAGCTTCCCATTCCAAATCGAATTCTTTCCATGGAGGTAAGAAGAAAGTAATGATGAAAGTTAAGTGCTTTCATTTTCATGAGCTGGGCCATTTTGCTACAAATTGTCCACTCAAGAAGTCCAAGAAGAAGTCCTCAGGAGGAGAAGCGGGTGAGATTTTGGCCTTTCAATTTGAATTGGACTTTTCCCTCATTGCATGCATGGTGTCATCAATGATAGGAAGTGTATGGTACTTAGAAATTGGAGCTTCATTCCACATGACTGGTGACAAGGAGTTATTCAGTGACCTAAAGGAGAAAGATCTCCAGATGCATATCGAGATGGGTGACAATAGGAGGTATAGTGCTACTAGATTGGGTACAGTTACTTTTCAGAGGGAGAATTTGGATCCAATCACCTTGAATAATGTTATTTATGTGCCCAAGCTGAATAATAACTTGGTATCTGTTGCCATGCTTGAGGATAGAGGCTATGATGTGATCTTCTCAAAAGGAAAGGCATTCCTTTGACACATAGCCATTGGTCAAGTAAAGAAGAGAGGGATTCAAGTGAAGAATCTCTATAAGTTGGAGGGAGAGGATTTTGTTGCTTACAGCATGGAAGCAAAGATAGTGTAGAGACGAGACATTGGCGAGTTGTGGCACAGGCAATTGGGTCACTTTCATCATGGGGCTTTGAAGATCATGCAACAAATCTCCACCAGTTTGCCTAAAGGTACATTAGAGCAAGTTGATACATGCAAGGGGTGTACTTTGGCTAAATACACCAAGTCTTCCTTTCACAACAGAGACAGTAGAGCAGAGGTTATTCTATAGAGAGTCCATTCAGATGTGTGTGGATCATTCTCGACAGCATCCATGGCCAAACATAGGTATTATGTTATATTTGTTGATGACTTTTCTTGAAAAATGTTGGATATTTTTTATGTACAAAAAGGATCAAACCTACGCAAAGTTTTGTGAGTTTAAAGCATTGGTGGAGAAAGATTCGAGCAAGAAGGTTAAAGCTCTATGGAGTGATAATGGTGGTGAGTATGTCTCAAACGAGTTTAAGAACTTATTTGTAGCAGAAGGGATTAAACGGGAGTTGACGACACCCCATAACCCTTAGAAGAATGGGGTGGCCGAGAGGAAGAACAGAAGCATAGTAGGGGCAGCGAGGTGATGTTGCATGATCAGGGCCTACCACTACACTTGTAGGTTAACGAATTCAACACAGTGGTTTATTTGCAGAACCGTAGCCCACATCTAATACTTGGGATCAAGACACGAGAGGAGGTGTATTCTCGTAAGAGGCCAAATGTTGGTCACTTCAAGAATTTTGGGTCATCAGTATATTTCCATGTGACCAAATATGCACGGAATAATATTGAGCTGACAGCAGAGTTGGGGATATTTGTGGGGTACATCGATACACCTCACAACTATTGGGTGTACTTTCCGACCAACAGGATCATAGTGGTTCACAGGGATGTCAAATTCGACGAGGAGAAGTCCATGCAAGATTCCCTTGAGAGGGAGCTTCAACTACATGCGGTTGTGGAGCTTTTAGCTCCTAAGGTTGAAGAGCCTCAGATTGATGTGGAGCAGTCACATGCAGAGGATCAGGGAGTGGAAACATCCACTCAGGCAGAGTTTTCTACAGATGGGAGAAAGTGCACCAGAGAGGTAGATAGATTGTTGTCATATGCTAGAGAGAATGTGGGAGCACCCACATCATAGTGTAGATAGAGGAGGCCACTTGACAGGTACACTGGATACATGGCTCTTATGAGTGGATGCGTTGTGACAAAGCCATCTTCCTTCGAGGAAGTAGTGCAACAACCAATTTGGGTTGATGCGGGGTTGATGCCATGGTGTAGGAGTTTGACTCCATAGTTTGTAACAGTGCTTGGGATGTGGTCCCGAGACCGGAGCATAAGTCCGTGGTGAGCTCTCGTTGGTTTTACAAGGTAAAGCAAGATGCAGATGGTAGTGTGGAGAAGTATAAGGCTAAATTTATGGCCCGTGGATTTTCATGAGGAGATTGACTATGATGAGACCTTTTCTCCTATTGCAAGGTACTCATTGATCAGATCTATATTGGCACTATCAACGCAGATGGGTTGGAAGATACATCAGATGGATGTGAAGACAACCTTCCTTAATGGCACAATTGAGGAAGAGGTGTACATAGAGTAGCCTAGAGGTTTTGAAACCTTCAACCATGAGTCGCATGTGTGCCATCTCAAGAGAGCGTTGTATGGGATAAAGCAAGCACCTTGTGCTTGGTACACCAGGATAGACAGCTACTTCACTGGGTTGGGCTTCACGAAGAGTGAAGCGGATGTGAACCTGTACCACATAGTGGTGGAAGGTAAATTGTTGATCATTGTACTTTATGTTGATGATCTCATACTGATAGGGATGATCAGCTGATCAAATATTGTGAGGAGGACCATGCAAGAGAGTTTGAGATGAAGTACTTGGGGCTCATGCATTACTTTATGGGCACGGAAGTATGACAGGGTGATGGGGAGTTGTTTATGTCTCAAGGCAAGTATGCCAACGGGATACTCGAGAGGTTCCACATGGAGAGTTGCAAGACTATGGAGACTCCTCTAGCTGGTAACTGGAGGAAGGAGGATGCTACTTCAGTAGAGGTAGTGTAAGCTATTATTTACAGGTAGCTTGCGGGTTCACTCATGTACTTGGTGAACACAAGACTAGATTTATGATATGCAGTTAACCAGCTTAATTAAGCTATGGTTAGGCCTACCAAGTTGTATTGGAAGGCAGAAAATCATGCATTGAGATACATCAGGGGCACTCCTTAGTATGTATTATGGTATAGAAAAACAGAGGGAGTGAAGCTTCAAGGCTTCACCAATGCAGATTGGGCGGGGAGTCCATCCGACTGGAAAAGCACATAAGGAGGGATTTTCAGTATTGGGTCAGTGTCAGTTTCTTGGTACATCAGGAAACAGAGATCGGTTTCACTCAGTTTGGTAGAGGCAGAGTACATGGTTGCAATTCAGGCAGCATGTGAGGCCATCTGGATGAGGAAGATCTTGTTTGGTCTGTTTGGTCAACAGATGGATCAGACAGTGATTTACTGTGATAATCAAAGTTGTATCAAACTCTCCGAAAATCTAGTTTTTCATGATAGGTCCAAGCACATTGATATCCGATATCATCATCTCAGAGATTGTGTATTAAGGCGGATCATGGTTTTAGAGTACATTCCCACAGAGGAGAAATTTACTGAAATTTTGACAAAGGCATTATCAAGATGTAAATTCAAGTTTCACAGAAACATGATCAAGGTAGCAGATAATCCCTTTCTTGTTGAGAGGAAGTGTTGAGAAATGGCAACAAGACATTCCAATTTAATTTGTCCTTGAGTTAAAGTGAGAATTAAAATCGAATTATTTTCTCATAGCAACTTGTAAATAGTTAATTATTTTAATTCACTTAATTAGCTTAGGAATTTTGAGTTTGAAGTCTTTCTGTAGTCATGTATATGTTCTCCCTAAATTTTTGGGGTCCAGGACGAGTTTAAATTGAGTTGTAATTAGATAACTCAATAGTTTACTGAGTTATGGTCAGTTAAATTAGTTCTAAATGTTTATGGAACTAATAGAGGACTAACAATCAGTTGGTGCACTGGTGCATCCACAAGTGTTACTCCAGTTAACTGAAGATTCCCTCGTGAGAAACTCATGCATGTTTGTTCAGAGAAAGACCCAATTGAGACTAGAGTGTAGGGACAATGTACTATCAGTTGTATGATTTACTGAGTTGTAAATATCATGTATGCAATTATAGAAGGACCTATGTTTGGATTGTGTAGTTTTGGAAGCATGAACTCCCTTTAAATATAGGTTATTCATCCTAGGAATTGTGCAAGGAAATAGGGGCTTGGAAGGCAGTGGAAATTAGCTAGGTGTTGGCTAATAGCGGGCTTGTGAGGTAAAGGGTTGAGCATACTTGTGCGGAATTTTTGTTGTGAGAACAAGCTTTGTATCTTCACTAATATTTCTTATTTAATGAAATACAGATAGGCGAGGTTTTGAGCTCTGGATTTCCCCAAAAAACTTATTGTGTTATGTACCATTGATTTGTCTTCTTCTTGTTCATATTGTTTTCATTGATCTATTGGCTTCTGCTGGTTGAAAGTAGAAGTAGATTCTTGTCTTGTGCTTATCTCATTGTGTTATTGGTCATTTTATGCATGTATTTGGCTAGTTGCGGGTTTGTGATAATCTCCAGGGGTGAGCACATCTTTCCATCTCCACTTGGACCTTTCTATCTTCTCCCTCTACACCTCACACTACTCCCAAACTTAGTTTCCACGGTCATTTTGTTAAGGCAAATAGAGGACACTGTGGGCATCAACCTTGGTGCAAGATAGACCTTCGAGAGCTCCTATGCTTGGCTAGGGGGCTCCCCCAACCTTCATTCAATTCCTCCTACCCTCATCCATCTTCTTCTTCCCTCAAGACACCCTTTCTACCCTCAAAAGGCTCTCTGAACCCCTCACATAGAAAAATAGGGCCTCATGTAGCAATACAAGACCTCTTGTAGCAGCTCCTATAGTAGGTCTGTAGCATTGTTTTCCTCAACCTGTTTCATTCCACACTTTGACCTTAGACTAATTAATATGAATAATGACCCACAACTTGTGATTTGATGATTAAGAGAATCTCTTAGACCTCTCCAACCACCTCCTTTCCTCACTACAAAACAAATTTAGAATTAGTGTTTTCATTCATAAACATGTTAAAAGTTAGATTCCTTATTTTCAAAGAAAATGTAAAGTATATCAATGATACATGAAATTAGGTTACCTATTTGATTAAATGTGCTAAGTAGAGTAGCTTTACTTCGCAAGTAGACTAACCTTTTTCCTTTCATGCAATGTCTATTAGAATTTACATTTAAATGAATGGAATTTTCACTTCCATTGTTAGAATCAGGTTCAATTATGCTTTCATAAGAAGTTTTCATTGTAGTTAGTTGGAGGGGTGGTCTTTGAACACCTTGATCTAATCTCATGATTGAGGGTGACATGAGTAGATCCTAACCTACTATTCATATAACATTGTCACCTCTAAGTTTTCACAAACCCTGGGTTGATAATTTGAGTTGAGAAGCCCTTGGGAGTTTCAACATTCTTGGTGCAATAGCAAGGATCATCACTTATTTGGCGTCATTTCCAGGGATGTGTCTAAGTAGGTATTGTGTCTATTTAGGAGTACTTGTTTTTGATTTGCATCATTTTTATTTTTCTGAACTTTTTTGAAAAAAAAATAAAAATAAAAGAAACAAAGCTAGTTCGTTCATGCCTCGTAGGAGTAGGCATAACCAAGAGAAATTCTTCCAAAAACCCCACCCCTTCAAGCAGTCAACCTTCAGTGACTGTGAGCTTCCCTCTTTGACTACAGGGGAGTTAGAAGACCTTGTAGGTGAGAAACCTAAAACTTTTGAAGAACCTATTGGGGAAGAAGGAGAACTCATCTAACCTACCCAAACAAAGGTTGAAAACAGGGAAAATGAGCTTTTACCTATCGAAGAAACTAATGGGGAGGCCAGAATGAAGAACATAAGCCCTGCTACTCTTCCACACTTCCATGACCCAACCTCTAAGGATCCTAACACCTTTATGTTTGATTTTTTTGTTGTCTGTAGGACCTATTATTATGCATCTGATAAACAAAAGTTGAAGTTATTTCCATCTACCCTCAAAGATGCAGCCTTGCGTTGGTTTATGAGTTTACTTGGAGATATCATCACTACCTGGTCCCAAATACAACAAGCCTCGACAAAAAGTACATGGAATATTGTAGGTCCAAAGAAAAAAAGGAAGAAATATTTAGGATGGCCCTTGGACCTATTGAATCCTTAGAAGACTATGAGGAAAGATTCCAACTCAATTATAGGAGGGCCAACTGTACCCTTGATCTTGCATCACTCAAGCTACTTCTTCTCTAAGGGATCAGGGAGGATGTAATGGAAACCCTCAACATGTTTTCTGGAGGATATATCTACCAATTTCCTTATGATGACATCAAAATTGCATTCATAAATCACTCTAGGGCTACTAGGAAAAAGGGTAGGGCTAGCCAAATCTTGGTCAGTTCTTCTCCCTCTACTACAACCATCAAGCATGAGATAGGAAGTATGTTGGAGGATTTTAAGAGTGAAATGTTTCATATCTTTTCCCTGCAAATGGATACTATGCAAATCAAAAGAAAACAAGAGGAAGCAGAAAGGGCACTAACTATCTTCTAGACTAGATGCACTAAGAGACACCCCAGGAATGAGTGCCCATTGAATGTCATAGAAGTATTCTTTGTCTGTGAAAAGAACCATGCAACATATCAATGTCCCTCTTTTCCAAGTCTAAAGGTGTATACCAAGGGACAGAATGTGGGCCATAACAACTTTGTTTCATTAACCAAAGAAGGCCTCAAGGTCCTTGGTCATATCAACAAGGATCATAAGGCACCTTTCCAACCTTGGTACCCTTCCACTCATCCATCATGGCCTACATCTCCTTGGCCTTATGCTCCTCAATATCCTCCTCAGCATACTCAATATCCTCCTCAACCTACTCACCCTCCTTTCCAACCATATCCACCTCAATCTTCCCAATGGGGAAACACCTCACAAGGATGGAGGCCTCAAACACCCCAACCTCCTACTTTGTTGCCTCCACCTCAATCTCAACCACAACTCCCTCACCATACTCCACCTAAACAACCTAAAATTCATGCTCAACCAAATCCAAACACAATTAATAAGTAGGCACAATAGGTCTATAGTGGGGAAACATCTTAGCCTACTTATGTTGTGGAAATCTAATAAATCAACCTTTGGTCTGGGAGAGTGCTCCCAGATAACCAGCCACCTTATCCACCTAAAGAGATTAAAGAAGAGAAGGAAGAGAGTGCCCCTAAAGTCAATACACCTCCTTATCCTGAAAGGTTGGTCCACCCTAAACAGCACACCCCAGATGAGGTTGAACTTCTGGGAGAGTTGAAGAATTTGTTTGTCAAGATACCCCTCCTCCAGGCCATCAAAGATGTTATAATTTACAACAAGATTATCAAGGAGGAATGTTTCAAAAGGCCTGGGAGAAGGAGAAGAGATACTCCCACAATCAATGTTGTTGGAAAAATATCTGATCTTATGTTGGGAAGAGTAATCTCTCCAAAGTACTTGGACCCTGGTAGTATAGTGGTGGATGTGCATGTCAACGACATTGTGGTCCCTAACACCTTGATTGATCTTGGGGTTGCAATCAATGTAATGACCAGGGAAACCATGTTGAAGCTCAACCTCCAAGGGGATTTAAGGAAGACCACCATAGTGTTGCAGCTTGTAGATAGATCCACAGTAGCTCCTGAGGGAGTTATTGAGGATGTGATGATATCCATTGAATCCTGGGAGTACCCTACTGATTTCCTGGTCCTCCAGCCCAAAACCAAGTTTAATAGCTATCCTCTCATTCTAGGAAGACCTTGGTTGGATACTGTTGATGCCTACATTAGTTACAAAGATGGGAACATGACCATTAAGAATGGCCATTTATAAAAACAACTTGTGTTGTATCCTCCTAATCAAAATTCAATTGAACATGACTTACCTTTATGGTTAAAGGATGAGGAAGAATTTTATCAAACATCTCTCTACCCAGTTTTCACTCTAGATATTGTCATAGGAGGGGGAAACTTGACGGAGATGACCTTATTGACCATATCTTACAGAATCAACTCCCCACTACCACACCAGTTGATGAACTGATGAGAGAATCTTAGAGTAGTTCTTGGACTGACTTGTGCATTGTTGACTCTAACCTAGAACATGCCAATATTTTAGAGTTTGGCCCTCCATAACTCTAAATATCAACCCCTCTCTCTCAGCCAAACATGAAGAACCATTGTGCAATTTGTTGAGGCAGCACTTGGACACTTTTGCTTGGGATTATAAGGAGATGAAAGGTGTGCAGCCCTCAGTTTGTGCTCATCATATCTACACCAATGAGGGATGAAAACCCATGCACCAACCTTAGAGAAGGATGAACCCATATCTTAAGGACATAGTGAAAGAAGATTTTAAAAAGCTATTGGATGTAGGGCTCATATACCCCATTTCAGATAGTGAGTGGGTGTTCCCTCTTTTTTTAGTTCCAAAGAAGAATGGGGAAGTGGAGGATATGTGTTGACTATAGAGAACTTAACAAGGCTACAAAGAAGGACCATTTACCTTTTCCCTTCATTGACCAAGTCGTAGATGGCCTTGCGGGGAAGAAATTCTTCTCTTTCGTGGATGGATTTATTGGATACAACCAAATACATATCATCCCCGAGGACCAAGATAAGACCACAGTCACATGTCCTTTGGGTACATTTTCTTATAGGGTCCTCCCATTCGATCTATGCAATGCCCCTGCTACTTTTTAGAGGGTAGTTTTAAGTATCTTTGTTCAACTTGTTCATGAAACTATTGAGATATACATGGATGACTTCACTCCTTATCGATGTGACTTCGAGAAAGCTCTATCTAATCTTTACAAAGTCTTACAAAAATGAATTGAAATGAATCTATCATTGAGTCCCGGGAAATGTGATTTTTTTTATTAATGGAGGGACTGTCCTTGGCCATTCTATATCCAAGGAAGGGATACAAGTTGACCCAAACAAGATTGTCATCGTCAAAAGGGTCCCCATCCCTCAAAAACAAAGAGATGTCAGGAGATTCTTGGGATTAGTTAGGTATTATAGAAGGGTCATTAAAGACTTTAGTAAGTTGGTTTCACCTTTGTTTGGATTGTTGGCCAAAGATTTAGACTTTTGTTGGACAAGCAACTATCAAGAGGCCCTTGAAGTGTTGAAATAAAAGTTGACCACTGCACCTATCCTTAGGGGTCCCAACTAGGCATTACCTTTCCATATACACACTAATGCATCAAATAAAGCTATAGGGGTAGCCTTAGGACAAGTGGAAGACAAATTTCCTTATGTTATCTATTTCATTAGTAAGAATTTGTCTAAAGTTGAGTTGAATTATATTGTCATTGAAAATGAACTCTTGGTTGTGATACATTCTTTAAACAAGTTTAGACACTATATCAATGGATATCAAACTTTTTCCACATTGATCATGCATCCATTAAGTATTTTATGAATAAACTCGATGTCAATGTCAGGATAATTAGATGGTTGTTATTATTGCAACAATTTGATTTGACTATTATTGACAAACCAGGGAAAGAAAATGTGGTTACAGATTTCCGGTCAAGACTTACCCTACCTACGGATAATGAGGGGATGGTGGATGATCAACTTCGAGATGAACAACTCTTTTTCATCTCGGTTCTTTCTCCTTGGTTTTCTGACATATCCAACTACTTGGATATTGGGAGGTTCCTTCCTAATCTGTCATCCAAGGAGAAGCAAGATTGTTAGGAAAAGTGCCCCTTTCACTTGGATTGGGGCAAATATTTTTATATTGGAACCAGATTAGATCCTGAGGATATGTGTAAGGGAAGAGGAGATATTTAACATCCTCTCAGCATGCCATGATGGACCTTATGGGGGTCACTTTTTGTTAAGAGGAAAACCTTCAAAGTTCTACAAGCAAGTTACTATTGGCTCACTTTACATCAAGATGCAAGGAGATACACCACCAGGGGTGATCAATGCCAAAGTATGGTAATCCCACACCCAAGGATGAAATTTCATTACAACCTCAAGTGACCCTAGAGCCATTTGATAAGTAGGGCATGGATTTCATTGGACCTATTTATCCCCCATCAGGGCAGAAGAAGTATATAATTGTGTGCACTTATTACCTAAAAAAATGGGTTGTGTTAAATTGGAAACTAGGGCCAAACTCCATGTGGGTCATCTTATTCATGGCTAATAATATTTTTATTAGATTCCTCTCATCGAGAGGTGTAGGATTGATCTAAAGATCATCCAATTCCGATAAGTATTTATGGAGATATGGATTTATTTTGATTATGGAATAATTATCAAGCCGACCAGCAACTCGTGTAGGCTCAGAAGCCCAACATTCGCATCTATTCAGTCATCAACAATTGTGAATAAATACAGGAGGTCTTTTCTTCATTTTGACTCACTCAACTCATCACATCTCTCTCTCTCTCTCCTGTGTAGAAAAGAGGCTCTTCTCCTACTACGCAAAAAGAGACTCTTCTCTGACACTAGGATGATGATCAAATCCCTTTCATGGCAATCAAAGGAATGGAAAATCTAATAGAAGAGGTAAAAGGAGTGTTGGAAATCAAGGAAGAGGATAATCATTCAAGAAGGCTAGAAACTCCAGGTATGAATCTAACACTATTGAAAATAAGCAGAATGAATATTATCTACCAGCTGCTCTATCTACCTCTGCTCCTTCAGACTCAATGGGAATTTGGCTCATTGATAGTGGTGCGTCAATGCACTTCACTGGTTACAAAGAAGTTCTCCATAATCTGATAGAGAAGGAAACTAACCTGGAAATTGTCCTTGGAGATAATATGAAATATCTCATGAAAGGTGTAGGAAATGTCTCTCTTAAATTGAATCAAGGTAATACGATCCACTTACAGGATGTATTATATGTACCTAACCTCAAAAAGAACTTGGTGTCCATCTCAGCAATGGAAGACAAAGGCTACAAAGTGACCTTTAGCGATGGCAAGGTACGTATATGGAAAAATAATGTTAAAGATTCCTTCACTCTTGGGTTTCGAGTTGATTCATTATATCAGGTCAGTGGAAGTCCGCTAGGTGTCATGTCTTGTGACACATCTCTTGAGTTCGAACTTTGGCATCAGAGGTTTTCCCACCTTCATTATAAAGCTTTACCCGATGTAAGACAAATGGTAACAAGGATGCCTGAATTCTGAGTAGAGAAACAAGGTGTATGTCCGGGATGTGCCGAAGGAAAGCTAAAATGGGGACCATTCCCATCAAGCCAAAGCAAGACCCTCGATATATTACAACTAGTTCACTTAGACATATCTGGTATGATGCCTGTGAACTCCTTGGGAGGATATTTATATTACCTTACTTTTATAGATGAATATTCTCGAAAGACTTGGATATACTTCTTGAAAAATAAGGATGAAGTGTTTTCTTGGTTTCGACACTTCAAAGCCTTGATCGAGAATCAAACCGAAAATAAGATCAAGATCTTAAGGACTGATAATGGGACTGAATATTAATCTAACGAGTTTCATGAATTTTGTAAAGAGGCTGGCATCAAGAGGGAGACTACTACACCATATACTCCTGAACAGAATGGTGTGGCGGAAAGGAAGAACCGTACAATTGTGGAAGTTGTCCATGTCATGCTCCATGATCAAAGACTTCCAAAGTTTCTATGGACTGAAGCTGCAAACATCGCCGTATATGTACAAAACCGATGCCCTCATCATGCATTAGGTTCCAAGACTCCTGAATAAATGTTCACCGGTAAGAAACCTGACGTATCTCATTTTAGAATTTTTGGAAGCCTTGTATATTTTCATGTGCCAAAAGAGAAAAGGAATAAATTGGGTGCATTTGGAAAGAAAACAATCTTCGGGGGCTATGGTGAAAATACTAAGGGCTATAAAATCTATGTATCCGATCAAAGGGAAGTCGTGATTAGTCATGATGTCACCTTTGATGAAGATATGGCCCTTAGCAAGGTGGACAATCTTCCAACTTTGAGGAGCTCTCAAGAAGCCGACACCAGGGAACCGAAAGTAAAGGATGATGAAACAATGACTGATGTGTAAGAACCCATGGATCCTATTGATCCACCTGAGCGTTCCTCTTCTAGGAAGAGGCCCTTTTGGCTTAGGGGGCTACTCGATGATGCTGAAGGACACACTGCACCCCAAGGAACCTTCTGTGAAAGTAAGAAACCCAACAGGTATCAGGGATACCTGACCATTGTGAGCAAGATCATGCAAAATGAGCCTTCATCATTCTCAGATGTCGTCAAGCATCAAGTATGGAAGGATGCTATCATCGAATAATATGATTCTATTATGAATAATGATGTCTGGGAAGTAGTTCCCAAACCCCAAGACAAGACAATTGTCACTTCTAAATGGCTTTATAAGATAAAGCATGCTGCAAATGGAAGTACGGAAAAATATAAGGCTCGTTTTGTCACTTGCGGCTTCTCCCATAAGGAAGGTATAGATTATGATGAGATATTTGCACCTATTGCCAGATATACCACCATCCGCTCGATCATAGCCCTTGCAGCTTCACAATGATGGAACCTACATCAGATGGATGTCAAGACCGTGTTCTTGCATGGTTTGATCAAAGAAGAGGTCTACGTGGAGCAACCCGAAGGATTTGAGATTTATGATAAAAAAATCTCATGTATGCAGGTTGAAGAAGGCTCTATATGGGCTGAAGCAAGCACCCCGAGCATAGTATGAGAGGATCAACAACTACGTGATAAAGCTAGGATTCAATAGGAGTGAAGCCGACCCTAACCTATGCTTTAAGGTTGAAGATGACAAACCTCTCATACTGGTGTTGTATGTGGATGACCTCTTTCTAACAGGTGTATACCCTCTCATTCACAAATGTAAGAAGGAGTTGGCTTCTGAATTTGAAATGAAGGACCTAGGACTGATGCACTATTTCCTAGGACTTGAAGTCTGGCAGAAGCCAAGAGAAATTTTCCTATCTCAAGGAAAATATGTGGTGAAGATATTGGAAAGATTCGGTATGGTAGACTGCAAGCCTGTAACTACCCTGATGGAGCTTGACTTCAAGAAGTTAGGTGGTAGTGCTGCTAGACCTATTTTACGAAATGCTACCGAGTATTGACAACTCATTGGAGCATTAATGTTCTTAGTGAACTCCCATCCAGATATATGCTTTGCAGTCAACACATTAAGTCAACATATGGTTGAACCTCATCACATACATTAGATTGGTGCCAAGAATTTGTTAATATATCTTCGTGGCACAATTACATATGGGCTAAGATACACTGCCGGAGATGTGAGACTACTTGGATACATTGATGCTGATTGGGCAAGCAGTGTGGTGGATCATAAGAGCACTTCCGGATGTTGTTTCTCCTTGGGATCTGCTTCGATATCCTGGATGAGTAGGAAGCAAAAATCGGTGGCTCTGAGCACCGCTGAAGGAGAGTATATTGCTGCTAGCATGGCCTCCTGTGAGGCAGTCTGGTTGCGAAAGCTCTTCAGTGAGCTATTTGGATTTACATTGGATACCACCATGATCCTATGTGAAAACCAGAGTGGGATTCGTTTGCCAGAGAATCTCGTATTTCATGATCGCTCCAAGCATATCAATATCAAGTACCACTATATTCGAGATATGGTGCAGCGAGGAGCTATAAGGCTCCAACGTATCGATATAGATGAACAGGTCCCTAACATTCTGACAAAGCCCCTAGGAAAGGTAAAAATTTTGACTTTCCAAGAACGACTTGGTGTCATTAAAAAACTCTCTGATGAAGGTCCTGTATGATGTATGGAGCTCTTGTAGCTTCGGGGGGGGGGTGCGGGGTACTTCTTGGAGAGACATATGATCACAGGGTAAAATAATCAAAACTTTCCCTGTAATAACCTGTGGCGACTATGTAGCAGGATGATTAGTTCTCCTGTGAGGTTTGGATGATGTGTTCTCCATGACGATTATGTAGCAGGATGATTAGTTCTCCTGTGAGGTCTGGATGATGTGTTCTCCATGATGATTATGTAGCAGGATGATTAGTTCTCCTATGAGGTCTGGATGATGTGTTCTCCATGATGATTATGTAGCAGGATGATTAGTTCTCCTGTGAGGACAGGATTTATTAGTTCTCTTGTCAAGGCATCCTACCCATGCAGTCTAGGACTCATGGGAAGTACCTCTCATCTTATTAATGAGAAGGGAAATGAGGATAGGGACCATAGTAGTAGGGGATGTCTCATCTGAGATCTGACGGCTCAGACGTATTCCACTCCTGTCACAACTTCAGGCCCCTGGCATTTGATCTCCTCTGTCCATTCCTCTCGATCCAACGACCCTTGTTCACGATCACCTCAATTCGTCCTCCGTCGCCCGACCAACATCCTGACCATTGGTGAGCCCCAGTATTGCAACAATAATGTTGCAACTCCTGAGACTCCCTTCTTTAATTTTATCAACCCGATAGTTCGTAACAAACTTGGAAGCGACGGTGCTATATGCACAAGTACTAGCTCTTGTCGCAGCTGTCACTTGGTTAGCTGGCACAAGTCCACTAGGAGCTTAAGCCAACTTCTATGAGCTCTGAGAAGAAGCTTTTCAACTGATGGATGAAATCTAACTCAAAGAAGGTTGATCTACTTGCAGAAAGAAACTGGAAAGCTGAAAGGAAATGTAAACCCTAGCAAACCCTAATTTTACCAGCTAGCCCTATTGATGCGAAAAAGAGGATGCAAGCTACTGAAAGAGATACCATTGACTTCTAGGAAGGTAAAATGCATGTGTCTAATCTACTTCTACAGTAACATCTAAAAAAACATCTTTTTGTATTTTTGAATAAGTTTGCAGAATTATCATTCATGCGATTTAACTATTTTTTACTGTGCAGAGGTGGATTGGCGAGAGGAAATGCTTGGAGGAGGTCGGGAAGGTTCAGAGAGGGCCTAAGGGGTCCCTAACACCCTTCCAGAGAGTTTCACAGAGTTTAGCTATCAAGAAACCTCATTCGTGAGCTTCTACAGGAAGTTTATAGGGGTTCTACAGGATGTTCTGGAATTTCTATAGGATGTTCTGTAATTTTCTACAGGATGTTTAGAAATGGGATTTTGGAGGATGGATGGAGGAAGAAGGATGAAGGAGTGGGTATGGAGGTGAGATAAGGGTGTTAAGGGGTCTAGGACCTAGCGCATGAGGCTAAGGAGCGATTGGATTTGGTTCAAGGATGGAGGAAGCTATGATGCACAAGAATGTAGAAATTAGGGCAAGGTGGGAAAAGTATGGCAAATGAAGGGTAGGAATCATGGATTAAGGGTTGGAGCAGATTATCTGATGGAGGAAAGGTAGATAGAGAGGTAATACAGGTGATCTGCACATAATTTTCTAAAACTGACCAAACAAAGACTATGCAAACCCAAGATCTAGCTATCTTGACCTAAATAACAACAAGGGAAATGAACAGCAGTTTATTTGCAACGGAATAATGTGAAATGTGATGCAAACTAAGAAATCAAGAATTTGAACATGTAACCAAATTCTAAAAATAAAAATCGAACACTAATTGGCGAAGCAAAGATAGTGTTTTTGGTGGCAGCAAGGTATCCTTTGTCCCAGCTCATGATCCCAATGAGGGAGAGGTGAGATCAGAGGTCCTTGATGGCCTTTTTCTGAAGATCTTCCATGTCAATAACCTATCAACTCAATCTGAACATAAAAATCCTTTTTAATCATCAAAAGCAACTTAAATAACAAAACAAGATTTAAATCTAAATAGCAGATTTTATTCTAAGAATGCAGCAAAAACACATAAAGGTAAACAAAGGAGGTACTGAGCACTTGAGATGGGCCCAACCCCAAGAGCTACAGCCTCCTAAGAGAGATTTAGAGCTGGTGCAAAGCTGGATTCATCTTTATTGAGCAAGAAATAATAGTTACATCAAAAACTGTCCACAAGGGAAAGCTTGAAAATGTGTTGAAATGCAAAGCTAATCTACTAACTAAAATCGAACTACAAACTAGAAAACTTTTGCCTACAAAGTGACTAACTGAAATGAGGCCCTAGGCCCTCTTATTTATACAAATTGAGGACCCCAACAGCCCTCCTAAACTTTAGGAACTCGGCTGCCACGACTTGTAGTTAACAACACTTTTACTAGCACTTGCTCGGTTGCCCTTGTGATAATCGATTTGGTGGCCCTTGAACTCTGAGCCGATGGTGGAGAATTCGAGGTAAGGGCCCATAAATGAAGGGGACACCTTCCTAAAAATCCTCTCCCTTGTTCTCCCACGAATTTGGCTGCCAAGTGCTGATTAAAACCTTTGATTTTGTCTCAAAATTGACTAAAAATCTACACAAAGCACCCATTAGACTTGTTGGCATCATGACTAACCCAATTCACTCTATTAGCATAAATATAATAAAAAACATGCAATAAACTAATGAGAATGGTGGATTAAGTCGAATTAGGAGGTTGAATGAGCCCATATAATTACCCCTTTTTGGGGCTCATCATCACCACCCTACTGAAAGTGTTGCTCATCCTCTGAGCAACCAATCTATCTCCTCATCTTTGATGGCCTTGGTGGCCTCCCGGTCATGCCAAGCTTCTGAAGTGATGTCCTCTTCTCGGTCATGAAACCATGCTTTTCTCTCTGCTTCTTCCCACTACCTGTGCTCCTTTTCCTAGAGAATTCTCAGCTTCCTGTAGAACTGTCTCAGCATCCTGTAGAGAGGTCTTTGTGTCCAACATTTTCATTCTTTCTCTCCAGGTGGATGTCTACGGGCTTCCCCATTCATAGGTGATGGATGCCTTTGAGGGAGACCTTTCCTTTTGTGTAGTTGGGGTGTCTACAATTGTAATTGGCTCTTTTGACTGTGGTTGGGGTCTGCCAGTTCTTATCTGCATGCTCCTTCTTGCCTTAATATACAGGGAAGGCTCCCTCTTTCACTTCCCTTTCTGCTTTGGAGATGTGCTTAGGGTGGCCAGCACAGCTGCTGCCTCCCTGGCTAAAATCTCAGGCGATTTTCCCTTTTTGTTCCTCTGTTTCTAGACTTCCTGTAGAAAGTCCTGTGCTGACTGTTTTCTGTCTTCCTGTAGAAACGGTCTTCTGGCTTCCTGTAGAAACGGTTTTCACTGTTTTGGCCTGCTTGGCTGGGGGTGCCTTCTCTTTTGATTTTGTTGTGGTTGCCTTGGGTGTGCCCTCACCTGCTTGGACTTTTTCAGTCCTCTCTGCCCTGATTTGCAACCGTTTCTCCCTTGGCATTTGTGCCTTTATTCCACCCACAGTTTTGGGCTCAGCAGCTTGGCCTTTCTCTTGTTTCTCTTCTTGCTTTTTCTGTGGTGGTCTGTCCTGGGTTTCCTTACCCTTGGCTTTCTCCTCTGCTGTTTCCTGACCTACTAGGGGACCTTCCCGTAGTTGCTGCTCTTCAGAAATCTATGTTATGTCTGCCCCTTGAGTTTCCTGTTGCTGTGACTAATTTTTCAGCAGTGCATTTTCCTCCTGTAGCTGGGATTTTTTTTTTATTTTTTTTTTAATGCTTTCACTGTGTCTCATCATGGCCAACTTTCCTCTTAATTCCTTTAGCTTGTCCTCCATGTGGTGTCGAGTGTTTTTTTCCAACAAAATGCTCAGGTGAGAAAGCAGGTAGAACTGAAAACAGAGGGATAGCTGAATTTTCGTCTTTTTCTGAAACCAAATAAGGAATTTCCCATGTGCCTCTCCTTACAAACTACTTTAAACTACTTTTATCCCGAATTTGACTCTCTGCTTTTGAAAAGAATTTTTTTTTATTTTTTATTTTTTTTGACAGAACAGTGGATAAATAACACAGGTTCTTTTCAGAGAGTAGGTAGATATGCAAATTCGTTTCTTTTTTTCACACAGGCTGGTTTCTATGGTTGCATGTATTTTCTTTACAGTAGAATTTGAGAAAGAAGGAGATAGACTTTGAGTGCAGAGAAGAAAACAGAGAACTGTGTAGAACTTAGGGAAAATATGCATGCAGACTTTTAAACTTCAGCCTTTTTTCAATCCACTGTTGTGTGTTTAACCATTCAAATAAGTCATATATAGATAGACTTCCCCGAGCCTACCTCATTTCAAGCTCGAATTTTGACAAAAATCTCAGGTTTTCCTTCTGCAGAGCTGCTTTCTGCATTTCCTGTAGAAGACTTCCTGTAGAACGCTGGCCGGCTTCTGTAGGATGTCTCTGCGCCTCTGAACGATCTTGGTATGCGGGAGAATTTTGAACAGGCTGAAAAACTTGGCGAAGGACGTCGGTTTAACAGAATTCAGAGGCAGAGGACGCGTACTTCGGCCGAAGAGGTTTGCAAGTGTAAATGAACAACAGTTAATGTGAGTCTTCAGCCGAGCATTTTGAATTATGGCGCAAATCGTGGCGAGGGGATGAGGTGGCAAAATGTGTGTTGTCTTTATTCAAACTACAATGATGTTATGAACTGTATGTTCTCTTCTATCTGTTAATCATTTGATGTCCTGTGAGCTAGAGTTCAACACGTCTACCACTACCTGTGTTTTTCAAATTTTACGTGAATGACTATACACGTAGGCTGGTGATCCCTAGATGAGTGCAATCAAAACTGGCTAGATTTATGGCTGAATCCCACCATCTCATTCATTCATGCAGCTTTCAAATTACATTCATGCAATCAGAGGAACAAGTTTTAGTCACATACCTGGAAGTTGAATGTGGCGGTTGTGAGGTGCTTTCTGCTGCTGCATGCATTTGTTTCGATGGTTGCATGATGGCTTGGCTGCTAATCCATGGCTGTTTTCTTGTGCAGGTATCCTCTGGTCAGATCCACACTGCAGGAGCTGGCTTCACGTTCAGATCTGCACCCTCAAGCTGCTGATGTTGATTTTCCACAGGACAGAAACTTGTTTTCGCCATTGCTCCTGAACGATAGATCGGATCGATCTGAAACTTGTTGAGCATGTTCCTATCATCATTATGCACCTCCCATAGAAAAATTGCGATCAATGGATGCACACATTTCGAGAAAAACAGAAAATGGCTGAAGATTTCAGAGATCAATTTCTCGAAAACCGTGCATCGGAATCGGCTGAAACTTCTTGGGTAGGTGACTATCACCCATATGCATCTCCCCATGAAACAGGTTTTGAAACAGATGCACGGATAGGGAGAAAATGCAAAAATGGATGAAGGTGATGGAGGCTGGTTTCTTGGAAACCGTGCACCGAAATTGGCTGACACTGCTCAGGCATGTTGCCATCATCCCTGTACAAATCCCTGTGAAATGGTCTTGCAAATGGATGCACGGTTTTCAAGCTAGGGAAAAAATAAATTTCAGCACTAGGTACTTTTGCTTCAAGGCATTCTGCAGTTTTGTTGCATGGTAAGAAAAATGAGCTCGGGCTATAATGCAGACTTGGAATTCATTGATGTAGAGTCTAGATGGAGCTTGGATAGGTAGAGCGTGTGAGACTTCGTTGCTTGACTTGTCACTTAAGAATTCTTGCTTTCAATCTGAGGGAAACAGGGTTTCTTGTATGACTGTGCAGGAACACATAACCAGGTGGGTACAATGGAGGTGGAAAGAGATGGAACAGGGCGCCACATGGTGTTGGATTGCATAAAGGTGTGGCTGTAGGCCTAACAAACTGATCCCAACCATCAGATTCCCTTTCAAAATTGAATTTGGCTCGTCCGAAGGTTCTACAGGATGTTTCCTGTAGAAATTCAAAACTTCCTATAGAAACGCCTGGGACTTCCTGTAGAAAGCCCAGAACTTCCTGTAGAAAGCCTAATCTTGACCTGAATGTGACCAAATCCTAGGAGAGGTGAGTGGCCATGGAGGGAGTGTCCGAAGGGATGTCCTAGAGCCTGGTACGGACTTCTTTCCTCGTTTTGCGCGCCCCTCTTTTCCTGCAAAGTATTCACTGCAACCTACAATTCTTCACAGAGATTAGTCCTGCTTTCTTTTTTCCTTTTTTTTCTCTTTTTTTTTTCTTTTTTTTTTTGAAAACAACTAGGGTGCCTCATGGAGGTTTTCACCCTAATTGCCTACCCTGGGCGCCTCAAAGGGAGGTTTTCACCCAGGGATTTTATTCTCTTTTTATTTCCTCTTCTTTCCAACCCATTGACCGCCTCATGAAGGTTTTTGATCAGTGAGTCAATTTGAGGCGCCTCTGAGGAGGTTTTCACCTTAGGTTTTTCCTCTTATTTCCATTTTTTCATTTTTCTTTTTTCTCTTTTTTCTTCCCTACCCTACTTGAAAAACAAAATTCTTTTCAAGTATAAGAATACTTCCAATGGAGCCATGTGCACATCGAGATTAGAGACAAGATGATGTGGAGGCTTGAAATGCATGCTTTGACAGCTATCCGGATTTCAGATACCAAATGATTTGACTTTGAAGGGATCAAACATAGCTGAAGAAGAGAGTACTGCTACAACTTGGTGACCGTCTGGAACCATGTCTCAATATAGCTTTGATATCCTTGGTCCTTTTGTTGATCTGGATCATTCTCCATATCTTCTTCTATCATGACCTTCACATCTTCCTCTTTGTGCTGATTTTTCTCTTGACTACATGGAGGGTTTGATGGTAACCATGAGGGAGCTTTCTTGATCTCTGCTTCTGATGTCTTCTCTTCATCAAGTGCAGCCCATGGTGCTTTGATCTCCTCTTTTAAATCTTCTTTTGCCTTTGGTCCTTCAATGTTGTCAATATAATCTTTGTTTTGCAACACTCTTCCTGAGCTATGGTGAAGATCATTGAGCTCAAGAGGAGTCATTTAGACATGTTGTGTCTCAGTATTGCAATTGTGTTGAGTTTCTCCAATGGACAGGTTTGGGAATGGTGGTACAGGTAGTTGAGTGGGGGTGTATATTTGAGATGGATGTGGATGGGGTTGTGGCTGGGCAGGTGGTGGAGGAAAATGAGCGAGATGAGAGTTGTACTAGGGCCACCATCCTTGATGGGGTGCATTCCACTAAGGCTGTGGCTGAGCGTAGGGGTGAAATGAATGAGCAACTGGTTGGACATAATATGGAGATGGATCTGACCAAGGAGGGGGTGTGGACCAAGAAGGATGAGCAGGGGGACCCCAAGAAGGCATGGAAGTGGCTGGATAGAGGTCGCAATAGGTCTGGGATGTCCCTTGCATTCCCTGCTGGTAAGGTATGGGTCCATGTGGCCTCCTTTGGTTCAGATAATAGAGTGATTCAGTGGCTCCTTTGGCTCTCTGATATGCAGCTTTAATTCCAGGCAAGGAAGGGCACTGATTCGTAGGATGGTATTCTTCACAGACGAAACACATTTCTAGGGAGTGCATTAGACATTCGTCCATAGGATGCTTTCTAGTGCACCTAGGACAAAAGATGTCCAAAGCCCTCTTGGCTTCCTCTTGCTTCCTTGCATATCCAGTTGCATGGCAAGAAACTGCCTCATATCACTCTTGAAATATTCCATCTGATTTGCAAATTCGTTTTTGGATAAGGTACTGCTCCCAACATTTCTGTGTGCAGCCATTTGCTCCAGAGGAATGTTTTCTTCTTCTTCTCCCCTAGAGGTTCTTCAAATATGTCTTGTTGTCCACCTAGGGGTTCTTCTTAATCACAGCCATCGAAGAAGAGAGAAGGTTGGCTGTGTGAAGTAGTGGGGGGTGTTGTGCAAACATTTTTCTGACTTATCTCTACTCCTACCAGGCATGAAATGAAATCTTTTTGGTTGATTTTTGTTTCTTTTTTCTGCTTGTACCTGCAAAAACTAAAATAGATTGAACTGTAACTAACTATCTTACTGAAATGAAAATGAGGAATTGAAATGAAAGCAGGAAAGGATTAATTTATTTTGCTTAAATGAAATTGCAGGAATGAAATGCTAGGCTACGCTTGCAGAAATGAAATTGCAGAATTGAAATGCTAATCTATGAAAGCACGAAATGCTAATCTACTATTGCAGAAACGAAATTGCATAATGGAAATGAAATAAACTACTTAGCAAAAGGTTGTAGTGGAAAATAGAAGAAAAGCAGCAATCAACAATACTCTGACGCTTCCCCAGCAACAGTGCCAAAAAGAGTGGTGAGCCCCAGTATTGCAACAATAATGTTGCAACTCCTGAGACTCCCTTATTTAATTTTATCAACCCGGTAGTTCGTAACAAACTTGGAAGCGACGGTGTTGTATGCACAAGTACTAGCTCTTGCCGCAGCTGTCACTTGGTTAGCTAGCACAAGTCCACTAGGAGCTTAAGCCAACTTTTATGAGCTCTGAGAAGAAGCTTTTTAACTAATGGACGAAATCTAACTCCAAGAAGGTTGATCTACTTGCAGAAAGCAACTTGAAAGCTGAAAGGAAACGTAAACCCTAGCAAACCCTAATTTTACCAACTAGCCCTACTGATGCGAGAAAGAGGATGAAAGCTACTGAAAGAGATACCATTGACTTCTAGGAAGGTAAAATGCATGTGTCTAAGCTACTTCTACAATAACATCTAAAAAGACATCATTTTTTATTTTTGAATAAGTTGGCAAAATTATCATTCATGCGATTTAACTGTTTTTGACTGTGCAGAGGTGGATTGGTGAGAGGAAACTTGGAGGAGGTCGGGAAGGTTCAAAGAGGGCCTAAGGGGTCCCTAACACCCTTCCAGAGAGTTTCACAGAGTTTGGCAATCAAGAAACCTCATTCGTGAGCTTCTACAGGAAGTCTGCAGGGGTTCTACAAGATGCTCTGGAATTTCTATAGGATGTTCTGTAATTTTCTACAGGATGTTCAGAAATGGGATTTTGGAGGATGGATGGAGGAAGAAGGATGAAGGAGTGGGTATGGAGGTGAGATAAGGGTGTTAAGGGGTCTAGGACTTGGCGTGTGATGCTAAGGAGCGATTGGATTTGGTTCAAGGATGGAGGAAGCTATGATGCACAAGAATGTAGAAATTAGCGCAAGGTGGGAAAAGTATCACAAATGAAGGGTAGGAACCATGGATTAAGGGTTGGAGCAGATTATTTGATGGAGGAAAGGTAGATAGAGAGGTAATACAGGTGATCTGCACATAATTTTCTAAAACTGACCAAACAAAGACTATGCAAACCCAAGATCTAGCTATCTTGACCTAAATAACAGCAAGGGAAATGAACAACAGTTTATTTGCAACGGAATAATGTGAAATGTGATGCAAACTAAGCAATCAAGAATCTGAACATGTAACCAACTTCTGAAAATAAAAATCGAACACTAATGGTTGCATGGCGAAGCAAAGATAGTGTTTTTGGTGGCAGCAAGGTCTCCTTTGTGCCAGCTCATGATCCCACTGAGGTAGATGTGAGATCAGAGGTCCTTGATGGCCTTTTTCTGAAGATCTTCCCTATCAATAACCTATCAACTCAATCTGAACATAAAAATCCTTTTTAATCATCAAAAGCAACTTAAATAACAAAACAAGATTTAAATCTAAATAGCAGGTTTTATTCTAAGAATGTAGCAAAAACACATAAAGGTAAACAAAGGAGGTACTGGGAACTTGAGATGGGCCCAACCCCAAGAGCTACAGCCTCCTAAGAGAGATTTAGAGCTGGTGCAAAGCTGGATTCATCTTTATTGAGCAAGAAATAATAGTTACATCAAAAACTATCCACAAGGGAAAGCTTGAAAATGTGCTGAAATGCAAAGCTAATCTACTGACTAAAATCGAACTACAAACTAGCTAACTTCTGCCTACAAAGTGACTAACTGAAATGAGGCCCTAAGCCCTCTTATTTATACAAATTGAGGACCCCAACAACCCTCCTAAACTTTAGGAACTCAGCTGCCAAGACTTGTAGTTAACAACACTTTTACTAGCACTTGCTCGACTGCCCTTGTGATAATCGATTTGGTGGCCCTTGAACTCCGAGCTGATGGTGGAGAATTCGAGGTAACGGCTCATAAATGAAGGGGACACCTTCCTGAAAATCCTCTCCCTTGTTCTCCCACGAATTTGACTGCCAAGTGCTCATTAAAACCTTTGATTTTGTCTCAAAATTGACTAAAAATCTGCACAAAGCACCCATTAGACTTGTTGGCATCATGACTAACCCAATTCACTCTATTAGCATAAATATAATAAAAACATGCAATAAACTAATGAGAATGGTGGATTAAGTCGAATTAGGAGGTTGAATGAGCCCATATAATTATCCATTTTTGGGGCTCATCAACCATCGATCCATCCCATCCAACGACCCATGTGTTCCCGTACCCCACTTCCCATCAGTCACCCGAGGAGGAAACTTGTTGGCTCTGTCAGTGTTTGTGACAGTCGGATAGTTGAACTGAAATAATGGAAAACAAGGCTGAAAGGGGAAAAAACAACAACACGATGCAGCCGAACCAACAGAATTGATCATGGAGCATCACTAGCACGAGCGAGCCACCTGACAACGCGGTGAAATTACCAGAATTTGGTTACTGTGTCTGTTAGGAAAAGAGACCTCTGAGCTCATGTTTGCCTAGTTATGGCATCAAGTAGTTAGAAGACAGAGGGGATAGATTAAGACACCTCGAGCCTCAGAGGGTTCGAGAGCATTGTAAAATCCTATAAATGGCTGAAAGTTAGAAGAAACAAGGGTTCAAATTTTGGAGACTATGGATACTCTATTCCTTCCAGCGTCTCATCTTCATTCCAGTAATACAAGCTTCTTTTGTTGTTACATGTTCAATTGCCATCTTCTCCTCTATTCTAAGCTTGCACTTGAATAGGTTATTCATGTTTTATTCTGTGTCTAATGCCAGATAATTGTCATCTTATCTCTACATTGATAAATTAGATTTGCAAGCTTCATTTACTTTCTGTAGCTATCCATTCATATGTGTGTATGTATGCATCTACTGGTACAGTCAGGATTCTCCACCCATTCACTAAATCTATAAGCTATTGAAGATTAGTGGTCTAAAGCCTTGTCAATTTGAGGGTGTTCATGCATGTCTTGAGTGGAAACAGAGTTGAAACAGTCATCTAACTTGATCCAAACCTCTTTCATTCCAATAGTTTAGAGAACGATATTGAAGATTTATATGTTACCAGGCATCTTCGAGCTACAATCGAGGAGAGTTTCCTGGAGTGATAACATAATTGGCGCCGTTTCTGGGGAGAGGAGACTGAGGCTCAGCTTTCCTAGGGGATGACACAGATCCAGCTTTGATGATAGACAAAGTCTGGACACTATTTGGGTTGTAATCATCTATCTGGTGACTCTACTGGAGGACGAACCTCTTGGCGACTCCACTCCATAGTTCTGGCTCAGTTTGGGAGGCATACTCGGAGAAATCTTCAGAAGCCACGAGTTGACCTAGTACCTAACCCTGGAAAAATCATTAAAGAAAGAAAGGCATTGCAGAAAGGAGTATCAGGGTCAGGTAGTTCTAAACAATATTCTATATCTCTTCAAGAAAAGATTGTAATAGAACAAATACATGTTGAGAGTATAGCACCTAATACTAGCAGTGAAGAAAAAATCTCAGAGATTCATAAATCCCCTTATTCTTTAGGTTCTTCTTTTGTTGTAAGCCTAAAGAAAACCTCACTTCCTATCCATCAGAATCCTCTAGTCCTATCAATCACCCCTCAACCCTCTGTCATTCACACTTCCAGTACCCTTATAGCCACCACAGTTATGGCGGTACCTACCAAAATCAAAAGAATCATAGCTGCTAGGTATGGACCCCTAGTATTGCCCATTCCTTTGAATGCCATGCCTACTGGAGAATATTAGAAGTATATGCCTAAGTTCACTTGGACTGAAGGTGTTACAACTGAGGAACATCTTGACTCATTCTATAGCTATGCTGATAACCTCGACATTAGTGAAGATGATGTATGGATGAGATTCTTTGTCCAAAGTCTAGATGGAGAGGCTAGAAAATGGTTTAGAGAACTAACCCCAAGGTCTATAGCAGATATTTAGGCTTTAGATGAAGCATTCCTAAAGCATTGGGGGGATAAGAAGGATCTACTCTACTACCACACTGAGTTTGGGAACTTAAAGAGGGAAAATGGTGAGTTGTTGTCTGATTTTAATAAGAGGTTCAACTGCATATATAGCAAGATACCAGCTGAAGTAAAACCCACCACTACCTCTGCTAAACTCACCTATGCCAGTGCCCTTGATTCTAACTTCTGTCTATTGTTGAGGGAGATACGATGTGCTACCTTGGTTGATATGCAGGATGTAGCCTTGGAAGTAGAATCAAACATCATGGCTGCAGAGAAGCTCAAGGGGAATGTTGATAGAATGAGACAGAGGGGTGAATCTTCATCTTCTTCAGATCCCAAGATAGATAAAATGACCAAGATGATAGAGTCATTAGCCTCTGAAATCTCCAAATTAAAGGTTGAGCAGCACCCTAGGAAAGAAGTGCAACTTATACATGAAATAAGGTGTGCAAGAAGTTTGCAGTGAAAAACATGTAATAAGAGTATATTTGAGTTACAACTCACATCTTTGTGGAGAGATTGTCAAAATTCTGAATATTTGGTTGATGCAGATAAGTAGCAAACGCAGCATCCAAATCAAACTTATGGTGGTGAGACAACCGGCTCTACGACGGATTCTTCAAATATGCATTTGGATCTGCCATGGTGGTTTCTATCGTCTCTGATTTCAACTTGACATTTGTTTAGAGTTGAAGGTATTTAAATTTCAAATTTCAAGCTTGAAATCACTAAATGCAATGACTAATTTAGACCCAGCCTTTCTGTAGTGTTCACCCTCTGGTAGATATTCTATCTTCAATCAATTTGGCTGGTTAAAATGCTGTTCTTGTGGTCACAAGGGCCAAAATTAGATTGTGAACCACAAGCCAATGTGGTAGCACATGTTAGTGCTCTTACTGAAGCTTATGTGAAGCACATATCAATCTGTCTCTTAGCTTGCCAGTGCTTAGAGAGCAGTTGCAAAAATACATGGGGCAGCTATGATTGTAGCTGCAAAGGTGACCTTCTGTATATTAGAGACCATGATACCTGCATAAGTAAGTAGTTTAGTCATCTGCATTAGAGTCTTATACATGGAGGCACAATAAAATAGAATATAGCTAGTATTATGTAGTGTGCTTCATAAGAAAGGGCTTTAATTACACCTGTTGTCTGAACATGTCTTTCATACACTCATTACTTGTCCTGAGTAGCCAATTGTTATTAGAATAGCTTGGACCCGCCAGAAAGTGAGTCTAATATAATCTATTGCCCACAACCCTTTTGTAAAATGTGACATCATTTTGATTAGATCCATGCTCCCAGGTCTACAGAGCACATATAACCACAGCTCCGAGCCTGGCACACTCAACTGCCAAAACCTCACTTCCAATCTAACACCAAGATTTCATTTGAGATTTTCCCCTGATGTCAGATACATCACCTAATTTCCCATTTACTTTTGTCGTCACATACATCATTTCATTTGCCATCTGCCTCCGATGTCAGATAGATCACTTAATTGCACCGATTGCTCACTTAACGTAAGTTTTTCATTTTATGGTGATCATTAAATACCGGCCTACTCCAATAAATGCTCCTCATATTGGATTATATCCCCTCCAATCTGATCTTCAAGTATTTCAGCTCCATTCCAAATCAATCCATATATGTACTTACTTCTGCACATGTAAGAAATTTATCTCGCATTCAACTCTTGTGCTCTTGCACGACTTTCCTTATTTGGTTGTACAGTAAAATATTCTCAAAAACTCAGTTCCATTCACGCTTAAAACCAGCTTGCAAACACGTTGAACTCTTTTATAAATTGGCAAAAGTAATGCCTAATTTCTCGCTTACACATAACATGGAATCCATTAGCATAAGCCAACTTACTCAACTGGCAGCATTGTTTCTCTTAGCACTTGTTCTCATGACTCTTCTGATTATGGACATCGTAAAAGTAGAAACACAAAGAAAAAAGAAACCAAGAAAACAATAACATCTCGAACGCACTCAATTGCCAAAACCTCACTTCCAATCTAACACCAAGATTTCATTTGAGATTTGCCCCTGATGTTAGATACATCACCTAATTTCCCATTTACTTTTGTCGTCACATACATCATTTTATTTTCCATCTGCCTCCGATGTCAGATAGATCACTTAATTGCACCGATTGCTCACTTAACGTAAGTTTTTCGTTTTATGGCGATCATTAAATACCGGCCTGCACCAATAAATTCTCCTCATGTTGGATTATATCCCCTCCAATCTGATCTTCAAGTATTTCAGCTCCATTCCAAATCAATCCATATATGTACTTACTTCTGCACGTGTCAGAAATTTATCTCACATTCAAATCTTGCGCTCTTGCACAACTTTCCTTATTTGGTTGTACAGTAAAATATTCTCAAAAACTCAGTTCCATTCACACTTAAAACCAGCTTGCAAACATGTTGAACTCTTTTATAAATTGGCAAAAGCAATGCCTAATTTCTCGCTTACACATAACATGGAATCCATTAGCATAAGCCAACTTACTCAACTGGCAGCATTGTTTCTCTTAGCACTTGTTCTCATGACTCTTCTGATTATGGACATCGTAAAAGTAGAAACACAAAGAAAAAAGAAACCAAGAAAACAATAACATCTCGAACGAGGAGCATATGAATCTACAACAAGTACTTGGCATGATTATGGAGTATATTTGAGTTACAGCTCACATCTTTGTGGAGAGATAGTCAAAATTCTGAATCTCAGGCCTATTTTTGCATTATTTTACGCATTGTCTTAATTCCCGGCTTCCTTCTCTGTTACAGGTCTATACACAAAAACAATCACCTAAACGAGATCGAGACCTAGCCCTTTCAGTGATTTAAGCAAGGGAGTCTGTTGATTAAGCTGTACCCACCCGAGCCATCGATTATTCAGTCGACTCTATTGATTCGGTTGACGCAGATAAGTAGCAAACACAGCATCCGGATCAAACTTATGGTGGTGAGACAACCGGGTCTATGACGGATGCTTCAAATATGCATTTGGATCTGCCATGGTGGTGAAACTCTCATTTTTTATGCTTCTATCGTCTCTGCTGGGATGTCGATGATTACAAAACTAGAATATCAAGCTGACAAAGGAGAGGCACTGCAGACTGCCCTGATTGGAAATAACAGCGCTCCAGTGGCAGCCGGTATTCGGACGAAGCCAAAGCTTGAGAGTGAAAATGTCACATAGGATGACAGAGTTAAAGATGATTTTAAGATCGTTGAATCTAAACTGAGGACTGATAAATGTATCATTGATGTCAGTATTCCTTTCAGGGAAACTACCGTATGCAAGTTTCCAGTTTTGTTTGGCAGTAGTTGCAGTTATCAATTGTTTGAGACAATTTTCTATATATATGAAAACTTTCTGAAAAGAGTATCAGTCTGCTTGATAGGTCTAATGTCTTAATTGTTAGCATTCGTGCTTGTCTTGTATTCTTCACATGTTACAATCTGTCATAAGAAATGCTTATTTTCAAGGTCAAATGTAAGCTTCAAGGTAGTTTTCATGTTACTAGTGTCTTGAATTGATGATATGCTAGCATTAAGCATCGATTATGCTTTATGTAAACACAAATTCTTTGCCCCAATATAGTCATCAGTTGTGTGGTGTACGATTTATGCCTACCTACCTGAAGCATGGACTACAGGGGAAGCTTTGTTGGCTATGCTAGGGAATACATCAAATTTGATAGCAACATTGGAGGAGAATGATCTTCTTTTTGTCTTACGGGTACTCAGCCGGAATTGATATTGAATCACCAGCCATAGAATCAAACCCAGACCACTGAGACCATGGAAGCGATTGCTTTAGTGCTTCATATGTTATTTGTGAGCACGACATTTTCAAGCTTGAAACTTGCATCTCAGTATATCCACTGTCCACTAGAAGCTGACTTAATGCATATGCTGGGATGTTATACCTAGGGCAGTGCCACAAACTCATGCCACATATAACCAAGAATATTCACTGCACAGGGTTCTATCCTTGATAGCTACAGGTCTTCATACTTTCAGGAAGACCATTCCTTTAGACTGCTCTGCTACTGAAGTTTCCTATGACTGTATTAAAGCTTAGATGCTTTCACTTATTGATGCCTGTAGCAAGTTGGCTCAACTTAGTCTCCTTTACGCACAACTTAGTTTCCTTTACGCACAGGAGACTCTCTACTACTGAAGTTTCCTATGACTGTATTAAAGCTTAGATGCTTTCGCTTCAGCACAAGTAACTAGTTTTAACTTGATGTAGGGACTTGCTGCCTCGCAGCTTCCCTTGTTTATGTTTTGTATTTCACATTTTTCTTTCCAGTTATTATCATTAGCTTTGAGGGCATATGCTTGTCATCTAATGTCTAGACATGGGTTGTACAGGTTGTTTTTCCCAACCTACTCCAATATTTTCTTCTAATCTTCAAACACTTCTGGAGGGTAGGAATACCATGACCAACATGCTAACCCCTGCACATGTGGTCCTCTTTCTAGGTTCCATAAATTCTTTGTTAACCCCATTGTGGTTTTTGGGTTTAAACCCTACAACAAATTCTTATGTTTTTGGTTAATGGCAAGAGGCTTATTATACTTCGTGAGCCAAAATATGGCCGCGAAGTTCTATTATCTTGTTCTTGTGTTTATTTGGCAGCACAATGAATTATTTTATTGAGAGTTGTCGTGACTGGGAACCACTTGTATTGTTACTGAATTATTGTTTCTTGAGGGTTATGAAACATGGTCGGATTGGTTTGGCACCATTAACTTATTTAGGTTATGTTTCTTTCAAATCTATGGTTGTTAATGTGCAAGACATATTGCTGTTATTTAATATTATTGATAAAGGTCTCATCGATAGAATTTTATTTTTGTTGCGGCTCTTCATCAATTATCTATATTTTTGTTATAATATTTCCTTAACATATTATAGGCAAGGATTTTTGTTTTAAAATTTACTGGATTACCATCGTTTTGTTACGGCAACCAATTCCTATTTTCTATATGTTGCCCCTTTAATTCAATTTTGTTCACAATATTTTTATGAAATCATCAATATTGTTCAATCCTTCCCAGGGTTATGTAGGGTTATTTCCCCTTTAATAAATTTTAGAGTTTAACACAGGGTTGCATTGAACCCAGAAAGGTCCCCAGGTTGTTGCTTAGTTCGGCTCGACTAGGGGACTAAACTGGTTTCCAAACAACCTTCGATTTTTTACCAGAAATATAATTCCGAGTCTCTTTTACTATGTATATATGTACGGTTACAATGATCACACCTCAGCTTACTTTTCCAAGAGGAATCTGGTTAGGAGCTTGGGTATCTACTTACAGTGTTTTTTTATATGTAACATTAATTGCGCAAAATAGAAAATTATTTAACCATTCCTTTATTACTTACTCCAAAAGATACACATGTAAATCCTTTACATGAACAATCATATGAGTCTGCATTTTTATAGTAATCTGGAAAAAAAAATCCTAAGAAAAGAAAACTACTAATACAATTAAAAGGAAAATAATTGTTACACATCCCTTCCATAATTTTCCTTCAGGACAAGGTTTTCTTTCAAACATAGTTCTTTCCTTCTAAACACTATTCTACAAGAAATCTTTCAATGCAGATTTACTTATCTGTATTTCAAGCTGTCTGGAAATTTCATCAGAAGAGACCACACCTCCCAACCGTTTAAATTGGAAATTACTTCACACCTCACCTCGAACCTTTTCACTTCTAGAACAACAACTTAGACAATGTTTTAACAGTTAATGTCCTAAGGAATTAATATGACTTAATTCAACCTGGAACATTCAACCTTATTCATGGCTTAGGGTTTCCACTGGTTCCTAGTCTAGCTCAAGAACACCCTACAGGCAGTGTCCTGCCTTATCTCTTTCTTTCTTCTCTAAGATGCCTCCATCTTTTCTCCTCCTTTCTTCCTTGGATCTTTTTCCCACTGATATGTTTTATCTCTAGGGAGAGAAAGGAAACGATTACTATCTATAACTGTCTGGTAGTTGAAAACTGCATCCAGGGTCTTTTCCCATGAAATTTACAAAACTTGTTTATTATATATTTAAAAAAACAAACATAAAATTAAAAATAACTTTTAGCACTTAAAGGTCCACTTAGTTTTCTGCCAGTTCATAAGTTACTCAACCTAGTACAGTAAAAGTAAAAGCAAAAATATTTATAGATCCTCAGGGTGTTACATAACTCTTCCCAGATTAATCACAACGTTGTTTTAGGGGTCAACGTTCCTAACCCTCAATTATGGTTCACTGTAATACTCTTACCCGAGAAGCTTCCGTAAAACTCACATAATTACATGAGTAGAAATATTATCACTGTTTCCACCAAGAATTGTTAGAAGTTAAAATTTGTTCTTGATAATTTCTTTGTTTTCTTTATTCGGGAAAACCATTTTTGCACGGGGATAGGAATAATTGATTTTTGGTAAAATTTTAATGAGTTCTTCATAACCACCTTGAATTCATTATTCAAAGGGAAAAAGAAAAACCATTTTGGGGGAGAAGGTAGGGTCTCTGATAAAACCATTTTAGCCTACAAGAAGAATATTATGGTGTTTTAGTGGGTCATGTTGGGGTATGTGATGTTGGCGGAGGCGTTGGATTCCCTATTGTTGGCAGTCCCATGGCTGAAGACACTCAAATTGTCTCTTGTCATAGCTTTTTCATCTCTCCTATAACCAAGAATTATGCCCTTCGTTATTCTTCAACAGTTGGATATGATCAGCATGGAGAAATTTTACAAATTTTTATTTGTGTATGTACAAGGATTATATCATACATCGAATAGTGGATGAGCCCATGACCGTTATGAGAGAGTTAAATATATCTGACAATTCCAAAGAAAGATAAGTATACATGTTCTTTACATTCTTGAAAAGAAAAGACGGTATGTGAATATTTTTGGTTTTATAGTTTTATATATATGTAACAAATGATAAGTATATATGTTATTGAAGCTTTTGCAAAAAATCTATAAGAACCCTGCACATAAGAGGACAAAGATGTTTTGTATATTGTATTGAAAATAATGTAGGGATTTGTGTGGGGAAGTTAGATTATTTTTGGAAAAGAAAAAAATGTGTTTGCATGTTCTAATTGTGTTAAAGTTATGGATATTTTTTGCATACAAGTACGGTAAAAGTAAAAGTTATTATACTAGTCTTTAGTAAAAGAATGCACATAATTATCATTTACATAAAAGATTAGCCATGTTATTTTGGAAACACTACATGGTAAAAGATAAATTAGTTGTGCTAATTATTTGGAAAGAAAATGTATGAACTCATGTGCATTAAACATTAAGAAACATGATTATTTTGTTGGAAATTTGTTTATGAATCATGTGCATATAGAAAAGAACCCACATTGTTTTTCTAAAAAGATTTTGTGTTCGTGTAGAAGAAATGATGATTGTGTTAAAAGAACACATGTTGCATGCATTATTGTATTAAATTATTAGAAAAGAGAAAGGTGTGGGTATGTACGAAAGAATGGTGTTATGCATTAGACCTTTGAAAAAAAAAAATTTAGTGCATGAACAAAGAACAACCAATGTGTTATAGAAATATATATTTACATGTAGGGAAAGATTAATTGTTTTGGAATTCTTGAAACTGAAACACATGTTTAATGGTTATTATGTTTAAACTCTTCTTTTGAGAACATGGATGTGTTATTTGCATGCATGAAAATTGAACTAGTTAGTTTGATGTTTCTTGAGAGGAAATAAGTTCCTTGCATGCACCAAAATAGAACTATTGTGATGGATATTTCTTGAGAGAAAATAAGTTATTTGTGTGCACAAAATAGAATTACTATGCTTGATATTTCTTGAGAGGAAATAAGTTATCCACATGCACGACATAGAATTACTATGTTTTATTATTCTTGAAAGGAAATGTGTTATTTTCTTGTGCGAAAAATACAAATGTAGGAATTTACAAGGTAAGTTCCTCAGATAGAACACCAAAGGACACCACTCACAAACAGATCACAGATGAATACACCAATATTCTTCATGTGGTTAAAACCCTCAAAGAGGGAAACAATCCACGGTTTGAGCCAACGTGACCACTTTAGACAATTTATTAATAAAAGAAAGAAAATTTACATAAGCTTCTTTCATGAATGGTCACCCTACAAATGAACCTCCATGCTCTTTAAATAGAGATCATGGATCAATTAGGTGTTAAGCCACGAATCAAGTGTCGGTAATACTGAGGAGAGAATGAACCATCGGATCACTGAATGTCTAGAACATATCGTGACCATTGGATTGTAAATTACAAAAGTACATAATAAAGAAACACACTTTACCTAACTCTAGACTAGACCAAGTTATACTTAACTATTTCCTATGTGTTAGAATATCCTAACATCCCCCCTTAAGAACAACTTGGGATAGGATTGAAGAATGTACAAATATGACACAATAGGAGAAGGAATGAGGCATTAGAGCCTAACCCCCCTTAGTGACAACTTCCTGAACTCCAACCATAAATCAAAGTTTAGTAAACTCCACCTCTGTGAGAGCCTTTGTAAAGATGTCTGCAACTTGATCATCAATTGAACAATATTGCACTTCAAGAACATGGTCATGAATGAGCTTTCTGATGAAGTGCATGTGTAGTTCAATGTGTTTGTTGCACTGATGTTGGACTGAATCTTTGCATAGTTGAATGGCACTTTGATTATCACACTAAAGTGTAGTCGGATGTTGCTGTTGAAAGCCAAACTCTGACGTGATCTGAAGAAGCCACGGGGCTTTCTTACTAGCTTCTATGGCACCACGATACTCTTCTTCTGCTGAAGAAAGAGAAATGACACTTTGTTTCTTACAAGCCCATATAATAGGTCCATAACCAAGAGTGAACACATAACCCACTGTAGACTTCCGATCATCAAGGTCACCAGCCCAATTGAAATCAGTGAAACCAACCAATAGAGGAGATGCTTCTGCACTGTAATGAATCCAAAACTGAATTGCACCTCGAACATAATGAAGTATTATTTTAGCTTCTTTCTAATGACTTTCATGTGGGTTTTGGATAAACCGAGCAATAAGGCCAACAACAAAGGAAAGGTTAGGACGGTTATGGATCAGATACAAAATTTTTCCTACAAGTTGACGGTATAAGGTAGCATCAGCTTCAGGGGAAGTACAAGTGAATGAAAGTTTGACTCCAGACTGAAAGGGAGAAGGAGTTGGCTTACAGGCTTCCATGTGAAAGTGGCGTAGAAGATCACAAGCATACTTGGACTCGGAAAGGGAAATACCTTCCTTGGATTGCAAGACTTGAAGACCAAGAAAATAATGCAAGTGTTCTAAGTCTGTCATTTCAAACTGCCTTTTAAGGCTAGACTTCACATGGTTTATAAGGTTTGGATCACTACCAGTAATGATAAGATCATCAACATAAAGAACAAGAATGATAAGAGCCTTACCCACTTTCTTGGTGTAGACAGTATTGTCAGAATGACACCTAGAAAAGCCAATATCTAAAAGAAAGCTGTCCATTTTGACATACCAAGCCCAAGGGGCTTGCTTGAGACCATAAAGGGATTTCTTAAGCCGACATACAAGGTTGGAGTCTGGTTTTATAAAGCCAGGGGGTTGTTCCATATAGATTTCTGCATGCAAGTCCCCATGCAAAAAAGCATATTTAACATCCATCTGATGGACTTCCCATTTGAGAGAGGCAGCAAGGGAAAGAACAAGGCGGATAGAGTTCATTTTGGCAATAGGGGAGAAGGTTTCAGTATAGTCAATGCCTTCAACTTGTGAAAAACCGTTAGCAACAAGATGAGCTTTATGTTTATCAACATTTCCATCTGGTCCATACTTGGTTCTGTAAACCCATTTGCATCTAACAAGTTTTTGTCCCTTTGGAAGAAGAACAACATTCATAGCTGCGTCCCAATCTGGATGGCCTGAAGCTTCTACAAAGGTGTTAGGATCATAATTCGTTGGAGCTTAAGCTATTAAAGAAGAGACTTTATCAAACTGAGAACGAGTGCAACGCTGATATGTAGGATCACCTACAAGAGCACTTGCTGCATCCCGAGTAGCGCAGACCCATTTTGGAAGTTGAGGAGCTGAAGGAGGATCCTGAGAAGGTGGGGGAGGATTGTCATCCTCACTGTCATCATCTGAAAAAGAAATATTTTCAAAAGTAGAAGGGATAGAGAGAGATGGCACATCCGCCGAACTAGGCTCATAGGCTGATATATTTTTTGCAAACTTTACATCTATTCTAATGATACCATTTTTGGACTTAAGTGGAATAAGTCTATATCCTTTGACATCTTCAGAATATCCAACAAAAATACATTTTTCACTCTTAGGTTCTAAAGCTTTATATTTCTCATCTGGAATATGGGCCCATGCTTCACTTCCAAAAACACAAAAGTGACTTACATCTGGTTTAATTGAGATTCATGCTTCTTCTGGAGTGATATTCTTTAAAACCTTAGTAGGAGTGTGATTTACTATGTAATTTTCATAGTTAATTGCTTCTACCCAAAAATTAAGACTAAGTTCTTTAGATTGAAGCATATAATTAGCCATTTCTTTTAAAGGTGTGATTTTTCCTTTCAGCTACACTATTTTGTTGTGGAGTATATGGAACAATATGTTGCATTTGAATTCCATGCTCAGTAACAATGTAAACTTTGAAACATGAACTATAAACTCAGAATGGGAACTCTGACAAAAAAACCCCGAAAAAACATAAAAAACAATGCTAAAAACGAAAAATGTGTATACTCGAATGATGGTTTTTTTTTTTAGGGTCAATTTTGAACATGTTTTAAAAATGGCAGTGAAAACGAATTTTTTGTGTAAAAAATGTGCAAAAAACACCCTAAAAATGAAAAGTGTTGATATTAGAACAATGACTTCTTTTTAGGGTCAATTTTCAACATTTAAAAAAAAGTTAATAAAACCGAATTTTTACGTGCAACAATTGTGCAAAAAACACTCTCAAAACGAAAAGTGTTGATGCTGGAATAACACTTCTTTTTTTTAGGGTAAATTTTCAACATTTTGAAATAATGGTGTAAAAGATTTTATCGTGACTCCGAAAAACATTAAAATTTCAAAAGAATAATGAAAATATAAAATAAAAAATAAAAACAATGAAAAAAGACAAAAGAAGTTAAAAAAATAGCAAAATGTAAATAAAAATATATATTAAAAACAAAACATAAAATTAAAAAAACAAATCAATCATAGAAAAAAAAAAAAGGAAAAAAAAAAAGAAAAAGAAAAAGAAATTAAAACATTAAAAAAATATAAAGAAATAAATAATACGAAAAACATATTTTAAAAAAAATAACTCCTTTTTTTTTTAATCTCCTAAACCTAAAAAAAAATTAAGTAAGTAAAAATAGGAAAGTTTTAAAAAATTAACAAAAATTAAAAAAAAAAAAAATTAAAAACAAACTAGATAGTAAAAAAACAGGAAAAAAAAAGAAAAAAAAAAAAAGAATAAAAACATTAAAAACAAAAACAAAAATACGCTGAAATTAAAAAAAAAAAAAAAAAATTTAAAAATACATATTTTCAAATTATATATATATATATATAGATATTAAAAAAAAAAATTCAAATTTTATATTAAAATATTTACCATTTAAATTTAAAATTTAAAATTTGGATTTATATTAAAATATTTACAATTAAAATTTAAAATTTAAAATTTGGATTTGACATTGATTTAACATTTCTATTTTAAAAAAAATAAAAATTAAAAAACATTAAAAAAAACGAGCTAAATATATTTTTGTTTTTTTAAATAAAATTTAAAATATTTGAATATATATATATATATATATATATATATATATATATATATATATTAGTTTAAATACAATTAATATATTTAACAAAATTTATTTGTTATTAAAACAAAAACAATTTTGTTGCCCAACACTCATCGCTTGTGGGGCGCAACCCTTAGCTCTGGCGCCCAAGGCCACACCCCCACGGGCAACTGGGCGGTTCCGAGAATCAGATAGGCACCCCCACGAGTGGTCGGGCGGTGGCTCTTTGATTCTGAGAATCAGATAGCCACCGCCCAGTCGCCCGTGGGGACGGCTATCCGATTCTCGGAATCAGCCACCGCCCATGGGGATGGCTATCCGATTTTCGAAATCAGATAGCCACCGCCCATGGAGATGCCACCCAGGGCCGTACCCCCACGAGCGGCTGGGCGGCGCATGTAGCTCCGCCGCCGAAGGCCGTGCCCCCACGGGCGGCCGTGCCGTGCCCCAACGGGCGGTCGGGCCGTCGCTGTCCAATTCTCAGAATCGGATAGCCATTAGCCGACTGCCCGTAGGAGTAATCGGATAACCACCGCCCAACCGCATGTGGGGGCGCGGCTCTGGGCAGTAGAGTTGCATGCATATATGTTTTTAAAGTTTTAATCATAAATATACGTTTTTTGAAGTTATATATATATATATATATATATATATATATATATATATATAGATATTAAATCGAAAATATATGTTTTTCTTGAATTTTGAAATGTTGTTTTTTTTGTTTAATCCAACATATATATATTTTTTAAAATTTAAAATGCTTTATATATAGATATTATTATTATTATTATTAATTTTAATTGTTTTTAATTTTTTGTTTGAATATTTTTTGGTTTTTTTTTTAATAGTTATTTAGATTTTTTTATTTTTATTTTTTATTCAATCTAGTTTGTTTGTTTTTTTTTTTTGGTAGTTTTTTGTTAATGTTTTTTCAAATTTTTCTATTTTAGTTTATTTTCTAGTTTTTTATTTTTATTTTTTTTTCCATTTTTTTTTTGTTGTTTATGAGATAATATTTTTTTTACATTTTTTTATGTTTTTTGTTTATATATATATATATATAGATATATATATATATATATGTAAAAAAAAAATTGACATAAAAAAAATTTAAAGTGTGAAAAAATGTAACATTTAAAAAAAAATATCCACACTTAATACATTAAAAAATTTAAAGTGTCAAAAATTGTTAAATTTAGAAAATAATTACACATTTCATACATTAGAAAATTTAAAGTCAAAAAATAGGTCTTTTAAAAAAAGAACCTGATGCAAAATCACCACTTTCTAAAATCAGCATGCAAATCAATAACATTCTAAAACGTAATGTACATAAAACAAAACTTAAAGTGCCAAAAACTATGCTCTAAAAAAACCTTTTCAAAATCGGGTCAGTTGTTTGCTATCTCTACGAAACATGTAACAGCATCAGTTCCCGTTCCAAAGTTTACATTGTTGAGTGCAAAAGTTGATGTTTGTTGTTAACATATTTTCTGCGATTATCAGATCTTAGCTTAAGAATTTGATGTACATATTGTTTCTCAACAAAGGCCTTAAAGGCTAAGAACATGTTAAATACTTCACTCTTGAGCTTTAAGAAATATACCCAAGTGCGTCTGGAGAAATCATCAATGAAGGTTAAGAAATACTTGTAGCTAGAGAATGAAACAACTGGAAGTGGACCACATAAATCATTATGCACAATATGTAAAGGGGATGAGGCGTGCCATGAGGCATGTTTTTCAAAACTATCCCGATGATGTTTTCCGAGTACACATCCAGAACAAACACCATCTCTGCAAGATACCATAGGAAGATCTGTCACCATATTTTCTTTACATAGATTTTGAAGGTAACGATAGTTTAATTGACCAAATCGCTCATGCGAAAGTTTTCTCACTTCATCATTATGAGCAACAAATACCAATGGAAGAGTTGATGACCCAAAGTTGTTAAATTTATACAACCTTGTAGAATCATCAGCAATGCCAGTAACTAAAATCTGTTTAGGATCTCTTAAGTCCTTAATTACAACATTGTGAAGTGAAAATTCAATGATTTTACCTTCACCTGAATGAGTTATCTGATATATAGATAGAAGGTTGCAAGATAAGAAAGGAACACATAGTACATCATTAAATTGACCATTGTTTAGATGAACAGTTCTAGTCCCTACAACACTAAGAGATTTCTAATCACCAACATATATATTTTTGGTGTTACAATCATTTAAAGAAGAAAACATGGTTCTGTTTTTGGCCATGTGATAAGAAGCTCCAGAATCAAGGAGCCACTCATGAGAATGAGAAGAAGAAGATATATTTAGTGCATAACCAGACCGAGATGCTTGACAACCACATGCAGAAAGTGTTATTCCTGAATATGAATTTTAAGTTGAAGAATGCTCCAAATGGATGTTATGCTTTTTCATTGCTGCTTCCAAGGCTTCCATCTTCTTAAAGCATTTGGATTCTAAGTTGGCATCTCGATTACAAAAGTTGCAATTTCTATCAGTCTTCTTCCCTTTGTTTTTATTTGCCTTATCATTTTGTTGAATTGATTTTTCATTTTGAGACTGAAATTGCTTAGGACCCTTGTTTGGTTTAGGACCATTCTTTTTAGGATACTACTTCCTAGGATTGTTTGAATTTGGTTGTTGTTGGGCAGCTAAGGATTTCTTAGAAGAGTTTCCAAGATTAAAAAGGCCAAGATGTAAGAGTTTTTCTCATTCTCTTCGTAAAGAATGACAAAAGGCATTAAAAGAGGGGGACTTGTAGTCTTGTACTTGAGAAATAAAGGCTTCTCTAGTAGAATGGAAGGTGGAAACAAACACAAAGTAGATTGATCCCAACTTAGTAAGAATGGAATAGATAAGGCTACCATCTTCTTTCTTAACCTTAACACCTTCCAAGAGAAGTCTAAGGGTCTTGAACTTTAACAAAAAAATCTTCAATGGAAGAAAAAATATTGGGGTCCAACGTAAGCAACTCATTTTCGAGTTGATGGGCTCTAATTTCATTTTTAATTCCAAAAACTTTAGTGAGTTGTTTCATTGTTTCATTAAGGGTATCAAGTTCTGTGATATGGAATTTAAGGTCTAGAGAAATAGTCATCTCTATCAACCCACGTTCTTGATCTTGTCTATTTTCCCATTTGGTTGCATTATTTCATCTCTAGGTTTAGTTTCATGGCCTGAGGCTATTTTGTAAAGACCTTTAATTCTAAGTAAATCCATAATGTAGGACCACCATTGGAAGTAGTTGGTGCTGTCAAGAATAACTTGAAACAAACTTTCCATTTTAATAGAAACTGAAGCTGTAGATGTTGAAACTAAGTGTTCCAATAAAAAATCTCAAAAAATTAGGCTGATTAAAAAAAAAACAGCTTACGGTTAAGAAGTTATGGATTTTTGAAAAAAAATTGTTGAAGATGCCGATGAAGTGCGTGAATGTGCAGAAGTGAATGATAATGTTATATTAAAAAAAAAACTCATTTCCAAACTTAATCTAATTAGCTCACTTGAAAAAAAAATTATGTGACCCACTTTTATAAATAAGTGAAAGTCATTTTTACAATGGTACTTTATGAGTTACCCACTAAATTGTAACTTAAATAAAAGATAAAGAGACTTTAGAATTATAAGTGACTCACTTTTTATAATGGGTGAGAACATTTTTACATAAAATAACTTTAAAACATAAATTACATGTGCTTTTTGAAAAAGTAACTGGACAAAAAGAAAGATTTGAACTCAAGACCTTTATTCTCATAAAGTAATTTTGGACCAAGTGAGCTAGAATAAAAGGTTAGTAATTTTTGGAAAAGATGAGGGTTTTTTTTTGTCACTGAAACTTTGGGGTGTGTGCTTACTTGAAAAAGCTCTTTTTGCTTACAAAGCAAAAAACCACACAACTCAACACAAGCATACAAAAAAAACCAAACCGTATGGCTTGAAGTTAGCTTTCACCAGAAACTAAATATTTTCCTCAATGTTTCTGATTTTTCGAGATCACACTAAAGCGCGGCGGAAAAAAAACATAAGCATGAGAAAAATCCTTCATTTCTATTTCTGATTTGCCCAAATCGCACAGAGACGCAGGGCAAAGAGTATACGCAGAAATGAAAGGTATGGATTTGGTAACAAAAAAAACGGAGAGCTAAAAAAACCGAAATAAACAGAGAGATGAATAACTAAAACTGCAAATAAAGACTGTATACCTCCAGATCTTAAAAATGACGCAGCCAGGGCTATCAGAAACCTTTTCGTGTGAAACGAAAGGGGTTCCTCACTAGAATAGATGCTCCTAACACAATAGAGAAGTCCTCTCGGCCTGAAAGCAATCAGAAACAATAGATATAGGAAAAGACAGTCGCATGCACTTGTGCCAGCTTTAGATTTGGATCACCAATAGATACAGCCCTCAAATAGCTCTGATACCATGTAGGAATTTACAGGGTAATTTCCTCACATAGAACACCAAAGGACACTGCTCACAAACAGATCACAAATCAATACACCAGTATCCTTCATGTGGTTAAAACCCTCAAAGAGGTAAAAAGTCCACAGCCTGAGCCAACGCGGCCACTTGAGGCAATTTATTAATACAAGAAAGAAAATTTACATAAGCTTCTCTAATGAATGGTCACCCTACAAATGACCCTCCATGCTTTCTAAATAAAGATCATGGACCAATCGGGTGTTAAGCCACGGATCAAGTGTCGATAATACCGAGGAGAGAATGAACTGTTGGATCACTTAATGTCTATAACATATCGTGACCGTCGGATTGTAAGTTACAAAAGTACATAGTAAAGAAACACACTTTACCTAACTCTACACTAGACCAAGTTATACTTAACTATTTCCTATGTGTCGGAATATCCTAACAAGAAATATTGTGTTTGATCTCTTGAAAGGAGATCAAATATTTGCATCCATGAAAAGTACATCTTAATGATGCTGGATTCTTTGAAAATAATTATGCATCCATGGCCTTTTGAAGAGAAACAAGAATTTGTGTGTAGTGTTAGGCCTTTTGAAGAGAAACAAGAATTTGTGTGCAGCGTCAGGCCTTTTAAAGAGAAACAAGAATTTGCGTGCAGAAAAGAATAATCATTATGTTAGACCTTGGCAGAGAAACGAGTAATCACATGTAATAAATGCATTAACTTTCCTTTGGAAAAATAAAATATATCCGTACGCAATAAATAATAACTAGAACATTAGTTTTCTTTTGAAATAAAGCATGTATTTGTGTGTACAGTAGACTTTGTAAATAGCCTTACCTTGGGAAAAATGCTTTTGGAAAAGGACTTGTATTTGCATGTATGATAGTAGTATCTATTATGTTAGCTTTACCTTAGAAAGGGACATGAATTTGCATGCATAATAGTAATAATAATAATATCTATTGTATTGGAAAGATTACTTAGTTACATGCATAAAGAAGAAGTTGAGATGCTAACTTTCTTTAAATATTTTTTTTATCTAGTTACATACACAGAAAACAAAGCTAAGTTGTTAGTATCCTTTTAATGAAAATGGATGGTTACAGTGGTTTTCCTTTGGATAGGAACGTGTGGTTGTGCGAGAAGGATCATAGTAAGGTGGTGTTTATTTTGACATGCTTTGATAATTATTTTCTTATAATTAATACATGAGAAATGTTGTTAGAAGAAGCATGTTGTGATATTATATTTACATTTCATGCTTTCATATGAGTAGATGTTGAATAATCACTAATAAATATTTATTATTGGTTGATTAATAATTTATGTAATCATGATATCAACATATGCTGGCGAAAACAATGGCAGGAAATGATGGTGACTTTTGTAAATGACAGATTATGTTTAACAGGGTGGCAGGTAAAGAATTAATGGTCCATGCAGATGAGTGTGCACTGCAGGATGGTCCATTGATGGAACAACCAGACCATAAAGATATAAATATTGAAAATTTGTGGGTAAATGATATCATGATGATTGTAATAGATTTTAGCTAGATATTTTGTATTTAGTTATTTTCTTATAATTAATACATGAGCAATGTTGTTAGAAGAAGCATGTTGTGATATTATATTTACATTTCATGCTTTCATATGAGTAGATGTTGAATAATCACTATTAAATCTTTATTATTGGTTTATTAATAATTTATGTAATCATGATATCAACATATGCTGGCGACAACAATGGCAGGAAATGATGGTGACTTTTGTAAATGACAGATTATGTTTAACATGGTGGAAGGTAAAGAATTAATGGTCCATGTAGATGAGTGTGCGCTGTAGGATGGTCCATTGATGGAACAACCAGGCCGCAAAGATATAAATATTGAAAATTTGTGGGTAAATGATATCATGATTATTGTAATAGATTTTAGCTAGATATTTTGTATTTAAATGACATTTCCTTGTAATATTTTATGAAAATGATTAAGGGATGGACTCTCTTATAAGAAATTGAGTGAGGGGTGAACATCCTCATGAGCGTTTAATAATAAAATTAAACATTTGTTGGTTTTCACCTTACGAGGTTTCTAGGGTATATCAGTGTCTAATAATATGGTTATTTGTTGTGCTACTTTTATGATGTGGAATCCTTGCATGAGTCGATGTCTATAATATCAAGTATGTGATTGACTAATCGAGTTAAAGGAATCATGAAAATAATGCAAAGTTACATATGAAAGTTTATGTTAATATGCTACAACAGTGGTTGTTGATGGTTATGTAACTTACTATTCATTTACTAAAGTTACAATATGTAATAATAAAGATTTTATCTAGTGGTTAACGATAAATCTGGAATAGTAATTTGGATAGTTATCTGTGGGTAAATTGTGTAAAAATTTTCTAATCCTATGCATTCCCATGCGAGGTTACCCGGGGATGTTACATTCACCATCAAGACATGGATGGAGGTATGATCTAACACATAATTAATAATGTGGAGATGCTTCAGAGAATAACGAAGATGAATATTAGAAATTCAACAACATTTTAGTCAAAAACAATAAAATAATCATTTAATAAATTCTAGACACTCAACTTCAACCAGTCAAAAAACATAAAAATGAAAAGAAACTAAAGAATTAAAAAAATGAAAATAAATTAGAAAAATATGATAGAAATAACTATTAGAGTGGAAAAAATAAAAGAGAAATCCACAAAATAAGTGATAATTATAGGGGAAAGAAAATACCTAAAAAGGAAAATATATAAATTAATTAACTAATTAATTAAAATAGAGTCAAGCAAATAATAATGAAAATAATGAAAAGAAACCATAAACCAATTTAATTAACTAATTTTAAAATAAGAACAGAATTTTTTTTTTCTCGTTAAGACTATGCTATTCTATTATGTACATAAACAGGAAAACAGTTACAGTCATGCGGTCATGTTGCCAGAGGCCAAGAATGGCATTCTGGACTGACAGTAATCAGAAAAACCTCCCACACCTGTGCCACAGCATCAAGACAAATCACCCACGCAGGGGCCCTAACACGTAGACAAGTCACCCGCGCAGGGGCATCACCACTGAGACAAATCACCCACGCAGGGGTATCACCACTGAGAAAAACCACCCACGCAGGGGCGCCACCACTGAGACAGATCACCCACACAGGGGCGATAAACCGTTTAGGAGCAGTAAAAGCGAAAATTGACATCCCACGCAGGGGCACAAAAAGGAAAAAGAAAACTATCATATGGAGCCCTTGCATGGGCATTGACAAACATTGAACATGAAAATTCTCGAAACAAACAGGAACAACCACAGTATACAGAGGGCCATGGTAGCAAACGAAGCAAAACATAAGAGAACCTGAGCAGCGCCTGAAGGGGAGAACCGGAGCGAACGGATTACTATTCGTCTGGTTCCTCCTCGATGATCCAGCACATACCTTCCGGGAGAGGGTCCCATGCGGCTTTGTCCTTCTCTGGCGGAGGTGCTGCCTGAGTCGATGGCGGAGGTGCTGCCTGAGTCGAAGGTGGAATGTCAGCATGCTCTGGGCGGACCTCTGGCAAACCCTCAGCGTCCCCAGAGCTTCCAGCTTGGTGCGGCTTTGTGCTGGGCTGTTCCTCGCCCTCTTCCTTCGGTTCTTCAAGAAAAAGGACCGAGACATGGGCGTTGATGCGAGAATTGCCCTGAGAATTGCTGAAGGAGAAGACTGCGGTTCCAAACGCAGGTAGCGGAGCTGAATCCGGATCTGGATTGCTGGTGTCCAGGAAGTGGCTCGACTGGATTGGATTAGCCTCGGCAACTTGGTGGCATAGACATCTACAGCAGCGGGAGGGGGGAGTTGCCACTGAGGGGCGAGAGGACCCGCCTCTGCTAGTGCCTCGACGGCTGAGGAGGCGCTGTCGGGGCTTGACCATGTTTCCACTGTTAGCAGGAAAACGAAACAGAGCAGGATAAGAGGAGTCAGAGAAATTGAGACCTGAAACCACCCTCTCAGACCTGAAACCACTATCAATTGCCAAAGGGGCGACGTGAGCTCCAGCTCTGTGAGCCGTCGACCATAAGCCCACTCCCGAAATCTGAACTCGACCCAACACATGACATTCCCATGCCTCACCATTCTTATGCTCCTCTGCTCTTCCTCGAGCTCCACAAGCCATAACTGCACTCTGAATGCTCGATTGAAACCCGGACGGAGCAATGAATTGTCGTCCCTTATCGCCCCTGCACCCACGCTTGAGCTCCATGGCGGCGGATCGCAGTTAATGCGCGTCTTATGCTTGGGGCTGCCCATGGTGACCATGTGGCACCGCCTTCTCCGCTGTCGTGTCACCCGCATCCGGGGAGGCAGCATCGCTTTGGACCAGCCTATCAAAGTCCTGAGCCTGGGCATTATCTGGTATAATGGCCGATGTTCCTGTGAGGAGATTATGATCCTTATCTGCTCCTATGTTAGCTAAGAGGTCAGCGACCTTGTTTCCTTCTCTTTTTGTATGGATGAAGGTGATGGCCCTGTTGCTGCGGAGAGCTTGTTCAATGGCTTCTAGTCTGGCTGCGAGTCTCCAGCTGTTTGTGATTTTTTTCGCTTGTGAGCCATTCTGCAGTCTCTTGGCCATGTTTATTAGAATCTGGGAGTCTCCTTCCACAATCAAGGGTTGAAGATTGAGGTTCCAAGCGAGAAGGAGTCCTTGCCATAGTCCTTCAATCTCCGCCGAGTTGTTGGTGTCCCAACCCAAGGATCCGAAGTATATCTGCAGGGGAGTGCCTTCGTGATTCCTAAGGATACCTCCAAAACCTGCCTTTCCAGGGTTACCTTTGGAAGCCCCGTCAAAGTTGAGCTTATAAGAGTGTTTAGGAGGGGCGATCCAAGAGCCTCTGATTGTACTGCTGCTTGTGGAGGAGCTGTTCTTGTGTTGGGTCTGAGGTAGGTGCAATTGCCAGTTGCTTAGAATGCCTTTTTCGACATCTAGGGATGGAAGATCTTCCGGGGTCCAAGAGTGGAGCAGCAGCGTCTCATTGAGGTTCCCACATAGTCTGGTCCATATGTCTTCAATCCTTGAGCTTTGATTTTTGAATATACGTTTATTCCTTTCCTTCCATATCCCCCATAAGATGAGTCCAGGGAGCAGGTTCCACAAGCAGTTGAGAAGCTCGCTCTTGTAAGGATTCTGCGGCCAATGTCTTAGGGAGTCGGTTATATCGTTCTTTGTTCTGCATCTTTTTTGACATCTGAAGCTAGCCTTTTCCCATAGTAGATTGGCTAGGGGGCAGGAGTCCAAGAGGTGTTGGAGCGTTTCCTCATTTTGATTGCAATTGGGGCACATCGATGGACCATGAAAATTTCTTCTTCTTAGTTTGTCCCAAGTGAGGATTCTTTTGTGACTAACCAGCCATAGGAAGTAAGAGACTTTGGGCCAGGAACCAAGACCCCATATTTTGCTCCAGATTGGATCAGAGGGGTTATTGCTGTTGCAAACTATCTTGTAGGCTTCTGAAGTGGAAAAGTCACCTTTTGGTCGGTATCCCCATCTTAGGATGTCATTGCCTTCGTCGTGTCTGATTCTTCTTTTTCCAAGCTCCTTCTCCAATTCCCCTATATCCTGAAGGTTTGTGAAGTTGATTAACTAATTACCCTGTTTCCACTTCCTGAATCCGTGCTCCGTTTCTTGCATCCAGAAGTGATGGATCTTTTCTTGTTGCTGCTCCAGGCTTACAAGATCTAGAGGAGAATTAAGAATGTGAGTAAGCTTTGGCTGCTGGTTCCATGCATCTGTCCAAAATCTAGCCATTTTTCCATCCCTGACCTCCCAAAAACTGTGCTGCTGTATTAGCTGGAAGTGTTGTTTGGCCGCGTTCCAAATTAGCGATCCTTTTTCCGTGGGGGTAAACCGGACGAGCTCCTCCTGAGGTCGATTATTAGCATATTTAGCTGTCCAAATTTTTGCCCAGGGTTTTTCTGGATTGGTGATCCAGTGCCACCATATTTTGGCACTCATGATGGAGTTACTATGCTCCGGGTCTCTTAGACCAATACCCCCTTTATCTTTTGGTTGACAAACTGTGGGCCATTTGACTAACGCCCATTTGCGATTAGTTGCCGAACCTCCCCATAGAAAGCTACGCTGAATATTCCTGATACTTTTTAAGACCCATTTGGGTGCAGCAAGGATTGAAAAAAGGTACAGGGGTATTGCCTGAAGAACTGACTTAATGAGCACAACCCGGCTGGCCAGGTTGAGAGATCTGTGCGTCCAAAGATTGAGACGAGACTCAAGCTTCTCAATGAGAGTACGCCAAGAGGAGTGCTTTATAGCTGAGGCAGTGAGGGGGGCTCCTAGGTATTTAGAGGGAAGGGAGGCCGTGGGAAAGCCAAGGATTCGGGTAACTGCCGATTTAACAGGAGGAGGCGTGTGAAAGAAGAATATCTGTGATTTGGTACAGTTAACATCAGTGCCAGATGCTTCAGCAAAGTCATTGAGCAGGGATTTGAGGCAAGCGGCTTCCTGGACCGAGGGGTATCCAAACAGCATGGTGTCATCAACAAATTGCTGATGAGATGTGGCAGGGGTATTGTGAACTGAAAGACCTTTGAGGAGGCCGGATTGGAGAGCTTGCTTAATGTGACGGCCAAGCCCTTCTGCCATCAGAACAAAGAGGAAGGGGGATAGGGGATCCCCTTGCCTAATTCCTCTTGATGGCTTGAAGGGTCGGGAAGGGATTCCATTCACAAGGATGGAGAATTGAGTGGAATTAATTAAGTTCATGATCCAGCGAATCCACATAGTGCTAAAACCAAAAGCCTTTAGCATTTGCTGAATGAAAGTCCAGCTGAGTTTATCAAAAGCCTTAGAAAGATCTAACTTAAGAAGCATACCTGCCTGTTTTGATTGTTTGAGGGAGTGTATAATCTCGTGCGTGAGGAGTATACCGTCCATGATCTGTCTTCCTTCCACGTAACCCGACTGTTCCGGAGATATGAGCAGCGGGAGCAGTGGCTTCAGCCGATTAGCCACCACTTTAGATATGACTTTGTAGATGACATTACAAAGTGCAATCGGCCTGAATTTGTCAGGAGTTATTGAGTCCTCCTCTTTGGGGATGAGGGAAATGAAGGTGGTATTGAGAGAAGGCAGCATCTAGTGGAGAGCTCTCGATTCCTCAATGATTTGCCAGACTTCCTGTTTTATCAACTCCCAGAAGGTGTGAAAGAATGTAGTGGTAAATCCATCCGGTCCGGGGGCTTTTCCTTCCTTAAGCTGGGACATTGCCTCATCCACCTCTTGAGGCTGAATCGGTCGGAGGAGAAGCTCATTGTGTTCCTCCGTAATGATCCTTGGCACATTGTTGGTGATTCTTTCAATTGCCTGACGTCTGTCTCCTTCCGGCTCTTGAAGGATCTGGTTGAAGTGATTGCGAAATTCTTCCTCGATTTCCTCATGCGTTTCTACCTTCACCCCTCCTTGCTTTTGGATAAACGGGATGCTATTGTGCATTCTTCTCTGAATGGTGGTTCTGTGGAAGAATTTGGTGTTGCGTTCTCCCTCCTTCAACCATCTTATTCTGGATTTTTGCTTCCAGTAGACTTCCTCTTGCTTCTGCCTTTCCTCGATCTGTCTGTGGATACGTCGTTCCTGTTCCAAGGTCCCTTCAGTGTGTCCCTCTGTGGATATTCTTTATTGGAGATCAATCAGTTCCTGATTGAGATCTTTCTGCTCTTTGAAAATATCTCCAAAGGTTTCTCTGTTCCAGCGTTTTAGGTGGTTTTTAAGGAACCGGAGCTTCTGTTGGAATTTATACATCTTTGACCCGTCTAGGGGAATAAAAGATGTCCATGTGGTTTTGACAAAGTCTTTGAACTCAGGATGCGTGAGCCAAAATCCTTCGAAGCAGAAGGGTCTTCGAGTCTGATCGCCAGGTCGTTGCCATTGGAGGACTATCGGCCAATGGTCCGAGCCGGTATGTGGAAGAATTGCAGCTGTGATGTCACCTCCAAGGTGGATCGCATTATCTGAGATGAGGAAGCGATCTAGTTTGGATGCGATTTGGTGTTTTCCCGCTCTGCGATTGCTCCATGTGAAGGTACCATTGCAAAAAGGCAGGTCTATGAGGGAGGCGTTTTGAATGAAGTTCTTGAAATGGATGTCTTCTTGTTCCATTCTATATCTCCCCCCAATCTTCTCCTCTAGCTTGGTGATCATATTAAAATCCCCTCCGATGATCCAGAGTGGGTGCCTCCTGTTATTGTTCAATGCCTCTATGGTGTCTAGAAGCGCAATTTTGCTCCCTGTATCCTGCGGGAAATAAACATTTGAGAGATTTCCATGGACGTTCGTACCCAAAATGTGGAAGGCTGCCTGTATGAGGTGATGAGAAGCGTGGAAATCTGAGAGATTTAACGCTTGAGTATTCCATGCAATGGCCAGCCCCCCTGACGCTCCAGATGCATCGACTGCTACTGAACGACATCCTGGCCAAGCTTTTGTGAGAATGCTACCTAGAGTAGATCCATTACATTTGGTTTCCTGGAGTAAGCATATTTGCGGCTTTTCCATTTTAATCATGTTTTTTAACATTCTAAGTTTCCCTGGGCTATTGAGCCCTCTTAGGTTCCATGATACCAGCTTCATGGTTCAACTATTTGTAGAGGGTTTATAGTACTTTGTCAATTTCGCATACCTGCCTGAGTCTACCAGGAGTTTCCAATCTCGATCGTTCTCTGTAGATATGTTCTTCGTCCTCTCTTTTTGGTTTCTTTTGGGGGATGGCTTCCATCCCACTGGCTTCCTGGTTGGATCCCTAGTTGCTGTTGCTGGTAAGCTCTCGAGATAACCACCTCCAGCTTGCTGAGTTGGGTTTCAGTTATGCTATCATATGCTTTCGTTTTGCATGCTAGTTCCAGTTCCAGAATGTCTAGGCCATGCAAGTCTATGCTTTCTGGTTCTTCTTCCATCGGTTGCATCTGGTTGCCTTCTGCCCCTTTTATCTCTGAGCTAGAGGGAGGGTCTAGCTTTCCATCAATTTCCATATCCTTTTCTTTCTCTGTTGGTTCTTTCCTGTCTCCTGAGGGGAAATCATGGAGGATTATGGGGGATTGGCGTTTGGGGGAAGAAGCTGGGGGAGGGAGGGGGGCAGAGGATGAGGGATGGGAAGGGTTAGACTCAGAGATAGGGGGAAGATCATCAGAGGATTGAGCCAGGATTTCGAAACTGTTCTTAGAAGCTTGGCCAAAAGTGTTGTTTTGCTGGGGCTTGAGCCCATTAGAAGGTTTCTTGTGCGCTCGTCTACGGCTTGGGGCTTTGGTGAAGCCATCCTGGGAAGCAGAAGCCAAAGGATCAGGTGAGGTGGCTTTGGTGTTCAGGGGACAGTCACGGAAAAGATGCCCAAGAGCATGGCATCTTCGGCACCGGAAGGGTACATGCTCATAGTCCAAGGGTTGAGTCCATTCTTCGTCACGGTGGGAGAGACTTACCGATTCTGGTAATGCTTCATTCAGTCGCATGAAGACGCAGATGTGAGTGTAGGAAATGAATCTGAGCAGCTTGGTCTCTTCTGCAGTCCTGATGTACTCCCCTAGCCCATTTCCTATTTTCTTGAGTACGTCCTCGCCCCAAAATTCATCTAGAAGACCATACATTCTGATCTAGAGTGGCGCCCATGTGAGATCTTCCTTATCCGGATTGAATCTCGGTATCCAATCTCTCATGTACAAGCCCGCAGCGTTGAAGAAGTGAGGCCCTGTTCCCAGTACCCTGAGTTTGTCCTCAATACAATAAAAAATAACTGTGAAGAAGCCCTTCGGCCCTAGCTGCAGGGTGACGTCTCCTTTTGGCTTCCATTTCGCTGCGATCCACCCGTATAAGGCTCTTTCCGTGGGCCAAAACCCTATAAACTTCCCAATAATGGTGTGATCCCTCATGAACTCGATTCGTGCATCTATCTTGTCTCCAGGTAGCTCTATTCGTGGCCTTTCTGTGGCTATTGGCTTGCATGTTGTTGAGGATACTTTTGGTGTTTCCTCCGGATTTTTCCCTCTGTCTTGAGTGACGCTGGCTGGGTCCTTTCGTGCTCCTGTTTTCTTGTTTCCTTGCTGCTGCCTGTTCCCGTTGTTCAAGATCTCCCTGTCAACCGATCCGAATAGGAACGCCTGCTCCAGATCATGCTGCATTGGGGAGGGCTCTGATGCCCCCCCCCCCTCGAGTATTTTCCATAAAGCCGCTCTAATGCTCTGTCTTTCTGCTACGCGCCAGTGGATGCGGTCTGGTTTGTGAGCAGGGCCAGAGCTGTACTGTCTGCGCCGTTGATGCTTTCGCAGAAACCCTAATCACTACGGCTGCCCAGAGCTCCTTTCCCAGTTCTTTGCATTGATTTCTTGTCTTAAAATAAGAACAAAATTAAAAATATACTCAAATAAAAATAAGAGTACAAAAGTTGAATTAAAATAAGGAAAGTAACCTCAAACAAAAAAAAATAAAAAAATAATAATAATAATACTAATAATAATAATTTAGTTAATACAAAATAAATGAATCATAATAATATTAGAACAAATAATAACAAATTATCAAATAATAATAAATGATCATACAGAGGAAAAAATAATAAAAACGATGAAGGAGGAAGAATGAAAAAAATGCCTAAAATAATAATAAAGGGTTAGTTTAATAACTATTAATAACTACCCCCGATTGGGGTGGTTAATATGATGAGACGGGAAGGCAGTACAGGGACGCGGGGTGGCAATTATGAGCCACCTTACAGCAGGTGAATGCAGGTGGCAGAGAAAGGCGGTACAGCAGATCAGAAGAGGGCGACAGGTGAGCAAGAGTGGATACGGGTGGAGGCATAAGGGTAAGCATGCAAGGAGCATCCTCGAGGTGAATGGAGGAAGGAAAGAAAAGGTGGTAGACGGAGCAGGAGAAACTACTCAGGATCGACCTCCGGGGCTGGGGAAAACTCAGAGCAAGAAAACTGAGGACGGAATGAGGACTGCAATGCCGGGGAACAGGGGAGGAAGACCTGCGCGAGCAGAAGGCACTAAGTCAGAACAATGGGAAGAAGAGGAACAGACCCGCGCAAACACAGAGGAGATATATGACCTGGAACGGGATAGGCAACAACAGGTAAGAAGAAGTGATAGAGGTAAAGGGAGAATTCTGGAGAATACAAGACAAGCAGCGGAGGATATAGGAGAAAGGAAAGCCAGGGACCGAGAAGAGGAAACCGACATGGGAGCACCAACCAGAGAAGTAGGACAGGGAAGCGGGGCAAGGGAATACAATGCAGGCAGAGCAGGACGAGGAAGGGGTCGCAGGGGGAGAAGGGGATGGTGGCAAGCTGGTCGACAGGATTAGGGATGCACCAGAACAGCAGGAACCAAACGCGGAAGGAAAACGATGAATCGCCAGGTGCAGTATGCAGAGAGGGCATATTGCAAAGACACGCATGCAGACATTAGGAGAATAATTCAGCATCTGGAAGAGGAAGCGACCCAGGAGCAGTCAGAGTCTGAGATGGAGGATTGGGAATACCTGTTACCAGACCCTGGCAATACCAGAGGTCGTATGTCCCTGTATAAACAGGCCTTACATGTGTATTGGGTCATGAAGCGATTGTTAGCTAAGGCTATGGAGCAGGTAGCCATGGAGATGGCTGAACTAGCCCAAGGCATTCCTAATCTAAAGAAAGAGATAAACAACCTTCAGATAACCATCATGATGCAAGATGGCAAGCTTGACGAGATACAGCAGCAGCTAAAGAAGTTCACTCAGGAGGTTAAAGAGGAGGAGCATCAGCCGAGCGCAATGGAAGAATGACTCTGTCAAGATATGTCTATTTCTTCTTTAGTTAGGAAGTAGAAAAGCATGCCACCCTCTGTTAATTTTCATAATGCAGCTAGTAAACAGTGGTAGTTTTTTTGAATGGATAGTTTATATAGCATGGACAAACAGACTAGTTAAATTTTGTTTTTGGATGGCCATTAAGAACTTCAGATGGCCAATAGACCCGGTTTCCCTTCGGGGCGGGTTGAGGCCATCGTATGTATGCACTGGTTTTAACCCGTTATAATAGAAATGGTTCCACCTTAGCTTACAAAAAAAAAACTATTAATAACTATAAAGGATTAATATGAAGTAAAATTAAACTAATAAAAAAATTGAATAATATGAGATACTGAATAGATATATATATATATATATATATATATATCTATATATATATATATATATATATATATCTATATATATATATATATATATAAAAATATATATATATAACCCCTAGTGTCTATTCAAATTGCTAGCATGGTTTTCAATTTCTGTAGCTTCTGTGAACTTCCTATGATGGCAAGGATTGGGTCATTGCCAGGATTGATCACTTCCATCACGGGAAGTTCAAGGAAGCTATAGAAATTGAGAAGCATGCTAGCAATTTGAATAGAAGCAAGGGGTGAAAGATTAGTAGTAGTTGGATTCTGCCATTTTTTCCTAAATATTTTATTTATTATTAATTTTTCTAGTATTTCATATTAGTATTTTATTATTATTTTAATATTACTTCATGTTAGCCTCTTATAGTTATTAATAGTTATTAAAGTAACCCCTTATTATTATTTTCACCATTTTTTTCATTCTTCTTCCTTTATACTTTTTATTCTTTTTTCTTTTATATGTTAATTTATTATCATTTGTTTATTTTTTTTTCCCATGGAAAAAAGTCGTAATTTCTATTGATATATAAGAAATTACATTTTGTAGATGCCGAGGCATATGCATGTGGAGGCAAGATTGCCTGTCAAGATACATAAGACTGTCCAAAAAAGATATAAAAACTTAACAGTTGTATCTCCACGTAGGGAGTCTGTTATCAGCTATATTGTGACTATGCCTTCTCTCTAACAGATAGAGAGAAATAGTCCAAAATTGTAATGTCTCTGCGCAGAGAGAGAAAACTATATACCAAAAACCAAAACTGTATGTCCAAAGTCATATATATGAACCACTAAAGTAGATACAAGAACCATAATTTATACAATATGAGCAGAAAGTATTAGGGCTTATAGCCCATTTTGACCAAGTTCCACAAAAGGTATGTGATAGTATTGATGGAAGGACCCATCAATTTCCTCCTGAATCACCCAGTGATTGCCCTGTCTATGCGCTGCCTCTTTTGAAAGATGATTTTCCCCCGTGTTTTTCTCCCTGTAAATGTGGTGACAGACAAAGGAGTCAAATGAGGATATCAATCTTTGAGATTCTCCTAGTATGTGCCGCAAAGAAAATGCATTACAATGGGATGCATTATTAAGCCAATTACAAATGATTTTGGAGTCACCAAACAACTGTAGATGACTGCAGTGTTGTTCCAAAGAAAAATGAATGAGATGTTTAGCAGTACTGAGTTCAGCATAATTATTAGTTCCCCTGCCTAGATTAATTTGGATCTTAAAACAGTGAGAATCATTTAGGTAAAGAATGGCTCCTCCACCACATCCTGCCTCCTGTGCGGATCCATCAAAATATGCCCACAGTTTTGATTTGTCTATGGTTTCAGGAATGATGGTGCGGGGAGGGGTATTGGTATCCTCCTCGGGAAGAAGATCAAAATCAGCGATAGTATGGAGCAGTATAGTTGGCCAATGAGGGGCTTTGTGGTTGAATATAGAATGGTTTCTAGCAATCCATATAGACCAGCAGGCTAGAAGGGGCATGTTCCTGGCTTTTCCAATATGGTTTTGACACCAAGTACTCCAGGCATCCAGAATGTTATGCCCTTGCCAGGCTTTTAGGAATGGATAGTGTGCAATGATGCAATTCCAATATTCCTTTGAGGATGGGCAATTTAGGAAGAGATGTTCAGTACTCTCTTCATCATTGCGACACAGATGACACCAAAAAGGGCCATGAAAGGACCTTTTCATCAGATTAGACCCTGTAGGGATCTTATCAAACAGTATGTTCCACAGCAGTAGACGGGTACGGGGGGCCGCCTTAAGCTTCCAGAGTAATCTCCAAGTCGGGTTGATGTTCTGAGGCTTGTAAGGTTCCATAAGTCTGATGTAGCCCTCTTTTGGAGAGTATGTTCCGTGTTTGGAAAAATCCCAAATAACCTCGTCCGGTTCTTCAATCAGATGGATATGTGCTTGTGTGAGCGCTTCAGTGTATTCCTGCCAATTAAGTCACCACTATTCGGGGATGTCCAAGTCATGAGCCGATTTCCATGCCTGCTGAAGAAAGGTAGAATTATTTTTGTCACCAATGTGTTTAATGTGGGTGATACCCCTGCTGTTTAGGTACCTAATCAAGCCTGCTGGCAGTCTGTCTGCATTACCATAGCCAACCCATGGATCTTTGCCAATAAAAACAACATTTCCTTCGTTTATTCTCCACGTGATACCTCCTCGAAGAAGTGGTAATGCATTCATAACCGCCTTCCAAATATTGGAGATGTTATTACTTGTTTCATGTAGCTGTCTGAACCAGTCCATCAGGTTCATGGGCCAGATGTATTTCACTTGTGCAACCTGGGACCAGAGACTGTTGGAAGTGATAAGTTGCCAACCAAGCTTTGCTGCCAGGGCTTTCGAAAATAGATCAAGCCTTTTGATGCCCCATCCTCCCCATCTCTTTGGTATTGCAATTCTGTCCCATTTGACCCAAGCGAAGATTCTACTCGGTAGGTTTCCCTTCCATAAGAATCTGTAGCATATAATTTGGAGCCTGCTCAAAATACCTTTCAATATCCATGCTATGTTCATCCAGAAAACAGGTGTGGCCTTGATCACAGCTTTAATAAGGACTAATCTACCAGCACGAGATAGGTATTTATGGTACCAAATCTGTAGGCGCTTTTCCACTTTAGCAATGAGCCACATCCAGTCTGCAATCTTGTATCCTAGGGGCTTGAGCCTGAAGCCCAGATATTTTAGACCATCTTCTAGATTCAGAGAGGTGAAGGGGAAGCGCTATGTGGTGAATATGGTCTCATGTTGTGAGCATCCAAAAGTAATTGTGGATTTCCCGTCATTAACTATCATCCCGGTTGCTTGTTGAAAGAGTTTATATTCTGGAGGACCGTGGTGTCTCCAATACTGTCATTTAAGAAATGAGAACGTCATCAACAAACAATAGATGGGTCAGATAACAATTCTCCGAAATCTTGATGCCAACCAATTGATTTCTATTGTGGGCAGCGATGATTGATCTACTTAATCCTTCCATGATAAGTAAAAATAGGAGGGGGGAGAGAGGACATCCCTGCCTGAGTCCTCTCTCCGAAAGGAAGAAAGATGTGGCTTCCCCGTTTAATAAAACACTGTAAGATACATCCTTGATGCAGCTCATGATCCACTTGATATATACATAAGGAAAACCCAGGTGGGTCAATAATAATCTAATGTAGAGCCAATTTGCTCTATCGAAGGCCTTCGAGAGGTCCACCTTCAAAATCATGCCTTTCTGCTTCTTCGTCTGCATAGTGTGTAGGAGTTCCTGAGCAGTGGCAATCGCCTCATGTATCTGTCTGTGTTGTAGAAAAGCAAACTGCTCTGAGGATATATGTCTAGACAGGATTGGCTTCAGGCGATTTGCGATGATCTTTGCAATAATCTTGTACAGACAGTTGCAAAGGGAGATGGGTCTGAAGTCATTGAAAGAGGAAGGGAAGTCAGATTTTGGGATAAGGGCAATGAAGGTGGATTTGATGGCCGAGGATATTTTGCCACTTCTTCTACAATCCTCCACAATCTTGAGTAAATCATCCCCCAGGATATCAAAGAAAGCAATATAGAATTCGATGGTCCACCCGTCAGGTCCAGGGCTCTTGTCTTTCTTGAACCATTTTATAGTTGCTTCAAGTTCTTCCTTCGTCACTTCCATCATCAGATTCTTCAAGTCTTCCTGCTGTACAAACCTGGGAAAATGTTCAACAACCCGCACGATTTCCAAAATATTCACATCTCTAGGTGCCTTGTAGATGCTTTTAAAGTGCTCAATGGCTAATCTAGCCAAATCCTGCTGTGTTGTTACCGATTGACCCTGTTCATTGTGAAGTTCCCAAATAGTATTTATAGCTTTTCTTCCATTGGAAAATTTATGAAAGAACTTAGTATTGTTATCTCCTTCAGTGAGCCAAATTGCCCTGCTTCTGAGTCTCCAGCTCTCCTCCCTTTCTTTCAGGATTTGGGAACGCTTCGAGACAAGGGAGGTATATAGGTCTTTGTTTTCCTGTGATAAGAAGGTGCCATTAGATGTGTCCTCATATGAGGCAATGGCCCGTTCTGCCTCCCTCAAAAAGTTGTCATCATTTTTTCGTTTCTGGTGTGCCCAATTTCTAGAGATCCTCTTAAGTTCTGTCAACTTTCTGATGAAGCCAACAGTATGATCCTCGCGTTCCATAATAGGGTTTGTTTGCCAATAATTGGAAACCAGTTGAATATAAGAGGGATCCTTGAGCCAAGAGGCATTGAACTTGAAGGGGCTTTTAATCCTCTAGTTTGTATCCGCCAACTCCAAAAATATTGGCCGATGATCAGAAATACCTCCAGTACCAACCCACTGTCTAATACGAGGACGAGAACTTAAGAAAGCTTCTTTGATGAGAAATTTGTCTAGTCTCCTTGCAAGGCTGTGATCACCACTGCAGTTGTTAGACCAAGTATATTGTATCCTGGCAGATGGAATGTCTACCCACTGATGCTCCTCGAGTAAGGTAGAGATAGTGTCGGTGAGGCCATCAACTTGGGCCGAGTGACCCCAGGATTCACTGTATCCCAACGAGAAATTCAAATCCCCTCCCAGAATGATATTGTTAGCCTGCAAGAGTTCAGAGTCGAGGAGGGACCTCCAAAATATCGCCTTGTCCACACATGGACCATATACATTCATAATACGAACTTCAGATTCAAGTGTGTGGGCATATATGTCCATGCCTATGAAACCTCTACCTCCCCATAAGTTCCTGAGATCCATAGACTTATTGCAGAAGCCTATAGCAGTACCTCCAGTTCGGTAGTCAAGAATTAAGAGTATAAATAAGAGAAACAGCCGAGCATAGGGTTTCTTGTAAGAATATAATGTCCAACTGGGTCGATGTAAGCAGTCTTCTGAGAGCTAGTTTTTTGGGAGGGCTAGCGAACCCTCTGCAGTTGAAGGATAAGAATTTCATGGAGGGTGAGGCTGAGGGCCATTCCTAGCTCTAAGGGCCCTAACAATGGTTTGTTGTCGCCCGAGGGCAACTTCTTCACCCGCAGTGTGTCTGGCTTTAGTTAGCTGTGATGGGCGTCCCCTGGACGATTTAAGGGAGGTTGGGGGAATCACAGGGTCCAGACCAATCGCATCAAAACCCCTATCCTTCGATCTGGAGTGGAGTGGGTACCGGGGGGATACAGGGGGGGAGAGGGAGGGGAGAGTAGGAAGGGAGGATGATGTCAGAGATGGGATGTTGGGGGCAGTGATGGGAGGGGGAAGGGGAAGGGAGCAATAGAGGGAGGAGGGGGGGATAAAACCCTGGGATCTCAAGAAAGACGAAGAGACCGAGGATGGAAAAATAGGGGGGGAGTACCCATACATGAATGAGATGCAATATCTTTTGAAAAGCCAGATACAAGAGAAGTGAGAGGGGAAGATGAAAATAACATACCCGATGTCGAGATGATCTCCTTCGTTGGACCAGAGCATGTTGGAGGAGGAGGTGAGGGAGGGATTGTATCAGCAGGATGCTTGTCAGATGCCTCTTTATCAGGTGTTCCCCGGGGGTCCCCTGCATCTTTATCAATATTATCTGGTTCAGTGTCTACAACCCGCCGAGTAGGGTTTCCACAGGTCTGCTCAGTCTCCAATCTCTGATCAGTACCCCTGTTCTTATGCAAGAGAGGGCAATCCTTGTACAAGTGCCCTACTTTGTGGCATTTGTGGCAGCGATACGAGATGCCTTCATAGTCAATGATTTGCTTTCGGGATGTGTCCCTCCACTGTATAGTGATGTACTCCTGTAAGCCTCCTCGAGTGTCGAGGTTTATTAGGATACGAGCATATGCCATCATACCCGTGAGTAGATAGGACTTATCGTATTCCATGTAGGTGCCGATAGCGTTGCCAATCCTCCTGAAGATGTCTTCAGACCAGTACTGTAATGGGAGACCCGGGAGCCAAATCCACATTGGTCCTATGCCAATTTGCTCAGTCTCTGGATCAAAAAGAGGCGTCTAGCATTTCAGAAGAACTGGGGCGTGTTCGAAATGCCAGTAGGAGGATAAGACCCAATTTGTGTGATCGACACAAGCGAATCTCAATGCGAACCATCCCCTCACAAAATTCTGCACGAAGGGGATGTCCACCAAATGGTGGCCCCAAACCTCCGCTGCCCAGGTCTTCAAATGGGTGGCCGTGTAGTTTCGGCCCCTGATGCGACCGACGAAGACCCTGTCAGCGAAATCCATAGTCTCTCCCCATTGAATGTCCTCTTCTAATCTCAGGAAGATGTCGTCCACCTTTGATTTGTAGCACTTGTACTTCTTCTTAGTCCCCTGAGGAGGAGGCGGATGTTGTACCCGACCCGGAAGAGGGTCCGAAGAAACAGGGGGAGGGTTAGGGTTTTATGAGGAGGGGGTGAGGCTGTCAACAGAGGTAGGTAATGTACTGGTAAGAGGCAGGACGACGATAAAATTGCCAGAAGGAGGAGCAAAAGAGGCCTGAGGGTTTAAACTGGCAATACCCACGGTCACCGATGGAGGAGTAATCAGCCGGGCCTGTGCTCCTGATACCAGGGGGTCTAACCCAGGGTTAGGGTTTAGGCAGTCGGAGACAAAACCAAGGGTAGTTGGGGAAGCCGGGGGGGTAGAAAGTGATGGCCAGGTAGGTGGGTCATCCGGCAGGACCACAGGATGCGTCCGTGACAGTTCCGCCAAAGAGTAACCAGAGCTATACAGTCCAACCGACGCGGGAAATGAGGAATGCCAGATGGATACCCCCTCTAGCGGGTCTTCAGAATAGTCCACGGCATCAATGTCATCCATGTCGACAGCTGCTCCTTGGAATGGAGGACACCTCGAAACTGCAGGAAAAAAATGGAGAAATGCCAAGACCCAGACTGGACTGCCAGGAAACAGGAGCAGACCGTAGATAGAGACGGTCGGTAACGGAACAGCAATAACCCCCCGAAATCCCGGCAGGTCAAAACCCCAGGTAAGAGAAGCGCAATAGAGAGTTGGTGGTAAACGAAGACGCGACAGTAAAAACGTCAAGCAGGTTACCGGTGGCCTTCCATGGTTAACTTCTGTAGCCTGTAGTGACCAAAAACCCTAACCGTAACCCTCGTGAGCCATCTCTCCTTTGGTTTATTATCATTTGTTGTAATGTTATTATAATTATTTTATTTTTATTAACTAAATTATTATTATTGTTATTATTATTATAGTTATTTGTTTGAGGTTACTTTTTTATTTTATTTTAACTCTCTTAACTTTTATCCTTCTATTTTTTCTTTCAGTATATTTTTAATTCTATTATTATTTTAAATTTAGTTAATTAAATTGTTTTATGGAAATCATTAGAAGTAACATTGGAGTCAAGCAAGACTTATCTTTATCTCCTACTCTTTTTGGTTTATATATTGATAAACTGGAAGAATTGCTAAATCTTCAAGATGGAGTTTGTGTTCGGTTGGGAGAGTTTGTGATAAAGCTTCTTTTATATGCTGATGATCTTGTATTGATTTCTAGATCGGCCTATGGATTGCAAATACACCTATATGCCCTTGAGCATTTTTGTAGAGAAGTGGGGATGCAAGCCAATACTAGCAAGACCAAAATAATGATTTTCTCTAATAAAAGGAAGCAGATCCAACATACGTTCTTCTTTGAAGGCAACATTTTTGAAGAAGTAAATGAGTACAAATACCTCCGGATGGATTTCAACAAGCAACTTAATTGGGAGGACAGTAGAAAGAACATAATTTTCAGAGGGTGGAAAGCATTATATGCTCTTCAAAATAGATGTAAAGAAGCAGAGTTACGGGATTGGAAAATGACTAAAGCACTTTTTGGACTCCTGGTTTGTCCATTGATGCTATATGGGTGTGAATTATGGGCTAGTAGCACCCCCATCTCAAAATGGAAACAAATTGAGGAAATTCAAAAACTCTTGATCATGAGCAAGTTCAAAATAAAAAGTTTGGTTCCTTATGAGATAATGTGGAGTGAAATAGGAGCAACTCCCATTGAAGTAATTTCTATGGTGTGGTTCATAAGATATCTAAAAGGCATTGAGAAAATGGGAGTAGATAGATGGCCTAACATTATCTTCAATGAAGGCATGAGTGAAAGAAATATAACATGGATGCAACAAAACTACGCATGGATGAAAAAATGGAATATGCACCTCAATGCCTATCCCACAAATAGCAAGGAGAAAAATGATTTTATTATGGAGAATTTATGTAAACGTTTATGGGGAAATGAGTTGGATAGTAAGAATAAGTATTGCATTGATGAATTCAACCCTACATGTGATCTCTAACAAAAGGAGTACATTGGAACTAGCATTCCGTGGAGGGAAAAGATTATTATTGCTCAATTAAGAACCAACTCGCATCAACTTTGATGTTAAATGGGATGGTGGAAAAGGCCTAAAGAAGCTTGGGAAGAATGAGTGTGTACATTTTGCACGTGTGGGGCAGTGGAATCAAAAAAACATTTCATTTGGAGTATGATGCGTTCAAAGACATCAGAGAAAGTTATGGGAATTTGTTAGCATCAATTCCTTAGCATTGTATTTTGAGCAAGGGGATTGTTAGATGGTTGGGCCAGCTCATTGATAGAGGGAATTACTCCCCTAGGGCTTTTTGGGTTGAAACCCTATCAGACTGAAAGTTATCTATTCAAAGAAACATGCATTCATACAGCCATTATGCTATTGTAAGCAAATTCTATGATAAGGGTACATACCTTTGGTCCTACATTTGAGAAGGCCTTTAGGGTCCAAACCCTTCTTGGAGTTCCCTTCTTCTCTTTTGTCCTGCAAAACAGCCAATTCAAAGAACACAGCAGTACATGGAAAAAACTTATAAAGAAACCATCTTCATGTTATAAAGAAAGGTAGTTAGTTATGAAATCCAAACAACCATTTACATATGAATTCTAAACATGGCTATCATTAACATAAAGAAGATTCATTTCGGGAACCAAGACATGTGTTTCTTTTATTATAGACAAATAAAGTACATAAAAAGGAATATGTTCACCTGAATCACCTTCAGCAGGCACCAAGCAAAGCTTCCTTTCGGATCCGTTCCAGCCTCAAGCCTCTAACAAAACTCCTTCCATGACTCTCTCCATGATGTCATAAATGGTGGATGAACATCAACACACAAGGAAACAAAGGTTTCCTGTACAAAATGGGGGAAGTGCAGAAGGCACAAGGGACTTCAGACCTGGTCAAGGGAAAAATCTCAGCATAATAACCTTTCTCTCTATTCTCTCCTCTCCTCCTTTAGGCCTTCCCTTTGAGGTCTTTTTACACCATCTCCAAAGTATTTTTTTAGTTAGGAGTTGGTTGGGAACAGTTGGGCCACGGGCACTAATAGGTGATCAGCAGGTAAAACCCGCGATCTTTGCCCGAAAATAAGGAGTGTTATATTTTTTTAAGTTTTTTAATACATACACGCGGGTTGGCTATACACATACCCACGTATACACGCGTTTAACTCAGGGCAATGTCACGTATAAGGGATAAAACACTATTTTTTTAAATTTTAGGACCAGGTCTAGAAGGAGGGGTTGCCCTAGGCCATAAGTACAGCATCACAAACCATAAGAGTGAGATTTGGAGCTATAACACTCATCATCAATTTGAATAAGAAAATGATTGAATTGCAAAAGGTGGAAAACAAGGAACTGGTGGTCCCATAGACTATTTTTAGTCTCGTGGACGTCAAAATATCATTTCAATATTTTTTTTTTTTCATGGTTTCTTTTCATTATTTTCATTATTATTTGTTTGACTCTATTTCAATTAGTTAATTAATTTATATATTTTCCTTTTTAGGTATTTTCTTTCCCCTATAATTATGACTTATTTATCGTATTTCTCTTTTATTTTTTCCACTTCAATAATTATTTCTATCATATTTTTCTAATTTACTTTCATTTATAAAATTATTTAGTGTTATATTTTTCATTTCGTTTTTATGTTTTTTGACTTATTGAAGTTGGCTGTCTAGCATTCATTAAATTATTATTTTATTGTTTTGACTAAAATGTTGTTGAATTTCTAACATTAATCTTCATTATTCATTGAATCATCTCCACATTATTTATTTCGTGTATCAAGCCTCCATCCATGTCCAAATGATAAACCATAGTTGAGGGTTCGATGACCCTTAAACATTGTTGTGATTAATTTGGAAGAGTTATTATTCATTAGTATATTATATTAGTTTTCCTTTAATCAAAACAATAATTAAATAACATTTTAATTAAAAATCAATAAACAAAATTATAGAATTTTATGAATTTTATCTAATTTAAATAGTGGATTAAAAAACTAAAAATACAATTACTATAATTAATATATATATCTATATCTATATCTATATCTATATCTATATCTATATCTATATATATATATATATATATATATATATATATATATATATATATGAATTTTTTTGGTGGAGAGATGGGAGAAATTTTTGTTCTACTAGAATTTTAAGAATGGTCGATATTGAAGCGTTTGGAAATGCAGGGTTTGCAGCGATTTGGAACTCAAATCTGGAGAATTTCCTGATCCCGGTGAAAAGAATCTTTGGGTAATCCTTTTGTTTGCAGGTTTTGAACACAAATATTGTTTTCTCACTTGCGAAAGGGTTACAGGAGAAGATGCACATTCCTCATGAATGCTTTCAACTCATTAGTAAAGGACGACAAATTGAGGATCATAATTTCCTCAGTGAATATGACACTTTACTAAGGATGTTATCATTTACACGGCAGCAAGAATTTGAGGTGGAGCCAAAGGGGGAGTTGCATCCACCTCAGCCCCACCAAGATCATTTAAATATGTTCTAAAACTGGGGCCTCCTTCACCAAACCCTAAAAACCTATTTTGATCTACATTTGTGGTGGAGTAGTTCACTGAAACCTCTTCTCTTGAGGTGTACAATATTGCAAGTTGTTGCATAGCTAATAATTATGAACAAAAAGTGTTGATCTATTGTTTCAATGGTTTTTTGCCTTCTTCATCAGGTCTTGAGGAGTGGGTTCACCATAATTGGTCTCCAAATGTTGCAGTTCATTTTTATTCAAAAAGGTTTTTTTATTGTTATGTTTTAGAAGTTAGAGGACCATATGAAGGTTTTTTATCAGAGACCTTGGTTTTGGGGCCAATCTAGTCTCTCCCTTCAACCCTAGTTTCCGGATTTTAATCCTCTATATATGTCAAATCTGAAACTCTAGTATGGGTGAGGTTTCTCAATTTCCCAATCCATTTGACACATCCAACTATCTTAGAAGATTTGGCAAATCTGTTAGGTTGCTTCATCAAAATTGACTCAGAAAGGATCATGAAAGGAATTCAGACATTTATTCACATTTGTGTTGAAGTGGACACTAGTAAATGATTTTCGGATAAAATCCTCATCAGTTGGAAAATATGGTTTATTCCCAACTAGTGGATTATGGAAAGATAACTTTTCACTATAGATCTTGCCAGCAACCTGAACACCTACAAAATGTTTTCCCACATCCACAAGACACCTCTTTGCACCCTGAATCCAAGAAAAAAATTCGTGGATAGTGAGATCCAAAAGGACCTGTTGACAGTGTTGGACCCACCAACATGTCAAGGCGATCTCCCCGGTAAGAAGTCCCAATTAGACCTCAGACCATTTGGTGTAGGAGTCCCAGTAGTGGGTCATAAGGTAATGCCTTGACTGCGGTGTCACATAGAGGCAAGTAGAATAACTTTGTCAGCAGCAAGGGTGTGACTGATGCAGTGAGTCAAGGAAGGTGTATGAGAGGTTCCAATACTTCGAAAGGGGAAGGAGGTGAAGGTGAGTTCCAGGTTGAAAGGGATCAGTCCCAACTCGGCTAGGAACACATAACACAAAGGACATGCATAGCTTCCAGTGGAGCAGTCCACTTGGATGCGACAGTCACATCATACAAGGTAAGATAACACGTACAACACTCACGGATCAGTCTAAGACAAGTGTGACGGTTGTTATAGCAAGGTTCAAGTGAAAGGTATGTCTGATGTCCGACAGAGCAGTCGACACAGACTGTGACAACATTAAAAAATATGCAACAAATTAACAAAAAGATTCATATAATTGCATGTGAATCGGTTCATACACAGATACGTAAATTAAACAACACATATCATTAAAGCAACCGGCGCAGTCCAACTATAATGACAACATATGCATGAAAATGTGCTGGATCTTATTATATAAAGACGTGTAAGTCACAATCATACAATACATCCATGTAAAGTTGTTGGCCCCAATAGTGGAATGTTATAGCCACATCCGTCTGCTCCTCCAAAGATATGTACTAGCTCCGTGTAGTGGAGAAGCCAAGGCGTGTTACAATACTGTCTAAGGCTTATTCAAAATAGTCTTAGTAGAAGCTTGGCTGACCAAAAGCCTATACAATGAGTTATGAGGGACTATTTATAACAAAGTAAGGGGTGACCCTTAACATTCCCCTTTGTGACAGTTCAACTACCCTCATGACTCTTCACCTACTCTATGATTGTTACATCCAACTATTAACACTTGACTTACACTTGACATGACTCAACATTACAATGCACATGTACTCATGTGAGATAACATGGATTGAGCAAGCCTTGCAAGACATCACTGACACTCGGTCCGCTGTGATGAGACCAATTCTTTGACATTCTTGTGATGGTGAAGCTGGTGAGTTGATGCCAAGATTGGTCGTCCGTGATGGTGCACATGCACCTCATGGTGACATCTTGCTGAAGTGAACTCTTGCCTCCGTTGCAATTAGTGCATTGGTTTGGACCCTTCATCTAACTTGTCTGCTAACATGTGCATGGTCTTCTTAGGTATGGTTGAACTGGCAACACACTGATGCATAGTGTCCGTGCTGATCTTCAAGTGTGTGCTAGTGGTCATGCACATCAACTTGCCGAAGTTTTCAGCCCCAGTTGGACTTGCTTCTTGTCTTCACCTTGGTGAGTGTGTTGAATGGGTTGGAGTGCATGCGTGCACTCAACGACATGCATGTTGCCGAATCCCTTGCATGCGATCAACAACACTTCTCACCATGTCTGCTCTGTGTTAGCTGCTAGGATGGATCTTTAACTTGTACTGCGCAGTTTCATCCGTGAGTGCATGTTGCACCCACTGTTGTTCCTGATCTTGTTGCAACTCATTTGTCTATCTGTGCAGCTTCATGCTCTTCCTTGATTTGCAACTTCGACACATGAAACTCCTTCTTTGTTCCATTATCTATCTTCGCGCGATCTTCATGTCGCGTCATCACCTCATAACCTGAGTCTCCAAAGTTGCTTTCATTATCAGTGGATCTGCTTGATCTTGCAACATTGTTCTGCCTTTGTGTTGTCAACAACCTTCCTCTTGCATTCACTATATTCGCTATGTTGCTGCATTCGATATGCTGCCTGAAGCTGTTGTTCATGATGCTGCTCGTTGTGATGTTGCTGCTTGATGTCCTTGTCTACGAACAACTTGATGTCTTCGTGAGTAGGCAAGCTCATAGACACTTGATTGACTGCATCTCCAAGCGTGCTCAGAACAATGTCTTCGTCTTTTCTCTCCTGGAAACCATTGTACCTGTACTACTGAGAGGCAGATGAACACCTGCGATACCTGGAGATATGGAAACACTCATGGCAAGCAATCTGTCAGTTGAAAACCAAAATGAACATGAGAACTGACTTGTAACATACCTGGGTGAATGATCATGAAGGTTGCGCAATTTTGGCCAAGAGGTCGGGAGATCGACTGCCAAGACTGCACAAGGCACAGTCTGCGCTGTTGGGAGACTGACTGACTGGTGGAACTGCGTAATGCACAGTCCAGTTTGGCTACTGACTATTGGGATTGTACAATGCGCAATTCCAGCTGGGAAGGACTATTGGCCCAGGGACAAATTTGCGCAATTTCTTGGGTCAAGCAGCCATTGTCCTCCAGAAATGCGCAAAACAGTCCTAGAGGCCAGTGCTGGGTAGGAATGATCAAATCTGGAGAGGAAGGTGAGCCTTCCTTTCCCATATTGCGCAATGCAGCCTTGATGAAGGTAGAGCCCAGCCCAAGGTTGGCCTGGCTCGCCAACAGGCAACTGAAAGAAAGTAAGTCAGTGAATGCATGGTGACACTAAGTGATAGCAAAAATGATTAACATTGCATGCAAAACATGAATGAAAGATTCAGCAAACAGATCAACTTGCATGTGGGTGAGGCAGTGTTATATACCTAGGGGGGATAACATGGGGTACAAAGGGAGGTACCCAAGGGAATAATATAATAATGGGATGGGCCATAGTAATAAATAAGGTGGTTAACCCATATCATGTAAGGGACCACAAGTAGTTAGTAATAATGTAATGGGCCCATGGTATTAGATAGATGGTATTGAGGGAACCATGGTAATGACCCATGGTATTATATGTATGAGGCCTATAAAGAGGCTAGAGACTCCACATTGAGGGATGTGAAGGATTATTGTATGAACAGGCATATGTCTTGTGGAGTGTTCTCCTTCCTTAAGGAGTGAATATATGGTGTTGCCCTACCTTAAGGGTTTGATCAATAAAGTGAATCATTTCTATCTATATTCAGATATTGTTATTTCTCAGGTTTATTTTCATTGTGTTATATTTTCATATCAGATCTATAACAAGTGGTATCAGAGCACTTTCTTGGGCACAAAAGTGGAGAATTTTTTCTAATTTTCTGCAGGATTTCAGGGGCGGCGATTTTGCAGATCAGATCTATATGTTTTGGTACAAGATCTGCAAAATATAATTGCAGATCTGTATTATTTGTGAAAAAATAGCTGATTTCAGAAAAAAAATCGGTTGAATCGGAGTCTGGATGAAGGAGATATCGCTGATCTAAAAATCAGTGGGGTTGCAGACAATTTTTCAAGGCAGCGAGTTTTCGGTGCAGGTCTAGACGTCCTGGTGCATGATCTGAAAAATATAATTGTAGATCTGGATTCTTTGTGAAAAAATACCCAAATTCAAAAAAAAATCAGTCGAATCGGAGTCCGGATGTGGGAGATATCACTGATCTAAAAATCAGTGGTGTTGCAGACAATTTCTTGGGGCAGCGAGTTTGCGGCACAGATGTGGATGTTCTGGTGCAAAATTTGCAAAATCTAATTGCAGATCTAGATTCTTTGTGAAAAATACCCGATTTCAAAAAAAAAATCGGCCGAATCGGAGTCCGGATGAGGGAGATATCGCTGATCTAAAAATCAGTGGTGTTGCAGACAATTTTTCGGGCAGCGAGTTTGCGGCACAGATCTGGATGTTCTGGTGCAAAATTTGCAAAATCTAATTGCAGATCTGGATTCTTTGTGAAAAAATACTCGATTTAAAAAAAAAAAAAAAACGGCCGAATCGGAGTCCGGATGAAGGAGATATCACTGATCTAAAAATCAGTGGTGTTGTAGACAATTTTTCAGGGCAGCGAGTTTGCGGCACAAATCTGGACGTTCTGGTGCAAAATCTACAAAATCTAATTCTAGATCTAGATTCTTAGCGAAAAAATACCCGATTCCAAAAAAAAAAATCAGTCGAATCGGAGTTCGGATAAGGGAGATATCGCTGATTTAAAATAAGCTATTTTTCAACAATTTGTTGTGATGGTGGGACAGTTGCAGCGTGGATCGGCAATTCTAGTGCCTAGATCGGGATTTCTACCACATGGGAAGATGCAGAATGGTTGTTCCATTATAGAGTTCAGGCTTCTGTGATCCATATCAAGATTGTGAGAGATTTTTCAGCGAAAATCACATGGAGAATCATTTGTCGACGCGTTTCGAACCAACTAGTGTGGTTCATCGTCAGGACAAGTTGAAGAAACAGATCCAGCTTAGCATGATAAATAGCCTGAGCAGAGTCTCCAATGGCTAGATTGATTAACGGCTAATTTTGACCTTAGGAGCCAGGTCAAAATTATAATTTATTAATTTAATATTTTTACTATTTTTATTATTATTTTCTATGGAAATAAGTTAAATTAGGTAAATGGTTGGTTTTAAAAAGGAATTTATTTATCAAAATTAATAAATATAATTATAATCCTCGGTTATTAAAAGTTTGGATTAATCATTTCAATGGTTGATTTGAAAAGAAAAGAAAATTTATTTATTTATTTAAATTGTTTAATAATTAATATTGGTATTATACATAAATATAAATATTTTTATACTTAAAATCATAATAATAGGTTGACGAGTATTTTTATTCAATCATAATTTAATGGTTAGTTATTCAAAAGATTCGGAAAATGGGTCATAATAGGGATTCTGAGCAATATTGACGGAATTGTGGTCATTTCAAATTTTCGCCAAGTAAGTGAATTTTTTTCAAAACCCTCTTCATGGCGGTTCTATGTTTTACAGGAAAAGATAATGGTCCTACTATTGAAGAATACATAGAGAAAACTAAGTCGGTATGGGAAAAAAATTGGAAGGATTCAGTGTGGCTTAATTTCAGAGATGAGGCTCATAAATGGTATTTCTCACTTGACGACAAGCAGTTGTCCAAACTTTCAGATGCAGAATTTGAAAGAGTCCTTTTAGACAAATGGTCTCGGACTAGAAAAAAGGAGAATGAGACACGTAAGGAGTTATTTTCTATGGGTGTCTCCTTATTGCAGGTTCATGGATTGATTCAGAATGAGAAAATCATTGCATCTATAAATCCTATTTGCAAGCATAATTTTATGAATGTTAATTTGGCAAAAAAATTGCAAGCTCCAGCAAAATACATTGAAAACACACAGGTGGATGATGAGGATGTTCAAGTGTATAAGGATTTGAATATTTCTGTGGATATGTATGTGTTGCATGGTGATTTTTATACTTCAGAGATGGATAATATGGATGTTGTTTTAGGATATCCTTGGATGGAATCCGTGGGTACTATCAATATTAATGTGCAAAAGAAATTTATGAAGCTCTGGTATAAAAAGAAGAAAATTACATTACAGGATATTTCCATCACTAAACAGGTAGAGTCCATTCAGATTGACGTAGAAGATGTTCCAAGGACTAACATATCAGATGATGAGCCATTGATGATCGACAATCAAACACAAATAGAGGCTAAAGAAGAAAAGGATACAGGTGCTGATACATCAGATGAGGGCTCAGTGGTTGAAGTAATATTGGAAGATAAGACACCACAGCAGGGACCACAGCAGGGTGAATTAAATAAAAAGACACCATGGGTTAAAACTTCAACATATCATCACCCACATCACCCCGCAAGAAAACAACCAACAAAATGGCAACCAATTAGCGACAAGGACAACAACCCCCGCATGACAGATAGAGAGGAGCGAAGATCCATCTACTACACATCAACACAGAAGAGGTGCCACGGTCAACTTCCATCTCAAGCGAGTGAGGCACCAGCGAGATCGAGGGTTCACCTTTCTCTTGGATGGCTAGATGCATGTGCATGGTACCAGTGGACTACTCTTTTGAGTAGATCTTATTATTTGTGTTCTTCTCATGTTTCGGGGACGAAACATGTTAAGGGGGGTGGAATGTTATATACCTAGGGGGGATAACATGGGGTACAAAGGGAGGTACCCAAGGGAATAATATAATAATGGGATGGGCCATAGTAATAAATAAGGTGGTTAACCCATATCATGTAAGGGACCACAAGTAGTTAGTAATAATGTAATGGGCCCATGGTATTAGATAAATGGTATTGAGGGAACCATGGTAATGACCCATGGTATTATATGTATGAGGCCTATAAAGAGGCTAGATACTCCACATTGAGGGATGTGAAGGATTATTGTATGAACAGGCATATGTCTTGTGGAGTGTTCTCCTTCCTTAAGGAGTGAATATATGGTGTTGCCCTACCTTAAGGGTTTGATCAATAAAGTGAATCATTTCTATCTATATTTAGATATTGTTATTTCTCGGGTTTATTTTCATTGTCTTATATTTTCATATCAGATCTATAACAGGCAGTTCGTCGATTGGGCAAACGTCCGTGCAAAACAGTTTCATGCATGCGACAACAGTGAGATAGCAACAAAACTAAAATAGAGCTAGGAAAAGCTAGTATACATGTAAATGGAAACAAGAGTTCAAAGAAATCAAGCAAACAGTACTCCCACAAGTGAAAACACAAAAAGTGACAGAAATGCAGCACAATGCATGGGATGCGGGCTTACCCCAAAACAGCTTAGCTGAATGTGCCGAATTCTCCTAGATGTGATGTGGGATGTCAGAGCTACAAGGTTGATGTGAGGAATGAGCTCTGTAGTGTCTGGTTGATGAGTTTTGATAACATCGAGGTTGTGACGTGCATGCCACGAATATAGGGGAAGCGACACTTGGTGGGAGGTTTCAGAATTGCTCCTTGCATGTAACCTCCAACTGCTAAACATAGATCCCTGAAACAAGGGATGCCTTTGCATGCTTCCTTGGGAGAAGTAGCCCATGCATGCAAGTTTGTTTTGCTTAGTCCCAAAGGGAACCGGTCAACTCAGCTGCACATGCAAGAGACTTCTTGACTGTTGGAGAAAAATGTGCATTTCTGGGCAGAGCAGCTAAATGTTGCCCAGATTTGCACAAATCCTGGGCTGAACAACCTGCTGCTGGGAAAATTTGTACAAATCTTGTTGGGAGGGTTGGCTGGCAGGATTATGCAATCTTGGAGCCCAACAATTTGTCAAAGAGGATTGCGTAATTCTTGGAGGGAAGGATGGTTGCCCTCTAGAAATGCACAATTTTCAAGGGGAAGATTCTTAGCTTGCAGCTGGACCAAGTTCGGGTGACCAGCCTGTGAGGAGAATGATTCAACTGTGATCGACAGGTTGCCTTTGTGCGAGGAAAACACTGAAGCTTGAGTACTTGACGAAGCAAGACAAAGTGATGTGTAAGGTTGGTAGGGAGGCTCCAAAACAGGCTAAGGAAAATTTTTGGAGGGTGGTCGTATCCACTACAACACTTGGCGACACACTGGTAGAACTTTAGCTCTCTACATAGACCTTGTTCGTAAAAAGCAAGTTTAACACCTCTAGAAGTATTGTTCAATTCCTAGCTCATATTGGTTTCACACTAACTTGATTGTAAGATGTAACTTCTGCCAAGCCCTTGGTCAATTGACACACATTCCAAGCCAAGGCAACACAGTTGTTTCAATTGGGGTTGGGGAGTACATAGGTGCACAAGCAGTATAATATTCAGAGTCGTAGTTTCATCTCTGGTGTTGCTCCATTGCCATCAGGCCTGGACAGTACCTTGATGGAGTCACATAGGAACACAAGCATGGCTCCATTGCCAGCAAGTCTGGTCAGTACCCCGACGGAGTTACTTGCATCACATCCCTGCATAGGAAGCCTTTCTCTTCTTTCGCCTTATTTATTTTTCATTTTGAATTTTTTGACTTTTCATTTTTTCATTTTCATTTTCACTGTGCATAGCACTTATTCATTTCAGAGTCAGAAGAGGGATCCCGACTTATTGAGAGCAGAGGAGGTTTTTCCAACAAACAAGTAGTTTATTATATCTCTGACATGTATGTTAAGGGTTTTCCCCTCACCTTACTCTACTTGACTGCGATGACAAGGGTTAACCCAAAAACAACCGACTAGAGCAGGTGACACTTGGTAGCGCGCAAGCGTTGTGTTTACACCAAGGTTCACTTCGAACAATACGTATTTTCCTTCGATGTATCATGGACTAAAAGTAACAAGCTCATCATACAGAGGCAGATGACAGATAACCAAGTAGTGATAGCTATACAAGCCCTCTTGTACTTTACCCAGCTGGATTCAAGAGTCATACACGGTTTCATGCAAAACTAACCTATGAAAGAAATATGTGAACGAACTAAAAATCAACAAAGTAAAGCAAGAGCAGAATAAAAAATTAAAGAGAAGCAAGTAAACAAACAAGCAAGCAAACAAAGCACGTACACAAACAAGCATGCAAGCAAACACCTGAAATCAAACACTACTCCTACTCCTACACTAATGGTACATGGGCCTCATCACGTGAAGTGATACTTCCAATGCAGCCATCGGTGCATTGGTAGACCCATGTTGGTGAAGGCTTGGTCCTTGAACAACCCAGTTGTGCGAACCAACAAGCAAGAAAGATATAACAATGAAGACAACCACACTTCGTGATTCAAGTGGCCACGGGACATAAGTGAGTGCATGTGCATGACGGGTAGTCTGCGGACTTATCATGGTGCTGTGTGACACTACGTGCAAGTTTGAAGCATAAGCACACCCTTCGATGTGACATGCAAGCAAACAAAAGAAACAAAGATAACTTGCGTCGCGAACAAGTGCTTTCAATGTAAGACTCCTCCAATGCATGAGCATTGGGATCACGTAGTTCGAGTGGAGGAAGTGTGATATGTGAGTGAGATGGATATTCAACGTATACAGATGAGTGATGAGGATCCTTGAGTGTTTGAACAATTTCCTGATCAGAAGCGAAACCAACCTCAGGACAGTGAGGGCCTGACATAACCATTAGCTCGAGCTGAAGTGCTTTGACAATCTGTGGGGTTTCGACTTTGTTCACATATGGATCTTCGTAGACTAGTGGCTTAGATGGATTAACAACGAGTGAATCAACTTCGTGATCGGATGGTGAGGTGAAGAGATCATGACAACCCATACTCTTCATGAATGATAGCGCATGTTGGTTGTGAAACACTGACTCTGTCAGTGGGTTGTTCCTCGTTCACAACAAGGGAAGAGTTCAGAATGGACGAACACAAGACAACATCATTCGGAGGAACACCTAAGTGCGAAGACAGAGGTCGAAGAAAAGAATGCATATGAGAACTTGAAGGACTCACAACCAAATCTGCATGAAAATCGAGTGGAGTGATGTTGGGAGAGTGTGAAGGATGAACAAGTGTGTGAGCATGATCCTCAACATCACTGGGCAGTGGTGGAGCTGCTGAATGAGAGGGAGGTAGACAGTCAGTTGAGATAGTGCCCACTCCCACATGAGATTGCGCAGTTCCATCAATGAAGAATGTTGAGCGAGGCTTGATATCAAGCTTCCTCTTGGGACGGGTAGATTTCTTAAGGCAATACTCGAACCGGTCCTAAATATAAGAAAATTTCATTTGGCTCTTCAGAGCTTGAAACTGCAAGTCACAGAAGCATTGCCAAAAATCAATGATGGCTTCATGCAGAGCCCTCCATTGCTGTAACAATTTCCGGTCGAGATAGTCTGGATCAAAATAATAGAATGTGTCTTCAATGAGATCACAGAAGTGCTCAAATGAGTGCATGGTGTCAGCCGGTAGGCTGAGCACCCAACTAAATGGAGATTCACGAAGTGTGTATGCAAGAAGCAAACCAACCTGTTCGTCATAAAACTCATCTTCCTCATAAATCATGAAAAGAAAGTTATATAAGTGCTCAGGCTAGGCCACTTTACCTTCACCATCATACATGTGAGGGGACAAGAGATTGAAAAACCTCCCTGAGATGGAGACATCTTCACGATTCGAAAAACACCTCGCGGGAAGAAGAGTGCAAGACTCCATGAAAGATATGCAAAGGTTCAAAACTAGATGAGAGGACACAACTTTTCATCAGGCCCTCCCTCTAGCGCCAGAAATGTTGACAGTACTAGACCCATCAACATGTTAAGGGGATCCCCTTGGTAAGAAGTCCCAATTAGACCTCAGATTGTTTGGTGTAGGAGTCCCAACAGTGGGTCTTAAGGTAATTCCTTGACCATGGTGTCGCACAGAGGCAAGTAGAATAACTCTGTCAGCAACAAGGGTGTGACTGATGCATTGAGTCAAGGAAGGTGTATGAGAGGTTCCAACACTTCGAAAGGGGAAGGAGGTGAAGGTGAGTTCTAGGTTGAAAGAGATCGGTTCCAACTTGGCTAGGAACACACAACACAAAGGACATGCACAACTTCCAGCGGAGCAGTCCACTTGGATGTGACAATCACATCATAGAAGGTAAGATACCTTGTACAACGCTCATGGATCAATCTGAGACGAGTGTGACGGTTGTTATAGCAAGGTTCAAGTGAAAGGTTCGTCTGATGTCTAATAGAGCAGTCGACACGGACGATGACAACATTAACAACATATGCAACACATTAACAACAAGATTAATATAATTTCATGTGAATCAGTTCATACAAAAGTACATAAATTAAACAGCACATGTCATTAAAGCAACCAGAGCAGTCCAACTACAATGACAACATATGCATGAAAATGTGCTGGCTTTTATTATATAAAGAAGTGTAAGTCAAAATCATATAATATATCCATGTAAACATGCTAGCCCCAATAGTGGAATGTTACAGCCACATCTGCCTGCTCCTCCAAAGAGATATGCTAGCTTCGTGCAGTGGAGAAGCTAAGGCGCATTACAATACTGTCCAAGGCTTCTTCAAAATAGTCTTAGTAGAAGCTTGGCTGGCCAAAATCCTATACAATGAGTTATGATGGACTATTTATAACAAAGGGTGGGGTGACCCTTGACATTCCCCTTTGTGACAGTTCAAGTACCCTCATGACTCTTCACCTACTCTATGACTATTACATCCAACTATTGACACTTGACTTACACTTGACATGACTTGACATTACAATGCACATGTACTCCTCACTGACACTCGATCCGATGTGATGAGACCAATTATTTGACATGCTTTTGATGGTGAAGCTGGTGAGTTGATGCCAAGCTTGGTTGTCTATGATGGTGTGCATGCACCTCATGGTGACATCTTGTTGAAGCGAACTCTTGCCTCTGTTGCAATCAATGCATTGGTTCGCTCCCCTCATTTAACTTGTCTGCTAACATGTGCATGGTATTCTTGGGTATGGTTGAACCAGAAACACACTGATGCACAATGTCCGTGCTAATATTCAAGTGTGTGCTGGTGGTCATGTGCATCAACCTGTCGAAGTAAATGTTCAGCCCCAGTTGGAATTGCTTCTTGTCTTCACCTTGGTGAGTGTGTTGAATGGGTTGGAGTGCATGCATGCGCTCAACGACATGCATGTTGTTGAATCCCTTGCATGTGATCAACAACACTACTCACCATGTCTGCTCCATGTCAGCTGTTGGGATGGATCTTTAACTTGTTCGGGTAAAATTTCATCCGTGGCTGCATGTTGCACCCACTGTTGTTCCTAATCCTGATGCAACTCATTCATCTGTCTGTGCAGCTTCATGCCCTTCCTTGAGTTGCTGATTGGACACATGCAACTCCTTCTTCATTCCATTCTCTATCTTTGTGTGATCTTCATGTCACGTCGTCACCTCATAGCCTGAGTCTCCAAAGTTTCTTTCATTATTAGTGGATCATCTTGATCTTGCAACTTTGTTCCGCATATGTGTTTTCAACAACCTTCCTCTTGCATCCGTTGTATTCACTGCATTGTTGCATTCAGTATGCTACCTACAACTATTGTTCATGATGTTGCTCGCTGTGATACTGCTACTTGATGTCCTTGTCTATAAACAACTTGATGTCTTCTTGAGTAGGCAAGCTCTTACACACTTGATCGATTGCATCTCCAAGTGTGCTTTGAACGGTGTCTTCGTCTATGCTTTCCTGGAAACCATTGTACCTGTACCGCTGAGAGGTAGATGAACACCTGCGACACCTAGAGATATCACAACACTCATAGAAAGGAATCTGTCAGTTGAAAGCCAAAATGAACATGAGAACTGACTTATAACATACCTGGGTGAATGATCATGAAGGTTGCGCAATTTCGGTTGGGAGGTCAGGAGACCGACTGCACAAGGCACATTTTGGGATGTTGGGAGATTGACTGACTGGTGGAACTGCGCAATGCACAATCCAGTCCAGTTGTTCACTGCTAGGATTACGCAATGCGCAATTCTAGCTGGGAAGGACTGCTGGCCCAAGGACATATTTGTGCAATTTCTTGGGCCAAACAACCACTGTCCTCCAGAAATATGAAATTAAACATATTAAAAAGCATAATTTCCCCAAGAGGCACATTCTACATGCGAGTATGAATCCCATGTGTAAGTATGTCACGTCCTCAAAAATTAATAAAAATAAGTTTTACTAATGTCGGCCAAAACATTAGCTTGAATCTTAAATTATATATAACTTGAATCTTTAGATTACATATAACTTTTTAATCTTATTAATATACTAAGATTAATTATTAAAATATAACTATGTATTATTATATATAATTCGAATTGAGAATAAATTATCACATGGATTTAAGAGTTCCTTTATCATATACTTGAATTTGAATGCATCATAGATTTACCTTTAACAGAAAAATTTTACCACATTAAAATTCCAAATTAGGTAAAATTTTTAACATATTTACTCTTACCTAAAGTCCATATGGTCTCTTGAATCAAAGGAAAAAGGTTAATTCAACACAAAGAATGAAAAATCCTCCTCCAAAATCTTTTAATATTTCTTTTAATTAAATATTGTAAAATGAATCTTTAAAGGAAAAACCATATCCCGTGGATATATTAAAATATTTAAAGACATAAATATTTCCACATCAAAGTTCTAATATTTGAAAATATTAATTTGATGTAGTTTTATTATAAATTTTGTTATCGTGCCAATTAAAAAACATAATTAAATCTAATATTAATATTATTAAATTTAATAACTTTTGATTAATGCAATGTTAAATTTAATATGATATTAAATTGGTAATATTATAATATATATTAATATATCATGATATATAATAACGTTAGATATATATGGAGGGAAGAACAAAGACATAACATGATAGAGGTGGAGAGATAGAGGAAGCAATAAGGGAGAGATGGAGATAAAATGGAGGGGAGAGGAGGAATGAAGCGAGAGAGATGGGGGGAGAAAGGTAGGTAGGAGAGGAAAGGAGAGAGAGGACTTGAGAGAGGGGGGAAGAGAGGTAAGGATAGAGAGGAAGGGACAAAGAGATGGATTTGGAGGAGGAGAGAGGGAGTGAAGAAGGAAGACATAGAGAGAGAAAAATGGAGAGAGAGGGAGTGACAAGGGAGATATGGAGAGAGAGTGTGTATGTTTTAGGGTAAGATATAGAGAAAAATAAGGAGAGATGGAAGGAATGGGGAAGAGAAGGAGAGACAAGGATAAATGGAGGGAATTAGTGACAAAGTTGGAGGGTGAAGAGAGAGAGGGGGGGAGAGAAAGAGGGAGGTGAAAGAGAGAGGGAGAGAGAGGAAGGACGAGAGAGAGAACGTGAGAGAGAGAGAAGGAGAGACGGAGGGAGAGAGAGATGGAGTTGGAGGGAAATAAAGAGGGAGGTAAGAAGAAATAAAGAGAGAGAAAGGTGGAGAGAGAGAGGGGGGGGGTGATAAGGGAGATAGAGAGAGGGAGAAAGAATAGCAAGACGGAAGAGAGATAGAAATGGGAGAGAGAGAGAGTGAAGGGGAAGAGAGAGGGAAAGGAAGAGGGAGGGAGAGTTATATAAATATGAAGAAAGAGTGTTTATGTTTTGGGGGTGATATAGAGAGATAAAGGAGAGGTAGAGGAGATAAAGATATAGATGGGAGTTGAAGAGAGAGAGGGAGAGAGAGAGGGAGAGATAGATAGATAGGAATGGAGCGAGAGAGTGTGTATGTTTGGGGGTCTGAGATAGAGAGACAAAGGAGATATGGAGTGAGATATAGATATAGATGGAGGGGGGAGAGAGGGAATCATATTTCTTCCATTATATTCATTGATTTCAATGTAGATGATGATTTCTAATCCCATTTGATTGCTTGCACTAGATGCATTGATTTCAGTGTAGATGTTGATTTCTAATTATATTTGATTGCTTGCATTAGATGCATTGATTTTAATTTATATGTTCATTTCTAATCCTATTTGATTGCTTGCTCTAGATGCATTGATTTCAGCATAGATGATGATTTCCAATCTTATTTGATTTCTTGCACTAGATGTAATGATTTTAGTGTAGATGTAGATTTCCAATCCTATTTGATTGTTTGCACTAGATGCATTGATTTTAGTGTAGATGTTGATTTCTAATTATATTTGATTGCTTGCACTAGATGCATTAATTTTAGTGTAGATGTTGGTTTGTAATCTTATTTGATTGCTTACATTATATGCATTGATTTTAGTGTAGATGTTGTTTTCTTATCTTATTTCATTGCTTGCATTAGATGGATTAGATGTTGTTAATCTTGGCGCTGTAAATTATTAAAAATATTTTTCAAGATTAGATGGAGGGAGGAGAGGGGGAAGAATATTTACTTCACTAGATGCATTGATTTAAGTGTAAATGATGATTTCTAGTCATATTTTATTGTTTGTGCTAGATGCATTGATTTCAATGTAGATGTTGATTTCTAATTATATTTGACTGCTTGCACTAGATGCATTGATTTTAGTGTAGATGTGGATTTCTAAGCCTATTTGATTGTTTGCACTAGATGAATTAATTTCAATGTAGATGTGGATTTCTAATCATATTTGATGGCTTGCACTAGATGCATTGATTTCAGTGTAGATGTGGATTTCTAAGCCTATTTGATTTTTTGCACTAGATGAATGAATTTCAATGTAAATTTGGATTTCTAATCCTATTTGATGGCTTGCACTAGATGCGTTGATTTCAGTGTAGATGTTGATTTCTAATCTTATTTGATTTCTTGCATTAGATGCATTGATTTTAGTGCAGATGTTTCTAATTCTATTTGATTGTTTGCATTAGATGCATTAGATGTTGTTAATCTTGAGGCTATAGATTATTATTCCCAGATATATTTAATAATAAGTAGAGGGAAACTGTTAAGAAACAATTCGTTGTCAAAAGTTGTGATGCCTAGAATTAAAATGAAAAAGATGTGCAAAATCAATCCTCCTGCAAAGTGCAAATTAATCCTTGACAAGATTGTCTCCCTTCTTCATCACCAACTAATTACTAATAGACAATTACATATATTCAAAATTACTAATAAATAATTGCATACAACAATGTATTCAAAATATTTATAAGAGGAAAGCTTGGATTATTGGGTGACTAAGGGAAAGAGGAGGCGATGAAGGAGCAGGAGAGTCGGCTGCAATCGGCGGGCTAGGGTTTGCAGGTGAAATAGCAGGGAGGGCTGGAAGAAACGCGCGCAGGGGAAACGAGCAGGGGAAGCCGGGGTTGGAGCGAAAGGGATAGTAAGAAACCTTAGCACAGGAGCGGAAGCTCATAAGTCAGTTTGTGCTGAGGGCAAAAATGGAAAATCGGCAAGGGAGGGGAGAGATCCCCTCCTATAAGAATATCGTTGCAGGAGAGGCAAGTGGCAGTGGCAACCAGAACGATGCCAGGGAGAATAATAAAGAAGCACCAGTGATGGGCAATTTGTGGCAAATGAAGACCGGAGGAAAGTGCTTACCAAGGGCTCAGAAAAAACCTAGATACGTAATACCCAACAACAAGCTGGAGGAATACAACAGCTACATGAAAGATCATGCACTGATCTGCAAGTTCGTAGGGTATTGGCCTACTGAAAAAGAACTACACAGGTGGATTTACCAAAGATGGAGGCCAAAAGGGCACATTGAGCTGAAACTAGGAGCAAAAGGGTTTTTTACAGCCATATTTGCGAATCTGGGGGATAAAGAAAGGGTTTTCGAGGAAGGGCCATATTTCATGAACAATGCAGGACTGTTCATGAAGTACTGGGAAGAAAGATATAACCCTGATAACGAAAAGATGCTGGAAGCCCCGATCTGGGTCAGACTGTTTGGATTACCAGTGGAATTTTGGGATCCTGAGATTATGGAGGGGATAGGCAACACGATTGGTGCCTTTGTCAAGGTAGCGGAAGCAACGAAAAAAGGCAAGTATACATCATATGCAAGATTATGTGTATACATGAATATAGCCGAACCTCTGCCGGAATACATAGAACTAGAATATCATGATGAAGTATGGCAACAACCATTAGATTATGAGCATATCCCCTTCAGATGCAGAAGATGCCATGAGTATGGACACCTATACAGACAATGCCCATTAAACAAGGAGGAAGAATACATAAGGAAAAAAGAAGAACAGCAAAGGGAAGCAGAGAGAACTGAGGAGACAGACAAGGGTTTCCAACAGGTTACCAGAAAGAAGAAAGCTGGTAAAGAAGGTCTAAAAACACAGACACAAGCGAAATCACTGAGCATCGAAAGTCAGAACAAGTTCAAAATCCTCCAGGAAAATAGTGAAGAGGGTGAGGACAAAGTGGAAGAGGAAGAAGATCCAGAGAATGAACCCATGGAAATAGTCAAGGAAACCAGAGAGAAAGACACAGGAGCAAGAGTAATGAATGAAGAGGAAGCTGCTGAAAAGATAGAAATACTAACTAACCAAACCCAAATGGAGACGGAAAGCCAGAAGGAAAACGAGGCAGAGGAAGAAAGGATTATGAGACAACTAATTCAGGAATGGAAAAACTTGGACGAAAGATTCATACCAGACAGTCAAAAACAATTATATAAGGAGGCATTTCAAAAATACAAAGATAAAAAAGGGGAGAATATGGATAAACAGGATATCACATCAGGAGAACAGGAAAGAGGTCAGATGGGAATTGGCGGTGCTGGCAAAAGCAGCAGGAAAAGAGGGAGGAAAACGATGAATGAAACGATCCAAACAGTTGGCGAAGTATTGATAAACTCAGGTAAAGTGATACCTCTGTCAGAGGTATTTTTCCACTCCTCCAAAAGTTTAAAATGATTATTATCAGTTGGAATATTAGGGGTCTGAATAGTAAGGGTAAGCAGAGATATATGAAAGAGAAACTTAAAAAAGACAGACCAAGTATTATGATCCTACAAGAGACAAAGATCACCATGCAGCAGATGGAAGGAATAATAAAAAACAACAAACTCCAATACGAAGTCATGGGACAAGATGCAATCGGATCAGCGGGCGGCATTGCAATATTGTGGAACCCAAACGAGATAATTTTTGAGAGCTGGACCAGCATGACCAGAATCCTTACAGGCACAGGAAGAATAGCGGGGACGAAGGAAAGGGTTATTATCTCAGGGGTTTATGGTCCTCATACTCCGGGAGACAGAGAAAATTTCATTAAAAATATGCAAGCAACTCGAAGATTACATCCGGAGACAGCATGGATTGTAGGAGGAGATTTCAATTTAATCCGGTCTCTAGAAGAGAAAAAGGGAGGTATAAGGAAAACAGACCAATATATGGAAATGTTCAATGACATGATAGATGGTCTGAGGCTGGTAGATTTACAAACTATCAACGGAGTCTATACATGGAATAACAGGAGAGGGGGAAGGAATCAAATAGCATCCAGATTAGATCGGTTCTTAGTATCAGAAACAATTATGAACAGAGATGTATTCATAGAAGCAAAGATCATGACATCCCTTGGCTTAGATCACTGGCCAATTAGACTGGAAGTGGATATTAAGAATAACCTCGGCAAGAAGCCCTTCAAATTTGAAGCTTTTTGGCTTAGAGACCCGGAATTTATAAAAAAAATGGAAGAATGGTGGAAGCAAAGCACAGTACAGGGAAAGGGAAAAATGCATACCTTCCAACTTAAACTTAAAGAGTTAAAAGGAAGGATAAAGAAATGGAACAAGGAAGAATTCGGAAACATCATGGAGGAAAAACAGAAGTTGGAAGAAGAAATGGAAGCTCTGCAACAAAGGATAATAAATGAAGGTAGGACAGAGGAAACTTGCAGAGAAGAAGGGATAATTCTAGGAAAACTGGAGGAGAGGAGAAAGCAGGAAGAAGTTTTATGGAGACAGAAGTCTAGAATAAAGTGGCTTAGGGAGGGGGAAAGGAACACTAGATTTTTTCATCAAGCAATGATACAACACAGGCAAAGGAATAGGATACTATCTATCAAGAACGAGAGTGGAGAGAGGATTGTTGAACAGGAAGGAATTGAAAAAGTGCTGATGGAATACCACAAAGGAATATTGACTGAACCCCACATGGACAGGTCTGAAGCTATAAAAGAAGTTTGCAAGGCCATTCCCAGGATAGTAACTGAAGACCAGAATAGAGCCCTAATGAGAGCAGCTAGTTTGGAAGAGGTGGAGGAAGTGGTGATGAGCATGAAGAAGGGTACAGCGCCAGGACCGGACGGTTTTACGGTTGATTTCTATCAAGCGTGTTGGCACTTTATGGGATGGGAGATTCTGGACCTGATAGAAGAATCCCGTATAAATCAAAAGGTATGGCCAGCCATTAACTCTACTTTTTTCACTTTGATTCCAAAAAATGACAATTCAGAGGATGCTAAGGGATTTAGACCCATTGCCCTATGTAATGTTATCTACAAAATAATTGCATCGCTGATGGCCAAAAGACTGAAACCCCTGTTAGATAGATTAATATCCCCTGAACAAACTGGTTTCGTAGAAGGTAGACAAATTCTAGATGGTTTAGTGGTTACTCAAGAAGTAATTCATTCACTGAAGGCAAAGAAGCAAAAAGGAATGATGATTAAACTGGACTTGTCGAAAGCTTATGATAGAATCAACTGGCAATACTTGGAAGAAATCTTGGGAAGTTTCGGTTTTGGTACTAGGTGGATAAAGTGGGTTCATAGTCTCATATCAACTCCAAACTTTTCAATATTAGTCAATGGAACTCCCTCGAAAACCTTTAAGGCATCTAGAGGAATAAGACAAGGTGATCCCTTATCTCCTTTCCTATTTATACTAGCAGCAGAGGGTCTGGGCAGGTATCTTAAAAAAGAAAGAGCAGCAAATAAAATCAAAGGGCTAAGACTATGGGGTAATGAATTGCCTATAACCCATCAGCAATTCGTTGATGATATCATGTTATTTGGGGAGCCAACCGTAAAAGAAGTGAGAAATCTGAAGAAGGTTTTGGACTTATTTGCGGAAGCATCTGGGTTGGAGATCAACAAGGAAAAGTCATGCACCTTTATATTCAATACCATGGAGGCAGTCAAAATCCACTTGACCAGGATGCTAGGTTTTAAGCAAGGGGATCTCCCAACTAAATACTTGGGAAACTTACTGGATTTCAACTCTAAAAGACAGAAAAATTGGCAAGGAGTCTTAGAGAAATTAAAAAACAGAGTGGCTAACTGGGCCTTCAGAACTTTAAATATTGCTGGAAGGATTGTTTTAGTAAAATCAGTGTTGCAGGCAATCCCCATATATCCGCTATCGATTATGGCGGTACCACAAGGAGTCTGCACCAAGATCAGAGAAATTTTGAGGAAGTTCATTTGGGGAGGATCGACCCAACAGAAGAAGTGGGCCCTAGTATCATGGAAACACCTGACGAAACGAAAGGAGGAAGGAGGCTTGGGTCTGCGCGATCCGGATAGACTCAACAAGGTGCTTGGTGCAAAACTTTGGTGGCGATGGCTAAGAGGGGGCAATGACCTATGGAAGGCACTATGGAGGCACAAGTACAATATGCCAAACACTACGGAGGATATTTACCGGATGCAGGAAACCCCGAAAGGCTCGGCAATCTGGGATCTAGCTCGACAAAATCGTGATATAGTAGAAAAGAATGCTTTCTGGGAAATTCGAGGAGGAGGGGAAGCCAAATTCTGGGATGAGAAATGGCAGCAAAGAGAGAAAATGAGCAGAATACAAAAAATCCAAAACATACAGGAAAAAATAGGGGATAACCGTATATATGTCAAAGATTATTGGAAAGAGGACGAATTGGATGGAATCTGGCGGAAATGGATAACACCAGAGGAATGGGGTTTCGAGATAGATCAAGAGCAACAGGAAGCGTTTATGGAAGAGGTAGAGTCCAGGAAAATAAAAGCTCGAACGGGTAGGGATATCCTCAGATGGGGGAATTCAATGAAAGGATCCTTCACAGTCAAGGAGGCATACTATCTGGCAGACCAACAGGGGACCAACGAAGAAAACCAAGACTGGAAGGTCATCTGGGGTAACAATTGGTGGCCGAAAATTATCTTATTTGCATGGCTAGTAGCTAAGGGCAAGATCCTGACGTGGGATAAACTCCAAAAGAAAGGTTTCAGTGGACCTTCAAAATGTTACCTATGCAATAAGGAAGCTGAAACTCAAGATCATCTATTAATCAAGTGTGTTTATGCCAGGAAGCTATGGATTGAAACCGGAAAACTATTCCAGAAACTTGAGGGGTCCCCGAGAGAAATAAATGAAGTAATTTTTCATTGGCAGAAGGAAAAATTCCAATGTAAAGTAGTCCGAAAGGCCTGGGATCTCATTGCGGGTTTTGTGATTTGGATGTTATGGAAAGAAAGGAACCGCAGAGTATTCCAAGACAAAGCTAAAAACGCGGAAACAATATGGAACAGAGTAGTGAACTTAACTAGAGAATCAATTCTGGTGGAAAAATGGGATGCGGATGATTGGAAAGTAGATCAGGGAGAGGAGAAAATTTTAAAGAAACTAAATTTGAAATTTGAAATGGTGCATACCAAAAAAATTGGCAGAAATAGTACGAGATCTCAAAGCTATGACAAGTTTGCATATCCCAAAGGTAATTTTATGAAGTTAAACTTTGACGGGGCATCGAAGGGGAACCCAGGTAATGCCGGATTCGGAGGTATCTTCCGAGACAGCCAGAGAAACACCAGATGGATCTATGCAGAGTGGGGCGGGGAGATGACAAATAATGAGGCCGAGTTATGGGCGATCCACTAAGGCTTGAGAATCGCGATTAGAAATGGCTATAGAAACCTGGAGATAGAAGGAGACTCTCAGATAGCAATTGAAATACTAAAGAAACTTAACGACGGGAAGAACTCGGAGCAGATCACCAATAGCTGGCGAACGACAGGGATTGTTCAAGAAATGGCGGACCTACTAAAAAGAATCGACTATAAAATCTTTAATCATGTGAAAAGGAATGGAAACCAAGCGACAGAATTCCTTGCGAATTGGGGTTGCAAGGGTCGAAACAGCAAAATAGACAATCAGTGGAGAACGTTGCGGCCCAATAGAGAATGGGAGGAATTGGCCGGTATTATTAATTATGACCATGAACAAGCAACGAATGAAAATAAAGGGCAAGCAGCAAACGAGAATCATAGCATTCGTGCGGCGGACATGTGAGATGGATCGGCAATCCCAGAAATTTAATGAGTGTCAGTCAAGGCGGGGGAATGATATAATGGGCAGGCAAGCTACAGTACAGCAGAAGTGTGCGACGACAGGTAAGAATCAACCACCACACAACAAGATAATAAACGCAAGTGATCGGAGAGGAGGAAAAAACGGTATGTCAGAATCCATAAATGGAAATGAGGGAAGAAGGATAATTGATAGGAAAGGCAGAGGACAAAGTAACAGGTGGCAGCGGAAGGCCAAGTTGACAGGTAGGCGGATTAGAGCAAGGAAGACTATAAACGGGAGGCAGCGAAAGAATCGACAACGAGGAAACTGTTTAGGAACTCAGAGAGCGAGGAGAGAAAAGGTGGTGGAGAGCTGGCACAGAGCGAGGTTGCGTCGAAAACTTACTGAGGACGCTATGGAAACCAGGAAGAGAGCAAGGGCAGTAGAGGAACTGGAAGCCGCGGAGCGCAGAGACAGGGATAGGAAGGGCAAGGCGGTAGCGAAGGAAGAGACTGTAGAGGAGATATATGAAATATATGATGACTCTGAGGAAGAGGAGGACCGGCAAGATCAAGGTAGGCAAGGTAAGGAACGAGGCGGAAATGTAGGAGGCTGGGATACCCAGCAAACCAGTGACGAGCAGCTAGGACAGCGGGAGGGAAAGGTAAGGCAGCGCGGCAGACAGAGAGGAAGAAGAGGCGCGGGTAGCGGGCTGGAGCCGAGCAGCAGGAGAGGCAGAGGAACGAGCAGATACGGAGGAGAAAGGGGAGGACGACAGGGGCAGAGAGGGAGACCGGGTAAAAAGACAAGCCGGTCGTTGGACAAGAAAATTCAACAAGCAGAAAAGGCGTATAATCAGAACACGAATCCAAGAATCAGGAGAATTATCCAGAATATGGAGGAAGATGCGCTGCAAGCTCAGTCTGACTCAGAGATGGAAGATTGGGAGTTTCTACTCCACGACCCTGGCAACACTAGGGGAAGAATGTCCCTATTTAAACAGTCTTTGCATATCTACTGGGTGATGAAGAGATTGTTGGCTAAAGCTTTGGAACAAGCTGCAACAGAGATGGCAGAACTGGCGCAAGGAGTCCCCAACCTAAGGAGGGAGCTGAGGATCATTCAGATTACATTGGAGATGCAAGAAAAGAAGCTTGAGGAGATTCAACAAATGATAAGGGAAGGACAGCAGAATGCAAACAAGGAGACTAACCAGCGACCAGAGGCAGAAGCTGATTAAAGATAGATATGTATTAATTTTGATGAAGCTGCATAGTATAGATAATTTCAGTTTGTTTCAAGTATTAGAAGAGGAAAATCGATATATGCATGCAAGTAGAATTAGAAATCTGCAAGACTGTTTAGTGTATTTAGCTTGGATAATCAGACTATGGATCTTCTATTTTTGGTCGGCTATTAAAAACTTTAGGTGGCTGAAATACTCGGTTTCCCCAAGAGGGCGAGTTGAAGGCAACCTTACTCATACTGTGTATTTTTGATTTGAAGTAATAGAAAAAGTAGAGCAACACCGCAGCTTACAAAAAAAAAATAAAAAATTATAAGAGGAAAATATATATTTATAGACATGAAAATAAATAAAAATATTCTTGTTGAATTTAAGCTTCTGTGATCCATATCAAGTTTTTTGAGAAGAATTTTCAGCGTAAATCACATTCAAATGCAACGTTTGGAACCAACGAGTGTGGTTCATAAGAAAAATTTAGATGACACAAATAATGTAAAATTTTTATAAATCTAATCACTCATTAAAATAAATTCAAGAATATATTATTACTTAATTTTGCAAAATAAATTGTAGATAAAAAAATCATTAAAATATTATTGGAAAAAAATAAATTATTTCATAGGTTAACAAAGAAACAAATTATTTCTTTGAAATCATTTAAAAATGTACTATATTCATCCATGGTACACATTTTTTATATTATCGTTATAGTTTTTCTTAATTTGATACAACTATTTGAAATGAGGTGAAAAGGTTGTAATAGTTTTTTTTAATTTGATACAACTATTTGAATTGAGCTGAAAAGGTTGTAGTTGAGATGAGTGGGAATGAGATTTACTTGGTTTTGAAATGGAACTCTATAGAAAGTGGATTTTAAAAATTAGTTAAAGAAACTAGGTAAGGGTTAATCCCCAAAGATAATTTTAAATATTAGTTAAAAAAATAACAAATAAAAACCAGAGAAATTTAAATATTAGTTAAAAAAATAACAAGGTAAAGAGTTAATATTCTAATGAAAATAGAGAGTATATTTCATAAAAAAAAATTGAAAAATATAAATTTATTTTAAAATATATAATTTTTATAAAAATATTTTGATTTTTAATAATTTATATAACGTTTATGAAATTTTGATAATAATAATATGTTACAAAATATTATATAAAAAATAAAAATATTTTTTTCCATTAACTATCTTCGTGCAAAGTTGGAATTTCTAAAAGGAATCCAAGTGTATGGTTTTTACATGTTTCCAATTAGTTTTCACATTTTCAAGGAAATTTCTTGAAATTTTTGTAATTTTTAATAATTTATATAATATTTATAAAATTTTGATAATAATAAGAAGTTATGAAATATTATATAAAAAATAAAAATTTAAATATCTTTCATCAATCATCTCTAAGTAAGGTTGGAATTCCCAATACAGATCCAGTTGTCAAATTTGAAAGTTTTTGCATCTTTCTAACTAAATTAATTAGGAAATAAATAATCCATTTTTTCCCAAAAAAAAATGTATTAAATACTTAACATAATTAAATGCATCGACATAAGTTTTTGTATGTAATTTTCGTCCAAAATTCTTCAATAATTTTTTTTTGTTTTCCAGCGCGGAGAAAAAAGAGTTTGATCTACAGGCAACGCACGCGGATCAATTTCCAAAATCCCATGATTATAATATAAGGCCGGGGAGGTCCAGTTACAGGGAAAGACGACCAAGTAAGTAGATCGAGGCGAGCCATGGGTTCTGCACAGGTCCCAATTCAGAAATCTAAAAGAGTTTGATCTACAGTCAACGCACGCGGATCAATTTCCAAAATCCCATAATTATAATATAAGGCCGGGGAGATGGTCCAGTTACAGGGAAAGACGACCAAGTAAGTAGATCGAGGCGAGCCATGGGTTCTGCACAGGTCCCAATTCAGAAATCTTGCAGTTTAATACATTCGATTTTGAGGTTCTTTAAGATCAATTTTTTAAAATTATCTTTAGTGTTGCCAAGCCTGACTTCGATGTTGGTTATCATTCCCCTGTTGGATCAACGATATCGTGTTTTCTACATCACCAGTTTGGCTCCCATATATGCTGTGTGGATTTTCTTTGTTCTGTGGAAACATCTGAAAAAACAATCTCCTGTTCATGTTCATGGTAAGGAAGATGCCCATGAATTAGACACAGAGTATCTGAAGAATCTCACTGGCCTTCCTACAATTTTCACTTACAAGAATATTGAGACCGCCACAGGGGGGTTTAGAAAAGAGATTGGAAAGGGTGGATTTGGGAAAGTATACGAAGGGAAATTGAGTGATGGTATTCCGGTGGCCGTCAAATGTCTGGGCGACAGGGCAGGACAGGGGCAGAGAGAATTTTGTGCAGAAGTGGCCACCATATCTTCCATCAATCATTCCAATCTTGTGAGTTTGCGTGGTCTTTGTGTTGAAGGGCAACATCGAATTCTGGTGTACGAATTCATGGCCAACGGGTCTCTTGATAGATGGCTGTTTGGCTCAGAAAAACAGTTGGATTGGAAAACCAGATATTCGATTGCGCTCGGTACTGCCCGGGGACTTGCTTACCTGCACGAGGATTCGAGGCTTTGCATTCTGCATCTGGACATCAAGCCTCAGAACATTCTGCTGGACGAAAATTTCAAAGCGAAGGTCTCCGATTTCGGCATGGCGAAGTGTATGGACAGAGATATAGAAAGCCGTGTGGTGACTCAAGCGAGAGGGACGCTGGGGTACATGGCGCCCGAGTGGTTTTATGAATTGGGAATCACTTCCAAGAGCGATGTGTTCAGCTACGGGATGGTGCTTCTGGAAATCATCAGCGGGCGCAAAAACGTGGATAGTTCTCAGGATTCGGAGCACTGGTTTTTCCCTTCTATTGCTTTCAGCAAGGCGAAACAAGGGAAAATGGAAGCATTGTTGGACAGCAGATTGAAATTGAAAAGGACAGAAGATGTGAATGAGGCGTCTAGGTTGATAAAGACGGCACTGTGGTGTATTCAGAGCGATTGGGCACTGAGGCCTTCCATGGGAACAGTGGTGCGAATGTTGGAAGGGGATTTGGATATCATGGATCCTCCATTCCTCTCCACCTTTCCTTTTTCCCCATCTAGGGCTGCCCAGACGCATACCGCTTCACCCGTTGCGACTGGTAGTTTGTAAAATTCAGAAACCTAGACCTCGAAAAGAACAGTTTGTAGCAGGGGTTAAATTTCATGGGTCCTCTTATTTTTTTTTTTACAACATGGTGAATCGGTAACTGTCTGGCCTAATCTAAGGGAGACCCAGGATCAAACTTCAACGCTGCCACTATAACACCAAGAGCATAACCAACCACCTGCAAGTCGGGTATACTAAGTCTCTATGATTTTAGCAAGAGCAGACTCACGAGAAAAGGGAATCCGCCCCTCTAGCCGCCACCACAGCAGATCAATATACTCAATGAGATTTGAACTTCGGTCCCCTTCTCCTTATGCATGAGGTAATTGTTTTTTATTACGACAGTTTATTTTTAAATAGTCTTTCTGATGATTTTTAATATTTACTTTTATTTTATTCATAATTCCTGTCGCACTTATTTTATTTAACTTTTGCACTTGTTGCACATTATGAATGATATTTAAATTACTTCATTCATAATTACTGTCACATGAAAATAGTGTTTATAAAATTATCTTTTGTCATGGTCTGCTTTTTCATTTAATGTGCTGATGATGAATCACATTTGTTACTTCGAAAAGCTTTTGCTAAAAAAAATTTCTTATGTAATTTCTACCTAAAAACTTTGCTTAATTCATTATAGATCACAAAAAAAACTCGAATACAAAAAAAATTAATTCTTAAAACTTTCCAGGGACAAAGACCAGAACTGCAAATTGCTAACATCATAATCCATATTATATCATCCTTTCAATTTGTGAAACATTTAGACAGATAGACAAAAGAGAAAGGGCAATTGGTGGTTTCACTGCACTTCTGTTAGCACCAACCTACATATGTAATCTCAATCTATGATTAATATAAATATGGAATCGATCAGTCATGCGAATAACTCTGCATTCCTGTGGGAATACTAGATACCTGAAGTATCTTCGCACTGAAATCATAGGTTATCATTAAAGCCTATGTGTGGTGTTACATGTATATCTCCAGCTTCACAATGCGCGTGTAGAAGTGGAATTCCTCCACCAGATTTGCCAAGGACGAGTCTGCGTCTGCTCAGATTCTGTTGGGAGAGGCATCGAAAACTGCTTATATCTTTTAATAGCGTAGATTTATTTGGTGTTTATTGAGCAATGTGTTTTAACCCATGTTATATTTTTTTTGAAAATTAAAAAGTGAAGAACCAAATATTGAACATTGAACAGTGTTACTTAAATTAAATTATTGGTTTTTGGTGCTCGGAAACCCGTGAACATATTATTTATTTGATTGTGTTTACATAATGTTATGGTTTTTTGTTTTTGGTGCTTGGAAACTTCTCAACACACTTAGTATTTAGATCGTGAAATAGGTCAAGCTGTTTGATCAATTTTTGAACACATTTAGTATTTAGACTGTCCACCTAGTAACTCATGGATAGCCTAAAGCGAAATATGACAGATCATGATTGGTCCACAGGATGATTCATTACTTGAAAACTTTTATCGTGAAAGTGACGGGAATATTGTGGTGGTGAAAAAAGCATTGTCCAAGCGCTGAGGAAGACTGATTTTTAGAGTGGGAATAAGTGCTGAGGAAGACCAATCAGAGACATGAGACATGTTAATTGTAATTTATTTTTGTAATGATGTAAATGTAAGCATTAAAAGGGACATTGGAAATAATGTAAGAGTGGGGATAAGTGTCGAGGAAGCCCAGTGAGACACATGAGACATGTTAATTGTAATTTATTTTTGTAATGATGTAAATGTAAGCATTAAAGGGGACACTGGAAATAATGCTTACATTAGTAAATCGAGTTGTTTTTAGTGAGACTTTGACTTTTTGGAAGCTTTTCCGGTGGGTTTTTCTAGTCTAATTCCTCTAAAATCTAGGAGGAATTTATTGAAATCATAAGTTTGATGGGTAACCCATGGACAATCGAAGTGCCTTAGGGGTTTTTGAGGGTGTTGAATCCATATATACAATCAAAAAACCAATTTAAATAACACAAATGAAGATTTAACCTCAAATTTTTCGGCTAGATTTGAGCACTAAAGACAACTCCTTAGTAAATTGATAGATTAGATTGGTTGGTTGTTGGAATTTTTTAAGAGATTTTATTTCCTTGTTTGGAATTGTTAGATCTTATGGGCATTATTTATGTGGCTTGTAATTTGGCTTTAATTGTAATATACAAATTATTTGTGTACTTTGTCCACCATATTTGCTCTACTAATTTCTTTTTTTAAATATCTTTCTAAATAAAAATAATAAAATCATTTTCAAAAATAATAATTTTATTTATATTTTTAATAAATTTATAATTTATATAAAGTCTTTGTGATTTATATATAATTCTGAACATAGACTTTGTGATTTATGATTTATATGGTCTCTTCTAAATAAATTATTTTAAAATTAAAATTATTAATGAAAATAATTTTCATTCTTATAATATAATCATCAATTTTACCTGTTATATCATGGAGGAAACTACTAGTTTTGATTGGTGAGCTTAAGTCATTGCAGAGTCCCAGAGTATTTGGGAAACCTACGGATATAGGGGCGGTCAAAAAATTCGCAGCGCCCATGTCCCTGGGATTCTCGAATATTCCGACGGACATAGAGGTGGTCAAAAAATTGACCATACCCATGTCTCTCAGATTCCCAAATATTCTGAATATCTGCAATCGACTTAAGAATGACTAGTTTTGACTAATCATCTTTAAAAGTTGAAACTTTAACCCAACAGTTTACATACTTTCCTCATCTTGTAGGCATTTAATACAATATTAAACTTCATAAAATTAGGTGAAAGGCACTCTCAAATATAAGCACAATTTCAAAGTAAAATCGTGTGCACATCTTAGCAGGTGAACCAGAGTTTTAAATTAAAAAGTGGTGGGTCATGATGCATCCTGATTCCCTGTTGCTGACTGAAAGCTGAATCAGAAATGCCTGATGTGTACGCATTGAAAGCGAAGAGGATTGAGAGAGTACTTAGCAGTAGGGATATTGAAATTTTGAGAATTGGCAATCAGCCGCGAAGGGGCAGGGTGTAATTCCCTTGGCTGTGAACAAGTTGTTTCTAATATTTGTCGGCAATTGGCGTGTGAAGTAGGTGTAATTAGTTGGTTATGAACAAAGAGTTTCGATTGGTCGATGTGTCGTGTTGCAGTAACAATTAAGATTAGTGTGTACGTTTATATTATTTAACAAAACAGTCTGTGATTCTTGGGCAAGAGCTAACCACTCTGTTATAGGGCATTAAATGCCGGCTTACATGCAGGCTGGTTAAGTATATATTGTGGAAGAATGACTGTGACTTTTGCCCACCACAAAATTTTTAACCAGCGTGCATGTAAACAGGAATTTAATACCCTATGGCAAGCTGGTTAGCTCTTGCCGTGATTCTTGTATGTATTCTCTGGGGAGTCTGGGGAGCCTTCCAAGGTAAAGTTGATTGACATGAACCGTATCTATATTATATAAAATAATTGAAACTTGTTTTTTTATATGCCCGACATTTTTTTTAATTATTGGCCACTTAAAGTTGAAATGTATATTTTGAAATTAAGATAATTTACAGGTGTCAAATTTAACCTTTAGTTTGTAGCAATTGATTTCTACCACAATTAAAATGTATTACATCCGACTCTGTCATGTGAACAAGAGATAAAAAAAAACAAGCATTAATGTTGTTTGCTTTATTAATATATTATCAGTTGTTTTTAGTGAGATTTTTTAGAAGTTTTTTCGGTGGGTTTTTTTGTCCAATTTCTCTAAAATCTAGTTTAAATAACACAAATCAAGATTTCATCTCAATTTATTATTATTATTATTATTATTATTATTTTTTAATTTTTTCTACCTGATTCTGGCAGTGGAAAGTCTAAAAAGTCACACTAAAGACAACTCCATTATATTATAGCTTTATGTGAGTGCACAACATATCTATTTTCTTTTTTTCTCTGGTTTTTCAATTAATTTTAAGAAAAATTTGGTAAAGATTTAAAAAAATGAGTTTAAGTTATTTAATTAGTTTTATAGGGAGCTAAATCTATTTATACATTCAAAAGTATATTTTAAAGAAAAAAAATTACAATAGATGGATAGAGATCAGAGACATTAATAATAAAAAGGCCTACATAGCAATATGTTATTTTCCCCCCATTAATTCTAACTTCTATAAGAAGAAGAATCTAGATAAAACTAACCCTTACAATGGTTTAGAGAATGATATTTCTAGCCTAAGGAATGACGGTAATATCCTTTTAATAGTTGACTTTGATGCTCGAACTTCAAACAACCAAGCTATTATTCTAAGCAATCATTCCAACCCTAATCCTCTTTGGTTAGACGAAGACCCTACCCTGGCTAGTAGGTACAAAAGGAGCTCTGAAGACCTCGGGGAAAATTTGTTTGGGTCAGAGCTAGTCAAGCTTTGTAGTGCTTAGGATCTCATAATTTGCAACGGTCTAAAGAAGTGGCCCAATTCCAGCAAGATGACCTGCATCCATGGACTTGGTAGCAGTGTGGTAGACTACGTTATTTCCGATCTCCCATTATACAACGAAATGGTAAATTTTGACATCTTAAACGACCACGAACCTGACTCTGATCATAGGCCTTTACTTATAACTCTCAAGTTTGTCATGCATAGAGTTCCCATAGAAAATAATACTGACAGCCAAAAGAACTTAATATTTGATAGAAATAAAAAGGATCTCTTTCTAAATGAATTAAAAACTAATTTGCTTCCTTTATCTAGTATAGACAACATAGAAGACCTATATCATAATTTTACTACAACCCTCTCATATTCTATTAACAAGTTCTCAATTGAAGTCTCAAATAATAAAAGAAATAGCAAAACCAATCCATGGTATGACAAAGATTGTAAAAGTGCGAGGAGAGCAATTAAGGAAGCTGTTGATGATTCTCTTAAAATGGACAAGATAAAAATATACAAAGCCCTAATTAAAAGGAAAAAGAGGCAGTACATTGGTCAAAGACAGGAGAATCTCTTACACCTCTCTAAGGTAGCTCTTAAGAAATTTTGGAGGCAGATTCTGACTAGGAAGACTAAGGATAATAATAAAATTGCTCTTCACCGATTGGAATTCTTATCTTAAAAAGCTTTATGAATCTCCAAATGTCATGGATAATTTGGAAACCCTGCTCACAACGAAAAAAGTTTTTTCTTTAGAAGACATTAAGTTTGGGGTTAATCGCCTTGCTAATGGGAAAGCTAAGGACATTGAAGGTTACCAGGCGGAAATCTTAAAAATTGGAGGACCTGTCCTCATCCCCCACATCCACAAGCTTTTCAATCAAGCAGCTAAGCAAGGGTTCCCTAAACCTTGGACTGAGAGCCTCATTATCCCTATTATATATATATAAATCTTAAAATTAAATTAATTAATTATATATATATATATATATATATATATATATATCAAAAAATATTATATATAAAAAAAAGTATATTTAAATTTTAATATAATATATTAAAATTAAATTAAATTAATTTTTTTTTTTTAATTATATATTTTTTTATTTTATTAGTTGAAATGGTATTTTATATATAAAAAATATATATATATTTTTTTTGCCTCCCAACCTAGCCCCAGCCAGCAATCAATTCACGCATCCCCCCTCACCCGCCCGCCCGCCCGCCCGGCCCCCCAACGAGTGGCCAAAGGGTCGGAGGCCAATTCCCTGAATCAGTCTGTGGTCCTCTGGTGGCTGGCTAGGGGCTCAGGCGAGCGGGGGCCTGCTCACCCACCCGGGCCCCCAGCCAGCGGCCAAAGGGCTAGGACCCAAAATCAATTTTGTTTTTGTTTTCTAAAATTGTAATGTTTAATTAAAAAAACCAAATTAATTTAAATAAATAAAAAAAAAAAACTATATTTATATAATAGAAAAACAATGTATTTTAGTAATTAAATAAAAAAAATAACAATTCAATTTATAAAAAAGAAAACACCTCTAACTATTTTTTTTTTAAATTAAATTTAAATTAAAAGAATTACAATTTAATAAATATATATTTTTTAATTAAAAATTAAATCAATTTAACAAAATAAAATAAAAATAAAAACAATTTTTTTTAAAACCTTATTAATAAAATGTAATAAATAAAATTTCAATTAAAAAAAAATTAACAAATATATAACAAAAACAAAAAATGGATTTTTTTTTTTCTAATTGAACAAAAAAATTTCCGTTGAAGAAAAAATGCCATTCAAGAATTTTAATGCTGCCCAAACAAAATAAAAAAATTAGAAAAAATAAAATAAAATTTTTTCGCTATTAAAAAAAAAAACAAAAAAAACTTTTTATGTGGTTTTTCTGGTAAAACAACAAATTTTCCCCAAACTTCTCTTTAAATAGTCAAAATAGAAAGAAAACTAACATTTAAAATGCGTAAAACTCATGTTTAATGCAGCTCCAAACTTTTTAACAAGACCTAGAAAACTTGATGTGATGTGATGAATATAAACAATGAATGGTATTTTATAGCGATGATTGTGGGATTAAACTTAAAACTAAAAAAAATAATTTATAATTAATATTATAGTGTTAGGTTAGTTTTCATTCATCGTGGGATAAAAATAAAATATTAATTATAAAAATTAATTTAGTTACATAGTCAATGTTAAATAATTTAAATAGAAAAATTATTTTAATTTCGAAGAAATGCATTAAAGGAAAATTTATGTCAATAATTTGAATAGAAACTTGGGTGAAATATTTCAAAACCAAAAGTTTAGTAATATGTTTTCAAGTAAATTATAGATGAAAATTTTGGAGGGGAGATTTTCAGTGAAAGATTTTCGGGGAAAAGTTTGGAGGGAAAATTTTCGGTGAAAATTTTTGGGGGGGAAACTTCAGAGGGAAATTTTCAATCTCTAAGCTATAAATTGTCATTGGGAGAGAGCACATTTGTATCATTTGACATCTTCTGGTTGAAAGTCATGAATTCTTCTCATAGTGAAGTTTTTTTTTTTTTAGCATCGGCATCTTCGTTATGCAACAACTCTATTCCTTTTGATGAATGTAACATGAATTCTTTCACAATGAATAGAGAGACAAATTTTCCACTTAGTCTTAATCCTAAGGATGACGAGAGAAACATTGATAAAGGGTAGAAAACAGAATTTCATGTGAATAGAGAGTTAATTTTTCACTTCCTCTTAATCCTAAGGATTATGAGAGCACCACTGATGAAGGGCGGTATGAAGAATTTCTAGACTCAAAGTTTCTACATAGTCCTAATCCTAAGGATTATGAGAGCACCACTGATGAAGGGGGGTAGATGAAGAATTTCCAGAGTCAAAGTTTCCACATAGTCCTAATCCTAAAAATTATGAGAGCACCACTAATGAAGCGGGTGTGAATAAGTTGCAGAGTCAAAGTTTCCACATATTTCTAAACCTAAGGATTATGAGAGAACCACTGATGAGGGGGGGGGGATGAATAATTTCCAGAGTCAAATTTTCCACATATTCTTAATCCTATGGATTATGAGAGCACCATTGAGGAAGGGGAGGGCGAGCATGAACAATTGTCAGTAAATAAAGATTCAAAGTTTCCACTTAGTCATAATCCTAAGAATTATGAGAGCACCACTGACGAAGGGGAGGATGAAGAATTTCCATTAAATAGAAATTCAAAGTTTACACTTAATCCTAATCCCAAGGATTATGAGACCACCATTGATAAATGGGAGGATGAAGAATTTCTTGCAATGATAATTTGACTATGAATAGAGAGTCATATTTTCCACATAGTCATAATCCTAAGGATTATGCGTGCACCAGTGTTGAAGGGGAGGATGAAGAGTTTCTTCCAAATGATAATTTTAGAGGAACATATGTGAATAATTCATTTTCTCTGAGTGAGTGTTTCAAAGGCAGTCATGGTGATAACAAATTGAATCCTCCAAGGGAGGTTTTCAAAAGAAAGTATGAAGATGGTGAAGAATTTCATCTGAGCCAAGATTTCAAAAGCGCAGATGTTGGTAGTGAAGAATTTCCTTAAAGTGAGGATGGTAATGAATATTTTCCAAGCAATGATGGTGATGAATTTTTTAAATATGTTCAAAATGATCATAGTCAGTATAATATTCCTCCTAATGATGATGAAAATGCTTCTACAAACAATAATGGAATGAGGGAGACATTGCAAGAAAATATTGTATCTAAGAGTAGGAGTAGACCTTTTCATATGAATCTAAAATATTCCAGTTATACAAGGAATGTTGTCAAAAGGATTGCTTGAAACATATGGATTTCAAGTTTTTTTTGGAGCAAAGGAAGAAATATTTTTCAATGACTAAAAGCATGTAAAATTCATTTTTAGTGGGTTGCATGCAATCTACACTAGCAGGTTATGATTATCATATTGGGAATGTATTGATATGTAGAAAGGCTTTCAAAAATGTTGCATTCAATTGGTAATTTTTGTTGTCAAAAATCTAAAAAAGACTAGAAAAATATCCTACATATTATTCAGAAGTACGTTATAAAAGAGAGGTTGGACCATTAGAAATTACTACAATGTCATGGATGAAAGAGTTATTTTCAAAGCATGGAGAGTGTATCCCAAATAGAGACACAATACATATTCCAGATAATTTCTCAAGATGAGAAATCTACATCTTATACAAAGAATATGCAGAGGGCGCTGATTGAGATGGTAATTTTATTACATATTCATATTTTACAAGGATATGGAAGAATGAATTCAACAATGTTCGTATTCCTAAGAAGACAAGGACGGAGATTCACAGTACATGTGCTTCTCTTAAAAAGAGATAAATGTCAAGGGGTAGAAAGAGGTATGCATTCATAACATTATTTTTAAAAATTGGATAGTAATCAACTATGAAAATATATTTATTAATAGATTTCTTTTATTTTATGTGCAGATTCTATTGTCAAATCACTTCAAGAACATCACAATTAGGAACAAGTGAAATACACAAATTGTATAAGCATAAAAAAGAGTGTTATGATAATCCAAATAAATATCTGGGTTTTATAATTGATGGTATGGACCAAAAGAAAACACTTCTACCACATTTTGTCCACACACCAAAAAATTTACAGGAAGAAAATTTTATTCAGTTTCACTTGGTTGGCTGTATGGTCTTTAATGGAAAGATGTTGCCAAGGGTTTACTTCACATATCCAAATATTCATAATGATGCAACTCTTATTATAACTATAACCCATGATGTGCTTTCTCATTGGTTTGATATTCTTCGTGAAGTTTTGTATTTGCAATTGGACAAAACAAGCCATGAAAACAAAAATCAAGTTCTTTTTGGATATCTAAACATGCTTGTTCAATTGGGAATTTTTAAAAAGGTAAAGGTTGGTTTCCTTCTTGTTAGGCACACTCATGACCATATTGATCAGATGTTTAGTTGTTTTTCAGTAACATTGAGGAGAAAGGATGTTTAGCGTCTGCCATCATTAATTGAATGTATTAAGAAATCATATATTCCAGAGTCAGTTTTTCATGTGTTGGAAGAAATTATTGACATTTGAAGGTTTATTCTGGGATCACATGGTGAGGAGAAATGCATTGAACAACTTAATGACATTAGCTTCCATATTCAACTTTGTATAAAAAAAGGATGGAAAAACACTTATATGGGGCAAGAAGTATTCAAATGGTGCAGAATGGGGGTCGTCATCAAGTTTAGCACATTTGAAGTTCATTCTAGATCATCAAATATTTGCATCAAAATAGTATTATTACAATTAGTTGCTGAAATCCATAATGTACGAAGGCACAAGAGAGAGAGATAAATTATTCTAAATGTTTGGAAGAAATAAAAAGATGTATTAGAGATACATATGAGTGCTTTGATGTTGTTGATTCAATTTTGTGGGAGTCTTTTTTCAATGATCAAAGTGATATCATTTCAATATCAAGAAATGAATATACACTTTTGAAGACTCCATTTGTTTGGCCTCAAAATATGCCCAATGAACAGGAGGAAAGACACATTGTTGAACAATGTTATAGACAATTTTGTGCCTTGCAGCATCAGGCATGAATTGTCAATAATCCAAGGGATCCAAAGTCCCTAAACATGATGTTCCTACCCCTAGAGGAACAAGGTCAGCAAACCAACAGCTCTCAGATCAGTTCTCCACCTGAAAACACTCAAAAACAAGCAATCCTGAAATCAAAGCAGGTGCTCCACTAGGCTTCTGTGCTGAAACTAAACTCCTCCATGGTGTACCTGCGTTGCAAAGCAAGTGGAACAAAGGCCACCTGCGCTGAGCGAGATGGGACAAGTGGCACACTGAGTCATGGCTCTGGAATCTTCCAAAAATGACACTTGGATCAGGGATTTCGCCTTGTGATGAGTCAGAGGCTCTGTTTCTCCAAGTGGAAGCAAGGTTCTCCAAGTGGACTCAAAAACTGAAGATCAACTGAAGAGAGAGAGGACACAAGGCAGCTACACATCAGTTGCAAGCTGACTCATCCTTTCTCAATTCATCTATATATTGAGCTCTCTCCTATGAGCTCAGGAGGCTGGAATTTTGTGCAAAGTAATGATATGCTGTTGGTTTCACTATAGAGCTATTGGGTGATTGCTTGAAGGAGGTGAAGAGGAGAAATTCTTTCTGCTGGGAGGTGTTGCTGGATTGGGGCCTTCAATGGTTGTAACTCTCTCAGAACTTTACTTCTTCATTAATAAAAGCTATTGAGGTTCTTCTATATGCACTTGTTTCAATGATATATTGTGATAATTGTATATTTGATTTATGCTAATCCTTGAATCAGTTATGATTGCATGCTTCTTGTAGTTTCCTTCTTTGTTATTTTGCAGGATCTCATTGTAGCTGGGCCAGCAAAAGAGCAAGGAGCTGGGAGCAAGCAGCCAAAGAGAAGAGTTTGGATTCGACATTAAGCGCAAGGCAACGGTTAGTGCATTTCCTCATTCTCTCTTGCTTTCGTAAAGAAGTAAACCTTAAGTAGTTTTCTTTACAGTTGTTGCTGAGGTACTATCACCCTTAGAGTGGGATAGGGTCATCCGAGTCGGATACTTTTCCCTACAACAAACTGGCGACTCCACTGGGGATCGTATCTGTTTGATTGTTTGTAGTATTTTGCTATTCATTTCCTGAACAAAAGAGTACCAAATCGAAAAGCTTTTGACTATATCAAAAGCGAAGTAGAGGGCAGCCACTCTAGCTCATTTCTGAGCATGTTCATGATTTGAAGAGCTGATCTACAAGGATCCTTGTAAGCTCTTAGTGATAGCTTTTCATCCTCCTTGTCATCCCTTACTGTGTGCTTGACTGATAGCTTCTGATTTGAGCAAAAACTGTGAATTTTTGAGAAAATTGTGACCCAGAAACTGAGAAAACGCAACTTTCGTTTTCCAAAGCAGGTAGTACACAGGCTACCTGCTTTGCAACGCAGGTCCCGAAGGGGCTACCTGCGCTGAGAGCCAGACTGGCTGTGCAGCACCTGCGTTGGCCCAATTTTGCCTTGTGCAGTTGGGGTTTCCTCCCTTTTTCTTACCTGTTTTCACTATAGATTTTGCTGCTAGTTGTCAGTCTTGTACCTATTCTGAAACCAACCTTACTTGCCATCATTCCGCCTCTATTATATAACGAAATTGTACTTGTTCTTTTGTATTTCTTACATCATTTACAATTTCCCATAACGAAAGTTAACCAGTCTTGCTTTGGCCTCTTAGATCTGAACCTGTGTTAGGCATTTTGCTGGTCTAAAGAGTTAGCTTGTTTGCTGTCCATAGCTGATTAGTATTTTTACTTTCGTCATTATGGTTTGATTTCATGTATTTCCAGTGTTTAAACAAGTAAATCTTAAGGTGTCTTTTGATTTTGGACTAGCTTGTTTACTTTCGCTTGAAATCGAAATCAAAGTTATATAACAACTTTCTTTTTGTAATACATCAACATTAAGAAAGGGAAAAGAAAATACATGCATTGTGCATTTTGCATTTGACTGTTTGCATGCTGATTTAGGAAAATTTGCATTAGTGTGTGCTCTATGATCTGTGTGAAAAGATTTGCCTTTCTTCTCCCTCAGTAGTTAAGATTTTCAAAGTTGAAAGATTGAAAAGTTTGCTTCTCATCTTAGACTGCATTCAAGAATTTGTTACATACATCTCGTGGTGATCCTTAAAGGCAAACTGCTAAACAAGATCAACATTAAAATAAATTCAATTTACATAACAACGCTTTGTAACATAACGCAAACACATAGAGGTCTAGGTAGAGACGTGTTCCGGCGTCGTTAAACGTAGTGACTGTCGATCTCTACGAAGGTGGGTGATTCCTCCTGAGAGTCGGTGGCACTAATACAGACTTGTGCTCCCACGTACCGTCGCGTATATATTGGGAGACCCCTATAGGAACAAAGCCTTTATCCATAGGAAGCCGTGTCGGCCGCCCTACTGATCGCGATGCAGTGAACACAGCATTCACGAAGATCGACCACCCGTACCGTAAAACGTATTCTGTGGTTTCGCGAAAAGTTTGGCACATCCTCTGCCTAGAACTCCAGAGAAGTTTCTTTTGGCCTTTTTCAAACTCTATAACTGAAAAAGTCCATCCGAGCATTTGTCACTTCGGGCTCGTTAAAACATCGAAGGAGACTAGAGTCATCTTTAGCTTTTTCTCGACTCTTAAAACATGAAAAAGCAAAGTTGTGTCTAAAGCATCGTTAATAAAATTTATTTTAATCGGAACATAATCACCTGTTATTCCCACGTTGATCTTTCAGTTGAAAAGTATGGAGCCCACCAACCAAGGAAGTCACCTTGGCGGAAGTCCCAATCCCTTCTCCTCTTGGGGAGGTGTTGGTGCGCCTCATATGGCCACATTGTCACTTCCAGGATTGACAATTGGCCTACCTGTATGGCTCTTTTCAACTAATGTAGTTCAGATCACCACTAATCCTGAGCAGTTGAATCAACAGTCAGACCAGTCTAGAGCTACCCACCAGCCTTCCACTTCTTACAATTCTTCCTCTGATCCTTCATCTTCGCAAGGTAGAGCCGGCAAAAGTCAGCCTCCCATGGAGAAGGAGGAAAAGAAGAAGAAAGAAAAGAAGCAGAAGGGGCCTATGGCGAAGGTGACTGGGGGCAAGCAAAAGACATCTGACAGAAATCCACACACTGCACCGACCGGGCCTAAATCGCCATGTGTCATTTGCAAAGGGGCCCACTTCCATCGTGATTGTCCTTGTATTCCCCGGATACTAAGGGACTGGTCCCCCAGGTTGCACAATCCGGTAGCATCAACCTCTGGTAGTCATGTTGATTGCAGTCCGTCAACTAGCGAGAGTGAAGGACGAAAAGGGAGACCAAGATCACCCTGTATGTTGTGTGAAGGCGATCATGCCATCCACCGATGTCCATTCTTAGACGAGGCGAAGAGAGTTTTGGAAGATCGTCCGGTTTCACCGTTACGACTTCCTCCTGGATACCAAAAACTCGTGCCAAGTCCCTCGATAGTTGAAAATCCAGCTGGCCCGATCAAGTGGTCAGCTGAAGTGTCGGTCATTGAGAATGAACCTACTGAATCCAGACCAGACGAAAGTCTAAAGGTCGAAACGGCAGTTGACCCGGTTCTTCCTTCAGAGGTTTCATCCTCAAATGACTCCGTCATTGAAGACCCATCTTCAAATGACACCCTCACTGAAGAGGATAAGGATGACACCGTCCATATTCTTTTCATCAACACAGACTCTGATGAGCATCAGGGCAATGCGCCCATTCCTTTATCGCAGGAAGGAACATCGTCAGGGTCGTATCCGGCCGTGTATTCGGTCCCACCACCAAGCAACCTAGTTGTATCCTTTGATTGGAATCAACTAGGCAGACCCCAGTTGCCAGCCAGTATCCCATTCAGAATCATCGTCCAAATCTACAGAATGGTGATGGCTGGAACTATCATTGATGAAGGGGCATCTGTGAGTATCCTTTCCTCTATTGCTTGGAAAGCACTGGGTTCCTCGGCGCTTTTACCTGAGATGAGAAATCTATCGGGTTTTGATAAAGGAACCAGTCACCCGTTAGGGATTCTCCCCAATGTTCCCATTACATTGAAAGGGAAGACAGTTCATATGAACGTCATGGTCGCCCAGGGACCCTTGGTATATAACTTACTCCTTGGACGAGACTATATATATTGCATGGAGGCGATAGTGTCCTCACTCTTTAGAGTTATGTGTTTTCCGCATGAAGGAAGAATGGTCAAGCTCGTAGACCAGCTTTCATTTCCAGGATCACGCATCGCAAATAGTCAAATACCATCCCTTAACGGTTTATTCGCTCAAGGAATGCCTCCACCCCCGGTTCTACTTCCCGGTGAATGCGAGTGATTCGGAAAGAGGTAACTGGGACCCAGGGGGCATGCACCCTGGCCTGCCTTGGGCAGAGGAAACCTTGGGTATAAAGTTAATTTCCGCAGAAGAATGGGACTAGTCCATACCCCGTCCGAAGGAAGGAAGAGAGGGTTGTTCTAGGATAAAGTTCTTTTGTCAAAGTTATGTGAGTGAGATAATCAGCTTCTCGCTCCCTTTGTCTAAAAAGTAGGCTCTCCTGAGGGAGGAGATCCATTTGTGGCGGCAAGTAGCCACCATCTTTGAAGGCAAGCCTCACCCATCAAAACATATGTTTTGAAGGATAAGTAGGGGCAGCCTCCAAAGAAAGAGATGAAATTGCTGCAACAAGTAGTCACCATCCTTAGCAACCTAATGATAGACATCGCCGAAAAGAGAGTTTAGTTTGCGGCAGCGAACAAAACCATTTTTCGGATAATAAGTAAGAGGCAAACCTCCCTCTGTAACGCCAATGTTTTATCTGTTGCGATCTTGCAAAAATCAAAAAGTGAACTGATGGGAAGACAAGTACCGTCGGCACCGAAAAATAACGAGAAGACAAGTATCGTTAAAAATATAGCAAGACGACAAGTAGAAAAACAGAGGTGGGACAGAGGAGGGGTAGCCTTGAAATTATACTTTATACCTGGGGGCATGCGAACCTTTTGGAGTGCAAGCACGGGACGACTATTTATTTTTTTTAAATTTTTAGGTCCTCCCTTTAAACCTGTAGGTCTAACCCGTTAAACTCGTAGGATTAGCCGTTTCCAGCTTGCATAAAGAAAGGATGTGGGGCAAAAGTTAAAACTTGCCAAATCGGAGTAACTAGTGAGGTATAGCTCCTTAAATATGACTACCTCACCTGAGGCGTTCCTTGTATTAAGATTGGTATATTCGAGCAGTTTTAGCAATGTTCATGCTCGTTTAAAAAATAAACGCAAGATCCGAGCAGTTTTAGCACATAGTTCATGCTCGTTAAAAAATAAACATAAGTTGTGAGCAATCTTCCCCTAGAGTTCAAGCTCACTCAGAAAAAATGAACTGGTAAATAACCTTGGTAAATGTAACCTTTGACAGCCATATTAAAGCCCTTGGTCGTGTTCTTGCAGTCTCACCTCCATCCGTTCATTTGGCCAATCGTTCATCTCCATATGCTTGTTTACCCATTTTGAGGAACAGCTGCGAAGAGTGATTTCACTTAGCCATCCTTGTGACACTGCCGTGATTGGAATATTCCAACCTGTACCTGGAATCTGCTGCTGCCCTGTTCATCACTCGTTCCTCAAAAGACGAGTCTTCTTTGAGCTCTTTTCACTGACTCGTAAAATATGAAAAGTTTGTCGAGTTTTGGTCTTCCAGCTCGTTAAACGACCGGAAGAGCTATCCCTCCTCTAGATTTTAATATTTTTGGACCTGAGGGATTATTGCACAAAAAGATCGAGCGCTTGTTTTGTTCGGCTCGTTAAAGCAATCGAAAATTCATCCCTTCTGTATTATTTTATACTTTTTCGGACTTAAGGGATTAGATGACGAAAAAGGAATTTTGGAGTTGACTTTATGTACCTTTTCAGACTCTCTAAAAATGAAAAGGACCGAGTTATCCTTGTCGTTAGACTCGTTAAATTCATTAAATAACGACAAACTTGTCTTTAGACGAGAACGAGTTTCCCTATCGCTAGGCTCGTTAAAACATAGCGATGGGCTTGCCCGAAGGGCAGGTTATAGAACAAGCATATGTTATCCTCCTCAAGCTTGATAAAAATAAAGAGGTACTGGTCAGCAATGACTGGGGAAAAATTGGGAGAACCTCACAGCTTTAATGGTAGCAAGTCACTCTTGAACATGACACTTTGTCCTCCGTATCACATCGGGTTGGGTTGTTTCATTCACCGGTCTCATCACCATGGTCCTCGCCACACCATCCACATTTGGGGTAATGCTACCAATCCATCACATCAGTGTCGTTATATGTTCAAGAGATGTTGTTTTGCAAAGAGTCAACCGAGTCCCATCCACTGCCATACATTGTCCTTCATCCATTTCATGACCGCCACCCTGAATCATACATCACAGTTTGTTTTCACCTCATCACAATCACTAGCTCCATTCCGTGTCACTGATGTGGGATTCATTAAGGCCCTCCTTTGACGGATCGCTCCTTGTCGACATCAGCTCATTATCCAAGGAGTTGATCTAGGAACACCCCCTTCAGTACTTTGAAGCTTGCATGCCTCAATGGCAAGTTTCTCACTTCCGGCGACAAGTATAAATCAATGACCTTCGACCAGAAGATTTTGCATGGTGGTCGACGCCAAGTCCTTTATTCCCACCATGTGAATTGTACTGCCGTACCTTGAGGGTCATCATCCTTATCGGTGATTCCTCTCGCGCTTGTTAACGGTTTACATCATTGACCGGTAATCAAGTGATGTCTTTCCATGTTCGACTTCAAGAAATTCTCACATGGATTGACTTGTACATCGAGTGAAGATCGGAAGAGATTGAAGACCCCGGATCTAGTTTCATCCATCCGGGCTGCGATATATATTCAGGATATAAAGACATTTGATATGTACATCATTGCAGCAGATGATCATCCTTCTCAAAGGATGATAATTTCAGCAGAGAATTATCAGTCTATCATCAGACAATCGTCTGTTCTATGTACCAAAATGTATTTATAAAGCTGAGCATGGGAATGCCCGCCTCAGCTAGATCATGAAAAAGAATGAAAAATAATGTATTGTATTGTATCTTATTACAGGACACTTCTCAGCAGATTGAATGAACTTCGGATCCTCCTAATAAAGCATTTCACTCGATAAACGACCTCATACTTTAGGGGGCATCTGTTATAGACAATTTTGTGCCTTGCAGCATCAGGCATGAATTGTCAATAATCCAAGGGATCCAAAGTCCCTAAACATGATGTTCCTACCCCTAGAGGAACAAGGTCAGCAAACCAACAGCTCTCAGATCAGTTCTCCACCTGAAAACACTCAAAAACAAGCAATCCTGAAATCAAAGCAGGTGCTCCACTAGGCTTCTGCACTGAAACTCAACTCCTCCATGGTGTACCTGCGTTGCAAAGCAAGTGGAACAAAGGCCACCTGCGCTGAGCGAGATGGGACAAGTGGCACACTGAGTCATGGCTCTAGAATCTTCCAAAAATGACACTTGGATCAGGGATTTCACCTTGTGATGAGTCAGAGGCTCTGTTTCTCCAAGTGGAAGCAAGGTTCTCCAAGTGGACTCAAGAACTGAAGATCAACTGAAGAGAGAGAGGACACAAGGCAGCTACACATCAGTTGCAAGCTGACTCATCCTTTCTCAATTCATCTATATATTGAGCTCTCTCCTATGAGCTCAGGAGGCTGGAATTTTGTGCAAAGTAATGATATGCTGTTGGTTTCACTATAGAGCTATTGGGTGATTGCTTGAAGGAGGTGAAGAGGAGAAATTCTTTCTGCTGGGAGGTGTTGCTGGATTGGGGCCTTCAATGGTTGTAACTCTCTCAGAACTTTACTTCTTCATTAATAAAAGCTATTGAGGTTCTTCTATATGCACTTGTTTCAATGATATATTGTGATAATTGTATATTTGATTTATGCTAATCCTTGAATCAGTTATGATTGCATGCTTCTTGTAGTTTCCTTCTTTGTTATTTTGCAGGATCTCATTGTAGCTGGGCCAGCAAAAGAGCAAGGAGCTGGGAGCAAGCAGCCAAAGAGAAGAGTTTGGATTCGACATTAAGCGCAAGGCAACGATTAGTGCATTTCCTCATTCTCTCTTGCTTTCGTAAAGAAGTAAACCTTAAGTAGTTTTCTTTACAGTTGTTGCTGAGGTACTATCACCCTTAGAGTGGGATAGGGTCATCCGAGTCAGATACTTTTCCCTACAACAAACAACAACAATCTCAAGGAATTATTAATTCTCAACAGGAAGAGGAAAGATAAATCTATATTGGTTCTAGAAGATCATGTGCACAACGTGAGGCCATGGAAGACCTTTACAAATATTTTTTGCAGGATGTTAAGGAGGGTTGCATGATAGTAGTATAGCAGAAGAAGATCCACATTAAAGAAAATTAAGATATTACAACTGTTGAGGTACATTGGTAAGCCACAAATACCCACCCATTCAATGGTGTGTACAAGCGAGAGATGGTAGTTGATAAACAAATTCGTAGAAGGAGAAAAGGAAATGGTACAAATATAAATCATCACCGCACAGACCTCTTAAAATTGGAGGATGTTGACATACTTGTCTATGACTTCAATTTAACAAAGAGAGGAACTCTTTGCTTCAATATCATAGAGAGCTTGAAGAAGTTACTACTAAAAGGAACAATTTTGAGATGGGAGTCTATTGAACCTAGTCGTAGATCTAGAAGATTTGAAACCTGAAATGGTGGGCATGCATGTTGACTAAGATGGACCTCTAGTTGATGAAAGAGAAGAATATGGGTCATCTTCATCTGCATCTAGTCATTCATCTGAAGGTGTAGATTCTGATGTTGTGCCAGATCCTATGGATGATTTTGAATAAATGTCCAAGATATTTTATGTAAATGATGTTTGCATGGTAACTTGAAATAAATATTTTGACTTCCATATGATCTTACATGAAGTTATGAGTCATTTCTATGTTTGTTGGATTTAATGTTTTAATTAAAAGGAATTCATATCTTTAGAGATGTTTGCATGGTAACTTGAAATAAATATTTTGACTTCCATATGATCTTACATGAAATTATGGGTCATTTCTATGTTTGTTGGATTATATGTTTTAATTATGAAGAATTCATCTCTTTAGAATATCCACAATGTGATCAAGGAGGCTTCACTGGGGGAGCAATATCATACCACGTGGGTTCATATTGGAAGATATATATTGAATAAAAAATGACATAATATGTTGGGGGATGTATAGGGGGTAAAAGGTTTTCATATCGACAAATATAAAAAATGGATCTTAAAGTTAATGAGAAAATATAAAGGGGTATAAAAAAATGTTAATGAAAAATAGATATCTACAATATCTACCGAATCCCAGGTGAATGCAATAATGAATTAAAAAAATAAAATGTATGTGATATTCAATCTACGAAAGTTGATATTTTGATCAAAGGTAAATAACTATAAGAAATTAATGTTTATTTTTTAAATTATACAATGATATTGCCATGATATTATTTATTGTTATCATTTGGTATAAGATAGTCTTAAACTTGTTGAAATTTTAATGCTTCATTAAAAGAGACACTTCGTTTTGATGGTTGATTTCTAGTTTTTGTTGCAATATGATAAGTTGTCTTAGGCTAAAATTTGAAAAGAGCTATAGTTTTAGCCTTTGAAATAAAAATTACTCTTGTAATAATGAATTTTTCATTTACTTATTCATTTTAAAGAATTGTTTTAGTCATATAATTTGTCCATAATTTCATGGTTGAAATATGTTAAAAACTTAAGGTTTTTAATTACATGGTTGAAAAGTTGTCAAAATCTTAAGGTTTTTCGAATTATGATATTTTATCTTTAATGCTATTGTTGAAAACAATTACAATTTCAGGGTTTTTTAGAGTCAAGATATGTTATCTTTAACAACATGGATGGAAACTGTTGGAATTATCAAGATTTGAGACATGATATTTTATCTTTAACATCATGTCTGAGAATTGTTGGAATTTTACAAATTGTCAGAGTCCTAATATTTTATCTTTAATTCCATTCCTAAAAAGTGTCAAAATTGTAACCCGTTTTTTTGTTCCAACATCAACAATTAATTTTTTTTAGAGTGTTTTTTTCATCCATTTTGCAAAAAAATAAAGGGTTTTTACTTCTATTTAATGAAAAAATGTTGAAACTTTATCCTAAAAAAACATTGTTCTGACATACACAATTTTCGTTTTTGGGTTGTTGTTTTATGTTTTTTGGGTTGTTTTTTCATGTATTTTTGGAGTTTTGAGCCAGAGTGCCTGTTTTGAGGTAATACTTCCTATTTAATTGATAACTAAGTTAACATGAAATGCATGAAAATATGAAGTAGATAATGCCATGTGCAAAGTCCATGGAAAAAATGTTATATAATTGGTGACATGGACTCTACATATTTGACATAGGTAAGGTCCTCGTGGTATGATCAATGAGTGAGAATTAATTTTGTTTAGGATTTCTTGTTGATACTTTGGTAAAAAGTTTATAGTATTAAAAGAAAAAAATTGCATTTCAATTTTGAAGATAAAAAACATTTTAATGTATACTAGTGGCTTAATCGATGATTAACAAAATCCTTATGGTTTGTCATAACAACATCTAAAGGATTTCATTGAAAAATGATGGCTTCATTGGCGATCGATAGAAACTTCATAGTTTTGATTATCTCACCCAAAGGATTTCATCTAAATGCCAATGGCTTTGTTGATGATTTTAATCATCTAACCAAACAGATTTCGTTGAATGTCATCAACTTCATTGGTGATTGGTAAATTTTTTTGTGGATTTGGTCATTACACTCCTAATGTGTGGTGATTGGTGAAATTTTTGTGGACTCGCTCATTAGACTATTAAGTATCCATTTTGTGGATTTGATCATTACATTCATAAGATTTCTTCAAACATGGATAACAATGAGTAATATTTTTGGAAATTTAATTATTACATCTATAATTTAATTATTACATCTATAAAATTTATAATTTTGGTATTTTGTTATTTTATTTAATTTTTTAGATTTTTATTTTTAGTGAATTATGTAGGTTTTAATCTTGTACAAAAATCACAAGTAAACAAATTTTTAAAAGATAAAAAAAATACAATGGCAAAAATATAAAATATTTACATATTTTCTCATAAAACCCAAACCTAGAAAACAAGAGTGTTTTTCATTATAATCCTTTCAATATATATATATATATATATATATATATATATATATATATATATATATATATATATATATCAAAGCATTCATAAATCCTAATACATTAACCTTGCATTAAAACATAACTGTAGTGTTTTTTATGAGATCTACAAAATAACAAAATACTATAGGCGAAAACCACTATACACAAAACCATGAGTAGGTCCGCCCACTATCTTTGGGTCCACCTCTATCCTTGGGTCCGCCAAACTATCATTGGGTCCACCTCATTCTTGGGTTTGCCTAACTAGTATTGGATCCACATAAAAAAATAAAAAAATAAAAAAATAAAATAAAATAAAATACCACCTGAACCTTTTGCAAACCCACAGGTAAAACTAATAATGAAAAAAATATAATACAACTAACAAATAAAAAAAAAATTTGAAATATTTTAATATTTTGAAAATTAAAAAAACAAACAAACAAACAAATTACTCCAATTTTTTTATCATATTGACGAATGAAACACTCATAACAAGGCTAAAATGAAACATAAGATAACCATACGTGAGTTCAAATAAATAAAATTGTTGATGGCTCACAGTATTCTGTGTCATATCCCCAATACCTCCGCCATTACTATGCAACTATGAGAGGTCTGATAAAACATACCTGCCTGACAATTCACCCCTGGGTTGAGCCTCTGTAATATCATTTTGGAAGCCTAATAAGATGACATATCCCTTTTTAAGGGATATGGGCATAAGATCAAAGCCATAAAGCACACCCAAAAGCATATCATCTCATTCTATTTGCCTCCTTTCATGTCCGAGGGATTTTTTTGGGAATAGAAATTTAGGAATATGGAAAATTTTAGGGATTAATATTTATAAATGAGTTAATTTATAAAAATATATAAAATGAAAATTTTTAATTAAATATTTTAATTTAAAATTTACATATTAGTAAAATGAATTAAAATTTAATTTTAAAATAAAATTTCCTTTATAAATATAGAAAAACAATGCATACAGTTAAATAAATTATAAAGCAATTTGGAATACAAGAATATATTCCAAGAAAGTTTTATTTTTTTTATTTTATTTTCTTCATAATAAAAAAATGTTGGTATTAATGTAAAATAAAACCAGTATATTTTTCAAAATATTTGGGGCATATGATCATCCCGAAAATTAGCCCAGTGTTATAGACAGTTAGAATGTCAAATGATCCACCCTAGTGCGAAATAGCATCCATGTAAGCAAACATGTGTATCCACATACAATAACAATTTAAACAACAAAGATATTGTTATCTCATAAACGAACACCAATTCTGGAGTGTCGATAGGGGAACCGGGAAGAAGAAGGCGCAGGGTGAATAACTAGGGTTACAGGCTTTTGCTGAGGTTGTTATCCATGGAAGGTTGCAAAGGAGGGAGCTCCACTCCCTCCTACAAGCAGGCTGTGGCCAGCAGGGGTAAAAAACCAATGGAAAATGATAGAGGCCCTTTAGAAGGAAGGAAAAGAAATAGTGAAGAGGAACAAGATGGTACTAAATCAAGGGAGAATAATAGCACTAAGGAAAATGAGGAAGAAAACAAGGAACAGGGAACAAAAAACAAAACACAAATGGGACCATGTAAATCCAAAACTATGGTTACACCCAAAGTCGTTTTAAATGATCCTGCTCTGCAGGAACACAGGGACCATATGCAGACATATGCAATCATTTGTAAATTCATGGGTTTATGGCCCACTGAAAAAGCTTTACAAACGTGGATTAAATACCACTGGAAACCAAAAGGAAGCATTGACCTACATCTTGGATCTAAGGGTTTCTTCACTGTGGTATTTGCAAATATTGAAGATAAGGACAGAGTGTTTGAAGGAGGGCCCTACTTTTATGCTGCAGCAAGCCTCTATATGCGACCATGGATTATGAATTTTGTTCCAGAGCATGAGACTTTTACTTCGGTCCCGGTTTGGGTAAGACTCTACTCTCTACCTCTTGATTATTGGCAAACAGAATCCTTATCCGCCATAGGAAATAAGTTAGGACGTTTTGTCAAAGCTTCTGAGCCCACCAGGAGGGGAAAGTATACTTCCTTTGCTAGAATTTGTGTAGAGATGGATCTCTCTGGAGCTCTACCGGATGAGGTAATCTTGGAAGTATTTGATGAAGAATGGGTGCAAACAGTAGATTGTGAACATATTCCATTCAGATGTTGCAAATGCCATGAGCATGGACACCTATTCAGAGACTGCCCTCTCAGTAAAATAGAGAATAAGAGTAAAGCTAACACAGTGAAGGATACTAAAAGCTTTCACAAAGTGGCATATAAAGGAAAAGGAAGAAAAAGGGGGCCAAAGATACAAAAATTAGAAGGCTAACAAGCACGTCAGAACAGGTTCCAAGTTCTCGAAGAGGAAAAGGTATAACAAAAGTAGATCAGTCAAAGGGAGGAAGTCCAGGGGAGGAGGGGAAAGAAGAAGATAGTGAACAAACACAAGATAATAATAAACATAAAGAAACTATGATGAGTGATGCAGAACTGGAGATGGACCATGAAATCACCTAGAGTGAGATGGAAATGGAGGACCATGAACTACAGGAGATTCTTGAGAAAGAGAACCTAGATCTGGAAGGTTTCTTGAATCAAGGAACCAGGGAAGGGAAAGACTCGCTACCTCCAGAGGAGTTCAATAGAGTTCAACAGTTGTTTATATGGAAAACCCAGACCAAAGGGATGGAGAGGCAAAGAAACAATGAAAGGTAGGGCAGCTAAGGTGTGAAAACGATGAAAACCACACCAGGATTAGAACTGAGAAACCCAGGAAAGAAAAGAGGCAGAAAAAAGAAGAATGAGCTATTGATGGAATGTGGGAAGTTAATGATAGATTCAGGTAAGATGAAAGACCTAACCAGCTACTCCTTTACAAATCTTTAATTATGAAGTTCACTTCTTGGAATATCAGGGGTCTAGGTAGTAAAAGAAAACAAAGATTACTCAGTAATAGAATGAAACAAGTAGCTCTGGATGTGATCTTCATCTAGGAAACCAAATGTTCCATTCAAAAAATAAAAGAAATCCATGGTAAATGGGTCAATAGATTTGAGTTTCTGGAAGTCAAAGCAGAGAATACAGCAGGAGGTATACTCACTCTTTGGAATCCCCCAAAAAATGGCATAATAGATGCTAAGGCATCTAGGGATTATTTATCTGTGGTCATTCAACCTGTGGGAGATAAGGAAACCTACCTGGTAACAAATGTGTATGGCCCTCAAAGAATGGATGATAAACTTAGGTTTCTAAATTCTCTGGAGGATCTCAGAGACAGATATGCAGGAATACCATGGATCTTGGGAGGTGATTTCAACATGATCAAATCACTTTCGGAGAAAAAAGGGGGAACCAGAATTCCAAGTAAAGACTCTTTAGCATTTCAAACCTTCATAGATAATATGAAGTTAGTGGACATTGTAACAAGTAACGGTCTCATTACTTGGAACAACAAAAGAGGAGGAGAGTCTCAGGTGGCCTCAAAATTAGACAGATTCATAATCTCAGAGGACCTTATGCTCACAGACAAGGAAATGATAGCAAGAGTTCTCCCCTTCGGAGGTTCAGATCACTGGCCGGTTCAACTGGAGGTTCAGGGCATCGGTACCCCCAAAAATAAACCTTTTAGATTTGAGAATATTTGGCTCTCCCACCCAGATTTCATTAGTAACATTGCCACCTGGTGGTCAGAAGATTTGAATATTCAGGGCTCAAGAATGTTCCTTCTTCAAAAAAGACTAAAACACATCAAGCTTAGGCTCAAATATTGGAACAGGAATGAATATGGAAATATTTTTGAAGCTAAAAAATCTGTTGAAGGTAAAATGCAAGAACTCAACTAAGCCCTTATCATGGATGGCTTTGATAAAGACATAAGTGATCAGGTTTCCAAATATCATCAATACTAGGAGAATCTATGTAAACAAGAGGAGATATTTTGGAGACAAAAGTCTAGAGTTCAATGGCTAAAAGAAGGTGAGAGAAACATTAGATTTTTCCATAGATCCACAATTGCGAATAGAGCTCATAACAGGATTTCTTCGATCAAGGACAAGGGTGATAATCTTCTCAATTTGCATGAAGAAATAAAAGTTGTGCTAGTTCAGCACTTTCGCGATATAGCAAAGGAAACCATTTTAGATAGAGAACATTCCATCAAGGACCTAACAAGACATATACCCAGGCTGGTGTCTAGAGAGGACAATTTCAACCTTAACAGGCCAGTGACTAAAGAGGAGGTTAGTGAGGTCCTTAAAGAAATGCAGAATGGTAAGGTGCCAGGCCCTGATGGCTTCAATGTGGATTTCTTCAAAGCCTGCTGGAGTATAGTCAAACAGGATATTCTAAATGTAGTAGAAGATTCCAAGAGGAATAGAACTATTTTGAAGGCACTCAATACCTCCTTTATCTCCCTCATCCCTAAACAGGACTTGGCTCAAACTCCTGACAGGTTTAGACCCATTGCTTTGTGCAATGTGGTTTACAAGATAATATCCAAGGTTGTGGCCAATAGACTCAAACCTCTTCTTCCTACTCTAGTTTCTGTGGAACAATCTGGATATGTAGAAGGTAGACAAATTCTCAATAATATCATTCAAGCACATGAAGTGGTGCATTCTCTGACCAGCAATAGGAAGGTCGAAATGATCATGCAATTGGACATAGCAAAAGCTTATGATAAGCTGAATTGGACCTATATCAGGAAAGTTCTTATTGCTTTTGGGTTTGATCACAACTGGGTTAGATGGGTCATGGCCCTGGTTACTTCTTCCAGCTTTTCAATTTTGGTTAATGGCTCTCCCTCGGAGATTTTTATTCCTTCAAGAGGCCTTAGGCAGGGAGACCCACTCTCTCCCTTTCTCTTCATCCTCATGATGGAAGGACTAGGTAGGTCTATCAAGCATGCAAAAGAAGTGGGTAAGATTAAAGGTCTCCAACTTTCTGATAATGGACAGGCCTTGACTCATCAACAATTTGTGGATGATACCATGCTGCAGGGAATCCCCACGGTCAAAGAAGCTCTTGCGTATAAACAAATCCTGTATGACTTTGCCATGGCTTCAGGTATGGAAGTTAATCTTTCCAAATCTAAGATTTTTTTCTTTAATACTAATATTGCCATTTAGAGGAATATCTCCAGAATTCTAGGCTTTCAAAGGGATGTCCTCCCTTCAAAATATTTGGGAGTTCCTCTAACTGCTAAACCTTTGCACAAGAGCATTTGGGAGCCAATGATTAATAAGATGCAGGACAAAATCAAGAAATGGACTATTAGATCTTTAAACTTGGCTGGAAGGTTGGTACTCACAAAGGCTGTTCTTCAAGCAATCCTAGTTTTCATACTATCAACAATCCCAGCACCAAAAGGAGTCTTGCAACAATTCAGATCCATCCAAAGAGACTTTCTTTGGGGTAAGGGGGAGGAAAGAAAGAAATGGGCCTTGGTTTCCTGGGATAAAATCTACAAACCTAAAAACAATGGGGGACTTGGATTGGATGAATAGAGATTCTTAGCAAGGTTTTAGGGGCAAAATTATGGTGGCACTGGGTCAAAGATAAAAAGGCATAGTGGGCTAGTATCTGGAAAGAAAAATATGCTAGCTCTTGGAAAAATAGTGATCTCATAAGAATATCTGGAAGTATAAAAGGATCACAAATCTGGAACAAAGCCTGGGAGAATAGAGGATTAGTACAAAAAAATAGCTTCTGGGAAATCAAAGAAGGAAATCTGGCCTTATTTTGGGAGGATAAATGGCAACAAGAACCTATGCTGTTAACAGATGACTTTTTGGATCTAAAAAATGAGACAGAAACTAAAGGGATAATTAAGGTAAAAGATTTTTGAGATCAAACCAACAGTGCAGGAAAATGGAGAACCTGGAGGAACATGGATTAAAGGGATGGTAGCACCTTGTAACAAAAAGCAAATGAGCTTAGGAATTTGGTGGAACAAAGGAAGATATTAGTGATAGGAGGGCATGACCAACTTAGATGGGGCAACAATAATGAGGGTTCCTTTAATCTTAAGGAGGCAAAGCGCTTACTCCTTGAGCTGGACTCCCAAGTTCCGGATAGGATTTGGTTGAACCTATGGAGGCATCAAGGCTGGATGAAGATCAAACTTTTCATGTGGCTGGTTTATCATAAGAAAATTTTAACTTGGGATAACATCAGGAAGAGGGGTGTTCTGGGGCCTTCCAGATGCCAGCTCTGTGAAGCCCAAGAGGAAACAATGGAGCATCTTCTTAATAATTGCAGTTTCACCTCCTGGTTGTGGGATACTTTTGCTTCTATATTCCAACAGACCGATAGGGACCAAGGGTGTATTATCAATACCCTAACCAAGTGGAGACGTAACTTTTTAGATTATGAATTTCTAGACACTGCTTGGGCTCTTACACCAGGCTTCATTATATGGAATGTCTGGAAAGAAAGAAACAAAAGAATCTTCAAGAATGAAAAAAGTCCCTCCCATCACCTTTTTGAGCAGATCTTAAACCAGATTAAGGAAACGGTTGGCACCATTGTGCGGAACCCCCCTAAGAACCCTCCTTCAGATGCAGAATTGAGGATTCTTTGTTGGCTGGGTATGCAGGGGCTCATCCCTCAGGACTTGGATAGGAAGGTAATGAAGATGGACACTAAACAGGATTTCTGGCACCCTCCCCCTCAGGGTTTTTTGAAATTCAATATTGATGGGGCTTCAAAAGGCAACCCAGGAATTGCTGGCTTTGGAGGGGTTTTAAGGGATGAAAATGGAAGCATTCTTTTCATCTTTCATTGCCATTAAGGAAGATCCACTAACAATATGGCAGAGCTTATGGCTATGGAAAAGTGTCTAGATTTCATGAAGTAGGATAACCGCCAAAATGTGATTTTTGAAGCTGATTCTAAGCTAATTATTAACTTGGTCAAGAGAATCAGCTGTGGCACAACACCGGAAAAAGTCTCTAAACACTGGAGGCTGATTCAAGTCTTTCAACGGATTCAGCTTCACCTCCAGAGCCATCGCACAGTTAGTTTTAATCATGTGCGAAGATTAGCCAATAAATTGGTGGATATTCTAGCCAATCAAGGAGTGATCTGTACTGAGTGCAAGGTCAAAATGGAGTGGCAAGAGATGCCTCAGGATAGATTAAAGGCATATTGTCACGACCAAGCTGATGAAGATCGGAAGGTGTTTCAAATCAGAGCCATGGAGGCATGGTCCAGATGACTAGGCTTCATTTTGTTTCATGGCCTTTTTCATAGTCTGGTCCTTGCAGACGGCAGATCATTGTCGGCCTCCGCATCCCAGATAAATACAGTGACAGATGCTCTAGAGAGAATTTTCTCGGTAGACTTGTGTTAGCGGAGGGTTGGCTGGAGGGATGGCATAGTAGGATTAGTGTGAGGGGACAGATTCTGGGTTTTTTTCGGCAATCGTATTACCTTGATTTCTCTTTCAATGGACACTTTACTACTCTCAGGGCAGTATATGGTATATCGCAAGCGTTCTAAGTGGGAAGCGGTTTTGAAGATTTGGGAGCGATTCCATTCATCAAGTTACACGTGGCCAAGGGGCGGGACCGAATACCGCCCTCATCGCGTGCTAATGTTTGGTGCACTTGACCCATGCGATATGAGCCTCGACCGTCAGATTAAACATGGTGGATCTATGGTCAGGAATGATCGTGCATGTAGGTGGGTCCGGGGGTTAAGCGCTGCGCTGCTAGGTACCGCGATATCTTCCACTACCGTTGGATCAGGAGCGGAGATTGGATGGTTAAGATTGAAGATGCAAGTCTGGACGAGGAATAGTTCCAGCACGTTCAACAGGTGGACCCGATATCCTTTCAGAATTGGTTTCCTTTTCTCTTCGGACCCGATATTAAATGTAATGAGGGTGCTTGGCGCTAGCTCTATTTGATTCGCATCCGATGGACTTTGGTGGGATGTTCGAACGGTCTTATTATTTTCTGTCTTTTGAAAGTTCTGAGGTTTTGTAGGTAGGGTTTGTGGTTTCGACTTGCAGCTTGATGCCCATAGCCCACAGTTCCTAGTGGGCTCTTGTATTTTATGTAATTTATTTTCCTCATTAATGACATAGAAGGCACAACTCTTGCTTCAGCAAAAAAAAACAATTTAAGCATGATAGTGAGATGACAAAGCACAAAATTAGATACCCAAATACATATGATTCATGTTCGGAAAATATGTAGTAGGAGAATCAAAATAGTGCAGCATCGAGAACTTTCAGTGTGCCGAGAAAGACATGAAGTCGATGAGACTTCCCATCATGGAAATGGGAGGAAGCCAGGGTCGTCTGTGATATGGTCAATCTCCAACAATATTTGAAAACTATCTTGTGGAACCATGAGGTGAAGTTTGGACAAAGCATCTGCAATGGAGTTGTGAATGCCACAGATGTGTTGTATAGAAATATCGTGAAAGGTACTCATGAGATGCCCAATGTTCACAAGCCATCCATGTAGGTGTGATTGTTGTATGAATGATTTTCTCAGCGCATGGTTAATAATGGCTTGTGAGTCTCCATATATGTTCAAAGTAGGCATGTTAAAGAAATTTTCAAACTATAATAATCCCTAGAGGGCCATTCATGTTGGTTCTGCTACCTCTCCCAATGTATCTTGTATGGTTGATCTTCATCTACACAGATCCAAGAACCATGGCCTCAGATACCATGTTGTTTAGCCCCCATCAAAATAACCAGCCAGATATGAAATAATCGATTCGGAAATGTATGTGGGATTTTGATTGTGAACAACCGCAATCTGAAGGTCGTCGACATTACTGTACTTCCAGAATTTTACAACATCCTGAATGTAAGAAATGAATTATTAAAAGTCCGACTTGCGCTAAATTTCTAATACTTTAAAAGACAAAACAGTAAGCCCTAGATCAAGATAACTTAGCATATATGAATACCACATGAGTAAAACATCTGCATTAAAAACATTTCCAGGATCTCCATCGGTACGATATTCTCATTTAGGTTCACATTTCACAAACACATTAATGAAACTTTTATCTATCTCTATCTTTGGGTTGCTCATCCAAAGAAATATCAAATATTGTCGAACCATTATCTTGATATTGAATTGAGAGTAGTTTAATATGGAGAAGATATTGTAATGTTTAACGTTTTCATTGACTTTTTAATTTAATATGGATAGGCGCTGTAATATTGTAATATTTATTATTTAGATTCAATTAAAATAAAATAAAATATAATAAAATTAAAGAAAATAAAAAACATAAAATTTTTTGAGTCATGGCTTTTTTTTATAATGTTCTTAATTCATATTTTTTCTATGATATTTTTCTACACAATTAAAAATATTTTTTATTTGAAGTTTGTAACTCAATAGACAGATTTGATCTTTATCAACTATTAGTAAATACCAATTAGAATGGATCTAGGGTGACCTAGTACATTTAATTGCTCTTAATATCAATATAGATCCATATACGTATCTAACATGAACATAGAGGGATCAATTTACTTTAAGTGCAAACTGTTTTAGAGTGCAAAATACAATGTGTTATTTTTCATTGTTTAAATTGTATTTGTGAATCGTAAATATAGTATATATGGGACCAAATAATTTTTTTAAGCGTAAAAACTTAATTTTTGAAAAGTATAAGATTTATATATTTGATTCACATACTTTTTATACTTTTAATTACTCATTTCTTTAATTATAGTCGACATTATTTTTCTATTTAGAACATAATTTTTAAGTTTAATTTTTATTTTAAAAAGACACATAGAGATAGACAAACTTACAAATTCCCTTATACTAAGCTGTAAAACAAGCCTTTAGACTCAACAATATAATACAATAAATATATTATAATATAATATCAAATTTAACATTACACAAATTATAAAAAAATTAAAATTAAAATTAAATAAAATTAAATAAAATAAAATTATTAATTATATTTATAATTATAATTATTAATAAAAAAATCTGCTCAATAAAATGAAAATGAAAATAAAAATGAAAATGAAATAAAATTAATAACTATACCACCTATACTAACAAATAATGAACAAAGATACCCTTTCTCAAAGCAACCAATGTAACGCCTCACTTGGCTAAGGGGCAGAAGGGTTTTCCAGTCTGGGGAACTGAATATGGGATCTTCATTAATCATATAACAGGTTATCAATTGATTTACTTTTTTAGTTTGCATTTTATTAAATTTTATGTAAGTATTTAATTTATGGACTCTGATTTTATTATAGTTTAGTTTTTTGGGTATATTTTAAAATCAGTTTTATTAAAAATTAATATAGATTTATTTTAAGCACAAATTTAACATAAGTCAAGAAAGATTGAATTTCTTCATATACAAATTTTTTGGGAGTGCAAAATACAATGTGTAATTTTTCATTATTAATATATATTTTTAATATACATCAATATTAATTCATATTAAAATATTTTATTGATCATCCACATTGAATATTTTTATTATATGCAACATTAAAGTATTTTCTTTCAATATTTTTTTGTTTCTATTGACTTTACATAAAATTATATCACATTATATGGAAGCCTAACTAAACATGCATAACACATTCATTTTTGTCATATTTTTTTAATTATAGTAGACATTGCAATATTTTATTTTTATTATAAAAAAGACGTGTCAATTTCACATTGAGGACAGGCACACATACACATCACACTCACACTGGCTTATAAAATAAGCCTCTAAACTCAATAATATAGTGATTTTCTCACATTATAAATTGGAATTTTATAATTCATACCATTCAAATAGTTTTAAACTGCTGAATTCCTTTTTACATTTAAAAAAAATGCAATTTCCAAATCCAACTGTGGCATGATTAGCAACACTCTTTGTTTTCTCTGTTTTGCCTCCATACTGTACTCCTTGGATACCTGCTTCTAAAACTGTGTAATTACACAAAAACAAAGCATAGAACAGTTACACTGAGCCATTGCACATTTTTCCATCATTAGTTCGCACATGGCTGTAATAAATCTGAAAGAGCCTAGTGCAGAAACGCCAAAAGATTTGCTTTCAGTATACAGTCCTGGACAAACTTTTTCATCGATTCATAATATCTTTTATCACTAAGCTTGTCGCTTTCCATATCAGTACTGCAACAATCTATATACCACATTTAGTGTAATGGCTGCAACCCCAAGATTATTGAGATTATTGAATACTAACAGACACCGATCTATATAAAGAAGATTCTGAGATGTACTTCCAGGTGGTTAAGTGGGAGGTTGAAAATATAGAGTTCAAAGTGTGTAAGATTTCCAGTATTTGAACCCACTTGTGAAGGGATTGGAGACAATATGCACATTGCAGCATCCCTATCAGATTTGACTTTAGATGGGCCTGCACTAGTGCGATACATCATTTAGTGTACTCTTAGACACATCAAAATATACACACTAGTAAAAGTTGATGGATCAATTGTGGCCCACTTTGAATGCATCACAGTGACAAAAATGCAAACAACTGAGGTTTGCTTTTAGGACCCATGATTCTTTCCTACAAATGTTTAAGGCCATAATGCCTGCACCTTCCATTTTAAGAAAACAAAGATGAGCCATTCATTCAAATCTAATAGGACCTAACAACTTTAAAGCAATCCATTCATTTTGTACTTAATGTGACCTAACAACTCCTCTCATAAACAATCTAATAGGACCTAACAACTTTAAAGCAATCCATTCATTTTGTACTTAATGTGACCTAACAACTCCTCTCATAAACAAAATATCAATGGAGACCCATTACTAGAATGGAATATGGCATCATCAACAATGGCCCTTCCTGTTTTAGAAAAACCAACTCTGACATGAGACCCAATTATCAACGAAGGTAATTCCATTGTGTCATTTAGTGGAATTTTGTGCCAAGTGGTAGCTGGCCTTCAGTCTTATTTATTCTGGGATATCAGAAAACCATGGACATTGATCTTGAGCCATAGTTTTACTTTCTCCTCGCCACTATAACTTTGTGATAATGTGATCCATTGTTGGAACTATTCCTTTAATGAATATTAAAATCTATATCTACATTAATACTTCTACTTTTCCTTTATAGTAACAGCATGGAAATATCTCTTGAACATGGTACTTTGCTTTATTAAATTGATGTATTAACGAAGGTTAATAAAATTTATATTATGTTTTATTTATTAAATGAATAGATATGCAAGTTATATATTTTATGATATTTAAAAAGCAGTTTTATAATATATTAAAGTAAATATTTTATTTTATTTGCTTATTTATTTATTTTCTGGTATGTTTTATAAGATATAATAAATCTTTCAGAGTGTAATTTATTTGAGGTTTTTATTTTAAATATATTAAATCAAGATTGAGATGGATTCATGTTGATATATTAAATCTTTGAGAGTGTAATTTACTTGTGTTTTCTTTGAATATATTATCTCAAGACTGAGGTGGATTCATGTTTCATATTCTTTCACATTTTATATAGAGAGAAGGTCAAGGTTTACATACTAAAAGTAGAAAATATATTAATAAAACAACATTTTTTATTTTTATTTTCAATTACATATTATTTTCAATGTATATAAAGTTTATATAAATTTATTTTAAACATTGAATTATTTTACTTGTAATAAAATATATTTTTTGTTATTTATTTATGTTGATACTTAATCTTTGGAATTTGGTAAATTCACGTAAATATTCTAAAAATATAAAATAAAGAGATTTTGGAAGATAAAGAGACATTCAAAAATAAAACCCAATAGTCTCCATCTCGGATGTCCCATTTTAATACAAAAATTCGTGGAGTTGGCTTATACAATGAGTGAAGCCATTAGAGGGTGGTGTGGTGAGCATGGAGAACACATAGACTGTTAGCCTTCCTTCGAAACAAATGCACCTACATGTCTTCACTCTGGTAGCATCCTAATCTTCATTCCCATCAAGATCGCTAGGCCTTCCCGTATGTTATTGCTTTGCTATATGATATGCCATGCATAACCATGGTGCCCCAAGTCTCGTGGTGTTGCGTGGTCATGTTTACCAATGAGTGCATTTGAACTGTACATTTGGAGTTTATATTCGTCTTTTAATGGTGCAATGAAACATGATTGTTTCGTTCCAATGTATGCATGGGTTGTACGTTGAATTTTTTTGAGATATGTTAGTTGTGGTATGAAGACCGAGTATCATATGTCTCTGCACTAAAATAATATTGAATGGTTTGTGCTGAAGACCGTGCATATGCCTTTGGTGATAGCTTATGTGGGTTGGATTATATGGTATATATTGGTTCATATATAGTATAAATATCCATTGGTGTTTCGTATGGCATGCGATTGAGATTAATTAGATATAAATGGATATTTAAATAACTTTAAATAAAATTTCAGTGTTATTTTGAAGACACATATCATATTTTTGCAAGTATTGTAATTTTTGGGTTTATTTCAGATTTTTATGATGTATTCACTCATTTCCATAGTGGGAGTAACTCTTGCCATAAAATAAAACTACCATGCGTGGTCCTAGAAGATAAAACACATCCTCATTTTCAATGAATTGTGAAAAGGGGTTTTTGAATGAGGAGACAATGCACCGGAAAAGCCCACTTCAGGTAAGGAGCTTTCCATTTGGGAAAACAAGAACAACAAGGCCTATGCTTTGATCGCAGTAGCGTTATTAAATGAAGGAAGAGGGGAGGCGACATATTTCTCCATTTTCAAATGTCTTTGAAGCCTTAAAGAAGCTGAAGGAATTATATGACTCACTCTAAACTTGAATTTGTTCAATTGATGATCAAGTTGTTAAATCTGGAGTGGATAAATGATGACCCTTTGGCCTTAGCATGAGAAGTAAGATCCATTATGCATGACATAAAATCCATTGGTGTTGTAATAGATATTCCTATCATAGCTTATGTCAACGCTCTATATCCCACCTATTCACATTATCTTGAATCATTGCAAGCAAGTGGAAACCTTAAGGAGATTACCTTTGACTCCCTTGAGAAGAATTTTGCTGAAAGAGAGAAGGATTTTGAGAAGAAGACAACTCTTCAATTTTCTGAACAATTCGTGTTCCTTGCAGAAAAGAGAAGAATCATGTACAAGATTCTTCTAGAGGAAGAGGTGGTCGAAAAGGAAGAGGAAGGAAGAATTTTAGAGGTAGGGGGGACAAACATTTCCAAGGAGAATGTTCTGATCTTCATTGCATACAATGCAATAGAGATGGACATGATGCATCCACATGTAAGATGCCTTGGGACATAATTCAGTAGGAAAGAAATGAAGGAAAAGGTAAAACACCTGACAAAGGGAAAGGTAAAGCACATGAGTCCACTCATTCTGTTGTGGCACATTGCAACATTCAAGTAACTAAAGACTTATTCAATGCTTCACTTGCTTCATGGAAACATGCTTCATTGATTTATTGAGGGGAAAGTTGCGACATGAATTTCAGGGGAGATTTCTTTGAAGAAATCATTGATAATGTTGATGGACCAGTATACTTTGCAGATAAGTCATAACTCAAGCCATGAGGGCTTGGCACCATCAGGCTCAAACTTCTTGGCTTTTCAAACTTTCTTCTACATGATGTTCTATGCCTCCCAAAGCTGAGGAGAAACTTGTTGTCTTTGGTCCACATTCGCTAGAAAGGACGCTCCATTCACATATTTGATGGAAACATTGTGGTTAGAAAAACATCAAATCACTCACTTGTCATGACTGGGATAGAAGAAGAAAGACTTCTGATGTTGCAAGGAACCTGTGTTTATGCACGAAACTTTTCATACAATTTTTTGGCTTAAGGGGTCCTAACCCAGGTTCAGAGTTAGTTTTGCCAACCAAGAAATCCCTACACTACTGGCCCTTTCGACAACAACCCGCGTAGTGCAGGCTACAATCTCACCCGAAGTAGTATGGGGGAATGCAAGAACCAAGTTTCTGCATCTAGAGATGAGTGTGATATCTTTTAGCACCTTCATATCCACCTTCGCACAATGTAGGTTTTAACCCCATACATAAATTACCTACATACAAATTCTAAAACATAGAAAATAAAAAATGTGAGAGCATAACACATAAAACACATATACACGGAGATTTCCCCTGGATCCCAAAACTGAGACTACCAACTTGATTTTTCATTATGTTCCTTTCAATGTTACGATACATATTTATACATGCCGAAGCATCCAATACCATGGACTGAAAACCATCACGTCCAAAAACATGTGCGAAAATCATGCACAAAACCATAGGTGGGTCCGCCCAACCTAACATAGGTTCCAAAACCAAAATTTTCTGGGGCATTGCCCCAGACCCCATAGAGTGGGGTTACCTGCACCCCTCAAACCCCCTGTGACCCCCCTGCTACGTAATCGGCGCAACGAAGGGGGGGCTCCGCCGCCCATCTAACCTCCAGGTTAAATACATGGGCTAGTCGTGGAAAGAATATAACACAACCCAACACACAAACCAATAAACCCTTAAGGCTCGGTAATGAAACTCTACTAAAACATCCTACAAACCTTCGTGAAGGTCTAAAATCAGCCTTTGTGGACTCTTAATAGTCGATTTACCCACTTATGTGCATTAGAGAACAACCCTAAATTAGTGTTTGCATAGATCTACTTAAGTTTTTTAGTAAACATAACATAATTCATAAGAATCTTCGCGAAAGTACTTAACATGCATTGCGTACATTTATTAATACTTATTCAAGGAAATTGGGCATCATTAGATCGATATTTCGTAAACACATTATTCATTCACAACATATATTGTAAACAGAAGTAAACAAAGATAAAAAAATATACACAGGATTTCTTCAGTAACTTTCTTTATTTATCTTTGATTCAGCTTTACAGACTCAAAACTACCATGCGCACTCAGCTGCAAGGGTCCACGTACTCAGTTGCAGACTCTAGCTAGGCCTTTGGACACTCAGCTGCAAAGCATTTCTTCTCCTATCTGACCCACTTCTCTGCACTATCACTTCTCTTCTATTGACCGATTACATTTGATCTCTACATAGACCTGCCTTAGACTCTCTAAGACAAACCTATTTACAGATTTTTTTCATACAATCCCATGGTCCGCAGACCATGGGTGGATCTCAAACCGACTCAATCTGTACATAAACATGGGGATAAAACCCCTTTGAATCATAATCATCTGTGCGCTCTGCATCCACAAACAAGGATAATTTTAGGGGCGAATGTTCGCCCTTTGGCGAAATTAAGGGGTTTTAAATTTTTAGTGGGCGAATATTTTGTATCATAGTACATTTTTACAAATCACCTCAAATAGCCCACCTTATTTTAAGGGAGAGGGTAAAAAAGGTAAATTTAGCCCTTGAAATTAGGACTTACAACCTTCCATTCGCCCATTTTCAAGAATAGGTTTTATTTAAGTGAATCCTATGGGCCAAATACCATATCTATAAAAGAGGTATGGTAAATTAATAAAAATATAAATAAATGAGAGGTATGGTAAATAAATAAAACATTTTTTATATTTACTCCATAAGTCACCTTATATACATGTAAGGGTGTAAACAAATAAAAATATAAGTAAAGTGGAGGTATGGTAAATAAATAAAACGTATTTTTATACTTACTCAAAAGGTATGATAAATAAATAAAAATATAAATAAACTAGACATATCCTAAATAAATAAAACCTCTTTTTATATTTAGTCCATAACCCTCGTTCTATTTATGAAGGCTCAAGAAAGAGGTTTTATTTAAGTGAATCCTATGGGCCAAATACCATATTTGTAAAAGAGGTATGGTAAATTAATAAAAAATAGAAATAAACGAGAGGTATGGTAAACAAATAAAACATTTTTTTATATTTACTCCATAAGTCACCTTATATTTATGAACACTCAAAAAATGGGTTATATTTAGGTGAAACTTATTAATACCATGCAAAAAACCATTATTAACCCTAATATTAGAATTAATAAAAATAAAAATGGCACATGGTATTGACCCATGGTATTCACCAAAATGGCACATGGTATTGACCAATGGTATCCACCTGGAATGTAGCCTATTTAAATGGGGGAATTAAAGCAGCATGTAGCCTATGCTAAGATTCACTAGGACTTTACAAAGTTTTATTATTTAGTGAAAGACTCGCCAAGATCTTACAAGATTTTATAATTGAGTAAAATATTCTAATAAAAATAAAAATGGCACATGGTATTGACCCATGGTATTCACCAAAATGGCACATGGTATTGACCCATGGTATTCACCTGGAATGTAGCTTATTTAAATGGGGGAATTAAACCAACATGTAGCCTATGCTAAGATTCACTAGGACTTTACAAAGTTTTATTATTTAGTGAAAGACTCGCCAAGATCTTATAAGATTTTATAATTGAGTAAAATATTCGCCATGCCTGGTGAGAGATTCGCCAAAAAATTATATATACATATTATATTATTGATAAAATCGCCTTCCATTTTTCCTATATACCATGGAGATTCGCCCATTTATTATATTTATAAATTTAGGGGGGGTTATTAAAATTTTCCCTGTCCACAAATCACAGAGACAGTTACATTACTTACAAAAATATATCAAAACTTGGGTTATTTTAACCCTAAAACTGACCTAGTGGGCACCATCCCAACAAGCCCCCAACACAAAGATCATGACTCGCCCTCGAGTCACTCAGCTAGTGCTACAATTTTGCTGCGAAGAGCCCCCAGCTCTACTTGGATCACGACGACTTCGACAACACTCTGAGTGGCTGCCTACTTCACTTCATCGACTAAATTCTCTGTAGTTGGTCCTTCTACAACCAACCTCATTGTCTGATGCATCTGTTGCAAGCCTTTAAGCTTGTCCTGGATGGTGGTCGTGACTTGATAAGTCTCTTCCAACCATGGGTGCAACCTGAACTTTAGCAAGGCCTCGTTTTATGCTTCGTCTAATTGCACGAGGAGTTTCTCGCCCTCCTGTAATTTAGCTAGGTGATGTGCTGGTGCGATGGAGCATGTCATTGCCCTAACTTCGTCATACTATCGTCGCAACTCCCTTACCTTTGTATTCAGTGTTTGGAGTTTCGGATCCTCCTACAAATTTGTCACCAACTCCATTTCTTGCTCAAATAATGTTGTGCAGTCAATAACTGTGGCATCCAAAGTGGTCATTCCTTCCTTGACCGCGGTTTCGCGCTGCTCCTGGACCTCCTACAGAGTCGTGGGTTGCAACTTAATTGCAGCTCTGTAATTTTCATATTGAGTTCAAATTGAACTCGGACAACCTCTGCTTTGGCTTCACGTACACGAATGGCTAATTTTATGATTTTCGCTTCTGGCTATGTGTCCTTAGGAATATGAAGCTTAGGCACTATCCTGCATGCCTCTGCAGTTGTCGACTTGATTCGTGAAATTTTCACCTGTAATGTCTCCTTTTCCTTTAAAGCCTGTGTCTTCTCAGAGAACATCTGCTTGTTGTTCACTCTATATTCGCTAATGAGGTTGAGAGCGCGGTACTCCCGAGCTCTCAATTCCTCTATCACCCCCACATACAACACGTGGAAGATCTCATTGGGGAGTGCTGCTATGTTTAGCCCAATGTTCTTGAGTGTGCTCAGGATGATGCTATCATCGATTGACTCTGCGCAAAGGGACCGAGATGGTAATGCAACAGTCCTAAAGTTGAGGGTCCTTATAAACTTGGTTGCTTGGCTCGTCCCAGGTGCCAGGCTCGGTTGTTCTCCGCTCACTTGTCTAGTGCCCACCTGTAATCTGTTTTCCTAGATCTTCATCTTGCCAAGATCCTTTTGGATGTTCCCCAGCGTCTGCATGTATTGCTGCTCAAACTGTTGCATCACTTCAGTCATGGTATCCCTGATCTTATCCCTGATCTCATCGAGATCACCCTCCGTCAAGATCATGGGATCACCCTGCGACTTGTTTGATTTATGTTTCTTCCTTCTACCTCCCTGTTGTTCCTTGTCGCGTCGCTTCAGAATAAATGGGGTGCTCTACCCCTCATCTCCTCCGCCACCTTATTTTGACAGTTCTTCCTCCTCTGTCTCTAGCGAAGGTGACTTGCCACTTCTTTGTGACTTGTGCTGCTCCTAAGACACTAATAAACACTAAGATAATAAACACTAATAAACACTAATAGAATACTAGGACACTAATAAACACTTCAACAATAGTTCATATGCTAATCATAAGAATCAACATAATAAGCAAAAAATATCACACATGGATTCTTCAAACTTTTCTTTAATTTACTTCACAAAGGAAATCTTCTACTTATTGTTACAAAGTTCTCGGGCTACAACTAGAAGTAATTCGCTACTCCCTCATTTTTCAGCCACAAATGAAAGGGACTACAGCCGCTAATTTATCAGCTACCATTGAATGGAGCTACAACCCCTTATGTATAAGTTGTCACTTACTTAACCTTAATTATTCATCTTTCATACAATTTTCAAACTCAAATCATGAAGGCCAATTCCTTTCTTAAACAAAAAATTTTCTCACCTCAATCACTCACCACAAACACCATAAAATCACCTTCAGCAACATTTGATCACTGATCAATCCACCACACACACCAACAACATCAATCCATAACCAACACACCACTACTTCAAACTTTCAAAATCGATTCTTCTTATAAAGAATTCAAGAATGATATTTTTAGTTCTTGAAATCTTAGTTAACTTCAACTATTTTGCTTGCATGAATCTTTATTTTTTCTTATATACCACGTTTGTCAAGTTTTTTGGATGTGTTCTTTAAGTATTCTAACTCTTCTCCCCTATTTATTTAAGAAAAAAGTAAGTTAAACTACTTAATTTGCAATTCTAGAAAAAATCCAAGCTTTATCTATGACTTTCTAAATTTAGCTAATTCCAAATTTAGTCATATTATTAAATTCACCTTCAAATCAATCCATTTTTCCATCTGCATTTCCAACTCATTCATGCTTTATTTTGAAACTTCAGTGCTTAGTTGGTTTGGTGTTATTCACCAAATTTGGCACATTATGCCAAATTTATAACCTGCTGACCCATTTCATGTGATAAGCCTTCACTATAGGCCCAATGCACTTTGAACATAAAGTTGTTTCATATAACCCTATGTTGGCTCCTTCAATGTTATAGCCCTGAGGCTTATTTAACACAACAATATTCCACACCAATGGTCAAAACACCCACATAGAACTGCATTCTAGTCCCAAACTTTAGCCCTAGTTCTTGTATCCTTGTGTTCCTTTGATATTTTTTTGGGTTGGACCTCCAAGTTACATGTCCAATAAGGACCCACAAGCCAAATGTGCCCATATTATTGGTCTTCAACTTTATCCACCTACGCTTCACCATGTCATGTAGCCTCATCATTCTAGAGAAGCCTCCATTTCCTCTTACTTTGAAACTTTGGGGTTGCTTGTCTAAGATTGCATGTCCCTTTAGGACCCCACCATTGACACACAAACCAATTATAGTCTTGATAGGGTTAATTTTCCTTCCACCTTAATGCCACTGAGTGTCAGATCATTCTCCTAGATTTTTAATCCTATGTCACTTCCCATTATTTGCCACCTCTATAAGGGTGCCACATGTCACTCATTGAGTGGTGCCACGTGTAACTCATTTTTTACACACTCAACCACCCAAAAATTTCAAAAATACATGCCACATGTCTCTCATTTTTACCCACTTGGCCATCCAAAAATGTTGAATCTGCATGCCACATGTTATACTCTGATTGGGTGATGTCATGCTACCACCATGTCTCCTTCAGCCAATTAAATCGTGCCATGTGTCTTCTTCTAGTTTTTCCATGTGGCCAAGAGTAGAGAGGAAGAGGGGGTCATGGGCCTTTGTCTTTCAATGAACTTATTTATTAAAATTTTAAAGGTACCAGGCCAAGTCACCTTGCTACATCCTCTATTTTTGTGCCAACTAGATTCCATGTGCTCCTAGTGTTATGTCATCCCATGAGCCTCATCCTACACCTACCTATGGAACTTTTGGGGAAGCGCCTCTGGGGGAGCTATACATTGGGGTCTTCCACTACTATCATGTACCAGGGAAAATTTTAAGGATGAGAATTTATCTTAAAGATTAGAAATCTTGACAAATCTTACTAATCCATAATATGAAAAATATAAAATGGTTGGTCATGTTTTAGTAAAAATATTCAATTTTCTAATGATTTTATATAGTCTTTATAAAATATTGGTGATTTTTAAGGTAAAGTAACTTTTTCTTATAAAATTTGGGAAAATCATTTTTAGGAAAAAGTGGGAATTGGCGAATCCTTTTTTTGGAAAAATCATGGAAAATTAGCTCATCTATGAATATTAGCCCCTAAAATTTTCCTTGTCACGCACCAATAAATGTTATTCTACTACCACATTACATGTTGCATCAGTCCTTTGCTTACTACTTTAGTTAAGCATGGACACTCGCTGGGTGGTTTAGTGGTAAAATGGAAGGGGATCCTTCTTTTGACATTGAATGTCGATCAACTTGATTAGTGGTATGGGAAATACCACCAATAGTGTACCCCCTTGGCTTTTAACCCTTGACCAGACATGGCCTTGCGCAATTTCTCCAATGGGGTTAAGGGAAAACATGACCCACATCCATCACACAAAGCTGCCCACTGTATAATAGTAATTCTTCTCCAGTTGATCCGCAAAGTCTCCACCATGTTTGTCCAAAAGAAAAAATAGATTCATCTAAAACCATCATCATCTATCCTATTGAACCAGGTTCCAAATGGTCAGTAGTCGAGGGCCAGGGCTCATTTATTTTTGTGCACTATACTTACTATCTCATCTCCCAACTAGCTTGATGGTATGACTTTGTCATAGGCCTAACTAGGTTGGTGGTTGGGACAGTCGTTGCGGGACTGCAGCTATTCCACTCACGAAGATGGCCAAGATTGCACTAGCCGTAGCAAAGTCTTCACTCTGTCTCTGTGTTGCACCAATGACAAGCTACTTCTGGCAAGTTGTTTAAACAACTTGTCGATGCTTCGAAGTATAACAACTTCATGGGTGGTGCTAGGGTTGGTTGTTGGATTAGATGACCTCGCATCTCTCTTTTGGGATAGTTGTTCCACCTTTTGTGCAATGTCAAAGAGATAAGCTATTTCTCCCATCTTTTATGGAATCTCCTCCTATAAATACTTCCTCCATGACTGAGATCAACTAGCTTCAGAGTCTAGGAATTCAATAGTAAGAGTAGAGAGTTTTGTTAGAGTGTGGAAGTAGCCTCTCATTTAACTTAGCTTGGGATGGTTTTGAGTGGAGTTAACTTGATTATAAGTGTATTCTCACATTAGCCATTGGGTAGGAGAGAGAGATTTTTCATCTTTTGGGAGACAATATACGAGTGAATGTTTGCAGGGACATGCTGACAGGACCCTTCAAGGAGGCTTATGACGTCAAGGCTTGGTTGTAAGTTCTACTTTGATTTATATTAATACAAATCAACAGCTTATTTCCTATATCGTATGTCTAAATGCGTAATGATAGCTTGAAGCTCCTTGACTCTTTAAGTAGATAGTTTTTTTCATACTCTATTATGTTCGTGGTTGTGTTCTGTATGTTGATTTCAAGTACAAGTGATTAGAAGAACGAAAGCTAGAGCAACACAACAGGAACTCCATCGCATGACGATTTGAAGGTAAGCCTTCATGACATCAACTTTCTAAGGAAGTTTGTTTTGGTATTTTTTTTGCTGTGTCTAGACCCACTCTAGGGCTCCAGGGGTTGACTTTGTCTACAGAGGGAACTTTCCTGTGTCACAAGTTGGTGACCATACTGGGGAATAAATTTGTTTTTTGTCCCTTGAATTGAGTTTGTTTCATGTGTTAATTGTCTCCTTTACATTTAAGATGGATTTTTCATGTTTTGGGTTGTTTTGACTACTCCTGGTAGTCTTCCCTCTATCATGAGTCATAGGTTTGGCCTTCCATCAACTAGCTTTTGAAAATTTTCCTTTTTTTTAGGGTCATTGTAGTTTATTTTGTGACAGTCGCGAAGATAGTCACGCCTGTGCGATCTGCTTAGTTGCAACTTCTGCTGTTTAGTGCGATTAAGTCGCCTCACAATCATGAAGAGCTCTGAAATTGTCTCGGAACTGTTAACTGGTGTACATTGGAGATGACATCGCAAAGTTGCTAGTTAGGGAGGTGTGACATTTTTTTGTCGGCACATGTTGTCAGTTTGATGCTCGCGACGATTCCTATAGGTTTCAATTTTGAGGTTTTGCTTGTTGATTGGCCAGTGTGTCCTATCCTTTTGAGCTTCTCTTCTACCTTTTACTGTGTGTCAAATTGTTGATTACTAGAATATTTGATTTTGAGTTCCATTCCCTTGAAACTTCTCCATTCGAACTGTGTGACCTATTTGCCTTAGGGTTTCTTGAAACATTAGTTTTCTTGGGTTACTTGTTCGTTTGATCTTTGGGCGGTGTTTGGCATGATCCCTTGCTTAGTTTGAGGCTTCTCTTTATTAATTGTTTTTTCATCTTCCTAATTGGTACGTGATGTTTGGTTACCAAATATTTCAAGTCTTGTTCATTTGGTTTCCTTCCTTTACTTGGCATAGATCACATTGCTTCCTAGTCAATGGGAAAAACTTTCCAGTTTTGCTAAAAGAAACATCTTCTTGGTTTTGAGTCTTTGATTCATTTTAGAGTAAAATGTTTCTCTTCATTCATTGAGTGATTTCATTAGAAAAGGCTTAAAACTAGTATGGTTTCGAGTTTTGCATTTGGTTGCTTTCTATTCATTTGAAAAAATCAAAATATTGCATTCATCTAGTGTTAGGAAATATGAACAATCTTTTGCATTAGTAAGTTCTTTCCATTTAGAAATTGAAAAGCGAAGGATGTGTTGTTCATTTTCTTGATTAGGTTTCTTGCATTTGTTTGCTTGTCACTTTGGTTGCTTCGAAATGAACCTCTCACTTTGCTTTAGTTAGTCATTCATTGAAAAGAACTGGTTTCTTCACTCATCTAGTTGCATTCTAGGAGCTTTCGAAGATACATTCGGTAGGGCCTTGAAACTGAAATTTAATTCAAGATTAACGACTAAAATTCATTGAATTCATCTAAAAACACATTGCAACTTAACGCTTATATCTAGAGGTCTCGGCTAGAGACGTGTTCCGGTGTCGTTAAACCTAGTGGCTATTGTTTTCACTAAGGTTGGGTGATTCCACCTTTTGTGTTTCGATAAATACTAGTATGGAATTGTGCTCCCTGTACCATCGCGTATATGATGGGAGACCCCACTAGGTTGCAATCCTGTTATCCATAGGAAACCGAGTCGGCCGCCTTGCAAACATGATACACTAAACACAACATTCGGGGAGATTGCCTGCTTGTACTTCTTGGTTTGCCGGGAGGTATTCTGCAATTCACAGGTTATCTGGTAAACCTTTTGCCTAGAGTTCCAAAGTAGTCACTTTCATTCCTTTTCAACTCTTTAAAAGTAAAAGGATCATCTGAGAGCTTGTACTTTCGAGCTCATTTCTAATCGAAAGTGATAGAGTCAACTTTTGTCCTTTTCTCAACTCTTAAAACATGAAAAGGCAAAGTTTTGTTTCAGTGTTCTAAAATTAAATTCCCATGAAATATTCTTGGTAAAAGTTGACTTAGTAATTCTTTAGAGTCGATTCCAATGGCAACATTTATGGAGTCCACCAGTGAAGGGTTCCCTCGAAAGGGAATCTTCATCCTCTTCCTTACTTTGGAAACGCTGGTGCTTCGTATATGGCAATGTTGTCCCTCCCTGGGTTAACCATTGGTCTACCTGTCTGGCTATTTTTGACCTCAGTGACCCCGAGTGTCTCAACTCCTGCCTCGCCATCTCCTTCATTTGAATCATGGCATGATGATTCTAAGGTTGACCCCTTGCCTTCTTCCCTTGTTTCTTCACCTTCCTCTTCTAATTCACCTAGTGAAAGTTTCAAATCTAGTAACCAGGAGGTTAAGAAGAAGAAGAAGAAGACAAAGAATAAGAAGTCAGCTAAGCAAGGGGTTGACCGTGCGGCTATTACTTCAAATGCACCTCCTATCGACAAACCCTTTAATCATCCACGGAAGGTAAAGTTCCCTTATAGGTTGTATAATGGTGACCATCTCCAACGAGACTGTCTTGGCATTCCTAGAGTCTTAGAGGTATGGTCTCAAAATTAGATCGACCCTCCCATTCGACCTCTGGAGATCATGTTCATGTTGCACTCTTGGCTAGTGATGGTAAGAAGAAAGGGAATATTAGATTTCCATGTAGGTCATGTGTAGGAGAGCATCTTCTTCACATTTGTCCCCTTATGGGTAAAGATTCAAAAGTTTTGGAAAACCTTACAGCTCCTCAACCCCAACTTCCTGTTGGTTATCAGAGGCTTTCTTCTGACCCTCCCCCAGTTGGTAAAGAGATTTACTTGGATTCATCTCTTTCTTATCCTTCTCTTTCTGAACCTGACTCTCTTGTGTCTATTCTCGACCAACCATTGGTCAGAAAGAGTGTTGACTTGGTTTCACTAGCAGTTGCTCACTCTGTCCCAAAAGAGCATGGTGATCATACTACTCATGTTCTTCTCATCTCCTCAAATTCTCATGAATCAAAGAGTGACCCTCCCATCTCGGCTGTTCAAGAGAGTCCTTCTTCTATTCCTTTCGAGCATGGGGGAAATCATATGATACCCCCACCAAGTAGTTCTGTTGTTTCTTTTGATTGGAGTCACTTGACTGCTTTCTGCCTCCCATCTTATGTGCCTTTCCAGATCACCATACAAGCCTATAATATGGTAGTACCTGACACTATATTAGATGAAGGTGCATCTATTAGCATCATGTCTTCTACTACTTAGAAATCTGCGGGCTCCCCATAGCTTGTGCCTGTCACCTAGAATTTGTTGGCTTTCAATGGAGGAACCAGTCAACCCTTAGGGATCCTTCCACAGTTCCCTATTACTTTGGGAGGAAAGACCGTCTATATAGACGTGATGGTAGTCCAAGGTCTGTTAGATTTAACTCTCCTCCTTGGAAGCGACTATGTTTACATCATGGGAGCTCTTGTTTCTTCACCTTTCCATGTGGTTTGTTTTCTACACGAAGGAAGAATTGTAACTATTTATCAACTATTATTCATTGGTCACCAGGCACCTCCTTTGCAACGATCATCCCCTATCAGCTCTTATTTGCAAGCAGTACCTTCCCCGCCATAGGTCAATTATGTGGCTAACCGTTTTGTCTCCTTATCTCCTGATGATCACATAGATGGTATATTACATTATGTACTGGGGGCATTGGAACCCGATCTGTCTTTGGTACCAAATGACATGTATTCCTCCCAGAGCATTGTCCTTCCATCTAGGGAAGACCTCTTGGGAGCTATGTTTTCGTATGGTCCATGAACAAATGTCCGAGGATAGTTTGTTCCTGTGTCAACCTCGTTAAAAAATGAATCAAGATGTCCGAGGATAGTTCCTGGTCTTCTGTCAACCTCTTTAGAAAATGAAATAAAGAGTCAGAGCATAGTTCCCTGTCTTGTGTCAAGCTTGTTAAAAAATGAAACAAAGGTTATGAGGATAGTTCTTTTATTGTGTCAACCTCATTAAAAAATGAAACAACTCTCTTTTCCAAATCGAGTCTTTGATTAAGACCTCGTAAAATCCCAGTGGAGTCTTACCAAGATCTCGAAACTAAACCTTCATTCCATCCACCTAGTGGAATGAAATGAAGCTTGGGGGGCATGTACCTCGATTTGAGTCATTATGCTAGGGGCATGTGAACTTATAGCAAGTTGTTTCAAGCTTGTGTAAACATGAAACCAAATCCAAGCAGAGTTCTCCATGGTTCAATCTTGTGTAAAAATGAACCCACACTCAATTTACATCTCGTGATTTCCATTTTTATCAGCTGATTTCTGCTAGATGAGCCTTGGTTGTTCATTCCATCGCCACCATCTCTTTGGCTGATCGTATGCTTTCACTTGGTTGTTTTTCCTTTGCTGAGGAACCTCAGTGATGAGTGGTTTTGTTAGCCAGCCTCTTGACCATTATGTGTTTTGAGCAATTCCTCCATTGTCAGAGCCAATTTCTACCCTTTATACCACTCATTCCTCCAAGATGAGTCACCTTTAAGCTATTTTCTGACTCATAAGAAATGAAAATCTTGTAGAGTATTTTTTCCCTTTTTGACTCTTTAAAGAGAATAAAAATGGGAGGTCTGCTTTCAGCTCTTTTACGACCCTTTAAAAACGAAAAGATTACCAAGCTCTTGGCGCTTTGCACTCGTTAAAGGTTGTAAAGTGTCATCTACCTAGTATAAGTTTACCCCTTTTATGGATTGGGATAGATTACTTACGTAAAAGGTATACGTTGATCTATTATGGTCAGTAGGTTCCATTGGGTATTGTTTTTTACCTTTTTGGATTCGAGGGACATTATGAAAAGGGACCTTTGGAGCTTTCTTTTCTGTGTCTTTTTCAAACTCTCTAAATATGAAAAAGACTCTGAGTTTTATCTATGTCAGACTCATTAAACCCTGACAACATTAGACTTGTCATTATGATGAGACCGAGCTTCTCTTTCCTAGGGCTCGTTAAAACTTACTAGGTCGGATATGTCCAAAGGACAAACTTACATTACAAGCATATGCTATCTCCTTCAAGTTTTTGTTTCAAAAATAATTGGGGTACTCACCAGAAATGGTGGGGGAAAATTTGGAAGTAATCTGTTGGTTGTATTAATTATTATGGCAGTTTGTCACTCTTGAACATCGATGCTCTTTCTGCTTCGTGTCAAGTTGGGATATCCTCACTTTATTGTTGGCCTTTTGGGTTTTGGGTCATCCATTTTGCCTCATTCCATCTGGTCCTTGTTGCATCATCATGACCTTTAATCCCTTAGTACCAAAATGCTGCCACACTCTGGAGTCATGTCACCGATATGTTCAAGAGCTTAATCTTTCTACAATTTGTGCCCTTACACATCTTCCTATGAATCTTTGTTTCATCCACATTCATCTTGTTCCTTTGTCTCGCATCGATGATGTGGGAAATATTATGGCCCTCCTTTGACCAATCACTTATTGTCGACCTCATCTCATTATCCGGGAAGTTGATATAGAGACTCCTTTCTGGTACCTTGGAGCTTTCATGCCATAATGGTAAGTTCTTCTCATTCGACAACAGTCTTTCATCATTTTCCTTCGATCAAGTGATTTCACGGGTGTTAGAATTCAGATCATTCTTCACACTTCGTGGATTGTACTAGTGGTTCCTTGGGAACCATTGACATTACTAGTGGTCTCTCTCGCGCTTGTTAACGATTTTCATCATTGACCGGTAATCAAACAATTTTCTAGAATGCTCGACTTCAGTGCATCTATTCACATATTAGAGTTTGTACCATTGATCAATTTGGGATTCAAGACCTTGGGTTCAGATTACACGAGCTTGGGTTGCGCGGATTGGTTCATGATTGTACATGTGAATCTTTTGATTGGATGGCTATGACCATACCTGAGTCTTTCATACGGTTCTTTTGATTGTGTTATAGACAATTTTGTGCCTTGCAGCATCAGGCATGAATTGCCAATAATCCAAGGGATCCAAAGTCCCTAAACATGATGTTCCTACCCCTAGAGGAACAAGGTCATCAAACCAACAGCTCTCAGATCAGTTCTCCACCTGAAAACACTAAAAAACAAGCAATCCTGAAATCAAAGCAGGTGCTCCACTAGGCTTCTGCGCTGAAACTCAACTCCTCCATGGTGTACCTGCGTTGCAAAGCAGGTAGAACAAAGGCCACCTGCGTTGAGCGAGATGGGACAAGTGGCACACTGAGTCATTGCTCTGGAATCTTCCAAAAATGACACTTGGATCAGGGATTTCGCCTTGTGATGAGTCAGAGGCTCTGTTTCTCCAAGTGGAAGCAAGGTTCTCCAAGTGGACTTAAGAACTGAAGATCAACTGAAGAGAGAGAGGACACAAGGCAGCTACACATCAGTTGCAAGCTGACTCATCCTTTCTCAATTCATCTATATATTGAGCTCTCTCCTATGAGCTCAGGAGGCTGGAATTTTGTGCAAAGTAATGATATGCTGTTGGTTTCACTATAGAACTATTGGGTGATTGCTTGAAGGAGGTGAAGAGGAGAAATTCTTTCTGCTGGGAGGTGTTGCTGGATTGGGGCCTTCAATGGTTGTAACACTCTCAGAACTTTACTTCTTCCATTAATTAAAGCTATTGAGGTTCTTCTATATGCATTTGTTCCAATGATGTATTGTGATAATTGTATATTTGATTTATGCTAATCCTTGAATCAGTTATGATTGCATGCTTCTTGTAGTTTCCTTCTTTGTTATTTTGCAGGATCTCATTGTAGCTGGGCCAACAAAAGAGCAAGGAGCTGGGAGCAAGCAGCAAAGAGAAGAGTTTGGATTTGACATTAAGCGCAAGGCAACGGTTAGTGCATTTCTTCATTCTCTCTTGCTTTCATAAAGAAGTAAACCTTAAGTAGTTTTCTTTACAGTTGTTGCTGAGGTACTATCACCCTTAGAGTGGGATAGGGTCATCCGAGTCGGATACTTTTCCCTACAACAAACTGGCGACTCCACTGGGGATCGTATCTGTTTGATTGTTTGTAGTATTTTGCTATTCATTTCCTGAACAAAAGAGTACCAAATCGAAAAGCTTTTGACTATATCAAAAGCGAAGTAGAGGGCAGCTACTCTAGCTCATTTCTGAGCATGTTCATGATTTGAAGAGCTGATCTACAAGGATCCTTGTAAGCTCTTAGTGATAGCTTTTCATCTTCCTTGTCATCCCTTAGTGTGTGCTTGACTGATAGCTTCTGATTTGAGCAAAAACTGTGAATTTTTGAGAAAATTGTGACCCGGAAACTGAGAAAACGCAACTTTCGTTTTCCAAAGCAGGTAGTACACAGGCTACCTGCTTTGCAACGTAGGTCCCGAAGGGGCTACCTGCGCTGAGAGCCAGACTGGCTGTGCAGCACCTGCGTTGGCCCAATTTTGCCTTGTGCATTTGGGGTTTCCTCCCTTTTTCTTGCCTGTTTTCACTATAGATTTTGCAGCCAGTTACCAGTCTTGTACCTGTTCTGAAACCAACCTTACTTGCCATCATTCCGCCTCTATTATATAACGAAATTGTACTTGTTCTTTTGTATTTCTTGCTTCATTTACAATTTCCCATAACGAAAGTGAACTAGTCTTGCTTTGGCCTCTTAGATCTGAACCTGTGTTAGGCATTGTGCTGGTCTAAAGAGTTAGCTTGTTTGCTTTCCATAGCTGATTAGTCTTTTTACTTTCGTCATTATGGTTTGATTTCATGTATTTCCAGTGATTAAAAAAGTAAATCTTAAGGTGTCTTTTGATTTTGGATGAACTTGTTTGTTTTTCGCTTGAAATTGAAATCAAAATTATATAACAGCTTTCTTTCTGTAGTGCATCAACATTAAGAAAGGGAAAAGAAATACTTGCATTGTGCATTTTGCATTTGAAAAGTTTGCATGATGATTTAGGAGAAAGTGCATTAGTTTGTTCTGTATGAACTGTGTGAAAAGATTTGCCTTTCTTCTCCCTCAGTAGTTAAGATTTTCATCAGTCAAAAAGATTTGAAAAAGCTTGCTTCTCATCTTAGGCTGCATTTAGGAATTTTTCATATACATCTCATGGTGAACCTTGAAAGGCAAAATTTAAAAAGATCAACTTAAAATACACTGAATGAACCTAACAACGCATTGAAACATAACACAAACACATAGAGGTCTAAGCTAGAGACGTGTTCCGGCGTCGTTAAACGTAGTGACTGTCGATCTCTACGAAGGTGGGTGATTCCTCCTGAGGGACGATAGCACTAATACGGACTTGTGCTCCCACGTACCGTCGCGTATATATTGGGAGACCCCTATAGGCATTTATCCTTTATCCTTAGGAAGCCGTGTCGGCCGCCCTACTGATCGCGATGCAGTGAACACAGCATTCACGAAGATCGACCACCCGTACCGTAAAACGTATTCTGTGGTTTCGCGAAAGGTTTGGCACACCCTCTGCCTAGATCTCCAGAGCAGTTTCTTTTGGCCCTTTTCAAACTCTATAACTGAAAAGGTCCAACCGAGCATTTGTCACTTCGGGCTCGTTAATACATCGAAGGAGACTAGAGTCATCTTTAGCTTTTTCTCGACTCTTAAAACATGAAAAAGCAAAGTTATGTTTAAAAGCGTCTAATAAAATTCATTCAAATCGGAAACACAAATTTTCCCCTTTATATTTTAGTTGATCGAGTAATCCGCAATCGTGGAAGAAAGTCAATTGAATATCCGTCGTTCTCGGAGGCTTGCGAGTCAACCGTCTTTGTCTCCGGAATCGAAAACAATCCGGACAAAGCGAGCTCGTCGAACCAGTTCAAAATCTCCTTTAAAAGTTAGAACAAGTGTTCCAACAACATCTGAGATTCTGGTTACTCCAAACATTTCCGGAAACCCTGCCTCTATAGAAGAAGTTCAACCGCCGCAGAAGGACAGTAATACTGATCCTAGTCTGGGGGCAAATACTTGTATAACTGAACCAGTTCCATCTGTAACTGGTCCAGAGAGTTTTGTTCCTCAAACATCTGTCGCTGTTGATACAACCCCTTCTTCGGCACCGGAAATCTATTACGGACCTGACGGTCTTCCTCTTCCACCTGGTCTGATTGCGATAGAGGAAATTATAGAGGAACCGCAAGTATCCACTCCAACTCATTTTGGAGTAGGGGTCACTCTATTTCCTGCTACAACAGAAGTTTGTCCATCACCAGTGGAGGTTCCTGTAGAATCACTAGGCAATCAATTGGATAGACTCAACATGTCTGAACAACCGTCGACATCTAGGACTGTGTCAAATGACACGGCGACGACAGAATTACCTGCTGCAAATCCAACAATGTTCGCCGGCATACCATCTATCCCAACTAGCTCTCAGTCGCTAGAAGGAGTCCACCAAGGGACTATCTCGGCAGTATGGTCTGTTCCTGTTTGTTCCGGAGTAATGTCTGGTAACTCTTATGGTGAGACTCAACAAATTGACCCTTTTGGGAATCAATTTAGGCCATCCAGTCCTCCAGGACAATCAATTGCCTTGAGTTCTGGATTACCACTGTATGGGGGGCAGTACGCCCTTTCATTACCCCCTCCGGGAGGGTACCCATACGGGAGTTCTCAACCTTATTCAAGTTATGGTGGAATTGCAACGAGTAGTTGGGTACCTATGCTATCCCAGCCACCAAGAGTTGTATATTCTATGCAACAGTGTGTACCTGTGATGAACATCCCAACTACACCGGCTATTGTAACCGTGTCGCAAGTTCAAACGATGCCTGTTGTATGTCAACCTCAGATTTCTCAGGTTCTCATGCAACAGCCCCTTGACCCTGCGACCCAACCACAATCGCCTACTGGTGGGGCGACACAAGTACAATCGGGTACAATCACCCCACATCTTGGTCCAATGGTTAGTATAGCACAACAACCCATGGTATCGCAACCGTGGATAGTGCAATACCAACAGCCACAATTCCAACAAGTGTACCAAGGTTCTGAACATCAAATCTTTGCGAATACTGGACAACCATATATCCAAAATGGTCAAAATCAACCACTTTATAGTGGTCAAGTCCATCAACCGTATCAGTCATACCAACATCAACTCCATTATGCTGGTATGCAAAGACCAACTGTTCAGGCGATTCCATCGTACCCTGGATACGCTTCCCCTAACTTGAATCAACAGTTACCATTTGTGGCGACTTTAGAGTTGCCTGATTTACATCGGTTAACCAATGATCCAATTGCTTACGCCCCATGGTGGCCAGTGATCCCGCACAAACTCCCATCCGACATTCCTAAATTCAATGGAAATCCAGGTGAAGACCCGTCGAATCATGTGATGACATTTCATCTATGGTGTTCGTCGAACACTTTAAATGATGATTCGATAAGGCTTCGCCTCTTTCAGAGGACATTGACAGGTCCAGCGGCGAAATGGTATATAGGATTGCCAAGAGCTTCGTTCGACAATTTTAGCTCCCTTGCCACGACATTTTTAACCCACTTTCAATTACCGATAAGGTATGAAACGGGAACAGAGATATTGACTAACTTCAAACAGACAACCGCAACTCATATATCAGATCATATACATGAGTGGCGACGTCGACGAAGAATGGTTAAAACATACGTTCCTGATCAGCTTTTAGCTGAGTGGTTTATAAAGTCGTTACTTCCGGCCATAACGGAAGATGTGGCAAAGGGGGGAGTCGTAACAGAAGAGCAGGTTATTGCTCGCGCACAATATTTGGACTTAGTATATACTCAGTCCGGCACGCTCTATGACAAAATACCAGACGCCCCTAGACCAGAGTTTTCAATCCCTCCTCCTCCTAAATCAAATAGTGACTCTCATGCCGGCGATGGCGTGATTGGCACCTTAAACACGAATCCGAAAAAGACCAATCAAAAGAAGGCCCGTAAGGATTCGAATCAAAATGCGCATGAAGAAATTCTTGCTTCGGAAGTAAATGCCGTATCGACAGATAAAGGCAAAGAAACCAATCAACCAGGAAGCAAGAAGAAGCAAAACAAAGGGAAGAAGAATAAACAAGGTGAGTCATCCCCTAAGAAAAATTCTTCGAACCCTCCTGGGAATAGGAAACCGAATCCATGTCAAATATGCGATGACAAGGATCATAACACTAAGAATTGCCCATTCAAAGCTGAGCTAAAGAGGTTCTTTAAGAGTCCGCATACCTCAGCTGTGTCAAGTGATCCATTTCCTAACCCAGGTCAAAATCTGGTTGATAGTGGAAACGCTTCCCCGTCTCAAGTACTTATGTTGTCGATTTCGAAACAGCAAAATGATGCTTTGATTTCGACAAGGAACAAAGATTACGGGAATCCACAGGTGTCGAACGATAAAGGTAAAGATCAACCTAGCAGTTCGACAACAACTTCGGCAGAAGTTGTACCCCCCATCACGCATGAATTAACGATAAAACCGCCAAAGGGAGTAGTACACAAGTCTACATTTAATCCTCGTGCCAGAGCGGCACAGCATTATAACATAGTGGAAGATTTGGCACAATCGCCATCTGCTATGTCGACTCTTGAGGTACTACAACATTGCCCATCCCAAAGGCAGGCATTGTTATCAGCAATTGGTGGGGTGGATCCTAAAGATTCCAATCTGGTATCCTTTGATCACAAAGGGTATGATCCTCAGTTACCAGCTCAACTAGCTTTCCTCGTCCAAGTGAAAGCCCTCAACAAAACAGTTCATAGAACGATTATTGATGAGGGGGCATCGACATGTATTATGTCGATGAGTTGCTGGAAAACTTTAGGATCTCCAACCTTGTCGTGATCATCGACAACATTAAAAGCATTCGACGGAAGGATATATACCCCTTACGGTATCCTTAGTAACCTGAAAGTTGAACTAGGGGGCAAAACAGTAGAAATAGATGTTGAAGTCATTGATGGCAATCTTGACTATAACATCCTACTGGGAAGGCCATGGATTTATGCCATGCAAGCTGTTGTGTCGACTTATTTTAGGAAGATCGCATTCCCCTTTGAAGGAGGGATTACGGTCGTCGATCAACAAAACTTCCTCCCTAATGGTTCACAAGTTACAGGAAGCGTTCCCATGATCCATGGCAGCGACCGGTCGATTCAAGATATTGGAGTAGGTCTGTTGAAATATCCCACTATGATGGGAACTTTCGCGCTACCACCTCCTAGTTGCATAGGAAATGTACCATTTGTAGCAACATGCAATATGGTATCCACCTTGAAAGACACAGAAGGCAAAGTCGCTATGGATCATGCAATGGTTTTGCCACCAAGCCCCATTGAAATATTGTAGCAATCAATGTTTCATGCCTGGGAGGCGAATCCCAATCAGCGCTCTTCGAGCGTTTGGGTAGATAGATCTAGAGAATATGGTACCCCATTAGATCCTTGGTCGAAAGTACATGGGACTGACGAAGGAATCTTGCAATCAATGATGATTGAGGGGGCACCATGGAATGATCACCACCATCGTTCCCTTCTTCCGGAATACGAAGAAGATACTCAGAAAGATCTTTACCACCCTTCAGTCTTTGAATTCCTAACAAATACTGTAAACACGGTGGATTCTGAGCGAAACTTATCCAATATTGAAGAGACTATAGCCATAAATATCTCGACCAAAACAGGTATTGTAGAGAATATTCATGTTGGCAAAGGTTGTTCCCCTTCAGAACTGGAAATATATAACGCTCTCTTTCGCGAATTTAGAGATGTCTTTGCTTGGTCATATGATGAAATGCCAGGCATCGACTCAAGTATCGTTGAACATGAAATTAAAATGTATCCTGATGTCAAACCAGTAAGACAACGGCTTCGACAGGTGCACCCTAAGAAAGCCGCTGCCATTAAAGCAGAAGTTGAGAAACTTCTCCATGCTGGATTCATCTACCCGGTTCCTCTAACCGATTGGGTATCGAATATTGTTCCTGTTATGAAAAAACAAGGAACAATACGAGTGTGCGTCGATTATAGGGATGTAAACCAAGCTTGCCCAAAGGACAACTACCCTACACCTTTCATCGACCAGATAATTGATGAATGCGCCGGATGTGAAATCTTTTCCTTTATGGACGGATTCTCCGGATATAATCAAATTAATATCCGCCCACAGGACCAGTCTAAGACTGCATTTATATGTCCGTGGGGCACATTCGCTTATCGAAAATTACCCTTTGGTTTGAAAAACGCAGGGGCGACTTTTCAGAGGGCTATGAATTATGCCTTCCACGACATCAAGAGCATTGTTCAACCATATCTCGACGATCTTCCGGCTCATTCGCGAAAGCGGACTGATCATCCGCAGCATCTAAGAGCGATATTTCTACGTTGCCGACACTACAAGATAAGACTCAATCCACACAAATGTGTGTTTTGCGTCGGTTCTGGTCGTTTACTTGGCTTTGTAGTCTCTAAAGATGGGATTCATCTCGACCCCTGTAAGGTTCAGGCAATCATCAATTTGCCTCCACCTTCGAATTTGCTTCAGATTCAGAAACTCCAAGGGAAAGCAAACTTTCTGAGGAGGTTCATTCCAAATTACGCAGAACTTGCTAAAGGTTACACACGTCTTTTGAAAAAAGATGTACCCTTCGACTGGGACCAGGTTGCGCAAGCTTCCTTTGACGCTTTGAAAGAGTCTCTAGTAAAAGCATCATTAATGTACGCCCCGGATTATCTTAGGGATTTTAACCTGTATCTAGCTGCAGCGGATACAACCATTGCGATGGTTTTAGTTCAATAAGTCGATGGAGTTGAACATCCTGTATATTATTTAAGTAAAAACTTAAATGATACAGAAAGTAAATATTCTTACGTTGAAAAGCTAGCGCTTGCTGCTGTTCAAGCGGTACAGAGATTTCGACATTATATCCTCTTTAGGAAAACTACCATTCTGTCAGATTGCAACCCCATGACTTATATACTGTCGCGACAGTTGCTTGGGGGCAAGTATTCCAAATGGATAGCGATCCTTCAAGAGTTTGATCTGGAATTTGTAAAATCCAAGTCAAAGAAAGCTCTGGTATTCGCAGAATTATTATGCGATCTCCCATCGTCGTCCAACGATGAAACTTCCAAGGAATCAATCGTGGACGAGACTTTATTTTTGATATCTGCAAGCGATGAATGGTATGGAGATATAATTATCTATCTCCAAACCCAAAAGTTTTGGCCAGACACCTCACACTCCGAACAGAAACGTATACGATACCAAGCAAAAGACTACGTGATCGTCGGTGATACCCTTTACCGTCGTGGTATCGATACAGTTCTGAGGAGGTGTCTCACCCATGAAGAGGCCGAAAAAGCCCTGAATGAGTGTCATTCAGGCGCGTGTGGAGGGCATCAATCCGGTTTCGCTACAGCCTAAAGGATATTAAGAGCAGGATATTTTTGGCCAACCATGTTTAAAGATTGCATAATCGCAGTCCGAAGTTGTCATTCCTGCCAAATATTTGATAGCAAAACCAGAAGACCACCCGCACCACTGCAACCAATAGTTGCAGTTGGGCCTTTCGCCAAATGGGGCATCGATTTCATGCAATGTAACCCCACCTCGATCGGGGGGCATGGGTATATTATAGTCGCAGTTGACTATTTTACCAAATGGGCCGAGGCGATGCCTACATTGGACAATACTGGTGAAACAGCTGCCCTATTCTTTTTCAATCATGTAGTCGCCAGGTTCGGCGTACCCCAGGCTATAATTACAGATCATGGATTACATTTCCGCAATCACATGATGGTCGAATTAGCTGCCAAACTAGGGCTATCTCACGACAGCTCTACTCCGTATTATCCACAAGCCAACGGACAAGTTGAAGCAATCAACAAGGTCCTGAAGCGTATGTTGCAAAGGATGATCGGAGTTCATAAAAGAAGATGGCACCTAATCCTGTATGCAGCCTTGTGGGCCTACCGAACTTCGGTAAGAAACGCAACCGGATTCACACCTTTCCAATTGGTGTACGGTCTAGAAGCAGTCTTACCGATCCAGTGTGAAATTTCGTCGCTTAAACTCGCAATTGATCTCCTCCCCGGAACTTCGGAAGAAGAGGCTCGTTTCTTGGAATTAATCCACTTGGATGAAACCCGTCGTGATGCCGCTTTGGCTAACGAAGCCCATAAGAAACGAGTCAAGGCTCAGTTCGACAAAAATGTCAAACCCCGTGTCTTCTCAGAAGGTGATTTGGTCTTGCTTTATGACCAAGAATCCGATAAATTAGGAGCAGGTAAATTCAATTCCTTATGGATGGGCCCCTGTATTGTTAAAAGAGTGTTAGCAAAAGGAGCCTACGAGTTAATAGATTACGACGGAATTCCACTAGCGCAGCCCCGGAACGGGCTGTACCTCAAGCGTTACTATGCTTAAATAGTAACCTGCATGCTTTTGTTGTATTTTGTTTTCACCAAAGTTCTTGTTCTGGTTGAGTGATTCCCCTTTTTCATTCGTTGCAGATGTCAAACCTTATGGAGACATGTGTTGGATATGCCGACGGAGCGAGTCGTAGTTCGCGGAACCTATCCTCCGCAGCATGGGCTATTTTTGATCCAAGTGGCGAGTTAGTAAGTTTCAGAGGTGTATGTATTGGGCAATCAACGAATAACATCGCTGAGTATAGCGCGTTGATAGAACTACTCTCTGATGCCGTCACACGAGGCATACGCCGACTAATTGTCAGGCTAGACTCACAGCTCGTAGTACTACAACTCAATGGCATATATTCTGTTCGTAATCCAGCTATTTATCGCATGTTCCTAAGAGTAAAGATCTTGGAAAGACGATTTGATTCAATTCAATATCAACATATTTCAAGAAATTTAAACACATTAACTGACTCATTAGCAAACTATGTGTTAGATAGACATCTGCAACATTTATAAAAGGGACACATCATAAAAAGTGTACATATGAATCATCCAAATCAACCAGAATAAAAATCGAAAATCAAAATATATATAAGCTGTTCATAAAGTTCATACATAATGTTCTGTAACCGAGACAAAATTGGTCATGTGACCTAAAAACTCAAAAGTGCTAGGGGGCACCCTAGCCTAGTGATGCTCTTGATAGTAAGCCACAGTCTGTGCTATCATACGCAGAAGACGGGTCCATCGTCTAGGTACACCGATAGTATGCTGCTGCATCGGTAAAGGTAACTCGTCAATCTGTACATCCGGAAGACCACGGGTAAGGTTCTCAACCTGCCCCTGCACAGCTGTAAGGGTCTCAGTATCGCTAAGATCACGGATAATAACTCTCCGAGCAGGTTCCTCTGCTGGAGCAGCAACAGGTGGTCTCAGACGAACTGCCGGACGAACAGGACCGACATCTGCAAGCACACATGAGTTCAATTAAAGTCTTGATAGAATAAAGCACAAGAACATTATAAATGAAAACAATGAACAGTAATATGGTTGAAGTTCTTACCAGTAGCATCCCACTGAGCACCGTCTGGCAGTACCATATCCGGATCACCCCAGAAATCCATACCAACATATGGGTACTCGGAAAAAGCCATCTCCTGGTGATCGAACCACCTGAAGAAAGCGGCATTGAAAGAAATCTGAGATTGACCTGCATGTCTGGACATGTGATCGACCCATCGCTGCATACGTGGCTCGGTAGGAGAAGGCACTCCGAGATCAATGTACTGAGGTTGCATCAGAGGGATCTTCTCCAAGGCGAAGGCAGTCAGAATCGAACCAAAACCAAAGTTCTTCAGCTTCCCGTCCTTCACCTTGTTCAATTGATTTTTCATCTGAGTAAGCACCGCATCACTCCAGTTGAAGATCTTCGGTTGGAGACATTCCAAGGCGTGCTGCATATGAGACCTGTTGGCAACATGTAAAGATGCGCTACCGGCCATCCTACCAAGAGTATACAGAATGGACCTGAGAGGCCTGCTAGTAACATCACGGGTAACCACCTTGCCATCTCTGCTCGGCTGGGACCCCTCCCTGCAGTACTGGCGGACATAATCTCTCACGGAATCATTCCCCCGAACTGTACCTGATAAAGAAATGGGGGCACCCCGCCTTGACAAGCCAGTCAAGAAATAAATATCTGTCACGGTCAATGGAATAGGTTTGTTCCTGATCTGGAATACTTGGTTAACAGGATCCCAAGCATCAAGCATATACTGCAGTAGAGAAATCTGTGCTCTCATGTTAGAGATACGGAAAAACTTCAGCAAACCACAGTCTCGTAATGCGCCCACCGTAACAGGATCATGAAGGGCAATCATATTATCTTCTTCATGTTCTCGTTCTCGCCATGTTAGGGCCATCTTGATCAAGAATCCCTGCAAAACAAACAAGAGAATGAGTCAGCTCCTGAAATTGATGAAAAACTGGCGAAAATTTCATCAAAATCTGTGAAAAATTGTTGTTTTTATGCCCCAACGCAGGTGCCCAGTGTACTACCTGCGTTGGGGGACAAGCTGCCTTCAAACAGCTTGAATCCCAACGCAGTTTTCGAATGGGGAACCTGCGCTGATCAGAGGGCGCCCTGGCAAAACCCCAGAGGCTCAATAGAACAACAAAACAGGCATAAAACAGGAAAATGAAACCATGAAAATGAAGAGCTAAGGTTTAGCTCCTACCTGGTCCAAACGGCGCCGAAAATCGTCCGCAGAATCTCCCGGAATCAGCTGATGAAAATCAAGGGAAAAGAGGCTCCTCCAAAGCTCCAACAAGCAAAATGCAAATGAAATGGTAAAGTGAGAGGTAAAAACCCTTTTTATTTGCTTTTTTACGTAGTTCAAGGTAAATATTAATGTGTTAATCTCATTTTCAAGTAAATATTACTCATTTCTAACTAGTTTGTTGCAGCAATTTGAAAATGCAGTGCTATCAGTGAAAAAGAGAAGCGAGTTATGGTAAAAAATCAAAAGTAAACCATATAATCGAGCAGTTTTAGCACACAGTTCATGCTCGTTAAAAAATAAACGCAAGAACCGAGTAGTTTTAGCACACAGTTCATGCTCGTTAAAAAATAAACATAAGTTGTGAGCAATCTTCCCCTAGAGTTCAAGCTCACCCAGAAAAAATGAACCGGTAAATAACCTTGGTAAATGTAACCTTTGACAGCCATATTAAAGCCCTTGGTCGTGTTCTTGCAGTCTCACCTCCATCCGTTCATTTGGCCAATCGTTCATCTCCATATGTTTGTTTACCCATTTTGAGGAACAGCTGCGAAGAGTGATTTCACTTAGCCATCCTTGTGACACTGCTGTGATTGGAATATTCCAACTTGTACCTGGAATCTGCTGCTATCCCCGTTTATCACTCGTTCCTCAAAAGACGAGTCTTCTTTGAGCTCTTTTCTCTTGACTCGTAAAATATGAAAAGTTTGCCGAGTTTTGGCCTTCCAGCTCGTTAAACGACCGGAAGAGCTATCCCTCCTCTAGATTTTAATCTTTTTGGACCTGAGGGATTATTGCATAAAAAGATCGAGCGCTTGTTTTGTTCGGCTCGTTAAAGCAATCGAAAATTCATCCCTTCTGTATTGTTTTATACTTTTTCGGACTTAAGGGATTAGATGACGAAAAAGGAATTCTGGAGTTGACTTTATGTACCTTTTCAGACTCTCTAAAAATGAAAAGGACCGAGTTATCCTTGTCGTTAGACTCGTTAAAATCATTAAATAGCGACAAACTTGTCTTTAGACGAGAACGAGTTTCCCTATCGCTAGGCTCGTTAAAACATAGCGATGGGCTTGCCCGAAGGGCAGGTTATAGAACAAGCATATGTTATCCTCCTCAAGCTTGACAAAAATAAAGAGGTACTGGTCAGCAATGACTGGGGAAAAATTGGGAGAACCTCACAGCTTTAATGGTAGCAAGTCGCTCTTGAACATGACACTTTGTCCTCCGTATCACATCGGGTTGGGTTGTTTCATTCATCGGTCTCATCACCATGGTCCTCGCCACACCATCCACATTTGGGGTAATGCTACCGATCCATCACATCAGTGTCGTTATATGTTCAAGAGATGTTGTTCTGCAGAGAGTCAACCGTGTCCCATCCACTGCCATACATTGTCCTTCATCCATTTCGTGACCGCCACCCTGAATCATACATCACAGTTTGTTTTCACCTCATCACAATCGCTAGCTCCGTTCCGTGTCACTGATGTGGGATTCATTAAGGCCCTCCTTTGACGGATCGCTCCTTGTCGACATCAGCTCATTATCCAAGGAGTTGATCTAGGAACAACCCCTTCAGTACTGTGAAGCTTGCATGCCTCAATGGCAAGTTTCTCACTTCCGGCGACAGGTATACATCAATGACCTTCGACCAGAAGATTTTGCATGGTGGTCGACGCCAAGTCCTTTATTCCCACCATGTGAATTGTACTGCCGTACCTTGAGGGTCATCATCCTTATCGGTGATTCCTCTCGCGCTTGTTAACGGTTTACATCATTGACCGGTAATCAAGCGATGTCTTTCCATGTTCGACTTCAAGAAATTCTCACATGGATCGACTTGTACATCGAGTGAAGATCGGAAGAGATTGAAGACCCCGGATCTAGTTTCATCCATCCGGGCTGCGATATATATTCAGGATATAAAGACATTTGATGTGTACATCATTGCAGCAGATGATCATCCTTCTCAAAGGATGATAATTTCAGCAGAGAATTATCAGTCTACCATCAGACGATCGTCTGTTCTATGTACCAAAATGAATTTATAAAGCTGAGCATGGAAATGCCCGCCTCAGCTAGATCATGAAAAAGTATGAAAAATAATGTATTGTATTGTATCTTATTACAGGACACTTCTCAGCAGATTGAATGAACTTCGGATCCTCCTAATAAAGCATTTCACCCGATAAACAACCTCATACTTTAGGGGGCATCTGTTATAGACAATTTTGTGCCTTGCAGCATCAGGCATGAATTGCCAATAATCCAAGGGATCCAAAGTCCCTAAACATGATGTTCCTACCCCTAGAGGAACAAGGTCAGCAAACCAACAGCTCTCAGATCAGTTCTCCACCTGAAAACACTAAAAAACAAGCAATCCTGAAATCAAAGCAGGTGCTCCACTAGGCTTCTGCGCTGAAACTCAACTCCTCCATGGTGTACCTGCGTTGCAAAGCAGGTAGAACAAAGGCCACCTGCGCTGAGCGAGATGGGACAAGTGGCACACTGAGTCATTGCTCTGGAATCTTCCAAAAATGACACTTGGATCAGGGATTTCGCCTTGTGATGAGTCAGAGGCTCTGTTTCTCCAAGTGGAAGCAAGGTTCTCCAAGTGGACTTAAGAACTGAAGATCAACTGAAGAGAGAGAGGACACAAGGCAGCTACACATCAGTTGCAAGCTGACTCATCCTTTCTCAATTCATCTATATATTGAGCTCTCTCCTATGAGCTCAGGAGGCTGGAATTTTGTGCAAAGTAATGATATGCTGTTGGTTTCACTATAGAACTATTGGGTGATTGCTTGAAGGAGGTGAAGAGGAGAAATTCTTTCTGCTGGGAGGTGTTGCTGGATTGGGGCCTTCAATGGTTGTAACACTCTCAGAACTTTACTTCTTCCATTAATAAAAGCTATTGAGGTTCTTCTATATGCATTTGTTCCAATGATGTATTGTGATAATTGTATATTTGATTTATGCTAATCCTTGAATCAGTTATGATTGCATGCTTCTTGTAGTTTCCTTCTTTGTTATTTTGCAGGATCTCATTGTAGCTGGGCCAACAAAAGAGCAAGGAGCTGGGAGCAAGCAGCAAAGAGAAGAGTTTGGATTTGACATTAAGCGCAAGGCAACGGTTAGTGCATTTCTTCATTCTCTCTTGCTTTCATAAAGAAGTAAACCTTAAGTAGTTTTCTTTACAGTTGTTGCCGAGGTACTATCACCCTTAGAGTGGGATAGGGTCATCCGAGTCGGATACTTTTCCCTACAACAGATTGGGTGGCTATGTCCATACCACAAATCATTTATGCTTCTTTTATGGATGGCTGCACCCATGCCTTATGCACATATATTTCCTTTCACTATGTACTCATGTATCAGAGATATTAGTTGTACTTGCATTGCAGCTTCTCCATGATGGTGTTCTATTTCAGTTATGGCTTCGAAAAGCATTTCACCCCTCCCACTCTCTCGGCCTTCATGCTATAGGGGGCATTTGTTACACAGTAATTTGTCACAGACCTCATATACCCTGATTCCAGACACTTCCGGTCCGTGTTATTGACATCTGACTTGTGTCATGTTGCAAATTATGTGTCAAGGTCTTCTTTATCATCTCAGGAAGAATATCTCAGTTTACTTCTCTTGGAGCAGACCCTTTTTTACTTGTGTTTCTAGGTCATTATCAGAAAATAGTTGTTCCACCCATGAAGATGGCCAAGAATGCACTAGCCCATGTGAAGTCTTTGCTCTGTTTCTGTGTTGCACCAGCGACGAGCTACTTTTGGCAAGTTTTTTAAACAACTCATCGAAGCTTCGAAGTATAACAACTTCATGGGCAATCCTAGGGTTGGTTGTTGGATTAGATGAGCTCGCATCTCTCTTTTGGGATAGTTGTTCCACCTTTTGTGCAACCTCTCAAAGAGATAAGCTCTTTCTCCCATATTTTATGGAAGCTCCTCCTCCTATAAATACTTCCTCCTTGACTAAGATCAGCTAGTTTCAAAGTCCAAGAATTCAATAGTAAGAGTAGAGAGTTTTGCTAGAGTGTGGAAGTAGCCTCTCATGTAACTTAGCTTGGGATGGTTTTGAGTGGAGTTAACTTGATTATAAGAGTATTCTAGCATTAGCCTTTGGGTAGGAGAGAGAGAGTTGTTCATCTTTTGGGAGACAGTATACGAGTGAATGCTTGTGGGGACATGCTGACAGGACCCTTCAAGGAGGCTTATGACGTCAAGGCTTGGTTGTAAGTTCTACTTTGATTTATATTAATACAAATCAACAACTTATTTCCTATATCATATGTCTAAATGCGTAATGATAGCTTGAAGCTCCTTGACTCTTTAAGTAGATAGTTTTTGTCGTACTCTATTATGTTCGTGGTTGTGTTTTATATGTTGATTTCAGGTACAAGTGATTAGAAGAACGAAAGCTGGAGCAACACAACAAGAACTCCATCGAATGACGGTTTGAAGGTAAGCCTTCGTGACATCACCTTTCTAAGGAAAATTTCTTTGGTATTGTATTTTTTGTGTCTAGACCCCTCTAGGGCTAGAGGGGTTGCCTCTGTCCGTAGAGGGAACTTGCCTGTGTCACACCAGTGCTCCTTCTCTAGTTTTGACACAAACTTTCTCAATAACCCCATTGCATATGTAATTTATTCTCTTTTACAAACCATTGCATACATCAAACTACAAATTTCACTTGCATATGGAATAAAGGACATGTACTCTTCCTCTTTTTATGCCTTAGGACATTGTTTTACAGATAAATTTACAACTACAGGAATAAGAACCTTCACCAGTTTACCATCCTACATATTAAACCTTTGGAATATTTTCTTGGAATACTTCCTGTTTTAACCAAAGCTTCCTCTTGTCCCAATCTCATTTAATTTCCATGCCCAAAATAAAATTTTTAGTACCAGGATCCTTCATGTCAAATTTAGAGGATCATTGGGTCTTCACATCCTGGATAATTTCTCTGTAATTTTTGATCAACAGTGCATCATCCACATACAAGACCAAATAAATAACATGATCATAAAGTAATTTAAAATACACATAGTGATCCACTTTGCTCCTTGTGAAGCTAAGTCCTTACATATATATGTATCAAATATTTGATACCACATCCTTGGTGATTATTTTAACCCATACAAGGACTTCTTTAACCTACACACTAGTTCTTTCTTACCCTTCACTGCAAATCCTTCTGAATATTTCATGTATATCCCTTCTTCCAGATCACCATGTACGAATCTTTTCTTCACATCCATATATTCTACCTCAAAATAAAAAAGAGAAACAATAGATAAAAGTAATCTAATAGAATCTAACTTGGCACAAGAGAAATAAATATCACCAAAATCAATTCCCAGAACTTGGGAAAAACCTTTCACTACTAACCAATCTCTATATTTCTCTAGTTTGCCTTTTTTATTCATCTCCTTCTTAAACACCCATTTGTTGGCAGTGGGTTTTCTTCTAATTGACAACTCTACCAAATCCCAAACCTCATTTTTTTCCAAAGATGCAATTTATTCAACCATGGCCTTCTTCTAGAGTTTCCCATCCTCTAAATCTACTTCCTCCCTGATAGTTCTAGGATCATCATTAGCAATAGATATATCAAAATTTGAACAGAAATTAGATGAACTATACCTCTTTGGCCACCTTCTTTCCCAAACTGATCTCCTTGAAACCCGAGTGTGTGGTTCTTCTTCTTCTAATTCCTATTGTTTTGTGGAGTTTGAATCTTCACCCTTTAGATCAAACACTATCTTCTCTGGTTCCTTTTCCCTTGGTAGGTCTTCTTGTTTCACGACATCCTTGACTTCTCTAAATACCACATCTTGACTATACACAACCTTCTTTTTTTCTAAGTTCCAAATCTTGTAACATCTTAAACCATCTTTATACCCAATAAAACTACACCTTTCATGTTTACTCTCCAACTTCGTTCTTTTCTCCTTTGGAAAATTTACATATGCATTGTGACCAAATACCTTTATATGTGTGAGACAGGGGTTTTTACCAGTCTATACCTAATGTCGAGTCTTACCCTCCAACATTGATGGAGGTGATTTGTTAAATAGGTAATGTGTAGTATCCACTATTTTTTCTTGGAATTACTACCCTAATCTAGCACCATTGAGCATGGACATTTGCTTTCCCATCAACGTCCTACTCATCCTTTTTATAACTCCATTTTACTGAGGTGTGTTTGGAGTAGTCTTTTTTCATGCTATATTTCACTTCTTACAGAACTCTTCAAATTCCTTATTGTAGAATGGTCCACCATTATCTGTCCTCAACACCTTAATATTCTTCTCTTTCTGATTTTCTAATAGAGCCTTAAATGATTTATACCTATCAATAAATCCATATATTCCTCAAGAAGTCATCTATAAACAAGATATAGTGCACAAATTTTCCTAATGATGGAATCAACATAAGTCCAAACACATCATTGTGCTCAAGCTCTAATATTCCTTCTTCCCACTCAGCACCAGAGGGAAAACTCACCTAATTCTTCTTCCCATATACACAATGTTCATAGAAATAAAAATCTAGAGAGAAATTAAACATACCTCCTACCATACCATTACCATGTAGTATTTAAACACCCTTCTCTCTAATATGTCTTTGTCTTTGATGCCACAACACAATATTTTCACTAGAGTACAATGTTTTCTACTCCGCTTTTAGGAACAACAAAACTATTGCACCCAACAATAAAAATACTTCCCATAAGCTTGTACAAAGTTCTGATCCAAACTCCCCACACCAATACCAATTCTCCTTGAACCATCTTGTAGGTATCTTTCTTGAACACTGTCTTTAAAGTTGCATCAGTCATCTTTCTTACAAAATTAAATTTTTGGCCAATCTTGGAATGTGCAAAACACCAAGTGTTCTAATCCTCCAACCTATTAGCTTTAGTTGAACTTTTCCTCATCCTATGATTTTGATCTTCTTTTCGTCACCTAGGAAGACATCACCACCATCATATTTCTAGTATTTGTAGAGATACTACCTATGGGGAGTCATATGAAAGGATGCACCTAATTCAATCAACCATGCCTCATGATCTACATGTGCACTTGATGAAGAAGCCAAGTACACATCCCCACCTCCATATGAGGTGGTTTTCTCCTCTGCAAAAGGACCATCATCATATTCATCTAAAATTTCAATATCAACGAATAGTAAGTGAATCACCATAGTATTGAAGGTGTTCATATGCTCTATCACTGATTCTCCATCCCTCATCCTAAGGTTATACAACCTTTTTCACAAGAACAATTTGTTAACCAGGGACTTAGATTGATAAAAAGACCCTAACTTGTCCTACACAACCTTTTTTGTAGCTTCTCCTGAAACATTTAGTAATATTAAAACTAAGACACATGGTTATATTATGGTCTTTACCTTCCAATCCAACTTCATCTATTCTTTCGTTCACATTGTTTTAGGTTTAGTAATTGAATACACCATGATCCACTAATGTTTATCCACCAACACATCCTCCATCTTGATCTTTGAAAACTCAAAAAATTGTCCATTAAATTTCTGGATCTCTATTTTTCCATTGTTCTCCATCTCCATTCACTGCAAGAATCGATCGTGTAAATATCCAATTGTAACAGGGTTTACCATAGGCCCAAGAAAAACCCCTCAAATTAAAATGCATCCCATTGAACCAAAATTGATCTGATACCAAGTGGATGTTTTAAGCCTACACAAAAATTACCTGCAAAAAAATCCTTAAAAGACAGAAAATATACAATGGTGAAAGAAAAATATATACATAAAGATTTTTCTCCTAAGACCCAAAAAACTAGGAAAACCATATTTATTTTTCATTACATTCCTTTCAATGTTACAGTGCATTATATACATTCTGAAGCATTCATAAGCCCCCAGTCCATTAGCCATTGATTAGAACATAACAATAGTTCCATTGACCAAAATTTCTTCCTTTAACTGAAACCTATCTAACATAAGAAATTATAATGCTGCAAAACTTTCTCATAAATATTGAAAATCCTAGTATATTCCTTCTCTACTACCTCAAGGTCCAATTTGAATATCTAATTTATACATCAGGTGGAGGAGAATCATCGTTGAGATGAGGGTTATTTCCCCCCCTAAAAATACTAAAAAGAAGGGATCTTACCCTAGATCCATCTTGCAACAATAAGAGGATGCATTAAATTCCCTACGCTAGTCAATTTGAGCCTTCCTTCTATAGGGAGCAAGTCCCTAGAATCTCTTTAGATCTATATCCTAAAAATATTCTCAATATATTTATAAATCCTACCCAAAAACAAAATTAAGGCACATAAAGCATTAAAACCACAGTGAATCCTATAGGAACTCATTTAATTAGGAGAATACACCACTAAAAGGAAAATGTGGGGTCAAACATTGTTTTATGTGTCTAGAAGTAGAATGATTGGCCTTATGGTTTGCCTATTTTGGAGGCCCATCATACCCACCTACTAGAATTGTTGTTCATCATTGAACAAATCAATCTTCCTCTCTTCTTTACTCTTGTTCATTTAGATCTCTAATTTTCTACTTGATGTCCCATGCTGAAATAGTTATTGTTGTCCCTACTGGATAAAATCCTACATTCTCCTTTATGTTCTTCTACACTTGGACTCCCTGTTCTTGGATTTGATGCTCCTTTATTCCTAGTGGTAGAGGCGGATTAAATTTCAGTCCTATCAATTGAATCCAAAGCCTCATGATGATCCCCATATAAAGAGGAGTTATTGCTAAGGATACTTGGAGTTTATTAGGAGAGTCATCCTCCTCATATTCATATTATAAAACAATTATTTCCATATTCTCTGTTAAGCTTGTGATCTCTATTCTCCCAACAACCTAAAGGTGTCCTCAAAGTGCAGGATGGCTTCTACTTGCCTTTGCATCCAAACAATCTCTATCTCATGGTCATGTGAAAGAATGGCATGGGCTTAAGAAAGAACTAAAGGACATGGGTATTTTGGTTTTATCCATAATGAATACTTCAAGCCCCCTTCCATTATTATTTTCACATCATCTACTCTAATATCCTCATCTTAACCAAGATGCCAATGCCATCAACTATGTATCCCCCAACTAAGGGTTGGGCCCCAAATATGCATATCATAGATGAAAACGTTATGCATATACAATTCATCTAGTTTTTGTTTGTCCTGCATGCTACACTCTAGGTAGAAGCATATTAAGTGTTTAGTATCTTGTAGTTACATGGTTTTGTTGGGTGTGGTTTTTTACCTATTTTCTACACATTCTTTCCCCAGTTTTGACCCTTCTGTCCTCCAGGCCTGTGACTTTACATGATCAATTTCCCTATTTTCTCACCTTTATAACCTATTCTACTGTCATGTTACTTTGTTGTATTTTACTGAATAATACGATGCTTTATTCCTTTTCTTGGCTAATTGGGAGAGTAATGAAGAAGTTTTTTGGGAAGCTCTTCTTCTTTTCAGGTGATTTCTCATGTGAACAGATCTATGAAGCAGACAGGCAGTGCGGATTAACTATAGAGAAGGGTAGAATAGTTCGCTATTACACCCTGGATGCTGTCACAGGTTGTTGTTACACATTGGATGTTATTACAGTCTGCTGTTACACATTGGATGATGTTATAGGATGTTGTTACACTACGCGCTGATATAAGAGTCCATTGTTACACCAAAAGTGTTGTTTCCAGTGATGCCATGACATCCTGAACCAGTATTCAATCGATGTTGTTGTGCCGAAGCTGGAAAATGTGGGTACTATTCCACATAACAACTGTCAGCAGTAGGGATTGTTTATTTTGGAAGCAAGAGACCCAAGCAGTTGCAATCCTAACTATTGTATATTTGTATTTAGGAATAAGTTATAACTACTTTTATTTTTTATCAGCATGAGAATTGTGAGATTCTCATGAATGATCTGTTTCTAAGTTCGGGTATGTAATAACTATAAAGCTACTTGATCTTTCATGTACAAGAAGACGACATATAGAAAAGTACGTTACTCTGCCTCAATAATTATGAGTTTGCTTTTAATATTAATCAGCACAGTGATGTTGTTACTGATCTTCAGCTTATTTGTTGATTACTTTTGTGTTATTCCTGCGCCCTTGCTGAGGAGGAAGGGCCCTCCTCTTTGGAAGGGACAATAGTGATAGAGGTAGTGTACATTCTAGTTTAGCTAATTTATTTATGGTTTCTCGATGTTGTTGTACAAATTGTGGATTACATTCGCTGCTGTTTCCATTTATATTATGTTGTTACACTGAGTTAATCAATAGAATGGTAGTAACCAGTTGGAGTAGATATTAGTTCCTATGTGGCACGCCTCTAATTTGATAGTTGCAAAGTGTGATTAATTTTGTAGAGTGTTGTATTATGTCTACATGAATTATTTGATTCAGCAATTTGGTTCATTGACATCTTTTACTATTTTCTGCATTTTCTTATTCTTGGCTATAGTGTATCGGCACAGACAGTGAAAAATCCATTGAAACAACAAGAACTACACTGGGTTGACAATTAAATGTTGTAGTCTCAGTCAATTAGGAATGATTAAAACAACACTACATTTTAATGTCATTGCCAGAGATGGCAGTTGACGATATAGTCAGTCAAGTTGTTTGTTTGATGTAGAGTGTTCCTTGTCCAAAATTGTTGGGCGGTAAGATGAGAGGTAAGAACTTGTGCATCACTCTAACATACCTGGGCGGGCTCACCATTGTGATCACTAGGTCACTTAGGCCATTTGGGTTTTTTGTTTAGCATGTCTTCAGCTCTTCAGTCACTGGGTTCTAAGACAAGAGGTATGAACCTGCACATCGCTCTAACATAACTGGGAGGGCTCACCACTGTCGAAGACTAAGAAACTTAGGGTGTGAGTCAATACACATAGGGTCCACGTGTGCAACTGTAGGTTATAGAGACACCAAAACTACCCCCACTCTAATTAGTCACAGGAAAAACAGGTCGTAAAAAGGAAATGAAGAGTGTATATTTGGGAAGGAAAACATTCATCCAGGAACTAATCTCTAAGGCAGAAAAAGAACAACCTAGATCTCAAAGGGATGGAAGGAAAACAAGGCTACAGAAAGATGTTACTCCCATAGCAAAAGAAGAAATCTCTGACTCCTCCATCTCGAGACCATATCATTCTAAAGCTAGTACCCATACCCCCAAGAACAAGAATCTAATTCAGGGGCAGGAGGGGGAAGCTAGTAGCCAGAACTTGATGACCGAGGGGCAAGGGGAAACTGAGGGGGAACATCAAACACCTGAGATGGAAGAACACTTGTTGGTTTATCAATACCCAGATACAGGTAGTGTAGTGAAACAACTAGCCCCAAGAACATCTGAGCCACTAATCGCATCTATGAGACCATCACAAGAACAATTTGAAGGAGGTCTGCTACAGCAAGGGTTAGAAGGATTAGTCATGGGGGAAACAATGATAACAATGCTAAAACAAATTCTATTATCGCCACCTTTGAGTTCCCAATCAGGGATATCAGAGGTGAAGCTCCTATGAAAAATATTCCTCTATCATGCTTACCATCCTTCCAGGGGATGAATGTAGAAGATCTAGACACCTTTTATTTGAGTTCGATGTCTTATGCAGAAGTTATGATTATACCTCAGATGCACAGAAATTAAAATGATTTCCTTCTACATTAAAAAGGGTAGCCTTGAGATGGTTCATGGGATTGGGCTCTGCTTCTATTCGAACATGGAATGACATGAAGGAGACGTTCTTATCAAAGTACCAAGACTATTGCAGAACTAGGGACTTAAGGGAGGAGATATTTAGAATGACATAGAAGGACAATGAAAGCCTAGAAGATTATGTGGATAGGTTCCACTATAATCCTCTCCACATAATTTGCAGAGGTCTAAACATAGCGATCTAGACCAAGAAATCTTGAAGACTATATTTTTCAGAGGAATGAGGGATGCCTGCCTTGATACCTTGAACCTATTAGGGAAGGGGGACATATCGCAAGAACCATTCACTGAAATTGTAAAGCTCTGTCTAAGATGATCTAGAGGATTGTCTAAGGGGAGGAGCCCAGTTCAAGATGCCTCTTCCCGGATACAAAAATATGCAAGAGGGGGAGTAACCAGAGCATAAATCAAGAATTTGTTTGAAAATTTCAAGACATATATCCTCAGTACTCTCTCTACCTAGATAATGACAGTTCAGATCAAGAAGACACAAGCAGAAGCCAACACACCTCTGGCTTTGTTATGTCCGAATTGCCGAAAGAAACATCCTTTGAGGGAATGCGAATTGAAAAGAACCAAATTGTGTAATATTTGCAAGCTGGAACATTCGACAGGGAAATGTTTGGAGCTTCCTAGACTGAAGGTAGTACTCAGAGAATCAAGTGAGGAAGTGCATTCCTCTTATTTCATCGCACTAAGGAGACCATGGAAACCATGACCTCCAGATATGTCTCAAGATTTTTCCTCTTTCACTTCATGGAACAACGCATATAATACTCAGTAATATATGTGGAAATATCCTACTTCTCCTTCAACACATTTTCCTTTACCCTAGAACGAGTGGTCTCCATATCCCTCTATCCAATATCCTCAATCTCAACCATATCCTTCGAACTAGAACTAGAGACGAAATGCCTAGAATTCAGCTTTGCCTGGATTACCCATGCAACAACAACTGCAGTTACCTCCTTACCAAACTCATACTCCTCCACCACCTGTGCAACCCCAACTACCTGTGCAACCTAACTCAAACCTAAACAATAAAGAAGCTCGTGGCATAGAGGCTCCGACTTCCTTCCAAACCTACCTTATTACCCCTGTGGGACTTAATGAAATACAATTGCGATCAGGTAAGGTAATTAGGCAAAGTCACTCCCCTATCATTATGGAGGTTGAATGTGAACCATCTAGAAGAGATGTCAGAGGCTTTGAGATGGCTATTGTGCCTACAAGAACCAATATAGAGGAAGATGTTACATCTGTAACAACCAACCTGCGAAGGACTATTACTGTTGTAACATCCAACTCAGGAAAGGCTGATACACCTGTAACAGCTGATTCGACTGTCGTAAATCAGGACCCTCCATATACTTAGAGATTGGATGAACCTGGGATGACTTCATAACCCAAATCTAATTTCCTTAGGGAGTTACAAAATTTGCATGTATGAATTCCTTTGCTACAAGCCCTTAAGGAAGTACCTATTTATGCTAAAACAGTGAAAGATTTTTTCATCAAGAAATCTAGGAGGAAGCCTAAAACCCCTACCACCATACATGTGATGGGGAAATTATTTGAATTAATGTCTGCTCAGCCTCTCCTAACTAAGTATAATGATCTAGGAAATCCTACGGTCACTTTCTACATTAATGATCAGCCCGTAGCTAACACATTGATCGATCTCGGGGTTGCCATTAATGTAATGACAAAGTACCTCTTTACCACTCTCGGGCTATAGTGACTTAGACATACTCCTATTGTACTTGAATTGGTGAATAGGTCCCGTGTCAAACTCGAGGGGGTGTTGGAGGATATCGTGATTATAATAGCTTCCTGGAGGTATTGCTGAATTTCTTATCTTGCAACCCAAATACAATTTGGGGGGACATCCTTTGATCCTAGGGAGACCTTGGCTGGCCACTGTGGATGCATTTATAGGCTACAGATCGGTATCTATGGTGATCTTGGATGGTCAGGAAACAAAAAACCTTAGCCTTTACCCCCCAAAACCAAATATGGATGTATACAACCCTTGGTGGGATGAGTTTTAGCCTAAGTCAAATCTTTCCCTACCACTCCTCACTCTTGGGAAAGTCAGTATTTAAAGGATGAGATAGAAGATGATGTCATTAATGGTTTTATTAGTAACTTACTTTCTGTTGCTTATGCTAAAAATGCGAATGAGGAAGAAGAGGTGGAAGATATATATTTTTAACAAATGAGAACTGCTTTGAATATTGATAGCAGTCCGATTGAGATAGAACCTTGAAAGTCTTTGAATATTAAACCCAACTTGACTGTTGAGCAAAACCAACTGTTGTTACAGCTGTTACAGAAATATGAAAAGGCATTTGCATGGGACTATATGGATATGAAATTGATCCACCCTAACCTATGCACTCACTGAATTTATTTGAAGGATGGCTGCAAACCAGTAAAACAACCACAACGCCTTATGAACCCTACACTGAAGAAGGTTGTAAAGGAAGAACTATAAAAACTCCTGAGTGCTAATTTTATTTACCCAGTATCTAACAGTTAGTGGGTGTTGCTGCTTGTCATCATTCCTAAAAAGAATGGTAAGTAGAGAGTTTGTGTAGATTATAGAGAACTCAATAAAGCCACTCAAAAGGACCATTTTCCCCTACCATTTATAGATCAAGCCCTTGATGCCCTTTCTAGAAAGAAATTATTTTCATTCTTGGATGGATTTAGTGGCTACAATAAGATATATATTGCTCTGGAGGATCGGGATAAAACAACCTTTACTTGCCCTTGGGGAACCTTCGCATACAGGGTACTCCCTTTTGGATTTTGTAGTGCACCAACAACCTTTCAAAGGGAAATACTAGGAAATTTGAATGACTGTCTTGAAATCTTCATGGATGATTTTACACCTTATGGAGATGCTTTTGAAATAGCGTTAGTTAATATGGAAAAAGTGTTGGAACACTGCGTATAGACTAATGTTTCTTTAAGCACTGAAAAATGTCACATGATGATGACTGAAAAGATTGTGCTTGGACACTACATTTCTGCTAAAGGAATCAAGGTATACCCTACAAAAATAGAGGTAATTTTAGAAATCCCAACCCCCAAAATGCAAAAAGAGGTATGTAGTTTCTTGGGGCATGCAAGGTATTACAGGAGATTTATAGAAGAAATTTCAAAAACTGCATTGCCATTATTTTCCTTACTCATGAAGGATGTTGACTTTTTATGGACAGGGAAGTGTGAGAAGGCCTTTTTAAAATTGAAATGTTGTGTATCAGCAGCTTCGGTCTTATGAGGACCTAATTGGGAACTGTCGTTTCACATAGCTACAGATGGATCCGATATTGTTGTAGCTGTTGTTTTGGGCCAACTGGAGGATAAGAAACCTTATGCTATTTATTACATAAGGAAAAATCTAACCCCTGCTGAGCTCATGTACATAGTGATTGAGAAGGAGTTCTTAGCAGTTCGGCATGCCATCAATAAATTCCAACATTATATCACCGAGTATCAAGTATTTGTGCACACTGATCATTATGCCATTCATTTTTTAATGAATAAGCCAATTACCAATGGTAGGATTACATGTTGGTTATTGTTGTTACAATAATTTGATATCACAATTGTCAATAAACCTGGAAAAGATAATGTAGTAGCTGATTTTATTTCTAGGTTAACTATTGATGACAATTGCATTCCTACTGAGGATTCTTTCCCAGATGAATATCTTTTTTCTATTTCTACTTACTCACCTTGGTATGCAGATATAGCCAATTATCTTGCTGTAGGGAAGTTTCCACAATATTTTTCCTCCAAGGAGAAAATAAAGATCATATAGAAAAGTGCTACATATACCTGGATAGATGGGAATCTCTATCACATTGGACCATATTTCCAGATCAGATGTTGTGTTAGAGAAGACGAGGTCTTTGACATCCTTAAAGCATGTCACGAAGAACCTTGTGGAGGGCACTTCACAAGCAAATGGACATGATACAAAATCCTTTCAACATGGTATTATTGGCCAACAATATTTTAGGATGCCAAGAAGTTTGCGAAGGGATGTGATAGTTGTCAAAGGATTGGCCAACCACTACAATCATATGAGATGTCGTTACAACCCTAGATCATCTTAGAACTTTTTGAGAAGTGGGCTCTAGATTTTGTGGGACCAATTAATCCCTCATCTAGATAGACATGTTACATCTTGGTCTTCACTAACTATGTCACAAAATGGGTTGAGGCAAAGGCACTAACCAAAGCCATGGAGCAGGTTGTCTCAGACTTTCTATTTGAAGACATATTTGTTTGGTTTGGCATACCTAGGGAGATAGTCACAAATGGAGGGCCCCATTTCACATCTCATAAGATCTAGGAGTTGGTTCAAAAATATAAAATCCATCATATAATCACAACACCTTATCATCCACAAGAAAATGGCCAAGTGGAATGCACTAACAAAGTCATTGAGGGGATCCTTATTAAGACTCTAGCCAGTAACTGAAATAATTGTGCCAATAGACTTCCAGAAGTGTTGTGGGTATACAGGACTACATGGAGGAATACCACTGGATTCTCACCATATGAACTTGTGTATGGTAAAACCCTCTATTCCACATTGAATTTGAAATCAAGACACTAAGAACAACATTGCAGGTCAATTTAGATTTGGCTATCGCATAAAAGTAGAAATTGAACGAACTCAATGAATTGGAGGAGAAATGGTTAGTTGCTATCCAGCAAACAGAGATTATCCAGCAATAGAGAGCTAAGTGGCATGACATATTCATCAAGAAGAAGAAGTTCCAAAAAGGAGTTTGGGCTCTCTTGTACGACTCAAGATTTAAAGACTTCAAGGGTAAGATTTGCAGTAGATGGCTAGGTCCCTATGAGGTAGATGCAGTATTTGAAAATGGGACTATAAATTTGGTGACCATTGACAGTTCGAAAGGAATGCAATATAGGAATTCTTGTAACTTTTTACAATTGTGGAAAGAATTAAAAATTCAAGGAAATTTCAAAATTTTGATAATGATTTCTCATAAAAGATTCTCTAATGATAGTCATGAAACAAATTGGTTTCCATCATCATATAAGGAGAAAGAAAAAAATGTTCCTTTCCCTAAAGGAATAAATATATAACTAAAAAAGATATGATAATTGCATGTTAGAGATCAACAGTTGTATTTAAGGAAAATAACCTTGTGCCTAAAGAAATAATTGCATAATGAAAGAAAAGACAATTGTGATTGAGGGAACAAAAACTGTGACTGAGGAAACAATAACTGTGACTAAGGAAATAAGAATTGTAAATGAGGAAACAATAACCGTGACTAAGGAAAAAACAACTGCAAATGAGGAAAAAATGATTGTGACTAAGGAAACAACAAATGTGAATGAGGAAACACTGACTATGACTAAGGAAACAACAATTGTGATTGAGGAAAAAATGGTTGTAGCTAAGGAAACAACAAATGTGACTAAGGAAGAAAGGGCTGCGACTAAGGAAACAACAACTGTAACTGAGGAAACAACAGAAGTGACCAAGGAAACAACAACTGTGACTGAGGAAACAATGATTATGACTAAGGAAAACACAACTTTGACTGAGGAAACAACGGTTGTAGCTAAGGAAACAAAAACTGTGATAAAATTTTTAGTGATGATTTATTTTTATATTTTTTGACTCGTAAGAAATAACAAAAAAAGAAGAATTATTTAGATTATGTACAAAGTAAATAAAATTTCTTAAAAAATATTTACCTAGTTGTGGCCATGGGGAAATTTCCTCGATCAACTACAACCTGCAGATTAGCATCATTATTGATTTCATGAAGAAAATAATCTTTTATAAGTAGTAGACGGTACAGATAGAGTTGATGCCCATTAGAAAGGAACGTAATGTCAACATTGGGAAATTAGTACGACATATTGTTCCATTGCCATAAAATTTGGTAATTTCATAAGCGCTGAGCCACCTTGTTTGAAGTTTACTTGGGAAATCTTGGAATCTCGATTCATATAGTAGCGCCAAGTCTCCTTTCTAGAATCTTTTCTTTTTAATCAACTTATCATGCCATTTAGGTCATTGCTGTTGAATTATGGTACTACATTTTAAGGTAAGATGACACATTTCATCTAATTCATTGAGTTGTTGTAAGTGTTGTGTTTGTGCTTCTATGAGGTCCAATCCGACTTGTTTGGTAGTTTTGAGAGCCTTAACTTTGAATTTGATTGGAAAAATGTATTCCTTACCAAAAATGAGTTGATAAGGTGAATAACCAATAGGATTGTGATAGTTTTTCCGATAGGCCAATAAGGCCTTTGGGAGCTTGGCAGCCTAGTCTCCATGATCCAGATATACTTTTTTAATAACAATCCCCTAAGACCTTATTAGTGCTTTCCACCTACCCATTTTATTATGGATGGTAAGGAGAAGTGACTCTGAGTTTAGAATGGAAAGTTTGCAACGTGGTTGAAATTTTGTGAGCAGTGAAACGTGATCCCCCATATGTTACAACTCTCGAGGCAACCCATATCGAACAAATAGTACAAACAAAAAATTAATGACTTCTTCTTTCGTGGCCCTTGGAAGTGCTACTACTTCCACACATTTAGTACAATAATTTGTATAGACCATAATATATTCTTTCTGATTTGAAGCTGGGTTAAAGGGGCCTACAAAGTCGATTGCCCATCTTTTGAACAATTCTAGTACATTTTTCATTTGACATTAGAATGAATGGGATGACCCATCCTTTGATAGCTATCACAACTCTGGACATATTTATTTGCATCTTTAAATATTCTTCTCCAAAAATGGCCCATTTCTAATACCTTATGACTAGTTCTCTGATCAGCAAAGTGAACCCCACAGGGCTCATCATGATAGGCTCTCAGGATATCATACATTTCATCTTCTCTGAAACATATTCGAATATTAATATCAACCCCTGTATGAAAAAGGTAATTGTCCATCCATGAAAATGAAGCGCTACACTAGATAATAAGATTATTTTCCCAATTCGAAAAATGTGATGGCAATTTTCCAACTGCCATATAATTTTCTACATCAACATACTAGGGTGTTTTAATAGTTATGTCAAACAAATTTTCATCCAAGAATTGGTCTTCAATTGGGGAAGAATCGACTGTAGCTAGAATTCTCGACAAAAATTCTATGACAAGGTTTTCATTTCTTGGGCTATCTTTTATGGTAATATCAAACTCCTACAATAGAAATAACCAATGAGTTACTATACCATTGCTAATAGGTTTATTAGCTAAATAACGAATGGCAAAATGATCAATGTACAAAAAAAATAGATATCCTGTTATGTAATGGCGAAATTTATTTATCGCATAAATAACAACTAATTTTTTTTTTTTGTCATAGTGTAATTCAGTTCACCCAGCATAAGGTTCTTGCTAATGTAATAAATGGTGTAAGGCTTTTTATCCTCTTCTTTTCTAAGGACTGCTCTTATTGCTATATCTAATGCATCTGAGGATATATGAAATGGTAAATTCCATTTTTTCCCTCACAACATATGATTTGTTGAGACCATCCTCTTTAGATATGAAAAAGCAGTATCACATTTATCAGTCCATTCAAATTCCACATGTCCAACCAATACATACAGAGGTGCTGCAATTTTTAAAAATTTTACTATAAAATGGAAATAATAACCAGCATAACCAAGGAAATTGTGTATCTTTGTTTGTGTTCGAGGAGTAGGAATTTTAAGAATTACCTCGAGATTAGTTGGATCTACCTGAATGCCTATAGCAGAAATAAAATTTCCTAGAACTATGCCCTTTGTCATCCTCATGTGACATTTTTTGTGACTAAGGCATGACCTAGTGGCTATACATCGTGTAAGAGATTTCTCAAGATTTTGCAAAGCTTGGTCAAATTCATCACCCCAAGGGGTAAAATGATCCATATATAGTTCAAGTCCCTCTCTAATCAAGTCAGAAAAAATACTAAAAAATTCACTTTCAAAAGAGGTTGGTGTATTACATAACCCAAATGGTAAGACTCTATATGAAAATTTTCCCCATCGACAGGTGAATGAAGTTTTGTCTTGGTCTTTAAGGGAAATATATATTTGATTATATCTGCTAAACACATCTAAGAAATAGAAATATTTCTTTACAGCAAGAGTTGGTGAGCGCCAGTATTGCAGCAAGAATGCTGCAACTCCTGGGTTGCCAAATTTACTTTTATCAACTCGGTAGTTCATAACAAACTTGGAAGCGTTGGTGCTATATGCACAAGTACTAGTTCTCACTGCAGGTTGTCACTTGGTCTGCCGGCACAAGATCACTAGGAGCTCAAGCCAAGCTCTATAGATTTCAGAAGAAGCTCTATGTATGATGAAAGAAAAGAAAGATTACTCTACAGATGCTATTCTAATTGCAGAAAGGAGAAAGACTGGAATGTAAAGCAAAACCTAGTAAACCCTAATTAACAAGCTAATTCTACTTTTGCAAAAAACACTATGAAAACCATGAAAGAAATGCCACTACCTACTCAAGGAAGTAAACAACATATAACCATGTTATTTCTGGAAGTAAATAAGAAAAAACATATTTTTGGATTTTTATGTGTTTTTATGTGAATTTAACATGCATCTAATTTATTGTGTGTGGCAAACAGGTGGCATTAGAGGGTGGTTTTGGAGCTTGGGATGGTGTAGGATGGTGTGGATGGGTCCTAGGAGGTCTTAGGTGGCCTTCTAGAGGCTTTTCCCACACTCGGCCTTCAAAAGAAAGCCTACAGGAAAAACTACAGGAGGACACAAGAAAACTATGGGAGGAAAATAGGGTAACTACAGGAGGCCTACAGGAGGAGGCCGAGAGAAATTTCCATTGTTTTGAGGGTGTGAGAGTGGGTGGAAAAGGTGTATGAAGGTTGAAATGAGGTGTTAGGGCACCTAAGGTCTACAATGAATCACTAGGAGAGAAAAAGATGATTGGGTTTGCTCAAGGAGAGAGGAAGAAGCTCTATGAAAAATGAAGGAAACTAGGGCAGAATTAAGGTGAGGTTTGAGAGACCTATAGGGCATGAATCAAATGGAGGGTGTTATTTCTAGCAAGCTAGCCTACTATTGGAAGAGATTTTCTTCATAGAAACCAAGAAAATCAAGCAACTATTGAAATGAATGCATTCTAGGAGAAACAAAGTTTTGCATTAAAATGGCCTAAACTATGATGCATAGAAGGAAAAGCTAGGAAATACTGCAAGAAAGGAAATCATGCAAGAGGACTATTGTAAATCAGGAAGTGAACTTGATGAAGAAGATCTAAAGAAAAGAAAAACTGGACTATCAACCTACTAGAGAGCTGCAAACACTAGAAGTCCTAGGAATGAGGAAAATATGTGGTTTTGGGGCAGCAAGAGAGTCTTTGCTTCAAATCATGGTCCCAGAGGGAGGAAGAGAGGCCAAGGCATGGTTTCTAGCCTTTTGAATATTTTCTGATCACTTCTTAACCTGCTACAAAAAGCACAAATGGAAGCAAACTACTAAATCATCAAAATCAACCTATTCTTAACCATAAAAGAAATACATCTAACAACAAACTAATCTACAACTGAAGCAAAGCATAAAAATACAAGTAAAGAGGAGCTTGGCTGCTTGGATTAGGCCCTAACCCAAGAGCTTCAGCCCTCTGAGGTAACTCAGTGCTAGCTCAAAAAGGATTCCATCTTCATCATCACAAAAAAGCAAGATTACATAAAACTGTCATAAAATAGTGAGCTCAAAATTTGAGCAAAGTTTACATAAGCAAAAAGTCGACCCTAGTGAGGCCCTAGGTGTCTCTAATTATACATCTAAAGCTACCAACAACTTCCTTAAAATCAGGAAGGCTTGGCTCCCAAAACTCGAGATAACTCTCAATCATTTTCCACTTGCTCAGCTGCCTTCTAGTGCATGATTTGGCTGCTTGTACTCCGAGATGAATGAAGGGGAATTTGAAGTGAGGAGAAATAAATGAGGGAGATTCCCTCCTGTAAGTCCTATCCTCTATCCAATTCAAGTTATTGCTACAATTTGGCCCCTAGATCCTTGACTTTGACCTCAAAATCCATCAATAATCTGCACTAAATACATGTTAGACCACATGGCATAATAACTAACTCAACTCACCCTATAAGCATAAATATAATAAGAAAATCCTACAATAAGCTGAGAGAATGGTTGATTTTACTAGGTTAGGAGGTAAAATGAGCCTGTATAATTACCCATTTATGAGGCTCATCATCACCCCCCTACTGAAGTTGTTGCTCATCCTCTGAGCAACCTAGTCAATCTCTTCATCTTTTATGGCCTTGGTGGCCTCCCTAGCATTCCAAGCTTTTGATGTGGTCTACTCATGTTCTCCATAAAACCCTGTTGTTCTATGTATGTCCTTCCACTACTCCTTCTCTTCTTCTTCTCTTCTATCTTCCAGCACGCCTAATAGGAGTGGAGGACTCAGTTTGAGGCCAATCCAGTTGACCTTCAGCCTTTGCATGGAGTGCTTGTACATTGGAACTTTTTTCAATGCCTCCCTCAGCCTCATTGGGGAATGGTATTCTCTGATCTGCAAGCTGTGGATTAGGGTGTTCCATCTTCTCATGCATGCATGCACACAATCATCCCAAAGTAGCTTTTACATATCTTCAAAGTGTGCAATGGCTTGTGCCTAATTGTATGGATATTTACGGGCAATATAAGGGTCATTGGCAAGCAGGTTGTGTGTGCTGATGAGTGCCATAGGATCTGATGGCTCAGCTCTTATCATTAATGGCTCATTCTGCTCTTTTATCATTAATCTTTTCATTTCTTCTTCCCTCAATTCTTCATGGTTCATCCATGAGGCCATGGCCATTAATTGAAATCCCCTAGCTTGGTATTGGGGTCCCATACATTCACGTCTATGAGGTCCATGTTGTGTAGATAGAACTCTTCCATCTTTGCTTTGTCCTCGAAGGTGCTTTGGTCACATAAATCCATGAACTTCCTATAATCTTGGAAAGGCATTGTGCCTCTTTGTGCCAAATTTTTTATTTGGAATTGAAGCCATTGATCCTTCAGATAGAGGCCATAAGATTTGTCTAGTGTTCTGTATTGTAATGCTTCCATGGATAAGCTGGCCATGTATGCCAAATGGGTCTCTTACTCTTGCAGTTGCCTCCTTAGTATTTCATTCTCCTTCTCAAGGTGGCTTCTTGTGATGGCTTCTCTGTCTCTAAGAGCACTCAATTCCCTACCCATTTCCTTGAGTTTGTTTTCCATGTGGCCAATATCCTCAATTCCTTTGGATTTGGCTATCTATATCCACCTATGTGTTCTCACTCTCTCCTTCTCCAATTCGAAAAATAGTGGAATTGCAAATTTATATGGGATTATCTTACCTCCCTGAATTATTCTGCAATAGGAGTCAATATTAGGATGGGAGTTAGGCTCTTGTAGCTCTGGTGCTTCTTCTTTCACCTTTGTCTATCCTCCTATCCTTTCCTCAAGTTTTTGAGTTGCCTGTAGTTTGGACAGAGTCTCCTGTAGGACTGTTTCAACCTCCTGTAGGTCTGGTTTTTGGTCCTATAGAATTGACTTCCCCTACCATGTAGAAGATCCTGGAGTCCCCCTTTCATAAGTTATGGGTGTCTTGGAAGGAGATTCTTACACCTTGGTAGATGGTGAATCTTCAATGGTAATGGGAGTCTTTGAGGAGGGCTGACGTTTTCCTATTTTAATTCTTGTACTCTTCCTTGCCATGAAATACATGGAGGTTTGTCTTTTACTCTTCTATTTTGGCTTGACTGGTGTACTGAGGGTAGTGAGGGAAGCTGTTGCTTCTCTCTCCAAAGTCTCAGGGGACTCTTCTCCTTGCTCTACCTTCTCTGCCTCCTTTTCTTCCTCTTCTGTCTCTTTTTCCTCCTCCTGCTCTGGCTCATTTTCTACCTCTTCTATCTCTTTTTCTGCTATGTCACCACTCGCTTGATCTTCTCCTCCTTGCTATTCTCCCTCCTCACTGACACTAGGACTGACATCATAGGTTAATGCCTTGATGTCATCCTCAGTTGTCATTTTTTTGAAAACTTCCCGTGTTATAGGGAGTGTAAGGGTATGGAGGGCCTCTTCTATTAGGATCTTGATTATGCCATGGTTAGCTAGCTGCTGTGAATTTCCTTCTTGCACCTTAGTGCTGGAGTTAATGAGGGATTGAAGGAGAAAGTAAGGGATACTGAGCTTCTGATGTGCTGGGGTATCCATGCCATATCTCAAGTCTTGGAGGATTCTGAAATGGAATCCATAAAAAATGTTGTACCTCCCCTCACAAGAAATGTATTTGATTATTTGGTAGCTAACCTCATCCCATGGATATGGTATACTAGCCCTTCTAATTCCATTTTTATCTTCAAGAGGGGTTTCATTATTTTGGAAAAATTTCTTCTTGGCAGCCTAGCCAATTCGTTTCTCATATTTATTCCAAGGTAGCCCAAGAGGAAGGGTAGTGACCCTACTGATGAATTCATGGGTTATTTCAATGGGGAGGCCTCTAATTGTTACAGTAGCATGAGTTCTTGTGTGAGGGACCAGAGAGAGTAAATTCTTGGGCAATTTCATCATCAAACCCTCTAAATTTCTCAAAGAAATTCATCCAGTTTTCCCTTGTGAATATGTCCACCACTTGAGGATGTGCATGGAGCCTGGTGGAGTTAGTGGGTTCCTTTCTCATAAACCCCCCTGTCATACTACCTGTACTTCTTTTGAAAACCAAATATGGAGGTGGAGACAATGAATTTTGAGAAAAACAGTGAAACAGAGGAGACTGTGTTTTTTTTTAAACAAATAGAAATTGTTTACGTATTTTCTACCCTCTTAAAGACTTATTTCATCCTCAAATTGAGACCACTTCTTCCGTATATTGATATTTAATCAGAGGACATTCCTGAACCCTACCTCTTCAGACTGAAATTCGTGCCAAAAATCATGTTTTCTCCCTTCAAGATGACTCATTCCCCTCCTATAGAAGCCCTCTATCCCTCCTGTAGAAAACGCTGAGAGAAAGAATATGGAGGAAATCGATGGAGGATGGTGGTTACAAGGTTGTGGGAGCACAAGAAGACTATTGTGTGGCTGAGTTACGAGGAGAAGCTAAAGAAAAGGTGGTGATAATGCTCGGGGAGGAGTGCTCATTACCCTTTATGGATATTTTCGGTTATGAGTACTGAGCTGGCAAGGTGTACATTGCCCATATTCGGAAAATTTGTCCCCACCTGCTTGGTCATCATGGCCCCTCCTCGTAATCATCCCTCATCATTGCATCGGAGTTAACTCTCCCTTCCACTACATGTCCTTGGCATCTTTTGCTTGAGTTGACTATGCGCACGTGTGGGTGACATCTCGGATAAGTGGAGTCAACTAGATGAAGGTGGCCAAGTTAACTGGCCACCTTTCCCTCGGTCGATCTCAACCATCTCATTGCCTTTGCATGATTTCTAAGTACACAAATGTAGATAGAGGGGTGATTTAGTTACTTACCTATGATCCGAGTGTATTGTCTGTGAGGTGTTGTGGCTCTCTCTACTGCATTCCTTCATTTTCCTTCATGCATGCTATCTCTGCTAGCTAATGTGTGGTTGTGTACTTTTTCTGGAGCTGAGTTGCATGTGCCTTTTCAACCTGCAGATGTGCACTCTTTTGCTGTTGGTGCTAGACTTCTATGGGATCAGCTGCTACAGGAATTCCTACAGGAGCTCCTATAGCTTCTTCTCCCCTTGAAACTTTAGCTATTTCCCTATGCCTAGAGCTTGAGAATGATGCCAAGGGTGGATATGCATGATGGAGGGATACTAGGTAAGTTTCAAGTGAAGTTGGTGGTACCTTTTTCCTCCTTTTATTTTTGTTTTTTTTCAAAACTAAAAGACTATTTTTCAGTGTTTTTTCTTTGGAAAAGAAAAAAAATAATGATGCAGGATTGGAAATGATGGCAAATAGGTTTCAAGATGATAATATGGATTATAGGGTCCTCATGAAGATTTTCTTGTCCCTCAAACTGCCTTCCATAGAAATTTTGGCTCTCTGTAATTCCTACAGGAGCCTCCTGTAGAAAACATAGTTTTGGAAAAAGAGGTACAGTGGGGTGAAAGAGATACCAAAAATGATGGAGGAATGTATGGAGATGATGAGATGGATGCTGGTGTGAATGTTAGGGTCCCCTTGGAACCTTCTCCTACTCCTTGTATTCCTCCTGCAAACCTGGAATGCAATAAAATTCATTTTTTTCCTCTCTTTTCTTTTTTGTAAACAACAAGGGCGCCTCAGAGAGGTTTTCACCTTAGTTGCCTACCATGGGTGCCTCCAAGGGAGGTTTTCACCCAGGGATCATATTATTTTCCCTTTTTTTCTTTTAACATCACTAGGCTGCCTCAGAAGAGGTTTTCAACCTAATGATGGGACTCAAGCGCCTCATGGAGGTTTTCACTTGAGTCCTTATTTCTTTCTTTTTTTTCTTTTTTCTTTCTTTTCTTTTTTTTTTTTCCAGTGAGTGGGTGAAGTGGAAGCTAAGAAATGCTCCACTACCATCACTTTTTTATCCAAATATTCAATAAACTCTAGCTTAGAGAGGGATTTCTTGTAGACTTTCAACTGATGTCCATTGACAAGCATGGGGATGGCTTCATCATCAATGTTTTTGATCAAAACTAAACCATTGTCATTGCATTTCTCCACAGTGTAGGGTCCTAGCCATCTTGTCCTCAGCTTGTCTTTGAAATCCTTGTATCTTGAATCATAGAGTAGTGCCCAATATCCCTCTTGGAATTGCTTCTCCCTGATATTTCTATCATGGCATATCTTTCTCTGAAGCTGAACTACCTTTGTATGGAGAAGGGCCTACAATCTATATTCATCCAATCCATTGAGCTGAAGTAATATCTCTTTCTGTGCATGGCTGAGGTCTAGGTCTAGCTAAGCCACCATCCGTAGGGTATTGAATTCAAATTCTATGGACAACAAAGCCTTCTTCCCGTAGACCAATTCATAGCGTGTGTAACTAGTGGTGGTCTTCCATGTTGTGTTGTAGGCCCAGGTGGCCTCAACTAATCTTTCCACCCAGTCTTTTCTGTTGCTGCTCACTACCTTGGTTAGGATCCCTTCCAATTCTCTATTAGTGACTTCCACTTGCCTATTGGCTTGTGGATGGTAAGGAGTGGAAGTCTTGTGCTTGATCTTATGATGTGTGAGCAGGTCTTCAATTAGGTTGGAAGTGAACTGGCTGCCTTGGTCTGTGACCAACTCTCTCAGATACCTGAACTTGTAGAATATGTTTTCCCTCAAAAACTTAGCTACCTTTTTCTCTGTCACTGCTTTGATTGCTTTTGTCTCTGCCCACTTTGTTAGGTAGTCGATGCACACAATGATGTACTGATTCTGCTTTGAAGGGGGGTTGATAGGCCCCACAAAGTCCATGCCCCACTTCTCAAACGGCTCAAAAGTCACTTGAGGTTGCATGGGAATTTCATCCCTTGGAGTGGGCTTCCCCATCCTTTGACACTGATCACACTGGCTTTTGTATCTCCTCACATCCCAATGAAGAGTGGGCTAGTAGTAGCCTGCTTGCAATATCTTGAAGATGGTTCTTTTTGCTGCAAAATGACCTCCACAAGGCCCGTCATGATATGTTAGGAGGATGTCAAAGACTTCCTCCTCCCTGACACACCTTCTCAAGATCTGATCTGGGCCAAGTTTGAAGAGATTGCCTCCAATCTAGGTGAAAGGGGCGCTTTTCCTTACTATCTTTCTCTTCTCTTTTGAGGATAAATGTGGTGCGAACTGTGTTGAAACCAAGTATTTTGGTATATCAGTGAACCATGGAGAGAGTACTAATATAGAAAATAGGTGTTCATCTGGAATTTGGTCATCCACCATTCCTTCTTCACCTGTAGGCAAATTTACTCTAGAAAAAAAGTCAGCAACGACATTCTCTTTACCAGGCTTATCAATAATGGTCAGATCAAACTGTTGGAGTAAAAGAAACCATCTAATAACGCAAGCATTTACATTTGGTTTTTTCATTAAATATCTAATTGCAACATGATCAGTGTGCACAAAGGTTTCATAGCCTGTGATATAATGTCTGAATTTGTTTAAGGAATGCACAACAGCTAGGAGTTCCTTATCGGTCATGGTATAGTTTAACTCTGCCTTTGACAAGTTTTTGCTTATAAAGTATATGGCATAAGGTAACTTTTCATCAATCTGTCCTAAGGCTGCTCCTATTACTCTATTCGAGGTGTCTGTGTGAATGTGAAAGGGTAGTTTGGGCCTCTGAGAATTGGGGTAGTCACTAGCTTGCTTTTCAAGGTATCTAAGGCTTCTTGACAGTTTTCCAACCATATGAACTCAACATCTTTGCCTAGGAGGCCAAACAAAGGAGAGACTATCTTGCTAATGTCTTTAATGAATCTCCTGTAATATCCAGCTAAGCCTAGGAATCTCCTAACATCTCTCACCTTTTGATGAGGTGGGACCCTTTGGATGACGACAATTTTGTTGGGGTCCACCTACAGTCCTTGTTGAGTTATTGCATGACCTAGCACGATCCCTTCAGTCATAAAAAATTCACATTTTTCTAGACTGAGGGATAGGTTCATCTCAATACACTTATCTAGAACTTTTCCTAGGTTCGATAAAGCTTCTTAAAAGTCATAGCCATAAGGAGTAAAATCATCCATGTATATTTCTATTGCATCATGAATCAGTTCAGAAAATATACTCAATACCGCTCTTTGGAAAGTGGTTGGAGCATTGCACAAACCAAAACAAAGGAACCAGTATGCAAAGGTACCCCAAGGACAAGTGAAAGTGGTCTTATCTTGGTCTTCTACACTGATTTGAATCTGATTGTACCCGCTAAACCCATCTAGGAAAGAGAAAAAAATTTTCCCTGCCAGATCGTCTAACTCTTGATCTATGAAAGGTAGAGGAAAATGGTCCTTTTTAGTGGCTTTGTTCAATTCCCAATAGTCAACACAGATTCTCCACTTACCATTTTTCTTTGGCACTAGCACCAAAGGAGAGATCCATTCACTGTTAGAGATGGGATAGATGAACCTTGCATCAAGTAATTTCTGCAGTTCTTCCTTAACAATATCTTTAAGCGCTGGGTTCATCCTCCTTTGAGGTTGCCTAACTAGCTTGCAATCTTCCTTGATGTATATATGATGAGTACATACTGAAGGGTGCACTCCCTTCATTCCTTATAACTCCAGGCAAAGGCATTTAGATGTTTTTTCAGTACGCTGCATAGCTCCTTCTCCTGGGCAGTAGATAGGGATGGATTGATTTTCAAGGTTATTTTTGGGCCAAACTCTATATTTTTTACACGGAGGGAAGTGGAGTCAACCACACAGAGATCAGTTGAGGGGGTGTTATGGGTTTCTCTTACTATGTCTTCTAATGGTGATGCACTGGGAGGTGGATTCTGAATCAAATTTTCAATCATATCATCCTCATCTTGTGGTTTCCCCCCATGCCGATTTCTAATGCACAAATTGGTGCAGAATAAACTTCATCCTCATCTTCCTCTTCCAACCAGAGAGGTAGATCATGTTCTAGCAAGGGTCGGGTGGGGGAATATAGGGTTAACTACTTGGACATGTGCCTGTTCTTTATGGTCATGTTCCCAGCTCGGCAACTGATGTAGGCATCAGCTGTAGCCAACCAGGGTCTTCCTAGAATGAGAGGATACCCAGTGAGCTTTTCCTTTGGCTAGAGAACTAAGAAATCAGCACGATACTCCCAAGAATCAATGGAGACCATCACATCCTCCACAATCCCCTCAGGGGTCACTATGGAGTGGCTTGCTAGCTGTAGCACTGTTGTGGTCTTCCTCAAGGAGCCATGGAGGTTAAGTTTGAGCATTGTGTCCTTTTTCATCACATTAAGGACAGCTCCCAGATGAATCAATGTATGTGGGATCATTGTGCCATTGATGTGGACATCAACTACTGGGCTTCCAGGGTCTAGATATTTTGGACAGATTGTCTGCCCCAACTTGAGGTCAGATAGTTGTCCTATGACATTGATGGTTGGGGAATCTCTCTTGCACATTCCTGGATGCCTAAAGCACTTCTCTTTGATCAACCTATTGTAGATAGGCACATCTTTTATGGCTTGGAGAAGTGGTATATTTACACATAAATGTTTCAATTCTCCTAGGAGTTCAGTCTCTTCTAGGGTAGGCTGGATTGTCATGAATAGTCTCTTAGGAAAGGGTGGAGTTGCTTTAGATTCTCTTTCCTCTTTATCTTCCTCAACCTCCCTAGGTGGAGGCTGGCTATCTGGGAGAAATTTCCTGAATCACAATTTAATTTCTTGAATTTCCATAGCATAAGTTGGGCATGATGGTTCCCCACTATACACTTGTTGAGCCTGTCTGTTGTTCGGGTTCGGATTTGGCTAGGCATGCATTTGGGGTTGCCTTGGTGGAGCAGAAGGTAACAGTTGTGGTTGGATATGTGGTGGAGGCAGAAGAGTGGGAAGAGAGTTGTATTGGGGCCTCCACCCCTGATGAGATGCATTCCACTGAGGTTGCTGTTGAGCATAGGATTGAAATGAATGGGTGGCTGGTTGGGCATGATATTGAGATGGGAAAGACCAAGGAGGAGGTGTGGACTAGGAAGGATGAGTAGGGGGGCCCCAAGAAGGTATGTAGGTGACTTTATTGGGGTTGTAGTATGCCTTAGATGTCCCTTGCATCCCCTGTTGGTACGGTCTAGGTCCATGTGGTCTCCTTTGGTTTATGTAATAGATCTGTTCAGTGACTCCTTTAGCCCCTTGGTATACATCTTTAAGTCTGGGCAAGGAAGGGCACTTATATGTAGAATGATATTCTTCACATAATGAACAAACCTCTATAGAGTTTAGTGGGCATTCATTCCTAGGATGCCTCCTGGTGCATCTAGGGTAAAAAATGGCCAAAGCCCTCTCTAGTTCCTCTTGTTTTCTTTCGATATGTAAGGTATCCATTTGCATGGCAAAAGTCTGCAGCATCTCACTCTTGAAGTCTTCCAACATGTTTCCAATTTCACCTTTAATGGATGAATTAGAAGAAGAGGTACTGGCTATGGGTTGACTCCCCTTACCTTTCTTTCTGGCTCCTCTAGAATGGTTTCTAGAAACAACCTTTTTGTCCTCATAGGATAGTTGGTAGATGTCTCCCCTAGCTAGTAGATGGGGGGTGTCTAAAAGGTCTTCTTGAATTCCCCTAAGCAGGACCAAGTTCAGAGACTCAAGGTCAAGTGTACACCTGGCCCTTTTGTAACTGAGCTGGAACCTGTCTTCATAGTCTTCCAGGGACTCATCGCTTCCCATGGTCATTCAGAAGATTTCTTCTTTAATATATTTTGACCTAAAATAGTCTCGATACTTGTCGTTAAAGGCCTACTGCATCTGAGCCCAAGTTATGATGCTATTGCCAGGTAATCTCATGAACCAACGCAGTGCTACATCCTTGAGAGTAGAAGGGAATAGTTTCAATTTTTTCTTGTCTTCTGCATAGTCATAAGTTCGACAGATAATAGAAAAGTCAGACAAGAAGGTGTCAGGATCTTCTGTAGTCAGAACATGGAAGTGAGGTAGGGCTGAAGGACTTATATTCTTCATTTTGATGTCCCCATTTTTCTCCTGAATAGGGAATGTACCCTCTATTCTCTCCATTTCCCCTAGCATTTCTATTTTCAGCCATTGGCTAAGGAGGAATGTTTTCTTCTTCTTCATTCCCTATAGGTTCTTCAAATATTTCTGGCTATTCACCTAAAGGTTCTTCTTGAGTGCAGCCACCGAAGAAGAGAGAAGGTTGGCTATGTGAAGCAGTGGGGGTGTTGGGAAAAAGTTTTCTTGAGTTATCTATATTCCTACGAGGCATGAAAGGAAATCTTTTTGGTTGGCTTTTGTTTCATTTTCCCACACTGAAATTACCTGCAAAGATTGAAATTGTGATAGAACAAAAAAACTGCAACTAGCTGAATGGAAATTTGCAGAATTGAAAAGGAAAGCAAGGAGATGTAGAACTGAAAGAAAAGGAATGACTAGTCTACTTTTGCTGAATTAAACTATTAGTAAAATGTTGTAATAGGAAATAGAAGAAAGAAGTAATCACAGAATATTCTGATGCTTCCCCGGCAACTGTGCCAAAAAGTGGTGAGCACCAGTATTGTAGCGAGAATGACACAACTCCTGGGCTGCCAACTTTACTTTTATCAGCCCGGTAGTTCGTAACAAACTTGGAAGCGGCAGTGCTCTATGCACAAGTACTAGTTCTCACTACAGGTTGTCACTTGGTCAACCGATGCGAGATCACTAGGAGCTCAAGCCAACTTCTATAGATTTCAAAAGAAACTCTATGTATGATAAAAGAAAAGAAAGATTACTCTATAGATGCTATTCTAATTGCAGAAAGGAGAAAGACTGGAATGTAAAGCAAAACCTAGTAAACCCTAATTAACAAGCTAATTCTACTTTTGCCAAAAACACTATGAAAACCATGAAAGAAATGCCATTACTTGCTCAAGGAAGTAAAAAACATCTAACCATGCCATTTTTGGAAGTAAATAATAAAAAACATATTTTTGGATTTTTATGTGTTTTTATGTGAATTTAACATGCATCTAATTTGTTGTGTGTTGTGAACAGGCGGCATTAGAGGGTACTTTTGGAGCTTGGGATGGTGTAGGATGGTGTGGATGGGTCCTAGGAGGTCTTAGGTGGCCTTTTGGAGGCTTTTCCCACACTCAGCCTTCAAAAGAAATCCTACAACAAAAACTACAGGAGGACACAGGAAAATTACAGGAGGAAAACAGGGTAACTACAGGTGGCCTACATGAGGAGGCCGAGAGCAATTTCCACTCTTTTGAGGGTGTGAGAGTGGGTGGAAAAGGTGGGTGAAGGTCAGAATGAGGTGATAAGGTGCCTAAGGTCTACCATGAATCACTAGGAGAGAGAAAGATGATTGGGTTTGCTCAAGGAGAAAGGAAGAAGTTCTATGAAAAATGAAGGAAACTAGGGCAGAATTAAGGTGAGGTTTGGGAGACCTATAGGGCATGAATCAGATGGAGGGTGTGATTGCTGGCAAGCTAGCCTACTACTAGAAGAGATCTGCTACATAGAAACCAAGAAAATCAAGCAACTATTGAAATGAATGCATTCTAGGAAAAACAGAGTTTTGCATTAAAATGGCCTAAACTATGATGCATAGAAGGAAATGCTGGGAAATGCTGCAAGAAAGGAAAGCATGCAAAAGGACTATTGTAAATCAGGAAGTGAACTTGATGAAGAAGATCTAAAGCAAAGAAAAACTGGACTATCAACCTACTAGAGAGCTGCAAACACTAGAAGTCCTAAGAATGAGGAAAATCTATGTTTTTGGGGCAGCAAGAGAGTCTTTGCGTCAAATCATGGTCCCAGAGGGAGGAAGAGAGGCCAAGGCATGGTTTCTAGCCTTTTGAATCTTTTCTAATCACTGCTTAACCTGCTACAAAAAGCACAAATGGAAGCTATCTACTAAATCATCAAAAGAAACCTATTCTTAACCATAAAAGAAATACATCTAACAACAAACTAATCTACAACTGAAGCAAAGCATACAAATACAAGTAAAGAGGAGCTTCGATGCTTGGATTGGCCCCTAAATCAAGAGCTTTAGCCCTCTGAGGTAAATTAGTGCTATCTCAAAAAGGACTCCATCTTCATTATCACAAAAAAGAAAGATTACATAAAACTGTCATAAAATAGTGAGCTCGAAATTTGAGCAGAGTTTACATAAGAAAAAGGTTGACCCTAGTGACGTCATAGGCCTCTCTACTTATACATCTGAAGCTTCCAACATCTTCCTTAAAATCAGGGAGGCTTGGCTCCCAAAACTCCATATAACTCTCAATCATCTTCCACTTGCTCGGCTGCCTTCTAGTGCATGATTTGGCTGCTTGTACTTGAGATGAATGAAGGGGAATTCCAAGTAAGGAGAAATAAATGAGGGATATTCCCTCCTATAAGCCCTCCCCTCTATCCACTTTGAGTTATTGCTGCAATCTGGCCCCTAGATCCTTGATTTTGACCTCGAAATCCATCAATAATTTGCATTAAATACATGTTAGACCACATGGCATAATAAATAACTCAACTCACCCTATAATTATAAATATAATAAAAAATCATACAATAAGCTAAGAGAATGGTTGATTTGACTAGGTTAGGAGGTAAAATGAGCCTATATAATTACCCATTTATGAGCCTCATCAAGAGTGTCGAGGACTTGATCCACAAATGGAAAGGGAAAATGATCCTTTTGTATGGATTTATTTTAATCTCTATAGTTGACACAAATTCTCCATTTTCCATTCTTATTGGGGACTAGCACTAGTGGTGAAACCCACTGATTATCAGAAATAGCATGTATAAAATTAGCGTCAAGAATTTTTTGAAGTTCTTGTTTTACTATATCTTTGAGGTGTGGATTTAGTCTTCTTTGCAGTTAAAAAATGGTGTGGGCATCTTTCTTAGCATAAATATGATGTGTACATAGTTGTGGATCGATTCCCTTCATATCTGAATATTCCCAGGGAAACCCCTATTTGTATTTTTGAAGAATTTAGATCAACCTTTCACGCTAGAGATAATTAAGGTCCACATTACTGTTCAGGGTTTTGCCGAGCTTGATTTCAATAGGAATATTGTTGTGAACTGTAGTTGTGGGTATGTGTTTAGCATTCAAATCATATAATGGATCTTCTCGGGCTTCATTATCAAGAAAAAATTTCAGCATTTGATAAGTTGGGTTCCCAATAATAGAAGGTTGATTAATGAATCCATTAATTACATCATCCTTGGTATATTTTTTAAACATAAGGGATTTATCAATAGTAAGACGAGAGCATAAATTTCCTTCCTGATATTCAAATGGGGAACATTTAAAATAATCAGTTGATATGCTAGGTTTAGCAGGAGGGTATAAAATAATATTCTTGATGGTTGTTCCTTTAGCAATAGTCATGCTTCTAGTTTGACACCCTATGTATGCATCTGTAGTGGCAATCCATGGTCTTCCTAATATCAAAGGGTGTCCTTCTAATTTATTTCTAGGATTGAGGACCAGAAAATCTACTAGATATTCCCAAGAATCTACATAAACAATAATATCATCCAAAGTTCCCTCTGGTTTTACAATATATCTATCATCCAGCTCCAACATAGTCAGAGTTGGTTTAAATCTAGTTATTCCAAGGAGTCCACAAGTTTCAAGTGTTATAATATTTATGGATGATCCCAAGTCCACCAATGTATTTGGGAAATTATATCCCTGAACTTGGAAAGTAGCAACAAGGTTTTCAGGGTCATCATATTTAATGGGTATTTGTTTCCCTGGAATAGTATTAGAGAGTTTCCCTAAAACATGGATTGTAGGAGGGTCTTTCAGTTTCCTACCAGGCTTCTTAACACATAATTATTTAATGGTTTTAGCATAAATTAGTATCACTATAATATCCTGTTGGAGAGGAATTTTGATATATAAATCTTTTAATTACCCCAACAGATCACAATTATGATGTGTAGGTGATTTTACTATGCCCAATCTCTCAAGGAATGGGGGAGCAATGCTTGTAATCTCAATATGTGCATGCTTTTTCTGTTAGTTTGCTAGACGACTCTACCTTAGTAATGATTACATTAGGATGAAATTGTTCTATCAATGACTGATCCTTAGCGAGTTTATCATTTTCTATTTTCTCTTGATGTTTTCAGTGATCTCCTAGGATAATGCTTCTTGTGGATCTTAGACATAGTTCATTACATTCTAAAGAAGAAGGGGGATAAGATCCTTCCAAAATTTTGAAAAATTACACAGGTCTATTATTTGGATTTATATTTAGTTATGTAGGTAATTGAGGTCGAAGTGGAGGTGGAGTGTTTGAAGGTAATTGAAGTGGATATTGTACCGGTGGTTGATTTTGTGGCTGAGGCATTGCTCCCATTGATTGATTAATCAGTCCAGTGGGGCATTTCCAATTCTGGGACCACATTGGCCCTTGAGTAGGTTGGTTTTTCCATTGCGGAGGATACAAATTATTTGATGTATTTTTCCATGAAGTTGTGGAATATTGTTGATTCATAGAAGAGGGACCAAGGAATGACTGATTTGTCTAGGGTGGTAAACTGTATGGTTACAACTTCTAGGTATTAGGAGAATGTTGTTGGCCCTGCCAATTTGATCCAGGAAATTGCTGCTAAGAAAATTGTCCAGAAAAAAACATAGAAGGGTCTTGCGGAAAACTTGATGGGCGATTCTTCCATTGTCATCGTTGTACCACAAAATATGTTAGTTATATCTCTTCTTCAGCTTCCTTAAATACAACCTTTAGCCCAGGAAGCGAAGGGAAGTGATCATTCGAAATATTTTTGGTGCAAAAGGCACATGTCTCAACTATGTCCAATGAACATTCCTTATGACTATGCCTCTTTTGATGAGGACAAAAAATAGTCAATGCCTGTTCTGCTTCAACATATTTTTGTTTTACCTACAAAACATCGAACTATGTTGTCACGGTACCTAAAATATCATTTTTAAATTATTCTAAAAGATTACAACTTTCTTCTCATGTAACTTCTCCGCCTATGGTTTTGTTAGATATGATGAGAGGATTGTGAGCTCTAGGTTTGGTTCATGTACTTCCTCATGAACACCTAATACACAATTTTATGAAGTCATCATATTCTTATTTAGAAATTTCACGTTGACCCATTAAATTAAGTGTTTCTATCCATTCATCTCTCATGCTCATAATCAAAGCGGTTTTCAATACATCCTTGGGTAGGGTAGTGTATGATGAGGCTCATCATTGGGTAAACTATATGGACCTTAATACACCTCCAAGCTTACTAAAATCAACTCTTCTCATAATTCTTTACATGTTTTAATTATATTTTGTTTAATGAGATGAGTAAAAGTAAGATGTTATGTATAGTGGTCTAATGTGCATTGATTGCAAGTATTTGGGAGAAAATTATGGCTAATTAAGGTGTAGGAACTCGAATGAGATGAGAAGGAGAAACCATAGGAGATGGATCTCCCTCATTAACTCCTCACTCACTCGAAGATCCCTCAATGAAATCACACCAGCTTGGAGTTGCAGGAAATCGAGTCATGAGAATGATTGGCAGTCGAGCCAATGATAGTTAAGAACTAGTTAATCTTAATATTGGGAGCCAAGACTCCCTAGATTTAAGGAGGTTGTTGGAAACTTAATTTGTTATAAATATAGAGGCATAGAGCCTCATTAGGATTCATATTTTTCATGCAAAATAACTAAGAAGTTTTCAAGCTGAAGGATTGTGACCAAACACTATTATGTATTTTTTTGATATGTTAATGAAAATGAGCATTCCCTTGATCCAATACTGAGTTAACTCAGAGTGCTGAAGCTCTTGGGTTAAGGCCAAAACCTAGTAGAAGAGCTTCCTCTTACTGTACTTGTATTCTTAGGTTACTTCATAGATTACTTGTTAAATTGATTTTGGCATTGTTACATTGCAAGTATTGGTGAATTTGATTAGTTTGCTTCCATTTGTGCATAACTTTAACAGTAGCATTAGAGAGATAAGGAAATATAAAAAAAGGCTGATAATAGGTGGATCTTACCTCATTCCTCCCTTCAAGGACCATGGTTTGAAAAAAAAACTCCCATTTAGCTCAAAAAGACAGAATTCTGGTTTCTTATGAAATTTAGGGTTTTTCTACTAATTAGGTCAGCATCTTTCAATTTTAGAAGATAGGTTGTAGTGGTAATTTCTGATATCTTAAGTTGTATTAGATTTCATGTTTATTTCATAATAAGTTTCAAGCATTTCCATGCATGAACTTGGCAAATAAATGATGCAAATTCTGTTTTCCTTATATTGTTGTAAACCCTTCTTGTTTTGAAATGATTTGTGGATAAATGCCAACAATTATGTGTATGTTTCAGGAGTTTCAATACTGTAGGAAGACATCATATCATCAGCCTCAGCCAAACCATACTCACCCATGATTGCCAAAGGCCACTAAGTTCTCAATTCGAGTTATCATTTCACAAGGACAACTTGCCATGATTGTTAAGCAAATCCAACCATCATAGAGCTTCGGTTTGAGTTCTGAGTGAGTTCCAACCAATTCCTTGCCTTATTCCTTCCATCACTCACCTTCCCTAAGCTCCATACCACTTTTGAAATCAATCCTTATGCTTTCGGCCTGTTCTGGTAGGAAAATAAGGGATCTTGTAGGAGAACTAGGACATCATATAGACATCATGTAGGAAGACCTATAGTGGCCTGTTTTGAGTCTGATTTATGAAAAATGCATCACGAAAGCTAGGAGAAGACCCCTACTTTCCTCCCAGACCATTTTACCCATCACACTCATCTCTCTCCACACCTATCCCACCTACCATGCAATTAAGAAGGATTAGCATTCATGTTTTTGGAAAAAAGACAAAAAGAAAAAGGTTGTTATGCTTATTCATGTGCACAACATTTAAGTGTTTTATTAGATCATATTTCATGCTTAGGTTAGTTAGGATTTCATGTTTTAAATTAGAATTCTTTTGAAGCAAGGTATCTTATGAGTTGGGTGGGTTGACCCTCCACTCGAGCGAAGGCAACATGTTGAACGAGTCGACTTGGGAATTGGGCATGGGTCGGGAGGGTGACATAACTCGCCACCCACCCATATATATTAGCGTGTGTTTGTGGAGGAAAAGGCATCAATCATTTGATCATCACGAGTTCGATCAAAGGAGTTCTGCAGTGCGTGGATGAGCCTACACGACGGGCAGAACTAGGGTGAAAAACTCATTCAGAAAAGTCGGGTGAGAAAGTCGGGCGAAAAACTCATGCAAGAAATTCGTGCAGGAAATTCGGGCGAGGGAAAACTCGGGTGAGGTCATGTAGGCAGAAATCGGGCAAGGTTGTCAAGCAGAAAACTAGGGTGAGGTCATCGGGTAGAAAACTCGGGTGAGGTTGTTCAGGCGAACTGGGTGAGGTCGTCGAGCGACCAGGGTGAAGTCATTCGGGCGAGCCGGGTGAGGTTGTCGGGCGACCCCGGTGAAGTCATTCGGGTGAACCGGGTGAGGTCATCGGGCGACCCGGGTGAAATCGTGTGGCGACTCGGGTGAATGAGTTCAGGTGGACGAGTTGGGTGAACAGGTGGACGTGCGGACGGGCGGCCAGGTGAGGGCGCATCGTGCACGCCGAAACGAAGGATCGTGCGGATGGGTGACCCAGGTAGGGAGCGTCATGCACGATGAAATAGTGGAAATGGTGAAGTGTTGGAGTTGTTAACGGAGGTGTGACTCGTGCGGAGGCCCTCATGTGTGGCACCTTTGTTACGACGAGGCACACCTAATTTGGGCAAACAACACGATCGTGCGATGAGGTGAACGAAGGGTTGGTGAGTCGTGCGGTGACCATGTAGAGGCGGCGACGAGCTGGGCAACCGAGTTTGCCAAAGTTGGAAATTTGGCTAAGTGTAAATTTAGGGTTTCCCAAAATTTAACTTGTACTTATAAAAGAAAATTATATATATTAATCCGGGCAGACTCATTTCGTAGGGAGTTGCCCCTCCCTTTATACTGTTGTGCAATTGTATATGTGTTAATTGCTGTTGATGATGAATATGTATGGGTTTTCATATGTATAAAGGCTAATAATAATAATTGGTAACAAAATTAAACTAAGTTTCGCATGTTAAGGCGTAGTCCATGAACATAAGTATTGGTGAAAAGAAAGTGTTTGGTGGTGCCGCACCTCACTATAAGCAGTTGAAAGATTACCACAGGTGTAGGGGCGTGACAAAAGGGATGGTGGTGATGAGAGGTACACAACCAAAGTTCAAAAGGCTGATAAAATGGCAATCACATAGGTTATTCACCTTAAGGGTGGGTTCATTTTTTGGCAAGATTGAACCATGGGGGAACTATGCTTGGTTGCAGTTTTTTATTTTTTATATAAGCTCGAAATGACAAAAAATTGAAAAAAATGACAAAACTAAAACTTGAAAATGAAAACTGAAGAAAAGAAATGAAAATGGTTTGCATGCCCCTAGCATGATGAAAAGGAGAGTCTCCTATAACTAGATGGGAATCACTGTGGTTAGTGGTGGGCTCTAGTATTGCAGCAATAATGTTGCAACTCCTGGGACTCCCGTCTTTACTTTTATCAACCCGGTAGTTCATAACAAACATGGAAGCGACAGTGCTGTATGCACAAGTACTAGCTCTTGTCGCAACTGTCACTTGGTCAGCTGGCACAAGTCCGCTAGGGGCTTAAGCCAACTTCTATGAGCTCTTAGAAGAAGCTTTTTAACTGATGGATGGAAGCTAACTCAAAGGAAGCTAATCTACTTGCAGAAAGAAACTGAAAGCCAAAAAGTAACGCAAACCCTAGCAAACCCTAATTCTACCAGCTAGTCCTACTGATGCAAAGGAGAGAATGAAAACTATTAAAAGAGATTCCATTACTTCTATGAAGGCAAAATGCATGTCTCTAGACTACCTCTATCTGAAGAAAACATCTTTTTGTATTTTTGAGTAAGTTATTAGAATTATCATGCATGTGCTTTTCACTGGCGTTTTACTGTGCAGGGGTGGATCAAGGAGGAGAAATGCTTGGAAAAGGTTGGGAAGGTTCAGAGAGGTTCTAAGGAGTCCCTAACACTCTTCCAAAGAGTTTCACAAAGGTTGGCTATCAAGAAACCTCATTTGTGAGCTTCTACAGGAAGTCTACAGGGGTTCTATAGGATGTTCAGAGATTTCTACAGGATGTTCAGAAATTTCTACAGGATGTTCATAAAGTGGATTTTCAGAGGATGGGTGAGTGAGGGAAGATGCATGGATGGAGAGGGAGGTAGGATAGGGGCCTGAAATGACCCAGGGATCGATGGATGGAGTGGTGAGAGGGTGTAGAAGGCTGACTTGGCTTAAAGAAGGCTAAGACACTGGAGGAGCAAGAAAGTAGGGTTACGTGGGCAGAAGGGCAGGTGTGAGATGAGGAACCTAACTAGGAGATGGAGCAGCTGGCCTGGACGAAGCTTAGGTGAATCAGAGAGTGGCAAAGATGCCCTGCACGGTGTACATTTAACCGAATCAACAAAGTCCTGCACACAATCAAAGTCTTAGGTAATCTACTCTAACTGTTAATGAAAGAAATGAACAACAGCTTTATTTGTAAAGAGAACCATGTACATCACTTAAGAAAAGAAACATTTCAAAGATCTGAACGCATAACTAACTTCTACACATGAAAACATTACACCAAGGATTGCATGGTCAAGCAAAGTAGCGTTTTTGTTGGGGCAGCTCTTTTTCTGCAATTCCAGCCCCTGATCCAATAAGGATGAGGTGAAACTGAGAGTGTTGTCGACCCTTTTCTTGGGGCTTTAACTGTTATTATCCTACAAATCTATTCTAAACATCTGAAGCAATTCTATTCATAACCAGTGACCTATTTAACCAACACAACTAAATTTGCTTAACAGAAACACGTTTCAAATGCATAAAAGGAAAATCAAGATGCATAAAGAAAAGGTAACAGTACAAAGAAGGAGGCCCTAGGCTCTCAGGTTGGGCCCAACCTTGAGAGCTATGGATCCTATAGAAAACTCAGAGTTGGTATAAAATTAACTGCTTATCATTATCAAAACATGATCATAAGTCAAGAGTTATGCCAAAAATGGCTACAAGAGAACAAAATGAAGCTAGTAGCACTGTAGTGCAAAGTATGCAAGAGTTTCCAAAAAGTCCCTCACGAAGGCTGAGGCCTTGACATTTATACACCACGAGGGCCCTAGCTGGCCTCCTAAATCTATGGGACTTAGCTGCCCAAACTGTGAGTAGACAGCTTCTTCCAAAATCTGCTTGGCTGCCTTCTAGATCCGGTTTTGGTGGCCTTTGGAGCTCGGAGTTGGGGGTGAAGATCCCGAGGAAGGCTATTTAATGCCATAGACAACCCCCCTACGAATCCTCACCCCAAGCTTGGCTGTCTTCCAGCCCATGATTGCTCGGTTTGCTCCAACATGTGTCCAAAAACCTGAAATGAGCACGTGTTAGCCACCTAGGAAGAGTGACTACCCTTATTCGTACAGATGACATAAACATACTGAAAAATAATGCATAAGCTATGAAAAATGAAGGTTTGAACAAGGATAATTAGGCCAAATGAGCCCAACAAGTTACCAAATTTGGGGCTCATCATCACCCCCCTGCTAAAATGGTTGCTCATCCTCTGAGCAACTAGTCCAGCTCCTCGTCTTTCATTGCTTTAATCGCCACCCTCACATCCCAGGCTTCTGAAGTAGTATCCTCCTCACTGTCATGGAATCCGGCCTTCCTTTCCACCTCTTCCCACTGCTTATGCTCGTCTTTTTCTGTGCTTCCTTCTACCAATCCCAAAAGCAAAGGTGGGCTTAGCTTGAGGCCGATCCAACTAGCCTAGAGGTTCTGCATGGACTTCTTGTAGAGAGGCACCCGTGCCAGGGCCTCCCTCATTCTAGTTGGAGTGTGATATTCCCTGATTTTGAGGTTGTGGGACAATGTGTTCCACCTACGGGTGCAAGCATGAACACAATTGTCCCCTAATAATCGCTCCATACGCTTGAAGTGTGCTATAGCCTGAGCCTGCCGATCCATGTATTTTAATAAAGCCTGAGAGTTGGTTGCTAGGTGCTGGTGGGCTGATATCAATGCGGTGGGGTCCCCTGGCTCTGCTCTAATCAACAGTGGTTCATTTAGCTCTCAGTTCATGATATCTTTGACCTCTGCCGCTCTCTTTTCTTCGTGGTTTAACCATGAGGTTAGTGCCATCAGCTGCATATCTCCCACGACTGTGTTGGGGTCCCATGAAGTTACATTTGGAAGGGCCAAATTATGAAGGTAGAACTCTGATAGCTTGGCCTTGTCCTCTATTGAACTGTTGTTACATAAATCTGTGAACTGCTGGGGGTTTTGGATTTGGGAGATACCCCTCTATGCCAATGCATTAATTTGGAATTGCAGCCACTGGTCCCGTAGGTATAGGCCATAAGATTTGGCCGGCTGCCTACATTGCAGAGCGTCCATTGCACAACTGGCCATGCAGGCTAGTTGCGCCTCCTTTTCTTGCACCTGCTGTTTTAGAGCTTCTATCTCTATGCTTGCCTGCAATTCTCTTTCCTGTAGTTGCTGGTTTAGTTCCTCAAGACCAGCTTGCATTCCTTCTTTTTCTTGAGGTTCTGCTGTGGTGTCCTCTGGTGTTGTGTCCCCTTCTTTCCTCTGTACTTGTAGCTGAAGTTTGAGTTTCTCATTTTCTTCCTGTAGAAATACTCATTGGAAGTTTCCCACATGTTTGGCCATAGCCAATTCTCTTCTTGCCTCCTTGAGTTTTTCCTCCAAAGGGCCTATATCTACTACTCCTTTAGACTTGGCTATTCTCATCCATTTGTGGGTCCTCACTCTTTCTTCCTCTAGTGCAATGAAAAGCGGCACTGTGAATTTCTGTGGAATGATTTTTCCGGCCTCCAAAAAGTTATAATAAGAGCCAAGCTGGGTTGGGGGCTAGGTTCCATAATGTGCTCTACCTATTCTTCCTTTTGTGGTGATTTGGTTGCCTCTCCTTCTATTCTTTTGGTCTCCTTGAGCTTGGCCAATGTTTCCTGTAGAACGGCTTCAGCATCCTGTAGAGAGGTTTTTGAAGCCAATCTTTCCATTCTCTCCCTCCAGGTAGATGTCTTCAGGCTCCCCCGCTCATAAGTGACTGATGCTTTGGAGGGGGACTTATCCTTTGGCGAGGTAGGTGTATCTTCAATGGTAATTGGGTCTTTGGGTGGAGGTTGGGGTCTGCCGGTTTTAATTCTTACACTTCTTCTTGCTTTGAAATATAGAGGAGTCTCCCTCTTTTGTTTTTCCTTTGGCTTGGGAGAGGTACTTAGGGTGGCCAGCACAACTGCTGCCTCCCTAGCAAGAATTTCGGCCGTTTTCTCCTTTTGTTTTCCTTTTTTAGGACTTCCTGTAGAAAGCCCTGTAGTGGCTGGTTTTTGGCTTCCTATAGAAGCCATTTTTAAACTTCCTGTAGAAGCAGACGGCACCGTTTTAGCCTTCTTGGCTGAGGGTGCTTTTTCTTTTAGCTTGGCTGAGGCTGCCTTAAAGGTGCCCTCACTGGCGTGGACTTTTTCAGTCCTTTCCACCCTGCTCTATAGTCTTTTCTCCCTGGGCGTTGGTGTGGTTTTATCACCCCCTGTTTTGGTGGCTTGGCTTTTTCCTTGAGTTCCCTTCAGTTCTTTCTTCGGTATTGTGCCTGGGGTTTCCTGTCTTTTATCTTTCTCCTTTGTCTGAATGTGCTCCTTCTCCTCACTGCTGGAGGAAGTGAGCTCCTCGACCAAACTTCGGATGTCATCATCCTTAGACATATTCCAAAAAGTTTCCCAGGAGAGAGGGACGGTGTAAGTGTGGAGTGCATCTTCCACGAGGAGCTTGATGAGCCCATGATGGGCTAGCTGGTCTGGCGTTCCCTCTCTTAGTTTGGTGGCACACTAAGTCATGGATTGTAGGAGGAAGTAAGGAATGCTCAACTTTTGCTCTGAGGGTAGGTCCATTCGGTGCTTGAGTTCTGTGAGCAACCGGAAATGGTAGCCATACACAATGCTAAATCGCCCCTCACACGTAATGTACTTCATAATCTGGAGGCTGACCTCACTCCAGAACGGCTGTAGGCTGGTTCTTCGAACTCCATTCTTGTCCTCTGAGAATTTTTCCTCTAGCAAGAAGAACTCCTTTTTAGCTTTCTGACACAATTTTCTCTCCTCCTTATCCCAAGGTACCCCCATCGGTAGATCAGTTACTCTACTAATGAGCTGTGGGGTGAGTCTGAGGGTCAATCCTCTGAAGTTGACAATGGCCAATGTCTTTGACTTTGGCTTCAAGGACCTTAGGAATTCTTCTGTAACTTCGTCATCGTGACCTTGAAGCTTGTCACAGAATGACATCCAGTGTGCACGGGAAAACAAGTCCACCACCTCAGGGGTTTCCCGTAACTTCTTGGAGTCCGAAGGCTCTTTTCTAATGAACCCTCCTAGCATGGTAAAAACTTGTTTTGTTGTCCTGAGCTTGCCTGCTCATGTACATAAGTAGAGCTTCGAGATTTTCTAGATAGAGCGCAAAGCTATGTCTCTGTTACACACATAGTTATATAAAATTCACAACTTTCTACCAGTGAGCCTTGACAGTGGCTCAATTGTAATTCAAAACCCCGGAGAAAATCCCGCATACATACTACGACGACAATTCTCATGCAGCGATAAGAAAATGGCTTGTAAATTCATGAACAGACTCTTATTCACGTTTTCCTACCCCTTTAACACGTCGACTTCACCACCTTTCGAATCAATTGCATGGGAGAATTATGTTCAGGCTTACCTTATTCCAAAATTTCCACCTTCGATGTGAACGATCCAAACTTCTCCGTAATGCTGGGCTTCCTGTAGCGCAGCTTCCTGTAGGAGTCGTGCACAGATTCTGGGGAACACTTTAGTGGTTCTCAACTTTCTGTGCAGCAACAGGACGTTGGAACAGGCCGAGAACTCGGGCTAATAGCCTTCAGAGAATTGAGGACGCGTACTCGGTTGCAAAACGGTTGTGAATAAATGACTGCAGTGCATCATAAGTGATTTAGCCGCTTGATTTGAATTGCTGCGGAATTCATGGCGCGGGGGTGAGCTGTCCCCATCGACCCGTTGGCCGACGTCACTGCTATCATTCCACTGCATGTATTCCTAACCACCAAATCCTTCCCTTTGTATCTACCGCTGCCATTCCTGTTAGACTGCCGCTTCTCTCCGACTGGACGCTTCCCACGTGTCCATTTCCTGTCTTTACGACATAACCAAAGCCTTTCGGATCCGACGAGGCCGTCGGACTGGTTGTGGTGGCCAGTTGAATAGCTACCCGACTTGTTCAATCCATTCATTTTCACAGTTACACACATTTTAGAGTATAGCTTATGTAATTTGACGAAATAAGGTTAGGCACTTACCTGTGCGGCTGTGGACGTGATTTTTCAGGCTTCAGGATGAGGGACGATGCATCTGCTTACTGCTGCTTCATGCACAGGCACTGGAGCTCCTCTTCATTGGCTGCTGCTGGTTACGAGACCTTGAGACCCGGTTTCCTGGCTGTGAATGTTGCATGCACCGGCTTCATGAACTGCGGGTGTCTCCATGGTATGTGCTCTAGCCGGATCAGCTGCTACAGGATTCCTGTAGGACATCCTGTAGCCGTTTCTCCTCCTGGGGTGCATGCCAAAATAATTGAGTCACGTTCACAGGTGCAGGGTCCTTAGATTGCCTTGACAGGTAAGGTATGTGAGCCTCTGCATGTGTTTATTTCTCAAAGAAATTCCTTTATCTGAGAAAACAAAGTTCTGGTATGACTGTGCAGGTATATTTTGATCGTATGGTAGCAATGGTGGTGAAAGGAGGTGGAACAAGTGGAGGATGGAAGAAAAGAGTGGTTGCATGCCTCCTCAACAGACTTTAAGCTTCAAATTCTTCTTGATGATCGGTCCTGGCCCGCACAAAGGCTCTACAGGATGTTTCCTGTAAAAATACAGAACTTCCTGTAGAAAGTCCTGTAGCTTCCTGTAGAAGGCTAATCTATGACCAGATTGCATCCAAACCTTGGAAGAGATGAGTGTTTATGGAGGGAGTGTTTGTGAGGTTGCCTGGTAGCTTGGTAGGGACCCTTGTCCTTGAGTTGAGAGGCCTCCTTTTTACATTGAATCCCTGCAACCTGCAACAATTTCCAAAGATTAAGTCTATTTTTTCTGTTTCTGCCTCTTTCTCTTTTTATTTTTCTTTCTCTCTTCTTTTTTTTTCTCTCCTTTTTTTTTTTTTTAAGAGACAGCAGGGGTGCCTCAATGAGGTTTTCACCCCTACTATCTGCCTTGGGTGCCTCAGAGAGGTTTTCACCCAAGGATCTTTTTATTCCAATTCTTTTTTAGAGAGACAACAGGGGTGCCTCAGAGAGGTTTTCACCCCTACCATCTGCCTTGGGTGCCTCAGAAAGGTTTTCACCCAAGGATCTTTTTTTATTTGCATTTTTTTTTTCTTCCTTTTTTTTTTTGTTATGATGCTCAGGGTATGCCCAAAATAGAGGCAGAACCCTTCTCTATGACCAGCACTGATTTTTCCACAGTTTTGATGAACTCTTGCCTCGAAAGAGGTTTCCTGTAGATCTTTAGTCGATGCCCATTGACGAGCATGGGGATGGCTTCTTCATCAATGGTCTGAATAAGGACAAAACCATTATCATTATGCTTCTCCACTGCCTATGGTCCTAGCCATCTTGTCCTCAGCTTCCCCTTGAAATCCTTATGTCTGGAATCATATAGCAGTGCCCAATCTCCCGACTGGAATTGTTTGTCATTGAGGTGCCGGTCGTGCCATATCTTCCTCTGAAGTTGAACTAGTTCTGAGTGAAGGAGGGCCTGCATTTGGTGTTCATCTAACCCATTCAGCTACAATAACCTTTCTTGTTGAGCATGGCTGACGTCTAGGTCTAGCTGAGCTCCCATCCTCAATGTGTTGTACTCGAACTCGATTGACAGCAAAGCTTTCTTCCCATAGACCAGCTCATAAGGTGTGAAGCCGGTTGTGGTCTTCCAGGTGGTGTTGTAAGCCCAAGTGGCCTCAACCAGGTGATCTGCCCAATCTTTTCTGCTACTTCTCACCACCTTAGTCAAAATCCCTTCTAATGCTCTATTGGTGACCTCCACCTGCCCATTTGCTTGAGGATGATATGGGGTGGAAGTCCTATACTTGATCTTGTGATAAGCGAGCAAGTATTCAATTAAGTTGGAGGTGAACTGGCTTCCTTGATCGGTGACTAACTCTCTTGGTTAGCCAAATTTGTAGAAGATGTTCTCTTAAAAACTCAGCCACCTTCTCTTCTGTCGCTGCTTTGATTGCCTTGGTTTCCGCCCACTTTGTCATATAGTCTGTGCACACAATGATGTAAGACCTTTGCTTTGAAGGAGGGTTGATAGGACCCACAAAATCCATACCCCACTTCTCAAATGGTTCAAGAGTCACTTGAGGTTGGAGAGGCATTTCGTCCCTTGGAGTCGGCTTCCCCATCCTTTGGCATCGGTCACATTGGCTGATATATCTTCTGACATCTTGATGAAGCGTGGGCCAATAGTAGCCTGCCTGTAGAATTTTGAAGGCAGTCCTCTTGGCTGCAAAATGTCCTCCACAAGGCCCATCATGACAGGTTAGGAGGATGTCAAAGACTTCCTCCTCCCTTACACAATGCCTTAAGATCTGATCGGGGCCAAGTTTGAACAGGTTACCCCCGATCCAAGTGAATGAGGCACTTTTCCTCACGATTCTGCTCTTCTCTTTTGAGGATAGATGCGGAGGGAACTGTGCTGAGACCAGGTAGTTTGCTATATCAGCAAACCATGGAGAGAGTACTGAGATAGCAAACAGATGTTCATATGGCATTTGGTCATCCACTGTTCCATCTTCACCTGCAGGTAAATCCAGTCTAGACAAGAAGTCAGCAACAACATTTTCTTTACCTGGTTTGTCAACGATATTCAAATCAAACTGCTGCAACAAAAGTAACCATCAAATAATACGAGCATTCACATCAGGTTTATTCATTAAATATCTAATTGCATCATGATCAATATGTACAAATGTTTGATAGCCAGTGATGTAGTGTTAGAACTTGTTCAGGGCATGGACCACGGCCAAGAACTCTTTCTCAGTTACAGTATAATTCATTTCTGCCTTGGATAAGTTTTTGCTGACAAAGTATATGGCATATGGGAGTTTTTGTTCAACCTGTCCTAAGGCTGCCCCTATGGCTTTGTTCGAGGCATCAGTATGGATGTGGAAAGGTAGGGCCTAGTTTGGACCTCTCAAGATTGGGGCGGACACCAACTTATCCTTTAATTCATTCAGAGCCCTTTGTCAGTCATCCGTCCATTTGAACTCAACATCTTTTGCTAAGAGGCCAAACAATGGCGAGGCTAGCTTATTGAAGTCTTTAATGAATCTTCTATAATATCCTGCTAAGCCTAAGAAATTTCGAGCATCTCTTACCTTCTGAGGAGGTGGAAGCTTTTTGATGAGAGTAATTTTATTAGGATCCACCTGTAATCCTTGGCGAGAAATGGTATGTCCCAGCATGGTCCCTTTAGTCATCAAGAATTCACATTTTTCAGGACTAAGTGACAGGTTCATCTCAATGCACTTGGTTAGAACATTTCCCAGATTGGACAATTCTTCTTGGAAGTTGGACCCATAAGGAGTGAAGTCATCCATATAGATTTCCACCGAATCATGGACCAGCTCAGAAAAGATGCTCAATACTGCTCTTTGGAAAGTGGCAGGAGCATTACATAGCCCAAAGGGAAGGACTCGGTAAGAAAAGGTACCCCAAGGACAAGTGAAGGTGGTCTTATCTTGGTCCTCAGGGCTGATTTGGATCTGGTTATACCCATTGAACCCATCTAGGAAAGAGAAAACTTCTTTCCCGCCAGTCCATCCAACACTTGATCTATGAAAGGCAGAGGGAAGTGGTCTTTCCTGGTGGCTTTGTTTAGTTCTCTGTAGTCCACAGAGATTCTCCACTTCCCATTTTTCTTGGGTACCAACACCAGAGGGGAAACCCACTGCTATCTGAGATGGGGTAGATGAATCCTACATCCAACAATTTTTGCAATTCTACTTTGACAATGTCCTTAAGGGCTGGATTCATTCTCCTCTAAGGTTGCCTGACCGGTTTACAATCTTCTTTAATGTAGATGTGATGGGTACAGACTGAAGGATGGACTCCTTTCATCTCCTTATAGCTCCAAGCAAAAGCATCTAAATGACTGGCTAGCAGGCTATACAGCTCCTTTTCCTGGGAAGGAGATAGGGAGGAGCTGATCTTTAATGTTCTCTCGGGGCCAAAATCCACATTTTTAACTCTCGGAGAGGTTGGATTAGTCACACAGAGGTGCACTAAGGTGCTGGCTTGAGTATCCTCCACCAATTTCTCTAACGGCAATGCACTGGGAGGCAGATTTTGAATCAAGGTCTCAATCAAATCATCCTCGGTTTGAAGACCTCCACTAGTGGTTTCGAAGGTGCACAAGGGTGCAGAGTATACCTCATCCTCTTCTCCTTCTTCCAACCAAAGTGGTAAGTCATGCTCTAGTAGAGGTTGGGCAGAAGGGTATAGGACTAGCTGCTTGGACATAGGACCATTTTTTATGGTCATGTTTCCTGCTCGACAACTTATGTAAGCATCCGCAGTGGCTAACCAAGGCCTTCCCAAAATAAGGGGGTATCCAGTAAGCTTTGCCTTTGGTTGAAGGACCAAGAAGTCTGCAGGATACTCCCAAGAGTCAACAGAGACCAAGACATCCTCCACAATCCCTTCGGGAGTCACGGTGGAGCTGTTTGCCAACTGCAGGACTGTCGAGGTCTTCCTTAAGGAACCCTGAAGGTTGAGTTTGAGCATGGTATCCCTGGTCTTCACATTAATGGAAGCCCCTAAATCAATCAAGGTGTGGGGTATGATGGTGCCATTGATGTGGACATCAACTACAGGACTCCCAGGATCCAAATACTTTGGACAGATTACTTGCCCCAACATAAGATCAGACAGTTGTCCTATGACATTGATAGTTGAGGCATCTCTTTTTCACCTACCTGGGTGCCTGAAACACTTTTCCTTAACCAATTTGTTGTATATCGGTACATCTTTGATGGCTTGGAGAAGTGGTATTCTCACACACAACTGTTTGAGTTCTCCTAGAAGCTCATTCTCTTCTGGGTCGGGTTGTGTGGTTACTGTTAGTCTCTCAGGAAAGGGTGGAATGGCTTTGGGTTCACTTTCTTGTTTATCTTCCTCGCCCTCTGGGGGAGGAGGTTGACGATCCGGAATAGTCTTCCCGGATCACAGGTTGATCTCCTGGATTTCCATAGCATAGGTAGGGCATGTTGTTTCCCTAGTATATACCTGCTGGGCCTATTGGTTGTTGGGGTTCGGGTTCGGTTGAGCAGGAATTTGGGGTTGTCTTGGAGGGGCAGGAGGTAATGGTTGTGGTTGAGCCGGTGGTGGAGGAAAAATGGTGGGAGGAGTGTTGTACTGGGGCCTCCACCCCGGTTGAGGTGCATTCCACTGAGGCTGTGGCTGGACATGTGAGTGAAACGAATGAGTAGTGGGCTGAGTATGGTATTGAGGTGGGTAAGACCATGGAGGAGGTGCGGACCAGGAAGGATGAGCGGGGGGACCCCAAGAAGGCATAGGAGTAGATTGGTTGGGGCTATAATAAGCTTGGGATGTCCCTTGCATCCCCTGCTGGTAAGGTCTAGGTCCATGCGGCCTCCTTTGGTTGAGGAAGTAGAGAGGTTCGGTGGGTGCCTCAGTCCCTTGGTATATGGCCTTAAATCCAGGTAAGGTTGGGCATTGGTTTTTGGGGTGGTCCTCCTCACAAACGAAACATACCTCTACTGAGTGTAATGGACACTCATTCTTAGGGTGCTTCTTCATACACCTGGGACAGAAGATGGCCAAAGCCCTCTCAACTTCCTCTTTCTTCTGTTGGATTCAGAAGGTATCTAGTTGCATGGCAATGGTCTGTCTCACCTCACTTTTGAGGTCCTCCAGCTGATTAGCAAACTCATTCTTGGAGAAGGTAGTACTAGCTAAAAGTGGGTTTCCCCTACCTCTTTTTCGGGCTGCCCTAGAGTGGTTTCTAAACACAGTCTTTATGTCTTCATATGGTAGTTGGTAAATATCTCCTCCAGCTAGCATGTGAAGGGTATCTAGAAGATCTTCAGGGACTCCTTGGAGCAGGACCAACTTTAGAGATTCGGGGTCAAGTGTGCACCTGGCCCATTTATAGTTAAGCTGGAACCTTTCCTCGTAATCTTCTAAAGACTCATCATTTCACATGGTCATCCGAAAGATTTCTCCCTTGGCTTCCTTAGACCTACAGTAGTCCCGGTATTTGGTATTGAAAGCTTGCTGCATCTGAGCCCAAGTGGTGATACTGTTTCCAGGTAACCCCATGAACCAGCGTAATGCTGCATCCTTGAGGGTAGAGGGAAAGAGTTTAAATTTTTGCTCATCTTCTGTATAGTCATAGGTTCGACAAAGGAGAACAAACTCAAACAGGAAGGTATCAGGGTCTTCAGTAGTTAATCCATGGAAGTGAGGTAAAGCGGAGGGGCTTATGTTTTTCATTTTCATGTCTCCATTGGTCTCTTGGATGGGAAAGGCACCTTCTATTCTCTCATCTTCTCTTCTACCGTTTCGGTTTTCAGCCATGGCTTTAGATGGAGTGTTCTCTAACTCTTCTTCTGTTATAGGATCTTCCTATATCTCAGGAGGCTCACCTATAGGTTCTTCTGGATCACTGTCACCAAAGAAGAGAGAAGGGTGACTCAGTGAAGTGGTGGGGGTGTTGGGTAAGAATTTTCCGGTTTTATCTCTGTTCTTACGAGGCATGAAATGGAAAGACTTTTGATTTCTTTTGTTTTTTTTCTCTCTTCTGGTACCCGCAAAACGAAAATAGATTGAACTGCAACTAACTATCTTGCTGAAATGAAAATGTGGAACTGAAATGAAAGCAGGAAAGGACTAATCTATTTTGCTCAAATGAAATTGCAGGAATGAAATGCTAGTCTACACTTGCAGAATTGAAATGATAATCTACGCTTGCAAAATTGAAATTGCGGAATTGAAATGCTAATCTATGAAAGCAGGAAATATCTACTCTACTTTTGCGGAAATGAAATTGCAGAATGGAAATAAAATAAACTATTTAGCAGAAGGTGAGAGTAGAAAAATAGAAGAAAAGCAACAATCACTAATACTCTAACGCTTCCCTGGCAACGGCGCCAAAAAGATGGTGGGCTCCAGTATTGCAGCAATAATGCTGCAACTCCTGGGACTCCCGTCTTTACTTTTATCAACCCAGTAGTTCGTAACAAACTTGGAAGCGACGGTGCTGTATGCACAAGTACTAGCTCTTGCCGCAGCTGTCACTTGGTCAGCTGGCACAAGTCCGCTAGGGGCTTAAGCCAACTTCTATGAGCTCTTAGAAGAAGCTTTTTAACTGATGGATGGAAGCTAACTCAAAGCAAGCTAATCTACTTGCAGAAAGAAACTGAAAGCCAAAAAGTAATGCAAACCCTAATTCTACCAGCTAGTCCTACTGATGCAATGGAGAGAATGCAAACTATTAAAAGAGATGCCATTACTTCTATGAAGGTAAAATGCATGTGTCTAGACTACCTCTATCTGAAGAAAACATCTTTTTGTATTTTTGAGTAAGTTATTAGAATTATCATGCATGTGCTTTTAACTGGCTTTTTACTGTGCAGGGGTGGATCAAGGAGGAGAAATGCTTGGAAAAGGTTGGGAAGGTTCAGAGAGGGTCTAAGGAGTCCCTAACACTCTTCCGGAGAGTTTCACAAAGTTTGGCTATCAAGAAACCTCATTTGTGACCTTCTACAGGAAGTCTGCAGGGGTTCTACAGGATGTTCAGAGATTTCTACAGGATGTTCAGAAATTTCTACAGGATGTTCATAAAGTGGATTTTCAAAGGATGGGTGAGTGAGGGAAGATGCATGGATGGATAGGGAGGTAGGATAGGGGCCTGAAATGACCCAGGGACTGATGGATGGAGTGGTGAGAGGGTGTAGAAGGCTGACTTGGCGTAAAGAAGGCTAAGACAATGGAGGAGCAAGAAAGTAGGGTTACGTGGGCAGAAGGGCAGGTGTGAGATGAGGAACCTAACTAGGAGATGGAGCAGCTGGCCTGGACGAAGCTTGGGCGAATGAGAGAGTGGCAGAGATGCCCTGCACAGTGTACATTTACCGAATCAACCAAGTCCTGCACACAATCAAAGTCTTAGCTAATCTACTCTAACTGTCAATGAAAGAAATGAACAACAGATTTATTTGTAAAGAGAACCATGTACATCACTTAAGCAAAGAAACATTTCAAAGATCTGAACGAATAACTAACTTCTACACATGAAAACATTACACCAAGGATTGCATGGTCAAGCAAAGTAGCGTTTTTGTTGGGGCAGCTCTTTTTCTGCAATTCCAGCCCCTGATCCAATAAGGATGAGGTGAAACTGAGAGTGTTGTTGACCATTTTCTTGGGGCTTTAATTGTTATTATCCTACCAATCTATTCTAAACATCTGAAGCAATTCTATTCATAACCAGTGACCTATTTAACCAACAGAACTAAATCTGCTTAACAGAAACACGTTTCAAATGCATAAAAGGAAAATCACGATGCATAAAGAAAAGGTAACAGTACAGAAGGAGGCCCTAGGCTCTCAGGTTGGGCCCAACCCCGAGAGCTATGGATCCTATAGAAAACCCAGAGTTGGTATAAAATCGAACTGCTTCTCATTATCAAAACATGATCATAAGTCAAGAGTTATACCAAAAATGGCTACAAGAGAACAAAATAAAGCTAGCAGCACTGTAGTGCAAAGTATGCAAGAGTCTCCAAAACGTCCCTCATGAAGGCTAAGGCCTTAACATTTATACACCACGAGGGCCCTAGATGGCCTCCTAAATCTATGGGACTTGGCTGCCCAAACTGTGAGTAGACAACTTCTTCCAAAATCTGCTTGGCTGCCTTCTAGATCCGATTTTGGTGGCCTTTGGAGCTCGGAGTTGGGGGTGAAGATCCCGAGGAAGGCTATTTAATGCCATAGATGAATCCTCACCCCAAGCTTGGCTGTCTTCCAGCCCATGATTGCTTGGTTTTGCTCCAACATGTGTCAAAAAACCTGAAATGAGCACGTGTCAGCCACCTAGGAAGAGTGACTACCCTTATTCGTACAAATGACATAAACATACTGAAAAATAATGCATAAGCTATGAAAAATGAAGGTTTGAACAAGGATAATTAGGCCAAATGAGCCCAACAAGTTACCAAATTTGGGGCTCATCAATTAGGCAGGACGATTTTCATCTAGAATAGACAAAACACCTCCTTGGCTTCATCTAGAATAGACAAAGGTGAATGGTGTGTCAGACTAATCACATAACCTATAGGGAGACTTATCTTTACAACTAGGTGTGTCTAGAATAGGCAAGGGTGCATTCCCCCTAAGCTTCGTTACATTCACCTGATTACTCCTGGCTATCAAGTGGATGGAATGAAGGTTCAAGTGATACCGTTGATGTAAATGGGCCATTTAGGGATGATGATTAACTTGGAGCTATGCTTGGACCACGAAATGAAAGTTGGTCAATGGTGAAAATTTTTCCTTTATGCAGGAAACACATCACTCGGAATAATGTTGAAACAATAGCTTCCATGTTATAAACATAGTCACGTCCAAGGAGTAAATTGTAATCTAATAGTCCTGGGACTATCATCATGTTCATATGAATGGTTTTCCCTCTCAAAGTGATTGGTAACTTAGGAAGGATCCCTAATGGTCGATTGGTTCTTTTGTTAAAGCCTAAAAGATTTTGTGTAACAGGCATAAGCGATGATGAACCAAGTGCTTTCCAAGCAGTTTAGGAAAGGATACTCATTGATGCACCTTCATCTGTGATAGTGCCAGCCACAATCATTTTATAAATTTGTACTATGATTTAGAAAGGTACATAAGAAGGAAGGTAGGATCTTGCTAGTCGATTCCAATCAAAGGAAGTGACTAGACTACTTGGAGGGGGTACCGAATAAATGGGTGAATTAACCCCTTGAGTTACGAGAACTAGGGGGTTTTCCTCCTGTCGTGAAGGAACAGGTGGATTGCCCCCAAGTTCATCAGAATCTGAAGTAACAAAAAGAATTTGAACTGTATCATTCTCACTCTCTTCAAGAAGGGTACGATTATTTGAATGTGAAACTGGGTCAACTGTCACCTTGACCTGTTGACTTTGGTCAGGTATAGACTCATAAAATTCACTTTCAGAGAGAGTGGTTTCAACCGACGGTTGATTTAAGTCAGTCAGTTTTTCAACTAGTAAAGGACTTGGGGAGAGTTTCCTGTAGCCAGATGGAAGTCACTGCGGTGAAGCAGGACGGTTATCCAGCACTCTTTTGGCTTCATCCAGAAAAGGACAACAGTGAAGGGAATGATTACCTTCATATAACCTACATGGAACTTTTACCTTTCCTTTCTGTCCATGAACTTTACTATCACTAGTCGAAGGAGTGTTACTAACATGATCTCCAGAAGTTGATGACACTAGATGGTTTGAACGAGGAGACCATTCTTTCAAGATCCAAGGAAAGCAAGGAAAATTTCGATGAAAATGGTCTCCTCTACAAATTATGCATGGAAATTTGGGTTTGGGAAGTCTAATGTGTGGATTTTCACCAGATGATGCATTCAAAGCAATGGTTGTTTGGTTACCCCCTTGCTGATTTAGCTTCTTCTTCTTCTCCTTCCCTTTATTCTTCTTCTCAGCCACCTGGTTACTAGCATCACTACTTTCACTGAGTGAAGAGGAAGAATGGGAGGGAGAAATAAACGAAGAAGAAGGCGAAGGGTCAACTTCAGTATCAACTGGAGGTTGATTCAATTATGGAGGAATCATGGCATTTTGAACCATAGAGGTTGAAAACAGATATACTGGCAGGCCAATGGTTATTCCCAGAAGGGACAATGTAGCCATATAAGGAGCACTGATATTTCCCCGAGAGGAAAAAGGACTAGGATTCCCCTCTAAAGGGATTCCTTGATCAGATGGCTCTGGAGTCGACGCCATATGTCTCAACCTAAGATCAACTAAGGAACAAGGATGTTATTCCAATTTTAATTAATTTTAATGATGCTTTGACACAACTTTTCTTTTTCAGTTTTTAAGAGTCGAGAAAAGGCTAAAGGTGACTCTAGTCCCCTTGGATTTTTAATGAGCCTGAAGTGACAAGTGCTCAAATGGACCTTTTCTTTTAAAGAGTCAAAAAGGAATGAAAGTGACTACTCTGGAAAATCTAGACAGAGGGATTACCAAACCAATCACAAAACTGCAATATACACCTTGTGATAAGTTAAAGATAAATTACCAAGGACTTATGTATGGCAGTCAATCTTCCCGAATGCTGTGTTCAGTTCATTGCGATCAATAAGGCAACAGAATCGGCTTCTTATGGATAAAGGATATAAGCCTATTGTGGTCTCCCAATATATACATGATGGTACATGGAGCACAAGTCCATGCTATCACTTGTCATATCAAGGAGGATGAATCACCCAACCTTCAATGAAAATGATAGTTACTAGTTTTAATGATGCTGGAACACGTCTCTAGCCTAGACGTCTAAATGTGTTGCATTAAGTTCCAAAGCGTTGTTAGGTTCATTGAAATTTATTTTAAAGTTGATCTTGTTTAAAGTTTTCCTTTCAATGGTTCACGATGTGATGTTGATTTTGAAATTCCTAAAATTCAATCTACAATTATAAACAATATTTGTTTATTTTGAGCAATGAAAATCCTAGCTACTAGGGAAAGAAGATTACAATTCTTTCAAACAAAGAGTAAAGAGCACACACTAGTGCATTTTCCTAAATCATATTTCGCACACAAACTACAAAATGCTAAATGCAAATGCATGCATTTTTTTTCTTTCCCCTTAATGTGAAAAATGCCAAAAAGGAAAACCAAATGTAGTGAAGATCTGAAATATTTTACTCAAAGCGACATTTTCGACAATTTCTTCTTCAAAAGAGAAAGGAAGACTAAATGACACTTTTAACTTTTGAATAAAAAATTCTTTTGACACTTCAAATATAAACAAATCAAACCAAATACATGACGAAAAGTTCAATCAACTATCGAGGGAAGGAAGAATCTATGACACTTCTCTTTTCGACACAAAACGACAATTACGACACTTTTTGTATCAAAGCGACAGATCAATTTAAGAAAATTTTCGATAAAGGATTGTAAATGATGAAAAATACATAAAAAGAATTCACTAATCCTAAACTAATGGAGGCTGATCTATGTGATGCAAGTAGGCTTCAGTAATGAGGCACTGTTCATAAGCAGCAAAACAGCTAAACAAAACTGAAAACAAGGTCAAAAACCCCCAATTTCTAGAGTGGAAAAAGGTTCAGTCAGTAATCACACCTGGGCTTCATAGAAACATGGATGCATCACACTTACTACACTCAGGAGGTGCGATGCATACTGGGTTACAGTGATAGATAGTGCAATGGGCCAAGGAGTGCAACTAAAGTGGGTTTTGGCTCAGATGTGCAGCTGTTTTCAATGAGTTAGGCTAAGCTATGATGAACAGTAAAGAGCAAAGTATAGAGGGAGGTCTTGAGAGGTTACTGAGCTACCAAAAGGGCATCTAGAATGCTTGTAAGTCAAATGTTTAATTCATAAACTAAATGAGAGATTGACTGAAGCAACATTCATCTACTATGCAATTGCAGAGCAAGGGCAGTTCAAAGGCTACCTGGCTGACTTCAGGCTCTATCTATAGTTTATAAAACAAAAAATAACAATAATAAAACATCTATTCTATTCCCCAGTGGAGTCGCCAATTTTCTTCGGGGAAAACTAGTGTCTTGTCAAACGACTAGCCCTCTAGGTTTGGCAGCTACCCTAGAAACAACAACTTAAAGCAATTCAACAATTTCTTCTATGTGCAATAGATAAGAGAAAGATAAAGGAACCAACATGGAACTTCTACTCAATCCCTTGCTTGATCTCTCCCCCCCTTGATCGAGCTTGCAACTCCTCTCCATACTTAACCCGCTTGGAGAGTATCTGCACAAGTACAACAACAAATAACCATCAAAGCATCTTGATCTACTACAACATAAACATTACAGAATTAGATATATAATGGACAAATGATAGCATTCACAAATGTTAACATTCACAATTGCACAATCATATGGAAGAAAACTTGAAGAACTTTATTAAATAGAAGGGAGAATTACAACCCAGTTGTCTGATCTGGCATCATCCTCCCAGCTTCAATCCCTCTTCACCTCATGAAATAGCAAGATCACACCAATAATACAATGCTTCCTTGCAATTCGCAATATTCTAGCCTCTGGATCTCTTAGATGAGGATATGTTTCTAGATTTCTGGAAGGGTGTGAGTCATCCATGGGGGTTGATTAGTGTCATTCCACTTGTTACAATTGGTTCCACTTGGAGATTTCTTGGATCTCTTACTCATCCATGGGTGAATTCAGAGAGGCAAGTGGCATAGGAGAAATTTCTAGAAGATTCCATGAGCAACCGCCTAGCAAACTATCTCAAACATTTGTCCATCCTCGCCCATCACACCCTATAGAAGGCATAATTAGTATGCATCACACCTGGGTAGTGTACCACTTAGTATGCATCACACCTTGCCAGTGGAGTAGTCAGTATGGTTTAGTTTAGGCCATTTTTGGATGGTTTCTCAGGTGGAACTTTTGGGCAATGATGTAATCATATGACTAAGCTCTTTTAGGGGTCAAAGAGACCTAGTTTATCAACATATAAGTTTGGGGTTGATGTGCCCAAATATGTCTATAACACTTACCCATTAGGATGGCTAAATAAATCAACTTAGATAAAAGTCACCAAACAATATCGATTAAAATTTTCCATTATAGCTAATTACATTGATGAAGTGGAATTAGATGTGGTTCCAATAGACATATGTGGAGTTGTCTTAGGAAGTCCTTATCTTTATGATCGTGATGTAGTATTTTACAGGAGAGAACATAAATATCACCTTAAGAAACATGAGGTTGAATTTATTGTCAGGGCACATCAAAGTAAAAATCACTTGAATTTAGTTAATGCTAATCCGATGAAGTGATTAATAAGTTCAAATAAGAGATTTGTAATCATGAGTGTAAAGGAACAACATAAAATTCGACATGATGCTTGTTTAAGTTATGAGACTCAGCTTAAAGATGGTCTGATTAAAGAGATAGAAACTATTCCAGTTCTATGTAAAACCAAACATGTTATTCATAAGCAAGGAATACAAAATGAATTACAGTTTGTGCCTAAAGCTCCTATTCCTAATGTCAAAATGAATCAATTCACTTCAATTTTGGAAATTAACAGTTACAGGGATACAGGTTAGTATTGGGGGTAGCCCCAAGAGTTACCTCAACCAGTCAAATCAGTGCCTCACCAATCGAGAGGTCACAGGGTCAATTCCTGAAAGCTCTTAGGTTCAGGTCTAGATATAGGCCGAGGGGCGTGATCCCCTTTGGGGTCAATCTACCCAGTTCTTACCATGGACGTAGTGCCTACCCAGTGACCATGGGTATCCATGAACCACACGTGAAAAAAAGAAAAGGTCAGTATTTGGGAAAGTCAGTGTTCAATTTCTTGTATTGTGTCACAATTTCATGTTTCAAACACTTTGGAAACCTCTTTTCAAGTGGAGAGGAAACCTATTTGTTTTCATATCCAAACCTTTTCTAAAGCATTGTCAAAGTATCTAAGAGAAACTTATGCATCAGGGAAAAGTGATAATCAATGGAAACATCATGTAATAAATGAAGGAAAAATGATTCAAACAAATCAACAGCTAATTCAATACTTTTTAAGACAAACTAAGTTGCAACAATTTTCACCTTACAGTTTGATGGGTTTATGGCAGCATGTTCACTTAGTAAACAGGAATTAGGAAAGTATGGTAAATAAAGTAGTTGTTTGATGTCAAAAGTATCTTTGATTGTCTCTGTTATTCCGCAAAATAGATTGTTAATACATGTATATGGTATTAAATAACATCCAGTAGAGAATGTTTTCAAAGATGGTTATGAATCACTAACTCATGGTTCTTCATGGAAAGAAATCAATTGCCATGTTCATAACAGGTTGTTGGCCCATCGTCACAAGTTGTTCATACTACAAATGGATGGAACAGGTCACCGACTAAAAATGTGCCATGGTCAACATCATTAGGGTCATCACTTGTAGGTGATTGATCGAATGTATTGGTACATCATAGGGTCAAGGTGGAAAGGGAGGTAGTTCTACCCTCATCGACTATTTGTTTAGTTAAACTTTTGTGGTCCAAAAGCTTTCAAGTGGATAGGATTGATCTAGGATGATCTCGGCAGATCAATTGCATGATGTTTAGTGTCATCATCAATTCAGTTCGGTGTCATCAGCTTTGACAGTGTTGGTTATGGGTCAGGTTGTTAAGGTAATATGGTTTTTCATGGTGTTCGGTTGAGATGGTTTAGCACCTAGTTGTTGAAATGAGTTTGTCGTCAGTTCCCCAGGATTTGGACACCGACATGTGTTTGTCATTTGCCTCACAAGATTTGGTGTTGACATGGGTTTTGTCATCCACTCACAGGTTGATCATCGACATGGGTGTCATCTATTGCAGAGGTTCGATATGGTTCGTCATCAGGTTGTCGTCGCAAATGCCACTGGTGTTGACGATGTGCATTTGGTTTTATGTTAGATTGTGACAATATGTTGTACTTGGGTTTTTAAAACAAAATGATAAAACCCTAAAACCTAATACACATAATCCTAAACCTAAACCTAAATCTATGCAACAATGCAATACAAAACCTAATGCTAAAACCCAATCTAAGTCTAAACCATAATACATTGCATATGTATTAAAGACTAAATCTAAAACCCTAAACCTATCGCAATACAAACCATGTATTAGAAACCTAACCTAAGTCTCGACCTTTGTACATGTTATACATTATAAAATAATACAAAATGAAATGGACAGTCATAAACCATCACCTCTGACCGCGTAGGTAGCCTAACCACAGCAGAGGTCATGTGAACATGCTGTGTATGTAAAATGTCAGAGTATTAACCATTTGGTTTCATAAGCCACCATTTCTCACCACAGTGGAGGTCATGACATGTGAACGTTGCATTGTAAAGCGTCAGAGTTAACGTTACAATGGAGTTAAGTAGTAACTGCTAGGTCTTCAGAATCGCTGGATAGTTGTCACATGTGGGCAGTTAGCACGATGAATGCTGAAACTGCAAGGGAAGAGCTTGGAGGTGGCAACCTATGGTTAGACGTGGTTGGTCACACGTAACCGCAAAATCTTCTCTACCCGGTTAGCTGACCACCAATGTTTATGTGGTTATCATATGGTATTTTTGGGTTTTGTTAATGCAGTTTGTTAATACAACTAATGCGACCACCATGTAGCCAGCCTAGGTGTCATTAAACAACCAGACCGAGTTCCAAAACTATCCAAAAGCAACCAAGTTCACCTCGAACTCAGCCAAGGTAGTTTTGATGTACTTGCAGACCTTTAAAAGGCAATTTTTCTTCATTGAACAGAAGGAGAGTGGTTTTGATTTTTGTTTGTAGATTCTATAGGTCATAGGAAGTTTTGTTTTCAGTGTAATAGGAGCATCCGGAGTTGGAATTGGGAACTGTGATAGGTGTTGCAAATCTGGTTCAAGAACTTCCTTTTGATAGTGATCAGAAGTGCCTAGGTGCACATTCAGTATGATAAAATCTCTGTATAATCGACCTCTCCTATTTCAATGCTAATAAAGCAGCCACCTATCTTAAAAACAGACTCGGAGGTGTAGTCCATCAGGTACGAACTCCGTAATAAACTTTGTTGTCTGGTATCGCTATGTTTTTACTTTTTTCACTTCTATTATGCATCTTTCTTGTATTTAATCAACTATCGTAAAGTCTTCTTCTCAAGCAGTTTTCCTTGATTTCTGCACTTTTCAGCTAACATTCAATTCATTAATGGCTAATCAATTTCTACATCATTTTTAATAGATGATCATTTTATATCAACGCTCCAAGAAGAATGTGACTAAGATCTATCCAAACCCAAAATGCTTTAAACGACCTATTTTTCACTTGGTCAACTATATTTTCATGTTAACCATCCATCCTTCGCACTAATTAAATACAGTTAGAGTGAGATAGTCCACTGCATATTGGAACTAAGATTCCATTGTCTCATGCAATTCTTGAGCCTCGGCTATATGAGTTGTTAGCACTCAGAATGAACCTCAAGGCTGAGAAGAGGCAATTCTGAGGTAACCACAAACCAAGCTTTTGATCTGGCATTTATCCCTACCAGACCATAGAGGGATCTCTCTTTGCCAACTAAGGGTGGCTGAAATAAATGAATCTTAGGCTAGCTATGAAGAATGAGGATTTGGTTGAAAATTGTGGGTCGAAAACAACAAGAGAAGGGACCATTGGGCTATGGAATCGAGGCTAGTTTCTGCTGGCAAACTTGGGGCAAAGTAAGCGTAATGTTCAGCCAGATTAAAGATATAATGAGAGAAGAAAAGAGGAAAAAGACCACTTCCCTGCAGGCATCAATCAGGGGATGGATCTACAATGGCAACTTTAGAAGAAAGAGAAGCACAAGGTTACTCAATAGAGCATCTAACAGAGGATGGATTCTGAAAAGATAACCACTACATTAAACAACATAATCATTGTGAAAGGAGCATCATGAGTGGATGGATTCCTAACACTTCCCTTAGAGAATGCTGTAATGAAATTAGCAGAAAAAAAAAGCATGGAAATGAATTTACAAGAAAAACATGTTGCACATTAAACACCGTGATGGATCCCAAATCTAAAGGGCAGAAACTGCTCCATTAAAAATAATATTCAGAAAAAGCTTTACACAGTCCAAAGCAACTTTCCTCTGTTGAAAAATTCAAACCCTTTACACTCTAAAATTCATAAAATATATACAATTAGCTCATCCCTGTACTAAGGGAGTTGAGCTCAACCATCTCCCTCAAGATAGAATCAGTTACATTAAATTTGGACCGAATTTCTGAAAATAGGTGTCAAAGATGAACTCATATCTCTTGAACCATAACACCAGTTACAAAACTGAAAGAGGTTTTGGTAGATAAGGTCATGTTTTAGAAAAACTCTCTCAAATTTTGGAAATTCATTTCCAGTTGCTCAGAATCTGTGCCGCAAAATAATATTTAACACAAGAAATCATTAAATATTTAAATATGTAAAACGAGGCTGTAAAGATCTAGTCAAATATTCCAATTCACAACACCTGTGAATAAACTGAAAGATTTTTTTGTTATATGGCTCTTGATTGACAAAAACCTCCTTGGGTTTCTCAAAATTACTTTCCATATGTTTTCAAATGTTGCCACACTACAATGACTAAAACAGTAAAACAAATGCAAAATTTGTTTTGTTTTAATGTAGGTTTCAAATATCACTGCATATCTCCCACATAGTAACACTTGTGCATAAAATGGAGGATTTTGTTATTTGGAATGTGATTGACAAAAACCTCTTTCACTTTTATAAAATTCATGTCCATTACTTCAGAAGATGATTTTGTAGTAAACTTGTCCCTATGTGCAGCAATTGACTTCAAAACATGCATAACCAAGAATCAATCATTCATTTCGATCATATCTTCTGATCTAGGAACTAGTTTTAGCCGTGCAATATACCGTTGGAAAGATATTTCTGAGCTACTTCTGATGAACATACTTAGGATATTATTTGCACTAAAACTCATGTGCAAAACATCTCTGAAAACTAGACATAGTAAGAGCCCATTTTGATGCCTGGTGACAGGCTGTGAAGACTGGAAATAACATTAGCCTTATTGGGGATGGAAACTTCTTGGAGGTGTCAAGAACACCATAGACCAAGTGCCTCATCCACTGGGAAATATGGTCACCAACAGCTGCAAACCTAAACAACTTATACCAACCAAAAAACCACACATATTGCAACCTGTACATTAGAAAACTAAAACAAATGCTGAAAACTGAAGTGCTGCTTTGGGCAGCTTATTTATGTACATCCCTACACTACTTTTCTACAAATCACTAGATCAAGTAATGTTGTAATGCCAAATTAACCAATCAAGCAACTGTGGCAATGATGATGCTAGGGAGTGCTTGAACCAGGACACAATTAGAAATGTTAACAACCATACATGCACAAAATGAGTTTGGCTGTGTAAAAGTCAATTTGGTTTGTCATTCAAACTGAAAAAATACTCCATATATGCAACAACAGGATCATAGAAACTAGACCATGTCTGCTGCCCTAACTCCTCAACATATTCTTCTAGCAGCAAACTGTCAATGCAAACATCTATGGGTAGCCCTATTGTTTCTTGTTTTCAAGGAGGGAGAGTTTCCAAGAACCTTTTGGGATCTCAGAATTCATATGACTCAATTTTAACATCTATATACTCAATCTCCTTCTCAAAATTTTTAACCACTAACTCAAAGAAACCAGTTTTACCGTTAAGAGGAAACTTCAGAGATCTCAAACATTGAAGCACAGTAATGAAAAATACCTCATCTATTTCAATATCCACTAACTGATCTCTAAATACTTTTAAAACTTCACAAAACACTGGGTTTGCCACATTCCCTACCATCATCTTATTTTAGTACATGAACGGATCAGTGAGCGTTGGAATCTCTGGATTGAGTTGCAGTCACCAGGTGAATCTTTCAGCCTTCATATGTGTCTGATCACTGTCCACCATCAGTAACTAGATCTACAACTTGAATGATCTTTCCCAGAGAAGATCTATCACCTCGTTCCCCAGTAGTGGCACCAATATGTTAGCACTTAGAATGAACCTCAAGGCTGAGAAGAGGCAATTCTGAGGTAACCACAGACCAAGCTTTTGATCTAGCATCTAGCCCTGCCAGAATAGAGAGGGATCTCCTTTTACCAATTGAGGGTGGCTGAAATAAATGAATCTTAGGCTAGCTATGAAGAAGGAGGATTTGGTTGAAAATTGTGGGTCGAAAACAAGAAGAGAAGGGACCATTGGGCTATGGAATCGAGGCTAGTTTTTGCCAGCAAACTTGGGGAAAAGTAAGCACAATGTTCAGCCAGATTAAAGATATAATGAGAGAAGAAAAGAGGAAAACAACCGCTACCCTGTAGGCATCAATCAGGGGATGGATCTACAGTGGAAATTTTAGAAGAAAGACACGCATAGGGTTACTCAATAGAGCATCTAATAGAGGATGGATTCTGAAAAGATAACCACTACATTAAACAACATAATCATTGTCAAAGGAGCATCATGAGTGAATGGATTCCTAACACTTCCCTTAGAGAATTCTGTAAGGAAATTAGTAGAATAAACAAAGCATGGAAATTAATTTACAAGAAAAACATTCTGCACATTAAACACTGTGATGGATCCCAAATCTAAAGGGTAGAAACTGCTCTATCAAAAATAATATTCAGAAAAAGCTTGACATAGTCCAAAGCAGCTTTCCTCTGCTGAAACATTCAAACCCTTTACACTCTGAAATTCATGAAATATATACAATTAGCTCATCTTTGTACTAAGGGAGTTGAGCTCAACCATCTCCCTCAAGATAGAATTAGTTACATTAAATTTGGATCGAATTTATGAAAATAGGTGTCAAAGATGAACTCGTATCTCTTGAACCATAATACTTGTTACAAAAAGGGTTGTGGTTGACAAAAACGTCCTTGGGTTTCTCAAAATTACTTTCCATATGTTGCAAAATGGCGTCGCACTACAATGACTAAAACAGTTGCAAAATTTGTTTTGTTTTAATGTGTGTTTCAAATATCACTGTATATCTCCCACATAGTAACATATATGCATAAACTGAAGGAGGTTTTTGTTATTTGGTAGATTATTGACAAAAACCTCTTTCACTTTTGTAAAATTCATGTCCATTACTTCAGAAACGGATTTTGTAGTAAACTTGTCTCTGTGTGCAACATAATACTTCAAAACATGCATAACCAAGAATAAATCATTCATTTTGATCATATCTTCTGATCCAAGAATCGGTTTTTGGCGTGAAATATACTGTTGGAAATATATTTCTGAGCTACTTTAGATGAACATACTTAGGATATGATTTGCACTGAATCTCATGTGCAAAACATCTCTGAAAACTAGACATAGTAAGAGCCCATTTTGATCCCTGGCGACAGGCTATCAAGACTGGAACTAACATGAGCCATGGTATGTAGAATAGTACTCAAGAGTAGGTTTCTAATGATTTCTATCTTAACCTTTCCATTCATGGTTGTTTCTGAATCCAAGAAATGCCTCCTAATCAGTCTGCCAGTGCTCTCTCCTCGAGTATGAGCTCCAAAGAGTTGGATCCTGTCTCCTCTCCTAGATAGGTTAGTTATGAAATAGATGTCAGATACCTCCATTTCAAGTTCTTGATCTCTAATAATGAATATCTCATGACCAAAATCCCATAATCCTATGAGATACTCTAGCAACTCATTCTGAGCTCTGAGTCCTGGGGTCTGAAAGAACTTAAGCAATCCATAGTCCCTCAAAGCATTAATACATGTTGCGCTTTGAGTAGCTTGGTGGTCTTCTACCTCATGGCCTCTCTCTTTCCATTTAAGCACCATATTCATTGAAATTTCCTAGAAATAATCCATAAATAAAATTTAGAAGTCTTTCCATGGATTAAAATTTTGAAAAAACTGATTAAGACAGAGTATTCCTCGTTTTATTTTTCACTCTGCGCCCATCGTGACTATTCAAATTATTTTCGGGTTGGCAACGCGAGGTTGTTTTGGGCTATGGGGTGATCAGCGTGGATCTTATGACCAGACTCGCGCTAATCACCCTCGATAATAAAAATGAAAAAGCTCCTCTTAAACAGTGAAAACTTCTATGAAATGGCATAAAAATGGTATGAAAAACAAGAGAAAGGGAAGAACTCTTACTTGCAATTGATGGTTTGTGAAATGGTGTCCTGGATCAATCACACCATTTGCCTGAAGAATTGGAGAAAATAGGGTAAAAGGGACATTCCAAATTACCCAAAGTGAAATGGTAAAATGATTTTACTTTTTTTCTATTAATAAGTTTTCAAATTCATTTTTACCAATATCTGATTATTTTTCTCAACATTGGTGATGTGTGGTTCTCTTTGTGCAGTTACAAGATTTTTCAGTGGTAACAATGATTTTTTTTAACGATTCAATGAGTTTTGTTTTATCTCTTTTTAGAACTCATTAAAAATAAATGAAAAAGGAACCCTCATAGGGTCATCTTTAAGCTCTTTTTATTAGAAAAAATAGAAGAGAGAGCATAGTGATTACACATAACACAATCTCACTTAATACTTTTATTGATCATCATAGGTACAAATATATAAGACACAAATTACTGACTTCAACACATCTAGATCATCATTAAAACTCACACAGTGGAAACAATAACTTCTAGACTAACTCCTCGTAACTCCTAATGACAACTACACATGACATGGAAGCATTAATTCCAACACCCTCCCCTAATGCTGATTGGTCTTCATCAACACTCACATCCACTCTAGAATCTCACAAACTCTGCTCATTCTTCACCGCCATATCTTCAAGTTGTTACTTGACCTCCATTTAAAATGTAACCACCTCTGACCATCGTTGATGAACTTTGTAGGATCAAAAATATTGACAACTCGGCTCGTCGGGGCTTCCACGATAAGAATCGTCAAGTAATGAACCATCCTCTAGACCAACCACCATCTGTCAGATATTTCACTTTCGGTTATCCGTTAATTGATATGATGGAGTTCTAGATACTGAATGTGCTCAAGATTTGAACAAAAAAATTGACCTTATAAAAGAATTTATGTTTCAAACACCGAGGCTTCCAGTTTAAGAATCACCAACCATTTTTATAACCAAAATTACTGACACACAAGACTTGATGTTTCAGAAACTGGGTATTCTAGTTTAAGAACCATCAATCCTTTTTATAACAAAAAAACACACAAATTCCAACATGATCTCTCATGATTTTTTTTTTTTTTTACACAACACCCAAACCCAAAACAAAATAAAATAATTATCAAATATACCAATCTTCCTTCAACAATCTGACAATGGTAATACTTTTAAAATTATGATTCATAATTAACAATCTCACTCATGGTTGGGGGCCTCGTTGATGTGGAGAAAGTTGTGTTGGAAGATATTCCTTAGGTGGTCAACTCTGGCTGTGGTAGTCTGAAAGTTGGCCAGATCTAGTTCTGGTAGCGGCACTATAGATTCATTGTGTACTGGAGGTCATCATGCTAGAGAAGAGGAACTGCGAGAGAATTCAATGTAGGAAGACAATGATGATTGAAGGAGCCTTTGATTTAGATTTCTCTCTTTTTCTTCTTTCAGATCTGAGATAAGTGAATCTGATTTTTCTCCCACACTACCAACAACAACTTGACTTGCACTGCAATTTAGCTTGCAACACAAGGAATCGTTGTCTATTACACCCTCAAGTTGTCTACTGCTCATAAAATACCCATTGTATGGTACAGAGATTCATGAGGCACATTCACAACAACCTTTTGTCTTGCTTTCATGTATCTCAATAGCAGGCACTTTTTCCAGTGGCTTTCATGGGTGGAGACTTTCTCACCGAATCACCATTCAAAACATTTCTTCTGAGCAATGATGGGAAATCTCAACTCATACTCTTGCTCTCATATTTCAACGGATCTGTTGTGGAAAAAATTCCCAACATAGATCTATTTCTCCAGAGTCTTGAACTGAGCTCTAGATTCCACGCTACAAAACTTCACACCACTTAAATTACAGATAATGAGAAATTTAATAGCATTATTTCACATGGATGGCACTACTCTGATACATAGACCTACCCAGAAAACAAATTCATGTGTTTGGATCTCACACCCGACAACTTATGCAGCATTGGAGATAATTCATACACCCGGTTCTCACACTCGATGACTTGTGCAACATTGGAAATAATTCATTCGCTTATATCTCATACTCACGACTTATGGAGCATTGGAAATAATGGAATTTGAGAATATAAAAATATCTCTATCGCTCAAATTTCAAATTACACAATGACCAAAATGAGAGATACACCATGCCACACCAGTCGACATTAATGCTAATAGAAATGAGGCATTGATTGGCAAACAAATTTGCACAATTAATTAAGTTTTACTAATCTCAGCTTGGCTTTGATACCATATTAGAAAAAATAGAAGAGAGAGTAGAGCGATTACGCACAACACAATCTCACTTAATAATTTTATTGATCATCATAGGTACAAATATATAAGACACAAATTACTGACTTCCACACAACTATATCATCATTACAACTAACACATTCGAAACAAGAACTTCTAGACTAAGTCCTCATAACTCCTAATGATAACTACACATGACATGGAAGCATTAATTCCAACACCCTCCCTTAATGCTTACATGGACAACATTGAAAACACATATTAAAACAACAATATGATATATGTCTAACTGGTCTTCATCATCACTCACACTTTTCTGACTCTTGAAAGATGAAAAGATCGTCGAGTACTTGTCTTTTCGAACTTGTTAGATTAAATGAATTTACGTTGTCTCAGTATACATTTACCCCATTTTCTGGTTGGGATTAACTATTTACGAAAAAGGAACACCTTGGTCAACATGGTCAAGAGGTTCTCTCAAATATTATTCTCTACCTTTTCAGGTTTGAGCAACAACTTATGAAAAGGGACCTGATGGAGTTTTTATTTTTTCAAACTCTCTAAATATGAAAAAGACACTGAGTTACTCTTCCATCAGATTTGTAAAAAATTAAATGACGAAAGACTTGTCACCATGACGAGACCAAGTTTTTCCTTCCTAGGACTCGTAAAACTTACTAAGATGGGTTAATTCAAAGAATGAACTTATACAACAAGCATATTCTATCACCTTCAAGATTTTGATTAAAAATAATTGGGGTATTTACAAGAAATAGTTGGGAAAAAGTGAAAGTGAAACATCTCTTGTATAGGAAACATGTTGCTCTTGAACATGACATTCATCTGTTTCTCATGTCAATTTTGGGATATCCTCACTCAGTCACTTGTCCTTCTAGGTTTGGGTGATCCACTTTTCCCCTCATCTGAATATTCCACTTCATCATCATGACCCTTCGTCTTATGTTTAGTCAAATTTTTCCACACTCCGAAGTTGTGTTGCTAATATGTTCAAGAGAATTACTATCTACAGTTTATTATCTATACATTGTCTGACCTTTTTCCACTGTCCTAGATCATACTCATTTATTCCACTTTATTCCTTGTTTCATGTCAATGATGAGGGAATCATTATGGCCCTCCTTCGATGGGTCATTTCCTATCGAATTCAACTCATCATCTAGGAAAATGACTTAGAAACTCCCTTTCATTACCTTAGAGCTTGCATGCATTAATGGCATGTTCTTCACTGTTGGGCTCGGGATCCAACAAGGCAAGTTTTGGGGCTTAAAGCCTAAGTTTTGCATAATTCCGATGTAAAGACTCCGCGAATTGTGGGCATAGAGCGCGAAGTTGTAATTGATTCATAGGGTTGTCCACCCTTACTTTTGTAATGTAATGTCGGCTTGAGAATTATACCCATGGTCCATGGACCATGGGATTATATAAATATAGTGAGGCTCTAAGTTGTAGAGACAGCTAAGTAGAGAGATCCATGTAAGATCTAATGATGAAGAATTGAGTCTTGGTGGAAGTGTAAAGTCATGTTTGGGTCATACGGTAGGATAAGGCTCTGCAACTGAGTGCGCAGAGGCCTAGTAGTCTGCAGTTGAGTGCACAGGGTGAATCGAGTCTGTAACTATTGGAGAAAATAATAAAGAGAAGTTTCTTATCATTATATGTGTCTTTTTTCCTATTTTACGCATTATATTGGGTATGAATTGCAAGTTTACTATCTATTTGTTGCACTAACTTATATGAATGTGTTGAATAAATGAATATAAGATAAGCATCTGTTTACGCGAAGTTAATTGATAGTTATAAGAAGATAAGCAAGATCCACAGTGTAACTTAGGGAAAGAGCACAAATCGTTGCCTTTGCAGGGCGAAATCACCTCAGCCCCTAATTAGGGTTGTGCGAAGGCAAGTATAACAGACCGCAAAGGCCTCACAGGTCAAGAAAGTGCGCAAAGTAACCTATGTGAAGGTATTTATAATAGTACTAAACTGACCCCTCAGACATCTCAACAGTGCGGAAAATTGGTTCCAGAATCCCCCCATACTATTTCAGGTGAGACCTCAGTCTGCGCTCTACGAGCTGTTGCTAAAAGGGCCAGTAGTACAGGGATTTGTTTGGCTAATTAACTCTGAACCTGGGTCAGGCCCCATCAAGCCAACAAATGGTTTCATTTCCGGGACCAAAATCTGCATAGAGATGTTTGATGTCACATCACTGGAATCCAACTAAGAAGGAGATTGAAGGGTGGTTGGACAGGAAAATTCATGATTTCGCAGTGAAGGAGAATAAGAATCCGCGACTATTGAAGGAAGAGTGGTTAGAATGCTACCTGTACACAAAGATTCATGAAATTTTCTTCACATCTTTTCCTACTGAGCTATATGAGTGGATCGTGAAGCTAGCAGATAGCCAAGGAAGGTGGAAGCTCAATGGACCTATTGTGTGGACCCTAGAGTTGGTGCACAGATTGGAAGCATCAGAGGATAAGATTGTGCACGTTGTTGATCACTGGCTCGACCAGATTATGGGAGGATTCATTACTGAGTTCGCGGTAGATACTTCGGTCAACCATAGAAAGGCGGAGCAGTGCTTTCTCAAGGGACCATGAGGTAAGTACGTAAAGTATCTAAACACTTAGATTAAAATGCTATTGTGCAAAAAGAGGATTATGTAGCTACATTAATTTTTGGGGCTACGTGAAGTGGGAGAATTTATAGAAAAGAAGTGTGGGACTAGAGACTAGCCCCTTGATTTCACCTTCGTGAGGGGATGAGGAAGAGCTCGCGAAGGTATCTTTGTGAAATTTGATCCATTTGATAAGGTAGAGGATTCCATGCATAGCACCTGCACTCACACCACTGCCAGTTTCATCGTCATCACCTTCATCTTCACCCTAACACCTACACCACCACCGTGTTTTAAGATGGAAAGCTCAATAAAGTCGCCTGTGTTCAAGGGAGTAGGAAATGAAGATTCAGACCAGTTTTGGTTCATTGTAAAAGCCGTATGGGAAGCGCATGAAGTTATAGATGATAATATCAAGAAATTGACATTGGTTAGCACTCTGCAGGATCACGCGCTGACTTGGTACATCAAGCACTCAAGTGATAATCTAAATGTGGGAATCACGGTTATCCAAGCTGCACTAACTAGGGAATTTAGCAGGCCAAAGTCAAAAGCACAGTGGATCATTGGGTTCAAATAAATCATGATGCTACCAGGTGAGACTCCTTTGGAGTTGGATCAGAGGCTGAAGTGAATGATTCGCGAAGCTAACATGACTCTGACGAATGGACAGCACCGCGAATGGTTTGTAGCATCACTATCGCCACATTTGAGGAACGTGCTATCACAGCAAAGGTTAACAACTCAGGCAAAGGCTTTAGAGATTGCAATGAGGCTACATGAGACCCCAATACAGGATCTTAACTTGGGATTTCAGCAGATCCATGTGCATTTGAAAAACTTATGCCTCGAGATGCAGAGTCTAAAACAGGATAGAATAGTCCGACCAGAAGCACACGAAGAGGTGTGGTCTGTGAAATGCAAAGGTCAAGGACGTGATAAATACCATTTCCTGGTATTTTCAAATTACCTCGCGGGAGGGGGACCGATGCCATTAAGACTGGAAGCACAAGCAGGACTGAGGGTGGTGCCTGCTCTATGGTGCATGATTTGTCAAATAGGAGGAAAGCATGCTACAAACCATTGCCATTTGTTGCAAAAGTACATGTAGAACTCACAACAGTTGTTCTATAATTTCTGTAGATCGGTGGGACATGATGAGATCACATGTAGAAGTTATGAGCTAATGATGGATAGAACTCCCACCTATAGGGTTCAAGCCAAAACACGATCCCTAGACCAAGGAGCTGTGATGGCGTGAACCAGATTCCAGGGGTGCGGACAAGGCTGAGGCGGGGGAGGACCTGGGAGAGGTCGTGGACAACTCATATTCTACAATTGCAGAGGGCCTGGACATTATGCTCATGATTGTACAAATCCGACGCATCCATCATGTCTATACTGTACCTTGTTTGATCATGAGATGGAGGATTGTCCTACGTTGATAGCTAGGCTACACGACAAGGGAGCACTAACACCTCCCTCGACTTAGAACCTGCAAATGACGAGGTTTGAGCCACGTGACAATGATCCAAATGTGAATATTGTGCTTCGAAGTGGAATTATGATGGGGGATGATAAAGGAAAATAACCCGAAGAAAGTACTTGGGTTTGCAAAGCTCCGGCGAAAGAAGCGGAGTTTGATTTGGAGCGCGCTCAAGAAAATTTATGGAAGCTAAGAAGAGCTTCGCTGATGTCAACACTTCAGGAAGCATAGATCAGAGCTAGAAATGGACCCATCGATGATCACAATATTCTTGGAAACATGCATGAAGCTACTGCGTGATAGTAAGGCTGTAAAGGGATTACAAGAACTCATTAACAGATGCACGAGGACCACACAAGGAGAACCGTGCGTAGTCCAAAACATTGGAAAACAGAAGACAAGAATAAGAAGAGAAATGTGGTTAACCGTGCAAATTGGAGAATATGAGATGGACCAAGTAATTTTGGATTTAGGGTTAGATGCAAACGTTCTGCCGAAGCAGACATGGGAGCACATGGGGAGGCCTGTGCTGCAGTGGTCTCCTATTTAGTTGCGCATGGCGAACCAACAGAGGATAATACCCCTGGGGTGACTGCAGAGAATCACTATGGATATTGAGGGAGCGAGTGCACTAGAATACATTGAAGTGGTAGAGATTGTTGATGACAACAATCCCTACCCTGCGCTCTTAGGAATTGATTGAGCCATTGACATGAATGGGGTGATTATTCTCAAAAAGCGTAAGATGATTTTTGAAAAGAAGTCTCTACACGTAGTAATAGCATTGGACCTTGCTGAGGGACCACGCTACACTGAGCCAGTGTGTGACTATGAAAGTGACGATGATTTGGACTACATCTACAAGATAATTGCGTGAGAGTAAGACTAGGTAAATCCCACCGCAGATAGATGAATTTCATGTGAGCACGAAAGATCTTGTACTTTAGATTTGGATGAGGAGATAGAGCGATGGCAGAACTAGTTACATGAGGTAACCACATTGAACTGTAACATGATGACAAGATCGTTGCATTACTTATCAATGGAAATGTGAGATTTACCTACTTACGATGGATTAGGAGAGGTAGATGCTTTCCTGGACCAATTTGAGAGGGAGGTGTAAAAAAAACAATGATTTGAAGCTTGAATTGGGCACTGCACACTACGACCGCGAGGTGGTGGGGTACACACAAAGGAAACTTTGATGGTTGACATGCCTGTTGGAGAATGATGTGCACATGGTTTTGGAACACTATAGGGTGGTCGACGGGTCGATACAATGATCGGGATAGTCTGCACACACATCTGTCCAAGTGGGTATAGGCCTATGATAAACAACCTGTGCTGATGCACATGAACTTCGCAATGGGAAGTACGATCAATAAGCATGTGTTGGGGGCGCAAATGTGCAACTGGATCCTCAAATTGGAATGACAAAATGTGGAAAGACGAGTGCACAGAAGGTTATACAGATGGGAGCCTTTATTAAAGTATGTGAAGGACTAAACAAGGTATGTAATGTGCAGCAAAGTGATTGGGACTTGTGCGTACCAGTCTCATGGGCTTATAGGGTGACATGCAAGAAACTGAAGGGACAAATGCCATCTAGACTGGTTTATGAAGCAAACGCTGGAGTATTGATGAAATATATCATGCCTAGACTGTGCATAATAGCGCCCGTAGATACGACAAGTTGCGGGACCTTGAAAGAAGGGATTGCGTAGATTGAAGAAGAAGAACACTTGGGACCTAATGAAGAGATCTAGTGGGGTAATCTTAGGCTCCAAGAACTCTTGAATGAAAAAGCTTGTTTGAGGGAGAAAAGCACCATGGCAGAAGAAGAAGTCAAGAAGATGGAGGGAGGAATGAAAAGGGATTTTCTTGATAAAAGAATTGTGGTGATAAAATGGGATGTGCACGATTGCATTGATAAATTGGAAGACTACCACCAAGAGTTGACCAGTTTGATGCCTTGGTGTTACAGGGAAAAGTGTCTATGCAGAACTACTAATCCCACTAAGGCTGGTAGCTACCTTAGGAACAAACAAAGTAAAACTACTTTTGTTTTCCTTTATGAAAGATAGATGAGAGAAGAATTAAGGAGACCAACCTCTGTCTTGTGCTTGGTTCCTTGCTCGATTCCTCTCTCTTCTGATAGTCCTTTGCTACTTGCTTTCTTGTATACCCAGCTTCACAGAGTACCTGTAGAATCAAAGCAGAATAACACTATATGAGAACATGGATCTATTATCATAAACAATCTAGGATCAGATGTAAATTGACCATACAAATGCATAAAACATAAATCACACAAGAGTATGGAGGAAAACTTGAATAGCTTTATTGATAATCAAGAAAGAGCCAAGAGAGTTACAACCAATCATTCTGACACAGCATCATCCTCTCAGCAAGTGAGCCCTCCTTCACCTCATGAAAAGCTTAGATCACCCAACACTATGATGTTGCCTTAAGAAACCAACAGCAATTCCTTACAAGATGCAAAATTCCAGCCTCTAGTGTTATAGACATTTTTGTGCCTTACAGATATAAGCATGAAATGTCCATAAACCAAGGGATCCTAAGTCCCTAAAAGTGTTGTTCCTACCCTTAGAGGAACAAGGTCAACCAATTACAGCTTCTACCAGAAGTTCTCCACCAGAAACTGCTCAGAATCAGTCAAATCAGGTTCATTTCAGCTGCTCCACTAGCCAGCTGCGTTGCATAGCACCCCAGTACACTAGCTAGGTGCGTTGCAACGCACCTAAATGCACTACCAGGGTGCGCTGAGCCGGAAATGACAAATGGCAGTGTCATTCCACGAGGTGGACAGACAATGGAACCTTCCAGAATCTTCCCCCAATGACACTTGCCTCACTGAGTTCGACCAAGGATGAGTAAGAGGCTCTCAGTCTCCAAGTGGAAGCAAGAACTAACAGAGAGAAGCCACAAGTCAAATCATAAGCTGACTCATTCTCTTTGCATACATCTGTATATGGATCCCTCATCCTAGAGATCCAGAGGCTAGAATTTTGTACTTTGCAGAGAATTGCTGTTGGTTTTGAGATAGAGATCAGTGCATTGGGTGATTTATGCTTTGTTGGAGGTGAAGAGGGGATTCCTTTGCTGGGGGGTTGATGCTGGATCAGGAATCATCGGTTGTAATTCCCCCTGGACCTTCTTGTTATATCAATAAAACTATTTGAGTTTCTCCTACATGCTTGTGTATCAATGATGTTTTGTTATATTTGCATGTTTAGCTTAAATCTGATCCTAAGCTATTTATGAATGTAAATCCATGTCTTTGTGTAGTTTTCCTCTTCTGTGATCTTGCAGGAACCTGGTGAAGCTGGGCAAGTAAAGGAGCAGGTAGCTGGAAGCTGTCAAAGAGGAGAGAGATTGGATCAAAGGACTAGCGCAAGACACAGGTTAGTTCATCCTATTCCTCTTCATTTACAGTTCATAAAGAAGAATATGAAAGTAGTTTTCCTTGTTTGTTGCTAAGGCACTGTCACACCTTCGTGGGATAGGGGCATTCTGAGTAGACACTTTTCCCAACAAAAAAATGGCGACTCCACTGGGGATCGTGTCTAGTTAGTTTGTTTGTGTTTCTCTTGTTGTTTGTTTCATAAACACAGAAGTAGCAATCGAACTGCATTTGCCATTATCAAATGCAAAGTAGACACCTGCTACTTCAATCCACTCACTGGATTTGTTTATGATTTGAATAGCTGATTCACAAATGATCTGATTACGCTTTGTGATAGGTCTTAGTCCTCCTTTAAATCATCCCTCTGATTGTACCTTACTGATTGCTTTTACTCGGCCAAAAACCATAGATTAAACTGCAAACCGTGACCCAGAACCCCGATAGAAGTCTCGTTTCTGCCCCAGTGCAGGCTCTGTGAAGAGGTTCTGCATTTCAAAGCAGGTCCTGGGAGGGCTACCTGCGCTGCAATTCAGTTTCTCTGTGCAACAAGTGCGCTGATCATCCTTTGCCCTGTGCAGCTGAGGTTCTTTGCTTCATTTTGTCCAGTTTTGTCTCTAATTTTTGCAGCCTGTGATCAATGTGTGTACCTGTCTGAAAACTCCTTTTCTTTGCCTTAATTCCGCCTCCTTTGTACAAAAAGGTTGTAGATGTTCTTTGTGTGTTTGTTACATCATTTACAGTTTTCCATTGAAAGAGTAAAATAGTCATACTGTCGTCCTTGGATTTAGATCTGTCGTAAGTGTCGATTTTGATCTTAGGAGAAAGTTTGTTTGCTGTTGACAGTTGATTATACTTTTACTTTTACCTTTGGTTTGAATTTGTCACTTTCTAGTGTCAAAACAAGTGTTTATTTCAAAATCATAAAGTGTCGTAATCTTCTCTACCTTTTGATTTCAAAAAGAAGCTTGTTTGTGTTTTTCACTTGAAAGCAAATTCAGATTTGTACATCAACTTTCTTTTTAGGCATCAATATTAAGAAAGTGAAAACAAATACATGCATATGTGCATTTGCATATTGATAGTTTGTATGGCTTGATTTAGGAAAAGTGCATTTACAGTGTGCTCTTTGCTCTTTGAGAAAAGATTGTGTCTTTCTTTTCCCCTTGTAGCTAGGATTTTCATTGTTGAAAAGAGATAAAAGATTTGCTTATCATCTTTAGATTGCATTTAGGAATTACATCTACATCTCATGGTGAACCCAAAAGGAAAACTTCTAAGAAAGATCAACTTAAAATAAATTGAATGAATCTAACAACGCATTGGAACTTAACACACAACATAGAGGTCTAGGCTAGAGACGTGTTCCGGCGTCGTAAAGCCTGGTAACTGTTGTCCTCACTGATGGTTGGGTGATTCCTCCACTGTGAGACGATAAGTGCCAGTACGGACTTGTGCTCCCACGTACCATCGAGTATATATTGGGAGACCCCTATAGGCTTAAAACCTTTTATCCATAGGAAGCCGTGTCGGCCGCCCTACTGATCGCAATGCACCGAACACAGCATTCGGGAAGATTGACTGCCGTACCGTAAAACGTATTCTGCAGTTTTGTGATTGGTTTGGTACTCCCTCTACCTAGATCTCCAGAGCAGTCCCTTTCGTTCCTTTTCAGACTCCTTAACGGAAAAGGTCCATCTGAGCACTTGTCACTTCAGGCTCATTAAAAATCGAAGGAGACTAGAGTCATCTTTTATTTTTTCTCGACTCTTTAAAATTGAAAAAACAAGTTGTGTCCAAGCGTCTTAAAATTTATTTTAAATGGAATATCCATGCCCTTTTCCTACGTTGATCTTAGGTTGAGAAAATGGAGTCTACCAACCAAGGAATTCCCCTTGGTGGAAATCTGTTATAGACATTTTTGTGCCTTACAGCATGAAGCATGAAATGTACATAATCTAAGGGATCCAAAGTCCCTAAACATGTTTTTCCTACCCCTAGAGGAACAAGGTCAGCAAACCACAGCACTGAATAAAAGTTCTCCACCTGAAAACACTCAAAAACAAGGCAATTCTGGATCATGTCAACTGCTCCACTGAGCATCTGCGCTGAATGTCAACTGCTCCACTGTCTACCTGCGTTGAATGTCAACTGCAAAGAAGGCTACCTGTGCTGGGCGAGTTTGGACATGTGGCACAGTCATTCCTCAAGGTGTCAATGCCTAGGAAGCTTCCAAAATGACACTTGGATCAGTGAATTCGACTGGTGATGAGTAAGAGGTTCTAGATCTCCAAGTGGAAGCAAGAACCTCCAAGTGGACTCAAGAACTGAAGAATAACTGAAGTGAGAGAGGACACTAGTCAGCTTCATACTAGCCTCAAGCTGACTCATCCTTTCTCCAAAACTCCTATATATAGATCTCTCTCATGAGGTCTAGGGAGGCTGGAATCTTGTGAATGTAAAGAATTGCTGTTGGTTTGAGTTTAGAACTATTGGTGATTTGCTTTGAAGGAGGTGAAGAGGAGATTTCTTTCTGCTGGGAAGGTGATGCTGGATTGGGCCTTTTATGGTTGTATCACTTCCTGAACCTTACTTCTTCCATTAATAAAGCATTTGAGGTTCTTCTATATGCATGTGTCTCAATGGTGTGTTGTTATACTTGTGTATTTGATTTATTCTAATCCTTGAATCAATTATGAATGTATGCTTCTTGTAGTTTCCCTCTCTTGCCATTTTGCAGGATCTTGGTGTAGCTGGGCCAGTGAAAGAGCAAGGAGCTGGGGGCAAGTAGCAAGGAGAGAAGATTGGATCAACCATTAGCGAAAGACATCGGTTAGTGGATCTCTTTCTCCCCTCTTTTACATCTCATAAAGAAGTAATCTTAGATAGCTTTGCTTTGATTGTTGCTAAGGAACTATCACCCTTAGAGTGGGATAGGGTCATTCCGTATTGGATACTTTTCCCAACAACAAATTGGCGACTCCACTGGGGATCGTATCTTGTTGGTTGTTTGTGTTTTTGCTATTCATTTCCTAAACACAGGGAGTACCGAATCGAACTGCATTTGGATCTTTCAAATGCAAAGTAGAGGGTAGCTACTCTAGCTCAGTTTCTGGGCATGTTTATGATTTGAAGAGCTGATCCACAAGGACTCTGAACAACTCTTAGTAATAGCTTTTCATCCTCCTTTTCATCCTTTAGTGTGTACTTGATTGATAGCTTTGATTTGGCCAAAAACTGTTGATTTTTGAGCAATCTGTGACCCAGAACCCGGGAGAAATGAGAGTTTCTCTCTTCATTGCAGGCACTGTGAAGGCAGTCTGCATTTCATCGCAAGTCCCGAAGGGGCTACCTGCGCTGAATTTCAAACTGACAGTGTTCTACCTGTGCTGAACCAGTTAGGCCTTGTGCAACTGGGGTTCCCTGCTTTCTGTTGCCCTGTTTTCATCCTTGTTTTTGCAGCTTGTTATCAGTCAATGTACCTATCTGAAACCACCTTTCTTTGCCACTATTCCGCCTCGGTTGTATAAAGAAACTGTATTTGTTCTTTGTGTATTTCTTACATCATTTGCAGTTTCCCATAACGAAAGTGAACTAGTCTTGCTGTGGCCTCTTAGATCTAGACCTGTGATAAGTGTCGTTCTGATCTTAAGAGTTAGTTTGTTTGCTGTTCATAGCTGATTGAGCTTTTGCTTTCATCATATGGTTTGAATTTATGTATTTCTAGTGTTGAAACAAGTAAATCTTAAGGTGTCTTTTGATTTTGGACAAAAACTTGTTTGCTCTCACTTGAAATTGAATTCAAAATTATACAACAGCTTTCTTTTTGTAGTACACCAACATTAAGAAAGAGAAAATAAATACCTGCATTGTGCATTTTGCATTTGATAAGTTTGCATGTGGATTTAGGAAAAAGTGCATTAGTGTGTGCTCTATGATCTGTGTGAAAAGATGATGTCTGTCTTTTCCCTCAGTAGTTAAGATTTTCATAAGTTGAAAAGATTGAAAAAGCTTGCTTCTCATCTTTAGACTGCATTTAGGAATTTGTATCATACATCTCGTGGTGAACCTTGAAAGGCAAACTTTAAAAAGATCAACCTAAAATAAACTGAATGAACCTAACAACGCTTTGAAACATAATGCAAACACATAGAGGTATAAGCTAGAGACGCGTTCCGGCGTCGTTAAACATAGTGACTGTCGATATCGAAGAAGGTGGGTGATTCCTCCTGAAAGTCGGTGGCGCTAATACGGATTGTGCTCCCACGTACCGTCGCGTATATATTGGGAGACCCCTATAGGCATATATCTTTTATCCTTAGGAAGCCATGTCGGCCGCCTTACTGATCGCAATGCAGTGAACACAGCATTCACAAAGATCGACCACCCATACCGTAAAACGTATTCTGTGGTTTTGTGAAAAGTTTGGCACACCCTCTGCCTAGATCTCCAGAGCAGTTTCTTTTGGCCTTTTTCAAACTCTATAACTGAAAAAGTCCATCCGAGCATTTGTCACTTCGGGCTCGTTAAAACATCGAAGGAGACTAGAGTCATCTTTAGCTTTTTCTCGACTCTTTAAAACTGAAAAAGCAAGTTGTGTCTAAAAGCGTCTAATAAAATTCATTCAGTTCGGAAACACAAATTTCCCCTTTTAATATTTTGGTTGATCGAGTAATCCGCAATCGTGGAAGAAAGTCAATTGAAACCCGTCGTTCGCGGAGGCTTACGATTCAACCGTCTTTGTCTCCAGAATCGAAAACAGTACGGACAAAGCGAACTCGTTTAACCGGTTCAAAATCTCCTATCAAAGTTAGAACAAGTGTTCCAACTACATCTGAGGTTCCGGTTACTCCAAACATTTCTGGAAACCCTGCCTCTATAGAAGAAGTTCAACAGCCACAGAAGGACAGTAAAACTGATCCTAGTCTGGGGGCAAATACTTGTATAACTGAACCAGTTCCATCTGTAACCGGTCCAGAGAGTTTTGTTCCTCAAACAACTGTCGCTGTCGAAACAACCACTTCTTCGGCACCAGAAATATTTTACGGACCTGACGGTCTTCCTCTTCCACTGGGTTTGATTGCGATAGAGGAAATTGCAGAGGATCTGCAAGCAAGTACTCCAACCCATTTTGGAGTCGGGGTCACTCTATTTCCTTCATCAGAAGTTAGTCCACCACAAGTGGAGGTTCCTGTAGAATCACTAGGCAATCTATTGGATAGACTTATTATGCTGGTATGCAAAGGCCCACTGCTCAAGCGATTCCATCGTACCCTAGTTACACTTCGCCTAACCTGAATCAATAGTTACCATTCGTGGCAACTTTAGAGTTACCCGATTTACACCGGTTAACCAACGATTCGATTGCTTATGCCCCTTGGTGGCCAGCGATTCCTCACAAACTTCCATCTGACATTCCTAAATTCAATGGAAATCTAGGTGAAGACCCATCGAATCACCTGATGACTTTCCATCTGTGGTGTTCGTCGAACACCCTGAACGATGATTCGATAAGGCTTCGCCTTTTTCAGAGGACATTGACAGGTCCAGCGGCTAAATGGTATATTGAATTACCTAGAGCCTCTTTCGACAATTTTAGCTCCCTAGCCACGACTTTCTTAACCCATTTTCAATTACCGATAAGGTATGAAACGGGAACAGAGATATTAACCAACTTCAAGCAGACAACTGCCACTCATATATCTGATCATATACACGAGTGGCGTCGTTGTCGTAGAATGGTGAAAACATATGTTCCTGATCAGTTGTTAGCTGAATGGTTTATAAAGTCCTTACTTCCTGCTATAACGGAAGATGTGGCAAAGGGGGGGGTCGTAACAGAGGAGCAAGTTATCGCTCGTGCACAGTATCTGGACTTAGTTTATACTCAGTCCGGCATGCTCTACGACAAAATACCTGATGCCCCTAGACCGGAATTTTCAATTCCTCCCCCTCCAAAATCCAATAGTGACACTCATGCCGGTGATGGCGTGATTGGCATGGCAAACGCGAAATCGATAAAGGCTTCGTCTAAGATAGCCCGTAAGAATTCGGATCAAAATGCAAAAGAAGAGATTCTTGCTTCGGAAGTAAATGCCGTATCAGCAGATAAAGGCAAAGAAACCAATCAACCAGGAAGCAAGAATAAGCAAAACAAGGGGAAGAAGAAGAAACAGGGTGAATCATCTCCTGGAAAAAATTCTTCAAACCCTCCTAGGAAAGGGAAACCCAAAAATCCATGCATGATATGTGACGAGGATCATTGGACAGCCGATTGTCCGTACAAAGCTGAGTTAAAGAGGTTCTTTAAAAGCTCCCAAACCTCAGCTGTGTTAACTGATCCATTTCCCAACCTAGGTCAAAATATGGTTGATAGTGGAAATGCTTCCCCGTCTCAAGTGCTTATGTTGTCGGTTTCAAAACAGCAGGATGATGCTTTGATTTCGACAAGGAACAGAGATTACGGGAATCCTCAGCTGTCGAACGACAAAGGTAAAGATCAACCAAGTAGTTCGACAACAACTTCGACAGAAGTTGTACCGCCCATCATTCCTGAATTAACAATAAAACTGCCAAAGGGAGTAGTACACAAGTCGACGTTTAATCCTCGCGCCAGGGCGGCGCAGCATTATAACATAGTGGAAGATTTGGCCCAATCGCCATCCGCTATGTCGACTCTTGAAGTATTACAAAATTGTCCATCCCAAAGGCAGGCGTTGTTATCAGCAATTGGTGGGGTTGATCCTAAGGATTCCAATCTTGTATCCTTTGATCACAAGGGATACGATCCTCAGTTACCAGCTCAACTAGCTTTCCTTATTCAAGTGAAAGCCCTCAACAAAACTGTTCACAGAACAATTATTGATGAGGGAGCATCAACATGTATTATGTCGATGAGTTGCTGGAAAACTTTAGGATCTCCAACCTTGTCGCGATCTTCGACGACATTAAAAGCTTTCGACGGAAGGACTTATACCCCATATGGTATCCTTAATAACTTGAAAGTTGAACTGGGAGGAAAAACAATAGAAATTGATGTTGAGGTCATCGATGGAAATCTCGACTACAACATCCTACTGGGTAGACCATGGATTTATGCCATGGCAGCTGTTGTGTCTACTTTTTTAGGAAGATCGCATTCCGGTTTGAAGGAGGGATTACGGTCGTCGACCAACAGAACTTCCTCCCTAATAGTTCACAAGTTATAGGAAGCATTCCCATGATCCATGAGAGCAACCATTCGCTTCAAGATATCGGAGTAGGATTATTGAAAGACCCCACATTGATGGGAACTTTCGCGCTACCACCTCCTATTTACATAGGAAATATACCGTTTGTAGCAACCTGCAACATGATATCTTCCACGAAGGTCGCAGAAGACAAGGTCGACATGGATCAAGCAATTGTTTTGCCCCCAAGCCCTTTAGAAATATTGTAGCAATCAATGTTTCAAGCTTGGGAGGCGAACCCAAATCAACATTCGTCGAGCGTTTGGGTAGATAGGTCTAGAGAATATGGTACCCCATTAGATCCTTGGTCGAAAGTACATGGGATCGAAGAAGGAATCTTACACTCAATGTTGATTGAGGGGGCACCATGGAATGATCACCACCATCGTTCCCTTCTTCCTGAATATGAAGAAGATACTCAATGTGACCTTTATCACCCTTCAGTTTTTGAATTCCTAACAAATACTGTAAATACGGTGGATTTCGAGCGAAACTTATCCAATATTGAAGAGACTATAGCCATAAATATCTCGACTAAAACAAATGTTGTAGAGAATATTCATGTAGGAAAAGGTTGTTCCCCTTCAAAACTGGAAATATATAACGCTCTTTTTCGCGAATTTAGCGATGTCTTTGCTTGGTCATATGATGAAATGCCAGGCATTGACTCGAGTATCGTTGAACATGAAATTAAAATGTATCCTGATGTCAAACCAGTAAGACAACGGCTTCGGCAGGTGCACCCCAAAAAAGCCGCTGCCATTAAAGCAGAAGTTGAAAAACTTCTCCACGCTGGATTCATCTACCCGGTTCCTCTAACCGATTGGGTATCGAATATTGTCCCTGTTATGAAGAAACAAGGGACGATTAGAGTGTGTGGGGCACATTCGCTTATCGAAAATTACCCTTTGGTTTAAAGAACGCAGGGGTGACGTTTCAGAGGGCAATGAATTATGCCTTCCATGACATCAAGAACATTGTTCAACCTTATCTCGACGACCTTCTGGCTCATTCGCGAAAGCGGACTGATCATCCGCAGCATTTAAGAGCGATATTTCTACATTGCCGGCACTACAAGATAAGACTCAATCCACACAAATGTGTGTTTTGCGTCGGTTCTGGTCGTTTAATTGGCTTTGTAGTCTCTAAGAATGGGATTCGTCTCGACCCCTGCAAGGTTCAAGCAATCATTAATTTGCCTCCACCTTCAAATTTGCTTCAGATTCAGAAACTCCAAGGGAAAGCAAACTTTCTGAGGAGGTTCATTCCAAATTATGCAGAACTTGCTAAAGGTTATACTCGTCTTTTGAAAAAGGATGTACCTTTCGTCTGGGACCAGGTGGCGCAAGCTTCCTTTGATGCTCTGAAAGATTCTCTAGTAAAAGCATCATTAATGTACGCCCCGGACTATCAAAGAGATTTTAACCTGTATCTGGCTGTAGCGGATACGACCATTGCGATGGTTTTAGTTCAAGAAGTCGATGGAATTGAACATCCTATATATTATTTAAGTAAAAAATTAAATGATACAGAAAGTAAATATTCTTATGTTGAAAAACTAGTGCTTGCAGCTGTTCAAGCGATTTAAAGGTTTTGACATTACGTCCTCTTTCGGAAAACTACCATCTTGTCAGATTGCAACCCCATGACTTATATACTGTCGCGACAGTTGCTGGGGGGCAAATATTCAAAATGGATAGCGATCCTTCAAGAGTTTGATCTGGAATTTGTAAAATCCAAATCAAAGAAAGCTCTAGTTTTCGCAGAATTATTGTGTGATCTCCCATCGTCGTCCAACGATGAAACATCAGAAGAGTCAATCGTGGATGAAAGTTTGTTTCTGATATCTACAAGCGATGAGTGGTATGGAGATATCATAGTTTATCTCCAGACCCAAAAATTCAGGCCTAACACCTCTCACTCTGAACAAAAACGTATACGATACCAAGCTAAAGACTACATGATCGTCGGTGATACGCTTTACCGTCGTGGTATCGATACAGTTCTGAGGAGGTGCCTTACCCATGAGGAGGCCGAAAAAGCCCTGAATGAGTGTCATTCAGGCGCGTGTGGGGGGCATCAATCTGGATATGCAACAACACAAAAAATCTTACGAGCAGGATACTTCTGGCCAACCATGTTCAAAGATTGCATAACCGCAGTCAGAAGTTGCCATGCTTGTCAAATTTTTGATAGCAAAACCAGAAGACCACCCGCACCTTTACAGCCGATAGTTGCTGTTGGGCCCTTCGCCAAGTGGGGCATCGATTTCATGCAATGTAACCCCACCTCGACCAGGGGGCATGGGTATATTATAGTCGCTGTTGACTATTTTACCAAATGGGTCGAGGCGATGCTTACATTGGATAACACTGGTGAAACAACTGCCCTTTTCTTTTTCAATCATGTAGTCGCCAGGTTCGGCGTACCGCAGGCTATAGTGACAGATCATGGGTCGCATTTTCGCAATCACATGATGGTCGAATTAGCTGCCAAGCTAGGGCTATCTCACGACAGCTCTACCCCGTATTATCCACAGGCCAATGGACAAGTTGAAGCAATCAACAAGGTCCTGAAGCGTATGTTGCAAAGGATGATTGGGGTTCATAAAAGAAGGTGGCACCTAATCCTGTACTCAGCCTTGTGGGCTTACCGAACGTCGGTAAAGAACGCGACCGGGTTCACACCTTTTCAATTGGTGTATGGCCTGGAAGCAGTCTTGCCAATCCAGTGCAAAATTTCGTCGCTTAAACTCGCAATTGATCTCCTCCCCGGAACTTCAGAGGAAGAGGCTCGTTTCTTGGAATTAATCCAGTTGGATGAAACCCGTCGTGATGCCGCTTTGGCTAACGAAGCCCATAAGAAACAAGTCAAGGCTCAGTTCGACAAAAATGTCAAACCCCGTATCTTCTCAGAAGGTGATTTGGTCTTGCTTTATGACCAAGAATCTGATAAATTGGGAGCAGGTAAATTTAATTCCTTGTGGATGGGCCCCTACATTGTTAAAATGGTGTTAGCAAAAGGAGCCTACGAGTTAATGGATTATGATGGAATTCCACTGGCGTAGCCCCGCAATGGGCTGTACCTCAAGCGTTACTATGCTTAAATAGTAACCTGCATGCTTTTGTTGTATTTTGTTTTCGCTAAAAGTATTTGTTCTGGTCGGGTGATCCACCTTTTTCATTTGTTGCAGATGTCAAACCTTATGGAGACATGTGTTGGATATGCCGACAGAGCGAGTCGTAGTTCGCGGAACCTATCCTCCGCAGCCTGGGCCATTTTTGATCCAAGCAGCGAGTTAGTAAGTTTCAGAGGAGTGTGTATTGGGAAATCAACGAATAACATCGCTGAGTATAGTGCGTTGATAGAACTACTCTCTGATGCCATCACACGTGGCATACGCCAACTAATTGTCAGGCTAGACTCACAGCTCGTAATACTACAACTCAATGGTATATATTCCGTTTGCAATCCAGCTATTTATCGCATGTTCCTAAGGGTTAAGATTTTGGAAAGACAATTTGATTCAATTCAATATCAACATATTTCCAGAAACTTAAACACATTAACCGACTCATTAGCAAATTATGTGTTGGATAGACATTTGCGACATGTATAAAAGAGACACATCATCAATGATTGTACATATGGATCGTATAACTCAACCAGAATAAAACTCGAAAATCAAAATATATATAAGCTGTTTATAGTTCATACATAATGTTCTGTAACCAAGACAAAATTGGTCATATGACCTAAAACTCAAAAAGTTCTAGGGGGCACCCTAGCCTAGTGGTGCTCATGATAGCACGTCACGGCCTGTGCAATCATGCGCAAGAGATGAGTCCATCGTCTAGGCACACCAGTAGTGTGTCACTGCAGCTGTAAAGGTAACTCATCAATCCTCACATCGGGAATGCCGAGAGTAAGGCTCTCAACCTGCTCCTGCACAGCTGTAAGGGTCTCAGTATCGTCAAGGTCGCGGAGAATAACTCTCCTAGCAGGCTCCACTGCCGGGGCAGCAACTGGCGGTCTCAGATGAACTATTGGACGGACAGGACCAACATCTGCATGCACCCAAGAGTATGATTAAAAGTCTTGATAGAATAAAGCACATCAACATTATGAATAAGAGAAGTAAACAGTGATATGGTCAAAGAGTTTACCAATAGCGCCCCACTGTTCGCCATCCGGTAGCACCAAATCTGGATCACCTCGGAAATCCATACCCACATATGGATACTCGGAAAAGATCACCTCCTGGCGCTCGAACCACCTGAAGAAGGCATCAGTGAAAGTAATCTGAGGTTGACCAGCATGCCTAGACATATGATCGACCCACCTCTGCATGCGTGGCTCGGTCGGAGAAGGCAAGTCGAGTATGATATACTGAGGCTGCATCAGTGGGATTTTCTCTAAGGCGAAGGCAGTCAGAATAGAACCAAATCCAAAGTTCTTCAGCTTCCTGTCCTTTACCTTGGTCAATTGACTTTTCATCTGAACAAGTACTGCATCACACCAGTTGAATACTTTCGGTTGGAGACACTCCAAGGCGTGTTGCACATAAGATCTGTTGGCAACATGTAGAGCTGCGCTACCGGCCATCCTACCAATGGTATACAGAATGGACCTAAGAGACCTGTCAGTAATCTCACGGATAACAACCTTGCCGTCTCTGCTCAGCTGGGAACCTTCCCTGCAATACTGGCGGACATAATCTCTCACGGAGTCAGTCCCCCGGGCTGAACCTGACAAAGAAATGGGGGCACCTCGCGTTGACAATCCAGTCAAGAAGTAAATGTCCTCTATGGTCAAGGGGATGGATTTTCCCCCAATCTGGAATACTTGGTTAATAGGATCCCAAGCATCAAGCATATACTGCAGCAAAGTGATCTGTGCTCTCATGCTAGAGATACGGAAAAACTTCAGCAGGCCACAGTTCCGCAGCGCGTTCACCGTGACAGGGTCATGGAGGGCAATCATGTCCTCCCCTTCATGTTCTCGTTCTCGCCATGTGAGGGACATTTTGTTCAAAGTTCCCTGCAAAGCAAACAAGAGAAGGAGTAAGTTCCTGAATTTGATGAGAAACTGGCGAAAATTCATCAAAAATTGAGCTAAAAACTCAGTTTTCTGAGCCCAACGCAGGCAGAGAGTGTCCTACCTGCGTTGAAGGTCAGGCTGCCTTAAGGCAGCTTGACATTCAACGCAGGTTTCGAATGGGAAACCTGCGCTGAAGTTAGGGCACCCTGGCAAAACCCCTGGGGCTCAGAAAGACTGAAAAACAGGCATAAAACTGAAAAAGGGAAGCATGAAAAGAAAGAGCTAGGGTTTAGCTCCTACTTGGTCCAGATGGCGCTGAAAATCGTCCGCAGAATCTCCCGGAATCAGCTGGTGAAAATCAAGGGGGAAGAGGCACCTCCAGAGCTCCAACAAACCAAATGCAAATGAAATGGTAAAATGAGAGGTAAAAACACCTTTTAATGGCTTTTTACGTAGTTCAAAGCGAAATGTTAGGGTTACAAACTCATTTTCATGCAAATATTATTCATTTCTAACAAAGTTTGTTGCAGCAATTGAGAATGCAGTACTATCCTTGAAAAGAGAAAAGCTATTTATGATAAAAATCAAAATATGACTATATAATCGAGCAGTTTTGGCATAAAGTTCATGCTCATTAAAAAATAAACGTAAGATCCGAGCAGTTTTAACGCGGTCTTCATGCTCGTTAAAAAATAAGTATAAGCAGTGAGCAATGTTTCCTCCAGAGTTTAAGCTCATTTTTAAATAAGAAATGAACCTATCCCGGTAAATAACCACTGTGATCGTAAATTTATCAGCCATAAAAAGCCTTGGTCGTGTTTGCACCTGCCACCTCCACTTTCATTTGGCCGATCGTTCACCTCCATATGATTGTTTACCCATTTTGAGGAATAGCTGCGAAGAGTGATTTCACCTAGCCATCCTTGTGGCACTACCGTGATTGGAAAATTCCAACCTGTACCTGGAATCAGTTGCTATCCCTGTTTATCACTCGTTCCTCAAAAGACAAGTCTTCTTTAAGCTCTTTTCAACTGACTCGTAAAATATGAAAAGATTGTCGAGTTTTGGCCTTCCAGCTCGTTAAAGGACCAGAAGAGCTATCCCTCCTCTAGATTTTAATCTTTTTGGACCTGAGGGATTGTTGCACAAAAAGATCGAGCGCTTGTTTTGTTCGGCTAGTTAAAGATATCGAAAACTCATCCCTTCTGTATTGTTTTATACTTTTTCGGACTTAAAGGATTAGATGACGAAAAAGGAATTGTGGAGTTAACTTTATGTACCTTTTTAGACTCTCTAAAAATGAAAAGGACCGAGTTTTTCTTGTCGTTAGACTCGTTAAAATGATTAAATAGCGACAAACTTGTCTTTAGACGAGAACGAGTTTCCCTATCGCTAAGCTCGTTAAAACATAGCGATGGGCTTGCCCGAAGGGCAGGTTATAGAACAAGCATATGTTATCCTCCTCAATCTTGACAAAAATAAAGAGGTACTGGTCAGAAATGACTAGGGAAAAATTGGGAGAACCTCAAAGCTTTAATGGTAGCAAGTCGCTCTTGAACATGACACTTTTCCTCCGTACCACATCGGGTTGGGTTGTTTCATTCACCGGTCTCATCACCATGGTCTGACCAAACGATCCACATTTGGGGTAATGCTACCAATCCATCGCATCAGTGTCATTATATGTTCAAGAGATGTTGCTCAGAAAGAGTCAACCGTGTCCCATCCACTACCATACATCATCTTTCATCCGTTCATGACCGCCACCCTGAATCATTTTTCACAGATTGTTTTCACCTCCATTAAAATCATTAGCTCCGTTCCGTGTCACTGATGTGGGATTCATTAAGGCCCTCCTTTGACGGATCGCTCCTTGTCGACATTAGCTCATTATCCAAGGAGTTGATCTAGGAACAACACCTTCAGTACTTTGAAGCCTGCATGCCTCAATGGCAAGTTTCTCACTTCCGGCGACAGGTATACATCAATGACCTTCGACCAGAAGATTTTGCGTGGTGTTCGACGCCAAGTCCTTTATTCACACCATGTGAATTGTACTGCAGTACCTTGAGGGTCATTATCATTATCGTTGATTCCTCTCGCGCTTGTTAACGGTTTACATCATTGACCGGTAATCAAGCGATGTCTTTCCATGTTCGACTTCAGCGCAATTCTCACATGGATCGACTTGTACTTAGAGTGAAGATCGAACGAGTTTGAAGACCCCGGATCTAGTTTCATCCATCCGGGCTGCGATATATATTCAGGAAATAAAGACATTGACATGTGCAGCAGATGATCATCCTACTCAAAGGATGATAATTTCAGCAGAGAATTATCAGTCTACCATCAGACGATTGTCTGTTCTATGTACAGAAAAATGTATTTATAAAGCTGAGCATGGGAATGCCCGCCTCAGCTAGATCATGAAAGCAGTATAAAAAATAATGTATTGTATTGTATCTTATTACAGGTCACCTCTCAGCGATTGAATCAACTTCGGATCCTCCTGATAAAGCATTTCACCCGATAAACGACCTCATACTTTAGGGGGCAACTGTTATAGACATTTTTGTGCCTTACAGCATGAAGCATGAAATGTCCATAATCTAAGGGATCCAAAGTCCCTAAACATGTTGTTCCTACCCCTAGAGGAACAAGGTCAGCAAACCACAGCACTGAATAAAAGTTCTCCACCTGAAAACACTAAAAAACAAGGCAATTCTGGATCATGTCAACTGCTCCACTGAGCATCTGCGTTGAATGTCAACTGCTCCACTGTCTACCTGCGTTGAATGTCAAGTGCAAAGAAGGCTACCTGCGCTGGGTGAGTTTGGACATGTGGTACAGTCATTCCTCAAGGTGTCAATGCCCAGGAAGCTTCCAAAATGACACTTGGATCAGGGAATTCGACTGGTGATGAGTAAGAGGTTCTAGATCTCCAAGTGGAAGCAAGAACCTCCAAGTGGACTCAAGAACTGAAGAATAACTGAAGTGAGAGAGGACACTAGTCAGCTTCATGCCAGCCTCAAGCTGACTCATCCTTTCTCCAAAACTCCTATATATAGATCTCTCTCATGAGGTCTAGGGAGGCTGGAATCTTGTGAATGTAAAGAATTTCTGTTGGTTTGAGTTTAGAACTATTGGGTGATTTGCTTTGAAGGAGGTGAAGAGGAGATTTCTTTCTGCTGGGAAGGTGATGCTGGATTGGGCCTTTTATGGTTGTATCACTTCCTGAACCTTACTTCTTCCATTAATAAAGCATTTGAGGTTCTTCTATATGCATGTGTCTCAATGGTGTGTTGTTATACTTGTGTATTTGATTTATTCTAATCCTTGAATCAATTATGAATGTATGCTTCTTGTAGTTTCCCTCTCTTGCCATTTTGCAGGATCTTGGTGTAGCTGGGCCAGTGAAAGAGCAAGGAGCTGGGGGCAAGTAGCAAGGAGAGAAGATTGGATCAACCATTAGCGAAAGACATCGGTTAGTGGATCTCTTTCTCCCCTCTTTTACATCTCATAAAGAAGTAATCTTAGACAGCTTTGCTTTGATTGTTGCTAAGGAACTATCACCCTTAGAGTGGGATAGGGTCATTCCGTATTGGATACTTTTCCCAACAACAAAATCCTAGTCCCTTCTCCTCTTGGGGAGATGTTGGTGCACCCCATATGGCCACCTTGTCGCTTCCAGGACTGACAATTGGCTTGCTAGTATGGCTCTTCTCAACCAATGTCGTTCAGAACACCACTATTCCTGAACAATCGAATCAGCAGTTAGACCATCCAGAGTTACCCACCAACCTTCTACTTCCTCTAATTCTTCCTCTCCTCCTTCCTCTTCGCTTGATGGGGCTGGAAAAGCCAAAATTCAAGTTCCTAAGGAGAAGAAGGAAAAGAAGAAGAAAGAGAAGAAGAAGAAGGAGCCAAAAGCGAATGGGGGCAAACGAGTGTCGTCTAACGAAAATCCACACATTGCACCGACCAGGCCTAAATCGCCATGTGTCATTTGCAAGGGAGACCACTTTCACAGAGGTTGTCCTTGCATCCCTTGGATACTAAGGGATTGGTCTCCCCATTTGCACAATCCGGTGTTGTCAACCTCTGATGGCCATGTTGGCAGCACACCGTCAACTAGTGAAAGTGAAGCCACAGGACAAAAAGGGAAAGCTAGATTTCCCTGTAAACTGTACGAAGGCGATCATGTCGTCCACCATTGTCCCTTCTTAGATGAGGCTAAAAGAGTTTTGGAAGATCATCCGGTTTCACCGTTGCGACTTCCTCCTAGATATAAAAAACTCTTGCCGAGTCCATCACCAGTTGAAAACCCGGCTGCCCCGCTCAGGTGGTCAACCGAAGCACCTATCATTGAAGATAAACCATCTGAATCCATACCAGACGAAAGTCAAAAGTTAGAGACGGCAGTTGACCCGGTCTTGCCTTCAGAGGTTTTATCCTCAGATGATACCGTCACGGGAGAGAACAAGGATGACACCGTCCAACTTCTCTTCATAAACACGGACTCTGACGAACATGGGGGCAATTTACCCGTTCCTTTACCGCAGGAAGGAAGCTCGTCAGAGCCATACCCGGCCGTCTACTCGGTCTCACCTCCAAGCAACCTAGTTGTCTCCTTCGACTGGAATCAACTAGGAAGACCCCGCCTACCAGCAAGTGTACCATTCCGAATTATCGTCCAAATATATAGAATGGTCATGGCTGGTACAATCATAGATGAGGGGGCTTTTGTGAGTATCCTTTCCTCTATTTCTTGGAAAGTGCTTGGTTCGCCACCGCTTTTGCCTGAGATGAGAAATCTGACAGGCTTTGATAAAGGAACCTGTCGGCCTTTAGGGATCCTTCCCAACGTGCCCATAACATTGAGAGGGAAGACGGTTCAAATGAACGTAATGGTAGTCCAAGGACCCTTAGATTACAATCTACTCCTTGGGCGAGACTATATTTATTGCATGGGAGCCATCGTCTCCTCACTCTTTAGAGTAATGTGTTTTCCGCATGAAGGAAGAATGGTCAAGCTCGTAGACCAGTTTTCATTTCCCGGATCACGCATAGCAAATAGTCATATACCATCCCTAAATCGTCTCTTCACACAAGAAATGTCTCAACCCCCAGTCCGTCCTCCCGATGAGCGCGAGTAATTCGGAGGGATATGACTTAAACCCAGGGGGCATGCGTCCTGGTCTGCTTCGGCAGGAAAACTTTCGGTATAGGGTAGGTTTCCGCGAGAGAATATGACTAGTCTGTACCCTGTCCGTCAGTGGAAGAGGGGTTATTCTAGAAAAAGATTCTCTTGTCAAAGTTATGTGAGTGGCGCTCGTTGTTGCTCACCTTTGTTTATCTCGGTAGACATCGCCGAGGAAATTTTTTATTTGCACCGCGAATAGAGCAATCTTTGGTAACTTGTAAGAGGTAGGCCTTTCCTGATAGAACAAATGTTTTGTCTGCAAATTGAGGGGTAACCTTGAAACCATATTTTATACCTGGGGGCATGCAAACCTTTTGGAATGCAAGCAAGGGGCGGCTATTTATTTTTTAATTTTTTAGGTCCTCCCTTTAAACCCGTAGGCTAACCCTTTAAACTCGTAGGATTAGTCGTTTCCTAACTTGCATAAAGAAAGGATGTGGGGCAAAAATATAAATGTTGTCGTTTTATATGAGACATTCTTATCATATGACTGGATTATCGAGCAGTTTTAGCACATAGTTCAAGCTCGTTAAAAAATAAACATAAGACCGAGCAAGTGTTTCAATCCGCGTTTAAGCTCGTTAAAAAATGAACTATCCTCCGGTAAATAACCACCGTGAATGTAGCATTATCAGCCATTAAATCCTTGGTCGTGTTTGCACCGTCACCTCCACTTTTCATTGGCCGATCATTCACCTCCATTTGATTGTTTACCCATTTTGAGGAACAGCTACGAAGAGTGATTTCACTAGCCATCCTTGTGACACTGCCGTGATTGGAAAATTCCAACCCTTACCTGGAATTAGCTGCTACCCATTTTATCACTCGTTCCTCAAAAGATGAGTCTTCTTTAAGCTCTTTTCATCTGACTCGTAAAATATGAAAAGATTGCCGAGTTTTAGCCTTCCAGCTCGTTAAAGCGACCGGAAGTGCTATCCTTCCTCTAGATTTTAATCTTTTTGGACCTGAGGGATTATTGCACAAAAAGATCGAGCACTTGTGTTGTTCGGCTCATTAAAACTATCGAAAATTCATCCCTTCTGTATTGTTTTATACTTTTTCAGACTTAAAGGATTAGATGACGAAAAAGGAATTCCCGAGTTAACTTTACGTACCTTTTCAGACTCTCTAAAAATGAAAAGGACCGAGTTATCTTTGTCGTTAGACTCGTTAAAAAGATTAATAGCGACAAATTTGTCTTTAGACGAGAACGAGTTTCACTATCGCTAGGCTCGTTAAAACATAGCGATGGGTTTGCCTGAAGGGAAAATTATAGAACAAGCATATGTTATCCTCCTCAAGCTTGACAAAAATAAAGAGGTACTGGTCAGCAATGACTGGGGAAAAATTGGGAAGAAACTCAAAGAATCTTTATTGGTAGCAAGTCGCTCTTGAACATGACACTTCCACTCCGTGCCTGAGTCGGGTTGGGTTGTTTCATTCACCGGTCACATCACCATGGTCACGCCATACCATCCACATTTGGGGTAAATGCTACCGATCCATCACATAAGTGTCGCCGACATGTTCAAGAGAAGTCATCCAGAGAAGTCACCCGTGTTCCATCCACTACCATACATTATACTTGATTCCTTCATGACCGCCATCCTGAACCATATATCATCAGATCGTTTTCACCTCCATCAAAATCATTTGCTCCGTTCCGTGTCATTGATGTGGGATTCGTTAAGGCCCTCCTTTGACGGGTCGCTTCTTGTCGACACCAGCTCATTATCCAAGAAGTTGATCTAGGAACACCCCATTCAGTACTTTGAAGCTTGCATGCCTCAATGGCAAGTTTCTCACTTCCGGTGACAGGTATACATCAATGACCTTCGACCAAAAGATTTTGCGTGGTGTTCGACGCCAAGTCCTTTACTCACACCACGTGAATTGTACTGCAGTACCTTGAGGGTCATCATCCTTATCGGTGATTCCTCTCGCACTTGTTAACAGTTTACATCATTGACTGGTAATCAAGCGATGTCTTTCCATGTTCGACTTCAAAACATTTTTCACATGGATCGACTTGTACTTCGAGTGAAGATCGGACGAGATTGAAGACCCCGGATCTAGTTTCATCCATCCGGGCTGCGATATATATATTCAGGAAAAATAAAGACATTGACATGTACAGCATTGCAGCACAGATAATCATCCTACCAAAAGGATGATGACTTCATCAAAATCATCAGTCTACCATCAGACGATTGTCTGTCCTGTGTACATAAAAATGAATTTATAAAGCTGAGCATGGGAATGCCTGCCTCAGCTAGATCATGAAAACAGTATGAAAGAACTTCGGATCCTCCTAATAAAGCATTTCACCCGATAAACGGCCTCATACTTTAGGGGGCAACTGTTATAGACATTTTTGTGCCTTACAGCTCTAAGCATGAAATTTCCATAAACCAGGGGATCCTAAGTCCCTAAAAGTGTTGTTCCTACCCCTAGAGGAACAAGGTCAACCAATTACAGCTTCTCCCAGAAGTTCTCCACCAGAAATTGCTCAGAATCAGTCAAATCAGGATCATTTCAGCTGCTCCACTAGCCAGCTGCGTTGCATAGCACCCCAGTACACTAGCTAGGTGCGTTGCAACGCACCTAAATGCACTACCAGGGTGCGCTGAGCGGGAAATGACAAATGGCAGTGTTATTCCGCGAGGTGGACAGACAATGGAAGCTTCCAAAATCTTCCCCCAATGACACTTGCCTCACTGAGTTCGACCAAGTATGAGTAAGAGGCTCTCAGTCTCCAAGTGGAAGCAAGAACTGACAGAGAGAAGCCACAAGTCAAATCATAAGCTGACTCATCCTCTTTGCATACATCTATATATGGATCCCTCATCCCAGAGATCCAGAGGCTGGAATTTTGTACTTTGCAGAGAATTGTTGTTGGTTTTGAGATAGAGATCAGTGCATTGGGTGATTTATGCTTTGTTGGAGGTGAAGAGGGGATTCCTTTGCTGGGGGGTTGATGCTGGATCAGGAATCATCGGTTGTAACTCCCCCTGGACCTTCTTGTTATATCAATAAAACTATTTGAGTTTCTCCTACATGCTTGTGTATCAATGATGTTTTGTTATATTTGCATGTTTAGCTTAAATCTGATCCTAAGCTATTTATGAATGTAAATCCATGTCTTTGTGTAGTTTTCCTCTTCTGTGATCTTGCAGGAACCTGGTGAAGCTGGGCAAGTAAAGGAGCAGGTAGCTGGAAGCTGTCAAAGAGGAGAGAGATTGGATCAAAGGACTAGCACAAGACACAGGTTAGTTCATCCTATTCCTCTTCATTTACAGTTCATAAAGAAGAATATGAAAGTAGTTTTCCTTGTTTGTTGCTAAGGCACTGTCACACCTTAGTGGGATAGGGGCGTTCTGAGTAGACACTTTTCCCAACAACATCTAGATCTCTGGGATGAGGGATCCGTATATAGATGTCTGCAAGGGAGATGAGTCAGCTTGTGATTTGATTAGTGTCTTCCCTCTGATAGTTCTTGCTTCCACTTGGAGATTGATGATCTCTTACTCATCCCTGGTCGAATTCAGAGAGGCAAGTGTCACAGGAGAAGTTTCTGGAAGATTCCATGCTTCTCCACCTCGCGGATTGACACTGCCATTTGTCTCTTCTCGCCCATCACACCCCATAGAAGGGATTTTTGAAATGAAACACACCTACTGTGTGTATTTAGGTGAGATGCAACGCACTTTGCCTATGGAGTAGGTGAAATGGTCCAGTTTTGACCAGTTCTGAGCAGTTTTTCATGGAGAACTTTTGGGAGAAGCTGTAATCAATTGACCTTGTTCTTTTAGGGGTTGGAACAACACTTTTAGGGACTTAGGAGCCCTTAGTTTATGGACATTTATACTTGGGGTTGCAGTTCCCAAAAATGTCTATAACAGTTGCCCCCTAAAGCATGAGGTCGTTAATCTTTTTTGATGTCGGGTGAAATGCTTTATCATGAGGATCTGAAGTTCTTTCAAGTTGGAAGGAGACTTGTAATAAGATACAATACAATACATTATCTTCATAATATTTTCATGATCTAGCTGAGGCGAGCATTCCCATGCTGAGCTTTATAAATTCATTTTCATGTACATAGGACAGACAATCGTCTGAGTGTAGACTGATGATTCTAGTAGAGCCATCATCCCTTAGATTGGATGATTATCTGTGCAGCAATGATGTACATTTGATGTCTTTATTTTCCCGAATATATATCGCAGCCCGGATGGATGAAACTAGATTCGGGGTCTTCAATCTCGTTCGATCTTCACTCTAAGTACAAGTCGGTCCATGTGAGAGATGTTCTGGAGTCAAACATGGAAAGACATCACCTGATTACCAGCCAATGATGTAAGTTGTTAACAGGCACGAGAGGAATCACCGATAATGATAATGATCCTCAAGGTACTGCAGTACAATTCACTTGGTGTGAATAAGGGACTTGGTGTCGAACACCATGCAAAATCTTTCGGTCGAAGGCCATTGATGTAAACCTTTCGTCGGAAGTGAGAAACTTGCCATTGAGGCATGCAAGCTTCAAAGTACTGAAATGGGTGTTCCTAGATCGACTTCTTGGATAATGAGCTGATGTTGACAAGAAGCGATCCGTCATAGGAGGGCCTTAATGAATCCCACATCAATGACATGGAACGGAGCAAATGATTTTAATGGAGGTGAAAATGATCTGGTGATATAAGGTTCAGGATGGCGGTCATGAAAGAATGGAGCGTAAATGTATTGCAGTGGGTGAGACACATGTGAATTCTCTGAGTGACTTCTCCTGAACATATCAGTGACATTGACATGATGGATTGGTAGAATTAACCCCAAATGTGGATGGTGTGATGTGACCATGGTGATGTGACCGGTGAATGAAACAACCGAACCCTACTTGGATGCGGAGTGAAAGTGTCATGTTCAAGAGCGACTTGCTACCAACAAAGTTTCTTCAAGTTTTCTTCCCAATTTTTCCCCAGTCATTGCTGACCAGTACCTCTTTATTTTTGTCAAGCTTGAGGAGGGTAACATATGCTTGTTATATAATTTTCCCTTCAGGAAAACCCATCACTATGTTTTAACGAGCCTAGCGATAGTAAAACTCGTTCTTGTTTGTTATGGACAAGTTTGTCGCTATTAGGTTTTAACGAGTTTAACGACAAAGATAACTCGGTCCTTTTCAATTTTAGAGAGTCTAAAAAGGGACGTAAAGGAAACTCCAAAAATCCTTTTTCGTCATCTAATCCCTTAGGTCCGAAAAATTATAAAACAATACAGAAGGGATGAATTTTTGGTACTTTTAATGATCCGAACAAAACAAGCGCTCGATATTTTTGTGTAATAATCCCTCAGGTCCAAAAATATTAAAATCTAAAGGAGGGCTAGCACTTCCGGTCACTTTCACGAGCTGGAGAGGCCAATGGCTCGGCAATCTTTTCATATTTTACGAGTCAGCTGAAAAGAGCTTAAAGGAGACTCGTTTTTTTAGGAACGAGTGATAAATTCGGGTAGCAGCTGATTCCAGGTAAGGTTTGGAATTTCCCAATCACGGTAGTGTTACAAGGATGTCTAATAGAATCACTCTTCGCAGTTGTTCATCAAAAGGGGTAAAAAATCAAGTGGGGGTGAATGATCAGCCAATACAAAGTGGAGGTGATGATGAGAACACGACCAAGGCTTCAAAGGCTGAAGTACTACATTCACGATGGTTATTTACCGGAAATTGGTTCATTTTTTAATGAGCTTAAATGCTGGGGGAAACATTTGCTCATTGCTTATGTTTATTTTTTAACGAGCATGAAGTCCGTGTTAAAAATTCTCGATTAATCTAGTCGTATAATAATAATGTCTCATATATAAAAACGACATTATTTCAAAGCTTTGCCCCACATCCTTTCTTTATGCAAGTTAGGAAACGACCAATCCTATGAGTTTAAAGGGTTAGAGGACCTACAAATTTAAAAAATAAATGGTCGCTCTTTGCTTGCATGCCAAAAGGTTTGCATGCCCCCAGGTATAGAGACATAGAGTTTCAAGGTTACCCCGCAATTTCGCAGACAAAAACATTTGTTTTGCCAAAAGGCCTGCCTCTTTCAGGTTACCAAAGATTGTTCTATTCACACCACAAACAAAACACTTCTTCGGTGATGTCTACCGAAATAGACAAAGGTGAATGGCGCAGACGCCTCCACTCACATAACTTTGACGAGGGAATCTTGTTCCAGTCCAACCCCCTTTTCCAATTTCGGACGGGAGTGTCAGACTAGTCATATATCTCTCGTGGAAACCTATGCTTTACCTAAAGTTTTCCTGCCAAAGCAAACCAGGGTGCATGCCCCCTAGGTTTTAGTCATGTCCCCCGAATTACTCGCGCTCATCAGGTGGACGGACTGGGGATTGATGAGACATTCCTTGAGTGAAAGACCATTCAGGGATGGTATATGACTATTTGCTATGCGTGAACCGGGGAATGAAAGCTTGTCTACGAGCTTGACCACTCTTCCTTCGTGCGGAAAACACATTACTCTAAAGAGTGATGAGACAATGGCTCCAATGCAATAAATATAGTCTCGCCCAAGGAGTAGATTATAATCCAGGGGTCCTTGGACTACCATTATGTTCATGTGAATGGTTTTCCCTCTCAATGTTATGGGCACATCGGGAAGGATCCCTAACGGTCGACTAGTTCCTTTGTCAAAGCCTGTTATGTTTCTCATCTCAGGAAAAAGCGATGGCGAACCAAGCACTTTCCAAGCAGTTGAGGAAAGGATACTCACAGAAGCCCCTTCATCTATGATGGTACCGGCCATAGCCATTCTATATATTTGAGCAATGATTCGGAATGGTATACTAGCCGGTAAACGGGGTCTACCTAGTAGATTCCAGTCAAAGGAAACAACTAGGTTGCTTGGAGGTGGGACCGAATAGACGGCCGGGTACGACTCTGACGAACTTCCTTCCTGCGGTAAAGGAATGGGTAAATTTCCCCCATGTTCATCGGAGTCTGTGCTTACGAAAAGAATTTGGACAGTGTCATCCTTGTTCTCTTCGGTGACTGTATCATTTGAAGATGGAACATCTGAAGGCAAGACCGGGTCAACTGCCGCCTCAACCTTTTGACTTTCTTTTGGTATGGATTCAGATGGTTTTTCTTCAGTGATAGATACTTCAGCCGACCACCTGGGTGTGTCAGCTGGATTTTCAACTAGTGACGGACTCGGCAAGAGTTTCTTATATCCAGGAGGAAGTCGCAACGGTGAAACCAGACGATCGTCCAAAACTCTTTTAGCCTCATCTAAGAAGGGACAACGGTGTACGGCGTGATCGCCTTCACACAGTTTACAAGGAAATTTGTTTCTTCCTTTTTGTCCAGGGGCTTCACTTTCACTAGTCGACGGTGTATTTTCAACATGATCATCAGAGGTTGACGACACCGGGTTGTGCAAACGAGGAGACCAGTCCCTTAAGATCCGAGGGATGCAAGGACAATCTCTATGAAAGTGGTCTCCCTTGCAAATGACACATGGCAATTTAGGCCTGGTCAATGCAGTGTGTGGATTTTCACTAGACGATGCTTGGTTACCCCTTTTCACCTTTGGCTCCTTCTTCTTCTTCTCTTTCTTCTTATTTTCCTTTTTCTTCTCAGGGACTTGATTTTTGGCTTTACCAGCTTTACCAAGCGAAGAGGAAGGAGGAGAGGAAGAATTGGATGAAGTAGAGGGTTGGGGGGTAATCCTGGAATCGTCTAGTTTCTGACTTGATTGTTTAGGAACCGCGGTGTTCTGAACGATAGAGGTTGAGAAAAGCCATACGGGCAAGCCTATTGTCAATCCTGGAAGTGACAATGTGGCCATATGGGGTGCACCAACATCTCCCCAAGAGGAGAAGGGACTAGGATTTCCTCCAAGGGGAACTCCTTGGTTGGTGGACTCCATTTTCCTCAACCTAAGACTAACGTAGGAAAGGTGATGATTATTCCGTTTAAAATAAATTTTAGACGCTTTGACACAACTTGTTTTTTCAATTTTTAAGAGTTGAGAAAAAACAAAAGATGACTCTAGTCGCCTTCGATTTTTAATGAGCCTAAAGTGACAAGTGCTCAGATGGACCTTTTCCGTTAAGGAGTCTGAAAAGGAATGAAAGGGGTTGCTCTGGAAATCTAGGCAGAGGGATTACCAAACCAATCGCAAAACTGCAGAATACTTTTTATGGTACGAAAGTCAATCTTCCCAAATGCTGTGTTCAGTGCATTGCGATCGATAGGGCGGCAGACACGGCTTCCTATGGATAAAGGATTAAGCCTATTGTGGTCTCCCAAAATATACTCGACGGTACGTGGGAGCACAAGTCCGTACGGGCACTTATCGTCTCAAAGTGGAGGAATCACCCAACCAACAGTGAAAACAACAGTTACCCGGCTTTACGACGCCGAAATACGTCTCTAGCCTAAACTTCTAGATGTTGTGCGTTAGGTTCCAAAGCATTGTTAGATTCATTAAATTTATTTTATAGTTTATCTTGCTTAAGAAATTTTCCTTTCAGGTTCACCGCATGATGTAGATGTACAATTCCTAAAATGTAATCTAAGATGATAAACAATCGTTTTATCTTCTTTGTGCAATGAAAATCCTAGCTACTAAGGAAAGAGAAATTATATTCTTTCAGCAAAGAGCATAGAGCACACACTATATGCACTGTCCTAAATCAAACCAATCAAACAGTCTAAATGCAAATGCACATGCATGTATTTGTTTTCAGCCTTCTTAATATGTGAATGATAAAAAGAAAGCTAATGTGCAAATCTGAATTATTTTTCAAAGCGACACTTACTAATAAGTTTCTTTTCAAAATCAAAATGAAGACAATGACAACACTTTGCGATTTGGAAATGGAAACTTGCTTTCGACACTAGAAAAACTACTAATTCAGATCGAATACAATAGTAACAGGGTAATTGACTATCAAGAACAATCAGATTCTCTTCTATGACTGAAAACGACACTTGCAACACTTTCAAATCAAGAAATGACAGTACAATTACGTTACTTCTTTGTAAAGGAGAACTGAAAATGACTCAAAAAATACACAAAAACATTTACAGTTCTTTGCACAATGGAGGCAGAATAACAACAACAAAAGGGGTTTCAAACAGAAGTGTACTAACTACAGGCAGCAAAACTCTTGAATAGATCTGAAAAGAGTGAACACATAAACCAAAATTTAGGAACAATGCCTAGTCTGATCAACGCATCTGTAACACAGTGAAACTGAAATGCAATGCACCTACTACACTCGGGAAGTGCGCTGAATTTGAGATTCACAGAACAGACAGTGCGCTGGACTAGGGACGAGACTTTGATTGGGTTCCGGGTCACAATTTGCAGTTCAGTTCAGGGATTTTGGCCGAGCAAGTGGTAATCAGTAAATCAATCACAGGGGTAGATCTAAGGAGGTTACTACAGCCACCACGAGGGCAATTAGAAATCTTGTAAATCAATTGTTTAATTCATAAACGAAACCCGGAGATTGACTGAAGCAGCATTGATCTACTTTGCACCTGCATAGCAAATGCAGTTTGAAGGCTAGCTGGCTTGACTTTAGGCTCCATCTGTAAGTTTATAAAGTAAACAAATGTAGATAAACAATCAATCTATTCGCTCCCCAGTATGGTCGCCATTTTGTTACAGGGAAAAGTGTCTATGCAGAACTGCTAATCCCACTAAGGGTGGTAGCTACCTTAGAAACAAACAAAGTAAAACTACTTTCGTTTTCCTTTATGAAAGATAGATGAGAGAAGAATTAAGGAGACCAACCTCTGTCTTGTGCTTGGTTCCTTGCTCGATTCCTCTCTTCTGATAGTCCTTTACTACTTGCTTTCTTGTATACCTAGCTTCAAAGAGTACCTATAGAATCAAAGCAGCATAACACTATACAAGAACATGGATCTATTATCATAAACAATCTAGGATCAGATGTAAATTGACCATACAAATGCATAAAACATAAATCACACAAGAGTATGGAGGAAAACTTGAATAGCTTTATTGATAATCAAGAAAGAGCCAAGAGAGTTACAACCAATCGTTCTGACCCAACATCATCCTCTCAGCAAGTGAGCCCTCCTTCACCTCATGAAAAGCTTAGATCACCCAACACTATGATGTTTCCTTAAGAAACCAACAACAATTCCTTACAAGATGCAAAATTCCAGCCTCTGGATCTCTGGGATGAGGGATCCATATATAGATGTCTGCAAGGGAGATAAGTCAGCTTGTGATTTGATTAGTGTCTTACCTCTGATAGTTCTTGCTTCCACTTGGAGATTGATGATCTCTTACTCATCCCTGGTCGAATTCAGAGAGGCAAGTGTCACAGGAGAAGTTTCTGGAAGATTCCATGCTTCTCCACCTCGCGGATTGACACTGCCATTTGTCCCTTCTCGCCCATCACACCCCATAGAAGGGATTTTTGAAATGTAATGCACCTACTGTGTGTATTTAGGTGAGATGCAACGCACTTTGCCTATGGAGCAGGTGAAATGGTCCAATTTTGACTAGTTTTGAGCAGTTTTTCATGGAGAACTTCTGGGAGAAGCTGTAATCAGTTGACCTTGTTCTTTTAGGGGTTGGAACAACACTTTTAGGGACTTAGGAGCCCTTAGTTTACGAAAATTTATTCTTGGGGTTTCAGTGCCCAAAAATGTCTATAACACTTGGATTGGTCCGTGTATTACTAAAATGATCAGAAATGCTGGCGCGATACAAATGGTAAAATGTGCAATGCAAGTAGTAATGGCAGAATATTCCAAGAAGAAGTAAATGATGATTGGGTAAAGCCATATACAGGTGGCACGACCACCTTACTAGCCATGGGAAGCACAATCTTAGCTCTCCAGGCAGTTGAAAGGAGGCGCAGGACTATAAACTACTCTGCTTGAGAGCTGCGTGATGTGAGGACTATGCATAGAAGCGAAGCGTCACAAGGTCCGTGACAATGCAAGGGTAGCTGTGCTGCTGCATGGGTTGGCTAGAAAGCGACCATTATAGTCACTACTCACAATGTGATGCTTGGTTTGAGACCAAATGGAGCAGGCGACAAGAATTTAAGGTGAGCTTTATGGGCAAGATTTGGGAAAATCTACCACCAAGGGAGCATTAATGGACTGGATTTGGGGGGAACGGTCAAATTTGAATTCAAAAGGCGCTATAAATTACCAAGGGCTACCTAGTAAACAACACTTGGTCAGTTGAGAATTGAGTTGGTGTGCACCCAGAGTATTTTGAACCGAGACCTGTTTAGCCTTTTGCAAGCATTGTTTTAGTACCCAGTTGAGCAGTTGAGAGATTTCTTGTCAAACAAAATGGTAGCATCTAAAGAATCTAGGAAAATCAGAGAAATGACCGCCAAAGAGGTCTCACAGGTCATGATAGTAGAGGATGCCCCTGAGAGCTTTGGGATAGTTGTAAAAATCCCCAAATCACCATGCATGCCAAGAACCAAGAAAGATAAGTTGCCCATGATTCTAGTGTGTGTGCCCCCTCAAAAACCACTTTGAACTAAGTTAACAATGGAAGAAAAGAGGAAAGCGGTTAATTTGGAAACCGACGAGGAGAAGACTTGGAGTACATCCTGATAGAAGAAGATGAGGACGAAGACATGAAGAATGAAAACAATGGCGTGGACCCTCTAGCCAAGCTTCCTGCATATGTTCCTCTGCAGAAGGGAAAGGCGAAGGTGCTCAAGGAGATTGATGAGAGTAAAATCTCTCTACAAACGACGCTGCGACCCGACGATATCATTTTTGAGGGAGCACACCTAGGATGGGTGCCAAGTTTGAAGTTTGAATATTGGGATCTGGCCGACCACAAGAAATTCCCTCACTTAGCGATCACGCAACTCATGAAACCAAAGAAAAACATCGCGGTGGGAGTCGTAGAGTTGGAGTTGGGCAAGTGGTTGCGCAGCATTGAAAATGCAAGGTTGTTGAACTTGCTTTGGGTGCCACATTATCATCATGCCCCAGTGACTATCTTCATAATTAGGAAGTTACTCTGCCTGGTGCATGATGGGTGTTTATGGCTGGAGGAGCCCGTCCCCATCATGGACCACCTGATCCATCAAATTACCAACTCCCTTGTAAATGGGAAGACCCAACAGATATTTCAGAGAGAAAAAGTAGTGATTTGTCCATCGCAGAGGCCATGAAAAATAAATATAAGCTGGAGAGGAAAAAGAGGGGCTACGCGATATCCAGTATCAATGACAAGGTAGTCAGAGTCGTGACTCAGATACTAGTGGGTAAGGTCATGCGTAAGTGTCGTGCGGATGAGGTGCCCGCACCAGTCGTTGCACTTACCGAGCAGTGTGCAGAGGGGATCTAGTTTAAATGGTTTGAATACTTGTGCCAGGAGTTCCTGGATAATTGCAATGAGGCACAGGAACAGGGAAAAACCTTTGACTATGCAAGGCTTCTACTATCCATAGTGCTGGTGGCTAGGGAATTGCTTGAGGACAACTAGTTCTCGACAATTGCGAGGGATCTCTTGGAGGCCGTGAAGTATGCTTCATTGTGGGCCACTAAAGATGCACGTAGGATCGGGATAGTAAAATATTCTAGGTGTTCATGGAGAAGAACATCGGAATGGGGATTAACTGCAAGCTGTGGTTATCGACCACTGTCTATAACAGCTTACAAATATTTTTGGAGTTTAAGGCGGACTTCAATGACGTCTACATCAAGGCGCATAAGGACCCTACAAAGAAGTGGAGTGAACTACCATACATGGCCAAGGATAATGTTATCTTCGACGTCCTTGAAGCGTGGCTGCCGGAGTGGTGCACTCCAGCCATCTCCATGGTGGAAGCAGGCAAGTCTGCTACACAGAGAAATAAAGAGGAGGAAAAACTACGGGTATCATAGTTGGGAGAGAAAAGATGAAAATTTGCCATAGCAGTAAAGGCGCAAGAGGCACGGGAAGTTTCGAAGGACGCAACAAAAGCATAGATGGTAGCTGAGAAGGAGTGCAAGGGATGGAAGTCGCCTTCGCCTGAGCAGGAATAAGAAATGGAGACAGAGATAGAGGACGGTGGCGTAGACCTACAAGAAACATCAACACAGTTAAAGAAGCAGCGCCCGGGAGAGCAGGTGGGGCCGTGAATGAATTCAAAAGCATCTAAGACTTCTTTTGACCTGATCACCCTTACTGAGGGAGATCTGCACAATATAGGGGAGATGGTGTGCAACGTCACCATGGAGGCCCTCCAGCAGTTAGCAGAGGAGATTTAGATTGTGTTGGGGACCCTCTGAGCATAGATTCAGGAGTTATAGGTGTGCACTCCTCATGCTGGTACTCTCTTAACCAGCCTCGTAGTAGGAATGATTGCGGCCGAAGAAATGCTGTGCGCACGCATGACCAACACAATAGTGCTGTTAGAGGGGGCACTGGTTATAGAAAACGAGGCTGCAAGGCCTATGGTCAGTGCGCTGAAGGGAGTAGGGATCAACATGGTTGTGCTCCCTTAGGAGACACTCTATGTCCTGAAGGACAGAGTGACTATAGAACTACGGGCCACGAAGGGCAACGCGCTGCAGGTATTTAGTGAACAAAGAATCAACATGGAGTAGTTGAGCTTGTAGCATGATGAGGTCATGTCCAAGAATAGGTAGATAGTTTAGGTACTTGAAGAAGCCTTCCAGAAGGTCCTTGAGTTGGCCATCCCAACATAGCTTCCAGCAGAGGTGCGCATTCAGAGGTTGGCAGCAAGGGCGTGCAAAGTGTTAGAAGAGATGGTCAAGGTTCAGCTGGAGTTGAACCTCTAGATAGTAGAGCTATGGTTGAAGGTGTAACCTTCAACTCCTCCAGAGGTAAGGGAACAGTGCACCAGCACCATCACCACAGGCATGGAAGAGATCAGTAGTGTAGTGAGGGACTGCACCAAAATGTTGGAAGAATCATTCGAGGTTCTCACTGATTTGCAGGAGGACCCGAACATACAATGCTTGGAGATAGAGGCACCTGAGTTGTAGCAAAAATATGAAGACATAAAAGGGACCACACAGATAGTGGCCCTTACACAGAGGCTCACGCGGATGCAACAGGACAAGGCACTTAAGGAGTAGGTAGACGTGGCATGGCACAAAGAAGCAGTTATGAAGGCACGCATCCAACCATGGATCGATGAGGCCTTCATAATCACAACAACAAAATTGAAGGCAAGCTCGCACAGATGTAGGGGATGCAGGAGCAGACAAGGGAAGCAGTTCAAATACCACGGTCTCTGAATAACATGTCCAGGAGATACAGTAGGAAACCACTCAGTATGCTGCCAACCTTGCAGCAATTCAAGCAGAGTTGGGAGGTCTTCGCCTGAAGATCTCAACATTGACATAGTGATGTTGGAAATAATACTGAGAGGGGGGGGTGAATCAGTATTATCAAATCAATAAAACTTTTTCATTTCCATACTTAGATACATATACGCTACTTCAGTTAATAGAACTTGCGTGTATACGCAACTGTGTCTAATGCAACTAGCATATATCCAGAATACTTATGATTCAGTTAATCCATTAAATGTTGATCTTTAGTTAACCATATGAACAATAAGCAGGTGCAGTAAAACATAACAGATCATCACACACAAGAAGCACACATGAACACCATGATATAAGGTGGAAACCCAATGTGGGTGAAAACCACCTGTCGTAAGTCGTCTCTATCTTCTTTTAATAAGAAACTTCATTTTACAATATTTTGTACTGGTGCAGTCTTATACCAGTACACAGGTTCTACCTGCAGAAGGCTACAACCTTCTCTCATTCTCCAGAATCTCCTGGAAGGGATCTACAACCCCCTTAGCTCTTGTACTAACCGATCCATTTACTAGTACATAGGTGCCAGCCTACTGAAATGCTCCAACCTTTACTCGTTCTCCAACTGCTACTGGAAGGGAGCTACCACCCCCTTTTCTCTTGTACTAGCTAATGTACTAGCACGTAGGTGCTGACTTATAGAAGGCTACAACCTTCTCTTTCTTCCTTCAGGTACCACGTTTCATAAATTTTCCGATTGGATACTCTTGAAGCACAACACCATAATCTGAAGGCCACGTTTCATCCAATTTTCATACTGGACCCATCAATATCATTGAAGCAAAAAATCAATCAATACTAGCATCATCAGTCTTTGAATCACTAAAACACTAAAACCCTATCAACAACACAATCACCAGAAAACAGAGCAGACAACAGAACTCTACAGTAACAATCAGACCGAACTGCAACTTCAAATATCATACTTCATAATGTATACGCTACTACAATGAACCAATCCCGCATACATACACGCTTTTACCAAAGCTAACACATGTACACATCTTTTGTAGCTGTTCCAGACATCAGTCATACCCAAATCATAACATTTACAGAACATTACATGCATCAGTATACAAATCTAGAATAAACAAGATCAAACCGTATAGAGATGATTCATTCCAAGCTATTAGATCTAGATCTATCCTTAGATCTTGTTCTCCATCAACCGTTGAGATTCCTCCTTATCTTAGATCAAGCAATGCATCATAAACCCATAACCTGCATACTGGATCTCATACTTCATCAGATATTGAAGACTTTTTCCATCCCTAATGCCTAATGATCTTCTTCTCCTTTTATAGTCTTAGGCCTTACTCAATACCATGGTCCAAAACCATTGAGAACCAATAGTAGGGACCCAATACCTGGGTTCAACACTTTAGACGAGATACCATGGTCCAAAACCATAGGTCCAAATACCAAGGACTTAATACCATGGACCAAAACCCAATGTACATGCCTTCCCTTGCATGAAAGTGCGTGTATACGCATACACGCCTTTTGATCGATGATCCCATGTGTATACGCAACTTTGCGAAGAGGAACTTGCATATACCTTATTTTCTTCATTCTTTGTAGTCTTATCATCAACTCTTTGCTACTGACCTGCTACACTATGATCTATCATCTGTGTGAGTTGCCATCAAGGACAATACTTGTATCATAATGCCAATAATATCCCTCTTTGGACTTGATGGCAAAGCTAGCTTGTCATACTGAGAACTGTCTTCTGATTCCCATGTATTCTGTCACATCTGATATCTCTTATGTAGATTCATATGTAAGTGAGTTGTTCTTCTACGAGTGGGTTGCCATCAAGTACAACACATGCATCATAATGCCAACAATCTCCCCATTTGGACTTGATGGCAACAACACCAAATCACTCTCCCCCTTTGACATCAAGGGCAAAGGGCAGACCAAGATATTCTCCTTTTTTTTTTTGATATACATTCTGCTGTCCATACTCCCCCTGAGTACATGTTGAAGTTTCTGATTGAGCTCCCCCTTTGTATATGCCAAGATGTACCAATCCGACCATGCTTCCTCTAAGTACATGCTGAAGTCTCTGCTCTGTTGAAGTGTGCCATTCATGCTCCCCCTAACTGTAAGCAAGGTCTGCAAAAAGATGTTCTACAAGAAGAATATGACTCTATACATCATAAATGACCTTCCTATCACCAAGGACTCATGCATACATCCATCTCCCATCAAAGTGGGGATATACCAAAAGTTTACACATGATAATACAAGAGTATAACATCATTCATCCCAGGCATAGTGGGGAAATCAACACAGGCCGTTACATGACCTTGATAATAAAAGAAATACATGACATAGAGACCAAATATCAAGAGTATGATAGTCATTAGCGACTATCATCAGCAGTATCCAGACCAGCAATCATGTTCTCCTTCTGCACCTGTTCCATTTGTGCCAGATGGTCTCTGTCAGGCCCATATCAGACTCTTCTCATCCTAAGTTTGGCCCACTTATTTCCTTTTAATCAACATATAGACGACTGTATCCACAGAAGCAGGCGTATATACACGGATCCTCCTCATGAAACTCACGTACAACCACTTCTAGATCAACAATCCGTAAAGGTATGTCTGCATATAGATATCAACTCATCCTTTTGAACATCATCATAAAATCATTCACATTATATCATATGTGTAAAACACCATAGTCATCTCATCATCAAGATCTGCATGACCATCCATGTAACATTACACGGGAATATCCCCTATCTGATAATAATCAATCAACATATGTGAGTATCAACCTATCATCATATGGGTAAGAACTCATCATCATCATATCTCCAACAATGCAACTCCATGTATCCAGCATATTGTATATAGCACTATGTATCTAGAGCTCAAGACAAGACTTCTTGATATCATCAACAACAACAATCCTCATCCACATGAGCGCCAAGAATTATAGGAAACCTACATCATAACTGTATTATATGATCTTTATGCATATGATGACAACAACATATGAGTAACTCATCATCAAGTAAAGAAGATGTGTATTCAAGCTTTGTACTTCTCCTTATCCTTATGAAGATCACCATGTAAACACCATATATGCATCATCAAAGAATCAACCACAAATCTGATCTGAACATCAACTATGTAACCCCAAGAATCATATGAGATTTTGTCATGGATAACTCATAACCATATCATAGCAAGATATATCATTTAGCCATATAAGCATCATCACCAAGGACTACTAACCATAATGCCAACAATGCATTATTCAAAACATAAACTCCCCCTGAACCTGTGCCATCTGTTTATTGTCAGATCTGATCATGCATATATCAGCAAGAAGTATCACGACATAATCATCATCAAGTTAGGATCAAAAACACTTCTAAACATCTTATGAGTATCAAGACATTTCCACACATCATTAGCAGATTGTAACCATTATCAAACAGAGCAAATAATGGATTGAATCATATCAGACCCTTTTTCTGAGCCCATCCCTTCTGCTTTTCCTCAGACTAACATATACGCGACTGTGCAATGTCTAACTCGTGTATATACGTGACTTCCCTTTATGAAACTTGCATATGATATTTAGGACACTGAAGTTTTACACTTTCAGCTCCCCCTGAGTCTGTTATGTCTATATATGGTGTTGTGCCACATCTTTCTGATTGTACTTCCTTCTTCTTCCATATCTTCAAGGGTGATGATGTTTTCTCCTTTTGGTGTGGTGCTCGTACCTTGTTCCTGCATTCCTTTGCTATATTTCCAAGCTTGTTACATGCATAACATCTCATATGTTTCATATTCCTTCTGTAGCAATCAACAGATTTGTGACCAAACATATTGCAAGAAAAACAATATCCCTTAAATTACCTGCAACGTGATGTTCTTTCTGTGTGATGGTCTTGAACCATTCTACTTCTGCATCTGGCTACAACATGTCCAAGATTATGACATACATAACATTCAACATTATTCATTGGAGGAGTAAAATATTTTCTTTGAAGAATTTCTTTCCTTGGCTGTTGATGGGATTGACCTCTCATCTCCTTGTTGAGCATTTCAGATTTTGCATTAGATTCCCTTGTCTTACTTTGTGAACTAGATTCTTCTTCAACAGATTCATGAAAACCAAGACCAGCTTTGGTAGCAGGAGACCTTTGACTACTAAAAATATCATCCTAGATATTAGTACTATCTTGAAATCGTAAGAGATTATCTTTTTCTTCTAATTTATCTTTTAGAATATTTACCTCAACCTGATGTTTCTCTTCCTTTTCAAGATACTGCTTCTTCACGTTTTCTTCAAAAGTTCTTCCTTCTTCCAACTAATGTCTTAGATCAAGAACTTCATTTTCTTATTTTTCATGAGCTTGGAGTAGTTCTTTATTCTTCTTCTTTGATTCTTCAAGATCTTCCTTTAGTGAGAGGATCGTAGCTCCAAGCCTTTCATAGTAACTGGATCTATCTCTAAGTTTCTTGATTATTGTGCTCCTTTCATTTACTTCATTTCTTAATGATGTCACTTCATCCTACAACTTTTGACATTTTTCCTTGAATAGCTTCCTTACCTTGTTTCCTTCCTCTAGTTGAGCTTTTAGTTTGGTAGATTCTTCTTTGAAGGCACCTTCCCTTTTGTTCAACAAATCTTGTTGATCTCTAATTTTGTCTGTAAGCCTTTTAAATTCTACCTCTATTTGATATCTTTCTTGCTCACCCATAAGAGAAAATTTAGTTGTTTCGTTATCACTTTCATCATCTTCAAATGGATAGATAACTGTATCACCAGAGGATAACAAATTCATACCTGATAGTTCTTGTTCATCTTCATTCTGAAGTGATTCTGAATCTGAAGTGCTTCTTCCACATATTCCCCAATCAATTCTCCCACTTTCATAGTCTTTCTGAGATGTCTTCTTCCTTTTAGGTGCTTTCTTCTTGAGCTTCTTTCCCATTGTTCAATGGATGTCCTTCAAGCGATCAAGCTTCAACCAAAGGACCTGCTCTAATACCAATTGTTGGAAATAATACTGAGAGCGGGGGGGGGGGGGTGAATCAGTATTATCAAATCAATAAAACTTTTTCATTTCCATACTTAGATACATATACGCTACTTCAGTTAATAGAACCCGCGTGTATACGCAACTGTGTCTAATGCAACTAGCTTATATCCAAAATACTTATGATTCAGTTAATCCTTTAAATGTTGATATTTAGTTAATCATATGAATAGTAAGCAGATGTAGTAAAACAGAATAGATCATCACACACAAGAAGAACACATGAACACCATGATATAAGGTGGAAACCCAATGTGGGTGAAAACCACCTGCTGCAAGTCGTCTCTATCTTCTTCTAATAAGAAACTTCATTTTACAATATTTTGTATTGGTGCAGTCTTATACCAGTACATAGGGTTCTACCTACAGAAGGCTACAACCTTCTCTCGTTCTCCAGACTCTCTTGGAAGGGAGATACAACCCCCTTAGCTCTTGTAGTAGCCGATACATTTACTAGTACGTAGGTGCCGGCCTACTGAAATGCTCCAACATTTACTCATTCTCCAACTGCTACTGGAAGGGAGATACCACCCCCTTTGCTCTTGTACTAGCTGATGTACTAGTACATAGGTGCCGACCTACAAAAGGCTACAACCTTCTCTTTCTTCCTTCAGGTACCACGTTTCATAAATTTTTAGACTGGATACTCCTGAAGCACAACACCATAATCTGAAGGCCACGTTTCATCCAATTTTCATACTGGACCCATCAATATCATTGAAGCAAAAAATCAATCAATACTAGCATCATCAGTCTCTGAATCACTGAAACACTGAAACCCTATCAACAACACAGTCACCAGAACACAGAGCAGACAACAGAACTCTGCAATAACAATTAGACCCAACTGCAACTTCAAATATCATACTTCATAATGTATATGCTACTACGATGAACCAAACCTGCGTACATACGCGCTTTTACCAAAGCTAACACGCGTACACATATTTTGCAGTTGTTCCAGACATCAGTCATACCCAAATCATAACATTTACAGAACATTACATGCATCAGTATACAGATCTAGACTAAACAAGATCAAACCGTATAGAGATGATTCATTCCAAGCTATTAGATCCTGATCTATCCTTAGATCTTGTTCTCCATCAACCATTGAGATTCCTCCTTAGCTTAGTTCAAGCAATGCATCATAAACCCATAACTTGCATACTAGATCTCATACTTCATCAGATATTCAAGACTTTTTCTCCCCAATGCCTAATGATCTTCTTCTCCTTTTATAGTCTTAGGCCTTACTCAATACCATGGTCCAAAACCATTGAGAACCAATACTAGGGACCCAATACCTAGGTTCAACACTTTAGACGAGATACCATGGTCCAAAACCATAGGTCCAAATACCAAGGACTTAATACCATGGACCAAAACCCAATGTACGTGCCTTCCCTTGCATGAAAGTGCGTGTATACACATACGCGCCTTTTGATCGATGATCCTGCATGTATACACGAATTTTCTAAGAGGAACATGTGTATACCTTATTTTCTTCATTCTTTGTAGTCTGATCATCAACTCTTTGCTACTAACCTGCTGCACTATGATTTGTCATCTATTTGAGTTGCCATCAAGGACAATACTTGTATCATAATGCCAATAATCTCCCCCTTTGGACTTGATGGCAAAGCTAGCTTGTCATACTGAGAACTATCATCTGATTCCCATGTATTCTGTCACATCTGATATCTCTTCTGTAGATTCATATGTAAGTGAGCTATTCTTCTACGAGTGGGTTGCCATCAAGTACAACACATGCATCATAATGCCAACAAGTGACTCGAGGGCAAGTCATGATGTTTGTGTTGGGTGCTTGTTGGGCACGGGATCCCCTAAGGCAAGTGTTGGGGCTTAAAGCACAAGTTTTGACTAAGTCTGATGTAAAGACTCCATGAATTATGGGCACGGAACGCGAAGCTATAATTGAGTCATAGGGTTGTCTACCCTTACTTTTGTAATATAATGTCATCTTGAGAATTCTACCCATAATCCGTGAAGCATGGGATTGTATAAATAGAGAGAGGCTCTAAGTTGTAGAGACAGCTAAGTAGACAGATCCATGTAAGATCTAATGATGAAGAATTGAGTCTTGGCGGAAGTGTAAAGTTGTGTTTGGGTCGTAGGGTAAGAGAAGGCTCTACGGGTGAGTGTACAGAGGCCTAGTAGTCTGCAGCTGAGTGCGCGGACCCCTGCAGCTGAGTGCGCAGGGTGAGTCGAGTCCATAACCGTTGGAGAAAATAATAAAGAGAAGTTTCTTATCATTATATGTGTCTTTTTTCTTGTTTTATGAATTGAAGTATATTGGGTATGAATTGCAAGTTTACTGTCTATTTTTTGCGCTAACTTATATGAATGTGTTGAATAAATGAATATAAGATAAGTATTTGTTTACACAAAGTTAATTAACGGTTATAAGAAGATAAGTGAGATCCGCAGTGTAACTTAGGGAAAGAGCACAAATCGCTGCCCCAACATCAAGGAATCACCTCAACCCCTAATTAGGGCTATGAGAAGGCGATTATAATAGAGCACGAAGGCCTCGTGGGTCAGAAAAGTGCACGAAGTAACCTGTCTGAAGGTATTCACAGTTGGACTAAACCAACCCCTCAAACATCTCAAGGGTGCGGAAACTTGGTTCCAGCATCCCCCCATACTGCTTCAGGTGAGACCTCAATCCGTGCTTTGTGGGTTATTTCCAAAAGGGCTAGTAGTACAAGGATTTGTTTGGCTAATTAACTCCAAAACTGGGTCAAGCACCATCAAGCCAACATTCACATTCAAGGACATGTTTTCATCATTGGCCTTCGATCGAATGATTCCACGAATATTTGACTTCAGCTTCATTTTCAAATTCATGGATTCTACTCTTGTACCTTGAGAGACATTGTCGTTATTGGTGATTTCTCTCATGCATGTTAACGGTTCACATCATTGCCCCATAATCAGGTGGTTTTCTAGCATGTTCGACTTCGACACATTCATTCACATGTTAGAATTTGTACTTTGATCGGGTTGGGATGGAGCGCAAGACCCTGAGTTTTTCCTGATATAACTCAAGCTGCATGGAGTTATGTATTATTCATGATTGTATATAGATCCTTCTATATCGGGTGGTTTCGTCTATATCATGGATCTTACACTTCCATACAATCCTTTTTCATTCGGATGGTTACGGCCATACCATGGATATTTTCACATGGTCCTTTCTATCTAGATGGCTACATCCATACCATGGATTCATGTTTTGATATATATGACAAAGGTATTAGATATGTATACGTATATGCGTCCTTGATTTGTAGGTCTCCTGACAATGTTTGTTCTCATCCTTGCAATAGCTTATAAGTCATCTTAGCCATCACTCCCTATTCTGGCTTCATGGCTTAGGGGGCATCTGTTACAAAGTATTTTGTAACACCTCCTTCACTTCCCAGTGCCATATCTCGTAGTGTCAAAACCTTGACAACTATGCAGTGTACCCATCCTGATATGCAGTCCAGATCCTCCCTAAAAGACCAATGAAAATTTTCCTTGAGCCTTTCTTAAGAAAAATGAGCTCAAAAACCTAATTTTTGGGTCAGCGTGACTGTGACACTACCCTCTCATGCTGATGGCAATTTGCACCATATGAGCCTCACACTGCCAATGTGGATTTTGACTGGATACTCACGATGAACCCTAAAAGTCAAGTTTTCACAAAGTAGAGGAGAAGCTTCATGAACTATAGGCTTCCAGAACGACGAGTTGGATGATGTTCATTATGGATGTGGTCGAATTCTCCCAACATTACCCTTTGATCTTATCTCTATGAGCTTCCTCCTTGAGATGAGGAACTTACCTTATCTTTGGTGAGATCCTAAATCCCTTTCCTTGCCTATAAATTCTTACTCCTCCATTCCCAAATGGTTGGTCTCTAATTATTTGCACCCTTATGCTTAGATAGTGCCTACATGCTATTCACTTTGGCTTGGAGAAGGAGTTCTTTGAGAGCTTGAGCTTGGACTTGGACATTCACTCAAGGAGGGCTACTAACATCAAGGCCTAGGTTGTATGCTTCCTCTTTTGTTTATTAATATATACAATTGTTGGTTCACTTTCCATAAATGCTTGTGCCAATGCTTCATTTATCTTAATGCTCCTTGATCTGTTAAGTGGATTACATTTGATTATGCTTGTTACACTTTTATGTTTTGTTGTGTTTTTGGCCTCTTGTGCATGTATTCAAATGTTGTGAGCAGCAAGGATTGAGCCTGAGGAGAAAGTGATCAAGATCTTCAACAAAGGAGTGAATTATAGTATTAGAGTGAGGTAGATCTCCTTCCTCTTCTCTTATTTCATTTGTAATATAAGAAAGTTTCATGTAGATTGTATCGTTTGTCGATAGACACACTCATTGGGCTAAAGGGATCGTCTCTCTGTAGAGAAGATTTACCTACACAACAACCCACCAACTGGCATATTTTTCTGGAAACTGTTGAAGCCCCAAAAATTGGGTCGACAACAAGGGGGATACCCACCCGGTCCGGACCTTGGTTGGCAGCTCCTTATCCGTTTGGTATAGCGGGTCCGACTGGGGATAATGGGACCAGTTTCCCAATCTAAGGGTGTGTGTGTGCAGTGTTGGATTATGCTGATCTACGAGTTCTGATCTAAGCTACTTTAATCTAATTCTATGCTATTGTAATCTAATGAAAACATCACATCTAATATATGCTAACCCGGGGTGTATTTCTTCTATTATGCGATCTAAAGAGATTTCAAATAATAACTGGTAATAAAGATCATTCAGCTATCATAAGAATGGAAATCAATTAAGATGAACCAATTTGCATAAAAAGTTAGGCAAAATAGTTGTGAACAGCATATCACATAATAAGTTATTCATATATCAAACATAAATAAATGACTCCACCGTACAAAAGTTCCAAATGGTAACTCACACATTCATGCAATAACATATAAACAACTAAAAACTGTATATCACTTTAAGAATATAAGCAGAAATGGCCAAGAGATAAAAGTACCATTTATCACTGGTCCTACTCATAAGCTTCAAGTAATAATGATTTATCTCTCCTTGTTCTGATATCTACTAAGAGTACAGAAGTACAACATCAGTAGCAGACATCAAATGCAAAAATTAATAAACCTTGATCCATTCATTCATCAAAACCTCCTCTGAGGGTGCAGAAGTGCATCTTCTGAGGACAAGTTTTTGACAAATTTCCGGACCCTTCTCCAAATGCATGAGAAGGGTTTAAATACTGCTAACTAAATAACTTAATTACATAAATTTCGGATATGGTTCAAAATGACCGCCCTTTATCTAAGCAAACTTATTTCTAAAAATTGAATCTAATTTCTAACTATTTTTGCATTTTCTCCTTAGTGCTGTGAGTATGCAACATTTGCCTGGGAAGAGTCGGCTGGTCGTCTTCTACTTTTGTTTGAGCTACGAAAATAGAAATGACAAGCGTTGGCACCTCTTTTTAGTAAACTGGAAGATATTTTTGAGAATTATCTTCTGGTTGAGCGAATTTACTGCGTGTATGCTTGGTAACAGCCCAGATTCCTCTTAGCTTCCTCTGCTTTTGCTATTTAGGCTTTCTGGACTCGTGGATGACTAAGCAAGTTAGGGACTTTTCTTTCTGAACAATTTTCTTAGTGATGCGCGATTAGCGCTAATCACGCATCAAAAACTGCCTCCGTTCTTTGATCCGGGCCTTTCTGGTGCGTTTTCCACCTTTAGCACTTTTTCCTTTACCGGGCATGAGCTTCAGAATTTTGTAAACATGCTACTTTTGTGAGTTTCTTGACCTTGAGTGTCGAATCGCCTATTGATATCAGTATCTCTTCAGTAACAATCTGAAATCTGTGTTTCTATTGTATGCGGCATCCGTGTATGAGAGAATCTCTTCTCTATTCTCCGAGCATTGGCGCTTTCCCCTTTTTCCTTAGATGTTTCCTGCAGTTCATGCAAAGCAAAAAGTAATGATCATAAATTTTGACATGAAAGCTTCAAGTTCTACGAATGTGTAAAATTATGACACCCACAGTGAACTGACTCTTTGAAAAACACAAAATTGTCCTTCATGAATACCTTGGCATACATTCATTAATTTTCTTTAAGCCTTGCGCTCAATTTTTGGTTTAGGGACAGCTTTTCTTGGGTGCTGAGCCGAGGAAATTTGCGATGGGTTATTTCTGCGACTCGCAGATCGCAGTTATCGCAGATCGCAGATATTGCAGTATCGCGGCATCGCAGATCGCAGATCACGGCATCGCAGATCGCAGATCGCAGATCGCTGCAATTTGTCAAGTTATTCGTGTGCTGCTTATGCGATGTTGCGATATGCGATATCGCATATCGGCCATCGGATATTTTCTTAAGATTAGTCATTTATGGGCGCTTCTCAATGTATGCTATGTGATGAATTTCGCGCCGCTTCTTCGTATTTGTTTTAATGTGATCATAAAGGAATGCTTGACTCTTCTCCGTGCGATGTATCTTTGAGGAGTATAATACAAATTTTTTTTATAAAATCTTTTTTGGATTTTTTATTACTAAGGGTCCCCACTTCTTTAGCGTTATTTCTAATACTAAAGGAGGAGGGGGGTTGTTGGTGGTCACAACAATGGTGATTCACTTGGAAGAACCAGTTATCTCTGCTTTTCTATTGAATTCTTTAAACTTCCAAAACAGAAAAATTTTCATAAATCTAAACTTTGTTATGGACAGACAGAGTACATTATGCCTTATTGTATCAATGATATTTTGTTTCAACTTCTTTCTTTTCTAATTGTTTGCTTCCTTAGTCTTGTCCTTGTATCTACATCAGCCATTACTTGGTCATGTAAAGAAAAAAAAAAAGTTTTCTCTGTGTGCTAGCCTTAAAATATGCTCGTTTGCCGTAGGTAGAGCCTCTGCTGTCAGCAGGTGTCCATAGCCTCTACAGGGTTAGCTGTTACCCAGCAATGATCCTTTATCCTATTTAAGGTTATCTACAACCCTCAAATAAAAATCCATTTTGACACTTTTTCCTTTTTTATTCTTAAAGAACAATGTCTTGGTTTGGTAGCCAAATTATGACACAGTCATTCACTTGATTTACACTTTTGCTGAACAAGCTGGCTCGTGATGAGACCCCTTATCTTTTGATTTCAATAATCTTGAGTCATTGCCCTGTTTTGATGGACAGTGTTTGGCTAAGTCAACAAAGTTATAATATCTGTGATCATGATAAGTCGGCTCGTGATGAGACCTCTTATTCTTTGAGATATAGTGTTTCTTGGATTATCCCTCTGAATGTTGCGATTTTCTTTAACAGGGAGGATATCATTGTTTTCCTTAAGAAAGCTCTGGACGACAACAATAGAGTTTGCAAATAGCAGTTTTACAGAGAATCTTTATTTTGTTATTGATACCTTTCATTGTGCTGATATAAAACAATTCCTTCGCTAAAGGTTGCTTTCATCAAATTTTTTGAAGTTGAAACTAATATCATATCTAGGCTAAAGTTTTTTAACTGTGTCTGTCAATAATAAAGATCAGATTTTCAAAAATTTTCTATTTATACAAGCGAAAAGCTCAAAATCTGAAAGAGAATTGGTGCCTTTTTTGCGAATACCGATAGTAACCATTAACAGCCGGTTTTATTATGAAAGAAAGAAAAAGAAAAACGAAAATATTCTACAAAATAGAAGAATAATCTTCTATGCAAAATATATTTTAAGGATTTGACCATTCACAGGCAAAGAATCCTTTCTACCTGCTAGATCCTGTAAGACAAACGTTGATGGACCTATGACTTCAACAATCTGAAAAGGACCAAGCCACATCTTTTGAAATTTTTTATGTTTGCCCTTTTCTTCATGAGCTTTATCCCATTTTAAAACTAAATCTCCCATCTGAAAAAATTTTCTGGTCATTTTGTTTGAATGAAAAGAGGATTTTATTAGCACTTGATGATGAGCATGGGTTCTTTTAGCTTGTTCTCCCTGTTCTTCTAATTTGATTATTTCCATTTGTCTTAGCTGTATGGAGGAAGTAGGTACTTCATCAATGTACTATATTAAAGACAAAGAGGGAATGACTAAGTGAGTTGGAAGAACCGCTTCTTTCCCATAAACTAAATTAAAAGGGGAAGTGCCGATCAAAGCTTTTTTTGTTATTCTATCTGCCCATAAAGCGTTTATCAAAGATTTATGCCAATTCTTTTGGTTCTGGTCAACTGTTCTTTTAATAATCCTGATTAGGTTTTTATTTGTTGACTCAGCTAACCCATTACCTTGAGGATATTAATTGGCCGAATATTTTAGTTTGAATCCCCTTTTAAGTGCGAACTCAGTCATTGCATTTCCAGAAAAGTATGATGCATTATCAAATATTAAAGCCGTTGGCAATCCAAACCTAGTGATTATAAATTGATCTATGAATTCGATAATATTTTCAGAATTAGTTGTCTTGAGAGGAACTGCCTCTACCCATTTAGTGAAATAATCTGTTGCCGTGAGGATGTACCTATGCTGCTTAGAAGAGTGAGGAACGATCTCACCTATTGTGTCCAAGCCCCACTGGCTGAATGGTTGCTCGATGTTTACCGGTTGTAGTCGCAGGGACGGCTTCTTTTATTTTCCAGCAGTAGTTTGGCAGACTTGACATTTCCTCACGTAGCTGTGTGAATCTTTGAACAGCGTAGGCCAGTAATATCCTGCACGTAAAATTTTATGTGCAGTAGCATCTCCAGCATAGTGTCCGCCTGCTGGTCCATCGTGGAGTTCCTGCAAAACTTTTTCGGCTTCAGTTTTTTCAAGACATCTAAGAAGAACAGAATCATAATTCTTTCTAAAGAGAATATCATTTATGAGCTGATATTGTTTAGCTTTCAATCTCAGAGCTCTTTTCTTAGTATGGTCCAGGTGTGATGGAGCATACCTGTTCTTAAGATAATAAATGATATCAGCATACAATGATTCTGCATCGTTCAAGCTTACCTCATACATTTGTACCTCTTCGGATGACATTTCGGGGATTTGCGATGCTCCAGCCAACATCTTGCAGAAGCCTTGGCCTCTTACAATGTTTGCTGGTTTGATCTCCAGATCATATTCCTGTAAAGCAGTGATCCAATTCGCTCTTTTCTCGCCCATATCCTTCTGTACTAGAAGATTTCTTACTACTGGAAACGGTACTATGATCTTAATATGGGTTTTGAGTAAGAAAGGTCTGAAATATTTAACCGCTTTGAAAACAGCATAGGCCTGTTTCTCTACGTCTGAATAATTGAGTTCAGCACCTTAGAGATTCGAGCTAAAAAACGCAATTGGAGCTTCTGTTTTTTCTTGATTTGCTTGGGTTAGAATCGCAGCATATGATTTTTCTGAGGCAAATGTGTATAAAATAAAAGATTCTGAAAAATTCGGGGTTGCTAAAGATGGAGCATTAATAATAGCTTGTTTGATCAGGTTGAATGCTTCATGTTCATCTTGACCCCATTTGAAAGTTGAATTCTTTTTAATCATGGTTTGCAAAGGAGACACAATTCGTGAAAAATCTGGTACAAATCTCTTTACAAAATTGATTTGACCAAGGAAAGATTGCATGGCTTTTTTATTGTGAGGTAGGGATATTTCAGAGATTTCTTTGATTCTGTCAGGATCAATGTGAATACCGGACTTTGACACTATGAATCCTAGAAGTTTTCCTTCACTTAATGCGAAAAAAGATTTCTTCGGGTTAAGTGAAATCCCATACCTTAAACATCGTTGAAAAATTTGCTTTAAATCTCTGAGATGGTCACTTCGCTTCTTGGAATACACTGTTATATCATCCAAATAAACCACTACAGATCTGTTGACTAAACCCTTAAATGCGATGTCCATGGCTCTTTGAAATGTACCACTGGCATTAATCAAACCAAATGGCATCTTCCGATATGCGTATGTGCCCCATTTAGTTCTGAATGTGGTTTTCAACTGATCATTGGGATGCACCAGCACTTGATTATATCCTGAAAATCCGTCCAAGAAAGACATTAGTTCTGAGCCTGCTACTGCCTGTAATATCTGTTCCATAGGTGGAAGAGGAAAATTGTGTTTTTGACAGGCTTTGTTAAGATTCTGAAAATCGATACAGATTCTAATATCTCCATTTTTCTTTCTAACGGGTACCATATTGGAGACCCATTTGGAATGTCTGACGGGGAAAATTATTCTGGCTTTAATAACTTATTTAGCTCAGTCTTTATCTGATTTTATAAATTGGGGTGGATCTTTCTCAGTTTCTGTTGGACAGGTTTTTCGTTGTCAATCATAGGAATAGTGTGTTGAATGATAGAAGTGTCGTATGTCTTCAGCTTATCGTAATTCCAGCCAAAAACATTTTTATATTGTCTCAAAAGATAAATATACGTTAGTTTTTCTTCAGGGGCCAGGCCTATGCCTAGATTAATGTTTTGTGGTTTATCATCAGTTCCTAGGTTTACTAATTCGTAGTTCAAAGTTGAACTGTAGAGCTTTGAATTGGTAGACCTTTTAAAACGATTTTTCAAATCATACAAGTCTTCTAACTTAACCACCGATTTAGGTATAGCATTATCAGTGCTATTTTGTTGTGTTTGTCGATCGTGATGGTCTTCGTCAATTATCTGATTGGAGTAGGATCCTTCAGAAGTGAGGAAATTTACAATATCAGGATCATCATTGAATACTCTCCAATTTGTAATGTTGTCAGGGATGGATGGTCTAAAGATTAATTCTATTGAGAATCTATCTGGACTAAAATCTTCGGAGGGAATAAGCCTAGAGGCTACGTTAGCCAAAAGGTCTGCACTCGCGTTTTGGAGTCTCGGGATTGAAGAGATATTAAATGCTATGAAATGCTCAGTAAGATCTTGTACTAAAGATTGATAGTGTTTTAAATGACCTGATAGGCAATGTATAGTGTTACGTACCTGTTTGACGATAATCTCAAAGTCTCCAAAGACCTGAAGATACTTGACGTTTAACCCGATTACTTTGTATAGGCCTTGCACCAAGACCTCATATTTTGCTGTGTTGTTTGTGCAATTGAATTCGAGTCTGCATGTAAGCATGGTCTTGTTTCCTTCTGGACTAATCAGAACGCATCCTGCTCCTACTCCTTCATTAGATTTAGAGCCATCGAAATATAATTTCCAAAACAAAGATGTATTTACAGGTTCATCTAGAAAATTAACACACTTTGAACTATCAGTTTGGGAAAAAATTTCGACTTGGGACAAAACTGAATTTTCTAAGTAAGGTGATGGGTGAGCATTGAAATTACCGAGAAAAGAATCTACCGAGTAATTGCCTATGATACTGTTGTTATATGATATTGCTTCATTTTCTCCCTCTAATTCCGTTACTATGTACTTCTGGTGTAATTCTCGTTCACCCTTTATCTGATTCGGTTTACCGTTATAGGGTAACCACATGTGCGACCAGTCGGTTGCAAAGTATCCATGGAGTTTCTCGGACCAATCCCTGCTAAGAATTAATCCATAGAATTCTGGGATATCGGCCACTAGAATGTCAATAACCTGACATACCTTCGGGTTAGATGAAAATCTTATGGTTACTTTATTAATTTCACCAATCACTTCGACCTGAGATCGATCAAGCTGAACTATACGCACTGCGGATTTTTGTGGTTGAACATTTAGCTTAGCACATATTGATCTGGGTAAAATATTCGAAGAAGCACCGGAATCTACCAAACAATTGTGCACATTTTTGTTGAAAATCTCGTAAGTGAGAAGAAACGGGGGAGTGTGAGATCTTGATCTTCCTCCAATTAAGGCGATATCATTTGGATCAATCTTATTGATCGCGTTAGTTGGAGGTCTTCCCATGTTATGGGAAGCTTGAGAGAGTACAGCGGCAGGCAAAGGTACAATAGACACAGCATGTAATTCTTTCATCGTTATCTTCTGTTGATGCTTCAATTTGCTCAATTCGTAAAGGGTAATATTAGCCCTAGTCTTTTTCATGTCATCAACAATATTGTACTCCATTTCATCTGACACTATCAGTGTTTTTGATGGAGTTGTTTGATATGCTCGGACTGGGCTAGACTGATTCACTTTAGTTGTTGCTTTCTTTGTTGCGACTTTATCTTTTGTTGTAGGGCTTGCGCCCTTCTGCTTAGGGGTAGTTTGGGGAGGATCAAGCTGATTTTTGCTTCGTGTGCTAACCGGAAATATTTCTCGATCCTCTTCTTGTGGGAGGATGAAATCCCACATTCCTTGTAATTCCACAACTTCTTCGTCATCAGTTTTCCCTTCAGTGGCACTTTCTTCTTCTTCCTCTTCCTCAGTTTCAGCATTGGAGATGGCATTGGGTGGTTTTGTATCTGTTGAAGGACCTCTTTTAAAAGTTCTGTAGGGATTTTTTAAAGAAGTTTCTGCTACTTGTTTCTTTATGTCAATCATCTCATTAGACATGGTCTTTAATACTTTCTGCAATCCTTCCAAATCGAAAGGGTCTTTTGTTTGTTTCTTCTTGGGGTCTTCCTTGAAGGTGATCTCTTTAGACTTTCATTCCTCTATCGCGGATCTCTTTTCCAGGGCTATTACGCGTTTCTCTACTGCTATCGCCTCTGTCATGTTTTCAACTAAAGTTGTTTTATTTTCTCTATCCACGAAGATTGCTATGTTTGATGGTAAAGTAGTAATATACCATTCACATCGTACTTCTTCGTTGGGTTGGGAAGCAGTAGGAATTTTGTTGAGAATTTTATTGAACCGTAAATCAAAATCTTTGATAGGTTCTTTAGCTTGGGCCTTGAGATTGGATAGGTCATTGATTAATGTTGCTGTTGATCTGTCATCACCAAACTTGATAAGGAATTGATTGTGGAAGACATCCCAACTTGTGATAGACCCGGAAGGTAATGAAAAATACCATGACCCGGTTGTTCCTTGCAGTGTGTAGGGGAAAAGCCGAACAACATCGTCTTCATTAGTAACTTCGTTGAGATTGATAGAAAGCATGAAATTGTTTATGTGTTCTTCTGCTAGCATGCCTGCTTCTGGATTGAATTTAGGCAGCCATTTCTCAGGATGGGCCGGTATTGGGCTCAAGGGTGCAGGCATCAAGACTGCCCCAGGGTTGTTCCATGGAGATTGGGCCATCGTTGAGCTGCTAGTAGAGAAAAGTGCAGGAGATGATCTCTGTGGTTGGGAAGATGAGGATACTATGATCGTGGATGATTGAAGAGGGATTGTGGTAGACGAATGAATGATGGTTTGGAATGGAGGTGTGGGTGGTTGACTTCACAGTGAGGTAGTTGAAATGGGTGATGTAGACGAAAGGGTCTCACTGTCAAACTCTTGTGGTGATTTCCTCGCTCTTTTCCTGGTGGGAAGAGGCAACTCAGTCGGCTAGATGCCAAATTTTTCACTTTTCAATCTCGTTAGGGGATGAGCACGATTGTACTGCGAAGTCACACTGCTTTGAGATTTATCAGACCTCTGAGGAGAAATGGAAAATCCCTGAAGTTTGTGAATCAGAGATTCGACTTCAGGAGGTTTAATTGTAAATTGGTCTGAAATATCAAGGTGTGCAGCAGCGATTGATACTCGAGCGACTTCTGATTCTGGATTTAAATATACTGGAGAAGTCGGGGGAGATGATAAGGGCGATTTACTCTCATAATGGTATTTAGATTTTGATTTAAGTGCCATTCATAGTTCGGGCCCTCCTTCTAGCGCCAAATATGTTGAAGCCCCAAAAATCGGGTCGACAACAAGGGGGATACCCACCCGGTCCGGACCTTGGTTGGCAGTTCCTTATCCGTTTGGTATAGCGGGTCTGACTGGGGATAATGGGACCAGTTTCCCAATCTAAGGGTGTGTGTGTGCAGAGTTGGATTATGCTGATCTAAGAGTTCTGATCTAAGCTACTTTAATCTAATTCTATGCTATTGTAATCTAATGAAAACTGCACATCTAATCTATGCTAACCCGGGGTGTATTTCTTCTATTATGCGATCTAAAGAGATTGTATTTCTTCGCAGGTGCATCGTTCAAAAGGTGCGGACCCGCAAGTTCGCCATCCAGGAAGTGCGGACATACCTGCAGGTTATCCGTTCATGAGGTGCGGTCCCCCAGTTCACTCACTCCAATGCAGAGAAGCACGCTCACGTGGGGTTTCTTATGTTTGGCCCTTGGTATTTAGCCCATCGTTCATGATCCTATGGTTTTGGCCCGTGGTATAGGATCTAAATTATTTGAACCCTTGTTTGGATCCCTTGTATTGGTTTTCGATGGTTTTGTCCCATGGTTTGAATAAGGGCTTGCCTATAAAAAGGAAAAGAGATCACTTGGCTAGACACTTGTGAAATTTGAATATCTTAAGATCTGAAATTTTGGGTGAATGGTTTTAAAAGCTAGATCTAAATCAAGGAGAAAACTTAAGGTGAATCTATTGATAAGTCGTGATCTCTCGGGCGCATGATCAGATCTATGGATCTGACTGTCTATGGCACATAGGAAGACTGTTAATTTGGCCCTAATCAGAGGTTCGCAGGCGATCCACGGTGTGAGTGCAGGGGTACACAGCGCAGGAGAAGGCACAGTGTGGGGGTACGCAGTGCAGCAGAAGGTGCAGTGCGAGGTACGCAGTGCAGAAGAAGACACAGTGCGGAGGATCACAGGGAAACAGAAGAACAAGTTGCAGAGGTATGTTGTCAGACGGACAGTGCAGGTACAGATCTGAGCAGAGGTACGCAGGGCAACAGAACGAGTGGTGCGGAGATACGCAGAGCAGTAGACTGACCAGGTGCGGATCTACGCAGTTTAGACATAGAAGAGTTGCGGGTTTTCGCAGGCCACTATTGGTGAAGTTGTGGACCTATCTTAAAACATTTGTTGGCTGTCTTTTATCTATTGTTGCAGAGTTCTGGGTTTAGATTTCTGGTAGTACTTTTCTGTTTACAGCATTCTGAGAAGTTGGGTGATTCATTGGTTGATTGTATAAGGAGATTGGGTGATTTGAATGTACTTGATGATTATTTGATCTTCTTGGATCCAGTTTGAAAATTAATGAAACGTGGTCCTTAAAGAAGTAAAAGAGCAAAGGGGGTTGTAGCTCCCTTCCAGGAGAGACTGAAAAATGAGAGAGAGTTGTAGCTCTCTGCAGGTTGCAGCCTGCGTACTGGTAAAGGACTGCACCAATACAAAATCCTTGTAAAAGAAGTTTCTAATTGAAAGAAGATAGAGACATATTGCAGCAGGTGGTTTTCACCCACATTGGGTTTCCACCTTATATCTGGTGTTCTTTGGTGTGCCTATCTATTTTTCTTGTTCTTGTTCATTATTATATGGCACTGACATACAAATTAATGATCAATATCTGAAGAATAAATTAAAGTATAAATCTGGAAGGTATATTGAAAAGAATTTGATAATACTGATTCACCCCCCCATCTCAGTATTATTTCCAACAATTGGTATCAGAGCAGGTTCTTCAGAAAAAGCTTGATTGCTTGAAGAAAGATCTTTCATCATGAGCAACTACGAGAGGGAAGCATCAATCAGGCCACCGATTTTTGATGGGACAAACTTCGTTTATTGGAAGGTAAGAGTTACTACCTATCTTCAATCTCTTGGTACAGAAGTCAGGTATATCATAGATACAGGGTATACTTTTCCATCAGCAACTCCTACAGATCCGGCTGAGAAGAAGAAATATGAAACAAATGCAAAGGCAGTCAATACTCTATTAGGATGCCTATCTCAATCAGAATTTGTCAAGGTAATGCAGTTTAAATCCGCAAAAGAGATATGGGACAAGATTGTTCTGAGCTATGAAGGAGATGATCAGGTAAAACGAGCAAAACTTCAAACCCTCAGGATTCAGTATGAAAATCTCAGGATGTATAATGATGAAAGTGTGGCTAACTATTTTCTTCGTGTAGATGAGATTGTTAATTGTATGAAAAATTTGGGTGAAGAAATAAAAGAGGCTGTTGTGGTTGAAAAAGTTCTAAGATCTTTGTCCCCTAGGCTTGAATCTAAAGTTTCTGCAATAGAAGAAAAAGAGAATCTACAAAGCCTTAAAATGTCACAACTGCACGGAATTCTAACTGCTTATGAAATGAGGAAAGGAGGTCCATCAGATAGGAGAGAAGCTACCTTCAAGGCTTCAAGCAAAGGAGAGTACTATGAGTCAGGACACGTGTCAGAAGAAGAAGAAGAATCAAATTTTGTTAGAAATCTTCAATGGGGTACTGGTCGTTTCCGAGGTAAGTTACCTTTCAAATGAATTTCTTGTGGAAGAGTCGGTCACTATGCTGCCAAATTTCCTCACAAGGATAAGATTGACAAAGGGAAGGAACCTGTTAGATGGAACAAGAAACAAAATGCAACTAAGAAAAGTTACTACACTCATGAAGACAGTGATGGCCTATCAAATAGTGACGAAGATGAACGAGGTAATGATTATAAACTTTTAATGGCCTTTGAAGATGATGATTACATGGACGCTATAGATGTAGATGGTTTTTATGAAGAGATTTCTCGACTCAAAATATGTTTAGAAGAAAAATATATGATCATTGATACTCTGTAATTCCAACTTGATGAAAAAGAAAAATCTCTTGAGAAGTTAGAATGTGAAATTGTTGGCCTTAGAAAAGAAATTGAGAAAATAAAGGCTCTTAATCTTAAGTTTGTTAAAGGATCTGAAACTCTGGATGAGATTATCAATGTATAGTGTTCTCCACTAATCAAGACAGGTCTGGGTTATAATGGAGAAACATCTCAAGCATCCGCCTCAAAGAGTTATCTTGATGCAGCAAGGAGGAATGAGCAAAAGCCCAATGGAGATCACTAGGTAAGGCAGGGACGAATTACATCAAGAAAAAACAAAGACTACCAGGTAAACCAGGGGCAATCCATCTTAAGGGTGAACAAAAGCTACAACCAACCACAGGTAAAATCTTCTCAATTTTCTTCAAGAATGGATGACAATAGAAATTACAATCATTTGTCTGGTAGATTTGATATTCGCAGAAGTTTCTTCAATGGCCAATGTTTCTCTTTCCATAACTTTGGTCACAAATAAACTCAATGTGTTTCTTATAAGACAATCATGACTAGAGAAGCTTAAAAACAAAGAAGTATGACTGGGATTACGAAAAGGACCTATAACAACTTTTCTACCCTTGAAAATGAAATTGAATGTTCTATTTGTAATAACTTCGGTCATGAAGATTCTGAATGCAAGAGCAGGTTTCGGCAGACAAAGGAACAAGCCTCAAGCACCAGAAGATGGAGAATAAAGGAACCACAAATAGAAAGATGTGGGATAGCATTTTATGCAGAAGGACAAGAAAATCTATGGTACATCGACAACGGATGTTCGAAGCATATGAAAGGTGATAAAGAAAAACTTGAATCATATACTGCTTTAGAAAAGGGAAAGAAAGTTTCTTTTGGAAATGATACCCCTGTAGCCATAAAAGGAAAAGGCACTGCTCAATTGAAAGAAAAGGTCAAAGCTGGAAATGTTTTGTATGTTGATGGCTTGAAGCATAATCTACTAACTATCAGTCAGATGTGTGATCAAGGAACATAGGTAATATTTCGATCAAATGGATGTAGTGTTCGTGATCTAGATACAGGAAAAACAGTGATCAAAGGCAGAAGAACTCCAAATAATCTATACATATTTGAAGAAGGACAATAACAATGCTATTTGAGCAAAGATGATGAACATTGGTTATGGCACCGAAGGTTGGGGCATCTAAGCTTTTCAAAAATAAGTAAAGCATGCAAATACCAGGCAGTTCGTGGTCTTCCAGATCTCAAAATTCCAGACAACACCATATGCAAATCATGTCAGTTTGGTAAGCAAACCAGAACTAACTTCCCTGAGAAGGAAGGATCAGCCAGCAGACCTCTTGAACTAGTCCATACAGATGTATGTGGTCCATTTAGGACAAGGTCACCTCAAGGAGAAGAATACATTATATTATTCATTGACAACTTCTCCAGGATGGTTTGGTTGGGACTTATGAAACACAAGGATGAAGCATTCGAAAAATTCAAATATTTCAAAGCCTTGGCTGAAAACGAATCAGATCACAAAATTAAGTGCCTCAGGTCCGACAGAGGTGGGGAGTTTACCTCAAATGAATTTTTCGATTTCTGTGAAGAACATGGAATAAGAAGGGAATTCTCTACAGCTAGGACTCAGCAAAATGGAGTGGTGGAAAGGATGAACAGAACGGTCCAACAAATGGCTCGTGCTATGCTTGATGAGTCTGGGACTCCTGCAACCTTCAGGGGTGAAGCTGCTTTTGCTGCGGTTGTTATTCTCAACAAAACAAATGTCCGAGTGAACAACACTCAAACTCCTCATGAGCTTTGGTATTGTGAGACTCCTTCGGTAAAGCATTTCAAAATTTTTGGAAGCAAATTCTATATTAAGAATAATGATGAACAGCTTGGCAAACTTGAACCTAGAGTAGATGAAGGCATTATCCTTGGTTATTCTCCCCACAACAAATCATATAAGTGTTACAATAAAAGACTTGGAAGAATTTTTGACAGAATTGATGTAGTGGTTGATGAAAAAGGATACATTCCTAGGCAAGTGAATTATGAAAATATCGAAGAGGATGAAGTCTACTCTCCAAATCAGATTGATAATGAAGAAGAACCTCAAGAGGCACCAGAGGAATAGATAAGGATAGAAGAGAAGACTCCATCCAGGTACGTTCAAAAGAATCATCTAGAATCTCATATTTTGGGGCAGAAAGAGACAGGTGTACAAACAAGAAGAACACTTGCAGAAGCCTCAAGCTATTTGGCATTACTCTCCTCCACTGAACCACAAAGTGTAAGAGAGGCATGCAAAGATGAATGTTGGGTCAAGGTGATGGATGAAGAACTTGAGTAGATCGAAAAGAACAACACTTGGGAGTTGGTTCCTAGACCAAAAGATAAGAATGTCAAAGGGACAAAATGGATCTTCAAAAATAAGTTGAATGAAAATGGGGAAGTAATTAGAAACAAGGCCAGACTTGTTTGTAAAGGGTATGCTCAACAAGAAGGAATAGACTTTGAAGAAACTTTTGCTCCCGTTGCTAGACTTGAGGCCATCTGAATGTTCCTTGCTCTCTCAAGCTTTCAAAAGTTCAAAGTATTTCAAATGGACGTAAAATCAGCCTTTTTGAATGGATACTTAGAAGAAGAAGTGTATATTGAGCAACCAGATGGGTTCATCCTTGGGAACGATCCAAATCTTGTATGCAGACTAAGAAAGGCTCTCTATGGTCTTAAATAGGCTCCAAGGGCTTGGTACTACTGTTTGGACAAATATCTTCATCAACAAGGTTTTTCAAAGGGATCAGCAGATAACAATCTTTATATAAAAATTGAAAATGACAAATTGCTAATACTTGTTGTGTATGTAGATGATATTATCTTTGGCAGCAATGAAGAAGCTATGAGTTAAAGCTTTGCCTTGGTGATGCAGAAAGAATTCGAAATGTCTTTGCTTGGAGAACTAACATATTTTCTTGGATTGCAAATCCAAAAAAATGAAGGCAGGATCTTCTTGTCTCAAACCAAGTATCTCAAGTAGATTTTGAAGAAATATGGCATGGAAGATGAAAAACCAGTATGTACCCCCATGGTCACAGGATGTAGCCTCAGTGCAAATGACGAATCAGTAGCAGTGCATCAACCAACCTACAGATCTATGATTGGAAGTCTACTTTATTTGACAGGTACCCGACCAGACATCATGCATGTAGTGGGAATAGTTGGAAGATTTCAAGCAAATCCAAAGAAAACTCATCTTCAGGCAGTGAAGATAATTTTCAAGTACCTTCAAGGAACTCAAAACTATGGCTTATGGTATCCTAGAGATACAAATCTCACACTTCATGCTTATACAGATGCAGATTGAGTCGGAAGCGTGGGTGACAGGAAGAGCACAAGTGGTGGTGCATTATTTATGGGTTCCAGATTAGTATCTTGGTTCAGCAAGAAATAGAGTTCGATTGCTTTATCTACAGCTGAAGTAGAATATGTGGCTGCTGCATCTTGTTGCACTCAACTCCTTTGGATGATGCAGACCTTGCAGGATTTTCAGATCACTTGTACTCCACCTATCTCAATCTTATGTGATAATACAAGTGTAATCAGCGTTTCAAAGAACCCAGTCATGCATTCAAAGACCAAGCACATACCGATCAAGTATCACTTTCTCAGGGAACAAGTGATTGAACAAAAGGTCAAGTTGGAGTATGTTCCTTCTAAGGAACAAGTTGCTAATACACTCACCAAACCATTGCTCAGGGAGACATTGGAATACCTCAGGCAAAAGCTGGGGGTTGTTGATGCATCATCCTGTTGTTGAATCCCATCTGTTTCAGAGATTGTTGGTTGTATGCAAGTTTCATATGGGGTATACGCGTACATTTGCTGGGTTGTGGATTGGTCGAAGATCGAATGGCACAGGTTCAGGGGGAGCATGTATTCTTCTAATAATGCATTGTTGGCATTATGGTAGAAGATCTTGGAGGAAGTATAGAAGGAGAACATGGATGCTGATCTGAATATTACTGTAATATGTCTCTATCTCTTTCGCGGTCATGTATGGTGTATGGTGGATTATGGTTCTTCTTGAAGAAATTTTTTGTTTGCAGATCTGATCTTTAGTCAGGGGGAGCATAACCCTTTGCTCTTGATGTCAAAGGGGGAGAATGACGTTGAGGATCTTGAGGTTGCCATCAAGTCCAAAGGGGGAGATTGTTGGCATTATGATTCTGGTTTGGCTCTTTGGTACAGGTGTTGTACTTGATGGCAACTCACTCAAGTGGGAAAACTCTGTTTCAGGCTCTCAAAATGATGGAAAATAAGAGGTTCGCAGGTGCATCGTTCAAAAGGTGCGGACCCGCAGGTTCACCGTCTAGGAAGTGTGGACATACCCACAGGTTATCCGTTCATAAGGTGTGGTCCCCCAGTTCACTCACTCCAATGCAGAGAAGTGCGCTCACGTGGGGTTTCTTATGTTTGGCCCTTGGTATTTAGCCCGTCATCTATTATCCTATGGTTTTGGCCCGTGGTATAGGATCTAAATTATTTGAACCCCCTTTTGGATCCCTTGTATTGGTTTTCGATGGTTTTGGCCCATGGTTTGAATAAGGGCTTGCCTATAAAAAGGAAAAGAGATCACTTGGATAGACACTTGTGAAATTTGAATATCTTAAGATCTGAAATTATGGGTGATTGGTTTTAAAAGCTAGATCTAAATCAAGGAGAAAACTTAAGGCAAATCTATTGATAAGTCGCGATCTCTCGGGCGCATGATCAGATCTGTGGATCTGACTATTTGTGGCACATTGGAAGACTGTTAATTTGGCCCTAATCAGAGGTTCGTAGGTGATCCACGACGTGAGGGCGGGGGTACGCAGTGCAGGAGAAGGCGCAGTGCGGGGGTACGTAGCGCAGTAGAAGGTGTAGTGCGAGGTACACAGTGCAGAAGAAGACACAATGCGGAGGTTCACAGGGAAACAGAAGAACAAGTTGTGGAGGTACGCTGTCAGATGGACAGTGTAGGTGCGGATCTGAGCAGAGGTACGCAGGGCAACAGAATGAGTGGTGCGAAGATACGCAGAGCAGTAGACCGACCAAGTGCGGATCTGCGCAGTTTAGACACAGAAGAGCTGTGGGTTTTCGCAGGCCACTATTGGTGAAGTTGCGGACCTATCTTGAAACATTTGTTGGCTGTCTTTTATCTATTGCTGCAGAGTTCTGGGTTTAGATTTCTGGTAGTACTTTTCTATTTATAGCATTTTGAGAAGTTGGGTGATTCATTGGTTGATTATATAAGGAGATTGGGTGACTTGAATGTACTTGATGATTATTTGATCTTCTTGGATCCAGTTTGAAAATTAATGAAATGTGGTCCTTAAAGAAGTAAAAGAGCAAAGGGGATTGTAGCTCCCTTCCAGGAGAGACTGGAAAACGAGAGAGAATTGTAGCTCTCTGCGGGTTGCAGCTTGCGTATTGGTAAAGGACTGCACCAGTACAAAATCCTTGTAAAAGAAGTTTCTAATTGAAAGAAGATAGAGACATATTGCAGCAGGTGGTTTTCACCCACATTCGGTTTCCACCTTATATCTGGTGTTCTTTAGTGTGCCTATCTATTTTTCTTGTTCTCGTTCATTATTATATGGCACTGAAATACAAATTAATGATCAATATCTGAAGAATAAATTAAAGTATAAATCTGGAAGGTATATTGAAAAGAATTTGATAATACTGATTCACCCCCCCCCTCAGTATTATTTCCAACAAATCTTAAAGAAATAATGTTAGGTCCCTATAATCTAGTGGAGCATCCTTATTGCTATTGTTAGTGTAACCCCGTTATTGTTATTGTTGTGCCCATGTATCCCCCATATTGTTATTTTTGTGCTGCATAGAATCCCACTATTGTTAGTGTTGTGCCCTTACATTATTATTGTTGTGTAGGCCCTGATTATATTGTTACCCCATAGACTCCTATATATACCAAGGAGGTCGTGTCATTTGTATCATCCAAGAATTATTCATTTATGTAATGTAAAGGAGTTTTGCCCCTCAAATAGGATAATTTTCACATCTTTGGTCTATCTTTTTTTTTTTTTTTTGGTTGATTAACAATTGGTATCAAAGCTTTGGATTCTAGGGTTTCACTGCTTCAAATAGGTCATCTTGGAATTTCAGCTATATCATTTTTTCTACGAGGATTAAGAAGCTAAAATTTTAACCATGTGGAGTCAAAATCTTCGTGAAATTCAAGTAAACATTTCAGATTTTAGTTCACTATATTTTCTAAGATATGGTCTGAAGAAATTAGGGTTTTCTCATGCTCCAGAATTTAGTCTCAAACATGTGACATAAGGAAAATTGTCATAATGTTTTCTAAGAGAATCGAATTTGATTTTTGTAAAAAGTGATTAAAATTGCATAGAATGTAGTTTTTCATGTATCATTGTAAGGGCCAAAGGTTGAAATAGTCACACGTGGTATTCCGTAAAGTTCGCTCTACTAAACTAGTCCATAACCAAGTCATTGTGGAAGATTGTGCACAACGTTATCTTGAGGAATCCAATCATAGTATGAATTGTGCAGTTGGAAAGAATACTTGAAGAGATACCACATGACAAAATTTTAGTCTTGGAGAGCTAAAATTAGATATATACAATCATATCAAGATCAATCTCCTAAAAGCAATAAAAGGGTGTGTATTGTTTTAAACAAATTGTATAACGTTTGTTTGAAAAAAACTTTTTGAAGTAACTCCAAGGGCATATTGAAGCATGGATGTCAGTATTTGGTTCTAAAATTTGTCCAAAACAAAAGAATTATACACCCATTAAGCCCTCAGAAATCTCTACTATGACGCATGAAGAGGAAGAATTGCAACATGATATATCAAAATTATGGGACCAAGTGAAAAAAAAAATCTCTCACAAAGAGAAACCAAAGATGAACTAAAAGGGGACATGGATGGTTTAAAATAAGAGATAAAGGTAGACATGGAAGGTTTAAAGGAAGGTTTGACAAATTTAATATAATAAATTCTTCCTAATGGAAATAGGGTATTCCATGAAACACATGATGAGAAAAAAAGGAATGATAATCGTGATTTTAGAGACTCTAAATTTGGGTTGAAGACCAACCACATTCCAAAGATAAATATGAGGCATTTTTATGGCTAGGATCCAGTAACATGGATATTACATATGGAGCAATATTTGTGTCTACATGATGTGAAACAATCACAAAAGGTATGCATTACATCTTTATATTTAGAACCCAATCAGTTTGTATTGTATCAAAAGATTTGTTCTCGTAAACCACTTGTCACTTGGTCAATTTTTATAGAGGAAATGATATCACATTATGAGGATACAAAGAGAACCATCATTTTTATTAAATTTATAAATCTCAAACAAAGTCATTCAATGGCGGAGCACACTGAGGACTTTCAAAAATTGAATACCAAGGTAAATGATATTCGAGAGGAGCATAGGATTGATGTCTTGATACGAAATTTAAAGGATAACGTCCAACATGAGGTTCACCTTTGGGAACCTAATTCATTGGAGACAACATTCTGAGTTGCAAGAGAATTTGAAAGAAAAATTATGGCAACGAGGAAGTCTGCCACTCACAATTATAAAGATGGATGTGTTGTTGCTCCTATCCTCCCACAACCTGCAAGGTTGACACCACAAAAACTCGAGGAAAAAAGAGAAAAGGGGATTTGTTACAGTTGTGATAGAAAATACACTACAGGTCATAATTGTGCTAAGAAGAAATTCTTTTACATAGACTGTGAAGAGGAGGAAGAAAAGCAACAAGAAACATCAAAAGAAGATGATATACACCAATAAACAACCCTGGAAAAAGAAGAAATGAATATCAACATCTCTTGTAGTAAATTGGTAGGAACTATTACTCCTCAAACCCTTAAAATAGAAGGATATATCAAGAAGAAAAGGGTAACATTATTGATTGATTCAGGTAGTACCCATAATGTTATTCATTGTAAGATAGCCAAGGAATTGAATTACTTTCTATATCCAGCACCAAAGTGTGAAGTGATGGTTGCAAATGGAGGAACTATAAATGTATCTAGAAAGTGTCATAATATCAAGCTAACCATGGGTGAATATGTATTGAATATTCCAATGCTTTCCATTCTAATCCGTGGAGTTGATTTTGTACTAGGAGTCCAATGGTTACAATCTTTGGGGGTGATATCTTTTAATTTTTAAAAACTTTTCTTTAATTTTTTTTTGGGAAGGAAAGGAAATTGAATTAAAGGGTATTGCAGGGAAACCATGGAAGGTAATAAGCTCTAATGTCATGACAAATTTTTTGAAGAAATAACAACAAGGTGTAATTGCACAATTATGTGCACTATAGATTCAAACATCGAAATCATCCATTTCCCTAAATCTACACAAATTCATTGACAATCATTCCAAGGCATTTGAGACACCCAAAGGTATCCCACCTATTCATGATTATGATCATGCTATTCACTTGATTCCAGGAAGTGTTCCTCCAAACATTAGGCCTTACAGATATCCCTATGCCCAAAAGAGTGAAACTGAACATATGGTTGCAGAAATGCTAGAGGCTGGTATAATTTAATCTAGCCAAATTTCTTTCCCTGTTCCAGTACTATTGGTGCACAAGAAAGATGGATCATGTCATATGTGTCCATATTATAGGGAGCTCAACAAGATCACTAATAAAGATAAATTTCCCATTTCTGTAATTCATGAATGGTTGGATGAATTACATGGAGTAATTTACTTCAATAAGTTGGATATTCATTCAGGATATCATCAAATTAGAATGAAGACTAAAGACATTCCGAAAGTAGAATTCAGAACTCGTGAAGGTGATTATGAATTTTTGGTCATGCCGTTTAGACTTACTAATGCACCTTCCACATTTCAAGGTTTGATAAATTCCATTTTCAAATCCTTCCTTAGAAAATGTGTGTTAGTAATTTTTGATGATATACTGATCTACAACAAGTATTGGAAGGATCATGTTCAACATGTTAACAGGGTGCTCAAACTATTGAAGGAGAAACAATTATATACAAAAACCTCCAAACGCTTCTTTGGAGTGCAGGAGATGGACTATTTGGGTGTTGGCTTGTTGGGGCCTAACCCAGGTTCAGAATTGCTTTAGCCAAACAAATTCCAAAACTACCAGCCCTTTCGGCAATAGTCCGTGGAGCACGGACTGAGGTCTCACCCGAGGTAGTATGGGAGGGTGTTGGAACCAAGTTTCCACACCCTAGGGATGTCTTGATGAGGTATGGAAAGGTCACGAGCCAATCTTGCATGCTCGCACTGCTCTGCGCAACTATCTGACCTTTGCGTAACTCTGTACAGAGTGCAAAGAGGCACTGCCTAGATCCTTTAACCGTACGGTGTTATTATTATAGATCTGACTTAATTTTGTTGGCCCAACATTCTTATTTACTCATTTAACATTAATAACCAATGCGCGCAAACATAAACTATAAAGAGATTCAAAGATATAACTGAAACATAAACAGACAGATCAGATGCGCAATATTCCAAAATCAACTTATATTTTATTAACCTTCTGTTCCAGTACAATCCAATTCCACCCTGCGCACTCAGCTGCAGGGGTCCACACACAGCTGTGGACTCTACCATGCCTCTGTGCACACAGCTGCAGAGCCTCTTCCTACTTCTACAACCCAAGACTCGGACTTACAAACTCAGAGCAAATATCGCATTCAAAAACATAGATCACTTCAATTCAAGACTAAAAAACTACCTTTTACACTTAGAGCCTTCCTCTATTTATACATTCCCATGGTCTGCAGACCATGGGTAGGCCGACCTACTCTATATTAAATTACAATATTTGAGGGTAGACAACCCTTTGACTTGACTCATTACAATTTTTGCTCCGTGCACTTTGCGAAGCCTTTACAATACCATTACCCAACATTATGGGCTTTAAGCCCCAAAACTGTTACGCAGGGGATCCGCTGCCCAACAGTTCCCCAACACAATCATTTTGACTCGTCCCAAATCACTCGGCTGGTGCAGTGAGTCATGCTGCCAAGGCTTCGTGGGCTTCCATCCCTGTGAGTGATGCACTTCAATCTGTTCCTCTATCATTGCCTCCTGCAATGCTTCTTCAAGCTCCTGCTCCATTTCCCCTACTAATTTTCTTAGATAGTGATGCTCATTCTACGCTGCTAGGTTAACAAAAAGTGACCCCTCATAGGATTTTAGCTCTAGCTGAGATGTCAAATGTGAACTTTTTGTGCAAGAGAAGCAACCTTGTGATCTCTGGTTCAGAATACTCAATGTCTACTGAAGCTTATGTTGCATTTTTGCAAGAGAGCTGTTGCTGTCCGTGAGGTCCTAATCTTCAACTTTCGTCATGGGCACGTGGCCCAAAGACGATATTTTAAATGGAATTCCATCTTCTGTCACAAGATTCACTATCTTGCCCTTATCTTTCATATATTGCTTACCAGACAGCGGGTTCCGCGGCGACCTCCAGACTGGTCCTGCTCCCTGTCTGGGAATTTCCAGTACATCTCCCACCGTTGGTGTTGGGCTCGATGTAGCATCCTTGGCTAATGACATTATGCTGTCCAGAAGGTCCTGTGTCTCTTTTGGCAATGTTGCATACACTGGGCTTATTCTCAAAGCGTCGAAGGTCAGCGGGTCCATATCTATTGGATAGCACAATAACTTAAGTCGCAAGATGCCACAGTCTATTTGGAGGATGACCAGCTATGATTTATAGGTCTGTTGAAGTTAAAATTCGACCGTTCCCCCCTTTTCTAGCTCATTAATGCTATATTGGCGGCAGGTCATTTCAAATCTAGTTCTGACTCCGTGTCTTAAATGTCCACTGCCTACTCTTTTCACCTTAACTTAGACGTCTTGTCATGAACAGTGAGATCAACAGTCACTTCCTTGTTGATCCACGTAGCAGGAAAGCCCCTTCTGCACGATCACAACCCTTGTGACATACCGACCCTGCGCCACCCCTGTTGTCGCGCAGCTCCCTAACAGACTATTCTATAGTCCCGCACTCTCTTCAACTGTCTGGAGCGGTGAGACTATGCTTCCTACAAATAGTTAAATAGTTGGCCCACCCATGTAGAGCTTCGGGCGACTGCCATTTACTCTGCTTGGGAAGGGTTCTCCATTAAGTTTGACTAGCTAGACTGCGCCCCCATGTGTAACATCTTTGACCACATATGGTCCTAACCAATGCATTCTGAGTTTCCTTGGAGATTTTTCGAACTTGCTGTCATACAACAACACTAAATTGTTTACCTTGAATGTGCGCATCTTAATATGGAATCCCGCTAGGCTTTCTCGTGTTGTTTCTATACCTGCTGATGGAATCCCGCCAAAAAAATGTTCTTCCTCAAGTTCTTCCAATTGCATGAGCCTCTCTTACAATGCTTCATGGTCTAACATGCCTGTCATCGCTGCTATACACAAACTAGGTACGATGTATTCCATTGGCATGACTACTTCCATGCCATAGACTAACTTGAAAGGTGTCTAACCCGTCAATTTCTTGCATGTGGTTTCGTATGCCCATAATACGGCAGGTATGCACAAGTCCCAGTAATTTCATTGTGTGTTACATACTTTGGTCAGCATAGTCTCCAGAATCTTGTTGAATGCTTCTACTGTCCCTTTAGCTTGTCGATGGTATGACATACTTTGTTGATGATACACCTGGAACTCCTCGGTGAGTGCACTGATAGTTTCGTTGAGGAAGTGTGTTCCACAATCACTCATTAAAATTTTCAGGCATCCAAACCATGTAAACACATTGTCGAACAAAACTTTCACAGCCATGGCAGTCATGTAGTCCTTAACCGACTGTGCTTCAACCCATCAAGTCAGGTACTCTGTCGTGGTGATGATGTAGCGCGGACCCATTTTACCCTAAGGTTTGATTGGCCCCACAAAGTCTATTACCCATTTCTCAAATGGCTTCAGCATCATCTGTGGATTGAGTGGCATCTCATCCCTTCACGATGGTTTCCTAGTCCTTTGACATACGTCATAGGCCCGACAGTGTGCTTTCGAATCTTGATGCAGGGTTGGCCACCATTGTCCTGGATGAAGAATCTTTTGTGCCATCGCTTGTCCCACTTAGTGTCCTCCTGCAACCCCTCCATGTGCCTCGACGAGGATCTGTCCTCATTAAAATTTAGGTATATATCTTCGCAATATCTCATCGTTTCCCATTTTGTAGAGGTGTTCCATGATGACAGAAAAATCCGCTGCGCGTACCACCAATTACTTCTTCTACTAGACTAAATATCCATGTGGCGCAGTCCCTGTGGTTAAAAAATGAATTATATCTTCGAAGTGGCCATCCACGACACGCACCACAAAGAGTTGTGCATCAGGTAGTCCTTCTTCCAAATTTTTTGGCTCCTCTCCTATCTCAATTCGTGATAAATGATCTGGTCTTGCATTTAGGCATCCTGGCTTTACGATGACCTCAAAGTCATATTCTTGAAACAGCAGCAGCCATCTGCATATGCGCCCCCCCAACATAAGCTTATTCACTAGGTATTTCAACATGGAATGATCAGTATACATCTTGAAGTGCCCCCCAAGTAGATAGTGGTGGTATTTCTGGAGTGCGTATACCACGGCCAAGCCTTCGCGCTTAGTGGTAGAATAGTTATTTTCTACTTTGGACAGCCACCAACTCGCGAACGCGATCGGGTGATCCACGCCTTTCGTTCTTTCTACGTAAGTACAGCGACCAGTGCGATACACGATGCATCAACATGTACATGAAATTCAATGTCCTGTTTTGGGAAGACCAAAATGGGAGTGGATGCCATTTTCTCCTTGAGAACATCCAAACTTTTATGACACTCATCATTCCAACAATATGTAGCATCCTTTCTCAATAGCTTTTCCATTGGCACTGTTATTTGTGCATAGCTCTTGATAAACTTCCTATTGTAACCAGTGTGCCCCAACGTAACACGTAGTTGTTTGACACTTCGCAGTGCTTCCAAATTGAGAATAGTAGCAATCTTCGCAGGATCCACCATGAAACCTTGTTTGCAAACCACATCGCCGAGTAGGTTTCCAAAGGGCATGAGGAAGGTGCACTTTTTCAGATTCAGCACAATCTGGTGTCTTCGACAAGTATCCAACATCAAATGTAAGCTTTCTATATGGTGTTTAACTAACCTAAACACAATCCAATCATCCAGATAAACTTCCAAGAACTTGTGGATGTATTCCTTGAATGCGGCCACCACTACGTGTGAAGATATCCCTAGCGCGTTCTTCAGTCCAAAGGGCATAACGGTGTATTGAAATAGTCCCATTCGGTTGCGAAGGTTGTCTTGCTCCTATGTTCTGGCACGATATTAATCTAATGGTACCCTGAGAACCCATCTGTGAATGAGTACGCTTCCTGTCCACCAAAATTTTTCAATACTTCATTTGTAAACAGTGTCAGGAATGGATCGTGAACACAGGCGTCGTTAAGCTTCCTGAGGTCCACGCAGATTCTAATTTCGCCCTTTTATTTTTTCTCCTGTACTACCACGGGACTTACCCAGTCTGATTCTTCCAGTGGTTCAATAATTTCGGCTGCATGCATTTTGTCTAATTCTTCACAGACCTTTTCTTTACACTTCGGATTCAACCTGTAAGGTCTCTATTTAACTAACTTCGCATATAGTTTCAAAGTGATCTTCATCATCCCTAATTTTCCAATGATCCCTTTTAAGTCCGTGATTTTGGTCAGGAACAAATCTTGGTATTCGCAGAGTAACTCGGTAACCTTATCTACTGTAGCATCGTCCCAGTAGTCCCCAAGCGTCACGTACCTCGGCTCCATGTCTCTACCTATGTTTACCTGCTTTGTTTTTAGTAGCACAGTGATGTCGGGGTCCTCAATTGATGGTCCTCGAACTTCGCGACACCCTTCAGTTTCTGGAATATTAATGTTTCAGGGGTCGTCATCATCCTCTTCTGCTTGTACGTTATAACATTCTAGAGCACGGCTTAACTAGGTTGCCCATGCTGGTTGAACTTCTTCCCATGGTTCTTGTGGTATTTTGAATATGGAAGCTTTTACAACTTGCAGTGCATCATCAATAGTATCTGACCATCGGTCTTCAAAGGTGAATGTTAACAAAAATCCCTCACGCAACATATCCCATTCGCTTGTACCATGTTAGAGTTCCGTCTCGGTGTACCAATTCATGGGTATGATATCCAGGGTATGATAGAATAAGTGTACCCATTCAAGCTGAGGCTCTTCTCCATAGGCCTTGGTCCATTTTACAAGGTGCATGCATGGGTCATCATGTCCATTGTATTTATCTGATAGCCATAGTTCTGGTTTCCCAAATCGTAGCCACATCATGCTCATGTAGCTGCACCAGTTCGCAAAATTTCCATGATGTGTTCCCCACCAACGCACGGGTGTCAGACGCAACACCCACTTTAATGCATCTAACCGTTGTTGCTCCGGTACGTCGCTCTCAAACTTGCTCAAGAATTCATCCACCACTATCAATCCATCATATTTCGATAGATCTCAGGCCTGGGCTGTTACGCAATGCAGTGATCTAGTCATCATGTTGCATTTAGTGTTGTCACTTTGTTCAACTGATTGTGCTAGCGTTCGTCTTCTTCATCTAAATTTGAGGTGTAGGAACTTGCGTGCTCCCACGAGATTCTTCCATCTGCAGTCAAATTTACCCAATCTTGATCCCAAGCAGTTATCTTGTAGATACAATCTAGCTCATCATCACTTCCATCGTCCTGTACAGGTTTAGTGTAGCACGGTCCTTCGGCTGGATCTAGTGGAATGACTATGCGTAAGGATGTTTTCTCAAATATCATCTTCCGCTTCTTTAGGTTGATGACTCCATTCATGTTAGTGGCCCAGCCTATTCCTAGTAGCGCAGGGTAAGGGTTTCTGTCATCAACAATTTCTATTACTTCAAATTCTGTCTGCATGCTCGCGCCTTCGATGTCCACTGTTACTCCTTTCAATCTTCCCATGGGAAAGATCTTCTGTTGGTTCACCATCCATAATTGAATAGGGGACCACTACAATGTGGGCCTGCCCATGCGTTCCCATGTCTGCTTTAGTAACACATTTGCTTCCAAACCTAGGTCCAGAATTACCTGATCCATTTCATATTCATCAATCTGTGCCGTTAATCTCATCTCCCTCCCAGTGCGCAATGTATGCTTTCCTAGTTTCCGGACTACGTGCGGTTCCCCTGACCCTGTGAACCTAGTTATCAACTCCTGTAGTCCTTTAACCACTGTATTATCAAGTAGCAATTTCATGCATGTCTCTGAAACGGTAGTTAGGATAGAAGGATCCATCCCTATCTCTAGTTGATCCTTACTACCTGAAGTAGAGGCCTCTCTGAAGCTCTTCTTAGCTTCCATAAATGTTTCCTTTGTGTGTTCCAAGTCAAACTCAGGTTCCTTTGTAGGAGCCTTACAAACCCATGTATCTTCCTTGAGATGCTTCCCCTTATCTTCACCTATGGTTGCGCCGCTTCTGAACGTGATGTTTATGTTGGGGTATTCTTCGTGTGGTTTCAACCTCATCATTTGAATATTTTGTGTTGTAGTAGGTTGAAGTGCCCCTTTCTCGCGCATCTCCTTGATCAACGTAGGACAATCTACCATTTCATGGGTCAATTGAGAACAGTACGAATAAGATAGTCTCATTGGATTGGTACAATCACGAGTGTAGTGCCCTGGTCCTCTGCAATTGTAAAAAATTAATTGTCCTCGGCCCATTCTTGGCCCCATTCCTCCTTGTCCTCCACCTTGCCCTTGAAATCTAGCACGTGCCATCCTCGTGGCTGGGTCAAGGCCTCGCATTTTTGTCTACATTCTATAGGCGGGGGTCCGATCCGTCATCAACTTGTAGCTGGGAAAAGTACGCTCGTCATTGCCCACTGATCTACAAAAATTACAGAATAGCTACTACGAAGTCTGGTTATACTTCTGATATCTAATATAATGCACTGCGTAAATCCCCCATACTTAGATGATAGTTGTCCGTCGTGTGTTTTCCTCCTTTCTGACAGATCGCAGACCATATCGAGAGTGTCACACTCAGCCTTGCTTATGCTTCTGGTCTCAATGGAATTGGCCCCCCTCCTACCAAGTAGTTCGCGAATACTAGACAATCATCCTTATCGTGGCCCTCGGCTTTGCATTTTATACACCACACTTCTTCGTACGCCTCTAGCCGTGGTGCCCTATCCCGCTTCAAACTCTACATTTCCAAGCATAGGTTCTGCAGTTGCATGTGGATCTGTTGGACTCCCAATCCCGGATCCTGTATCGGTGTTTCATGCAACCTCATTGCCATTTCTAATGCTTCTGCCTGGGTCGAAAGCTTCTGCTGTGACAGCATTGTACTCAGGTGTGGTGTCAAAGACACCACAAACCACGTGTGGTGTTGCGCATCCGTTAGCGTCATATTAGCCTCATGGATCATACTCTTCAGTCTTTGATCTAGATCTTAGGGGGTCTCACCTGGAAGCATTGTGATCTCCTTAAACTCTATGATTGACTGCGTCTCTGATTTCAGCTGGCTGACTTCTTTGTTCAATGCAACCTGGATCTCTGCTATTCCTGCATTTGGGTGATCATTCGAGTGTTTGATATAACACGTCAACGCGTGATCCTACAGTGCACTTACCAATGTAGCCTTCTTAATGTTATCGTCTATAACCCCTTGTGCTTCCCACACTACTCTTACCATGAACCAAAACTGATCCAGGTCCTCATTTCCCACTCCTATGAATACGGGTAGCTTAATTGCACTTGCCATACTGAACTGCTGGTTTGGTGGAGGTGGTGTGGGCAAAGATGGAGGTGACGAAGGTGAAGCAAGTGGTGGCATAAATGGAGATGGTCACTACGGAATGAGGTACCTGATCAAAGTAACCGCAGTCCTCGGCAACACCCGACTGCGCTCTTCCCCGCTCACTCGTAGAGGTGAAATTAAAGGACTATTTCCTAACCCTTCGATACCTTTGTAGACCTTTCCACCCCACATCATTCCAATCATTAATGTAATCACCCTTTGATCTAGGTGGATGTTGGTGGCCACCCACCTATCCCACTTGTACCCCCACAATTGTCTCTTTTAGTTTTTTAGTTTCCGTAATTGTAGCACAATTTACTATTTTTAGCAGTTTTTCAGGTCCTGAACTTTCAGAGCCATTTTGAGGCACTAAACGGCGTTTCTTTGGGAAATATGAGAGCAACATGGGTCCATGGATCGATTTTTCTCTTCCCAAAGTCATAGTTCTCAAATAGATCTTTCTAATGAGCTATTGTACGTGTCAAAGGGAGATCGGGTGCCAAAGTTACGACCCCGGGAAATTGATGTACCAATTTACCCAAATGAGGCCCACAATTTGGCGTTTCATCTTCTAGGGTTAGGTTTTGGGACGTGAAGGGTTTTCCATTATTTCTCAACAATAAATAGGCCTTCAAGCCTCATTGTAACATAGTTCAGATGCATGTAGCCACCGCATCTCTGCTCAGAGATAAGCTACCATCACCCTAGCTGGTTTCTTTCCATTTCTGTTTGTAAGCATATTTTAGTATTTTACAGTAATGAAATGAAGTATTATTTCCACTGCATACTGGTATTTATGGTTATCTCTGTAATTTTTTGTGTTCCTATTTAAATCTGGATCAGTGGTATCAAAGTGATCTACTTTTTCTCTATTTTTCTTTGCATGTCCCCAATGAGGTTGGGATATAAGGAGTTAGGGATTGAACTGGTCGAACCTTTGCAAGACCAGCCTCAAAATCTTGCTCGAAGAAGCCCTCAAGTGACAAAGGAACGTGATAATGGACAACTTTGCGCAAATCCTTCAACGACTACCCATAGGCAATGCATCGGCTTCCAGCGGCTACTGTGAAAATGCCACACCCTTTAAGGTACAAGTTAATTTTGAAATCCCCATATTCAAGGGTCAAATAGACATAGATGTCGTAGATAAATGGTTAAATCTTCTAGATGGGTATTTTTCTGTTCACGAATTTTCGAGTCTGGAAAATATTGTTTTCGCTCTTCTCAAAGCAGCCCTCCATGTCAAGGACTGGTGGGAAACCTACTGCGAGCAAAAGAATGAAAGTATGGGCTCACTATTTTCAGCGGCACCCACTTGGGATTCATTCTGGGATGCCATCAAGGAGCAGTACTACCCTATCAAAAGCTATGAGGACAAATACATAAAGTGGACCACACTGCGGCAGGGACGATACCAAGATGTACCTGAGTTCACAAACATCTTTCATACCCTTCGTACACAGTTGGGTATTAAGGACTCTGAGCTGCATTTGGTACTCAAATACCTTAGATGCCTACATAGATACATCTAGGAAGAGATGGAGTTTTTGAACATCTCCTTGCTTGACACGGTGTACTAATACACTGTCAAAATTGAGCAAAAGTTCAAACAAAAGAAGCGAGACTTTGGATCTGCAAATCCGAAGACCAACGGACAAAGCCAAGGCGGGGTGACCCAAGACAGCCCATCGGAGCCGCAAGAAAAGAACAACACCACAAACTCGAAGAAGGACACAGGAAAGTGGTGTGAGTTCCACAAGAGTCCCACTCGGAACACAAGTGAGTGTCGGACCAAGCAGTTGCTAGTGGCCGAGTTGAAGGCTTCAAAATCAGATGCATGTTCCAACCCTGAGTCAGAACCTAACAAGGGGAATGGAAAATGGAAGCCGATCATTGATGTGGAGCCCAGCGTCACTATTTCCACCACCAAAATCCAGAAGAATGAGCCCGAAGACCTAGAGGAGGGGGAGAGTCTTTTCCACTCATAGATGTGGGTGAAGGGTTCGCTGCTGCAATTCATTGTTGACACTGGCAGCCAAAAGAACCTCGTTTCTGCAGAGTTCGTGAAGTAGTTGGCCCTACTGACTACACCACACCTGTAGCCATACAGTATCCGGTGGCTTCATGAAGGACGAGATCTTAAAGTTCGCCAGCAGTGTCATCTTCCCTACAACATCAAGCCCTTCACAGATGAAGTATTGTGTGATGTTACACCTCTGGATGTTTGTGATGTACTATCAGGCCAGCCATACTTGTGGAGACAACATGCTGTGTATGAGTCAAGGCCTCATGCTATTATTATTTCTTTCGGTAGTTCATTATACAGGATACTAGAGGTAGCCCCACCTACCACCACCTCTTTGATCGCTACTATGAAAGGCAGCAAGCTCATCTCCTAGACTAGGAAATTCATTGTCTATCTGATTCGATCCCAAAGTAAGGGGAAGATCGTCACCACATACATGACCCCCACGAAGGCTTCCTCGACGTAGTAGCAGTAGCAAAGGAATATGGTCATGACATAACACAGAAACAACTTCTCCTCACCCACAAGGGTACCACATAAGCTTCAGGTGGGCAACAAAGTCTGGTTGCATCTGCAGAAAGAACACCTTACAAGATCCCATAAGAAGCTCCGACCAATCTGACATGGTCCTTACAACGTTACCAAGGCTATGGGTAACAATTCTTTGGAGCACAACATTCCTCCATTCCTTCGCTTGCACCGAGTGTTCAATGTGGACCGTCATCGACCATGCTTCTTACCATTACTAGACACATTAGAGATTACAGAACAGCTCACTAGAAACCCAGCTCAGCAGAAGCTTCCTCATCTCAGGGAGGAACTCAATGCAATGGGGACCATTGCTTCCTAAGGGGGGAGGAATGATTGAGGTGGATGTTGGTGGCCATCCACCTATCCCACTTGGACCCCCAAAACTATCTCTTTCTGTTTTTCAGTTTTTGTAGTTGTAACACAATTTATTATTTTTAGCAGTTTTTCGGGTCCTGAACTTCTGAAGCTGTTTCGAGGCCCTAAACGACATTTTTTGGGAAATTTGGGAGCAACCCTAGTCCAAGCCCAAAGTCATAGTTCTCGGATAGATCTTTCTAACGAGCTATTGTACACGTCAAATGGAGATCGGGTGCCAAAGTTACGACCCCAGGAAATTGATGTACCAATTTACCCAAACGGGGCCCACAATTTGGCATTTCATCTTCTAGGGTTAGGTTTTGGGATGTGAAGGGTTTTCCATTGTTTCTCAACAATAAATAGGCCTTCAAGACTCATTGTAACACAGTTAAGAGGCATGTAGCCCAGAGATAAGCTACCATTACCCTAGATGTTTTCTCTCCATTTTTGTTTGTAAGCATATTTCAGTATTTTACAGTAATGAAATGAAGTATTATTTTCGTTGCATATCGGTATTTATGGTTATCTCTATAATTTTTTGCATTTCTGTTTAAATTCGGATCACCCTTCAATTTCCTTCTTCGTAGGGTTCTAGTGTTCTGACATCAGACATCCCTTAGGTAGATGCCGGTCCCGAAAATAGAACCGTTTGTTGGCTTGTTGGGGCCTGACCTAGGTTCATAAGTGTTTTAGCCAAACAAATCCCGAAGCTACTAGCCCTTTTGGTAACAGTCTGTGGAGCGTAGACTGAGGTCTCCCCCGAGGTAGTATGGCAGGGTGCTGGAACCAAGTTTCCACACCCTAGGGATGTCTTGATGAGGTTTGGAAAGGTCGTGAACTAATCCTGCACTATTGCACTGCTCTGCACAACTGTCTGACCTTCGTGTAGCTCTGTACAGAGCGCAAAGAGGCGCTGCCTAGATCCTTTACCCATACGATGTTATTATTATAGATCTGACTTAATTTTGTGGGCCAAATATTCTTATTTACTCATTTAACATTCATAACCAATGTGCGCAAACATAAACTATAAAGAGATTCAAAGATATAACCGAAACAGAAACACACAGATCAAATGCACTATATTCCAAAATCAACTTATCTTTTATTAACCTTCTATTCTAGTACAATCCAATTCCACCCTGCGCACTCAGCTGCAGGGGTCTGCGCACACAGCTGCAGACTCTACCATGCCTCTGTGCACACAGCTGCAAAGCCTCTTCCTAGTTCTACAACCCAAGACTCGGACTTACAGACTCAGAGCGAATATCGCATTCAAAAACACAGATCACTTCAGTTCAAGACTAAAAACCTGCCTTTTACACTTAGAGCCTTCCTCTATTTATACATTCCCATGGTCTGGAGACCATGGGTAGGCCGACGTACTCTATATTAAATTACAATATTTGAGGGCGGACAACCCTTTGACTTGATTCATTACAATTCATGCTCCACGCACGTCGCGGAGCCTTTACAATACCATTACCCAACATTGTAGGCTTTAAGCCCCAAAATAGTTATGTAGGGGATCCGTTGCCCAACATTGGGTCATATTGTATCTCATGAGGGTCTTAAGGTAGACCTTAAAAAAATTAAATCCATTAATGAATGGACAATCCCCATAACCCTAAACAATCTTCAAGGATTTCTCAGGTTGATAGGGTATTATTGCAAGTTTGTTAATAATTATGAGAGAATAATAGTGCCTCTAACAACATTACTGAAGAAATATGCATTTTATTGGACTCCAGAAGCAACTAAGGCCTTTGAACATCTTAAAAAGGCAATGTGCCAGCACCAGTCTTAGCTACACCAAACTTCACAAAACATTTATTGTGGAATGTGATGCCTTAGGAAATTGTTGTAGCGGCTACAACCATCCTCCAAAATTTTTCCTTTGCTTCGTTTTGGAGCCTCACTCCTCGAAATCATCACAATTATCCTACACTTATGAGGTAATTGTGTTTATTTGATTCCATATTTTGTTTAACAACGTGTGTTTAACTCACTTGTCCCATCTATCAACCACAAGCATACCCAGCACTATGTTCACATCTGGTCAATCACCGGTCAACAAAAATTGTGCAAACCTAGAGGACAACTTGTATTTCCCTCAATAATTGCATAGATAATCCCAATAGCTTCCCTGCACTCAAAAATTGTGCAGAGAAGGCCAACCAGCACTACTCTCCAGAAATGTGCAATTCTAACCAGCTAGCACTACTCTCTAGAATTTTGCAGAGAAGGCCAGGCCAGTTGCACTACCCTCCAAAAATGCACTAAACTAGGTCAGTTGCATTGTTCTTTGGAATTGCACAGAAATGGCTAGATGCACTTCTCTCTGGAAATGTGTAGAGTGTAGAAATTTTGAATAATTTAACACATATTCAATGGAGATTATCCTGATCATGTACTATTGCGGAAAACATACACAATACATAAGCTCCTCTACGTTGATCATCAATATAGCAGCATCAATAACAATAAAACATCAAGAGCATTCACACATTAACATAGTATGTATCCCGGGGAAAGCATCTCGCTAAAAACCCCAACTATCTGTATATTAATGATTGAGTCATGTAACATTACACAGCATAATACTTCTCACAAGTGTCTCCACCTCTGTTACACACAATACAGCTCAGATTTGATCTCCAAATCTCTTCCACTGCTTGCCTGCCTCCACTGCTCAATACCTGCTCAAGAACTGATGAGAATGGCTCACCAAACTCGTTTTTCACATGAAAAATAGTAACTCACACTTTTTTGGACATGAGCACAAGCTATAATGTGGGAGAATATGTGAGCAAACTCATTGGCATACTCAATCCCTTAATTGTGCAAGATCTAGTGCACAACTATAGTCACAACTGATAGCAATCTGATTCTCTACCACCTATCCCTGTTGAACTGAACATGCACTGACATGCAACTGAGTTAACTAATGTATTCATTAGTTGTATTATGAGTTAATAACTTGTGAATTAATTAATAACTAATTCACCCAACTCATCTCTAGTCTATTTGCCAGTTAGACTAAATACAACCAGTTTAACAAAGCTAAACTGAACACAACTCCATCAACTCCACAATCAACTCCACCAAACTCAACTGATTGAGTTCTAACTGAAGTCATGCATGCAACAACTCAACTGACTCATAAGAAAAGTGTATTTCCTTCTGACAGCTGCATGTGCCACGTCTGTAGCTCAAACTGAAGTTCTCCAAGAGAATAAGATTAAGTTTATAGTCCAAATATTATTGTGAGATAATAATATTTGACTTTTCTATTTTTGACAGCCAGTCTAAAAATAGACTTTGATCACTCACACTGTGATCACTCACACTTTCATCAAAAATAGAATTCCATCTATTTTTCCCAACTTGATCAATCATCCATAAACAGCAACCTGCAATCCATAGACATGATCCATATGTCTAAAAATAGACATAGTCTAAAAATAGACTTGCGCCAAAAATAGCCTGCGGGCCCACTTAGTGAAGGCGACTCTTTTCACTAAGCTCCATCATCTTGTTGCAATCTCAACACTCCCTCTCTACAAGATATGGATTATCAGCAACCCCTATCCTGCCTCGGTGGTACTCGAATTTGCTCCTGGTGAGAGCCTTCGTCAGAATATCAGCATCCTGATCCTCCGTTGGAATGTACGAAAGTAACATGATCCTCCGCTGCACACAATCTTTGATATGATGGTACGTGATGTCAATATGTTTAGATCTATCATGAAATACAGGATTAGCTGAGAGTTTAATGCAACTCTGGTTATCACAGTAAATCACAGTAGGATCCAAATGAGAACCGAACAAACCAACTAGGATCTTCCTCATCCATATAGCCTCGCATGCAGCCAAACTTGCTGCCATATACTCGACCTCCGCTGAACTGAGTGCCACGGATCTCTGTTTCCTGCTGTACCAAGAAACTACTGTCGATCCAATACTGAAGACCCCTCTTGATGTGCTCTTTCTGTCTGTTGGGCTGCCTGCCTAATCTGCATCCGTGAAGCCACATAGCTTCACCTCATCCTCCTGTCTATACCTAAAACCATATCCCAATGTGCCTCTCAAGTAGCGCAATACATGCTTGCCCGCCTTCCAGAAGAGCTTGGTAGGCTTAACCATAGCTTGTGAAAGCTGGTTAACTGCATAGCATATATTAGGTCGTGTATTGACCAAATATATCAGCGACCCCACCAACTGTCGATAAATAGTGGCATCCACTTCTTCTCCCGAAGTGGAATCCTCCTTCCTCCAACCTCCAGGAAGAGGAGTATCAACAGGCTTGCAGCCATGCATGTTGAACTTCTCCAGTATCTCCCGAGCATACTTGCCCTGAGAAACAAACAGTCCACCACTGCGCTTCCATATTTCCAATCCCAGGAAATAGTGAAGGAGGCCCAAATCCTTCATCTCAAACTCTGTAACAAGATCCTTCTTGCATGACAGTATCAACAGCTCATCACCCGTTAGAATCAAATCATCAACATACAGTACAATGATAAGCAACTTACCCTCCACCACAATCTGGTATAGGTTCGGATCCGCCTCGCTCTTGGAGAATCCAAGTCCTGTGAAATAGTTGTCTATCCGTGTGTACCAAGCACGTGGTGCTTGCTTCAACCCATACAACGCTCTCTTGAGCCTGCACACATGTGACTCGCTGCTGAAGACTTCAAAGCCTTCGGGTTGCTCAATGTACACCTCCTCCCCAATGAATCCGTTGAGGAAGGCAGTCTTCACATCCATCTGATGAATGTGCCATCCCATCTGCGCTGAGAGAGCAAGAATCGTCCGTATGGAAGAATACCTTGCGACAGGTGAAAAGGTCTCCTCATAATCGATCCCCTCAATCTATGAAAAGCCTCAGGCAACAAATATTGCCTTGTACTTCTCCACACTCCTGTCAGCTGCCTGCTTAACTTTGTAGATCCATCTCAAACCCACCACTGATTTCCCTTCCGGTCTAGGAACAATCTCCCATGCAATGTTTCTGACAATAGAATCATACTCTTCCACCATGGCGTCTACCCATGTGGGATCCTCCACAGCTTCCTCGAAAGAGGATGGCTCAGTCACAACACACTTGCTCATAAGAGCCATGTATCCAGTGTACCAATCAGGTGACTGTCTCTGCTGCGTTGGGCTGTAGGTGGTCCTACAACTTTCTCTGCATCTTGAGCCAGTCGCTCAGCTTCTGTCAAGCGCTTTCGCCCTCTGATGGTTGGCGCTGCATGAGTGGTCTCTTCCACTCCATGAACCTCGTCCTGTGGCTGATCCACATCCTGAAGCTCATCCTTAGGAACTAATAGCTCCTCATCAGCATGCAAGTGTAGCTCCCTCTCAAGCGAACACTTCATGGCTTTCTCCTCCTGAAATTTTATATCCCGTCGCACAACAGTTTTACCACTGTCTGGCAAATACACACGATAGTTGTGGGGCGTATCAGTGTACCCCACAAATATCCCAACCTCTGCGGTCGGCTCCAACTTCTTCCTGGCATCCTTCGTCACATGCATGTAAACGTTAGCACCAAAAATCCTCAAATGAGAATGATCAGGCTTCTTACCAGAATAAGTCTCCTCAGGTGTACCCATGCCAAGTATCTTATGAGGACAACGATTCTGCACATAAACTGTTGTATTGCATGCTTCCACCCACAAGTGAAGGGGTAGGCCCTGATCATGCAACATTGCCCGTGCAGCACCCACAATCGTTTTGTTCTTCCGCTCAGCTACCCCGTTCTGCTGTGGGTTATGGGGAGCTATGAGCTCTCTACGAATCCCTTCTGTCTTGCAAAAATCCTTGAACTCGTCCAAGATGTATTCACCACCATTATCACTCCTAAGAGCCTTCACCTTCTTCCCCGACTCCTTCTCGACCAGTGCTTTGAATTCACAGAACTTTGAATATGTCTCGCTCTTCTTCTGCATGAAGAAGATCCAGCACTTATGAGAGAAATCATCAACAAAAATCACATAATACCTGTGTTTTTCTGTCGAAGCAACTGAGAAAGGTCCACACACGTCTGTGTGAATTCTCTCAAGGATCGTCGTGGCGCGACTATCCTTCTCGTGAAAGGTGGCTTTCACAAAATTTCCCAAAGTACACCCCTTGCACTGATCTGACTGCGCAAGTGTGCCTTTAGGAAGCCCTGTAGTGATCTGCTACAGTATCTTCAAGGCTCCATGGTGAAGGTGACCCAATCTCCTGTGCCACAACTCGCCATCATCCCGGCTCACCAATCCTTCTGCCTTGCCTGCCATTGCTACGCATCCATTTACATACAACTGATAAAGGTTCCTCACTCGTATCCCTATCTTCTGGGTCTCACCAGTTGTCTTGCTGCGCAGGAAGGCCTTTCCCTCGCTGAAAACAACATCATACCCCTTGTCTTCTAACATCGCCACTGAGATGAGATTCTTCTTCAATCCTGGAACATGCATGACTTCCTTCAATACAAAGGGTTTACCAGACTCCCTCTCAAAGGAAATGGTACCGATACCGGTCGCACTGTATCTACCATCATCGCCCATCTCGATGTGCACTCCAAGATCTTTGTCCTCCAGATCAGAGAACAAATCTCTATCTCTCGTCATGTGAAAAGACGCACCACTATCCAAGAACCACACTGATCCCATCACACTTGAAACCAGGCATGCGATCAATGAAAAATCAAGCTCAAACTGAGAAGCTAAGACCTCTCCCCCTGCAGATCCAGCAGCTTGCTTGTTCTTCTTCTTCTGCGGACAATTTGTGGCATAGTGTCCATGCTGGTGACAGTGAAAACACTTCACCTTGGACATATCCTGCTTCTTGCCTTTTGCACCAGACTGAGAAGCTTTCTTGCTCTTCCCTTTCTTTGCTTTGGCAGCCAAAGCACAATTCTCTTCATCAGCTCCCTTTGACGAAGATCTGTCCCTGGTACTCCGCCTGATCTCCTCCTGCACAAGATCTGACCATAGTCTTTCCCATCCTGGCAACTTCTCCCGACCATTGACAGAGTCCTGATAGGAATGCCAACTCTTCGTAAGACCAAGGAGAGCCAAGCTCACCAAGTCCTCATCATCGACAGTAACCCCCACACTTCCCAGCTCATCTCGACACTAAGTGAACTTCGTGAGATACTTGGGAATACTGTCACCCTTCTCTCATTTGATGTTTCTGAGTTTATCTTTGAGCGCCAACTTCCTCTGATTGCTCTTGCTTTGGAATAATTTTGTTAATGATTTCCACATCAAATATGGAGTAGCCTTTCCATGGTGGCTGGACACAATGTGATCCTTCACGCCCTCCAACAAAATCCTTCGACATTTTGCGGTCTTCTTTTGCCAAACTTCCGCCTCAGCAGCATCAATAGGCTTTGGGATATCCGTATCTATGAACTCCTTCAGCTCGTTATCATCCAATACTGCCTCCATCCTGTCCTTCCATGCAATATAGTTTGAGCTTCCCTCAAGAGCATACTCCAATCGCAATCCGTTGAAAGACATTGCTGCATTGTCACCAAGAAAACACTGCTGCAAATTCGAATTCCACCAGCAACCAACTCAACTGCTTCTGATCTAGAATTCATGAGAACAAAATATTTCTCGTACAGAGATTGACTGTATAAGCTTTTACCGAATATTTCACCTTCCAAAGGAAGGATGAATCCAGAGGCTACCTGGCTTGATTACAGGCTCTGCCTAGAGAAATAGAATGTAAACACTTCCTGAATAGTAGATCTGATGATCAACAGCTCTGATACCATGTAGAAATTTTGAATAATTTAACACATATTCAATGGATATTATCCTGATCATGTACTATTGCGGAAAACATACACAATACATAAGCTCCTCTACGTTGATCATCAATATAGCAGCATCAATAACAATAAAACATCAAGAGCATTCACACATTAACACAGTATGTATCCCGGGGAAAGCATCTCGCTAAAAACCCCAACTATCTTTATATTAATGATTGAGTCATGTAACATTACACAGCATAATACTTCTCACAAGTATCTCCACCTCTATTACACACAATACAGCGCAGATCTGATCTCCAAATCTCTTCCACTGCTTGCCTGCCTCCACTGCTCAAAACCTGCTCAAGAACTGATGAGAATGGCTCACCAAACTCGTTTTTCACCTGCAAAATAGTCACTCACACTTTTTTGGACGTGAGAAAAAGCTATAATGTGGGAAAATACGTGAGCAAACTCATTGGCATACTCAATCCCTTGATTGTGCAAGATCTGGTGCACAACTATAGTCACAACTGATAGCAATCTGATTCTCTACCACCTGTCCCTGTTGCACTGAACATGCACTGACATGCAACTGAGTTAACTGATGTATTCATTAGTTGTATTATGAGTTAATATCTTGTGAATTAATTAATAACTAATTCACCCAACTCATCTCTAGTCTATTTGCCAGTTAGACTAAATACAACCAGTTTAACAAAGCTAAACTGAACACAACTCCATCAACTCCACAATCAACTCCACCAAACTCAACTGATTGAGTTCTAACTGAAGTCATGCATGCAACAACTCAACTGACTCATAAGAAAAGCGTATTTCCTTCTGACAGCTGCATGTGCCACCTCTGTAGCTCAAACTGAAGTGCTCCAAGAGAATAAGATTAAGTTTATAGTCCAAATATTATTGTGAGATAATAATATTTGACTTTTCTATTTTTGAAAGCCAGTCTAAAAATAGACTTTGATCACTCACACTTTCATCAAAAATAGAAGTCCATCTATTTTTCCCAACTTGATCAATCATCCATAAACAGCAACCTGCAATCAATAGACATGATCCATATGTCTAAAAATAGACTTGCGCCAAAAATAGCCTGCGGGCCCACTTAGTGAAGGCGACTCTTTTCACTAAGCTCCATCATCTTGTTGCAATCTCAACACAGAGCATATTAGCGTCACTACTCTAGAAAATTGCACAGACTTGGCCAACCAGCAAGGGCCACTTAGCCCAAAAACAACGCAAAATTTTTCCCTTAGTTGATGTTCATCGCATGTGCCAGTAGGTTGCCCGATTCCCTCCAGAATTGTGCAATCCTTCTTTGTATGTCAAGAAAATTTTCTCAAAAAGGAAAAAACAGAAGAAGAAAAAAGTGAGAAATCATCCCTTGATTTTAGGGATCTATTTCTACTAGCAGGAGTTACATGAAAAGTCATTTTTAGAAACTCCCCGCCAAGTGTCTCCTTTTCCTAGATTTTGTGGCATGCACGTCATCAACCATAATTTCACCAAGTATATTTCAATGATGCATTAGAGATCATTCCTTACATTCAATCTTGGAGCTCTAGCATTCCTGAGGAATCTAGGAACCTTCTTCACAGTTAGCACAACTTTGTCGGGTAAGTTTTTCTTTTCATGCCTTTTGGCATTTTTTCTGTTGCTTTTTAGTTTTTGGCTTGTATGAGTGTTGTTTCCTTGATTTTATTGAATGAATGTTGTCGTTTAAATGTATTTTAGCTTGTAAAAGTGTTTTTTCAACTTTTGCATTGCCTTTCCTTAGTGTCGCATGCATAACACTATTTTTGCACTCATAATCGTTGTTTGGGTGACTCGCTTCATGAGCTTCTTAGTTTTTTGTTTGACTGACTTATGAACTTGCTTGAATTGCATGCATGCCTATTTCACTCAAATCTACACCAGCTTTGCAGACACACTCAGTCCTTTGTGGTTTCACGTTTCCATTGGGTAGATTTGGGCTAGCTTGGTATAAATCTTATCTCTCCTAGCATTCTCTACGCATTCCTGGATGTCAAGGCTCTACCTTGCCTCTAGTAATTGTGTAGACGCTACCCATATTGTCTTCCAGCTATGATCTATGCAATCCTAGGAGGTAGTTCCTAGTCCTACCCACTAGAACTGCATAATCTGTAGTTCTAGCTAGCAACCCAACCTCATTGTTTTGCGCATTGCGTAGTTTCAGTTAGCACACAGCCTCACTGGACTACGCAATACACAGTTCCAAACAATAGTTAGCCTCACTGGTAGCTGGAACTGTGCAATGTGTAGTTCCATCTGACAGTCTCCCAACTTCCCGAAGTCAATGTTACGCAATCGTGCCCAGTAGTCACCTGTTTGTTGCTTGAATGTTTCTTGAGTTGTTTGAAGTTTTTAGCTAACATTGTCTCGCCATGTGTCTTCACTATCCCCAGGTACCACATGTTTTTGAGCAACTTCTTAGGAGTACAGGTATCATAGCCTCCAAGAGAGCTAGAACAAAAGACATAGTTGAAAGAAGTACTGGGGATATGGTTGAACATCGGTCTATGAGCTTGCTCGTGTACTCAGACACACACCTATTCATTGAGAAAGACATCAAGATCAGATGGAAATACATCAACACCATTTTCTCAGGCATATTTGAGGAGAATCTAGGGGATCGATAGGTCTATGTGAACATCCATAAGTTAGGATTGTACAAGGTTGCATGCATGTTTCCTGTGTTCCCATGCACAATTGTGATCCACTGGATTGTCTCACACACTGATCTTGAGACAATGATATTGAGCAGTGTTAGTGTAGCAAGGCTTGCTTCCTTTAGAATGGAGGATTATCAGAAAATATATCATTTTCAATTGCTAATGAGCAAGATGGATTTACCATTCTACACTCCCAACAACAACACAAAAACAATTGACATCTTTAAGCGTTGGGTAAAGGACCCAACAATGTTCGGGACAACACCCAATCAGATATACAAGACAAAGACACTCAGGAAGGCATACCATTTCTTGGTCATCTTCATGTGCCACTTGTATAACCAAGGTAGTACAGAGACCTTCCCACATAGTTGGGTCGCTATGGTTGATGTTGGGCACGACATCCCCCAAGGGAGGTTTTGGAGCTTAAAACCCATATTTTGGTCCAATTTTTGTAATCCTAATGTAAAGACTCCGCATTTTGTGGTCGCAGAGCGCGTAGTTGTTAAAGAGTCATAGGGTTGTCTGCCCTTATTTTGATAATGTAATGTTGGTTGTAAAAGATCTACCCATGGTCTACAAACCATGGGATTTTATAAATAGAGTGAAGCTCTAAGTAGTTAAGGCATTGATCGATAACTAATCAATGACGAAGAATTGAGTCATATATTTGTAGTAGAAGTCTAAGTTTTGGGTCGTAACGTAGGTAGAGGCTCTGTAGTTGAGTGCATAGAGGCCTAGAAGTCAGCAGTTGAGTGCGTGGACCCCTGTAGCTGAGTGCGTAGGGCGAGTCAATCCTGTAATAGTTTGGAATTATCAATAAAGAAGTACTCTATAATTTCTGTGTCTTTATTTCCTGTTTATGCATCTATTACATTGGGTATGAATTTCACTTTGAATACTTATATGATGCGCGACTGTGTATAACTATGTTGATTAAGTGAATGTAAGGAAGAACATATGTTTACGCGAAGCTAACTAAGATCTATTAAGAAGATAAGTAAGATACTTAGCGTAGTTTGGGGAATTATCATAGTTCGTTGCCCTAGCAGCGCGAAAGCGTATCAGCCCCTAGTTAGGGCTGCACAGAAGCTGATTGTAATAGTTCGTGAGGATACTGAAGGGTAGAAAAAAGGGGTACGCAACTTGCATGAAGGCAAGTATAGTTGGAATAAACATCACATCCATCTCAAGGGTGTGAAAAATTGGCTCAAGCATCCCCCCATACTACTTCAGGTGAGACTTCACTCCACGCTCCATGGGCTGATGCCGAAAGTGCCAGTAGTGTAGGGATTTATTTGGCTAACTAGCTTTGAACTTGGGTCAGGCCCCCATAAGACAAAAAATGGTTCAGTTGTCAGGACCAGAATTTGCATAGAGATGTGTGCTGTCGTATCACTGGAATCCAACTAAGAAAGAAATCGAAGGTTGGTTGGAAAAAATAATTCACGAGTTCGCATTGCAAGAGAACAGAAACTCGCAACTATCAAAAGAACAATGGCTAGACTGCTACCTGTATATGGAGATCCATGAAACCTTTTTCCCCTCTTTCCCTATATGAGTGGGTCGCAAAGCTAGCAGATAGCCAAGGAAGGTGGAAGATTGATGGTCCTATTGTGTGTTGGCATTATGGCTAAAGTGTTGTCCTTGATGGCAACCCATTCAGGTGATAGATCACAGTACTTCAAGTCAGCAGCAGAGATTGATGATCAGCTATCAAATATTGAAGAAAATAAGGGGTACACAGGTACACCTTACATAAGGTGTGTACATGCAGGTCGGTGTTACATAAAGTGTGTACATACCCGCAGTTATCCCGTTCAGGAGGTGCGTACCCCCAGTGCACACATTTCAAGGCAGAGAAAAGCACACGTGGGGTTTCTTATGTTTAACCTTTGGTATTTAGCCGACGGTTTTGTGTTATTATGGTGTCGGCCCGTGGTATTGATCCATGATTTAAGGAAGAGCTTTCCTATATAAAGCAAAGGAGATCATTTGGCTTGAGTATGTTTTGTGTTGAATATCTTATGAGGGCTAGATCTGAAATATTATGATCTCTTGGGAGTAATGTCTAGATCTAAATAAGGCGAATCTACTGATGGATTGAGATCTCTTCGGTGCATGTTCAAATCTGTAGATCTGACTGTCTGGGTTATTTCTGAAGTCTTGAAATCATCTATGCCCGAAGGTACGCAGGTACAGTGAAAGAAAAGTGCGTACATACGCAGGAATGAAGCGTTTCAGGTGCGCCGGTACGCAGGCACAGAAGGGTTGCAGGTGCGGAGGTCCGCAGGCAGTTCAATGGATACAATGCGTATGTAAGTAGGCGAGCAGTTGAGCAGGGTGCGTACGTAAGCAGGCGAACAGTTGAGCAGGGTGCGTACATAAGCAGGCGAGTAGTTGAGCAGGGTGCTTACTGTAAGCAGGCAGTACATGGGTGAAGCTGCTTACTTCTCTTAAAATCTCTGTTTATCATTGTTGTGTTCTGGGTTTGGTTCTATTATTGTTGATTTGGTTACTACAGTTGACTTGGTGATTCTCTTATACTTGATGATCATTTGATGCTTATGGATCCAGTTTGAAAATTTATGAAAAGTGGTCCTTGTATGAAAAGAAGTAGGGGGTTGTAGCTCCCTTCCAGGAGAGACTGGAAAACAAGAGAGAGTTGTAGCTCTCTGCAGGTTGCAGCCTGCGTACTGGTAAAGGACTGCACCAGTACAAAACCATTGTAAAAGGAGTTTTTAATTTGAAAGAAGATAGAGACATATTGCAGCAGGTGGTTTTCACCCACATTGGGTTTCCACCTTACATCTTGTGTTCCTTGGTGTGACTATCTGTTTTCTTTGTTCATGCTCATTATTTTATGGTACTGACATGCAAAACTAATTCAAAGAACAAATAAGGAAGATTTATTAAAAGAATTAGATAATACTGATTCACCCCCCCTCTCAGTATTATTTCCATCAATTGGTATCAGAGCAGGTCCTTCAGAGAAGCTTGATTGCTTGAAGGTAGATCGTTCATCATGAGCAACTACGAGAGAGAAGCATCAATCAGGCCACCAATTTTTGATGGGACAAACTTCAATTATTGGAAGGTAAGATTTACTTCCTATCTTCAATCTCTTGGTACATAAGTTTGGGACATCGTAGAGACAGGCTACGCTTTTCCTTCAGCTACTCCTATAGATGCAGCCGAGAAAAAGAAGTATGAAACAAATACGAAAGCAGTCAGTACTCTATTAGGATGTATATCTCAATCAGAATTCATGAAGGTAATGCACTATAAATGCGCAAAAGAGATATGGGACAAAATTGTCACGAGCTATGAAGGAGATGAACAGGTAAAGCGTGCTAAACTTCAAACTCTCAGAATTCAGTATGAGACTCTCAAAATGTATAATGATGAAAGTGTGGCTAACTATTTTCTTCGGGTAGATGAGGTTGTTAATTGTATGAAAAATTTGGGTGAAGAAATAAAAGAGGCTATTGTGGTTGAAAAGGTTCTAAGATCATTGTCCCCCAAGTTTGAATCTAAAGTATCTGCAATAGAAGAAAAGGAAAATCTACGAATTCTTACTATGTCTCAGCTACATGGAATTCTAACTGCTTATGAAATGAGAAAGGGAGGTCCATCAGACGGAAGAGAAGCTTCTTTCAAGGCATCAGGCAAAGGAGATTATTATGAAGCAAGCCACGTCCCAGAAGAAGAGGAAGAAGAATCAAATTTTGTCAGAAATCTTCAAAGGGGTTCTGGAAGGTTCAGAGGTAAGTTACCTTTTAAATGCTTTGCTTGTGGAAGAGTAGGTCATTATGCTGCAAAATGTCCTTATAAGGATAAAGGAAAGGAACCTGCTAGATGGAACAAGAAACAGAATGCAAATAAGAAAAGCTACTACACTCATGAAGATAGTGATGGTCTATCAAACAGTGATGAAGATGAACAAGGTAATGAATATAAGTTGTTAATGGCATTTGAAGATGATGATTATATGGATGCTATAGATGTGGATAACCTTTATGATGAAATTACTAGACTCAAGAGATGTATATAAGAAAAGAACATGATCATTGATACTCTACAATTTCAAATTGATGAAAAGGAAAAACATCTTGAAAAATTAGAAGGTGAAATTGTTGGTCTTAGAAAAGAGATTGAGAAAACAAAAGCTATTAATCTCAAGTTTGTCAAAGGATCTGAAACTTTGGATGAGATTATCAATGTGCAGCGGTCTCCACTAAACAAGACAGGTCTGGGCTATAATGGAGAAACTTCTCAAGCATCCACCTCAAAAAGTTATCTTGATGCAGCAAGAAGAAATGAGCAAAAGCACAATGAAGATCATCAGGTAAAGCAGGGATGAATTACAAACAGAAACTATCAGGGGCAATCCATCTTAAGGGTGAACAAAAGCTACAACCAGCCACAGGCAAAATCTTCTCAATTTGGTTCAAGAATAGATGACAATAGAAATTACAATCAATTGGCTGGTAGATTCGATAACCACAGAAGTTTCTTCAATGGACAATGCTTTTCTTGCCATAACTTTGGTCACAAAGCAGCTCAATGTGTTGCATATAAAACAATCATGACTAGGGAAGCTCAAAAACAAAGAAGTATGACCGGGATTACAAAAAGGACCTATAACAACTTTTCGGTTCTTGAAAATGAAGTTGAATGTTCTATTTGCAATAACTTTGGTCATGAAGACTCTGAATGCAGGAGCAGGTTTCAGCAGAAAAAGGAACAAGCCTCAAGCACCAAAACATGGAGAATAAAGGAACCACAAACAGAAATATGTGGGATAGAATTTTATGCAGAGGGACAGGAAAATCTATGGTACATTGACAGTGGATGTTCGAAGCATATGACAGGTGATAAAGAAAAACTTGAGTCATATTCTACTCTAGAAAAAGGAAAGAAAGTCTCTTTTGGAAATGATACTCCTGCAACTATAAAAGGAAAAGGCATTGCTCAGTTAAAAGAAAAGGTCAAGGCTGGAAATGTTTTGTATGTTGATGGATTGAAGCATAATCTTCTAAGTGTCAGCCAGATGTGTGATCAAAGAACCGAGGTTATATTCAGATCAAATGGATGTCTTGTTCGTGATCTTGATACAGGTAAAACAGTGATCAAAGGCAAAAGAACTCCAAATAATCTGTACATATTTGAAGAAGGACAACAACAATGCTATCTGAGCAAGGATGATGAGCACTGGTTATGGCATCGGAGGTTGGGACATCTAAGCTTTTCACAAATAAGGAAAGCATGCAAATATCAGGCAGTTCGCGATCTTCCAGATATCAAAATTCCTAACAACACCATATGCAAATCATGTCAGTTTGGAAAACAAACCAGAACTAACTTTCCAGAGAAAGAAGGTTCAGCTAGCATGCCTCTTGAGCTAGTACATACAGATACATGCGGTCCTTTCAGGAAAAGAACACCTCGAGGAGAAGAATACTTGATATTATTCATTGACGATTTCTCCAGGTTTGTCTGGTTAGGACTTATGAAGCACAAAGATGAAGCATTCGAAAAATTAAAATCCTTCAAAGCCTTGGTTGAAAATGAATCAGGTCACAAAATTAAGTGCCTCAGATCCGACAGAGGTGGGGAATTTACTTCAAATGAATTCTACGCTTTCTGTGAAGAACATGGGATAAGAAGAGAATTCTCTACAGCAAGAACCCCTCAGCAAAATGGAGTTGTGGAAAGAATGAACAGAATAGTCCAACAAATGGCTCGTGCTATGCTTGATGAGTCAGGAACTCCCGCAACTTTCTGGGGTGAAGCTACACATGCTGCGGTTGTTATTCTCAACAAAACAAATGTCCGGGTGAACAGCACTCAAACTCCTCATGAGATCTGGAGTGGTAGGACTCCTTCGGTAAAGCACTTCAAAATCTTTGGGAGCAAATGCTATATCAAGAATATTGATGAGCAGCTTGGCAAACTTGAACCTAGAGCAGATGAAGGCATTCTTCTTGGTTACTCTCCACATAGCAAAGCATACAAATGCTACAATAAAAGACTTGGTAGAATTGTTGACAGCATTGATGTAGTGGTTGATGAGAAGGGATACATTCCTAGGCAAGTACATCATGAAGACATCGAAGAAGATGAAGGCTACCCCCAACGACAGAATGATGAAGAAGAAGAACCTCAAGAAGAACCTCAAGAAGAACCAGAGGAGCAAACAAGAATAGAAGAAAAGACTCCATCCAGATATGTTCAGAAGAATCATCCAGAATCTCAGATTATGGGGCAGAAAGAAGCAGGTGTACAAACAAGAAGAACAGTTGCAGAAGCTTCAAGCTATTTGGCATTACTCTCCTCTACTGAACCACAAAATGTGAAAGAGGCATGCAAAGATGAATGTTGGGTGAAAGCAATGGATGAAGAACTTGAGCAGATCGAAAAGAACAATACTTGGGAGCTGGTTCCTAGACCAAAGGATAAGAATGTTATCGGAACAAAATGGGTCTTCAAAAATAAATTGAATGAAAATGGAGAAGTAATTAGAAACAAAGCCAGACTTGTTTGTAAAGGGTATGCGCAGCAAGAAGGAATAGACTTTGAAGAAACCTTTGCTCCTGTTGCAAGACTTAAGGCCATCCGAATGTTCCTTGCTCTCTCAAGTTTTCAAAACTTCAAAGTATTTCAAATGGACGTGAAATCAGCCTTTCTGAATGGAGACTTGGAAGAAGAAGTATACATTGAACAGCCAGATGGGTTCATTCTTGGAAATGATCCAAATCTTGTATGCAGATTGAAAAAGGCTCTCTATGGTCTCAAACAAGCTCCAAGGGCTTGGTACTACCGTTTGGACAAATATCTTCATCAACAAGGTTTTTCAAAAGGATCAGCAGATAGCAATCTTTATATAAAAATTGAAAATGACAAATTGCTAATACTTGTTGTGTATGTAGATGACATTATTTTTGGGAGCAATGAAGAAGCTATGAGTCAAAGCTTTGCCTTGGTCATGCAAAAAGAATTTGAAATGTCCTTGCTAGGAGAACTGACATATTTCCTTGGTTTGCAAATCCAACAAAAAGAAGGAGGAATCTTTTTATCTCAAACCAAGTATCTCAAACAGATTCTGAAGAAATATGGTATGGAAGATGCAAAACCAGTATGTACACCCATGGTCACAGGATGTAGCCTCAGTGCAAATGATGAATCTGCAGCAGTACATCAACCAACCTACAGATCTATGATTGGAAGTTTACTTTATTTGACAGGTACCCAACCGGACATCATGCATGCAGTTGGAATAGTTGGAAGATTTCAGGAAAATCCGAAGGAGACTCATCTTCAGGCAGTGAAGAGAATTTTCAAATATCTTCAAGGGACTCAAAATTATGGCTTATGGTATCCTAGAGATACAGATCTTACACTTCATGCTTATACAGATGCAGATTGGGCCGGAAGTGTGGATGACAGGAAAAGCACAAGTGGTGGTGCGTTCTTTATGGGTTCTAGACTGGTATCTTGGTTCAGTAAGAAACAGAGTTCAATTGCCTTGTCTACAGCTGAAGCGGAATATGTTGCTGTTGCATCTTGTTGCACCCAACTCCTTTGGATGATGCAGACTTTGCAGGATTTTCAAATCACTTGTACACCACCAATCCCCATCTTATGTGATAACACAAGTGCAATCAGCATCTCAAAGAATCCTATTATGCATTCAAAAACCAAGCACATACCAATCAAGTACCATTTTCTCCAGGAACAAGTGCTTGAACAGAAGGTCAAGTTGGAGTATGTTCCTTCTAAGGAACAAGTTGCTGATATCCTCACCAAACCATTGCCCAGGGACACTTTTGAATACCTCAGGCAAAAGCTGGGGGTTGTTGATGCATCATCTTATTGCTGAACCTCTTCTGATTGATGGTACAGGTTCAGGGGGAGCATATAATGCATTGTTGGCATTATGGAGGATGTGCAAAAGGAGATCTTGGAAGTAGCTGCAATATGTCTCTATCTCTTTCATGGTGGATTATGGTTCTTCATTGCAGATCTGGTTCATATTCAGGGGGAGCATGTTCTTAGGGAGAGCATAACCCTTTGCCCTTGATGTCAAAGGGGGAGAATGAAGCTGAAGTTTTGAGGTTGCCATCAAGTCCAAAGGGGGAGATTGTTGGCATTATGGCTAAAGTGTTGTCCTTGATGGCAACCCATTCAGGTGATAGATCACAGTACTTCAAGTCAGCAGCAGAGATTGATGATCAGCTATCAAATATTGAAGAAAATAAGGGGTACGCAGGTACACCTTACATAAGGTGCGTACACGCAGGTCGGTGTTACATAAAGTGCGTACATACCCGCAGTTATCCCGTTCAGGAGGTGCGTACCCCCAGTGCACACATTTCAAGGCAGAGAAAAGCACACGTGGGGTTTCTTATGTTTAACCTTTGGTATTTAGCCGACGGTTTTGTGTTATTATGGTGTCGGCCCGTGGTATTGATCCATGATTTGAGGAAGAGCTTTCCTATATAAAGCAAAGGAGATCATTTGGCTTGAGTATGTTTTGTGTTGAATATCTTATGAGGGCTAGATCTGAAATATTATGATCTCTTGGGAGTAATGTCTAGATCTAAATAAGGCGAATCTACTGATGGATTGAGATCTCTTCGGCGCATGTTCAGATCTGTAGATCTGACTGTCTGGGTTATTTCTGAAGTCTTGAAATCATCTATGCCCGAAGGTACGCAGGTACAGTGAAAGAAAAGTGCGTACATACGCAGGAACGAAGCGTTTCAGGTGCGCCGGTACGCAGGCACAAAAGGGTTGCAGGTGCAGAGGTCCGCAGGCAGTTCAATGGATACAGTGCCTATGTAAGCAGGCGAGCAGTTGAGTAGGGTGCGTACGTAAGCAGGCGAACAGTTGAGCAGGGTGCGTACGTAAGCAGGCGAACAGTTGAGCAGGGTGCGTACGTAAGCAGGCGAGCAGTTGAGCAGGGTGCGTACGTAAGCAGGCGAGCAGTTGAGCAGGGTGCGTACGTAAGCAGGCGAGCAGTTGAGCAGGGTGCTTACTGTAAGCAGGCAGTTCATGGGTGAAGCTGCTTACTTCTCTTAAAATCTCTGTTTATCATTGCTGTGTTCTGGGTTTGGTTCTATTATTGTTGATCTGGTTACTACAGTTGAATGGGTGATTCTCTTATACTTGATGATCATTTGATGCTTATGGATCCAGTTTGAAAATTTATGAAAAGTGGTCCTTGTAAGAAAAGAAGTAGGGGGTTGTAGCTCCCTTCCAGGAGAGACTGGAAAACGAGAGAGAGTTGTAGCTCTCTGCAAGTTGCAGCCTGCGTACTGGTAAAGGACTGCACCAGTACAAAACCATTGTAAAAGCAGTTTCTAATTTGAAAGAAGATAGAGACATATTGCAGCAGGTGGTTTTCACCCACATTGGGTTTCCACCTTACATCTTGTGTTCCTTGGTGTGACTATCTGTTTTCTTTGTTCATGCTCATTATTTTATGGTACTGACATGCAAAAATAATTCAAAGAAAAAATAAGGAAGATTTATTAAAAGAATTAGATAATACTGATTCACCCCCCCTCTCAGTATTATTTCCATCATTGTGTGGACCCTAGAGCTGGTGCGAAGGTTGGAAGCATCAGAGGATAAGATCATGCACGTCATTGATCATTAGATCGATCCTATTACAAGAGGATTTTTTACTGATTTCCCAGTCGACACCTCAGTCAGCTATAGCGAGGTAGAGTGACGCTTTTTCAAAGGATCGCGAGGTAAGTAAATAAAATCTTTGAATACTTGGATTAAAATGTTTTTGTGCAAAAAATGAGTTATGCAATTACCTTGATGTTTGGGACTATGCGAAGTGGAAAAAGTTATAGAAACGAAGGAAATAAGGGTCCGAATTATAGCCCCTTGATTTCGCCACCATGAGGGGAGAAAGAAGTGATAGTGAAGGACTCACCACGAAGTGTTGTACAGTTTATAAGACAGGGGTTTTTGTGAATGCCACCTCTTCCCACACCACCTCCATCTTCACTGCCATCACTTCCAACTTCACCAGTACCACCACCGTAATTCAATATGGCAAATATAGTGAAGTTGCCTGTGTTCAAACGTTTGGGAAATGAGGATCCAGACCAATTATAGTTCATTGTAAGAGTTATATGGGAAGCGCAAGGTGTTACAGATGACCATATAAAGAAAGCGACACTAGTTAGCACTCTACAGGATCGCGCACTGACCTGGTATATTAAGTACTCCAGCGATAACCCGAATGCGAGAGTCAAGGACATCCAAGCAACACTAAATAGGGAATTTAGCATGCCTAAATATGAAGCACGGGCGATTGTGGGATTCAAAGATATCACGATGCTACTAGGCGAGACTCCTTGGGAACTAGATCAGAGGCTAAAATGTATGATCCGTGAAGCCAATATGAATTTGACAGATGGACAACATCGTGAGTGGTTTGTAGCTTCGCTACTACCACATTTAAGGAGTGCGCTATCGCAGCAAAAGATAACAACTTAGGAAGAGGCCTTAGAGATTTCTATGAGGATACATGAGACCCCGATGCAAGATCCTAACCTAGGAGTTCAGTAGATTCACACGTAGCTAAAGAATCTATGCCTTTAGATGCAAAGTCTAAAATAGGATAGGATTGTTCACCTAGATGTACGTGAAGAATTATGGTGCATAAAATGAAAGAGTCGGGGTCATGACAAAGACCACTGCCCGGTCTTTACAAATTACCTTGCAGGAGGAGGATCAATGCCTTTAAGCCGGAAGCTCAAGCAGGACCTAGCATGGCACCTACTTTGTGGTGCGCTATCTGTCAAATAGCAGGAAAACATGCCATGGATAATTGCGACTTGTTACAGAAGTATATGCAAACTCCGAAACAATTATTTTGCAACTTTTGTAGGTTGGTGGGACATGACAAGCATACTTGTAGAAGATATGAATTGATGATGGATAGAACACCTGCCTATAGGGTTCAGGCTGAAACGTGGCCACTTGACCAGAATGCAGGGATGGCATAGATAGGATTTCAGGGGCGCAAACGAGGCCAAGGTGGTGGAGTACCTGGTAGAGATCGCGAACATTTGATTTGCTACAATTACGGAGGGCCAGGACACCATGCCCATGATTACACTAATCCAACACGCCCATCATGAAAGTATTGCACATTGTTTGATCATGAGACAAAAGATTGTCCTACACTAATATCTAGGATACGTGACAGAGGAGCATTACCACCTCCCCCAACTCAGAACCTACATATGATGAGTTTTGAGCCGCGTGAGGAAATTCGAGCTAAAAATAGTGCTCTAAATTGGAATCGTGATGGGAGATGATAAAGGAAAACAACCAGAAGATAGTACATGGGTTCGCAAAGTCTCGATGAAAGAAGCCAAGTTTGATTTGGAGCGTGCTCGGGAAACCTTCATGGAAGCTAAGAAGAGCTTCGCTGAGGCCTCCATATTGTGAAGCAAGATAAGCCTAAGCTAAAGATGGACCCATCCATGCTCACAACTTTCCTAGAAACCTATATGAAGCTACTGCGTGATAGTAAGGCTATGAAAGGGTTACAAGAACTTATCAATAGATGTGCTGGGACCATGACAGGTGAACCACGTGTAGTCCACGAGATTGGAAAACATAAGACAAGAACGGGATGAGAAATGAGACTCACCATGCATATCAGATAATATGAAATGGATCAAGTCATTCTGGATTTGGGATCATATGCGAATGTTTTGCCAAAACAGACATGGGAGCTAATGGGGAGAGTTGCTCTACAATGGTCTCCAATTCAGCTAAGGATGGAAAACTAGCAGAAAATCATACTGAATGCAGGGAGTAACCGTGGATATTGAAGGAGCAAGCGCATTGGCAGATTTTGAAGTCATAGAGATTGTTGATGACAACAATCCCTACCCTGTGCTCTTGGGAATTGACTGGGATATTGATATGAATCAGGTAATCAATCTGAGGAAGTGAAAAATTATCTTTGAGAAGAAATCACTATGTGTAATAATACCCCTGGATCCTGCTTAAGGATCGAGCTATACGGAGCCGGTTCGTGACTATGAGAGTGATGATGATCTGGACTACATCTACAAGATAACAGTGCAAGACAAAGACTAGGTGAATCTCACCACGGATAGGTGGATTACATGGGAGCGTGAGAGTTCCTACACTTTAGACTCCGACAAAGAAATAGAATGCTGGTAGAATTGTTTACATGAAGTAACTAAGTTGAATTTCAATATGATGACCAAGTCGATGTGCTGTGTTTTGTCAGAGGTAAGAAATCTGCCTATTTATGATGGTCTAAATGAGGTAGATGTATTTTTGGATGCATTTGAAAGGGAAGTGCCAAAAAACAATGATTCCAGGCCTTGGACTAGGTACTACGCACTACACTCGTAAGATGGTGGGATACACACAAGGGGAGTTTCGATGATTGGCGTGAATGTAGGAAAATGATGCGAACATGATTTGGGAAGCCTAAGATGCAACTGACAGACAAGTACAAGGGGTAGAATGATCCACGCATGCATCTAGCCAAATGGACGTAGGCTTATGGAGCAAAGCCCTAACCTGAGCAGATGCACATGTACTCCGCGTTGAAGTACTTGGTCAATAAGCCTGTGTTGGGGGGCGCATCTGCAGATGGATTTTATTGTTCCAAGAATATGATTTTGAATTTGTTTTGAATCCTGGACGATTAAATGTGAAACCAGATCACCTATCACGCATTGAGATGGGGAAGGAACCTACTAATTTGGAGGAAGGATTACCTGACGCACAACTTTTTGTTGTGCGTGTCACGGATGGACATTTCGAGGACGTAATACATTTCCTAACAACAGGTACTGCACCAGAAGGATACTCTATCTAGCAAAAAGTAGGAATCAATGGTGCACGCAGTAGATTTCTCTATCATTGCTAGGCATCTATACAATATGGGGAATGATGAAAGACTGCAAAGGTATGTACCTGGGTTTGAATGAAGCAGCATCCTCATGGACACTCATGAGGGTGCCGCGGGAGGACATTATGCAGGGAGAGAAACTGCGCAGAATATTCTACACACAGGGTTCTAGTGGCAAACCCTTCATCAGGATTCAAAAGCATATTGCAAGGCATGTGACGTATTTCAGAGAACAGGTAGGCCATTGTGGAGGGATGAAATACCTTTAAATCCACAAATGACGTTGCAATCCTTCGAGAAGTGGGCAATAGAATTTGTAGGACCAATTCATCCTTAAGGAAAGATAGGCACAAGGTATATTATCATTGCAACAGAGTACTTGACTCATTGGGCAGAAGCACAACTGGTGAAGGATTGCATGGGTGCAACCGCCGTGAAGTTTCTATTTGAGCATGCACTGATGCGATTTGGCTGTGCTAAGATCTTGATGAGTGATCGTGGTACACATTTTCTGAATGAGACGATCAGTGCACTAATGGAGGAATTTTAGGTGTACCATCAAAAGAGCACACCTTATCACCCACAGACTAATGGGACACTAGAAGCATTCAACAAAGTACTAGAGACCATGCTGACCAAGGTATGCAATGCTCAGTGAAGTGATTCGGACCTATGCATACCTGTAGTGTTATGGGCTTATCGGACAACGTGCAAGAAGATGATGGGACAAACCCCTTTTAGGCTTGTATATGGAGTTGAAGTTGTAATTCCTATGGAATATATCGTGCCTAGTCTTTGTATAGCAACACTCAAAGATATGACAGATTGTGGAGCCCTGGAAGAGAGGCTCGTGTAGTTGAATGAGATCGAAGAAGAGAGATTTTTGGCTGGATTTCACCAGCAAGTCCAAAAGCAGTACAAAAAGGCATGGCACGACCGACATATTAAGCTTTGCACGTTTAAGGTGAATGACTTGGTGCTGTTGTATGATAGTAAGTTTGATAAATTTCCAGGGAAACTTGAAATGCATTGGTTGGGGCCGTATGTTATTAAGGACATTATCGATGGTGGCGCGATCTAGTTGGTTAAGTTAAATGGACATCCCTTCCCATGAAAAGTGAATGGTAGTTGTTTGATGCCATACACAGGTGGCCCAGTCATCTAACTAGTTGACAAAAGCATAGTCTTATTGCTTCAGCCAACTGAAAGGGGGCACGGGGCTATAAAGTACACTGCCCGGGAGTTGCGCGATGTCAGGACTATGTGAAGCAGTGAAGTGTCACAGGGTCTGCCACAACGCAAAGAAAGTTTTGATGCCATGTAGGTCTACTGGAAAGTGACCATCAAAGTCACTATTCATGATTTGATGGTTGGTTTCAAGCCAAATCAAGTGGGCAGCAGGCATTTAAGGCAAACTATATGGGCTAGATTCTTGAAAATTTTCCACCAATCTAACATTAATGGACTAAATGTTGGGGGAACAGTAGAATTCAAATTCAAAAGGCCCTATAAATTACAAGTGGCTATCCAGTGAAAAACACTTGGAATTTTGAGAACTAAGTTGTTGCGCTATCAACTGTGTATGGACCTTCCAAAATTTGAGGCTTTGAGAGCAAGTTCAGTGTTTGAAACATTGTCGAAGAAGACACAGGACCTCTTGATTAGAATGATGTTGACACCCACGGAAGCCGTGCAGGAAATTACAGAAGTGGAAGCCCCATAGAGTGCCAGAATAATCATTGAGGTCCCTAAATCACCGCGAACACTGAGACCTAAGAAGGATAAGCAGGCCATGATTCCGGTGCACGTCTCCCCCAGAAATCCACTGAGGAACAAGCGACATTGCAGGAAAAGGAGAAGGCCATTGATCTGGAGGTCGACGAGGAGGAATCTGAAGAATCCTGGTGGAGGAAGAGGATGTAGAGATGGATGTTAAAATCCAGGGTGTAGACCCTATTACTCGATTGCCGTAATATTTTCCTTCGCGCAAGGGTAAAGCCAAGGTGCCAAAGGATATAGATGAGAGAAAGAGCTCTCTGCAAACTGCACCGCTCCCAGACGATATTATTTTTGAGGGACCACACTTGGGGTAGGTTCCCATGTTGAAATTTGAAGATTGGGACCTCGCAGACCATGAGAAGTTCCCGCATTTAGCGACCACAAAGCTAATGCGCCAGAGGATTGACAAGATGGCTCGAACAATTCAATTGGGGCCATGCACATGCCTCAGAGGTGTAGAGAAAGCTAGGCTGCTAAACCTGCTCTAGTTACCACATTACCACCACACCCTAGTGACTGTCTTTGTCATCAGGCAACTACTCTACTTGGTGCATGATGGGTGTTTGTGGCTAGAGGATCCCATCCCCATCACAGACCATCTGATTCACTGGATTACATGGCTTCCCTACTTAGGAGAGGATCCAGCTAATATTTCTGAAGGAAAAGGTGGTGAGTTGGCCCTCGCAAAAGCAATGAAGAAGAGGTTCAAGTTGGAAAATAAAAAGCGAGGATACGTCATCTCTAGCATTAACAAACCTGTCGTCAAGGTTGCGACACAAATCCTAGCAGGGAAGGTGATGTGGAAGTGCCACGCGGATGAGGTGCCCATGCCCGTAGTTGCATTGGCGGCCCAATGTGCGGAAGGAGTCCAGTTCAACTAAGCAAACTATCTAGTCGCCTGAAGATAGCCAGTTCCCTTCGGTCGTGCAAGACCTTCCAAAGGCAGCGAAGTATGCTTCGTTGTGGGCAACCAGGGATGCGCATAGGATAAAGGAGAGCAAGATATTTTGGATATTAGTGGAGAATAATATCCAAATGGGGATCAATCGCATGCTGCAGTTGTCACCCACAGTATACAATAGTTTATAGAGCTTTTTAGAGTTTAAAGCACATTTCCACCATGTCTTCATCAGGGCACAGAAGGACCCTACGAAGACATGGCATTATTTACCATACCTACCAATCGATGATGTAATATTTGTAGTCCTTGAGTATTGGCTGCTGGAGTGGCATGCTCCAGCTGGCTCCTGGTGGAAATAGACAAGTCCAATGTGCAGCGCAAGAAGGAAGAGACAAAGTTTCGAATGACGCAGCTGCTAGAGAATCGTAGGAAAGAGTAAGTAATGACTAAGGCCCATGTAGCACGCGACATCGCAAAGCTAGCAGAACAACAGAAAATAGGAGAAAAATAGTGCGAAGGACAAAAGTCAACTTCACCCAAACTAGAGATAGACATAGAACAAAGTGACACGGACCCGCAGACGACATCCAGCCAGCTCAAGTGTCCGCGGCCACGAGAGCGAATAGTGTCGCAGAAGAAAACCAAGGCATCAAAAACGTCCTTCAACCTGTTAGTGTCGGTCTTGAGCCCTCCATCGGTGATCAAAAGCTCTTTGCATATGCATAGGTAGGTGTCTCATCAGTGTCAGTTTTGCATCCCGTTAGGAATGCCATAAAACTGATGGAGGAGCTGGTCCTTGTTCCCTTCTTGGCTTTGCTGGATCAGGTCATATCATAATGAGGTTGGGTCATATTTGTTTTTATTTTTGTCTTGAGGTCCCAAGTCTTAGGTCTAGGGTTTTGGTCACAAAACACTGCAAGGTCATGAGTCAAAGGTCCATGAGTGCCCAGCAAGCCAGAAGGAGGTATGTACATATGTTCCATTGATATTTTTCATCAGCTACAGATCATTTATACCTTGGTTTTAAAAACCCTGTTTTTAAACCCAAGGTCATGTAATATTTGTAAAAAAATAAGGAAAATTTAAAAAGTCTTCAAAATGCCGGCAATAACCCTGGTCTCCTCGCCAGACTCCATCAGATGGTCAATCTGCAAAAAGAATGAAGTTAAAGCGCCTCAAAAGCTAAATTCAGGACAAAGCAACTCAAAAAGCAGTGTTAAAAGTGAATGCCAAAATAGAACATTAGAGAGTGGGTTTTGTGATTTAAATTTTTTCAAATTCAACCTACAAGAGCTAAATTTCCCTCTAAACATTTCATTATGCCTCTATGAGCTAACAAAGAGGAGCAAGAGGGCGAAAATAGTGAGGGAGGTCGAATTGCAGTGAATTGGAGAGTTTTTCTGGTGCGCGACCACTCGGGCAGGGTGCGCGACCACCTGGGCGGTGCGCGACCACTCGAGCCCTCCTCCGCAGTGCAAATTTTACACTGGCGCGACCACTCGAGCTGCGCGCGACCACTCCAACCCTGCGCGCGACCACTCGAGCTGTAAATTGCAGAATCGGCCCAAACTCACTCGAATTGCCTTGTGACTTGTAAATTGCTCGAGGTAGGCCTTTCAAATGTTTTGAATGTTGAAAATAAGGATGATGAGCTTGTGTTTGTGCATTTTTATCATCAAAATTATGAAGAGAAATAGGTTAAGTGATTGCTTGTTCTTGTAGGCAATTTTGCTAGGGTTATGTTTGATTTCAAGGTTTTTAATTCCTTTTTATTCCCTCCATTACTCCTATTAGATTTACACTTGTCATCATGTGTCTCAATCTCATCTCATTTGCAAAGAATGAATCTCAAATCCCCATTCCCTACACCTAAAACCCTAATCCCTTTCATATGCATCCCTAAAACCTAAACCCTCTATACAAATCTGTCCCAAAACCCTAATTCATTCCCCACAGCAATATCATTATAAAAATATGTAAAACCACAGAAAAGATCAAATAGTGATGTGAAAATGAAAGATCAATTGCAATAATAAAACAAAAGGACAAAAAACAGAGAAAAAAGATTACTATGTGTAGCCAAGTTATTGCAAAGACAAAAGAAACTTATTGCTGTGTATAGTCCTCATAAAAACAGTGAAAAGGAGGCTGTTATTCATAACAAGAACAAAGTAAATACAGCTGTACCTATTTGTTAAAGGACAGGTTGCCTTGAAATGCTGTTTGTAAAGGAGAATTGTTGTGTTTCCAGACCCAAACCTATGTATCTTTTTCCTTCTATTCCCCTAGATGCTATACATCTCCTTTCTCTTTGAATCTGTCAAATAACGCCTTTCCCCTCCCCTTATGACAAATGCAATTTAATCCCTTATTGCCCCTTAGCATCAAAAGCATATCAGTCCCTTGGAAAAACAGAGTATGCTTCAAAATGTACAGTCAAAGGACATAATTGAAAAGCAATCTTTTGATGCTAGTTATCATTGTTTCTTTATACCCCTGTAATCATGCTATCCTTTATCCCCTGTTGAAAATTGTATTGTCCTTTCCCTTGGTGACCCTATTACATGTTTTCCCTAATAAAGATATGTCTTTGCAAATGATTTCCCAATGATGAGAGATGGGATAACATGTTTGACATTGTGTGAATTATTCCTTAAAAGTTCCCTGTTTTTATATATTTTCCCATTCCTTATGATAAAATCCCTCCCCTAACATTTCCCTCATGGTTTTTCCCCTTGAAAACAGCATACTTCTCAGCATTTTGCAGGCAGGGCAGCAGTCAATTTTGCCTATTTTCTCCACCTTGCTCAATAACACCATGTCAACCACTGAAACTAATGAGCAAGGTGATGACCGGTCTTCTTCTACGGAGGTTGAGACACAGCAGAGGCCTCGTAAGGGTGGCAAAGGTGGTCATCATAGGAGAGAAGAGCCCACATCTTTAGCAGAATTACAGGCATGCCCTTTGGCAGTGACTTGTTTCCAGTTTTGTGAGAGGCTTGCCTAGATTCAGTACCACAGGGAGTTGGCTCGACTATTTGTTTTGCACCTTCATGATGGACAGGTCACTCTTGCAGGGGTGAATTTTGTGTGTTCTCCTGAGATGATTTCAGAGGCTACCGGGATACCCAATGTGGGTGAGGTGTGGCCAAAGCGCAAGTGGCTGGATTTTGTCTATTTTGAGCCATATGTCAGGCCAGCATTCACACATAACTTGTCAGGGAACTTTCCTTTCAGATTCCTCCGGAGGGAGTATGCTCCTATCATGCGGCTTATCATGCATTACTTCACATGCGAGGGAAGGTTTTCACGAGTCTTTTCTTGTCACATTCGCCTGTTGATGCACTTTACCCGGGTGAGGATGATGAACATCCCGGTTTACTTTTTCCAGGACATTCATAGGATGGTGTCCGTGTTTCAGAGGCAGACCCCAGCTCAGCAGCATAGGAGTTTGTGCCATCATGGTCTTATCCAGCTCATTGTTTCCCATCAGCTGAGTCAGCAGGGCATTTCATGGGCAGATTTCATTTCCCGTGAGTTCTTTACACAGCCACAGCCAGAGCCAGAAACCATTTATGAGGAGGGAGGTCCATCACACCAGCCCGAGATTATTGTTCCGAGACATATGGCTTCTTCACCTCGGGTCACCTATCAGAGAGGTCCTAGGACCTTATTTGCAGCAGCTCGACGAGTATTTTCTCCACAGCAGGTGGAAGGGGTCTTGTCATCTTCTTCAGATCAGCAAGTGTTATCTCCACACCAGGTGGAAGGGGCCTCGCATTCTTCATCAGCATAGGCAGTACCGGAGGGCAAGCAGCCCATGGTCGAGGACGATAGAGTTGGCGATACACACCATGATTTCATTGACCTTGATGCTCGCTCCCTCACTTCAGATTTGCATGAGATCATCCGACAGAGAGAGGCGGAGAACCTCGTGTTGCAGCAGAAGCTCCAAATGGCTCAATGGACCATCACTTATCTGGAGCAGCGCAACAGACAATTAGAGGCGGAGAAAGAACTTGATGAGCTATGGAGGATCCGCGGTAATAGAGGCTTGAACCGTAGGAGGCCCGGTGACTTGCTGCCCAAGGAGAGGGAGTCCATGCTTATTCGTGTGAATGCACACTTGGAGAGACTGTTGGAGAAAGCCAACAAGGACAAAGGGCTGCTACGAAACATGAAGAACCATTACTGGGCAAGGTTACAAGTTTGTAAGGCAAAAATGAAGATACTCCAAAGGAAGTTGTCCGAGGCCCAAAAGAGGAAGAAGAAGACCAACCCGCTCCGTATCTTGGCTGAGGCCTCTCTTACTCACCATGATACTCACTAGCCTTCTTCTAGCAGCAAAACCAAAAAATTTGAGAAGTTTTGGAGCATTTTTGACATTTTTGAGAAATTTACAGGTTTTGGCCGTTGGAGTGGTCTCACCCCGCGCGCGACCACTCGGGGGGACAGCTCAGAATGAGAAAAACTTTGCATTTTTGGAATTTTCAGGCAAAAATACACTTGCCTATGCATGGGGTCAAGTTTTTATGGAGATTTGGGCCTCCAAAAGCTTAAAATACATGCAAATTTTGACTTTCTGCCCACTTTTTGAGTTGCAGAAAGCTGTCTTGGGAGAAATGACTTTTGAGGGGTCAAATCAACTCCAAATTCAGAAATTCTAGTTGGGTTGGAAAGTAGACTCACAGACCTTTCCAATGAGCTATCTTGCACCTGATTTGGACACCAGGAAGGCCCTCAAACACAGCTGCCAATGCGCGCGACCACTCCAAGGCAGGGGCGCGACCACTCAGGGAAATTTTGCCAGTTTGACCATTTCGGCCTGCAAAACTCAGTTTTTACTATGGTTGACTTTTAATGCTTGTAAATGATGGATTTTTGGATAATTTTCATGGCACATGGATACATTTACTCCCCTTTAACCCTTCTAGAAGTTTCCTTGATGTAAATAGTGAATATTAAATGCATGGATGGGTTACCTAAGATTTAGAGGCAAGTTGTTTTGACTGCCTATTATCTAGTGCTTAGTTTAGAATTAGTTCAAACTGCTCCTAGGAAGCTGAGCTCGACCCCTAGAGGTGGGGAAAGGAGTTAGATGATCTATATTATGTCTTCTCTTACTCATTTTCATGGTTGGACTCTTGAGGGAGAAGCTCTATTGTATATTTTACTTGTATCTCTGCAATTTGAGGAAGAGGAAGGCCAGGGTTTTGCAGACATCATTGTGGATTCTTGTGGATTATTGTGTTGATGGTGTGTTTCCTACTTGTCATTGTAAGTGTGTTTATGTGTTCCATCTCTTATTCTATTGCTGCTAATTAAACAAAAGAAGTGATAAAGTTTGAATTCATGCATGCCATGCTCAGCTTTCAATTTTGTTTAATATTTATGTTTTCCACTGTCTAGAGAGGATTCAAAGTCATTGTTTGCCCTCTTTAGCTCCCTCTCTTTCTTCCTTGATCATCCATCTCAGCTTAAGGCATCAGCACAAACTCCTTCCTTGCCCCAAAGACCCACCTGCAAAAACTGAGCCCAATCCCCACACCCTGAATTGCACTCCCTCCAATTGCCACCAAAAACCCCAAAAACTTTAAATCAACCCTCCTCATCAGTTTACTAGCCTAATATCTTTGATCCTAATTGGTCAGCTCACCCCATTGAGAAAATACCTTGAGTCTGACCGGAGAGAGCCTTCTCCTTCCTCGTAGGGCTAGCTACGAGGTGTAATGGTTTGATGTAGCCTTGAGATTTGTCTATCTCAGCCTAGGTGAAATTTCAAGCGCTAACACAACCCAATCACCCTCACTAAGGGAGATTTGCATGAAAACAATGAAAATGTGAGGGATGTCACCGCAGAGGCCCTCCAATAATTTGAAGAATAGCAGCAGCTGGTATTGGGGGCTCTCAGAACAGAGTTGCAGGAGTTGCAAGTTCACACTCCACAGGCTGGCAAGTGTCCGCCATCTTTGTGACCAGAACTTCGATTGCTGAGGAAATGTTGTGCACAAAGGTGACCAACATGATAGTTTTACTAGATGGGGCCCTTACTATAGAGAAGGAGGCTGACAGGGCCATGACCAGCAGTTTGAGAGGGGTTGGATTCAATATGGCCGCGCTCCTTCGGGAGACACTCTACCTCTTACAAGATGGAGTCACCACAGAACTTTGGGCCAAGGAGAGTCACACACTGAAGGTGATGAGTGAGAAGTGCATCAACATTGAACAATTGGGCCTATAGCGCAATGAAGCAATGGAGCATAACAAAGAGATAATGCAGGCTGTAGAGGAAGCCTGCTAGATGGTCCTAGAGTTGGACATTTAGGCAGAAGAACCGGTGGAGGCGCACATCCGCAAATTGGCCACAAGGGTTCGCGACACTAGACCAGAGATGGCCAGCATTTAGCTGGAGCTCAACTTGTAGATCGCAGAACTACAGTTGAAAGCTCAACCTTCAACTCCGCTGGAAATTAGGGAACAATGAACCATTGCTGTTACAGCAACAACAACAGCGGTTGACAGTGCAGTGGCAGACTACATGCAGCTGTTCAAATAGTCATTCTAGGTCCTAACCACCCTGCAGGAGGACCCGAATGTAGAGCACCTAGAGAAAGGGGCGCGTGAACTACAATAGAAGTATGAAAAATTAAAAGGGACCACGCAGATGGTTTCCCTTACACAGAAGCTTGCAAGGATGCAGGAGGCAGAGGCGCTCAAGGAACATGTGGATGCCGCTTGGAATAAGGAAGCAATATTAAAAGCACGCCTATAGCCATGGATCAATGAGGCTTATACAATTATATCCTCCATTGAAGCAAAGCTTGTGCAACTACAAGCAACTCAGCAGATGATTCAGGGTAGCAGTTCAGTAGTAGTAGTCACTGAACAATGCATGGAGGAAGTTTAGTAGGCAGCCTCTCAGTGCACTGCTGAAGTTGCAGCGATCCAAACAGATCTAGGAGGTCTTTGTGCTAAGATCTCCACACCTACAAAGTGATTCGAGGGTGAGTCACAATGTTTGTGTTAGGGGCCTATTGGGCGCGGGATCCCCCAAGGGCAATTTTAGGGCTTAAAGCCCATATTTTGGTCCAATTTTTGTAATCCTAATGTAAAGACTTTGCATTTGGTGGTCACGGAGTGCGTAGTTGTTAAAGAGTCGTAGGGTCGTCTGCCCTTATTTTGATAATGTAATGTCGGTTGAAAAATATATATCCATGGTCCACAGACCATGGGATTGTATAAATAGAGCGAAGCTCTAAGCAGTTAAGGCATCGATCGATAACTAATTAATGACGAAGAATTGAGTCATATCTTTGGAGTAGAAGTCTAAGTTTTGGGTTGTAACATAGGTAGAGGCTCTGCAACTGAGCGCACAGAGGCCTAGAAGTTTGTAGCTGAGTGTGTGGACCCCTACAACTGAGTGCGCAGGGCGAGTCAAGTCTATAATAGTTTGGAATTATCAATAAAGAGAAGTATTCTATAATTTTTTCGTCTTTATTTCCTGTTTATGCATATATTACATTGGGTATGAATTTCGCTTCAAATGCTTATATGATGTATGAATGTGTATAACTGTGTTGATTAAGTGAACACAAGTAAGAACATCTGTTTACGTGAAGCTAACTAAGATATTTTAAGAAGATAAGTAAGATAATTAGAGTAGTTTGGGGAATTATCAGACTTTGCTACCTTAACAACGCAAAAGCGTATCAGCCCCTGGTTAGGGCTGCGTGGAAGCTGATTGTAACAGTTCGCGAGGGTACTGAAAGGTAGAACAGAGGGATAAGCCACCTACGCGAAGGCAGGTATAGTTGGAATAAACTAACATCACATCCATCTCAAGGGTGCAGAAACTTGGTTCCAGCATCCCCCCATATTGCTTCGGGTGAGACTTTAGTCCGCGCTCCGTGGGCTGATGCCAAAAGGGCTAGTAGTGTAGGGATTTGATTGGCTAATTAACTTTGAACTTGGGTCAGGCCCCCAGAATCCAATACTTGATCAGCTGGAAAGTGAAGGAAAACCATTTAAATGGTTTGACATGTTGGCTCTCTAGTTGAAAGTGCATGTATCCAATGCCCAGAGTTCGCCCAAGGATCAACAGGAAAGATTCTTCATGTCTACCTACCTGCTCAATGCAATCTGTGCCCTTCAATAGTTTCCTGACATGTGTTGGGCATGGACACCTTCAGAGAGTGTTGTGAAGGTATATTGCAAGTTTCTCTCAGACTATAGCTACCATGGAGTAATGGCTAGGATGTATGACCATTTCATTGCCCCTATGTACATGATGATCTTTGAACAAGATTCACTCTGCATGTCGTAGGCAACAATGGAGGTGTTGCTAAACATTGTAGATTGGTATGCCTCACCCGAGGGCACCTTCATCAGGATGTATAACACGGAGAAAGCTTTGCATGTGTTGTCAAGGTTTTCCATGGACAAGATGGTCATGCAGGAGGTTTCATACCACATCTTGACACAGTTATTAGTTGGATTGCAAAGGAAGAAGAAGGCACCACATTCTACACTTCCTGTGAAAATTGGGTTGTACATGATCAAGAATTTGATGTCAAGGTCGAAAACTTCAAGAAGTTTAATTTCGGCACCAAGAGTTTCAATCTGTATGATCCACATGGTTTATGCAGGTGTGGAGTACTGAAGAAGGTATGTTTTTGTTGATCATTTTGTCATCCTTTCTTTAGAACTCGTAACATCTTTGTATCATGAACTAGGTAGATAATAGGAAATTATGACAAAATATGTAAGATTAGGGCGCAATATGAAAATACTAATAATTGTCATCTTTCATGCAGAAAAAGGGAAAAACAAAAGACTTCCATTCCAAGGAAACAAACAAGGCCAAATTAAATATTGTCCCTTTGGCGGGGAACCATATGCAAACAACGCAATCCAAATTAAAGCATATCAGCCAGGGAAAGGAAATGGAGATCTTGACTCGGCGCAAGAAAGAAAATGGATAACTGAGAGTTAACAGTTTGGCGAATCCCTCAGGATCCTTCGATCCTAAGGGATCACTGCTTCAACTATTTTTTCATTCTAGAAATCTCCGCCTTAGCTGTTATAAAAAGGGGCAGCTCCATTAGCCCAGGGGGACGGTCATCTTTCTATGTAACTTTTCTTGAAATTGAGACTTTGATCATCGACTCTCGTTGAGAAGTGATCCGTTGTAATTCTGTTTAATGCATTAATACAAACTTGGTTACTGTTTCATCCTTGATCCTGGAGTAATCTCAAGCGGTGTATCCCTGGAGGCTAAGGGCCCAGCCTTGGTGGAACACTTGCTCTTGTACTATTAGTTTTGGTTTGTGCGTGGTTTTACTTATCAACTTTGTCTGGTAATCTGATATTCTCTGTTATTTTACATTACAGCTCTGTTACATTTGATTTATGTTAGATTGGGTAATATCATCTTCCGATACAGAAACGTTATATCGACTCTATAACGCATTGTTGTTCCTTTAATTGTTGATACGATATTGCTGGTCTTTACAAAATATTGTTGCTATTTAACTATAGAGTAACTATGCTGTAAAATTTGTATCACTGCATTCATACGTGGTTTACATCTGATTGCGATTGTGATTCAATTGACATTACTGTTCCATTACGAATTACAATTGTTATTCCTGATAGCTAGATCAATACTTGTGGTATCAGACTTAGATTACTGTTTTCCCTAAGATTTCTGTGTTGTGTGTACTGTCTATTCCAGCACCGTGTATCTACGATTGGTACTACACGCTGTTTTATATTTATTGGTATTTGGTTGTTGTTCCATTCCTATCTGCTATCTGATTTATCCTTTGAGTAAAGATTGATATTTGATTCCTGTAGGAGAAGGTTGTTATACTCGTTTCTGTAGATTAAGGTGTTGATGTTCCTTAGACTTAGTTGCTGTTACATTTTCTAGTTGTTGTTCCATTTCTGGTTATTTGCGCTACTGATTGTTTTGGTGTGTAGAACGATCTGAAACTGTAGTGGGCATTGGCATTTGTTGTCTAGTCCCCAGATTGATGATCTGTTCCTTGATTACTTTTAGTTACATCAGGTTCCAAAGGGATGAGTTATTGTTACTGGACCCTTGACTGATAAATTGCTTAGCTTTCTAAATGAATGATTTAGGCTTCAAGGTATTTTGTTGTAAGTAGATTTTCTTTCAAGCATTCGTTTACTCTTGTATTTTCTTGAGCACTATACTACTAGCATTACTCTGACAAATGACCGCCTCAAACTGAGTACACTCTTTGAGATAACAAATCGTTCCTAGATTGACAAGATAATGTGAGGTAATTAGAGGTGAAAAAGACCCTTTTTATGGCTCGACATTTTGCCGCCGTTGCCGGGGAAGAGTGTAGCCATTTGTTTCTTTTCCAGAGTAGTGTAAGAGCATGTTAGGAAAGAGCTGGGTTTTAAAAACGGAAGGTAAGAAACTGCGTAAGGAGCATGTAATAGCCCTGCTCCCCTGCCCGCTTTCCTGCAGATTTGTTATTGTTTGTTTGGGTAGAACCTAGCAGTCGATTTGTGTGCATGACTAAGCAGAAAAAGCTAGAAAAGAATCCCAAATCTCTACCCAAGCCTGATAAAGCTAAGGGGCTGGAAACCCTTGGCCGATCGACCTTTATAGACGAAATCTTTAAGAAAGCAGAATCTCAGCCTTCAGTAGGACCTAGAAAAGTTATTTCTATATAGCCTACTAGTTCCCTTTAGGCAACAGGATCACCATCTGTAGCCTTTACTGAGGTGCATAGTCAAACCAAAGAGCAAGATTTTCAAGAAATTGAAAATTCTAGCCCAAAATCATTGCAGGAAGGGAACCTTAGCAATCTCTGTGAAGGAAGGGGAGAAACAAGAGAAGCAGAAGAACCAAAATCTCCTCTTAGGGTAATTCAGCCATTAAGTAGCCCAGATAAGGGAAGTGCTGCAAAAATCATTTATAACAAAATTCAAGAACCCGAATCCCCTCAGACATTAGGCACTCTCATCATCCCAGAAAAAGGAAGTGCTAAGGAATTTAGACTTCTGTGATCCATAACATTGTTAAGATAGTCTTCGGCAAAATCACATAACCAATCTTTTGTCGACGCGTTTCGAACCAACCAGTGTGGTTCATCGTCAGGACAAGTTGACAAACCAATCTGGCTTAGCTCGATTAAATATAGTGTGCAGAGACTCCAACGGCTAAAATTCTAACGGCTAATTTGACCTAATGAACCTGGTCAAATCACTAAAATAGCTAATTAATATTTTTCTAGAAATAGTTAAAATTGGTAAAAAGGAATTCATTTGTTAATTTAAAATAAATAGATATATTATTAATATTATTTCTATTAATAGAATCTATAGTATAAATGGTTATTATATGTTAAATGATTTATTATTATTTATTATTTAAATAATTGAATAATAATAAATTAATTTAAAAATAGATATATTATTAATATTATTTCAAATCTCTAGTATAATATTAATATTTTAATTATAATGGTCATTATATAATGATATATTACTATTCAATTATATTATTAAATAATTATTATTTAATATTAATAATAAATAGATATACTATTAAAATGTTAGTTTAAAGATAAATAGATATATTATTAATATTGTTTCAAATATTAAGAGAATCTATAGTATGATACTCATATTTTAATTATAATGGTCATTATATAATATATATTAAATGATTTATTATTATTCAATTATTATTTAAATATACGTGAGTGGTAATAAATCACTACTAATTTTTATAATTTAGTTACATTAGGTAATTATGTAATAACTTAATGGTCCATTGGTAAGTTAGATTTCCATTATTTAGTTCTTTAAAATATATCATATTCATTATTTAAATATAATGGTCATTAAAATAAGTTATATAAAGTAATATATGTTTATCGAATACTTTATAACTACTAAATGATTTTTAATCCCAAACAAATTGTTAAACCATTATTCTTCCTAGAGTCTTGTTATCCTAGGTAATTGCCATTGTTAATTCATAATAGTATCAATAATATTGGTAAATCAAAATTTTTATCCTTTAAACTAAATGGTCAAATAATCAATGTTAGTTCAATAATAGAGGTAACTAAGACCTTAGGTAAATAAATTGTTACCTACAAGGTTGAAACTAACCTTATTGGTCTATCACAATTTATCCTTTAAACCTAAGGTCAAGTTACCATTAATAATCGATATTTATTCAATATTTATTTATGTATTCAATATTTATTTATTCAAAAAATATATTAAAGTCAACTATGTCATAAGGTAAGTATTATTATTATTTATAAGGATTAAGAAAGGGGGTCTTTATAGACATTGATAAAGGGAAACTCAATGTATAATTAATAAATCTATGAAAAAATAATAATAAATGCCCAATGGTATCATAAACCGGTTAAGGATAATATACTAATAAGCCGAGACTGATTCCTAACTTATTAAAAACACTCCAAAAAATCAGATAAATCTGCCAAAAGAAAATTAAAGGAAGGGGAAGATAGAAACCCTAAGACCAAACACAAACGGGGAAAGAGGAGGCTAGGAAGACAAGGTTGGGACCCAGCAACTGCTGATCTTCCAGCCATCATCCCTATTAAGATTGTTTGGCCTTTTCTAAATCTCCAGGGCCTCTCTAAATTTACGATGGTGAAACTGCGCAACTTTGGCAATGACTTGAGCCTCCTCTATACATACATGATGCATAGTCTTCCCCACATGCTCAGCCAGGGCCGAGGACTTGGTCCTACCATGTCTTAAATCCGCTGAATGCTCGCTAATCCTCTGATTGATAGAGCGACCAGCCTCACCAATATAAGGGGTGCCACAGGAACATGGAATGACATAGACACCCTTCAAGTCCTTGGGGTCAATCGGGTCTTTCACAGACCTGAGGGAGCCACGGATAGTATTGAGAGGTCTGAAAGTTGCGGGAACATTATACTTCCTCAGAATCCTCGCAATCCTGTCCGTGGTTCCTTGGATGTAAGGAAGATTTACACCCATGATATGATCACTAGGAACCCTTCGGATTGAAGGCTCCTTCTTGGCCCTGAGGAAGGCTTTTGACCGAGGTGCCTCTTGTAACCATTCTTCTCAAAGACTTCTAGGAGGTGAGCCTTCTCCGACTCCAGGCTTTCCTCATCCGAAATTCTAACAGCACGGGTGGCAAGGGTGCTAAGAACTCCTATATTTTGAGCGGGAAAATGATGCGACGAAGCATGTAAGTATTGCAAGGTCGCCTAAAACCCAAGCCCTCAGGGAGGAGACCTGGTTGAAGGAAACACGACTGACAGAATCCCGATCATCAAGAAGACTTGACTCCTGAATCGAACAGCCCGAAAGTTTATTAAACTTTGCGGACTGTCTGAGCTTAAGGGACTCTTCTAATCTCATGGACTTAAGTGCCGAACAGGCATCAATCCTGGACCACAGAGAAGCAGGGAAAAAATTCGCCAGCTCCACATGAGCTGCCAGAAGTAGCCTGGATCGATGATCCAGATCCCTCCTTCTGGATCGATGAGCCAGAAGTGCTGTCAAGGCCATTCCCATTAGAGCCATTCCCTCTCAACAACCTAGGAATACCCTCCTATATATCCCCAAAGGCTATTGGCACATATTTGATCAAATGGCCCAGAATCAGCCTAACACCCAAACCTCTACTCTGCAATATCCCATTGTGGACACTACAGCCAATGCACCTATGAAAGCAATTCCTCTTCAGCATATCCCTACATTCCACGACCTTACATCAGAAGATCCAGATGCATTTCTGTTCAAATTTGATGTGTTGTGTAGAGGATATGACTATACCACCGATCCCCAGAAACTGAAATTATTTCCTTCTACATTAAAAGGAGCTGCTTTGGGATGGTTTATGGGATTAGGTGGTGGTCTTATAAATAATTGGGATCAAATGAAAGAGTCTTTTCTAAAAAAGTATCAGGACTATTGCAGGTCTCGAGAATTAAAAGATGAAATATTTCATATGGTAGCTAAACCAAATGAAACATTGGAAGAGTATGTTGAATGATTCCAATATAATCTTCAAAGATCTCCTTATGCATCATTACCTTTATGTGATAATGTATTAAAAACAACACTAATTAGGGGAATGAAGGAACAATGGATTGAGACATTAAACATTATGCGGAAAGGAGATATTTATCAAGAAAATTTTACTGACATTATTGATTTATGTATCAGGAGTTCGAGAGGCAGCACAAGACTAAAACTGGCAGAACTTGATCGATTTGTAAGAGATAATAGAATTTCAGCAGAAGGAGTAACGCGTGCAAAAATTGGAAATTTATTAGAAAATTTCAAAACTGATATAGTAGGGACACTGACAACACAATTTGATATTATGCAGGTTAAACAAAAGCAAGTGGAGGCAGAATAGAATTTGGCAATCTTCTATGCCCAGTGGAGGAGGAAACACAGCCATAAGGAGTGTCCATTAGATGCAGTCCAAGTTTGCGCCATTTGCACGAAAGATCATGCTACGGAAAGCTATCCCTCACTTCCTGGATTGAAAGCAGTATACAAGGAAGTAGAAGAAGAGCCAAAGTTGGTGTATCTACTCAATCAGCGCTGTCAATGGCGGCCACGACAATCTGGTATGTTTTCAGACCCAAATTCTTCTTTTTAGCCTCCACAGTATCATGCTCAACAATATAATATGTGGCAAAATCAGCCCCCCTTCCCGAATTGGTCACAACAGTCATTTCCTTCATCATCTCCATGGCCGAATCAACCAAGCCAACCTATGGCCAAATTTTCCTTATACCCCACCATATTGGCAAAACAATGCATATCCAGCACAATGGACCCCTTCTACCTCGCAGAGTCAAGCTTGGCAGACAAACTGGCAAAGACCGATGAATCATCCAGTTGGAACTATCCCGCTCCCTCAACCTACACTGCCAACTCTACAACAAAATCCCCAGTCTAATTTAAGGCCGCAACTCCCAACCCAACCCAACCCCAATCCAAATAATAGACTGGTCCAGACTATTCAAATAATCGAAACATTAGAGATAGGAACCAATCTAAAGGAGTGTGATGACCTTCAATTAAGATCGGGGCATATTATTGAAACAAAGGGAGATAAAACAGTTCAAGTTGAAAATCAGTTACCTATAGAACAATCGTTATAGGAAGAGGACGCGCCTAGACAACAAATTCATGATCCAGCAACCACATCCTTTCCTCCATTCCCAGAACGCTTAATTATACCCCAACCCATACAATATCCTGAATTTGACATTCTGGGAGAATTAAAAAACTTGTACATAAAAATTCCATTCCTCCAAGCCATTCAAGACATCCTGATATATGGAAAAACTATTAAAGAACTATGTATGAAGAAACCCAGGAGGAATATAACAAATAATCGAAAAGTCCAAGTAGTTGGCACTTTATCTGACTTATTATCAGGAAAAGAAACACCCGTTAAATACGAAGACCTAGGAAATCCAATAGTAACCGTATAGATCTATGGTCAAACCTTGTCTAATGCCTCAGTTGATCTAAGAGCTGCAATTAACATATTAACAACTGCTACTTGCCAAAAACTGGGCATTACCTCAGTAGAACCAACCTCCACTCTATTAGAACTAGCTGATCGATCTATAGTTAGGCCAGAAGGCACACTACAGGACGTCATGGTATATGTTGATTCCTGGGAATATCCGGCCGATTTTCTAATAATAAACCCCAAAAACTGACTTTATGGACACCCATTGATCTTAGGCAGACCTTGGCTCGCAACTGTCGATGCTTATATTGGCTATCGACAAGGAAATATGACCATTTCTAGGGGGGCAAATATTAAGAATCTAGCTTTATACCCCCCAGTGCAGCCAAGTGTCACCATAATAAAAACTAACAAGCACCCTGTATCATACCTTACAGAAAATATTAGATCTCCATTAACCATACAAGAGGCCCTCGATTTCAAGGACCAAACAGAAGACGATGCCATTAATAATTTCATTAGCCAAGCCGAACCCAGATCCCACGTACAATGTCACATGATAGAAGCGGCATTTGATAATGAATTAGAAGAGGACCTTCTTAAAGACAAGCATGATCAGCCAATACCTACTACCTCTGTCTCGAATAGAAAAATTATGGAAATTGAGCCAGGAAAGACTTTAAACATCAATGCCAACTTGACTTTAGAACAAGAAAAGAAACTCATCCAGTTACTGAGGAAACATAACGAGGCATTTGCATGGGACTACCCTGATATGAAAGGAATTGATCCCCAGTTATGTACAAACCACATTTATATAGAAAAGGATGCGAGACCTGTTCGCCAACCGCAAAGGAGACTTAATCCTCATCTAAAAGACGTTGTAAAAGCTGAACTCCAGAAAATTTTAGATGTTAATTTCATCTACCCTATCTCCAATAGTAAATGGGTCTCCCCACTTGTTGTGGTACCGAAGAAGAATGGGAAGTGGAGAATTTTTTTAGACTATAGAGAATTAAATAAAGCAACACAAAAAGACCACTTTCCCCTTCCATTCATCGATCAGGTATTAGACACTTTGGCAGGAAAGAAATTCTTTTCTTTCTTAGATGGCTTCAGTGGATACAATCAGATTCAGATTGCCCCTGAAGACCAAGACAAAACTACTTTTACTTGTCCTTGGGGAACATTTTCCTACAGAGTTTTACCTTTTGGCTTATGCAATGCTCCTACCACATTTCAAAGAGCTATCCTCAGCATTTTTTCAGACCTAATAAATGAAGGGCTCGAAGTCTATATGGATGATTTTACACCATACGAAGATGACTTCGATCCAGCATTGGACACACTGGAAAAAGTCCTACAGTGCTGCATTGCAACCAGGCTTTGCTTAAGCCATGAAAAATGCTATATGATGATGACTGAAGGACTTATTCTAGGCCATTATATCTCAGCAGCTGGCATACAAGTAGACCTAGCCAAAATTCATATAATTTTGCTCATTCCCACCCCTACCACTCAAACAAAGGTACACAGTTTTCTTGGATTCTCTGGTTATTATAGAAGGTTTATAGAACATTATTCACATATTGTTGCACCTTTATATGCACTAACAGGTAATGTTGACCTTCTTTGGACAGAAAAATGTGACTGAGCTTTCGAGGATCTGAAGAAGCTTATGTTCACAGCCCCAGTCCTTCGAGGACCAAATTGGAACCTACCATTCCAGATTTCGTCAGATGCCTCAGATACAACTATTCGAGCAATCCTTGGGCAGGAAGAAGACAAAAAACCATACACAATTTATTACATTAGCAAGAATTTATCCCCTGCTGAATTGAATTATACTGTTACTGAAAAAGAATTTCTAGCTGTAATACATGCTATCAATAAGTTCAGGCATTACATTACTGGATATCCTGTTATTTTATAAATAGATCACTCTGCCATAAAATATTTAGCAAATAAACCAATCATAACTGGCAGAATAACTAGATGGCTGATTTTGTTGTAGGAATTTGATATTACAATCAAGGACAGACCTGGAAAAGAAAATCTTGTAGCTGACTTTCTCTCATGAATGCCAAAACCAGTGGATGCAGCAGCAGTTGAAGATCAATTCCTAGATGAGCATTTGTTTGCTGTCACTATTAAAACACTCTGGTATGCTGATGTTGCAAATTACTTAGTAGTAGGTAAATTACCAAAACATCTGACCCCAAATGAACGAAAACAGATTGTCCAGAGAAGTGTTCGATTTTCTTGGATTGGGGGCTACCTGTTCCATAGAGGAGCAAATATGCACATCAGAAGATGTGTCGAGAGGATGAAATTTTTGATATTTAGAAAGCTTGTGATGACGGACCATGTGGCGGACACTTTGCCGATAAGAGAACTGGACATAAGGTGCTGTAAATAGGGTATTATTGGCCCACAATGTTCAAAGATGCAAAGAAGTTCGTTCAAGCTTGTGACAGTTGTCAAAGAGCAGGACGCCTTGGTCAGGCCAATGAAATGCCCCTGAACCCACAACTGGTTATTGAACCATTTGAACGATGGACACTTGATTTTGTTGGTCCAATCAACCCATCCTCGAATCAGAAAACATATATTTTTGTGGCAACAGAATATGTCACCAAATGGGTTGAAGAAGAAGCATTACCGAAAGCTACAGAGGATTCTGTCATACAATTCCTGTTTCATTTATTTGTGCGATATGGGCTCCCAAGAGACATAATTACAGACGGTGGACCATAGCTTGCTGGTAATAAGATTGCTGCAACACTCAAAAACTATCATATCCAGCATAAAATTACTACTCCATACCACCCACAAGCAAACAGCCAAGTAGAAAGCAATAACAAAATAATAGAAGCAATCTTGACAAAAACCATTGCATCACATAGACGTGATTGAGCTGCAAGACTACCAGAAGCCTTGTGGGCTTATAGAACAACATGGAGAAGCACTACTAGCTATTCGCCATACCAATTGGTGTTTGGAAAGCAACCCATTTTTCCCATAGAATTTGAAATCCAAACACTGCGAACAACACAAGAAGTCGGCCTAGATCTAAACGAGGCACAGATTAATAGATTACAGCAGATCAATGAGTTAGATGAAATCAGGCTCTCTGCCCTTCAACATACTGCATTAATCCAACAGTAGCGAGCTAAATGGCATGACTCTCTCATTAAAAACAAAGTCTTCCGCGAAGGGGACTGGGCACTCTTATACGATTCTAGGTTTCAGGATTTTCTCGGGAAACTTCAGACTCGCTGGTTGGGGCCATATGAAATCCAGAAGGTACATGATAATGGCACCTTAACTCTAGTCACTATTGACGGATCTGGACATACCTTTAAAGTAAATGGCCACCGAGTTTGATTATACCGCAAACCACTTACTCGAGAATCCTTCTGTCAGCAACTATGCGAGGACTCCGATATGCAAATTCTACAGGGGGAAGAGCAATCTTCCTCACCTATGATTCATTAAGTAATTCACCTTTTTTATACTTTGTACATAATTTCTTTGTTCTGTATATATTTTTGTATTTCCATTGTTTTTCCTGCTGTTCTTTTTCTGAAGAAACAACATTTGTGTGCACTTTTGTCATTTTTTCTGTTTCAAAAAGAACAACACCTTTGTTTCAGCCGTTTCTTTTTCTTTTTCATTTTGCTGTTCCTTTTCTAAAGGAACGAAATTTGAGTGTTCTGTTGTTCCTTTCCCAAAGGAACACCACTTTTGATCTTTGCTGTTCCTTTTCCAAAGGAACAGTATTTGTGTGGTATGTTGTTCCTTTTCCAAAGGAACAACATTTGAGTGAAGGAATAACACCTTTGATTTCTGTTGTTCCTTTTCCAAAGGAACAACACTTTCGATTTTTGTTGTTCCTTTTCCAAAGGAACATCACTTGTGATTTTTGTTGTTCCTTTTTCAAAGGAACACCACTTGTGATTTATTGTTGTTCCTTTTTCAAAGGAATGAAATTTGGGTTTTCTGTTGTTCCTTTTCCAAAGGAACAACACTTTTTGATTATTGTTGTTCCTTTTCCAAAGGAACGGCATTTGCGTTATTTGTTGTTCCTTTTCCAAAGGAACGACGCTTTTTCAGCACTTGCGTTTCTGCTGTTCCTTTTTCAAAGGAATGGCACTTTTGGTTTTCCATTGTTCCTTTCCAAAAGGAATGACATGTTCGGTTTTTGTTGTTCCTTTTTCAAATGAATGGAACTTTTAATTTTTGTTGTTCCTTTTTCAATAGAACAGCACTTGAATTCCTTTTCCCTTCCTTTTTCAAACAACAACATCCTCGTATTCCTTATACTTATGCTTGTTCCCCTTGTTGTTCCAATTTAAGGATGCCTGTTGTCCCTGTTAGTTCAAGTCTTTTGGAACACAGCTATGCACTTATGCAATGAATACAAAACGACACCATACTGAAATCAGTGAATTATATAAAATCGCTATTTTTACAAGGAATTGCTCTGAATTGGTAAGAGGAAAGAGGGAAGGACACACTTACCTATTATTTTTGCTATCATTATTCTACTAATTCTGATCTGATTGGTTATCTTTATCATGTTGGTTCCTTTTAAATTCTCATAATCTTCTTTGATTATTATTCAGGAATAAGAACAAAGGGTCCATATGTTTCTATTGAGATGTTAAGACTTCTTCTGCCATTCCTGCTCTTAAGGAGTGTTGAACCACCCTTTGTGTATAATTGGGAAAGTACTTTACAAAGAAAGAAAAAAGAAGAGAAACATGATGTTTTTATGACTTGTTTATATAAGTTGTCAAATGCAGGATAGGGGGTCTCATCAAGAGCCAGCCTACCATGATCATAAGGAAGAAAGTGAAGTGGCATTCCCACTATGGTCACCACACCAGGGATATGGTCCAAGAGGTACATCAAAAAATAAATAAAGAGCCCTTGGAACAGGAGGTCTCATCACGAGCCGGCCTGCCCACCTTTCACTCCTTCCTGGTGAATGGCATTATGGCTAACTGGTCACCAAGCCAGCATAATGGCCTACATTTTGACATCGCACAACACTTCCTAAGCATACACAAAGGATAATGGTTCCAGGGGTGAAACAAACAACTCTGCCAAGGTTATGGACACCTGTCGGCCGCAGAGCTCTGTTAATGGTATTGAAGTCACATTACTTATACACCAATAGGTAATCATCCACACCCTTTGGTCTCTTATACCTTTGTAATAAATCACATAAGATTATACATATTATTTCCTGAACCATTAAACGCATGTAAATCTATTATCACTAATCATGACAGAAAAATTGATAATGACCGCATTATACCATGTGTTCACGACAGCTCTCCTATCCTCCCAACCTCACATCATATCATAGCAGTCTCTTACTTGTTAAGCGATCCGACTATACACCTCGATTTCGGTAACCTGCTACTTTTGTAAACATGGCATGTTGCCATACGTTGTTCCTTTATGACTCTATCCCAGGGCCGATCGGCACGCCGCTCCCTTATTTGACGGCTGCAGACAGTCTATCACATTACTGGGGGGAGGTTAACCTCATCATTCACTAGTATACGTGTCAGACTACTATTCGGGAAATTATGTACTTGGGAATAGCAGGGCTCAATGGTATATTATTTTTTATTATTCATTTTGCATGGCTTGTTGTTCCTAAGCCACTTCCGTAGTATGCTCTGCGAGCCCTACTGTTTTCTTAGTTTCTTTGTGTTCTAACAGTTTGAACAGCTTGCTATTCCATCGCCATCTCTGAGGTTTTACAGGGAAACCAAGAGCATGGGAGGAATATTGATTCAAAGAGAACCACAGGTATTGATAGTCTCAGATGCTGCATGGGAAATCCTAGCAAGAGCAGGATGGTTAACTTATCTCAATCGTTTACAGGAGTCCAATGAGAACGTAGCAATAGAATTCTTGCAGAAATTGCAAGAAGATCACTCCACATTAAGGGGGAGACACATAGTAGTTACCGATGACATAATTGCAAAGGTCTCGGGATTGCCAGCTGCTGGACCTGTGCGGACGTTAAAGAAGGAGAGACTGCAAAAGGTCATAGAAACCTTCCAGGACAAAGGCCAGAACCTGACAGTCAGAGGAAAGGGGGTTCTACCAGCAGCATTAGGAGAGCCGTGGGCAGAATTGGCAAAGACCATTCAGAGCTACATCACCTGCGAAGGTAGGAAAGACGTGGTAAGACCATGACACCTTAAACTTTTAGTTGTATTAAAGTAGAAATGCTCTGTAAACTTACCTGCATTTTTAAATTCATTACTTCATGATGTTGCCTGAAGTATGAAAAAGGCACAGCATGTAGAAGCAGTTGTAAGTCACCATGGATTGATACAGTTAATAGTTAGCCATAGCCTCACCCAGTAGTAGAGCAGCTAGGAAGAGCTAATTGCCATGATAGATGGAGGATTAACTACGCCATCCCCAAAACGTAAGCATGCCGCTAGTACACCAGAACGACCACTGAAACGTAGGAAATTAGTCTGATTAGCACGGATTAAAGGGAGGTTGGAGAATGCCCAAGGGGATACTAGCCAACCTGTAGAGATAGACGATTCAGGGGATGAGCAACCCCCACAATTAGAAGGAGAAGAAAATGAGAAAGGAATGCAAGGAAATGAGGAAGGAGAAATGGAGGAAGAAATTGAGCAACCTGAGTAGGAGGAGGAAACAGAGCAGTGTGAGGGGAGCCCATTGCAAAATCCATTGAGAGAAGCTGAATTGGCCAAAATTTTGGCCAATATGGGTGAATATGCCCAGCCTCTCAGCCCACCGGACCTCCACATTGAAGAAGAACCAAAAGAACACTCTGCTCAGGATAAAAATGCACCCGAAGAATTACATGACGAGGAAGTAGAAAAGGAGAGTCAGCCTGTTCATGATGAAAGTATGATAGGAGAGAAAAGTGGTACAGAGGAGGAACAATTTTCTAGCTAGACTACACCGGAAGAAATTTTGAAGGAGAGGAGGTGGAAAAAGAAGTCACCCAGGAAATAACGGAACTAGCTAGGGTTCTTGACCCTGAGCAACCCGAGCAGAGCAATGAAGGAGCACCCCAAGTAGAAAACCAGGGAATTGACCGAGATCATAGTCCAGGCCCGAGTAAACATACAGCTATTCCTTCTAAGGAAATGGAAAAAATTAAGAGATTACGGAAAGAACAACAAAGACTACTGAATGTGATAGTTCGACTTCGACAACAGATCAGGATTTTGAAAATGAGGAAGAAGGTAAAAAGGACTTCAGGAGGGAGACATGCAACCACTCCAGCACGACCTCTCAAGAAAAAGGTTCGGAGGACTCGAGTCCATCCTGCTGTTCAAAACCATGTTGAAGAGCACCTTGTTGTTCCAAAACCTATCGAGAAGCAGTCTGTTGTTCCAAACCTTGCGGAGGAGCAGTTTGTCGTTCAAAATTTGGTTGAAGAGTAGTCTGCTATTCTAAACCTCATTGAGGAGCAGTCTGCTGTTCAAAATCAAAAGGAACAACATTCAACTGTTACCCATGTTGAAGTCCAAACAGATGCTATATCGGCCTGTGACAAAGAAATGCAGACAAAGGCACAGCCCTCTGAAGGAATGCGAATCACAAACACGAGACGATGCAATAAGAAGATTCAAGTGAACCTCCCGCTCACCACTACCATGTGGGATAATGATCTGAGGACGGTAACCCTATGAGAGGGTTTGATGCAAGCTCAGAAAGCAGTAGAAAAACTCACAGAACAAATGGTTCCTTGGGGAAGGTATGAAGAATCACAACAACAGCTAAGGAACGTCAATTTATCCGAAAGCCAGGCCTTTGAAGGATGGCGAAAGGAAGAAGAAAAATTCGCAAAGGTAACTCGTAGGTTAGATATAGTTATCAAGAAGATGGATACCTTGTGCTCTTTGTACACTGACGTCCTAGCATGTAGAGCCCCTGCTAAGAATTACGCCTTGTTTTTAATGGAACGATATTTGCAATTGAAAATAAAGGTTGTTAAAGAAGGTGCCCATATACAGATTAATACCATTGGTGATTTTATAAATTGTTGTAAGCACTATGGGGTAAAGGTTCAAGTATTACTGTGTGAATTCTATTTACATAACCTTATGTTAGACCAGGAGACAGAGCAGAACCTCGGCCCTTTTGTTGGGGATATCCAATTGCAGGAATTTATTTAGTTTGGGATTAATAAAATTAAGTGGCTTAAAGCCTATAATGCTTTCCAAAGACAAGAAAACGGATTAGACTTATGGATAAGAGCTGAGCCTAGGAATCCAGTGCAGTTGTGGAGGGAACATAGGAACCTCATGGGGACTCCAAGTGTGATTGAAGCATTAGGGCCCATTCATACAGAAATCAATCGGCAGGGAATAGAATACTTTCTCACTATTAAATACCTTGCCATTGATGCAGCTAAATTTCGATATTAGATCTCTAATCCGAATATCCAACTTAGGGAACCATTTAATTATGAAATTTTTAAGTTAGCCATCGATCGCTTGCACCTCTATGGTGAATTTATCCTGAGAGCAAGGCCATCTTGGTTAGAATATAGGTTCCGGAGTCCAAATATTTTGCACCCTGCATCTGGGTACCAAGCCCTGTACAAGATGCCTGAGGGTCAGACCGCCCATTTTTTTGAACACCTAGTTAGGCATCATGGCTGTAGACCACCAAATGAAATCCCATCTCTAGCCTACTCTCTCACTGCCTTACACGTCAACTACAATGTTTTCATGACGGCATGAAAAAGGGTAAGCAGGGGGGTCTGTGGAGTACTGAAGAAGGCATGTTTTTTATGATCGTTTTGTCATCCTTTCTTTAGAACTCGTAACATCTTTGTATCATGAACTAGGTAGATAATAGGAAATTATGACAAAATCTGTAAGATTAAGGTGTAATACGAAATTACTAATAATTTTCATCTTTCATGCAGAAAAAGGGAAAAACAAAAGACTGTCATTCCAAGGAAATAGACAAGGCCAAATTAACTATTGTCCCTTTCGCGGGGAACCATATGCAAACAAGGCGATCCAAATTAAAGCACATCAACCAGGGAAAGGAAATGGAGATCTCGACTCGGCGCAAGAAAGCAAATGGATAATTGAGAGTTAACAGTTTTACGAATCCCTTAGGATCCTTCGATCCTAAGGGATTGCTGCTTCAACTATTTTTGCATTTTAGACATCTCCACCTTAGCTGTTATAAAAAGGAGCAGCTTCGTAAGCTCGGGGGAACGGTCATCTTTCTATGTAAATTTTCTTGAAATTGAGACTTTGATCATCGACTCTCGTTGAGAAGTGATCCGTTGTAACTCTGTTTAATGCATTAATACAAACTTGTTTACTGTTTCATCCTTGATCCTGGAGTAATCTCAAGCGGTGTATCCCTGGAGGCTAAGGGCCCGACCCTGGTGGAACACATGCTCTTGTACTATTAGTTTTGGTTTATGCGTGGTTTTACTTATCAGCTTTGTCTGGTAATCTGATATGCCCTATTATTTTACATTACAACTCTGTTACATTTGATTTATGTTAGACTGGGTAATATCATCTTCCGATACAGAAACATCATATCAACTCTATAACGAATTTTTGTTCCTTTAATTGTTGATATGATATTGCTGGTCTTTATAGAATATTGTTGCTATTTAACTATAGAGTAACTGTGCTGTAACATTTGTATCGCTGCATTCATATATCGATTACATCTAATTGCGATTGTGATTCAATTGACATTGCTGTTCCATTATGAATTACAATTGTTATTCCTGATAGCTAGATCAATACTTGTGGTATCAAACTCAGATTATTGTTTTCCCTAAGTTTTCTGTGTGTTGTGTGTACTGTCTATTCCGACACTGTTTATCTACGATTGGTACTACACGTTGTTCTATATTTCATTGGTATTTGGTTGCCATTCCATTCCTATCTGTTGTCCGATTTATCCTTGAGTAAAGATTGATATTTGATTCGTGTAGGAGAAGGTTGTTATACTCGTTTCTGTAGATTAAGGTGTTGTTGTTCCTTAGACTTAGTTGTGTTACATTTTCTAGTTGATGTTCCATTTCTGGTTATTTGCGCTACTGATTGCTTTGGTGTGCAGAATGATCTGAAACTGTAGTCGGCATTGGCATTCACTGTCTAGTCCCCAGATTGATGATCTGTTCCTTGGTTACTTTTAGTTACATCAGTTTCCAAAGGGATGAGTTATTGTTACTGGACCCTTGACTGATAAATTGCTTAGCTTTCTGAATGAATGATTTAGGCTTCAAGGTATTTTGTTGTAAGTAGATTTTCTTTCAAGCATCCGTTTACTCTTGCATTTTCTTGAGCACTATACTACTAGCATTACTCTGACAAATGACCACCTTAGACTGAGTACACTCTTTGAGATAACAAATCATTCCTGGACTGACAAGATAATGTGAGGTAATTAGAGGTGAAAAAGACCCTTTTTACGGCTTGACAGCAGGGACCATTATTCAAAAGTGTATTGTTATTGGATCCGCGGGGTGTGTCATTGGCTAGAGGAAGACCTATGAAGATATTTTTATAACTCCTATGGGTTCAATGAACCAGTCAACATTGCAATAGAGATGCTAGTAGTACTCAATGCAGCACCACCACAGGGAGTAGCAACAACAATAGTAGCAAGAAATAAACCTATGCAAGACAAAGGAAAGAGGAATATTTTCAAAAGAATAGAGATGGAGGAAAGCTACAAGTTTAAGGAAGACCCACTCGTGGAAAAGGTAGCTTTGGAGATAGATGTAAAGAGGCGATAATGTGACAGAAGGATAGTGCAAAGAAAGAGGGAGAAGAAAAGGCTGGAAGATGCAGAAAGGACGGTGTAGGAAGTCCAGGAGAATCTCAAAGAATAACAAGAGTTGCATAGAAGAGAGAAGGAAGTGCAACATGAGCATGAAAAGGAACATGAGGAAGTGCAAGGCGCAAAGAAAACACAAACTGCACTGATATAGGTTGAAGATTCTGAACCAACAGCAGACGACGAACAAGGTAAGCAGCTGCAGGAACAAGAACTTGCTCTATAGGATGAACCAATAGTAGAATAGACGGACATGGAGATGGAGCAGACAGAATAGGATTAGGATATCGACCTCATTCCAAAAGCAACTGAAGTCACTCCGCAGGCCTAACCAGCTCCAACAACAGAGTGAGTCCCGAGTGAACAAGGAGATACCATTCTCCTTGAGGACTATTGTAGTGTTTTTGGAGCACAAGTGTAGCAAAAAACACCCCCTTAGTAGTGGAATTTACCTACAAAGGATCACAGTCAAAATTGGTATTGTTAGTGGACAGACATAAATAAACACAACATTCTAAATAATGGACACAATGCATACAAAAACATAAGCATACACAAAGAGGTGCATGAACATAAAAAGTCTCAAATGGATCAAACACATCAATAATATATGGAAAAATATCCCTTTATTAATTGTTGGTGGTATAGGTTGAATACAATCAAAATACTAGAACACGTGAAGGGAATTCCTTCAGCTAGGGAGCTCAAAAATCCTTAGCACAGATGTTTCTTTTCCTTAATCTCTTTGCAAGTTTCTCATCTCTCTCAAAGAAGTGTGGAGACTCTCCAAAGGGTGTATTGCTCTTCACTCAATAAAATGTTAGGTTTCTTAGAAGAAATTTGGCCAACATGCTAGTGCTCTTCACTCACTTGGTTCAACAATGAAATGGTGGTTTGCTTACAAGAAATTTGGCCAACACAATAATGTCTCTTCTTTTGGCTCTCCCATGGCCTGTTTATATAGATTTTTTTGAATCCCCTTCCCTCTCTTAGTACATGTATGATAAATACACATGAGTGGTGTTGTCTTGATGGGCCCTAACCCAAGTTCAGCGTTAGTCAGCCAAGAAAATCCCTACACTACTAGCCCTTCCGGCATCAATCCGCAGAGTGTGGATTGAAGTCTCACTCGAAGTAGTATGGGGGGATGCAAGAACCAAGTTTCTGCACACCGAGATGGTTGTGATGTTGCTTTTAGACCTTAACTCTGCCTTCGCGTAGATCGATAAGCCTTTAGGGCTTATTGATTTACTTCTCTATTAGCGTTTCAGAGCCTCCGCAAAGGTCTACAATCGTCCTTCGCATAACCCTAACAAGCAATCTCGGCACTTACGTGCCTTTTTAACTAGTTTGTTGTATAGTTCTCTGAATTATCTTAAGTGTTTTCCAATTCTATCATGCAATTTATATTATCTTTGCATAAACATATATCTCTACTTGCGTTCATATAATATATGAAAACATATAGATTCGGGCATCAATTTAGCAGTAAAACATAAACCTAGTGCTTAAAATAACATAATCACATGCAATTGACAAAAGAAAAATACATAGTAATTTCAGAATACTCTTCTTTATTGATGATCCATATTTTTAGTACAAACTCTGACTACCCAGTGCACATAGCTGCAAGGTCCATGCACTCAACTGCAGACTTCTACCCTAGGCCTCTGCACACTTACCTGCAGAGCCTTCTTCCTATGCTAAGACTCTTGCTCTTAGATCCTTACAGACTCATCAATGACTCTATCTACATCAATTCTAAAAACTTAAAACTTACATAGACTCCTATAAGACCTCCTTTTTATACAATCTGATGCTCCATAGACCAAGGGCGGATCTCACCAAGCTGACACAACATATCTAAACTAAGGGTGGAAACCCTTTTTGACTGTGGATATCTTCGTGCTCCGCGATCACAAAATTCAGTCTTTTTGCCCCAAAACTTGGGTTTTTAACCCCAAAATTGAGCCCAAGGGACTCATTCCTAATAGGCCCCCAACAAAAACATGGTGACTCGCCCTCGAGTCACTCAGTTGGTGCATAGATATTGTCACGAAGACCTTCCAGCTCTACTTGGACTACTATAACTTCGGCAACGCACTTAGTTGCACCTGCATCATCTCCTCAACCAGCTGCTCTATTGTTAGCCCTGTACTATTTGACTGTATCTTCTACTGAGTCACCTATAGACCATCCAACTTTCCTTTGATGGTGGTGGTGAGCACATAGGCTTCATCAAGCCAAGGCCTAATTCTGGCCTTAAGTGCGCTCTGTTTGCACTACGCTGCATCCACCTGCTCCTTTAGTACCTTCGCCTCCTACAGTTTTTCTAGCCTCTGTGTAAGGGCGACAGTGCACACCATCACTTTGACTTCATCATATCACTGCTGCAACTCTCGAGTCTCCGTTTCCAACCTTTGCAAGGTGGGATCCTCCTACAGATTGGTAACCACTTCGAGGGCCTGCTCAAAGAGCATGGTGCATTCCTTCACTATGTTGTTCACCATTGCCACGACATCTTTCATAGCTGTCTCATGTTGCTCTCTAACTTTTGGAGGGGTTGAAGGCTGGGCCTTCAACTACAGTTCTATAATCTTGAGGTTCAATTCAAATGGAGCCTTCGCCAATTCTATTCTGGTGTCATTCACTCCAGCAGTGAGCATCTAAATCTGCACATCTTCTAGCTTATCATCGGGGATGGCCAACTCTGGGACAAACCTGCATGCCTCAGCCACCACCTTGGTCGTGCACTCATTTTTTCCTATGATGGCTTTGACGAGGTTAATAGCAGAATCTCTTTGTACTGTCGTTTGAGCATTCTTGATTTTCTGCTCACTGATTACCTGTAACGCGTGTTGTTTGTGGACCTGAAGTTTCACGATCACGCCATCCTACAAATTGTGAAGCGCCTCACTGGGAAGTGAATCCAAATTGAGACCAACTCCTTTGAGGGTGCTGACAATGGGCTTGTCAGCTTCAGTATCTATGGTTAGCGTGCCCTTCGACAGCATTATTGCCCAGGGATCTAGTGTGCGAACCATACCTGCTGGTTCAGATGTGCTGGGAACCAAACTAGTTGATGTCGCACTGCTTCATCCCACGCTGGTATGGACCTATGATGCCTAGATTTGTAGCTTGCATAGACCCATCTGAATGGCCCCCAAGGCCTTCTTTTATTGTAGATCGAACTGTTGCAGCAGTTCTGTGGTGGCATCTCTAACTGTATCCCCAATATCATTTAAATCACCTTCTGTTAAGGTGATTGGATCAAGAGAAGTCTTGCTGGCCTTAGAATTCTTTCCTAACCCTACCTTCTATGGATCTCTGTTGCGCTTAACATAGAACAGAGTAGTTTCTAGGTCTGCTCCTCCCTGGTCTACTTGCTGGTCCTCCTCCTCTCTCTCCGGAGAAGATGACTTTTGACTCCTATCAGAGCCGCACTCCTCTTCTTCTGTCTGTCCTACTATTTATTTCATGGTGGCACATCTGCCTAGGACTTGTACTCAACCTCATTTTTTCTCTTTGTGGCCAACAGCTCCATCTTCAGCTTGGCCTCTTCATTTTTTCGCTATGCTATGGTCTTGCTAGACCGAGTTGTCAAGTCCGAGGCAATGCGCCAATCTATCGGCCAACGGTTGAGGACCCCTATAATTTTTTTTTCCATGGCTAGGTATGGAAGGTCATACCATTTCTACTCAGGGTCCTTTCATGCGCGTATCAAGACCCGGTAGAAGTGGGCCTTCAACTCCACATAGTCCTGCAGCTTCTCAAACATCATTGGTGACAACTGCGGTTTGAGGTTGATGGCCATATGGATGCTCATATCCATCAAGATCCAAAAGATCTTGTTGTCCTTGACCCTTTGAGGTTCCTTCATATCCCATAGCGAAGCAAACTTCACTACTTTTGGTAGGTCGGGAACGACCAGAGGAAACTAGCTATCCTCTGGTAACCCCCACACGATCAACACTGTGGACAATAGTAGCCAGGCATAGTGGAATGTTTTGCTGTGATCCTAAGCCTCTCTAGAGTTTGTGAGGAAATACCTACAGAGGTAGCACACCCAGTTAAACCATACACCCTTCGTGCACTATGATGCTAAGGCTACTACTGGTGCTGACACTTCATCTGCATGACACTTTCGCATAATCTTTCTTGCCAAGATTTGTGTTGCTACTTTGACCATAGGGTTAGCTACACTTGTGATGGCGTAGCAATGTGGCTTGTTAGTGAGTTTGAATTTGTTGTTCATTGCTTCAGTGAGGTCACGCTCGCTTGTCTTTCCGCCAAATTCTATGGCCGTATTTTCTCCCGAGTGCGGAAGCCGAGTGATCCTATGGATCATCATGTCAGTGATGGGTATATGCTCTTCTAGCTGCAAACACCCATCATGCACTAAGCATAGTAGCTTCTTGATCACTACCTTGGTTACTGGTGTCTTGTAATGTGGCACCCACAACATATTTAACAAACCCGCCTTATCCACCCCTTTCACCCACTTTCTTGTATCCAGCGTGGTTACACCAGAGTCTTTGTAGAAGACGCGGTGCATGAGTTGGTCCATCACTAGATGGGGAAAATGTTCTGCATCAGCCAAATCCAGTCCTCTAATTTTGAAAGGGGGATACGTGCCAGGCATGGTCCTTCAAAGATGATTTGGTCCGGTAGTAAGGGTGTGTGTAGTGTGACCTTACTTTCATCAATATCCTTTGGAACCTTCGTCTTGCCTCTCCGCAGAGGAATGTACTCGAGAAGTTTAGAAATGGGCTTAGACCCCTCCACATCAATGTCCTCCACCCCCTCCATATCAATGTCAACTATGCCCATATGGAGTTCTTCAACCTCATCTTTAGGCTCTAGGTCAATCACCTAACCCTTTTCCTCTGCAGTGGGCTTTCCTGTCTGTGGGTGCTTTTTGGGTGATGTACGCACTAGCTACTACACTTTCTCCTTGTCCTTCTTTGATTTTAGACCCTCCTTGATCAGCGTAGGTCTGGGCCTAGATGTCGTAGGGTATTTAGGCACTTCTGTCGGTACTTCTACACTTTCAACCTCTGGGGCAACTCCCTCAGCCGTCACTACTACCTTCAATGCCATTCCTTTGGCTGTCATTGCTTCTCCTTCACTCATGATTTCTATAGGCACTGACATTATGCTAGACAACAACACCTGTGTCACTCTTGGCAACTTCTCAAATATTGAACTCGCTATCATGGCTTCAAAGATCTCAAGGTTCATATGCACCTGAGAGCTTAGGACCTCAATTCTCAAAATGCCAAGTGTCTTTTGCTGGGCAGCCACCTATAATTTATAGGCATTTTCAAATTCAAATCCGACTGTTCCCCCCATAAATCGTTCATAAATGCTGGATTCGCTGCAAATTTTCATAGATATTTCCCTTAAATTCTGACTTAAATAACCCCCCCCTCCATTTGGTTGTTTTCTAACTATCAAGTCATGAAAAGTGACCATAACGGTCACTTTTTGACTGCCCTACGTGGTCCCTTCTTAGATAGCGTAACTCCCTGCGCGTGTCTGCTGATACTATGACATTCTTCATTCTGTGCAGTTCCCCAATCACGCATCTCCCAAACCCAGGCAGTGTATTTTATAGTCTCGCACCTCCTTTCAGTTGCTTGGAGCACTTAGACTATGCTTCCATCATGTAGTCATCAAGCTGGATCGCTGGTGTATGGCTTCAATCAACTTCCATTCACCATCCTGGGAATGGTTCTCTGTTCAATTTTACCAGCTGAACTAATCCACCATCGGTAATCTCCTTGATGACATAGGGCCCCAGCAAATGCATCCTAAATTTCCCTAGAAATTTATCAAACTTTCTATCATATATAAAAACCATATCATTTACCTTGAAGGTGCACAGTTTGATGTGTTGATCGTGCTAGGCCTTTTCACACTCCTTTTGAACCTGTTGATGGAATCCAACTAGAAATCTATCTTCTTCAAGCTCTGTTAGCTGCGCGATCCTCTCCTCTAGGGCTCTACGATCTACCATTCCTGTGAATTTCACTATGCGCAAACTAGGTACATTGTACTCCATTGGCATCACAACTTCAATGCCATAAACTAGTCTGAATGGTGTTTGTCCAGTTAACTTCTTGCAATTCATTCTATAAGCCCATAGCGTCGCGAGTACGCAAAATTCCCAGTTGTTTCTTTGAGCATTGCAAATCTTTGTGAGCATGCTATCCAATATTTTATTAAACACTTCCACCATCCCATTAGCCTGCAGATGATAGGGTGTGCTCTTCTCATGGTTCACCTGAAACGCCTCCATCATCGTGTTGATTGTCTCATTGAGAAAGTGTGTACCACGATCACTCATTAGACTTTTTGGACAACCAAACCTTGTCAGCACGTACTGAAAGATAAATTTTTCTGTTGTCACGCTCGTACAATATTTCACAGGCTACGCCTATGCCCATCTAGTTAAATATTTAGTCGCGGTGATGATGTACTGCGCATCCATCTTCTTCCCTGGAGGCTAAATTGGTCCTATAAATTAAATCACCCACTTCTCGAAGGGATATAGTGATATCTACGGATTCAATGGCAACTCATCCCTGCACGATGGTCTGCTCGTCCTTTGGCATGCATCGCATGCCCTACAATATGCTTTGAATCCTTATACAAGGTTGGTCACCATAAACCAGTGCATAGAATCTTCTGCGCTGTTGATTTTCATGCATAATGACCTCCTGCGGCTCCATCATGAACCTCAATGAGGATGTTATTTTGTTCAAACTATGGCACATAATGTTGCAATATTTCATTTGACCCCATTTTGTACAAGTGCCCTGGAATGATAGAAAAGTTTGTCGCACACACCACCAATTCCTTCTTTTGTTTGCTTGTATATCCTTCTGGAGCCATACCGTCCTTAGGAAGTGTATAAATCTTCAAAGTGACTATCTGCGATCCGCACTGCAAAGAGCTGCGCATCAGGTAGCCCCTCCTCCAAATTAGTAGGTTCCTCTCCCGTTTTGATGTGCGGCAGATGATCTGGTCCAACATTCAAACATCCTGGTTTCACAATAACTTCAAAATCATACTCCCGGAACAACAACATCCACCTACGTATCTTTCCCCCCAACACCAGCTTGTTGACCAGGTATTTCAAAGTAGAATTGTTCGTATACATCTTAAAGTGTCTTCCCAACAAATATTTCCTGAACTTCTAGAGTGCATACACCATAGCTAAGCCTTTGCACTCTCTTGTGGAATAATTTTTCTCTACTTTGGACAACTTTCTACTTGCAAACGCTATAGGATGATCCAAGTCCCCTTCACCAGTATGTGCCAATACTGCTCCCAGCGCAATACATGATGCGTCCACATGCACATGAAATTCCTTTTGGCGCAGTGACCATCTTCTCCTTTAGCACATCCAAGCTCTTTTGGCATTCTTCATTCCAAAAGAACGTAAAATCCTTTTTTAACAATTTTTCCATCGGTGCGATAATCTAGGCATCACTCTTGATGAATTTCCTATAGTATCTTGTATGCCCCAATGTTGCACGCAGCTGTTTCACACTCCTTGGCACCTCCAAGTTGATTATGACCACGATCTTAGCTGGGTCTACCATAAATCCTTGTCTGCATACCACATGGCCCAGCAAGATCCGAAAAGGGACGCAAAACAAACATTTCTTCAAATTGAGCATGATCGGGTATCTCCGTCATGTATATAGCACCAAGCATAGATTTGCCACATGGTGCTTCACCAGTCCGAGCACTGTCCAATCATCGAAGTATACTTCCAGAAATTTATGAATAAAACCTTGAACATCGTGATGACTATGCAAACAAATATCATCGGTGCATTCTTCAGCCCAAAAGGCATCACCATATACTGGAAGCATCCAAATTAAGTCGTAAAGGTCATCTTACTTCTATCTGCCAGTGCGATCTTGATTTTATGGTACCCAAAGAACCTATCAGTGAACGAATATGCTTCTTGGCCACTAACATTATCAAGGACCTCATCAGTAAATGGATTTGGGAAGGGATCATGCACGCAGGCATCATTCAAATTCCTGAGATCTACACATATCATTATTTCTTCCTTCTGCTTCTTTTCCTGAACCACTATTAGGATTACCTAATCAGATTCTTCCACCTGTTCAATGATACCCACTAAAATCATTTTATCTAACTCAACGCCGACCATTTCCTTATACTTCGGATTGAGGTGGTAAGGTCTTTGTTTCACGAGTCTTGTGTCTGGTTTTAGGGTGATCTTCATGACACCCAGGTCTCCTATTATTCCTTTCAGATCAGAAAACTTCATGGGGAACAAGTCTTGATATTCACGGAGTAGTTTGGTGACCTTATCTATTGTCACATCGTCCCAATAGTCCCCAATCTTTGCAAACTTCAAATCTCCCTCCGTGCCAATGTTCACCTGCCTGGTCTTGAGTGGCTTAGTTATGTCCGGGTTCTCTAGCTATGGTCCTTCAACTCCACAGTGACCTTCAATCTCTGGGATATTAATCTTTCTCGAGTCTTCATCTTCTTCTTCTGCTGTTACATTGTAACACTCTAGTTCATGGCTCAGCTGGGTAGTCCAATCAGGTTGAATCAAGTCTAGAGGATCCTGTGGTATCCTAAATATGGATGTCTTCACCTCCTACAACACTTCATCGATAGATTCAAATCCATCCTCAAAACTGAATGTCATAAAAAATCCTTGGTGCAAAACATCCCATTCTTCAGTGCCATGACAGAGTTCTGTCTCCAAGTACCAATTTGTTGGTATAACAACCAAGGCATGACATAACAGATGGACCCACTCCGGTTGAGGCTTTGCCCCATATATGTCAGTCCATTTGTCCAAATGATCACGCGGATCATTCCTCTCATCATACTTTTTTGTTAATCATACCTTCATGTGGCCAAAGCATATCCTCATCATTCTTCTATATTTGTGCCAATCCTCAAAATTATCCTTTTGTGTACCCCACCATCTTGTGGGTGTACCGCATAGCACCTAATATAATGCCTAGAAGTGATGCTTCTTAGGCAATTCCCTTTCCAATGCATCCAAAAATAGATCAACGTTAGTTAACCCGTCATAGTGAGGCAGATTTCTTACCTATGATGGTATGTAGTGCAATGACTTGGTAATCATATTATAACACAGCGTAGAAACTTCATGTTGTCAGTTCTGCCAGTTCTCTAGTTCCTCATTCGAATCTAATGTGGAGGAGCTCTCATGGTCCCATGCAATACGTCCGTCTACTGTCGAATTCACCCAATCCTGGTCTCGCGCCGTTATCTTGTAAATCTGGTCCAAATTGTCATCACTTTCATAATCGCGGACCGGTTCTATATAGCATGGTCCATCTGTAGGATCTAGTGACACCACCATGCAGGGTGATTTATTCTTAAATATCATCATTCACTTCTTCAAGTTGATTACCCCATTCATTTCATTGGCCCAATCAATCCCAAGTACTGCAGGGTATGGATTGCTACCATCCACAATCTCTATTACTTTAAAATCCACCAGTGCACTCGCACCTTCGATGTCAGTTATTACCTCCTGCAACCTTCCCATTGGGATGATTTTCTGTTGATTTTCCATCCTTAACTAGATCAAATACGACTGGAGCATAGGTCTCCCCATTCTTTTCCATGCTTCTTTTGGAAAAACATTTGCGTCAAATGCCAGATCCAAGATAACTTGGTCCATTTCATATTCCCCTATCTGTGCAGTGAGTCTCATCTCATGTCGAGTCCTCACCTTATGCTTACCAACCTTTTTGACTACGTGCGGTTCATTAGTAGTGTTGTGCCTGCTAGCGCATCGATTGATCAGTTCTTGCAGTCCTTTCATAGCCTTACTATGTGGAGAAGTTTCATGTAGGTCTCCAAGAACGGTAATCAAGGATGGGTCCATTTCTTCAATTGGTTTCTCCTGACTTCCTAAGATAGAGGCCTCAGTGAAACTTTTTGTTGCTTCCATAAATGTTTCTTTTGTGCTTTCCAGATCAAACCAGGTATCCTTTTCTAGTGCTTTCTGGACCTACTCACCCTCTACAAGCTGCTTCCCCTTATCCTCACCAGTTGTCATTCCACTCTGTAGCATAATGTTTACCTTAGGGTATTCCACGCGAGGCTCATTCCTCATCATCTGCAGGTTCTGAGTCGACTGCACCCCCATTTCGTGAATCTTAGCCAAAAATATAGGGTAATCCTCAGTCGCATGGTCAAACTGAGTACAATAGTGGCGTCATAGTCGCATCAGGTTTGGGCAGTCTCTCGCATAGTGTCCTGGTCCTCCACAATTGTAACAAATAAGCTGCCCTCGGCCTCTACCAAGCCCTCCTCCACCTCAGCCTCAACTGCGCCGCTAAGACTTACCTCACGCTCCCTCAGCACCTAGGTCTAGAGGCCACATTTCTACCTCCACCCTATATGCAGGTGCCCTGTCCATCATTAATTTGTAACTACGAAAATTGCTCTCATCATGACCTACTTATTGACAAAAATTGTAGAAGAGCTGTTGTGGTATATGTATGAATTTCTGCAGCAAATGGAAATTGTGGTTTACATGTTTCCCAGCTACCTAGCATATAACACACCATAGTGCGGACCCTGTACTTGGCCCTTCTATAGCCTCTAACCTTAGAGGCATTGGTCCCCTTGCTGCGACATAATTCTTAATGACTAGAAAATGATCCTTTGCGCGCCTTTGGCCAAGCTATTCTGTCTTTCTTCAGGCTGTGCATTTCGAGGTAAAGGTTCTACAACTACACATGAATCTGTTGAACCCCTAGATTAGCATCCTACATTGGTGTCTCATGCAGTTTCATCGTGATTTCTAGAGCTTTTGCTTGGGTCCCAATCTTCTGTTGTGATAGCGCAACCCTTAGGTGGGGCAGGAGCGAGGCCACAAACCATTCACAGTGTTGCACATCAATTAGGTTCATGTTGGCTTCACGGATCGTATACTTAAATATTTGATCTAAATCCCAAGTTGTATCCCCAGGCTTCGTCATGATCTCCTTAAATGCCATAATGGATTGCGCTTGAGACTTAGTTCTATTGAATTCCCTCTTCAGTGCAGTCTGGATATCTGCCAGCGCAGACGTCGAGTTATCAATACTGTACTTAATGTGCCACATTAGTGCACGGTCCTGCAAAGCACTAACCAACATTTCATTCTTCATTTGATCGTTCGTGATACCCTGGGCTTCCCATGTAACCTTTGTGACGAACCAAAACTGGTCCAGATATTCATTTCCTACACCCTTGAATACAAGTAGCTTTACAGGGTTCGCCATGTTGAATAGTGGTGGAGGTGGCGGCAGTGTGGGTGATGGGGTAAGTGGTGGAGGTGAGGATGCATGTGGTGTGGATGGATGGGATGAGGATGGAGGTGGTTCAGGTATTCATGAGAGCCCTTGACTCATCAACTCAATAGTGCTCAGTGGAGAAGCCTGTGCTACTCCTTCGTCGTCACTTAGAGGATGCTCAATCAGTGGGCTATACTCAGGACCTTTTCTTCCTCCATCCCTAAAAGACCTTCCACTTTGCCTAGCTCCAAACATCAAGGTAACTGCATGACCCGCTTTTCACACAAGACCATATTAATCCAAGTATTTAATGATTTCAAATACTTACCTCATGGCCCCTTGAAGAAGTGGTGCTTTGCCTCGTTGTAGTTGACCGAAGTATCAGTCGTGAACTCTGTCAAAAACCCTCCTATGATATGGTCTCTGTCAAAAAACCTCCTATGATATGGTCGATCCAATGATCGATAGCACGCACGATCTTATCTAAAGAGGATTCCAATTTCCGCGCTAACTCTAGGGTCCAGGCAATCGAATTGTCAAGCCTCCACCTTCCCTGGCTGCTGCCAACTTCATGATCCACTCATATAAGTCAACCAAGAAGGAACAAAACAAGATTTCATGTATCTCTGTGTATAGATATCTATCCAACCATTGTTCTTTTGTTAATCATGGATTCATGTTTTCTTTCCCTGGGAATTCATGGATCTTTCTATCCAACCAGTCTTCAATATCCTTCTTAGTTTGATTCCAATGATGCGAAATCACACATCTCGTTATGTAGACCCCAGTCCTAGCAACGGAACCATGTTTTGGCTTGATGGGCTCTAACGCAAGTTCAGCATTAGTCAGCCAAGCAAATACCTACACTACTGGCCCTTTCAGTATCAATCCGTGGAGTACGGACTGAAGTCTCACTCGAAGCAGTATGGGGAGATGCAGGAACCAAGTTTCTTCACCCTGCGATGGCCGTGATGTCGATTTTATACCTTAACTATCCCTTCGTGCAGATCGAAAAGCCTTTAGGGCTTATCAATGTGCTTCTCTATTAGACTTTCAGAACCTCTATGAAGTTCTACAATTGTCCTTCGCGTAACCCTAACAAGCGATCTCGTCACTTACGCACCTCTGTAACTACTTTGTTGTATAGTTCTCTAAATTATCTTAAGTGTTCGCCAATTCCATCATGCAATTTATATTATATTTACATAAACATATATCTCTAGTTGCGTTCATATAACAAAGGAAAACATATAGATTAATGCATCAATTTAGCAGTAAAGCATACACCCAATTCTTAACATAACATAATTGCATGTAATTGACAAAAGAAAAATACACAATAATTTCATAATACTCTTCTTTATTGATGATCCAAATTTTTAATACATACTCTGACTACCCTATGCATAGCGCTGTAGGGGTCCGCACACTCAGCTGCGGACTTCTACCCTAGGCCTCTGCGCACTCAACTGCAAAGCATTCTTCCTACGCTAAGACTCTCACTCTCGGCTCCTTACAAACTCATCAACGACTCTATCTCCATCAATTCTAAAAAATTAAAACTTATTTAGACACCTCTAATACCTTCATTTAATACAATCCCATGGTCCGCGCACCAAGGGCAGATCTCATCAAGACAACACAACCTATCTAAACTAAGGGTGGAAACCCTTTTTGACTCTTGGATATCTTTGCACTCTGTTCTCACAAAATGCAGAGACTTTACATTTCTTTATACAAAAATTGGGCTTTCCTCCCCAAAACTTGGGTTTTTAAACCCAAAATTGACCCCAGGAGACCCGTTCCCAACATGTAGGACAAGAAGATTCCATTGAGGGCTTCAATTCTCCAAGGCAACTCTAACTCGAATGTACTAGGCTGACCTCATATCCGGAAATTGACTCCAAGTGTGTGGATTAGTCCCAGACTGTTGAGTCACCTTTTTTGCAACCATGTGGCTTTTTGGATGATATGTTGCGTGCATGTCTATAGAAGAAATATACGCGCGACCTTAATTGATTTCCTTTATAAACTTTGGACCTTAGGAGAACCTTTTATTTTTTGAATCTTTATAATGTATTCGACTAGCAAAATGTCCACCTATGCATTCTACTAGACATTTTTAATGTCTTTTGGATTGTACTAGTAGGTGTACGATTTTCTGGTGTTAATAGTTGCCCACTAATGTATGAGGTTAGGAGCAGATGTATAACCGAAATACATCATGTTTTCATTTTCTTTGGAGAGTCCCACTATCTTTTTCAAAGAGGATAGCTTGTTTCGGAGATGAGTAGAGAAAAATCTTTGACTAAGTATAGATGATACCCATGCTTTGGTTAAGAAACATCAATAATGGTGTGTTCTATAAGAGCATGGCATGTCCCATGCTCATTGTGATGGCTAATCAGTACTAATTACAAGTGGAAAACAACTTATTTGTTTCCAGACAACTTTTTGGTTGTTTACCTATTGATAGCTAATGATGAACATTGTTCATGCCCTCTGGGGCGCTTTTGGTCAAATAGGAAAAATATTATTTTCCTATGCATATCTTTGTGAAGAGCTTTGGATGGGTGCTATGGTATGTAGAGATATTTGGTGGTAGGGACCTCCCCCACCTCATAATATAAGCATTGCTAAATGAGGTGCTTAGTGAAGTAGGAGCCTTCAACTATCTGAACCGGTTGTAATAGTAACTAAGTATGGAATCACCTTGGCATGAATGTTTTGAGTTGATGTTGAATGTCAAGGGAACCGATGAAATCACTGGGTGACAAGGGTTCCCAATGTGCCACCCAAGGATATCCTTATTTAGGGATGGAGTATCCAAGGTACTGCCTCTTTCCTAGATTACATTTGCTGAAGTTGACAGGAAAGGGGTGTCATTTTCCTGACGTGGTGAGTTGAGAAATAGATATGAACAGATTGTAATAACTTGGGTCGAATAGTCATGATAGCAAGGGTTACAGATATTGGGGGTTACAAATAGCTCTTCTAAGGTTAGATTTCGAGATGCAAATGACAGTGGTCAAAAGATGCTTTCTGAAGATCCTGGAGTCAGTAGGATTTTCCAAGATGGGTGAAAGTGATATTTAATGGTTGTGAAAAATGGGGGTGGTTTTATAATGAGCTATGACCAAATGTGATTAGAGACTGCAGGAAGGCAAGGGACCTGGATTGTAAAAATCAAATGCGGATGGGAGAATTTTTTTTTTTAAATCTTTGTACATTTTCCAAAAGAATAGGGTTTGGTTTGAATGTACATCCATGGAGGCGGGTTCCCCATGATGATAGTCACCTTTGCGAAGGTGTAATGTAACTTTTGAGGGTGGGGTCTTGATTGGTTGGTTTCCATGTCAGGTGGGTGGGTGAGGTGGTACAAATGGGCTATGTAATGTAGATGAACGATATGCCAAATGTAGGATGTGGAGGTGCATCTATTAGTATTTGTATTGGGGCCCAAGAGAATGGGATGAATGCGTAAATGAATGTAGCATAATGAGGCTAAACTTTCAGATATGTATGTGAGATGGTTCCTAAATAGATATTGGATAGACTTCTAAGTCTAAAGTGTTCCTCACAGAGGAAAATGAAAGTCAAAGGATGCTCTTGGAAATAGGCTCATTGCATAGATCTCTTCATTCTAAAACTGACACAATTTGAATGGGCGAAAATGGACTTCAGATGAAGAATTTATTGCAAAGAGAAATTGCCATTGTCCTTTGAAAAGGAGGCATTTTCTTATTAAATGGGACTTAGGAGAATAAAGGCTTTCTAAAGAAAATCTCATCGAAAAGGCTCAAAGGATGGACTTAAGCCAAAGGCATGAAGGATTCATGATGAACGATATGTGATTAAAATGATCGGCGATATCACCAATCGGAAATCGGGAGATCAGAGGAGCAGAACCCAGATCCGTGCACCAATACGATTAGCAATTGTGATATCGGCGATCATAGCGATCAGCTAATCAGAGATTGGAGGAGCAGAAGGCATAGACCCTACCAATGTGATACGCGAGGTGCAAAATCAGTGAATCGGCAGATCAACGATTGGCATAACCCAAGGGAAGACCCCCAGGCTAATGCGATAGTGATATGTGGTGTGCGATATCAGCCATTGGATCAAGGAAGGAATGGATGGTCCAAATTTAATCGGCGATTCATGAACCTTGATGTTAGGGCCAATGTGATTGTGATAGAGATATGCCGATAAAGGGCGGACCTGATGGGTTTATAGACCTAATTTCATAATTTTTGAAGTCCGGGATGTTGGTGTTATGATTCAGGTTTGGCGCTATGGCACAGGTGTTGTACTTGATGGAAACTCACTCAAGTGGCAGATCTTTGTTCAGCCTCTCAAAATCATAGAAAATGAGATACCCGCAGGTGATCCTAACAGAAGATGTGGACCCGCAAGTATGCCGACCAAGAAGTGCGGACATATCCGCAGGTTCTCTGTTCAGAAGGTGCGGACCCCAGTTCACTCACTCCAATGTAGAGAAGCACGCACACGTGGGGTTTCTTATGTTTGGCCCTTGGTATTTAGCCCGTTAATCATGATCCTATGGTTTTGGTACGTGGTATAGGATCTAAAGTATTGAACCCTGGTTTGGATCCCTTGTTTTGGTTTTCGATGGTTTTGTCCCATGGTGTGAATAAGGGCTTGCCTATAAAAAGGAAAGGAGATCACTTGGCTAGACACTGGTGAAAATTGAATATCTTAAGATCTGAAATTTTGGGTGATCGGTTTTAAAAGCTAGATCTAAATCAAGGTGAATTTTAAGGCGAATCTATTGATAGGTCGTGATCTCTCGGGCGTATGATCACATCTGTGGATCTGACTATCTGTGGCACATTGGGGGACTGTTAATTTGGCTCTATTCAGAGGTCCACAGGCAATCCATAGCGTAGGTGCGGGGATCCGCAATGAAGCAGAAGGTGCAGGCGTGGGGATCCGCAGCGCAGCAGAAGGCACAGTGCGAGGTATGTAGCGCAGAAGAAGGCACAGTGCAGAGGTACGCAGGGGAATAGAAGGACGAGGTGCTGAGGTACGCTGTCAGGCAGATAGTGCAGGTGCGGATCTGAGCAAAGGTACGCAGGGCAGCAGAAGGAGTAGGTGCGGAGGTACGCAGAGAAGAAGAAGGACCAGGTGCGGATCTGCGCAGTTTAGAGACAGAAGAGCTGCGGATATTCGCAGGCTTCTATTGGTGAAGTTGCGGACCTTTCTTGAAACATTTGTTGGCTATCTTTTATCTATTGCTGAAGAGTTCTGGGTTTAGATTACTGGTATTGTTGATATGGTTACTACATTCTGAGAAGTTATTGGTTAATTCATTGATTGGGTGATTCACATGTACTTGATGATTATTTGATGTTCATGGATCCAGTTTGAAAATTTATGAAAAGTGGTCCTTGGAAGAAAAGAAGTAGGGGGTTGTAGCTCCCTTCCAGGAGAGACTGGAAAATGAGAGAGGGTTGTAGCTCTCTATAGGTTGCAACCTACGTACTGGTAAAGGATTGCACCAGTACAAAATCATTGTAAAAGAAGTTTCTAATTGAAAGAAGATAGAGACATATTGCAGCTGGTGGTTTTCACCCACATTGGGTTTCCACCTTATATCTGGTGTTCTTTGGTGTGATTATCTATTTTTCTTGTTCTTTCTCATTATTATATGGTACTGACATACAAACTAATGATCAATATTTGAAGAATAAATTAAAGTATAGATCTGGAAGATATATTGAAAAGAATTTGATAATACTGATTCACCCCCCCTCTCAGTATTATTTCCAACACGGGAATTCATATTTTTCAATGTATTCCCATGTATTGGTGTTTTGGCCAATCCTCCTATGCGATGCAATACGTCGATGAAAGGTAGACCCGATATGGTTTATAGGGGTAATTTCATGGAATTTGAAGTCCGAATTTCATGCCTGATAGTGTATTTCTGATAAATCTCTGTGTAATGGAATTTTATCCCATTTTCGGGTTTTTGGCTGAAGAAAGACCTCGATCCCTTTGTAACAACTCTTGATCATTGTGCCAGATTGTAAGCGGGTGTTTTGTGAACAATGATGCATTTGTAATGTGCAGAGCCAAAGAGCCAGAAGCCAGAGGGCTAGTTGAAGAGACAGAGGAATGATTACACGCAGAGGAATGGTTGTGGAAGCTGCAAAGCCAGGAGAATACCTCAAAGAAGCCAAAGAGCACGATTGAGGAGCATCGCTTGACAGAGATCTCAATTGACAGAAACGAGTTTTTGCTGAAGGTCGTTGGAAGGTTACTAAGGGGCGCTTGGAGGTCAAGTGAACCATTGATGCACGCAGAGGCCGAGGGAAGCTCCTGAGAGCCAGAGCCAGAGCCAAGAGCCAGAGTTGAGAGTGAGAGCAATAGAGCCACAGAGCCAGAGTGCTTGACAGAGGCATAGCCACTAGAGGTTGGAGGTACAGCCGCAAAGCCACAGAGCTCAAACCAGACTTCTAAGAGCCGTGATGCTATAGTGAAGCTGGAGAACAGAAAAGGGTCGACATGATCAGGATGTTGTTGGTGTCCAGAGTGGGCTAAAGACAGAAGGAGGCATTCCAGAGACAATGAGGGAATTCTGAGGGAGTTGTTGCAAGCTAGAGAAAGATCGCTCAGAGCGATGATTGAAGGAGTCAAGTCCAGAGAAGCCTAGATCTATCTTCAAAGTGAGGACAGGGAGTAGGATAAGATGGCATTCTAAACCCATAGGTTTAGTGTAAACCAATGGATTTGAGTGTGGATCTTGTAAAAAGATTTCAGCCATAATCCCAGAGAGCCTAGTCGAGTTGACTAGAGCTCAAGGAGACGTAGCCCCAGAGTTTTGGGTGAACTCCATATTATATTTTTGTTATATGTGTTTGCTTGTTGTTGCATTGCATTGCTGCTTTATTTGTTGTTATATGTTTTTATATCAGTTCCAGTGAATAAACTTAAAGCACATTAACAGTTAAAAATAAACACCAGCATACACCTATTTTCAAGCATTATTAATTCCGCAATTGGTTAATCATAATATCTTGGGAATATTTAATATTTTGAAGTGGTAGAGGTTCTTGTAAGCTTGACAAGAAGCTTTTAGTGCCCCATTTTCAGATAGAGCCTGAGATTGATTAACCCCACCTTCAAGAAGGTGATATCAAAGTTGGTTATACCAGAGCAAGTGGTATCAGATCAAAATTCTTGATTGACAGAGCAAAGATTGCTTGTCTGAAAGGTGTTTGGGTAGTCAAGGATTGATTTTTTGATTGATTGTATGCTTATTGTAGACTGACTATTGTTTGAGTTTGCAGAGGTGAAGGGAAAGTTATTGATAGCTCAGTCTAGGAAGGACAAAAAGGAAGAAGGGATGAAAGAATTCTTCTATCCCAAAGGACCTTAAGGAAATCCTTGAAGCACAACAGGTTTGTTGCAAAAGGTTGCTTGGATAAGCTCTTTGTTAATCTTGTTTGAAGTTCTTTTGTTCATTTTTCATAATGACAACTTCTACAAGTGAGTCCTCAAATTCCTCCTTCATCACAAGATTCTTTGATGAATACATGAAGCAAGACTTGTTCACCATGATGGACAAGGTGAGAGAAATGTATGAGGATGGAAGGAAGAGCAGCATACTTAGAGAGTAGTTGAATTTTGTGGAGGAAGAGAAGCAGTTTCTTTCTGACAAATTGCAGGAAATGGAGAGGCAACTTCATATTGCAAACATGAACATGGAAAGGATGCATGAGTTGGAGACACAACTCTTTGTTGCCAAAGAAGCCTTAGTCAAGTATCATCTTGAAGAAGAGGTAAACCATTCCAGTTTGTCTTCAAATTCTTCTAAGAATGCTTATTTTGGTTCTTTTGAAAAGCATACCAGAGGCATAGGTTCCAAGCTAATGTACAATATGGGCTATGAAGGAAAGGGCTTGGGTAAACATGCATAGGGTATTGTTGAGCAAATAATAGTTGAGGAAAGGCCTAAGTATTTGGGTTTTGGCTATGGACAGTCTTATGGAGAAAGTTCCAAAGCTTCCATGAAGGCCATCGAAACAGTTCCAAGAAGGAGTCTCATTTTAGGTCCTCTACCACAAGAGTGTAAAGATTGTATTCAGGAGGAATGCAATAGCTTGAAACATCATTTGCAGGATGCAAGTGTTCAGAAGCACACACTTGAACTAGAGAGTTGTGGAAACTCTAACAACCTTGAAGAGATTGATGGTGTTCCAAAGGGAGCCACTTCTTCATATGCTTCACCTCCTCATGAAGGCAATAAAGGTGAAACAGAAAGGTATAAATCTAGTTCTTACCATATTCCTTTTTATTTTGCAAGGCATGATAAATTTCCACGTAGATATGGGAAAAGAATTGCATGTTCCTTTTGCGGTTTGGATAACCATAATGTTTCTAGATGTTGGAATAGGATAGCCACATGCAGGAAACTTTTGAAGGGAAAGAAGAAAGTAGCAAAAGGTCCATTGGACAAGGCAAATCATGTTGTCAAGAGGATGCACATATGTTTCACTTACTGCCATAAGCAGTCTTGCTGAAAAGTGTTGGACTTTGAATCCAAAAATGATTCAACAAAAGTTGAAGAAGGTGAAAGAGAATATGGTAGAAATGGAAAGGAAGATTCCATGAATCATGTGTCTCAGGATGATTCACATGTTGATGCTAATGTGTAGACAAATGAAAGACCTTGGAAATGGATTGGTAAGAAATGGCTAGATTTATTATCCAATTAAGATTGCATGTCTATTGATATAAGGCATCTATTTGCATTTCTTTGTTAATGGAATGCAAGTTGTAGGTTTTACCAAAAAGGTGAATGGAGAGGTTGGGTAGGAGACTCACTTTGTTGCTACAACATTATATTTCATTTCAGCTTCGAAAGTACAGTGTGCTTAAGCAAAAGTTGAAGGATGAAATGCATGCATGAGGATGATATGCATGAACACAGGGATATTGATGATTTCCTTGTTTTTGAAAATGTATGTGTAATTAAATTGAAGGGTTGATTGCATTGTTGTAAACATGCATGTAATTTTGACTTGGGAGAAGTTAACTTGGTCTCCAAGATGGAGATAATGATGAAGTGTTTCATCTTTTGAAAAAGAGTCCTAATGGTCTTTTTCTACATGCTTGACTTGGAGGGTCACTTGTTTAATGGCATTTTTTTTGGGCTTGTTGTCTAGTCCATCATTTGTATGTAGATGTAATGGAGGTATTCACAAGATGTGAAATCTATTTCTTTTGTTGAAGTAGGAGGTTAGGCCATCCAATTGTTGTCTATATTTCTGTTGTTGTTAACAGTTGTTGTTGACAGCGTTTCAAATAGGTACAAATGAAAATTTTGTGGACCAGATGTACTTCACATTAGTTTGAGCTACCTTGGATCAATTATCAAGGCAGATAAGTTCAAACTACCTATTGTGACCATCTTAGTAGGAGTTCTGCATGAAGTCAAGGAGGAAAGCAATTCTTCCCCAAGAGGACCAGCACATCCAAGAAGGAGAGTGGTCAAAGGCTTTGGTTCAGAGGCACTATGCAGAGGCAGGTGTATGGAGGCAGAAAGAAGAGGGTGAGGTACTCTCATTTACTATTCAGATCAGTATATCAGTCTTTTGGAGACCAAAATTTCTTTTAGTGGGAAGGCGTGATCCAAAATGGATCTTGGATAGACTTCTAAGTCTAAAGTGTTCCTCACAAAGGAAAATGAAAGTCAAAGGATGCTCCTAGAAATAGTCTCATTGCAGAGATCTCTTCATTTTGAATCTAACGTAATTTGAATGGGTGAAAATGGACTTTAGATGAAGAAGTTATTGTAAAAAGAAATTTCCCATTGCCTTTTGAAAAGAAGGCATTTTCTTATTAAATGGGACTTAGGAGAAATAAAGGCTTTCTAAAGGGAATTGCATCGGAAAGGCTCAAAGGGAAAACTTAAGCCAAAGGCATGAAGGATTCACAATGAGCGATATGCGATTAAAGCGATCAACGATATCAGTGATCGGCGATCGGGCGATCAAAGGAGTAGAACCCAGACCCCTACGCCAATGCGATTAGTGATAGAAATATCAGTGATCGGAGTAATCGGTCGATCAGCGATTGGAGGAGCAGAAGGCATAGAGCTTGCCAATGCGATACATGAGGCATGCTATCAGCAATCATTGGATCGGCAGATCGGCGATCAGCATAACCAAAGCGAAGACCCCCGGGCCAATGCGATAGTGATATGCGATGTGCGATATCAGCCGTTCGATTGGGAAAGGAATGGATAGTCCAGATTTAATCGGTGATCGGCGTTCGGTGAACCCCGATGTTAGGGCCAATGCGATTGCGATTGTGATATGCCAATAAGGGCCAGACCTGATGGGTTTATAGACCCGATTTCATAATTTTTGAAGTTCGGGAATTCATATTTTTCAATGTATTCCCATGTATTGGTGTTTTGGCCAATCCACCTATGCGATGCAATCTGCCGATGAAAGGTAGACCCAATATGGTTTATAGGGGCGATTTCATGGAATTTGAAGTCCAAATTTCATGCTTAATAGTGTATTTCTAGTAAATCTCTGTGTAATGGAATTTTATCCCATTTTCAGGTTTTCGCCTGAAGAAAGGCCCCGATCCCTTTGTAACAGCTATTGATCATTGTGCCATGCTACAAGCAGGTGTTTTGTGAATAATGATGTGTTTGTAATGCGCAGAGCCACATAGCCAAAAGCCATAGGGCCAACTAAAGAGATAGAGGAATGATTACACGCAGAGGAATGGCTGTGGAAGCCGCAGAGCAAGGAGAATACCTTAAAGAAGCCAGAGAGCACGATTCAGGAGCAGCACTTGACAGAGAGCTCAATTGACAGCAACGAGTTGTTACTGAAGGTCGCTGGAAGGTTGCTAAGGGGTGATTGGAGGTCGAGTGAACCATTGATGCACGCAGAGGCCAAGAGAAGCTCGTGAGAGCCAGACCTAGAGCCAAGATCCAGAGCCAAAGCCGAGAGCGATAGCACCAAAGCCACAGAGCCAGAGTGCTTGACATAGGCATAGCCATTAGAGGTTGGAGGCAGATCTCAAAGTAGACTTCTAAGAGCCGTGATGTTGTAGTGAAGCTGCAGAACATTAAAGGGTCGAAATGATCAAGTTGTTGCTAGTGTCCAGAGTAGGCTGAAGATAGAAGAAGGCATTCCAGAGACAATGAGGGAATTCTAAGGGAGTTGGTGCAAGCTAGAGTAATATCGCTCAGAGCAATGATTAAAGGAGTCAAGTCCAGAGAAGCCTAGATTTGTCTGCAGAGTGAGGATAGCCAACAGGATAAGATGGCATTCTAATCCCATAGGTTCGTGTAAGCCAATGGAGTTGAGCATGGAGCTTGTAAAAAGATTTCAACCATAATCCTAGAGATCCTAGTTCAATGTAAACCAATGGAGTTGAGCGTGGAGCTTGTAAAAAGATTTCAGCCATAATCCCAGAGAGCCTAGTCGAGTTGACTAGGGCTCAAGGAGACATAGCCCAAGAGTTTTGGGTGAACTCCATATTATATATTCTATTATATGTGTTTGCTTGTTGTTGCATTTCAATGCTTCTTTATTTGTTTTTATATGTTTTTATATCAGTGCCAACAAAGAAACTTAAAGCACATTAACAGTTAAAAATAAACACCAGCATACACCTATTTTCAAGCATATTAATTCTGCATTTGGTTAATCATAATATCTTGGGAATATTTAAGCTTTGGAAGTGGTAGAGGTTCTTGTAAGATTGACAAGAAGCCTTTAGTGCCCCATTTTTAGATCATCGTACAAATGGACTATGTAATATATATGAATCATATGCCAAATGTAGGATGTGGAGGTGCATCTGTTAGTATTTGTGTTGGAGCCCAGGAGAATGGGTGAATGCCTTGATGAATGTAACATAATGAGGCCAAACTTTCATATATGTATGTGAGATGGTTCCGAGGCTGGAGTGAGTGGTCATGGCTTCTTTGTGTGAAGAAGGATTGACAATGATGAAGGGAGCCATGGGGGCGTGGGGGGGTTCAATCGAGCGACATGAATTATTATCATGTACAAGTGTGAGGTGGTGATAAACATGGTCGAGATGTTAGACCTTATGGCTCATTTTGGAGAAATGATGTCAGGATATGCAAAGATTTTTAGGGGAAAGCCTCTCATGCTAAGTGGAGAATGATACCTACTCTTTTTTGCTTATCAAGGTGTTGGTTGAATCTGACCATGTGTGATATTCCTACAATGGATATAACCAAAACCTGAAGTGAAAGCAGCATTCAAGAAATAAATATGTAATGAATGTTGATTAGCCTCATCATTGGGTAATTATATGGGCCTTAATTCACCTCCTAGCTTAGTCAAACCAAGTTTTCTCATAACTTATTACATGTTTTGATTATATTTTGTTTACTGAGATGAGTTAAAGTGAGATATTATGCCTAGTGGACTAATATGCATTGAATGTAGGTTTGGAAGAGAAAATCAAGGAATTTTAGCAAAGACTAAGGTTTGAAACTTGAAAGGGACAAGGGAGAGAGATTGTAGGAGGTAAATCCTCCTCATTTCCTCCTTCCCCATTCAAATATTCCTTCATTAATCCCACCAACTTGGAGTGCAAGCAGCCAAGCCATGAAGATTAAAAGGCAGTTGAGCAAGTGATATACAAAGAGTAGTTCATCTCAAGTTTGGGAGACGAGCCTCCCTAAATTTAAGGAAGTCATTGGAGAATTCAGTTGTATAAGTAGAGCGGCCTAGAGCCTCATTAGGATTCGAATTTTTGTTCTAAAACTCTTGTTATTTTCGTGCTCCAGAATTGTGGAAGACTTTTTGATGTAATTTTCTATTTTGGTATTAAGAATGAGTTTGTTCTTGATTCATTATTGAGTTAACTTAGAGGGCTGAAGCTCTTAGTTTAGGGCCTAACCCTAGCAGCAAAGGCTCCTCTTCTTGTATCTTTATGCTTAGTTTAGTTTCATAGATTCAAGGTTAAACTGTTGTCAGAAGTGTTTCATTGCAAGTAGTGTAGATTTGATTAATTGTTTATTAGTTTTCTTCCATTTATGCCTTACTTTAGTAGCAAGTTATAAGGGATAAAAGAGGCTCCAAAAAGCTATCAGTAGGTGTCTTGGCCTCACTTCTTCCTTATGGGATCATGGTTTGAGGAAAAGACCCTTATGCAGCCAAAAAAGACATATTTCCATTTCTTTCATGATATTTAGAATTTGTTGTACTTAAAATAGAATTTGATCAGTTTTACAAAGTAGGATTTCATTTCCATCTCTTCTATCTTCATCCTTGTAGTAGATCTCATATGTGATTCCATGTTATTCAACAATTTCTTCATGCATAAGTTAGACAGTTGGTTCATTAAATTCTGCTTTTCTAGTTTATGAGAATTCTTCTTGTTTACATGACTTTTTAGAAATTACACATGTTTGATGCAGAGCAGGAACTTCAAAAGTAGGCAGAGATCTCATAGCAAACAACCACCTTCCAACTTCATTCACCCGTAGGCATTCCTCGTTTTCATCAAAACCTTCACCAATTTCATCATTTTACATAGAAATTTCCTCAAGCATTTTGAGCGAATCCAACAATCTCCTAAAATTGGTTTTGGGTTCTAAGTGATCCTAGGCCTCTTCTCACTCCATTCCACCCATAAACCTTCCCTAATATTTCCATCACCTCCAACACACATCATTTTTCTCATGGCTGCATCCTGTAGAAATACAGGGGATCCTATAGCTTTCTACTACATCTTGTAGGTTTTCCTGTAGTGGCCTGTTTTGAGGCCAAATTGAGGGAAAACCTCTAGGAAGCCTCCCAAGGGTCTCCCAAAACTTCCAACCATCTCCTAAACCTTCCATCCATCCATTAGCACCCCTAAACCACCTTTCACATCACCAAAAGAGATTAGTTTGCACACTTGATTCTTCATGAAAAGAATAAAAAGACAAAATAGATTTATTACTGTTCTTTACATGCATAACACTTGTGTTTGATGTTTTTAACTTCCATGCTTAGGATAGTATCATTTTGTTCATTTTGATTGAGAATCAGTGCAAAGCATAGCTCTTAGTAGTTAATTAGGAAATGGTGTGCCTTAGTATTGAATTTTATTCTTCTTAATTATTGCAGTAGATCAACTCTTTCTTAGGGTAGATTTCTATTTCTTTCATCAAGAAACTAAGCTTCTTCTGAATCGATAGCAATCTAGCTTGCAAACCCTAGTGTTCTCTCGCCAGCTAAATAGTGACAAAAGGCAGAACCATCAATTTTATTCGTGTATATAGCACTGTCACCTCCAAGTGTGTACCAACCCCGAGTTGATAAAGTAAAGTTGGTAGCTCTAGCAGTTGCAAACTTCTTGCTGCAATACTGGTGCTCATCAAATGTTATGGACTTAGAGCATTGGAGAAATGATGAGCCTCAGTATTGCAACAAGAATGCTGCAACTCCCAAGGCTACCAACTTTAATTATCAACACGGGGTTCATCCAAACTTAAAAGGTATCGGCACTATATGTGCAACATACAATGTGTCCTTCTTTTGCTATCATGATGTAATGGAGTGCATGTATGAAGCCAAATCCTAAACTAATTGCAGAAAATGAAATGTTCGAAATGGAACCCTAACCTATTGCAAGAAAGAAAGTACAAGGAAAGAAACTGAAATCAAATGCTAAACCACACCATTTTCTACCTAACTTCTAAGAGTATTTTCTTCAAAAGAATGCTAAGTTAGCATGTATGCAATCCTAGTGTCCTAAGCCTGTAGATTCAAACCATCAAACCTTCTACTATTGTGCATGAGAATGAATAAAATACATCTGTTTTTCTTCTTGTATCCTTTTTTTTCATGTGAGAGTGTGAAAGCTAATCTCTTTTGGTGATGTGGTAGGTGGCTTGGAGATGATGGTGAAAGGTCAAAAAGCTTGGGGGACAAGTAGGGACCCTTTTCTAGCTTCCTAGAGGCTTTCTCCTCAATTCAGCCTCAAAACAGGTCATTACAGGAAAACCTACAGGATCCCCTGAAAACCTACAGGATACAGCTGAGAGAAAAAGGATGGATGTTGAAGGTGATGGAAAGCTTAGGGAAGATGGTCGGTGGATGGAATGAGGCAAGGGAGTGCCTAGGATCACTTGAGAACTCAAAACCAAAGTTGGAAGATGGTCGGATTTGCTCAAAAATCTTGGAGAGGTTTCCTTGTGAAATGATTACATTAATGAGAGTTTAGTGAAAGAAAGTGAGGATCATGGGTGGATGAAGCTGGGATGAGGTTGATGACTATGAAATCTCTCTGTACTCCTGAAACATCTGCACTGCATCCAACATTGATATTTACCCAAAAATGATGCAAACAAGAAGAATTTGAATTATCTAAAGGAAGAATAATCTCATGAGTTAGTTGTCTACTTCATGCATGAGGAAAACTTTGTAGAATGATATAAAACATTGATGAGATCTAATGGAAGACTGAAGATAGAATAAATGGAAATCAAATCCTACACTTGAAAACTAGCAAAATGCTGGCCTAAGTGTGGAGAAAGAGGGTTAAAATGGTCTTGATGGCATGGAGGTAAATTAGAGGCCTAATCCCATCTTCAATGATGTTTTTCCTCAATTTGGGCTCAAAACAGACTTTCGTACAGGATGTTATAGTGAGTTCCTACAAGATGTACAAATTTACTATAATTCATCGAATGACCAGGAAAATCAAATCCAAATTGGATGGGACAATATTTTTTTTACTAACTAGGATGTATTAGGTCCCCATTCGATATGGAATCATTCAAAAATACCTCTGTTAACCCATGATAAAAAAAAAAAAAAAAAAAAAAAAAAAAAAAAAAAAAAAAAAAGAGAAAAACATTACTAGTCGAAAATCTAGAAATTCGAGAACTAGTGAGCTAGTAAATCTAAAAAATGCCTAATCAAATAAAGTGAAAATGCAATGGGGTAATTTTTTCTATGAAATAGAATGTTTTTTCGATCTAATGCAAGTGTAAACAACTTGATTGAATTTTTTAGCATTCTCTAAAAAATAGCATAAATTTACTGTTCTTTGCTAAAAAGGAGGTCCAACAATCTAAATTTGGGAATAAGAAGACTAATCCAAGCAGGTCAATGATTACTATGAACTTCAAAATCTTTTCCAAGCATGAAATAATGCTTGTGATCCTGCAAAAAAACTTACATTAACCATTTAAACTCAATCATACAACCAGAAATCATTAATACTAAATGCAGAAATAGAAAGAAATACAAACAAGAGATGCATGTGAATAAGAAGTGAAAAGAAGGAAAGAAAATGATACAAAAGGGATCTGAGGCTCTTGGGAGGGCCCAGCCCAAGGAGGCTTGAAAACCTATGGAGGAGAACAAGATTTAGAAGCTGAACATGAAACCAATATTCATTATTTTCATCAACAGAATTACATACCTACAAGAAAATACAATGGAGCTGCAAATATATGAGTTCTCTCCACAAGAACACTAATTAAAATCTCTTCCTAGAGGAAAATTTGACTTGGTAGTTATAGAAAGTTATTAGGAATCATTCCCCATGAACGGAGGAATCTTTCCCCTCCAAAATCCCTTGATTAGTGGATCTGGTCACTTGATCAGTGGAACACATTCCTAGATTTTCTCAATCATTGGAGTTCCACAATCTGTGCCATAATTCTATAATATATTGTTGATATATTATTTATTATTGATCTTCCTATAGTAGGGAACAATTCCCTAAATTATCTCCTCCTCCAAATCTTCATAATCTACCAAATATTCTCATAATATTCCACAAAAATAAATAATATTAGGCACAAATATCCAATTATTCATAAACCTTCCTAATGAATATATTAAAGTTAAAAATAAATTATCTAATGCAGAAAGAGAGGTTTAATGTGTTGAAGGATGGTCATAGGCCTTAAATTATTTTTTAATTTAAAGATATGAGCCTTAATTTATCTCTAATTTAGAGGCTCATCATACCCCCCTGCTAAAAGTGTTGCTCATTCTCTAAGCAACTTAGTGACCTCATTGTGCCTAATCCATGGCCTTGGTTGCCTCTCTCTTGTGCATTAAGAATCTTGGCTGTAAGTTCTAGAAGGAAAAGCCGGAAAACATATTTGTGTAAAGAAAAATCATTGTTTCTTGATACCATTAGCTTAGTTCAACCATTTGGACACCTCTAAAACCTTCAAACTACCTTTAGATGAGAACTAGGACATTCTGTAGTAATTCCTGTCAAAACTATAGGAAGCCTACAGGAAACCATGTTAAGACTATAGGATACCAGTTTTGATCATAAATGATAGTCTGAGGTTAGGGAAGACCCTCAACTTGATTCCCATGCCTTTTTCCCATTTTTAGGCCTTGGAAAAAAGCTAAAAAGAGATTAGAGTCCTCTTGGATTGAAAATGGAGAGGATGCTTTGTTTGTCTTTTTGTTTTTTTTCAAGAATGAAAGGGGATGGACGAATGATGAATAGATAGTGAATATGAAGTGGATGCAGGGTTTGGAGTTCTATGGTGACTTTGGCCTTTGCAACAAATTCTTCTTTTAATTGTTGTCCTCATTCCTTGAAATCATCACCCTTCATAATTTGACTTTTCAACATTGTATGAGTGAAGGAGCGAGATGCAATTAACTAGTTGAAGGCAGTTGAGATTGCTGACCCATCCTTAGGATATAAAACCTCATCTCTCATGCATTGACAACAAATTTCTAACTATAATCTGCTCAAGAGAAGAGGTCAATAATATTGCATACATGTACCTACCTGATGGTTGTTGGAGAGACATGCATGCTGCTACTTAGTTGATGTCGATGTGCAGGTGTTGGATGGTGATGTTGATGATATTGATGCTGCTTCTAAGCTATGGAGGAGCTTCTTTGACCTCGGTATCTCCATGATGAAACTGACTGCAAATCACTAGCTACTTCATCATCATATCCCCTCAATTTTTCAAACAGAACCCATCCAATTGTGCCTTGTGAACATCTCTAGTACAGCAGGGTGTTGATGAATCTTCACTGTGTTGATGGGTTGTCCCTGTCATTTTTCTCCAATGGATGTAGGTTTTTATATGTCTGGTACCAAATTTAAAAATTCTGTGTATACAATTCCCTTATGCTGCAATCACTTTCAACAAACTAGAAGGGTTATTTATGTTCCTTTCACTTGGAAAAATGTGGGGAAATGTAGATCCTACCTCCTTAACACTACTTGATGAAGCCAACCTCTATTTTTCCCTTTTAAAACTGCTCACTGCCAAACTTGTAGGTGTTGTTCTGTATCCTGTAGGATCTCAGGGAATCTTGTAGGTTTTCAAGACAATGATTTGTTTTGTCCATATCTCCAAAATGGTAGAATGGATTGACTTGAAACTTTTTGAGCATGTTTTCATCATCATTATGCACCTCCCCATAAAACAATTTTGGTTAATGGATGCATGGATCTCGAGCAAAACTAAAAATGGCTGATGGTGATGGAGATAAATTTCTTGGAAACCATGCACTAGAATTTGCTGAAATTTCTTGGGAATGTTACCATCATCCATATGAATCTCCCCATGAAATAAATTTTTAAATGGATGCATGGATATCAAGAAAATGCAAACATGGCTATAGGTGATGGAGGCTGATTTCTCGAAAATTGTGCATTATAATTTTCTAAAATTGATTGAGCATGTCACCATCATCCATATGCATTCCTCCATGAAACATCTTGGAAAATGGATGCATAGTTTTCAAGTTATGGCAAAAAAAAAATTATGTTCTATATATTTTTGTATCCTATAGTAAAACAGACCATCCTGTAGTTTTTAGGACAGCAAGCAAACTGAATGGTATAAGATTGAGAATGATGGCAGGATGGTGAAAATAGATGAGGGTGATGGATTGGCATGGCATTGGCCTTGTTGGAGCATTTGAACAAAGGAGGATAATTCAAAATTTGACTTCCTTTGACTAGGCTTTACCAATTTTCCTTTTGGTACCAACTTTTTCTTGTTTCTTGCAGATGTTGGAGAGTACATGCATTCATGAAAGAGATCATGGAGCAAGGATTTTTGTTATATTCTTTTTCTCTTTTCTTTTTCTTTTAGGCCTACTAGCCACCTCAATGAGGTTTTCAACTAGTAGGTCTGCCTCGGTGCCTCAAAGGAGGTTTTCACCTAGGATCTTTTCTTTTTTTCATTTTTTTCATTTTTCCAACCCATTGACCATCTCATGGAGGTTTTCAATCAATGAGCCAATTTGAGGCACCTCAAATGAGGTTTTCATCTAAGATTTTTATTTTTTTTCTCTTATTTTTCAAAAAAACAAATAAAAAATCTACCTTACTCTATTTGAAAAACAAAATCACATTCAAGTATAACAATACTTCCAATGGAGCTAGGTGCAAATCAATATGGAAAAAAAACTAGTGTGTAGGTTTGCAATATATGATTCGACATGTACCTCGATCTCAGAGACCAAACAATTTGACTTTGAAATATTCAAGCATAGTTGAAGAAGAGAGTGATGCTACAACTTAGTGATTGTCTAGAACCAAATCTCAATATAACTTTCATGCCCTTGGTTTGATTACTTATCTAGATCATTCTTCATGTCTTCTTCTAACATGACCTTCAAATCTTCCTCTTTTTGTTGATTGTTCTCTTGAATAAATGGAGGATTTGATGGTAACCATGAGGGATCTTTCTCAATCTCTAATTTTGATGTCTGCTCTTCATCAAGTGCAACCCATGATTCTATGGTCTTCTCATTTGAATCTTCTTCTTCTGGATGTGGTCCTTCAATGATATCAAGATAATCTCTTTTTTGCAATACTCTTCCCAAACTATGTTGAATACCATTGACCTCAAGAGGATATGTTTGGAAGTGTTGTACCTCAGCATTGTAAGTGGGCTGAGCAACTTCAATGTGTGGGTTTGGAAATGGTGGTACAGGTAGTTGAGTGGGAGTGGATATTTGACATGGATGTGGTTGGGGTTGTGGTTGTGGTTGAGATAAATGGTAGGGATAACATGGGAATGGGTATGGAGGATATTGAGGAAAATATTGAGGATATTGCAGATCGCACCCATAAGTTCCTTGCCAACCTTGTTGCCAAGATTGATTTTAGGGTTGAGATGGCCAATGTTTCCAAGGAAAGGGTGTGTTCTATTTACTTTGAGGTGGATGTGCATAAGCTTGAAATTGTGAATTAGGTTCTTGCATCATATCAGGCTGAATAGGCTACTGTGGTCCTCTTGGAGCTACATAACATTGCAATTGAATTGCTCTATTTCCCTCTTGGTGAACTTCCTTCAACCTTGGTAATGATGGACAATGTTTAAAATCATGTGATTCTGCAACAAAAATATCAGCATTTTCTTTTCCTTCATCTTTCATTCTTAACATTTCTACTTGTTTCGTTAGATTGCTAAGTATTTCTGTTTTAAAATCATCAAAAAAATTTCCAAGTTTAGCTTGACTTACCGATCTTGATGCTGATTTACCTACTCTTGCTTTTCCTCTTGATATGTGTTTGCATGTTTCACAAATTTCCTCAAATGATAATTGATATACATGACCTCTACTCATGATATTAAGGAGATCAGTCTATTCATCCCTAATTGCTCTAAAAAAGAGGGTTGTTAGTGTGTCAGATCCTAAATGATGTAGTTTTTCCTCTTAACATTATACATGAACCTCTCTATTAGATCCTATAGACTCACATCTTCTCTTTGATTCATTCTAAAGATTTCTTCCTTAAGATCATGATCTTTATATTTTTCTAGAAATATATTTTGCATATCATTCCATGATCTTATTGAATTAGTCCCTAAACTCATGAACCATTTAAGATCTCTATCATTCAATGTTGTCGGAAACAATCTCAATTTTTGAATTTTTAATAAGTAACAATAAGATCTACAAACAATTTCAAATTCAAATAGAAATTTTTCCAGATTCTCTGACCTTAGACCATGAAATTTTGGAAGAAAAGATGGAGGGATGTTCTTCATGTGCACATTGATATCAATATCTTGAATGCGAAATCCAAGAGGATATTTCTCATTGTCATCATCTCCATCCATTTCTTCTACATTCTTTTCCATATTCTTCTTCTACCTACAAAAGTGAATGGTGATGTGGCTCTTACTGTACCACATGATCAAATGGGTGGGGTGGGTTGGTGTCGGAGAATTTTTTTGTTTTTGTTTTTATGATTGAATGAAAACTACAATGCAATGCAATTTTCTACTTTTGAAATTAAATATGCCTAATGAAAATATTTTTTTTGTGTTTGAAAAAAGTAAAAAGAAATGAATCAACTAGGGAAGAAAACAATGTATACTTTGACACCTCCCCGGCAATGGTGCAAAAAAGTGATGAGCCTCGGTATTGCAACAAGAATGTTGCAATTCCCAAGGCTACTGACTTTAATTATCAACCCGAGATTCATACAAACTTAAGATGTATTAGAACTATATGTGTGGCATACAAAGTGTCCTTCCTTTGTTGTCATGATGTAATGGAGTGCATGTAGTGAAGCCAAATCCTAAACTAATTGCAAAAAATGAAATGTTCGAAAAGGAACCTTAACCTATTGCAAGAAAGATAGTACAAGGAAAGAAATTGAAATCAAATGCTAAAACACATCATTTTGTAACTAACTACTAAGAGGCTTTTCTTCAAAATAATGCTCAGTTAACATGTATGCAATCCTACTGTCCTAAGTGTTAGCTACCTATACCAATAGGTTTCATATTTCATGATTGGCACTGAAAAGGTCCAAATATGCTCTGCTTTGATGATGCAAAGATCACATATTTCCATAAGAATACAATCTGTGCTTATAGCTTGGTATGGACTCAAATTTTGATGAATGGTCCAACAGTCTAAACTGGATCATGTCATGTTTTAAATTTTCAGTTGTAGAATAGAGAAAGGAGTCTGTCCAAACTGTTTAATATTGGTAGACAAGTAGTTCAGGTAGAGAAGAAAAGGCTCCCAACAGCTTAATATGGGACCTTGGAAGAAATAAGGGCAGAAGTAGATAGAAAATCAAAAGGAAAAAGCCAAAGAAAAGAAAAGGTAAATAAGGGTCTACAAGTCCAAGTGCACCCTCCAAGAAGAAACAAAAAATGCTAGGCAAGTAGATGGGTAGGCAGCTGGGGTTGCAGAAATATCATTCCTTGCAAATAAATGTGTGCTGAAATATCCACAAAGGAAAATCAATGGTTAAGAGGCTCCTCTTCTTCAGCAGGTTGCAGCAAAACAAAGGAGCATGTCTAACCTCCCTTCTTCCCCTTTTCCATTTCATGACTAACATCCCTTCATCAGCTGAGACTCATGAAATAAATTGTGGTTTTATGTTGGTTTTTTAATCCTTTAGAAGCCACATTTCTTGTCTAAAATCTTTTCATCTTGATCTACTCCTACAGCTAAGTTGTTTTCAAATAAACCTGATCATTTCACTCCTCATTCACCCCTTTTCCCTTACTAACACTTAACTCTACTATCTAAATCCCCTATGTCCCCCTTTCCCTACTATTATAACACCATGGTGTCTAAATCCCAGCATTATATACATATCCCCCCTTTGGCATTATAGCCAATAAGTTGTTTAGGGAGACACCAGTCCACCAGGGGCTGTGGTCAACCCTGTCTTGGGGCTTCTCTAACCTCTGGTTAGGAGCAACAACCTTTCCCCTAAGCCTTCACCTCCCCTCTGCTCAAAAGCGCCACTAAAAACCTTTTTCCCCCTGCTAAACCCACTCCTGAACCTCTTTTCCTTATAAAACCCTTATAAAACCCGAAAAACCGAGAAAATCCCAAAAAAAAAGAAAACCCCCTTTCCTATAGTTTTCCGCTGAAAATATTTTTTTTGAATATTTAATTAAGGCCGGCGAGGCCCCCAAACCTGCACGATCCGTCGGAGGGCCCGCCAGCCGTTGATCTTCCGCCACCCATGATCTAACGGTGGGCGGGTATTCTTGGGCCCGGATCTGCCGACCTTTAGCATCCGGGGAAAGTGGTTTCCCGCTCTGTACCCTGGACGCGTGTCAAACGCCGGGGTTGTTCGGAGCCCCCCCTCCCAATACCACTCATCATCAAAGGCGGTGCGGGGAACCCGCTTACCACCATCCTGATACCGCCCCTCCCACACGCCATCACCCACGTCATTATGACGTCACACATGCCGTCCACTCCCGCGCCGCGTAGCCCTCCACGTAGCCCTGCCACCGCATCTGCCCGCCGACATGTCCAGCCACAATGGCCTCCACCTCACCATCCATGTCACCTCCGTACCCGGGCCCTCCGTGACGTCATGCTGACGTCATTGGCGGAAAAGTGCCAATAAGCCATTTTTGCCAAAATTGCCGTTATTAAGGCCCGAAGCAGCCGTTTTGTGTCATTTTCAAGTGAAAATACACTGAGCTCTTGTTGCTGCTTTCACGCCAGAATGTCCCTCAAGCTGCAAAATTCGAATTTGTACCGTGCCAACTCATCAAATCAACCACCACAAAGCATTCACGGTTCGGCCCGCAGGCTTGTCGAGCGTTTATCCAGGTATTCACCGTGAATCTCATGTTTTGCCCATGCATGCCATTTCTCTGCTAATTCACCATTGAACACTTGTCAAAATCCTAAATCCTACTCTGTCTGCTACCTGAGAGTCAACTAAAGTAACCTACATTGACTCTGCATTATAATTCGGCATTGAAACAATCGACCCACGCACCTAAAAACCATAAAATTGTCCTCAAGGTGCTCGGCATTGTTCCCTTTTGCCGAGTACAGGCCAGCTGCAAATTAACCAAAATAAATCCTGCACACCCTCTGTAAATCATTCCTAACAATTCACAACCCCTGTGAATTTACTAAAACCTGCAGAAACAAGCCAGCCTCTTTCACTGTGAAGAAGAGTTCAAGCATTGTCAACATTAAGGCTATCACTGAACTCTGAGGAGCATTGCAAACCACTGCAATTACATTATTCACAATCAGATTATACAATGGCTGCCCCTGCACCCACAGCTCTCAATGTTACTCCTTTAAATGCACCAAACAAAGACCTGGAGGCCTTGCCTCTTGTTGACAGGGACTCCCTTATTGAAGACTTTGTGGGTAACAGGGACTTCATGCAGACCTTCAGGCAGTTGAGAGAAGACTATTTGAATGGCAAGGACACCTATGGGATATGGGAGTCAAACCTACCATACTACTGCCTCCCCTCTGTCAATGTTTTCCCTCAGATTGTGCGCCTATGTGCTGAAAACTATGATGTACAGCAGAGAGCCATTAAGTCTCCATCTGGGAGCATCCTCTTTCACATCAATCCTGAATCCATTAATAAAATGCTCTACTTTGACCAGACTGAGCTGCTATTTCCTTTTTCCATGAATTATCTGCTAGATGCTGCTGCCAAAATGACTAGTGAGGAGATTCAGAATGTCACCAGGACATTCATGAAACCTGAGTGCCAGCCTGCAGGGCCACCTCCCTATATGGATGTCTCCTTTACAGAAACAGGCAGGCTACTACTAGATATGATCTTTTATGTGCTGGGGTACAGAACCAGTGAGCATGTGGAAGGAACAATGTTGGTTTTGTTATCTGTTTATAGTCCAGGCCAGCCCCCTGCCCGTAAGTTTAACTTTGCTAAGTTCATAGCTAACAAAATTCATGATCAGTTGAGCAAAGTGGACAGATAGGGTGTCTTCAAATACTCCTCTTACATCTACCATCTTTTCATGTATTATCAGTCCCAGGTTTTTCCATGCTACATCAAAAAGCTGGATTATAGAGGGGAAAGAAGATCTGTCATCTTTTGGACATCTGTTTATCACCTGGTCCAAATGTCACCCTATTCCTATTGTGAGTTTATTGACCAGTTTGTATACCCTGTCTCCTGCTTGTTGGTGAGGGCTCCTCCTCCCAGAATATCAACTGAAATACAGAAAGCTTTGCAGCTTTCCAAGAAGTCCAAAATAGGTGATTGGTACCTATATGAGGATCATACAGTCATCAGAGTGTATGGCTGTGAGCTTTGTCCATTCAGGCTCCCAAAATATGTGCCTATGAGGATATTTTCCCTTGAATATTATAGGCAGCTGATTCAGTCTGACCTTACCCACTTCCACAGCTCCAAAAAGAAAGCCCACCTCAAGTTCAAACATCAGCTGGGCCCTTTCATCATGAATAAAAAGGAAGGTTGGGAAGAGGTTGAACAGATCCTCAAAGACAAATACCAGCTGTCATACAGTTTTCGGTGGGTCCCTTATGACCCTGAAGGCTTCATTTCTACTAGGAGAATGAAATACAGGCTAGTAGGCATTAAACATTGCAGTTATCCCCATATTGAAAAATATGCCAACCAGCAGGAATGGCTACAGGATTCTATAGTTGACAAATTAACTGAAGAAGAAATGATGATAAAGAATGTCAAGGAATTAGAAAAGACTCTTGACCTAGACTCTGTGCAGCAGGTACCCTTCAAACGGCCTCATTCAGCAGGAGAAGGGACCTCGACCTCAAGGACTGCACCAGCCGCACAAGCATCTTCTACAGCAGCACCAGGCTTAGACAAAGGAAAAGGAATAATGGGTGCTGAAGGGGAAGCAGTGAAAGAGAAGGCTGCCCCTTCAACTGGGCAGCAAACTGAACAGCAAAATGAGATGCAGAGGGAGGAGCAAACAGAACAGCAGCAAGAGCAAACTCCTCCTCCACAAACTGAGCCACTCATAGCACCAATTTTGCAGACCCCAGCCCATGAGGAGAGGGGTACTAAAAGAGACAGAGGAGAGTCCACTCCTATTAGTGGATCCTCCCATCAGCCAGAGACCAAAAGGCAAAGGGTTGACTCCCCAAAAGTTGAAGACATCACTGAGGAATTCCTTGACAGTTCAAGGAAAAACAGGGAAGCAAGCCAGCACACAGGTACCAGCTCATTCCAACAGGAGCAAGGCTTGCAACTTGGTTTGGAGGTGTCATCCTCTTCTCAGCAAAGCAAGAAGCCTAAAAGTACTAAGGCTTCTTTTAAGAAAATCAAGGCAGAGAATGATTTGCTAAGAGCGGAGGTGTACAAACAATTTATGAATGCTACACCAGCCCAGCAAGAAAGATTAATGTCTGTATATGACATTAAAGAAGAAAAAATGATATTAAGTCATTTCAGGCCTACAGTACCGGAGCCTAGATCAGCTGCAGATTTCGTGAAGACAAGGGTGGAGGTAAGGGCAAAGGACATCCACCCCATGGACCAAATTGAACTCCACAAACAGACAGGAGAAATGGTCTATGCCACCTTGGTAGAGAAGGCAACCATGGCCCATGAACTGAAGGAGTCACTCAAAAATACCAACACTCAGTTGGATTTTGAGAGAATGTCCTCCCTGGCCAAAGATAACAGAATAAAATCTTTGGAGGACATTATCATAGACCTAGGACATGATCCTAAGGATCCAAAGGGTGTAAGGGCCCTTATGAAGAAAAAGGAGGATGACCTCAATGCACTAAAGAAGAGGTTAAAGCTGCTGCCCACAGAACACCCTCAGATAGCAGAACTACAAAAGGAAAAGCAGGTTGATGAACAACTGGACCTCATCATGCAGCTGAATCAGAAGGTCCTCAATCTGGAGAAAGAGCTAGAAGGAGCACTACAAGACAAACAGGGAGAATCCACATCCCAAGCTCCTCCAACAACTTCAACAACAGCAACAACTACAGGGGCAGCAGTGGCCCCCACATCAAAAGCAGCAGGCACAACAACGGCCCCAGATGCCAGTGCAAGCATAGAAGAATTAACTAAGGCCATCAAGGAAATGGAGCTCCAGGCAAATGAGATAAAGAAGGCCAAGGAAAAATTGGCAGAACTGGATGCCAAGTATGACAAATCAAAGGTAACTGTAGCAGAACAGGGCAGAGAAATAAAAAGGACCCCTAAAGGACAAAATAAAGGCCCTGGAGAAGGAGCTAAATCTGGAAAGTGCCATGGCTGACATAAAAAGAATTTTATGGGGTAAGATTAGCCAAACTATCACCAAACAATGGAAATCCATCAAAACAATCCATGAGCAAATGGATTTGGTTGGCCAAGCACAGACAGAAATCCAGAGAGCCAAAACAGTGCTGGGAAACAGACCTGAGCAAGCAAACAGACTGATAGATTTTTTGAACGGGCAAGACAGAGAGGAGCTGGCAGCCATTGGCATCAACAACAGAATAGAGGCCATCCTCACAGCTAAAAAGGTGCTAACTCTCAGAAATTATGTGCAAACTGTGGAGAGAAAATGCTATGAAATACAGGCTGAGGTGGAGGAGTATAAACTTAAAATGGGAATGCTACAAGCAACGGGACTGCCCAGCCTACTAAGCAGCACAGGGAGATTGATCACCAGAGATCAATTTACCAACAGGATGGCTACTTATATTGAAAATCAAATCACTGCATCTGGCAGTACTCCTGAGCAAACAGGGCCACCAACAGGACAGAGCTTGTACACTAAACTTGAAGGCCTATTCTTCATTGAAAATGAGGCAAACCATCTGTTTGAAACTCCTCCTAACTTTTGGCGGTATACAGAGGCCGATGAGACCTTAATAAAATTACGGAGACATCAAATGCCTAAGGAGGATTGGTGGCAGGAAATGCTCCAGATTTTTCCACGATAGCTTCAGTCATTCGGCCACTGCCAGCTCCAGGTCACTAGAAGACAAACAGCAGAAAAGGGTTAGCATTTAAAAAGCAGCTAAAAAGTGACTCATCACATAGACAATGACAGCTAGCCAAGTTTTGAACAACGCATCTCCAACCGACTCTAACAGCCATAAAGTCCAAAATATCTTCTGACTATTTTGACAGCGGAAGCATTAAGGAATTACTGCAGCATTCACTCCTTCAGCTACTGCATTCCGGAGATTAGCATATCATAAATGAGACATTAACTCATTCGTTGATATTTTTTGCTGTAAAATTTTGTATATAAACTCCCCTGAGTAACTCATAAGGGGTTGGTAATTTTCTCTATGAGACAAATGTACTTGACACTTTCAGAATTATCTAATACAAAGGGCTGGAGGAGCTCATTGATTTCCTGAAACATCTGATGTCATATTGATGCCATGCGTACTGGTGCAGAATTCCTTTGCTGTCTGATGGAATAATAAGTCTTTCTTAAACTCTGTTTTGTCTTCTTATGTTTATCAACACACACTCATGTTTTACTGAACTAGCAGTATAGTAAAAGAATAGTGCTGGACATGTTTTGGTGACACCTAGTGCTCAATCTCTGCTGTTGTATATGTTTTCTTCAGAATTAGCCATTAACATGAATTCTTAATTGCTCATGTTTCGCTGATTCCATAAATATGAATGTTATTTGGAAATTCTTTACTGCTTCTAGATTTACATTCTCACTGTTTTCTCCATGATCATTTAAGTGAAAGATTCTTAATTGCCTTTCCTTACCTGAAACAATCACACCATTATTTCTCAGACACTAAACTGGCTCTGCAGCATTACCACTGTATCAAAGCAGCATATCAAAGAACTAAAGGACCACTGACTCCATTACCCAATGGACTAGAACACCCTGGAAATGCACAAGTATCTTGACTAAAATTATCATCCAACAAAGACCTTCAACAAACCTGAACTCATAGCTAGCCTAAAATCATTTCAAAACAGAGACAAATTATAAAGAGAGAGCCCTCTCTGATTACAGTGTGGCTAGGCACTGCAATCCAAAGTTTGGTTAGTGGTTACCCCGGCTGTATTCCCTTAGAGTCAAAGGGAACAACCTGGGTGTTAACATAATTGGCGACTCCACTGGGGATTTCTTAGGATTTTCCAACTTCTATACATCCCTCAAAGCTGAAATCAAGCCTGAAACAAGTCAGGAGGCCTTCAAAACTGTTTCTGTGTAACATTGACAGTTTTAGGGAAGAGCTCTTTCAGTGAATCTTCATCTCAGCTTGGAAATATATATAGCCGTTCCAAAATCTTTATCCAGTCCTTACAGATATAAAAACTTCCTATAAAATCCTAAAAAACAGTTAGAAGCTGGCTCCCAAGAAAAATTCACGGCATACTAGGGCAAATCCTGACCCTAATCCACCCATCATTGTTGATAATCCAAATACCATCCCTAGAAACATTAGGAGGCAGCAAAGGCAGGAGCAGCCTGCTGATCTAACTTCAGATTCAGATCATCCCAGCCTTATCTCTACCCCATGCAAGGTCCTCTTCCGGTCTACCCCTAATTCCCCTAGTTCACCATCCACATCTCAAAGTCCTCCTCTCACATCTTCATCCACTGCACATATCCCCTTGACCAACGCTCTAGGTTCACCCCTACTTGTCACCCCTGTGGTACCCACTGTTCCTATTATCCCAGCTGCCCCTGTTAATCCTCTAAACCCTGTAAATATGGCTAACAGATATGCACCTTTGCAGATACCAGCTAATGCTGCAGCTCTACCCCAAGATTACCAAACCAAAATCTCATACTTTGACTCCAATGGTCCTCTGACAGCTGTCCAGCATGCTAAGAGGATGCAAGACCATTTTGAGACATATGAAATAGATGATGACAGTGTCAGAATGAGGATGTTTGTTCAAAGCCTAAATGGGGATGTAAGAACTTGGTTTAGATCCCTGAATGCAAATTCCATCACAACTCCTGATGAACTGTATCAAGCCTTTACTAGTAGATGGGAGAAGAAGAAAGATCCTCTGCACATACTTGGGGAATATGACACTATTAAAAGAGGTCCCCAAGAGACTGTTTTGGAGTATTGTGCAAGATTTAACAATGTATATAATGCGATTCCACAAAATTTAAGACCTCCTCCTGATTTAGCCTTGTACAAATTCCCTGATGGTTTTGACCCTGACATGGCCTATCAATTGAAGGAAAGAGATCCTCAATCCCTTGCAGAGGCCCAAAGGGTTGCTGTCACAGTGGAAGCCAACCTAACTGCCAAAAGAAACAGGGCAAGGTTCGAAAAGAGGACTGCTTTCAAAGAGGAACCCTCTGCCTTTGATCAAAAGCTAGATGCAATTCTCACTGGAATGAAAAGATTGGGTGATAGAGTGGAATCGGTTGAAAGAAAATCATCATGGGAAGCACCACAAAACAGGAATCCAAATTTTAGGAGAACTCAAAACCCAAATGTTGGTAAGGCCAGTGCTGACCAAGACATAAGACCCCCTTTCCAAGAAAATTATGCAGAAACTTCCACATCAATAGAGCCTAATGAAGACCCTGAGATTAATTTAATGGGTCTAGATGGTGAAAGTCAAGTTTTCTTAACGCAAGAAGATCATGAGGATGATGAAACCAAACTGTTCCAAACTAAATCAGGTGAATCCTTTGACTTCAAACAAGGCTATGACACTGCTGTTTATGAAGTCCATAAACAATACAAGCTAAGGAGCAGAACTGTGAATGTAAACCAGCCTGAAAAAATAAAGGATAATCAGCAGCCTGAAAGAGTCATAGTCACAGAACCTAATGACAAAATAAATTCACCTACAGAAGAAGTGATTGTTGAGGAGATCACTGAACCACTATCCTTAAAACAGCAGCCTGTGGCCACTTCACCTTCTCATCCTAATTTAAATGTTACTCCCCAAGAGATGAGTAAAAGAGGCAGGTCCCACAGTCAAGATAAAAATCAAGAAGAAGATTTAATGAACAAGGAAAGGACTGTTATCCATAACCCCAAGACCCAATCTGAAAAACCTTTTGATCTAGAAACAGAAATTGGCAAATTAAAGATAGCAATTCCTCTCTCAGAACTAGCCAAGCATGACATCTATAAACTACAGGTCAAGAAGTCCCTTCAACTCACTAGCAACAAAGATGATGTCAATGTGCTGGATGACACCCCAGAATTACTGTTCGGCCCAGAAGTGGATGGAAAAACGGTAGTCACAGGGGTATTACCTTTTTATGTTAGTTTACACATTCATGATAAAGTACTACATAATGCAATGTTTGACTCAGGTGCCTCTCACAATCTCATGCCAAAAGCAGTCATGGAGAGATTGAATCTAGACATAACAAGACCATACAAGGACCTGTTTTCCTTTGACTCCAGCCAGGTCAAGTGTTTAGGTCTCGTAAAAGACTTATGTGTGTCTCTGGTTCAATACCCAAACAAAACAATCCTAATGGATGTGGTAGTTGCTGATATCCCACCCAAGTATGGGATGCTGTTATCAAGATCATGGGGAGCTAAACTCCAAGGTTCCCTGCAATTAGACATGTCATATGCCACCATCTCTGTTTTTGGGCAACCAAAAAGACTGTACAGAGAAACACTCATGAAATATATGGTCAGCAGTGAAGAAAAGCCTCAAAACTTTCCCATATATGCTGTCCATTCTGACATAGACTCATACATTCTCTTCAATGACACCACAACTCCCTCAAAAGGTGAGGTTGAAACCAAGATACTCATACGGGAGGAAGACCCAAATGAAAGAATTACCACCCATGAAACAACAGTCAATCAAACACTAGATACTGCTGCTGTTCTAAATATCAAGCATACCCAATCAAATGATGAAACTGTCCTAGAAGACAAGCTGGATGAAAAACCACAACTTCTACTCACATTGCCAGCCCATGAACAGATCATTAAATCTCCTTCCCAACAGGATATTCTATGGTTCCTTGAATTTGATGGCTCAGTCAACAGGTTAGGGGCAGGAGCTGGAGTTTGGGTACACAATAAAGAAAATAGTCATGCAGAGGGCAGAGCCTATAGATTGAACTTCAGATGTACTAATAACATGGCAGAATATGAAGCTCTTTTACTAGGCCTCAAGTTAGTAAAGTTCTTACAAGTTGCCAGGGTTTCAATCATGGGGGATTCAGATTTAGTTATCCAACAAGTGAAGGGAAATTTTGTCACCAATGACAAAAGACTAAGGACTTATAGGTCTGCTGTTGCTGAGGTACTAAACTTTTTCTCTGAATTCCAAATCACTAAAATTCCTAGAACCCACAATCTGCATGCTCATAGTTTACCCACCTTTGCAAGTACCTGCAAGCTGCCTTTTGAGCCCCATCATTGTTTTACAGCTGAGGTAAAACACAGACCCTCCATTCCAAACAATGTTAATGATTGGCAAGTCTTTGAGGATGACAAGCAAATAAACCAGTTTTTAACTCTGCAACAAGAATTTGCAGGATTAAATATTGACACTGAGACAGCAAGTCAATCACAAATACTTGATACAACAAGTCAATCACAAATACTTGATGGAGCAAGTCCATCACAAATACAGTTTCAACAGATTACTCACCCAATATCACCTAGAACAGCAAAACAAATGCTAAATCCAACTATTTTCAATAAGGACAACATTCAGCAAATTCAATCAACCAATTGTGAGGAAGTGGCCAATGCTGAAACTGAAATCATAGAGTTGAAAGACAATTTTCTACCAACAGGCCTAACCCCACTAGAAGACATTTTTTATTCAAATGATATTCCCAGAAAACCAAAAATGCAGCCCTTAAATGCAGCCATTGAAGAATGCAACATTGGTACCATTGACAAGCCCAAAATAATTAAATTGTCTGCTTCTTTACCTCCTGATCAAAAGCCTAAATACATTGACCTCTTTAAAGAGTTCCAGGATGTTTTTGCATGGAGTTATGAGGACCTAAAGTCCTATGACACCTCTGTTATCCAGCATACAATCCCTCTCAAACCTGATCAAAAGCCCTTTAAACAAAAATTAAGGAGAATCAATCCTATGCTTCTCCCAGCAATGGAACAAGAGGTACAGAAAATGTTCAAGGCTGGCATCATAGCACCAATCAGATTCTCTGAATGGATCTCCAACTTAGTCCCTACAAGGAAGAAGACTGGTGAAATTAGGCTGTGTGTGGACTTAAGGAATCTGAACCAAGTATCCCTCAAAGACAACTATCCCTTACCCAAGATGGATCACATTCTCCAAAGAGTAGTGGGGGCCTCAAGGATCTCATTACTGGATGGATTTTCAGGCTTCAATCAAATCCTGGTACACCCTGATGATCAAGACAAAACGGCATTCACTACCCCATGGGGAACTTTCAAATATGTAAAGATGCCTTTTGGATTGAAAAACGCAGGGGCAACTTTTCAAAGAGCCATGGATATTGCTTTTGCCAAGGAGATTCATGACTTTTTAGTCATTTACCTAGATGACCTTACACCTTTCTCAAAATCAGACCAAGAACATATAAAACATTTGAGACAGATCTTCCTAAAATGCAGAAAATATGGAATTTCCTTAAATCCCAAGAAATCCCTGTTTGGTTTAGAGGAAGGTAAGCTGTTGGGCCACATCATTTCTAAAGATGGCGTTAGAATTGACCCAGATAGGATACAGGCTATCCTACAAATGCCCCACCCAAGAAATGTCAAAGAGTTGCAAGGATTCTTGGGAAAGATCAATTTCTTGAGAAGGTTTATCCCAAACTTAGCAGAACTAATCAGATTATTAAATAACATGCTAAAGAAAGATTCAAAAGTCAAATGGACTGTTGAAGCCAATCAAGCCTTTGAAGGTATAAAATTGGCCCTTACCCAAACCCCAGTGTTGACCAATCCTCAGTTTGACAGAGAATTTATCATTTTCTCTTTTGCCTCCCAGCATACTATTGCTGCTGTTTTATTGCAAAAAGATGACCAAGGAAATGAGAAGCCAATTGCTTTCTTTAGCAAAGCTCTTAGAGATGCACCTTTGAAGTATCAAATCATGGAAAAGCAAGCTTATGCTTTGGTCAAAGCCATTAAAGACTTTAGGATTTACATCCTATACTCCCTTGTTATAGCTTATGTACCAAGTCCTATTGTCAAAGACATTCTCACCCAAGAAAATTTAGAGGGCAGAAGAGGAAAGTGGATTGCCAGCATCTTGGAATTTGATATTAAGATAAAACCTACAAAACTAATAAAAGGGCAAGGCTTGGCCAAATTAATGACAGAAGCAAATTTCCAGGCCTTAGATATCAACCAGCTGGACAGTGAACCGGAGCTGGCGACTCCAAAGATCAATGTAGCCTTTGAACAATCCCCTTGGTACTCCGATATATGTTATGTATTGCAAAACCTGTGTGCTCCCCCAGGATTGTCCAGAACTAAATGTAGGTTCCTAAAAATGAAAGCTTCTAAATTCTGTGTTATGGATGGAAATTTATTGTGGAAAAACCATGAAGGAATATTGCTAAACTGCCTAACTGAGGATGTAACTGACAATATCATAAAGGAATTTCATGCAGGTGACTGTGGTGGACACTTGTACTGGAAGTCCACTGTGGATAAAATACTAAGGGCTGGGTACTACTGGCCCACCATGTTCTCCGATGTCAAGAAATTCACCACCTCATGTTATAAATGTCAAGTGTTTGAGGGAAAGAGACAGTTGCTGCCACTTCCTTTGAGGCCTATTGCAACAGAAAGACCTTTTCAACAATGGGGCTTGGATTTCATTGGGGAAATTCACCCCTCATCCTCAGGCCAACATAGATGGATCTTGACAGCCACAGACTACTTCACCAAGTGGATTGAAGCTGTTCCATGCAGACAAGCAAATGATTCCACTATCATTCAGTTCTTGGAGAACAACATATTGGCCAGATTTGGCTGTCCTGACAAAATAATAACAGACAATGCTGCTGCTTTCAGATCCAAGAAAATGGTGAACTTCTGCCATAAATTTCACATCACCTTGGGCCATTCTACTGCATACTATCCCCAAGGTAATGGCCTTGCTGAGTCATCAAATAAAAGTCTGGTAAACATCATAAAGAAAGTACTAGAAGAGAACAAAAAGAATTGGCATAAGAAGCTTGTGAATGCCCTGTGGGCAGATAGACTAACAACCAAAAGATCAATTGGGACCAGCCCATATGAGTTGGTTTATGGATTAGAGGCCAAATTTCCTTCATCACTAGGAGTGCCTGTTATGAAACTTCTTCAAGAAAGCCAAGCTGAACCAAATAATATGCAAAGAAGAATTAATCAAATCATATGTTTACAACAAACTAGAGACCAAGTTTTCAGCAGAGTTCAAGTCCTACAAGAAAAATTAAAGAAGGCCTTTGATAGAAGAACTAAGGCAGAAGATTTCAACATGGGTGACAAAGTCCTCAAGTGGGATGCAAGAAGAGAGGATAAGGGAAAACATGGAAAATTTGATTCCCTTTGGAGAGGACCATATGCTATCCAAGCAGTGCAAGGAAACAATACTTATTTCCTTAAAAGTCTAAAATGAAACTGACTTGGATGAAGGTCCTGTGAATGGCAGGATGCTGAAGCACTATTTTGACTACCATCCATAAGTACAGCCTGAGTTCCCATTGTACATATCCAAATGTATATATTACTTTCTGTTAAAAAATGTAAAAATGTAGTTTCTCAAGTTTGATTAACTACCATCAAAAGGTGAATAGAATTAGAGGTCTACCAAAAAGAGAAGCACACAATTTTGGCATTTCAAAGCAGCAAACTACAAGATTGGCGAGAGCAGTCAAGGAGCAAGGCAATCTGACCTGCTGTTCTTGGTCTTTCAAATGAAACACCATCCCCATGTGGAGCCACTGTTAGCTACCTATACCAATAGGTTTCATATTTCATGATTGGCACTGAAAAGGTCCAAATATGCTCTGCTTTGACGATGCAAAGATCACATATTTCCATAAGAATACAATCTGTGCTTATAGCTTGGTATGGACTCAAATTTTGATGAATGGTCCAACAGTCTAAACTGGATCATGTCATGTTTTAAATTTTCAGTTGTAGAATAGAGAAAGGAGTCTGTCCAAACTGTTTAATCTTGGCAGACAAGTAGTTCAGGTAGAGAAGAAAAGGCTCCCAACAGCTTAATCTGGGACCTTGGAAGAAATAAGGGCAGAAGTAGATAGAAAATCAAAAGGAAAAAGCCAAAGAAAAGAAAAGGTAAATAAGGGTCTGCAAGTCCAAGTGCACCCTCCAAGAAGAAACAAAAAATGCTAGGCAAGTAGATGGGTAGGCAGCTGGGGTTGCAGAAATATCATTCCTTGCAAATAAATGTGTGCTGAAATGTCCACAAAGGAAAATCAATGGTTAAGAGGCTCCTCTTCTTCAGCAGGTTGCAGCAAAACAAAGGAGCATGTCTAACCTCCCTTCTTCCCCTTTTCCATTTCATGACTAACATCCCTTCATCAGCTGAGACTCATGGAATAAATTGTGGTTTTATGTTGGTTTTTTAATCCTTTAGAAGCCACATTTCTTGTCTAAAATCTTTTCATTTTGATCTACTCCTACAGCTAAGTTGTTTTCAAATAAACCTGATCATTTCACTCCTCATTCACCCCTTTTCCCATACTAACACTTAACTCTACTATCTAAATCCCCTATGTCCCCCTTTCCCTACTATTATAACACCATGGTGTCTAAATCCCAGCATTATATACATATCCCCCCTTTGGCATTATAGCCAATAAGTTGTTTAGGGAGACACCAGTCCACCAGGGGCTGTGGTCAACCCTGTCTTGGGGCTGCTCTAACCTCTGGTTAGGAGCAACAACCTTTCCCCTAAGCCTTCACCTCCCCTCTGCTCAAAAGCGCCACTAAAAACCTTTTTCCCCCTGCTAAACCCACTCCTGAACCTCTTTCCTTATAAAACCCTTATAAAACCCTTGAAAAACCCGAGAAAATCCCAAAAAAACAGAAAACCCCCTTTCCTATAGTTTTCCACTGAAAATATTTTTTTTGAATATTTAATTAAGGCCGGTGGGGCCCCCAAACCTGCACGATCCGTCGGAGGGCCTGCCAGCCGTTGATCTTCCGCCACCCATGATCTAACGGTGGGCGGGTATTCTTGGGCCCAGATCTGTCGACCTTTAGCGTCCGGGGAAAGTGGTTTCCCGCTCCGTACCCTGGACGCGTGTCAAACGCCAGGGTTGTTCGGAGCCCCCCTCCCAATACCACTCATCAGCAAAGGCGGTGCGGGGAACTCGCTTACCACCATCCCGATACCGCCCCTCCCACACGCCATCACCCACGTCATTATGACGTCACACATGCCGTCGACTCCTGCGCCGCGTAGCCCTCCACGTAGCCCTGCCACCGCATCTGCCCGCCGACATGTCCAGCCACGATGGCCTCCACCTCACCATCCATGTCACCTCCGTACCCGGGCCCGCCGTGACGTCATGCTGACGTCATTGGCGGAAAAGCGCCAATAAGCCATTTTTGCCAAAATTGCCGTTATTAAGGCCCGAAATAGCCGTTTTGTGTCATTTTCAAGCGAAAATACACTGAGCTCTTGCTGCTGCTTCCGCGCCAGACTGTCCCTCAAGCTGCAAAATTCGAATTTGTACCGTGCCAACTCATCAAATCAACCACCACAAAGCATTCACGGTTCGGCCCGCAGGCTTGTCGAGCGTTTATCCAGGTATTCACCGTGAATCTCATGTTTTTCCCATGCATGCCATTTCTCTGCTAATTCACCATTGAACACTTGTCAAAATCCTAAATCCTACTCTGTCTGCTACCTGAGAGTCAACTAAAGTAACCTACATTGACTCTGCACTATAATTCGGCATTGAAACAATCGACCCACGCACCTAAAAACCATAAAATTGTCCTCAAGGTGCTCGGCATTGTTCCCTTTTGCCGAGTACAGGCCAGCTGCAAATTAACCAAAATAATTCCTGCACACCCTCTGTAAATCATTCCTAACAATTCACAACCCCTGTGAATTTACTAAAACCTGCAGAAACAAGCCGGCCTCTTTCACTGTGAAGAAGAGTTCAAGCATTGTCAACATTAAGGCTATCACTGAACTCTGAGGAGCATTGCAAACCATTGCAATTACATTATTCACAATCAGATTATACAATGGCTGCCCCTGCACCCACAGCTCTCAATGTTACTCCTTTAAATGCACCAAACAAAGACCTGGAGGCCTTGCCTCTTGTTGACAGGGACTCCCTTATTGAAGACTTTGTGGGTAACAGGGACTTCATGCAGACCTTCAGGTAGTTGAGAGAAGACTATTTGAATGGCAAGGACACCTATGGGATATGGGAGTCAAACCTACCATACTACTGCCTCCCCTTTGTCAATGTTTTCCCTCAGATTGTGCGCCTATGTGCTGAAAACTATGATGTACAGCAGAGAGCCATTAAGTCTCCATCTGGGAGCATCCTCTTTCACATCAATCCTGAATCCATTAATAAAATGCTCCACTTTGACCAGACTGAGCTGCTATTTCCCTTTTCCATGAATTATCTGCTGGATGCTGCTGCCAAAATGACTAGTGAGGAGATTCAGAATGTCACCAGGACATTCATGAAACCTGAGTGCCAGCCTGCAGGGCCACCTCCCTATATGGATGTCTCCTTTACAGAAACAGGCAGGCTACTACTAGATATGATCTCTTATGTGCTGGGGTACAGAACCAGTGAGCATGTGGAAGGAACAATGCTGGTTTTGTTATCTGTTTATAGTCCAGGCCAGCCCCCTGCCCGCAAGTTTAACTTTGCTAAGTTCATAGCTAACAAAATTCATGATCAGTTGAGCAAAGTGGACAGACAGGGTGTCTTCAAATACTCCTCTTACATCTACCATCTTTTCATGTATTATCAGTCCCAGGTTTTTCCATGCTACATCAAAAAGCTGGATTATAGAGGGGAAAGAAGATCTGTCATCTTCTGGACATCTGTTTATCACCTGGTCCAAATGTCACCCTATTCCTATTGTGAGTTTATTGACCAGTTTGTATACCCTGTCTCCTGCTTGTTGATGAGGGCTCCTCCTCCCAGAATATCAACTGAAATACAAAAAGCTTTGCAGCTTTCCAAGAAGTCCAAAATAGGTGATTGGTACCTATATGAGGATCATACAGTCATCAGAGTGTATGGCTATGAGCTTTGTCCATTCAGGCTCCCAAAATATGTGCCTATGAGGATATTTTCCCTTGAATATTATAGGCAGCTGATTCAGTCTGACCTTACCCACTTCCACAGCTCCAAAAAGAAAGCCCACCTCAAGTTCAAACATCAGTTGGGCCCTTTCATCATGAATAAAAAGGAAGGTTGGGAAGAGGCTGACCAGATCCTCAAAGACAAATACCAGCTGTCATACAGTTTTCGGTGGGTCCCTTATGACCCTGAAGGCTTCATTTCTACTAGGAGAATGAAATACAGGCTAGTAGGCATTAAACATTGCAGTTATCCCCATATTGAAAAATATGCCAACCAGCAGGAATGGCTACAGGATTCTATAGTTGACAAATTAACTGAAGAAGAAATGATGATAAAGAATGTCAAGGAATTAGAAAATACTCTTGACCTAGACTCTGTGCAGCAGGTACCCTTCAAACGGCCTCATTCAGTAGGAGAAGGGACCTCGACCTCAAGGACTGCACCAGCCGCACAAGCATCTTCTACAACAGCACCAGGCTTAGACAAAGGAAAAGGAATAATGGGTGCTGAAGGGGAAGCAGTGAAAGAGAAGGCTGCCCCTTCAACTGGGCAGCAAACTGAACAGCAAAATGAGCTGCAGAGGGAGGAGCAAACAGAACAGCAGCAAGAGCAAACTCCTCCTCCACAAACTGAGCCACTCATAGCACCAATTTTGCAGACCCCAGCCCATGAGGAGAGGGGTACTAAAAGAGACAGAGGAGAGTCCACTCCTATTAGTGGATCCTCCCATCAGCCAGAGACCAAAAGGCAAAGGGATGACTCCCCAGAAGTTGAAGACATCACTGAGGAATTCCTTGACAGTTCAAGGAAAAATAGGGAAGCAAGCCAGCACACAGGTACCAGCTCATTCCAACAGGAGCAAGGCTTGCAACTTGGTTTGGAGGTGTCATCCTCTTCTCAGCAAAGCAAGAAGCCTAAAAGTACTAAGGCTTCTTTTAAGAAAATCAAGGCAGAGAATGATTTGCTAAGAGCGGAGGTGTACAAACAATTTATGAATGCTACACCAGCCCAGCAAGAAAGATTAATGTCTGTATATGACATTAAAGAAGAAAAAATGATATTAAGTCATTTCAGGCCTACAGTACCAGAGCCTAGATCAGCTGCAGATTTTGTGAAGACAAGGGTGGAGGTAAGGGCAAAGGACATCCACCCCATGGACCAAATTGAACTCCACAAACAGACAGGAGAAATGGTCTATGCCACCTTGGTAGAGAAGGCAACCATGGCCCATGAACTGAAGGAGTCACTCAAAAATACCAACACTCATTTGGATTTTGAGAGAATGTCCTCCCTGGCCAAAGATAATAGAATAAAATCTTTGGAGGACATTATCATAGACCTAGGACATGATCCTAAGGATCCAAAGGGTGTAAGGGCCCTTATGAAGAAAAAGGAGGATGACCTCAATGCACTAAAGAAGAGGTTAAAGCTGCTGCCCACAGAACACCCTCAGACAGCAGACCTACAAAAGGAAAAGTAGGTTGATGAACAACTGGACCTCATCATGCAGCTGAATCAGAAGGTCCTCGATCTGGAGAAAGAGCTAGAAGGATCACTACAAGACAAACAGGGAGAATCCACATCCCAAGCTCCTCCAACAACTTCAACAACAACAACAACTACAGGGGCAGCAGTGGCCCCCACATCAAAAGTAGCAGGAACAACAACAGCCCAGATGCTAGTGCAAGCATAGAAGAATTAACTAAGGCCATCAAGGAAATGGAGCTCCAGGCAAATGAGATAAAGAAGGCCAAGGAAAAATTGGCAGAACTGGATGCCAAGTATGACAAATCAAAGGTAACTGTAGCAGAACAGGGCAGAGAAATAAAGGCCCTAAAGGACAAAATAAAGGCCCTGGAGAAGGAGCTAAATCTGGAAAGTGCCATGGTTGACATAAAAAGAATTTTATGGGGTAAGATTAGCCAAACTATCACCAAACAATGGAAATCCATCAAAACAATCCATGAGCAAATGGATTTGGTTGGCCAAGCACAGACAGAAATCCAGAGAGCCAAAACAGTGCTGGGAAACAGACCTGAGCAAGCAAATAGACTGATAGATTTTTTGAACGGGCAAGACAGAGAGGAGCTGGCAACCATTGGCATCAACAACAGAACAGAGGCCATCATCACAGCTAAAAAGGTGCTAACTCTCAGAAATTATGTGCAAACTGTGGAGAGAAAATGCTATGAAATACAGGCTGAGGTGGAGGAGTATAAACTTAAAATGGGAATGCTACAAGCAAGGGGACTGCCCAGCCTACTAAGCAGCACAGGGAGATTGATCACCAGAGATCAATTTACCAACAGGATGGCTACTTATATTGAAAATCAAATCACTGCATCTGGCAGTACTCCTGAGCAAACAGGGCCACCAACAGGACAGAGCTTGTACACTAAACTTGAAGGCCTATTCTTCATTGAAAATGAGGCAAACCATCTGTTTGAAACTCCTCCTAACTTTTGGCGGTATACAGAGGCCGATGAGACCTTAATAAAAATACGGAGACATCAAATGCCTAAGGAGGATTGGTGGCAGGCAATGCTCCAGATTTTGCCACGATAGCTTCAGTCATTCGGCCACTGCCAGCTCCAGGTCACTAGAAGACAAACAGCAGAAAAGGGTTAGCATTTAAAAAGCAGCTAAAAAGTGACTCATCACATAGACGATGACAGCTAGCCAAGTTTTGAACAGCGCATCTCCAACCGACTCTAACAGCCATAAAGTCCAAAATATCTTCTGACTATTTTGACAGCGGAAGCATTAAGGAATTACTGCAGCATTCACTCCTTCAGCTACTGCATTCCGGAGATTAGCATATCATAAATGAGACATTAACTCATTCGTTGATATTTTTTGTTGTAAAATTTTGTATATAAACTCCCCTGAGTAACTCATAAGGGGTTGGTAATTTTCTCTATGAGACAAATGTACTTGACACTTTCAGAATTATCTAATACAAAGGGCTGGAGGAGCTCATTGATTTCCTGAAACATCTGATGTCATATTGATGCCATGCGTACTGGTGCAGAATTCCTTTGCTGTCTGATGGAATAATAAGTCTTTCTTAAACTCTGTTTTGTCTTCTTATGTTTATCAACACACACTCATGTTTTACTGAACTAGCAGTATAGTAAAAGAATAGTGCTGGACATGTTTTGGTGACACCTAGTGCTCAATCTCTGCTGTTGTATATGTTTTCTTCAGAATTAGCCATTAACATGAATTCTTAATTGCTCATGTTTCGCTGATTCCATAAATATGAATGTTATTTGGAAATTCTTTACTGCTTCTAGATTTACATTCTCACTGTTTTCTCCATGATCATTTAAGTGAAAGATTCTTAATTGCCTTTCCTTACCTGAAACACATCACATCTAATTACAGTATCACACCATTATTTCTCAGACACTAAACTGGCTCTGCAGCATTACCACTGTATCAAAGCAGCATATCAAAGAACCAAAGGACCACTGAATCCATTACCCAATGGACTAGAACACCCTGGAAATGCACAGGTATCTTGACTAAAATTATCATCCAACAAAGACCTTCAACAAACCTGAACTCATAGCTAGCCTAAAATCATTTCAAAACAGAGACAAATTATAAAGAGAGAGCCCTCTCTGATTACAGTGTGGCTAGGCACTGCAATCCAAAGTTTGGTTAGTGGTTACCCCGGCCGTATTCCCTTAGAGTCAAAGGGAACAACCTGGGTGTTAACACTAAGCATGCAGATTCAAACCATCAAGTCTTCTATTACTGTGCATGAGAATGAATAAAATAAATTTGTTTTTCTTTTTGCCTTTTTTTTCATGTGAGAGTGTGAAAGCTAATCTCTTTTGGTGATGTGAGAGGTGGCTTGAAGATGATGGTGAATGGTTAGAAGGCTTGGGGGTCAAGTAGGTACCCTTTCCTAGCTTCATAGAGGCTTTTTCCTCAATTCGTCCTCAAACCAGGCCACTACAGGAAAACCTACAGGATCCCCTCAAAACCTACACGATACAGCCGAGAGAAAAATGATCGATGTTGAAGTTGATGGAAAGCTTAGGGAAGGTTGTTGGTTGATGGAATGAGCCAAGGGAGTGCCTAGGACCACTTCAGAAATCAAAACCAAAGTTGGGAGATGGCCAATTTGCTGAAAAAGCTTGGGGAAGTTTCCTTGTGAAATGATGAAATTAGTGACTCGGGTTTAGTGAAAGGAAGTGAGGGCCATGGGTGGATGAAGTTGGGATGAGGTTGCTGACTATGAAAACTCTGTATACACCTGAAACACCTCCACTACATCAAACATTGATATTTACCCAAAAATCATGCAAACAAGAAGAATTTCAATTATTTAAAGGAAACAGAATTTCATGAGCTAGTTGTCTACTTCATGCATGAGGAAAACTCTGTAGAATGATATAAAACATTGATGAGATCTAATGGAAGACTGAAGATAGAAGAAATGGAATGTAAATCCTACCCTTGAAAATTAGAAAAATGCTAACTTAACTGTGGAGAAAGAGGGTTAAAATAGTTTTGATGGCATGGAGATCAAGTAGAGGCCTAATCCCAGCTTCAATGATGGTTTTTCTCAATTCGGGCTCAAAACATGCTTTCCTACAGGGTGCTACAGTGATTTCGGACAAGATGTACACATTTAATATAATTCATCGAATGACAAAGGAACTCAAATCCAAATTGGATGGGAAATTTTTTTTTATTAACTGGGATATATTAGGTCCCCATTCCAAGTGGAATCACTTAAAAAGTCCTCTGTTAACCCATGCTAAAAAATAGAAAAACATTACTAGTCGAAAATATAGAAATTCGAGAACTAGTGAGCTAGTAAATATAAACATTGCCTAATCAAATCAAGTGAAAATGCAATGAGGTAATTTTTTCTATGAACTAGAATGTTTTTTTGATCTAATTCATGTGGAACCAACTTGATTGAAACTTGTTAGCATGCTCTAAAAAGTATCAGAAATTTATTGTTCTTTGCGAAAAAGGACGTCCAACAATCTAGATTTGGGAATAAGAAGACTAATCCAAGCAACTCAATGATTACTATGAACTTCCAAAGCTTTTCTAAGGATGAAATAATTCTTATGATCCTACAAAAGGACTTACATTAACCATTTTACTCAATCCTACAAAAAGAAATCATTAATACTAAATGGAGAAATAGAAAGAAATAAAACAAGAGATGCATGTGAATAAGAAGTGAAAAGAAGGAAAGAAAATGATACAAAAGGACTCTGAGGCTCCTAGGATGGCCAAGCCCAAGGAAACTCAAAGACCTATGGAGGAGAACAAGATTTATAAGTTTAACATGACACCAATATTCATTATTTTCATCAATAGAATTACATCACTGCAAGAAAATACAATGGGGCTGCAAAAATACGAGTTCTCTCTACAAGAACAATAATGAAAATATCCCCCTAGAGGAAAATTTGACTTTGTACTTATACAAAATGATTAGGAATCATTCCCCATGAATATAGGAATCTTTCCCCACCAAAATCCCTTGATTAGGGGATCTGGTCCCTTGATTAGTGGAACACATTCCTAGATTTTCTCAATCATTGGAGTTCCACAATTTGTGCCATAATTCCATAATATATTGTTGATTTATTATTTATTATTGATCCTCCTATAGTAGGGAACAAGTCCCTAAATTATCTCTTCCTCCAAATCTTCATCATCTACCCAATATTCTCATAATATTCGACCAAAATAAATAGTATTAGGCACAAATATCCAATTATTCATAAACCTTCCTAATGAATATATTAAAGTTAAAAATAAATTATCTAATACAGAAAGAGAGGTTTAATCTATTGAAGGATGGTCATAGGCCATAAATTATTTTTTAATTTAGAGGTACGAGCCTTAATTTATGTCTAATTTAGACGCTCATAATACCCCCCTACTGAAAGTGTTTCTCATCCTCTAAGCAACTTAGTGACCTCATTATGCCTCATCCATGGCCCTAGTGGCCTCTCTCTTGTGCATTAAGAATCTTGGTTGTAATTTCTGCAAGGACAAGCCCAAAAACATATTTGTTCAAAGAAAAATCATTGTTTCTTGAGACCATTAGCTTGCTTTCTTTCCCTTATTCAAGATGAGTTCTTGAATATTTTTCAGTTTAGCAAGGTCTTCCATATCCTTATCAACCTTCTGCTACCTTGTTCCACCATTTGGACACCTCTAAAACATTCAAACTTCCTTTAGATGAGAACTAGGACATCTTGTAGTAATTCCTATCAAAACAACAGGAAACCTACAAGAAACCCTGTTAAAACTACAGGATACCAGTTTTGAACATAAATGATAGTCTGAGGTTAGGGCAGGCCCTCAACTTGATTCTCATGCCTTTTTCCAATTTTGAGGCCTTGGACAAAAGCTAAAAAGAGATTGGAGTCATCTTGGATTGAAAATGGAGAGGATGTTTTATTTGTTTGTTTTCTAATTCAAGAATGAACTGGGATGGATGAATGATGAATAGATATTGAATATGAAGTGGATGGAGGGATTGGAGTGCTGTGGTGACTTTGACCTTTGCAAAAATTTCTTCTTTTAACTGCTGTTCTCATTCCTTGAAATCATCACCCTTCATAATTTGACTTTTCAACATTGTATGAGTGAAGGAGTGAGCTGCAATTAACTAGTTGAAGGCAGCTGAGACTACTCACCCATCCTTAGCTTATAAAACCTCATCTCTCATACATTGACAACAAATTTATAACTATAATATGATCAGGAGAAGAGGTCAAGAATATTTCATACATATACCTACCGATGGTTGTTAGAGAAACATGCATGCTACTGCTGAGTTGATGTCAATGTGAAAGTGTTGGATGGTGATGCTGATGATCCTGATCTTGCTACTATGCTTTGGAGGAGCTTCTTTGACCTCTGGATCTCCATGTTGAAGCTGATTGCAAATCCCTGGCTACTTCAACATCGTATCCCCTCAATTTTTCAAAGAAACCCATCCAATTATGCCTTGTGAATATCTCTGCAGAAGGGTGCTAAAGAATCTTCATTTTGTTGATGGGTTCCCCCTGTCATTTTTCTATGATGGATGGAGGTTTGTATATGTCTGATACCAAATTTAAAAATTTTATGTATACAATTCCCTTATGCTGCAATCACTTTCAACAAACTAGAAGGGTTTTTTGTGTTCCTTTCACTTGGAAAAATGTGGGGAAATGTAGAGCCTACCTCCTTAACACTACTTGAAGAAGCCAACCTCTATCTTTACCTTTTAAAACTACTCACTGTCAATCCTATAGGTGTTGTTCTATATCCTGTAGGATTTTAGGGAATCTTGTAGGTTTTCAAGACAATGACTTGTTTTGTCCATACCTCCCAAACGATAGAACGGATTGACCTGAAACTTTTTTAGCATGTTTTCCTCATCATTATGTACCTCCCCATAAAATAATTTTGGTCAATTGATGCATGGATCTCAAGAAAAACTAAAAATGGTTGAAGGTGATGGAGGCCAATTTCTTGGAAACCATGTATTGGAATTTTCTGAAATTTCTTGGGCATGTTACCATCATCCATATGCATCTCCCCATGAAACAACTTTTTAAATGGATACACAGATATCGAGAAAATGTAAAAATGGCTATAGGTGATGGAGGTTGATTTCTCGAAAATTGTGCACTCAAATTTGCTAAAATTTCTTGAGCATTGTACCATCATCCATATGCATCTCCCCCTGAAACATCTTGGAAAATGGATGTATGGTTTTTAAGTTAGGGCATAAACAAATTTCTGCTTATGTATTTTTGTATCCTGTAGTATAACAGACCATCCTGTAGTTTTTAGGACAACAAGAAAATTGAATGGTAGAAGCTTGAGAATGATGCGTGGATGGTGAAAATAGATGAGGGTGATGGATCGATATGGCCTTGGCCTTGTTGGAGAATTTGAGCGAAGGAGGAGAAAGTCAAAATTTGACTTCTTTTGACTAGGCTTGACCAATTTTCCTTTTGGTACCAACTTGTTCTTGTTGCTTGTAGATGTTGGAGAGTACATGCATTCATCAAAGAGATGCATGGAGCAAGGATTTCTTTTATATTTTTTCTTTTCTTTTCTTTTTCTTCTAGGCCTACTAGTCGCCTCAATGAGGTTTTCAACTAGTAGGTCTGCCTAGGCACCTCAAAGGAGGTTTTCACCTAGGATCTTTTCCTTTTTTCTCATTTTTCTTTTTTCCAGCCCATTGATCGCCTCATGGATGTTTTCAATCAATGAGCCAATTTGAGGCACCTCAAAGGAGGTTGTCACACGGAATAAGTCGATCTTTCGGACAAGATAGACCTTCCTAGAATCTAAAGAAGACCTAATGACAAGCAAACCAACCAAACACTATCTTTCTCTAAATATGCTTTAATAAACAATAGCAAACAAGTGTTTTTAGGGCCTACCTTAGGTCCAACGCTAGCTTGTGGATGCCCTCGCTCCTTCGATCCAAATGAGCTCCTTTTCACGAATCTGCAAACACAAACAAGGCAAACAAATTAAATAGCACCTGAAAAGCCAATTGCATAAAACATATTTAACATGAAAGTCAAGGAGTCCATGAAACAAATAACATAAGATACTTGTTGAGAAAAATGAATTTGATTGTATTAATTCAAAAAAAAGAAGAACCTTACAACCTTTGCCTTGATGCTATAAAAGCTCCTCCCAGGGTCCCGCAAGAAGTCTCCTCTACTTTGACAAGTTTCACTCACTCCCCAATGAAACCAAAAAGGTATGTGATCTCTCCTCTTTAGGCTTAACTAGGAAGTCTTGATTTCACCAGCATTTACCCTCAAAAATGTTCAGCTTCTAACCTCTCCAGCAACCAGCCCAATGCATGTATTTATAGTGCAATGGAGGGAGGTTACTAGGTCCTCCTTCAAAGGGATAAAGCCCTCCTTCAAAGGGATAGCTCCTCTCATCAAGGGATTAGATCCTTCTCTTTTGGGATGCATAAACCACCTCAGAGCGAACAATCCACGTCAAAATTCCTTCTAGAAACCTCTAGAATTAACCCAAAGTGAGTTTTTTAAGATAAAACTTGCGCCTTTTGACTTTCACAGGGGTCCGCACCTACACCGTTAGGGACAGAGTGGGCAGGTCCGCAGATTTTGTACACAGAAGGTGCGGGACCGCAGGTGACCATGAGAGAAAGTGAGGAACCAGAGTTACATTGATTTTTAATGTCTTTCTCTCATTTCCAAAGCTTGATTTGAAGAGCTGAGGTCTGAGACTTGCTTAGGAGGATAGTACAAGTGATGATAGACCCATACTGACTGCAAATAATCATGATGACAATATTTTTGTGTAACAGATTGCCCCCTAAAGTGCGAAGTCTGTAGTAGATGAGGATTTCTTATCATTTAGGAAGAGTGAAGTACTTTATCATTTCGAGGATCATCTTGTGGAGAACCCAGTTGGAACCTGTAAAAACATTCAATGCAAAATATATATATGAGATCATATCATCGCTGAGGTAGGCATTCCCATACTCAGATCAAAACTGACTAGAAAAACTAACTACTGGTCGATACAGGAATGATCTTGTAAAACGTCACAAGTATAGACTCATGTGGACACAGTATGGGCGCAGCCATCTGTTTATGAATAGTCCATTATATAATGAATACAAAATTCCTCACAGCCTGGATTGTGGAAACTAGATCCAGGGTCTTCATTTCTACTTCCCGAAACAATACGATTCTATCCATGCGAATGAATGTGTTGATGTCGAACATGGTAGAAACCACTTGATTACCAGTCAATGATGTAAACCGTTAACAAGTGTGAGAGAAACCACCAGTGATGTCAATGGCTCTCAAAGTACCCAGTACAATCCATGAGATGTGAATAAATGTGTTGATGTCGAGCATGTCACGGAATCCTTTGATCGAAAGTCAATGATGTAAACTGTCGTCAAAGGCGAGAAACTTGCCATTGATGCATGCAGATCTCAAGGTACTGACGATTCCTAGATCATATTTCTAGATAATGAGCTGATGTCGATAGAAAGCGATCCGTCGTAGGCAAGCCCACAACACGAAATCATGGATCAAGTTGAAGAAATTTAGTTGCAAGGACTGACTCAGGGATGGTCAAGATGGATGACAGATATTTTGCAGATGAATGGCTTATTGGCAGTGACCTCTTGAACACATAATGACACGACAGATGATTTGGTGACAATTGACCCAAAGTTAATACCCAGAAACTGGCTGAAGACTTTCAATGTGGTTTGATCAACTGTTAGGCAAAGGATTTCCCAACCCAGGTGAATACAAGTGTCGTGTTCAAGAGTGGTTACAAAGTATGACAAACAGGCTCATTTTTCTCTCTTTTCCCCCACCATTTCTGGCAAGTACCTCTTTATTTTTGACAAGCTTGAGGAGGATAACATTTGCTTGATTATAAGCTCATCCTTTGGATGAGTCCAACTTAGTTTAAATTCGAACCCTAAGAAGGAGTGGTTCGTTCCTGTTTGTAATTGAACAGGTCCTTTACTGTGAAATTTTAACGAGTCCAGTATAGGAGAAACTCGGCGTTTTTCAATTTTAGAGAGTCTGAAAAAACTTAAGAAGACTCCAGGGTGACCTTTTTCATAAATTTGTGTCTCTCAAGCCCGAAAAAGTATAAAATAATACTTGAGAGAACCGCTTGATCTTTTACAACCAAGGATTACTTTTCATCATTAGTGCCCTTGACCCGAAAAAGTAAAAAAGCAATCAATGACACGTCGTTTTATAACCAATATCGAATTTGAAACAACAAAAATCCGGCAATCTTTTCATGTTTTTACGGTCGGAAAAGAGCTGTAAGGGGACTGTCTTTTAATTCCATTTTAACGAGTTTAAAAGAAACACTCGACAATCTTTTCATGTTTTAGGAGTCAGAAAAGAGCTTAAAGATGACTCTACATGTTTTTCTATCGAAAATGGTAGATTTCGCCTGAATAATCCTTTATTCTGCACAAAAACACAAACATTACTCATACCTGTTTGAAATGGATAAAAACGTCGCAAAATACCTTTTCAAAGTGAAACATAAACAAATTTGCGATTTATTTACTCAAAAAACTTATAAAAAGGGCCTTTGTCAATTCATTTTTACCGTTTGAGTTTGGGTGAGAAAATAGTGCTTTTGCTTAGAAAACTTCCCGTGAAGATTGCGGAAAATCCAACCGTCGGAATCGAGCACCGTCTTCTCCAGGTAATCCACATCATCCTACTCTTCATTTTTAACCGTTTAGTTTTTTGTTTTAGTCCTTCATTTCATTTTTGGGAGGGTTTTTAGGCGCAAAACCCGCGCGCTGGGGCCTGCAAGTTTACCCGACTCTTTATCCATTGGGAAAAAGCTCGGGGTCCGCACCTTCCGTGTAGACAAAGTGCGGTCCCACACACTGTGTCTAACCCGGAGGGTGCGTACCCCGCCGCAAGGGTTTTGAACCCAAAAATTCTCAAAAAAGGACCAATCAAAATATTTTCTAGCAATTTAATTAATCTTTATACTTGATGCAGAGAGTACATCATGCTAGATTGGCGTGAAAGAGAGCATGAGGACGTGGATGCTGCCGCATGGAATCATCAGCCTTCACTTGATGCTTTGAGGGCATGCGGACTGTACAAATTCTGGGTCATTCTTGGCATGAGGGCTCAGGTGGATTTCTTACAGTGGCTGGTTGACAGATGGAGCATACATGACCAGGGCTTCTTCATTGGCGGCCACCAGCTCGAAATCGAGCCGGCGGACATATATTTCTTGACTGGTTTGCCTAAGAGAGGCGAAGACTTGACTCTGCACGGGACTAGGCCAGGTGGCCAGTCTGTCGATAGCCTCCAGCTAGAGTACTACAACAACCAGGCTAGAGACAAAGGGATAGACATAAAGACCATATCCCGTCCTGAACTCATGGTGATTGAGTTTACTGTCACCAGACTTTGCGGAGCTGCCGCATTACATATTGCCACCGGATCCCAGATGCGTATGGCAGTTGATTGCTTTCGAGGCACCATCTTCAACTGGTGCGATGCCGTGTTGGCCAATGTGAAAGGCCAACTGACCAGGGCCAAGAACGGACGACTAAAGACCTTTGGTTATGGGGCTTAAGTCGTGAGTTTTGGCCTGGAGAGGGTTCCTATGCTGATCCCACAGCACCTTACTGTTGGAGCTGGGCTTCCTCGAGAGCCCAAACTGATGCGATGGGTCACAGTCATGGCCCGTCACCCGAACGAGAGGACAGAGGTTGCTCGGTTCAAACCTGAGTATTTCCAATGGTTGGAAAACCAGGTCTTTTCCATTCAGGACTTCCCTTATGCTGGGATAGATTTTTCGTGGTGACCCAGACATGGCTCTTCCACCAGGAGAGCAGTGGGATGAGTCAGGTAAAATCCTTTTCAACATTTTTCCTATTTTAATTTTTTTTTATTTTTCCATCGTCTCAAAACTGATAGTAAAAATTTTAAAATGCAGATGTGGGTCCACAGCGACCAGCTGCTCTCCGGCCTTTCGAGAGGAGGCAACCAATTGCACCCGCACTAGCCCCACAGGACGAATCAACAGAGGTTTTGGCCAAGTTGGAGGGTCATCTCGAGCGCTTGACAGGAGATATTCCTGAGACCACTATAGACGACATTCCTCATCGACTTCAGCGCTATGTGATTGGAGTCCCGGGACCTTTTAGGAGGTTCCTTTGCAAGGTGGCCCGTGCAGTGGTTTCTTATAGAGATCATCACCAGTGATAGGATGATCGCCTATTGTGGGCACATGTGACATTTTTGTTTTTTGTACTTATCATTTTTGCCGATCATAAAGTGTTTTTGAACCTATGATCGAGGACGATGTATTTTTTGACACACTCCTATATATATATATATATATATCACTATTACCGGCTTATCTTGTAAATCATGTTATGGAATGATTTTAAATTCACATGTATGATTATTGCAAATGTCTATTTAACATTCGAGAAGAAATTGCATCTGCTAATGTATTTAAAGACCTTGGAATATGCTGATATTCATTGTAATCAAACTCACGTTCCAAGAGACGCACTCTCAAAAATAATCTTAATAACACTGGATTTCTAATGGCATACACTCTATTAAGCTGTAATACAACGAGTTCAGAATCTAACCTCACTATCAAACTCTGAATCCCAAATGAAATAGATTCAGACAATAACTCAATCACTGCACTGTACTTGGCAATGTTGTTCGTTGTTTGACCGAGGCTTACCCCATGCATAGATACTAACTCGTCAGAGGGAGAATAGATAACCCAAGCTACGGAAGAGATGTTCCGTGTATTACGACAAGCACCATCAGCGAAACCAATGTATTTTTGGAGAGGCATCGACATCTGCAACATCAAGAGTAAAACCAAGATAAGCAGGAATAATGACGAAAAACACTCTCTAAGCTAAGCACACTGTTTAAACTAAAACAAACCAGCTAGAAAGAAAAAACTATCCTAACTAAAAATCTCCATACCCATTCTTTTAAGCATAATACCTCTTCAAGTAAAGGCCATTTCTAGGTTTACCCAAAGAGTCCCCATCAAAGTCTACCAATTCATAAGCCCCTTTGGCTAGCTTTCGCTTGACAACATAGGGACCATGCCACATAGGAACGAATTTTCCAGCGCCTAATTTATCATTAGCTTGATCATAAACTAAGACTAGATCTCCTTCCGAAAAATTTCGAGGGGTCACATTTCGATCATACTGAGCTTTCATGCGTTTTGCGTGAGTCTCGATCACCAATGCAGCATCACGTCGATTCTCATCTAATTGAGCCAAGTATAACAAATGGTTTTCCTCTTCGGAAGTGGCTGGAAGTAACTCGATGGCCATTTGCAGTGACGGGATTTCGCATTCATTGGGTAACACGGCTTCCAAACCATAGAATAGTTGGAAAGGAGTGAACCCTGTTGATGTTTTTACTGAAGTTCGGTACGCCCAAAGCGCTGAAAATAGCATGTTGTGCCAATTCGACCGATGAATCTCGATGATTCGTCGGATCATGATAACTAAAACTTTGTTGATGGACTCAACCAGACCATTCGCTTGTGGATAATAAGGGGTTGAACTATCGTGATGTAAACCAAGATGGCCTGTAAGTTCGGTCATCATAACATTTCGAAAATGACACCCATGATCAGTGATTATCACTTGCGGGACACCAAACCTAGCAATTATATGATTGAACACGAAAATTGCAGCTATTTTGCTGTCTGCCTCGAATGTAGGCATCGCCTCGACCCACTTAGTAAAATAATCTACCGCAAGGATGATATACGCATGCCCCCAGGCCGAGTGAGGATTACATGTAATAAAATCGATACCCCATTTGGCAAAAGGACCAACGACAATTATAGGGTGGAGAGGAGCAGGTGGAGCGCGCATCTTACGATAAAAAATCTGGCAGTTGTGGCATTTTCGGACCGTTGTAATACAATCTTTAAATAAAGACAGCCAGAAGTAGCCAGCGTTCAATATCTTTTGGGCTGTGGCATACCCAGACATATGACCGCCACACGCTCCAGAGTGACAGTCATTTAGAACCCTTTCAGCTTCCTCGTGAGTTTAGCAACGTCGAAAAATGGAGTCCGCCCCACGGCGATAAAGAGTATCTCCAATAATTCTGAATTGTTGGGACTGGAATCGAATTTTCCGACGTTCTGACCTTGAAATTTCTAGCCGAAAGGATTGGGTCTGGAGATAAACGATGATATCCCCATACCATGGATCTAAAGTGCTAATTAGAAACAAGGATTCGTCCGCAATGGGCTCCTCCGCCACAGTTTTCGTGTCAGCACGCGGGAAGTCACACATTAACTCCGCAAAAACTAAAAATTTCTTAGACTTAGATTTCTCAAATTCCAAGTCGAACTCTTGCAGGATAACGATCCATTTAGAGTACTTGCCCCCTAGCAATTGCTTGGTTGAAATGTAGATCATAGGGTTGCAATCCAAAATTACCGTAGTTTTACGTAGTAGAATGTAGTGATAAAAACGTTGGACAGCTTGAACGGCTGCCAATGCCAATTTCTCCACATGTGAGTATTTTAGCTCAGTTGGATTTAACGTTCGACTAAGGTAATATATCACATGTTCAGTTCCTGATTCATCTTCCTGAACTAAGACCATTCCAATGGTGGAATGAGAGGCGACGAGATACAAGAAGTAATCCTGGTTGTAGTTGGGAGGATGCAACAACGGTGCATGGGTCAACGCGTGTTTGAGTGCATCAAAATATTTCTGAGCTATCTCATCCCAATAGAATTGAGTGTTTTGCTTCAACAATCGGGTAAAACCCTTTGTAACCTCGGCGTAGTTAGGAATGAATCGTCGTAAAAAGTTTGCTTTCCCCTGCAAACTTTGGAGTTGGCGAAGACTCAAAGGAGGAGGTAATTTGATGATAGCTTCGACCTTCGAGGGATCAACGCAAATGCCGGCTTTCGAAACTACAAATCCCAGCAATCGACCCGTTTCTATACAGAAGACACATTTGTGTGGGTTCAACTGAATACGATAATGCCTACACCTCATAAAGATTGCTCGTAAATGGACGAGGTGATCAGCTTGATGTAATGAATGAGCAAGCAAATCATCGAGATACGGTTGCACAATGTGTTTGATGTCATGAAACGCATAAGACATCGCCCTTTGAAAATTTGCTTCGGCATTCTTTAGCCCAAACGGTAATTTGCAACAAGCAAATGTCCCCCATGGACAAATGAAAGCCATTTTTGGTTGATCGGCAGGTAGAATGTTGATTTGATTGTATCCGGAAAAACCGTCCATAAAGGAAAATATTTCGCTGCCGGCAGGTAATTGTCCTTTGGACAGGCTCGATTAATGTCCCTATAGTCGATGCATATTCTTATTGTTCCCTACTTTTTGTTAACCGGAACAATATTCGATACCCAATCCGTTAACGTGATCGGATAAATGAAACCTGCTTTCAACAGTTTTTCAACTTATGCTTTAATTGCAACAGCTTTTCGTGGGTGAATCTGACGCAAACGTTTCTGGACGGGTTTAGCGTCCGGGTAAGTCTTAATCTCATGAACAACAATCGCGGGATCAATTCCTGGCATTTCCTCATAGGACCAGGAAAATACGTCGCGGAATTCTTAAAATAGGACCTTATATAATTGAATTTCGTCATCTGTACACGAGGCACCTATATGAATTTTCTCAACAATTCCGGACTTAACCGAAATGTCAATAGGAATAGTTCGAGAGATGTTTCCCAAATTTAACTCTGAGTCAGGATGTTTCATTGGATTTTGAGGTTCCTTGACATATTCAGTTGTAAAAATTGATGAGAAATCATTTTCAAAACAATCATCCTCAGGTAAAAACGAAGATCTGTGATGTAGATCTTCCCATGGTAAATCATCTACACATAGGATTTCACGAATTTTCTCATCAGAGTGAACAAGTTCAAAAAACGTAGTTAAAGCCGAGGTTGATGTGAAAAGTGATTCCTCACAGACCACATTCATTAAGTCATTTTCGATTGAACACAGGTCGGCAAACGACTGCACGGCTTCATAGGCAATTTCATATGGACTCAAAGGCATGGAATTACCAAATGAGTCTATCTCAGATTCAGAAGGGATGATCCAAGGATCATCATAAACAATGGTGTCTGATGTAATCATATGAATGGTTGCAAATGAAGATGATGCATTGATTGGAGGAAAAGGAAAAGTTCCCAGTAAACCGGCATCTTTAACTAATCCTACTCCAACATCCTTATATGGGATGGTCGTTTTACCAACATGCTGAATACTCTCCGAAGAGGCTGGGTCGGATGAAAAGTAAGCCAGCTGGTCTATTGTTACGATCTTTCCATTATGTGGGAACTTTATTACTCGAAAGATCGATGAAACGACCGCTGTCATAGCGTAAGACCAACTTCGACCCAAGAGAAGGTTGTAGTCTAGAGGGGCATCAACCACCTCCACATCTAGACTAACAGTTTTTCCTTCAACCCCTATAGGCAAATCCTGTAGACTGCCAAAAGGATGAAACCCATGGCCATCAAAGGCCTTTAGAATCTTCGGGGATTGATTTAGTGAAGGAGAACCAAGCGATCTCCAACACTTTATCGACATAATACACGTTCAGGCTCCCTCATCAATTACAGTCCAATGAATAGGCCTGTTTTTTACTATCACTGGAATCTGGAAAGCCATTTGATGAGGCAAATGCGGTGTACTATTTTCTAGATCGAACATTATTAGGTTCGGGTCCTGAACATCAACAGCTCCTATAGCCGACAAAAGTAATTTACGTTGTGCTGGGCATGATTGCAGCACTTCCAAAGCCGACATTGTTGAGGGTGAAACAGCTAAATCCTCAACAATGTTATAATCTTGAGCCGCTCTCGCATGTGGATTGAAAGCTGACTTTCGAAGTATACCCTTGGCGGGCGGTTTGATTACCAAGTCTGGATTAGGTTTATCGATCTGTAGTGGATCGGAACCGGGAGCTGAGGTTGATGGATTAGAATGAGAAGATTCTGCTTCTTTACCATCAACAGGACTCTTACTACCATAATCTTGCGATCGAGTCGCAATCCTAACATGGGACATCATCAGTATGGGTTCTTCATTGGCACTCGAGGATGAACCTATCATCTTACTGTCTTGAGCCGGAAAAGGATCCTTCAAAACAGCAGGAGTTTGGGAACCCTTGACAATTTTCGCAACCTCTGCACGATGAGGGCAGTCTCTTGTAAAATGTTCATCGTCACAAATGAGACAAGGATAACGAGGTTTGTGCTTTTCGTCATTGGATTCCGCCTTTTCAGGTTTCTCCTTTGAACTTTTGTCCGTTTTATTCTTCTTCTTTCCTTTCTTCTTCCCACCGGATTTTGATTTGGCTGTAGATGATTCTACAACGTGAATATCGGCAGAAATCTCTGCAGAAGAATCTCATGTTGGGGAATCAGGCAAGGTTATAATAGAAGAAGAATTCTTGGAAGATTTCTTCTTACTTTTAGTGTTAACCGTGCCAATCATACCGTCAGCGGCATGAGATCCCGAAGGAGATGCAGCAATTTGATTTGACTTGGGAAGATCGGGGATTTTTTCGTGTAACGTACCTGACTGAGTATAGACCAAGTCAAGGTACTGTGCTTGAGAAATGACTTGCTCCTCAGTAACCACTCCGACTTTAGCAACATCTTCAGTGATCTTTGGCAACAAAGATTTTACAAACCACTCAGCCAAGATCTGATCCGGAATAAATACCTTCACTAAACGACGTCGACGTCTCCACTCATGAATATGATCTGAAATGTAAGTGGATGTCGATTGTTTTAGCGAAGTTAACAATTCCGTGCCATTGTCATATCGGACTGGCAACTGAAAATGAGTTAAAAACGAGGTAGCTAACTGACTAAAATTATAAAAAGTGCCTCGCGGTAACTCAATGTACCACTTGGCCGCGAGACCAATTAGAGTGCGCTGGAAAAGTCTAAGACGGATCGAATCATCTGTGATGGAGTTAGACGAACACCAGAGGTGGTAAGTCATCACATGGTTCGACGGGTCCTCTCCTAATTTACCTTCGAACTTGGGAATGTCACTGGGCAACTTATTCAGCATTGGCGGCCAAAACAGAAGATAATTAATAGGATCGTTCGTTAGGCACGACAAGTCAGGTAAGTCCAAAGTTGCAATAAACGGTAACTGCCGATTAGGATCCCTAAAACTCTGGGTCATGAGACCAGCCCCAAGAGGAGGATATCCAGGATAACTAGGAATAGGAATCGCGTTCGGGATATTGTATCCTCCCGGAAAACCAGGATTAACCGGACCGTACTGGGGTTGTTGAGGTTGTTGATAAGTGTACCCAGGATACGGTTGATACTGATAAACTGGCTGCTAGATAGCAGGACTGAATTGGTACTGTCCCTGGTACGGTTGATAGGTGAATTGTGGTTGACTTGTGACAACCGTACTTAAACCAGGTTGTCCTACAGGCATCTGAACAGAAGTTTGAATCGTAGATCCAGACGGTGGTAAAGATGTCTGAGGAGTAGATACAGGAACAGTAGAAACCAGAGCTGTCGATACTCCAGAAGTAGGTGGGGTAGATTGAACAGATGTAGCGGCAGTTGTAGCAATCATTTGAGGCGGAGTACGAGGTGTACTAGGCCCAGGCTGAGAAACTACCGAAGGTATAGAAGTTTGAATGTTAGACTAGACTGGTTGCTGGGGTGTACCAGAAACTAAGGGTTGTCTAGTTTGAGATGACAACTGTACACTTGGCTGCAACACCTGTTGGGTTTGCGATGGATCCCACACTATATTCATTCCAGGGTACTGACCCATAACTGGTTGAGAATACTGAGGACCATAACCGGGTTGAGGGTAAGATTGATAATTGAAAGGTACATTTCCCGTTCCTTGAACATACGTTTGACCTTGGGGTGGTTGGAAACCTTGGTTCGAGTATTGACCCTGGGGTTGATACCCTTGAGGCACATACTGATACTGGGGTTGAACTTGAGGTATAAATTGATACTGGGGTTGACCTTGGGGTACATATTGAGTCTGGGGTTGACCTTGAGGAACGTACTGTCCCGTAGGTATGTACTGTCCTAGAGGTTGCCCCCCAGATGCAAATTGTGTACCTTGAGGTTGCCCCCCAGGCGTTAATTGAGGCTGCCCCCCAGGCAGTAACTGGCCACCTTGAGGTTGAGGATTGGGAATAGAACCTGACATCATAAGAATGTCTTCTACGCTCAGCGGTTTATTACCATTGCTTCCAATTAATAACCCTTGCTCAATGGGTTGAGGAGATGCTCCCAGAAAAGTACTAGAAAGAGACTGATACCCAGAGGGAACAGAAGGACCGCCGTACAAAAAAGATTTGGGCGATTGAGTAAACATGGACGACTATCCTGACATATTCACGGGAGTATAAAAACCTCTAGGTGTTGAGTGATAAGGAGCACGAGGTGGTGAAAAACTTAACCCTGAGTTTTCTAGATAATTAGTCAAAGAAAGATACCAAGAACTACTCCTAGGTGGACTGTAAAAAATTGATTCACGCTCCCTTAGCTCAATAACATGTTGATTTTCAGGGATAGGGATGCCTACTTCTTCTTCCGAAGCAAGTTCTTCAATGAAAATAAGTCCAGAAGGAAGATCTTGAGTGATTACTCTTTCTACCCTAGGTGAACTAGGACCACTAGAAGTTGGAGAAACAAACCCCGATGTCGGAGTAGCAGTAAATTCACTTTCAGGCTCAGATATTTCGGGTTCTTCACCTATATCACTAGTAGATGGAAAGCTACCAGCGATTTCGGAGACAGACACTAATTGTGGATTATATTCTGCTACTGGTGTTTGAAAATCAAGATGTACTATCAAAGAAGATTCTCCTTCTTCCAGTGACCCAACTCTACTGTCTCTAGGAGTTACAAGGACTTTTAAGCCTTCAAGTTGGCTCGGTACTTCCTCAGGAGGTTGGCCCCGAAGTCTACGGGACTTCCTCAGTAACTCGGTCACGTTTATAATCTCAGGAGACTGGCCCCGAAGTCTACGGGACTGTCTTGGTAATTCAGCCACAGTTAAAGACTTTTAACTACTTCACACGCAAACAAAGTAAAATCTCAATGAAAAGCACCTAAGGTCTCTAAAGAACCAAACAAATTTGAATCACAAGCCTAAAGAATCTAGGAGATCAAACACACACAAACATTAACTTTCCGGACCGAAAACACTAGTTGGTGATGAAATCCAACGTCGCAGAGTTCAGTACAGAAATGGTGGTTGGAACAGTTACCCCGGCAACCTGCTTAATGAATAGACTGGCACAAGTTCCTCCACTTAATCGTCTCGAGTGAAGTGAACCCCCCAGAAAATCCAAGTGAGTCTAGCCGACGTCTGCTCCAGGTACAGTGGGATCTTCCCACCACTGTCACCTCAGGAAGAGTCCTAAAGAATATGGCCACTAAGGTTACCAACTGAGACAAATACACCTGGGGGACAGTCTACAATCTGATACGCATGCAAGGGAAGAGTAGCAAGCTCAATCCCCTTGAAGGCTCCTTGACATAATCCAAGGTTTACCAACAAGTGACCCCAGGCTCCTCGAGAATGGTTAATCCGAGGTTTACCATTTTTAATACGTGAATATCTGGCGTCGTTCCCAATGAGGAAGGATTGATTCCCACACTGGTTTAGACACGATCTCGTGCTTCTCCTTTAAGAGGAGCTTTCCCAGAGCATAAATGCAACAATTGGATTTCTTCCCTACCATAAGATACAGCTACTTGTTTGTTTTTACTGTCTCGGAGAGTTAATTACTCTCCTACTCCAAGACACTAGCCTAAGCTAAGTTGGTGTATTAGAGCCCTAGAAATAAAAATGTTACTAGGTGAATTTTACTTTAAGCGTTAATTTTAGTGGTTTTTGTTTAAGTCCAAAGGTGTGGAGATGAAACTCGTGGTATGAAGACTCGACTCAAAATCACTAAAAATGCACCTAAGATGATCTAAACAATCTTTTTCTCTTCGATGAACTTCTAAACTAAGAAAGGGTTTGATAATGCAAATACTTTGTAAACACAAATCTTTCTCAATTAAACAAATTAAAAGAAGAGCTTTTCCTTTCCAAAGCACTCAAAACGAGACAACTAATTATTTCACAAAAATTTCCCTTTTTCATTTCAAAGCATTCAATCACTACAAAAAACAAACTTTTCCAAAAGAGTTTTTTTTTTTTCTTTTTTGTAAATAAAACAGTCAAAACTAATGAAAGTGACTAACTTTGAGAGCTACAAACTATAAAAACCTATTTGAAGTCAAAGCCTACTAAAAGTCTTTTTTAAGGATGTTTTACTCAGCTAGATGCAAGCTAAGGACTAATTCATGCAGAATCACAAATCAGTCAAGAACAACCAATTTCGTTTTCTTTTTGAAAATGAAAATCCAAACTCTCAAACACAAGCTTTTCAAAGTTTTGTAAAGAGAAAACTCAAAGCGGATTCCTCAAACAAGGGGAGATTTCATTAATGGTCAGACTCATAAGAAAGCTGGTAGACACTAAGGTGATCTGAAGTCCCTATAGCCTCTAAGCTCAGAGCCACTACACAACCAAAATGAAAAACAAACCCAACAAGCAAAACTCCTAGGAATTTCACCTAAAACCCTAACACTAACGAAATCAATCCAAGGAAAGTTTTTGACAGGGTACACGCAGGTCTGGGCAATGGCTAAAACCTATAAACAAATTCTAAACTGATAAAAAAGAGAAAAATTTAAAATTTCTCAAAATTTTGACAGGGTACGCAGGCGACATGTTTACACAGGTGCGTTCACGCTCTGTGCACAAAGCAAAAGCGCGTACAGGTACACACTGTGCTTAACTCAGAGGGTGCGTACTTCTCCCAAAACTATGAAAAATAAAAATTAACTCAAAATTAACTAAATCCACCCAATCCCACAATCATCAAGCCAAAAACAGAAACAAAAATAGAGTTTCTCAGGTCAAAGTATAAACAAGGAAAACAATCAAATCCCCAGTTGAGTCGCCATTTTGTCACACGGAATAAGTCGATCTTGCGAACAAGATAGACCTTCCTAGAATCTAAAGAAGACCTAATTACAAGCAAACCAACCAGACACTATCTTTCTCTAAATATGCTTTAATAAACAATAACAAACAAGTGTTTTTAGGGCCTACCTTAGGTCCAATGCTAGCTTGTGGATGCCCTCGATCCTTCGATCCAAATGAGCTCCTTTTCGCGAATCTGCAAACACAAACAAGGCAAACAAATTAAATAGCACGTGAAAAGCCAATTGCATAAAACATATTTAACATGAAAGTCAAGGAGCCCATGAAACAAATAACATAAGATACTTGTTGAGAAAAATGAGTTTGATTGTATTAATTCAAAAAAAAGAAGAACCTTACAACCTTTGCCTTGACATTGTACAAGCTCCTCCCAGGGTCCAACAAGAAGTCTCCTCTACTTTGACAAGTTTCACTCACTCCCCAATGAAACCAAAAAGGTATGTGATCTCTCCTCTTTAGGCTTAACTAGGAAGTCTTGATTTCACCAGCATTTACCCTCAAAAATGTTCAGCTTCTAACCTCTCCAGCAACCAGCCCAATGCCTGTATTTATAGTGCAATGGAGGGAGGTTATTAGGTCCTCCTTCAAAGGGATAAAGCCCTCCTTCAAAGGGATAGCTCCTCTCATCAAGGGATTAGCTCCTTCTCTTTTGGGATGCATGAACCACCTCAGAGCGAACAATCCACGTCAAAATTCCTTCTAGAAACCTCTAGAATTAACCCAAAGTGAGTTTTTTAAGATAAAACTTGCGCCTTTTGATTTTCACAGGGGTCCGCACCTACACCGTTAGGGACAGAGCGGGCAGGTCCGTAGCTTTTATACACAGAAGGTGCGGGACCACAGGTGACCATGAGAGAAAGTGCGGAACCAGAGTTACAATGATTTTTAATGTCTTTCTCTCATTTCCAAAGCTTGATTTGAAGAGCTGAGCTCTGAGACTTGCTTAGGAGGACAGTACAAGTGATGATAGACCCATACTGACTGCAAATAATCATGATGACGATATTTTTGTGTAACAGAGGTTTTCACTTGAGATTTTTATTTATTTTCTCTTATTTTTCAAAAAAAAAATTCTACCCTACTCTACTTGAAAAACAAAATCACTTTCAAATATAAGAATATTTCCAATGGAGCCAAGTGCACATCAAGTTGACAGACAAGTGATGTGTAGGTTTGAAATATATGATTCGAAATGTACTTGGATCTCAGAGACCGAATGATTTGACTTTGAAAGGATCAAGCTTAGTTGAAGAAGAGAGTGATGCTGCAACTTAGTGACTATCTGGAACCAAACCTCAATATAAATTTCATGCCCTTGGTTTGATTGCTTATCTGGATCATTCTTCATGTCTTCTTCTACCATGACCTTCAAATATTCCTGTTTTTGTTGATTGTTCTCTTGAATACATGGATGATTTGATGGTAACCATGAGGGAGCTTTCTCAATCTCTGATTTTGATGTCTAATGTTCATCAAGTGCAACCCATGACGTTGTGGTCTTCTCATTTGAATCTTCTTCTTATGGATGTGGTCCTTCAATGATATCAAGATAATCTCTTTTTTGCAATACTCTTCCTGAACTATGGTGAATACCATTGACCTCAAGAGGAGATGTTTGGAAGTGTTGTACCTCAACATTGTAAGCGGGCTTAGCTACTTCAATGTGTGGGTTTGGAAATGGTGGTATAGGTAGTTGAGTGGGAGTGGATATTTGACATGGATGTGGTTGGGGTTGTGGTTGTGGTGGAGATGAATGGTAGGGATAACATGGAGTTGGGTATGGAGGATATTGAGGAAAATATTGAGGATATTGCAAATGGCTCCCATAAGTTCCTTTCCAACCTTGTTGCCAAGATTGGTTTTGAGGTTGAGATTGCCAATGTTTCCAAGGCTAGGGTATGTTCCAATTACTTTGAGGTGGATGTGCATAAGCTTGAAAATGTGAATTAGGATCTTGCATCATATCAGGTTGAATAGGCTACCATGGTCCTCCTGGAGCTACATAACATTGTTGCATTGGCAATTGACTTGCTTTATTGCCCTCTTGGTGAAATTTTTTCAACCTTGGTAATGATGGACAATGTTTAACATCATGTGATTTTGCAACACAAATATCAGCATTTTATTTTCCTTCATCTTGCATTCTTAAAATTTCTACTTGTTTTGTTAGATTTCGAAGAATTCCTGTTTTAAAATCGTCAAACAAATTTCCAAGTTTAGCTTGACTTACCGATCTTGATGTTGATTTACCTACTCTTGATTTTCCTCTTGATATGTGTTTTGCATGTTTTACAAATTTTCTCAAATGATAATTGGTGTACATCACCTCTACTCATGAGATTAAGGAGATCAATCCATTCATCCATAATTTCTCTAAGTAAGAGGGTTTTTAGTGTGTTGGATCCTAAATAATGTAGTTTTTCCCTCTTAACATTATACATGAACCTCTCTATTAGATCCTCTAGGCTCTCATCTTCTCTTTGATTCATTCTAAAGATTTATTCCTTAAGATCATGATCTTTACATTTTTCTAGAAATATCTCTTGCATATCATTCCATGATCTTATTGAATTAGTCCCTAAACTCATGAAAAATTTAAGAGCTCTATCCTTCAATGTTGCTGGAAACAATCTCAGTTTTTGAGTTTTTAATAAGTAACCATAATATCTAAAAACAATTTCAAATTCAAAGACAAAGGTTTCTGGATCCTCTAACCTTAGACCATGAAATTTTGGAAGAAAAGATGGAGGGATGTTCTTCATGTGCACATTGATCTTAGTATATTGAATGTGAAATCCAAGAGGATCTTCCTCATTGCCATCATCTCCATCCATTTCTTCTACATTCTTTGTCATCTTCTTCTTCTACCTATAAAAGTGAATGGTGATGTGGCTCTTACTGCACCACGTGATCGAATGGGGGGGGTAGGTTGGTGTTGGAGAATTTTTTTGTTTTTGTTTTTATGACTGAATGAAAACTATAATGCAATGAAATTTTCTACTTTTGAAATTAAATATTCCTAATGCAATTTTTTTTATTTTTTTTTTGAAAAAAATAAAAAGAAATGAATCAACTAGGGATGAAAACAATGCACACTTTGACACCTCCCCGGTGATGGCACCAAAAAGACATGAGCCTTGATATTGCAACAAGAATGCAACAACTCCCAAGGCTACCGACTTTAATATCAACCCAGGGTTCGTAGAAACTTAAGAGCTATAAGCACTATATGTGTGGCGTACAATGTGTCCTTCCTTTGCTGTCATGATGTAATGGAGTGCATGTAGTGAAGCCAAATCATAAACTAATTGCATAAAATGAAATGTTCGAAATGGAACCTTAACTTATTGCAAGAAAGAAAGTACAAGGAAAGAAACTGAAATCAAATGCTAAAAAACACAATTTTCTAACTAACTACTAAGAGGCTTTGCTTCAAAAGAATGTTAAGTTAACATGTATGTAATCCTACCATCCTAAGCATGCAGATTCCAACCATCAAACCTTCTACTGCTGTGCATGAGAATTAATCAAATAAATATGTTTTTCTTTTTGTCTCTTTTTTTCATGTGAGAGTGTGAAAGCTAATCTCTTTTGGTGATGTGGTAGGTAGCTTGGAGATGATGGTGAATGGTTAGAAGGTTTGGGGGACAACTAGGGACCCTTTGCTAGATTCCTAGAGGTTTCTTCCTCAATTCGGCCTCAAACCAGGCCACTATAGGAAAACCTACAGGATCCCCTGAAAACCTATAGGATACAACCAAGAGAAAAAGGATGGATGTTGAAGGTGATGGAAAGCTTAGGGAATATGGTCAGTGGATGGAATGAGGCAAGGGAGTGCCTAGGACCACTTCAAAACTCAAAACCAAAGTTGGGAGATGATCAGATTTTCTCAAAACGCTTGGAGAAGTTTCCTTGTGAAATGATGAAATTAGTGAGTGTTTAGTGAAAGAAATTCAGGTAGATGGGTGGATGAAGTTGGGATCAGGTTCCTGACTATGAAATCTCTCTGTACTCGTGAAACACCAGCAATGCATCAAACATTGATATTTACCCAAAATCATGAAAATAAGAAGAATTTCATGAGATAGTTGTCTACTTCATGCACGAGGAAAACTTTGTAGAATGATATAAAATATTGATGAGATCTAATGGAAGACTGGAGATAGAAGAAATGGAAATCAAATCCTACCCTTGAAAACTAGAAAAATGTTGACCTAAGTGTGGAGAAAGAGGGTTAAGATGGTCTTGATTGCATGGAGGTCAAGTAGAGGGCTAATCCCAGCTTCAATGATGGTTTTTCTCAATTCAGACTCAAAACAGGCTTTCCTTCGAGATGCTACAGTGATTTCTTACAGGATGTACAGATTTACTATAATTCATCGAATGACCAAGAAAATCAAATTCAAATTGGATAGGACAAATTTTTTTATTAACCAGGATGTCTTAGGTCCCCATTCCAAGTGGAATCACTCAAAAATACCTCTGTTAACCCATGCTAAAAAATAGAAAAACATTACTAGTCGAAAATATAGAAATCCGAGAACTAGTGAGCTAGTAAATCTAAAAAATGCCTAGTCAAATCAAGTGAAAATGCAATAGGGTAATTTTTTCTATGAACTATAATGTTTTTTTGATCTAATGCAAGTCAAACCAACTCGATTGAAGCTTGTTAGAATTCTAAAAAAATAGCATAAATTTATTTATTTTTTTCTAAAAAGGAGGTCCAACAATCTAGTTTTGGGAATAAGAAGACTAATCCAAGCAGCTCAATGATTGCTATGAACTTCCAAATATTTTCCAAGGATGAAATAATGCTTTTTATCTTGCAAAAGAATTTACATTAACCATTTAACTTAATCCTACAACAAGAAATCATTAATACTAAATGCAGAAATAGAAATAAATAAATTTAACAAGAGATGCATGTGAATAAGAAGTGAAAAGAAGGAAAGAAAATGATACAAAAGGGCTTTGAGGCTCTTGGGATGGCCAAGCCCAAGGAAACATAGAGACCTATGGAGGAGAACACTATTTAGAATCTGCACATGACACCAATCTTCATTATTTTCATCAATAGAATTACATCCCTGCAAGAAAATACAATGGAGCTGCAAAAATACGAGTTCTCTCCACAATAACACTAATGAAAATCTCCCCCTAGAGGCAAATTCGACTTGGTATTTATACAAAATGATTAGGAGTCATTCCCCGTGAAATGAGGAATCTTTCCCAACCAAACTCCCTTGATCAGTGGATCTGGTCCCTTGATTAGTGGAACACATTCCTAGATTTTCTAAATCATTGGAGTTCCACAATCTGTGGCATAATTCCATAATATATTTTTGATTTATTATTTATTATTGATCCTCCTACAGTAGGGAACAAGTCCCTAAATTATGTCCTCCTCCAAATCTTCATAATATGCCCAATTTTCTCATAATATTCCACAAAAGTAAATAATATTAGGCATAAATATCCAATTATTCATAAACCTTCCTAATGAATATATTAAAGTTAAAAATAAATTATCTAATGCAGAAAGAGAGGTTTAATGTGCTGAAGGATGGTCATAGGCCTTAAATTGAATGTAACCGAATAGATTGTATGAAAGGCGGTGGTACTCATGGCATGGGATGTTGATGCCTCTTTGTCATTGTATGACTAGATATCTTGTGGAGGTATCCATATTTAGGGCAAGGTCTGGTTATTGTGAGACAGGATATCTAGTGGAGGTCTCCATCTCCGAGGAAAGGTTTTGTTATTGCATGGCCTATTTGTAGGGGTTTGTTTTAGTGTTTTTCTTGTTGTTGGCTTGTTGGGGCCTAACCCAAGTTCAGAGGTGATTTAGCCAAACAAATCTTGATACTACTAGCCCTTTCGGCCACAGTCCACAGAGCATGGATTGAGGTCTGACCCAAAGTAGTATGGGAGGGTGCTAGAACTAGTTTTCTGCACCCTAGAGATGTCTGATGAGTTCAAGTGGTCCGTGGTTTGACCCTGTGCGCACGTCACTACGCGCACTTTCCTGTACCTCGCAGCCTGAGATTCTGCCTTCGCACAACCCTACTCAGGGACTGAATGTTGTTATTGCCCAAGTCCTTACTAGTATGCCAATGTTATTTGATTATTTTAGCCTACTTGCATGCTTTAAGTTATACTTAACAACATAAATTATTCATACAGGTGCGCGTAGTAAATAAATAGTATATTTGCAATTTATATCAAACATGCATTAACCCAGGAACAGATACACCAAATTATGATAAAAATTCTCTTTATTATTTCTTCCTTAGTTACAGACTTGACTCCACCCTATGCACTCAGCTGTAGGGGTCTGCACACTCAGCTATAGACTACTAAGCCTCTGTGCACTCAGCTGCAGAGCCTTCTCCTACCCTACGACGCAAGACACACTTAGACTCTTGCTCTTCTCTTCTACCTTGCTATGCTTCCTTAGTTATCTTTTACACTTAGAGCCTCACTCTATTTATACAATCCCATGGCCTGCGGACCATGTTGTGCTCCCTGTTAATGGCGGTGTTGATCCGACGCTCTCATGTGTTTCGTGGCATGTGCTTAACACTAGCAATGTGTCTGTTTACTAACACCTGCAGGTTTTGGTGTAACAGCAATCTTGACTCCAACAAGTGGTATCAGAGCCAAAGGTCTCGAGTTCGAAACACACCTGGCTTGCATTGAGGGGGGATATTGTTGTGCTCCCCGTTAATGGCAGTGTTGATCCAATTCTCTCGTGTGTTTCATGGCATGTGCTTAACACTAGCGACGTGTCTGTTTACTAACACCTACAGGTTTTGGTGTAACGACAATCGTGACTCCAACAGACCATGGGTAGGCCAACATCACATTATAAGACTAGGGTGACAACCCTTTGACTCTATCATACATTCTGTGCTCCATGCTCGTAATTCGCGGAGTCTTTACAAAAATATTGGGTCAAAACTTGGGCTTTAAGCCCCAAAACATGCCTTGGGGGGATTCCTTGCCCAACAGGCTCCCAACACAAACATCATGACTCGCCCTTGAGTCACTCATCAACGCGGCGATCTTTACGCAGAATCCCTCCAACTATTCTCGAATTGTGCTGAGGTCAGCAACGCACTGAGTTGCTGCTTGCTGGATCTGCTGCATCTGCTATTCCGAGACCTATGTGTCCGAATTGTTTCCATACATCTGTACCGGTATCTGCTACATATGTTTATAGTCTCATGCCTTTGTCTGACTCATCGGAGCGCAAAGACTGTGCTTTTGCCAACTAGTCAAATAACTGGCCCACCCATGTAGGGCTTCAAGTGGCTGTAATTCACTTTTCCTGGGAAGGGTTCTCCATTTAGTTTCACTAACTAGACTAGGCCTCCATCTGTGACCTCCTTAACCACGTATAGTCCAAGCCAATGCATTCTGAATTTTCCCATAAATTTTTCAAACTTACTGTCATACAGTAGCACTAAGTCATTACCTTGAAGGTGTGCAACTTAATATGGCAATCGTGCCAGGCCCTTTCACACTGTTTTTGTGATGATGATGATGATGATGATGATGAAAACCAGCTAAGAACAGTTACTCCTCAAGTTCTTCCAATTGTGCAAGCCTTTCCTCCAGAGCTTCGCGGTTTGTCATCCCTATGAGCGCTGCTATGTGTAGACTAGGTACGATATATTCCATAGGCATGACAACTTCCATGCCATAAACTAACTAGAAATGTGTTTGTCCCATCAATTTCTTGCTCGATGTCCTGTAATCCCATAACACTATAGGTACACACAGGTCCCAATCGCTTCACTACGCATTGCACACTTTGGTTAGTGCAGTCTCCAGTATTTTGTTGAATGCTTCTACAGTCCCATTGGCTTGTGGGTGATACGGTGTACTTTTTCGATGATACACCTGGAACTCTTCTGTGAGAGCGTTGATGGTTTCATTCAGGAAATTTGTACTGCGATCACTCATTAAGATCTCTAGACAACCAAATTGGGTCAACATATTTTCAAACAAAAACTTCGCAGCCGTAGTGGCTGTGCAGTCTTTGAATGGCTGCGCTTCCACCCATCATGTCAAGTACTTTGTCACAATGATAATGTAGCACGCACCCGTTTTTCCCTGAGGTTTGATAGGTCCCACAAAGTCGATTGCCCATTTCTCGAATGGCTGCAGTTTCATTTGTGGATTCAATGGCATCTCGTCCCTCCGCGATGGTTTTCCGGTCCTTTGACATATATTTCAGGCCTTACAATGTGCTTTTGAATCCTGGAGAAGGGTTGGCCACCACAACCCTACGCGAAGAATATATTATGTGGTCACTCATCCTACATAGTGTCTTCCTGCAGCGCCCCCATGTGCTTCCGCGACGATCTAACTTTGTTCCAATTCAGGTACATACCTTTGCAATATCTCATCATTTCCCATTTTGTATAGGTGCCCTGTGATGACAAAAAAATCCATCATGCGCACCACCAATTCCTTCTTCTGTTGGACGGAGTATTCCTTCAACACAGTCCTTGTTGTCAGAAAGTAGATTATATCTTTGAAGTTCCTGTCTGCGACGCACACAACAAAGAGTTGTGCGTCCGATAATCCTTCCTCCAAACTATCAGGCTCCTCACCTATCTCAATACGCAACAAGTGATCTGGTCTTGTGTTTAGGTGTCTAGGTTTTACCACAACCTCAAAGTCATATTCTTGGAACAATAAGAGCCACCTACATATGCGCCCCCCCCAACACAGGATTATTGACCAAGTACTTTAGCATGAAATGGTCTGTATACATATTGAAATGTCCTCCTAGCAAATAGTGCCGGTATTTTTGGAGTGCGTACACCATCACCAACCCCTCGTGCTCAGTAGTGGAATAGTTATTCTCAGCTTTGGACAATCTACGACTTGCAAATGTGATAGGGTGGTCCAAGCCTTATCTTCCCTCTTGTGTGAGCACTACTCCCAATGCGATACACGATGCATCAACATGGAAACTACTTCCAATCTTGGGAAGACCAAGATTGGAGTGAAGGCCAATTTCCCCTTTAGGACATCTAGGCTCTTCATGCAATCATCATTCCAGCAAAATGTGACATCCTTTTTCAATAGTTTCTCGATCGGTGCGGTGATTTGGTCATAGCTTTTAATGAACTTACTATAGTACCCCTTGTGTCCCAAGGTAGTGCATAGTTGTTTAACACTTCACAGTGCTTCCAAATTTAGTATCACTTCAATCTTCACGGGGTCCACCATTAGTCCCTGTTTACAAACTACATGTCCCAACAGGTTCCCAAATGGAACAAGGAATGTGCACTTCTTAAGGTTTATTGCAATCTGGTGTCGTCAACAAGTATCCAGCATCAAGCGTAAGCTTGCTACGTGGTGCTTAACCAATCCAAAGACATTCCAATCATCTAGATAGACCTCCAAGAACTTGTGGATGTATTCTTTGAATGCGGCAACAACGATTTGTGAAAAGATGGCCGACGTATTTTTCAACCCAAATGTCATAACGATGTTTGAAAGCAGCCCCATTCCATTGTGAAGGTCATCTTGCTCCTGTCTTCTGGCGCGATTTTGATCTGGTGATACCCTAAGAACCCATCCGTGAAAGAGTATGCTTCTTGTCCGCCAACATTTTCCAATACTTCATCTGTGAACGATGTCGAGAATGGGTCGTGTACACAAACATCATTCAACTTCCTGAGGTCCACACATATTCTTATCTTGCCCTTCTGTTTTTTCTCCTGCACTACCATAGGGCTCACCCAATTTGGATTCTTATACCGGCTAAATAATTTCAGCTGCAAGCATTTTTTCTAGTTCTATGTGGACCTTTTCCTTATACTTCGGATTGAAGTGGTACAGCCTCTGCTTAACCATCTTCACATCGGATTTTAGGGTGATCTTCATCATCCCTAAGTCGCCAACGATCCCTTTTAAGTCCGTAATCTTGGTTGGGAATAAGTCTTGGTACTCGCGGAGTAACTCAATGACCTTATCCATCGTGGCATCATCCCAATAATCACCGAGCATTGCATACTTTGGTTCAGCCTCCGTCCCAATGTTTACCTGCTTTGATTTTAGTGGCGCAGTGATGTCAAGATATTCAATCAATGTTCCTAGAACCTCGTGACAGCCTTCAGTTTCTAGAATGTTAATTTTCCTTGGATCCTCATCATCCTCCTCAATATTTACATTGTAACAGTCTAGTGCATAGCTCAGTTGGGTTGCCCATTCCGGCTAAAGCACTTCCATTGGCTCCTGGGGTATTTGGAAGATAGCTGCTTTTACTACTTATAACACATCATCAACAATATCCCACCAAAAATCTTCAAATGTGAAGGTTAACAAGAATCCTTCAAGCAATATATCCCATTCTCTCGTGCCATGGTGGAGCTTCGTCTTAGTATACCAATTCATGGGTATGACATCCAGGGTATGACAGAACAAATGCACCCATTTAGGTTGTGGCTCTTCCCCATAGACCTTGGTCCATTTCGAGAGGTGTGCACGTGGATCATCCCGTCTTTCATACTTGTTTGATAGCTACATCTGTGTTTTCCCAAATCATAGGCACATCATCCTTTTGCATCCTCACTAGTCCTTAAAATTTTGCTGGTGTGTACCCCACCACCTCGTGGGCGTAGTGCACAGTACCCATTTCAGAGCATTGAAACATTGTTGTTCTGGCACCTCTCTTTCAAATCTAGTTAGGAAATCATCCACTTCACTCAACCCATCATACATAGGAAGATCCCTTACCTATTTTGTCATGCAGTGTAGTGACCTCATCATTGTGTTGCAGTTGAGCATGGTTACCTCGTGTAACCGGTTCTGCTATCATTCTATTTCCTCGTCCAAATCTGAGGTGCAAGATATTTCGAGCTCCCACGAAATCCTTCCATCCGCTGTTGGATTCACCTAGTCCTGCTTCGATGCAGTTATCTTGTAGGTATAGTCTAGATCATTCTCGCTCTCGTCATCGTGCACTAGCTCTGTGTAGCGCGATCCTTCCACAGGGTCTAAAGGTGCCACTACGCGTAGTGACTTTTTCTCAAAAATCATCTTGTGCTTCTTTAGATTCTCCATTCATGTCAGTGGTCCAATCTATCCCCAATAGCATGGGATAGGGATTTTTGTCATTAATAATCTCTATCACTTCAAAATCTACAAGCACGCTCGCACCTTCAATATCTAACATTATTCCCTACAATCTTCCCATCGGTAGGATATTTTTCTAGTTCGCCATTCATAATTGAATAGGATACCATTGTAATGCGAGCCTGCCAATGCGTTCCCATGTCTGCGTTGGCAGGATGTTCACGTCCAATCCTAGATCCAAAATCACTTGATCCATTTCATATTCCCCGATTTGTCCATTCAATCTCATCTCCCTTCCTATTTGCATTATGTGTTTCCCGAGCTTCCGGACTACGCGCAGTTCCCCTAATCCATCACATCTAGTGATGAGTTCTTGCAGCCTCTTCACTGCTTTGTTGTCACGCAGCAGCTTCATGCATGTCTCCAGAAAGGTAGTGAGCATTGATGGGTCCATCTCTGGTTCTAGTTTGTATTTACTACCTGAAGTGGAGGCCTCCGTGAAGCTCTTCTTAGCTTCCATGAATGTCTCCTTCGTGCGCTCCAAATCAAACTTTGGTTCCTTTTTTGGAGCCTTGCAAACCCAGGCACTCTCTTTGGGCTGCTTGTCCTTGTCATCTCCTATCGTGATACTGCTTCAGAGCACGATGTTTACATTCAGGTCCTCCTCGCGTGGCTCAGACCTCATCATTTGCAGGTTTTGAGTCGGGGGAGGCTAGAGTGTTCCTTTATCACGCAACTTTGTTATCAGTGTGGGGCAGTCCTCCATCTCATGATCAAACTGGGTACAATATAAACATGATGCTTTCATCAGATTTGTAAAATTGCAGGCATAATGCCCTGGCCCTCCACAATTTTAATAAATTAGTTGTCTGCTACCCCTTCCTAGTCCCATTCCACCTCAACCTCATCCGCGCCCCTGAAATCCAGTGCGCACCATCCCTGCATTTTGATTGAGGGCTCGCGTTTCAGTCTGAACTCTATAGGTAGGAGTTTGATCCATCATCAGTTCATAACTTCTACAGGTGCACTCATCATGGCCTACTGATCTGCAGAAATTACATAACAACTGCTGGGACGTCTATTTATACTTTTGTAATAGGTGGCAGTTATCTGTAGCATGCTTCCTTCCTATCTGACAAATTGCACACCATAATGCAAGCACCGCGCTCGGTCCTGCTTTTGCCTCTGGTCTCAATGGCATTGGCCCTCCTCCTGCTAGGTAGTTTGTGAAGACTGGACAATGGTCCTTGCCATGTCCCTGGCCTTTGCACTTTATGCACCATACCTCCTCACATGCTTCTAGGCGAGTTGTCCTGTCTTGTTTTAAACTCTACATCTCCAGACACAGGTTTTTCAACTGCACATGGATCTGTTGGACTCCTAGGTTAGGATCTTGTATCGGGGTCTCGTGCAGTCTCATTTCTATCTCCAAAGCTTCATCCTGAGTGGATAGCTTATGTTGTGACAATTCGGTCCTTACATGTGGTGTTAATGACGCTAAAAACCATGTGTGGTGTTGCCTATCTGACAAGGTCATGTTGGCTTCCCGAATCATACCCTTCAGTCTTTGATCCAGCTCCCAGGGGGTCTCACCTGGAGGCATCATGATTTCCTTAAAACCGATAATTGAGTGTCTCTAATTTTGGCCTACTAAATTCTCTGTTTAGTGCAGCTTGGATATTTGTGATCCCTGCATTTGGATTGTCATTGGAATGCTTAATGTGCCACGTCAGTGCGCGATCCTGCAACACACTTACTAGCATTGCCTTCATTATGTAGTCATCTGTGACTCCTTTCACTTCCCATAAAGCCTTTACCATGAACCAAAATTGGTCCGGATCTTCTTTCCCTACTCCTTTGAACACTGACAACTTTATCGTGCTCGCCATATTGAACTGTGGTGGTGGCGGAGGTGGTGTGGGCAGAGATGGGGATGAAGATGGTGAAGCTAGTCGTGGTGTAGGTGGGGGTGGTATGCATGGAATTCACTGCCTTATCAAACTGATCACACTTCTTGGTGAAACTTTCACGAGCTCTTCCTTGCTTTCTCACCGAGGCGAAATCAAGGGGCTAGTTTCTATCTCTACGTTACGTTCATTTCTATAGATCCTCCCACTTTGCATAGACCCAAACATCAATTTATTCGCATAACCCGCTTTTCACACAATAACATTTTAATCCAAGTGTTCAAACATTTAACGTACTTAGCTTGCGGTCCTTTGAGGAAGCGTCGTTCTGCCTCGCTGTAGCTGACTGAAGTATCTACCGCGAACTCTGTGATAAACCCTCCTATAATTCAATCAAGCCAATGGTCCATAGTGCACATGATCTTATCTTTTGATGCTTCTAGTTTGCGCAACAACTATGGAGTCCACACAATAGATTTTTCGAGCCTACACCTTCCTTGACTGTTTTCTAGATTCGCGATCCACTCATATAACTCAGAGGGGAAGGACGCAAAGAAAATTTCGTGGATTTCTATATATAAGTAGTGCTCTAACCATTGTTCCTTCAATAATCATGGATTCTTGTTTTCCTGCACCACGAAATCATGAATATTTCTGTCCAGCCACTCTTCAATTTCTTTCTTTGTTGGATTCCAGTGACACGACATCAGACATCTCTTATGCAGATCCCAGTCTTGGCAACAAAACCATTTGTTGGCTTGTTGGGGCCTGACCCAGGTTCAGAGGTGATTTAGACAAACAAATCCCGATACTATTGGCCCTTTCGGCAATAGTCCACGGAGCGCAGACTGAGGTCTCACCCAAAGTAGTATGGGAGGGTGCTAGAACTAGGTTTCCACACCCTGGAGATGTCTGATGAGTTCAAGTGGTCTGCAGTTTAACCTTGCACACATTTCACTATGCGCACTTTCTTGTACCTCGCAACTTGAGATTCTTCCTTCGCGCAACCCTACTCGAGGACCGAATGCTGTTATTACCCAAGTCCTTACTAGTATGCCAATATTAGTTGATTATTTTAGCTTGCTTGCGTGCCTTAAGTTATACTTAACAACATAAATTATTCATATAGATGCGCGCAGTAAATAAAGAGTATATTTGCAATTTATATCAAACATGCATTAACCCAAGAACAAATACACCAAATTATGAGAAAACTTCTCTTTATTATTTCTTCCTCAGTTACAGACTCAACTCCACCATGAGCACTTAGCTGCAGGGATCTGCGAACTCAGCTGCGGACTAGTAAGCCTCTGCACACTCAGCTGCAGAGCCTTCTCCTACCCTACGACCCAAGAGACACTTAGACACTTAGACTCTTGCTCTTCTCTTCTACTTCGCTATGCTTCCTTAGTTATATTTTACACTTAGAGCCTCTCTCTATTTATACAATCCCATGGTCCGTGGACCATGGGTAGGCCGACATTACATTAAAAGAATTGGCCGGACAACCCTATGACTCTATCATACATTCTGTGCTCCGCGCCTGCAATTCACAGAGTCTTTACAACAATATTGGGTCAAAGCTTGGGCTTTGTGCCCCAAAAAATGCCTTTGGGGGGATTCCTTACCCAACACTTGCTGCACAGAACCGTGTAAGGTATTGAAAATTATTTGTGTGGTGGAATTGAGAGCATATGAGACAATAACACAGCATAATGCTTTCTTGGTTTGAGAGGTTCTTATAGGGGATCTGGTCTACTAAGTGGAAGATATCATTGAATCTATTCAATTTGTAGCATTTATTGATCAAATGATTGGATTTGTCACATAATGCACATGTAATGGGAGAATTTATTTGCCATGTATTTTTTTATTTCTTTTGGCCTGGTCTAGCCTAGTGATGGTGATGGGGGGTGAAATCGTGAGGGCCTAGCCATATTTTCTCCTTAAACAAAAATAGGATATCTAGGGTTCCTTCTTTGTCGGGTTGGGGGGTGGGTTCTGTGGGTTTTGTGGATTTCGTATTTGAGTCCAATAGATAGGGATTTGCCTTTACGAAGTTACGTATGTAATTACTTGTTCTGAGAAATTGACAAAGGTGAGGGAACCTTCTTTTATGATTTCTCTCCCCGCATATAGTGCATACGTGGTATTGATGCCTTGACCTCTTTCTTGGGTCCTTCAGGGTGTTGGTTCGGACTTGGTATCATGTCCATAATTTTGGGCACCATTCTAGCGGATCGGTAGGGTCATCACATATAGCACATGGTAAAGTGGAGGGGTGAAAATATGGTTTATTCCATCCTCATGTGTTGTAGGCGGGTGCGGAGCTGGATGATGCCTCTTCCTATATGTAGAAGATGTTTTTGCATTTTTCATTCTGTGGAGATGGGGTTGGTGTTGGGTCGCTATAATACTAGTGATTACCCCATTACTATTGTAGTTATACCCCTTATTTATATTGTCGTGCCCCTATTGCCCCCATATTGTTATTTCTGTGCCCCATTGAATCCCTCTATTGTTATTTTTGTGGCTTTATATTATTATTTTTAGGTCGGTTGGATTATATTGTGACTCCTTAGACTCCTATATATAGAAAGGAGTTTTATCATTTGAATCATCGAAGAATTGTTCATTTATGTAATGTAAAGGAGGTTGCCCCCTCGAAGAGGCTGAATTCTAAGGCGTTGATCTATCTTTTCTATCTTTTCTTGAGCTGGTTTCATAACATTTGGTATCAGAGCTTTGGATTCTAGGGTTTCGCTGCTCTAAACAGGTCATCGTGGAATTTTCGCTATAACATTTTTCTGTGACGTTTCAGAAGTTGCAAAAAAAACCCATTTGAGAAGAAATTGCATTGAACCTTGGGTCCGAATTTCAGAGCTTTTCGCGTGATATTTGTGGAGATATCATCTGAGGAAGTTGGTCTTTTTGCAGACTCTTGAATTACATTCAAAACAGGTGACCTGGGGAAAATCCTCATAACTTTCTCTCTGGGGATCGGATTGAAATTTCGTAAGAAGTTACAAAAATAGGACGGGCTGTAGTTTCTTTTATGCATTTTTCAGATCCAAAGATCGAAACAGTGACTCGTGGCACGTCGTACAAGTTTGCTCTACTGAACTAGTCTATAATCAAGTCATTGTGGGAGATTTCGCATAACTCTTCCTTGGAGAATCCAATTTGGGTCAGACTTGTGGCATTAGAAAGAGGACACAGAGGGCTACTGTAGGTCACAAATTCAGAATAGATGATCGAAAAGTGCAGAGATACATTAGAGGAAATATTGAGCTCCTACAAAGTGAAAAAAGGTGTGTAGATTTTCTTAAATTTTTGCTTAAGCTTGGTTTGAAAATTTATTTTGAAGGAATTCAAAGGGCATAATAGAGCATTATTATCGGTAACTAATGCCCCGAGGAAAGAAAATGAAAACACCTAGTAAGGAACCTGAAATCTCTAGCATGACTCATGAAGAAGAAGAAGAAATGCTATATGATATATCAAAATTACAAGAACAAGTGCAACGAGTGTCACTTGCACAAAAAGCAACAGAATCTAAAATGGATGGTTTAAGGAAAGATGTAGAAGCTAAGATGGATGGTTTAAAGAAAGGTGTAGAAGCTAAGATGGATGGCATGGAAGCTAAGGTGAATGGCATGGACGCTAAAATTGATGGCATGGATTATAAGATGGAAGAATTGAAGATAAATATGAATAAGTTGCTATAAGAAATGGTCACTAAGGGTGAAAGGGTACTAAAGGAAACTCATGATGAGAACAAAAGAAATGTTAATCATGATTCCATAGACTCTAATGTTGGATCAAAGACTCACCATGTTCCAAAAATTGATATGCGGAAGTTTGATGGCAAGGATCCCGCCACATGGATCTCAATAATGTGCAAAACGCACAAAAGGTACGTATGGCAACTGTATATTTGGAACCAAATCAGTTTGTATGGTATCAACAGTTGGTGTTATGGACTTATTGTTCATGGTTTGGATGAGACCATTGTCCTTTGGAGTTTAGTGATATTTAGACAATGCTGAGTGTAGTGTCCATATTTATCGCATATGGTGTATGCATGGTCGGTGTGTACTTCCTTGTTATGTAAGGGTATTATTTTCTCTCTTTTTGGTGGAGCTAAGGTTACCAATGTGTTGGAGGTATTCATTATTGTTTTTAATTCATCTATTTCGTGACATATATGAGTTGGGTGCCCAAATTCCTCACATAATGCACAGGGTTGTATGGGTTTGGAGGAGTTGGAAGTTTCTCCTTTTTTACCATTTTGTTTTGCTTTTCTGGTGGCTCCAATTATGGTAGGTGTCAAACGATGTTGAGTAGGGGTGCTCCTTTGTAATGGAGTTAAAGGTAAGCTCCCTTCCTACATGTGTCCTGACTAATCTGACACAGTCAGGGGGATTAGGCACCAAACTGGTATTGCGAGAGCCATATTTGGTAATGTGAGGGTTTCCATGGCCTTGTGTGAGATGAACCCAGGTGGGGTGCATAAGAAAGGAGTTTTCATAATTGCTGGAGGTAAATACCTAACTTCTTCAATTTTAGGTGCTGAGGTGTCTAGAACTGATTCCAGTGTTTGGGTGGTGTTTGATGAAGTCATCATGCAAATTGGTGCTCCAGTATTTGGGACAAGCTCTTGTATTACCGAAGGATCTCCTGGGAATGTTCCTAGGAGGCTTGATGGCTTAAACTGGCCTGGGTTGAGCTTAGTGTAAGTAGTGACCACTTCTTGGGATACTAAGGGAAACACACCATTTGGTGTGGGTGAAGTTGTCTTCTCATAGTATGTGAGTTGATCAATGGTAATGACCTTCCCCTCATGGGGGAACATCATGATTCTGAACATTGATGAGGCGACTGCAAGAATTTCATACATATAGCTTCATCCTAGGAGGATGTTGTAATCCAACTAGGCATCTAGTACTCCAATGTCTATTAACAGTGTTTTTCTAGCCAACTTAACTTGAATGCTAGGGTATAGACTGACGGGGGAAGAAGGGCACCCATCATATGCTCTGAGGGTTATTTAGATGGCTTAAGTTTAGGGGATCCTAATTTTTTCCAAATGGATTTAGACATTATGCATGTGGAAGCCCCTTCGTCAACGATGAAACAGTGGATATTGATATTCTGGATTGAGATAGGGATTTGGAAAGTGATGGCTAAGGGTAGCCAAGGAGTAGCTTTGTCCAAGTTAAAGACCATGAGGCAGGAATTGGATGGGTCAATTAGGCCTAAATGAGAAAGTAGGGCTTTCTGTTGGGTTGGGAATGTCTACAGGACTTCAAGCACTGACATAGATGACGATGATTGAGCCAAGTCATCGATTATGTTGTAACTATGGGTAGCTCTTGAATTGGGCGCTACATGTTGTAAAGGTCCTTTAACCATTTTTGGCATGACATCTATGGGAGGCCGCGTAATGGTCAATGGTCAAGTACATATAGCCTTAGCCGAGGTGGACACACTGGGCTCTGGTAGAGCCTCATAATTACAATCCCTCATTTGTAAGAGGACACTCTCTCCTATCATGAAGATATCATGGTTAGGAGGATTATTGAGGTTCCCTACTTGGAAGTTTTTTGCTGGGTGTCAACAATTCCCTAATGGGGAAAGGGTTTTTGCATGACTGCAGTTAGTTGGCCACTTTCTCCAACTGTATTATATCCTTTTTAAATCGGGAAGTTGGGGATAGTGATGGGTATAATGGTCGTACTCCTCGTAGATGGCACATGCATGATTAGTCTGAAGACTAGTGTTCTTCCTCTATTTCTGCAAGTGTTATTTGTTGTACCATGGTTTTAGTTTCAGTTGGGGTTGTCCCTTCCTAGTGCCCTTGTGGGTTTTTGTTGTTTGCTACCTCCTTGATCGGGTTCTCCCTTTGACTTATTTTTTGATTTTTTCCTAGAACCGTTAGAAGAATTAATCGAATTCAGTTTTTCTTCTAATTGATGTGATGAAGCGAGAGATGGTTGCACTAGATTTACCCATGCATTGTTTTGCTTTGAAGGGATATTCTATTTTGGTGTTGGGAAAGGAGAATATTAGCTCTCGTGTCCCTGCTGAACATACTAGCTCGAGGGAGCAGATGTTTTATTAGTACTGCAAGAGGAGTATTGATTTCCCTATGGGGGATGATACGAGCCTCCTTGGGGGGACTGGTGTTGGTTAACAATGTTGCCTATGTTTTGCATAGGTGCAGGTTGACCATTATAATACCAAGTATTTTGTAATGGTGGTGTAGCATCGTAATATGGGCCACTCATTGGATACGCAGGATATTGGCATCTATTGTTGTGATGTCTTTGGGATAGGTTCCCAATTAATCCATCGGTAGTATTAGATGCGCCTGCTATTTCTTGATAAGATTGTAGGCGCAAGGCATTTGGGAGTACATGGTAAATGTACCCCGACTAGTCGTAGACTAGATCTAGTTGTTCGACTTAACTGATGGCTTCTTCCTCACTTTGTGGGAATTTTTTAGCCACGTCCTTTGATATTTTGAAGGTGAGGCATCTCAAGAAAATATCCAGGAGGACTTTATCTTCAAAATCAGTTTTTCACAAGCTGTGTTGTTTTTTCCATTCATGGATATGGTCTGAGATGTCCATAGCTTGTGTTTGCTTAAAATTGGTTAGAAGCTCCAACCCGGAATCATGCCGGATTTGGAGTTAGAAGAAGGTAAGGAATGTTTTAGCTAATGAGAAAAAGGTTCTGTGAGACACAGAAGGCTAGTCTATATACCACTTCATGGCAGGCCCTATTAGGGTGCATTGAAATAGGCTTAATGTAAAAGTATCTTCCGTGATACTATTAAATGAACACTGTTAGCCTTGTGGGAAAATGAACCAAAAATGGATCCAAATATGCTCTTAAAGGTCTCCATAAACTAGCAAAATCATGCCAATGGATCCAAATTTTCTCTTAAAGTCTTCAAAATCTTCACTAAGATCATCCAAAGAGTGAAACCATCACATGCTAAGAGCCCTTGGAAGGGCGGAAAAACACTATCGGGAGGCTAAAACACTCCAAAACAGTGAAAAAACAAAGTATTGCAAGCATAAACATGGCAATGCACAGCTGTCATTAGATATGGCCGATCAATGGCCCAGATCTACGTAGCTAATTGCATCGATGGTGGCCATCAGAGGTAGTCAGAGTAGAGTCACGATGAGATTAGGCTAAGCGATATGCTGAACATTGATATCGGTGATATCGCTATCAGCGGGGAGCATATGCCATGTTATATAAAGGACTCGAGGACTAAGCGACGCGCAATTGCGATTTCTCGCATCGCTATATTGCATCGGCACTATACCATGGGCGGGGCCTATGCATAGGCATATGTGCGACCCGATGACCGGACCCGACGGCATTATATATGAGAGTTCATAAATTTTGAAGTTTGCGCCAAAGCCATTTTTAATGCATTTTCCCTGTATTTCATTATATAACGAAATACAAAGGGAAATAGGGGCAGTGCAATAGCGATGGAACCCAGACCTGATGGGTTTTGGGAAGCAAAATATATATATTTTCAAGTCTGCAAAAGTCCATTTTTTAATGTATTTTGAGTGTTTCGTTGTTTAAACAAAATACAAAGGAAACTTTGGCCAGCGCTGATTGAGATGAGTCTTGGACCTGAAAGGGTCCAGGAAGTGAAATTGTATATTATTTCAAGTCCGCCGAAGCCGTTTTTTCCTTTTTTTAGTGTTTTTCATGTATTTCCACATATGAAGGGAATCACAGAATAGGCCGAGTGCGACATGCAACAGAGACCCAAGGGCGGGACTAATAGATAAATAAAGCCATGTTTAAGCACTTTTTAAAGTCCAAAATACACAGAGAAGGTGGGATTTATCAGTGATTGAAGTGTTTTCTGTATAAAAACAGTAAAACAATATTTATAAATGTTCAAGGTATTACACAGCCCCGAAGACCCTTTCCATTACCTAACAAAGGCTGGGAGATAGGGACAAAGTCCATAAGGGGAATAGACAGTGCAACACAGCCACATCAATCAAAAATGATCATGGAACCGTAGCACAACATAGCCAGAACAAACAGAATGATTGTGGGGCATCTCTGGCATGGGAGAACTCCCAGATAGCACAACAAACTACCCAAAATATCTAAAAGCAGTTACTCTTCTGTCAGAAGCAGAAAACTCCGAGCCCTTGCTTGCCTAGAGGGCATTAAATCAGTTAACAAGATGGATCAGACAGATTAAGACTCCGAGCCTCTTAGAGCTCAAGAGCATTGTAAACAGACTATAAATAGCTAAAAGTAAGATGTAATACAGGTTCAACTTCTGGAGATTGTTCCTCTTCTGTTCCTTCAAACTTCTCATCTTCATTGTAGCAATATAAGCTTCTTTTGCTATTATATGTTCAATTTCCATTCTCTTTTTTGTTCTATGATTGCACTTGAATAGTTTATTTAGGTTTTCTACTGTGTCTAATGCTAGATAACTGTCATCTTATCTCTACATTGATAAATTAGATTTGCAAGTCTTGTTTACTTCTTGTAGTTGGTCATTCATATGTGTTTATGTATGCAATTTACTATTACAGTCAGTATTCTCCATATATCTATTGAATATATAAATTATTGAGCATTAGTGGTCTAAAGCCTTGTATTGGTGAGAGTGTTCATGCATGTCTTGAGTGAAAATAGAGCTGAAATGGTTGTCTGACTTGATCCAAACCATCATCCATTCCAATAGTTCTGAGAACAATATTGAAGATTATATGTTACCAGGCATCTCTGAGCTAAAACCTAGGAGAGTTTCCTTGAGTGATAACATAACTGGCGTCGTTGCTAGGAAGAGGAAACTGAAGCTCAGTTTCCTTGGGAAATGACACAGATTCAACTTTGATGATAAACAAAGTATGGGCACTTTTTTTGTTGTAATTATCTATCTGGTGAATCTACTGGAGGCCGAACCTCTTGGTGACTCCACATCATAGTTATGGCTTAGTTTGTGAGGCATACTCGGAGAAATCCTCAGAAGCTACAAGCTGACCCAGTACCTGACCCTAAAAAAATCATCAAAGAGAGAAAGATATTGCAGAAAGGAGTATCAGATTCAGGTAAACCTAAACAATATTCTATATCTCTTCAAGAAAGGCTTGTAATAGAACAAATACATGTTGAGAGTATAGCATCTAATACTAGCAGTGAAGAAAAACTCTTAGAGATTCATAAAGCTCCTTATTCTTTAGGTTCTCCTTTTGTTGTAAGCCAAAATGAAACCTCACCTCCTATCCATCATACTCCTTTAGTCCTATCAATCACTCCTCAGCCCTTTATCATTTAGACTGCCAGTACTCTTTTAGTCGCCACAGCTATGGTAGGTCCACAAGCACCTACCAAAATGGAAAGAATCATAGCTGCTAGGTATGGACCTCTAATACTGCCCACTCCTTTGAATTCCATGCCTACTGGAGAATATCAGGCATATAGGCCTAAGTTCACTGGGACTGAAGGTGTTACTATTGAAGAACATCTTGAGTCATTCTATAGCTTTGCTGATAATCTGGACATTAGTGAACATGATGTGTGGATGAGAGTCTTTTTCCAAAGCCTAGATGGAGAGGCTAGAAAATGGTTCAGAGACTAACCCCAAGATCTATAGCAAATATTGAAGCTTTAGATGATGCATTCCTAAAGCATTGCGGGGATAAGAAGGATATCCTCTACTACCACACTGAGTTTGGGAACTTAAAGAGGGAAAATGGTGAGTTGCTGTCTAATTTTAATAAGAGGTTTAATCGTATGTCAAGATACCAACTGAATTAAAACCCACTACTACCTCTGCTAAACTCACCTATGCCAATGCTTTTGAATCTGAATTCTGCCTACTGTTGAGAGAGAGGCGATCTACTACTTTGGTTGACATGTAGGATGCAACCTTGGAAGTGGAATCAAACATCATGGCTGCAGAGAAGCTCAAGGGAAATGTTGATAGAAGAAGACAAAGGGGCGAGTCTTCATCATCCTCTGATCCTAAGATAGATAAAATGACAAAAATGATCAAGTCATTAGCCTCTGAAATCTCCAAATTAAAGGTTGACCAATTCCCGGGGAAAGGAAGAGCACCTAATACCTTTGCTCCTAGAATTCCAAATCCAAATCCATATAGAAGAACTAATGAGCAGTTGCAAATTTTGTAAAGAAACAAAGATTCAAATGAAGACCAAAGGGTGAAGGCTCCTTTTCAAAATGTAGTCATGGAAGAAGAGAAGTTTGAAGAAGATGATGAGATCCATTGTATGGAAGAGAAAGGCAATGCTTCCTTTTTGACCTTAGCTACCTATGAAAAGTCATTATGCAATGACCAGATTAGCCAAGAATGGGATGGTAAAGCTATTCTACAAACTGTAGATCAGCAAAGATGTAATTTGAGGTCAAAGATAAATAATGTCAAGAAAACTCTTGTTCAAAGAGCTACTATCCCTGTAGTATAGCAAGATAATAAGAAAAAACAATTGGAAGTTGATCCCATCATCCTCAAAGCTCCAACTCATAAGGTAAGAGGCCTTGACAAGTCCCCTTCTCTTTTCAGTTTTCAATCAGAAATTCGGAAGCTAAGAATACCTATGCCTCTAATTGAACTAGTGAAGAATGTGTCCTTCAAAAGATCCATCCTCGAGGCCCTTGAGCCTAAAGCCATCCAAGCCTCCAATGACTATATATATCTGCAAGATGACAGGCCAACTATTATTCTCAGCCCAATGATTGAAAATTGTGAAGACAACTCCCCATCATTCTATGTCTCTCTGACTATTCATAAAAAAATCCTTCACAACTACCTTTTGAACACTAGAGCTAGCGATAATCTAATTCCCAAGGCTATCATGGATGAGTTGGTTCTGGACATCACCAAGCCTTATCATGACCTATTTTATTTTGAGTCTAGAAAAGTGAAATTCCTAGGGTTAATCAAGGACCTAGCCATCACTTTGTCTTAGCTACCTATGAAAATCATGATGATGGATATTGTGGTAGCAGATGTACCCCCGAACTTTGGCATGTTACTTTCCAGAGGTTGGATCAAGAGATTAGGTGGATCATTACAAAATGATTTGTCTTATGCTACTGTCCCAGTTTTTGGAGGTGAGAGCAAGAGATTATACAGAGAGGCGCAGTTGGCTTATATCATCAGTGATGACAAGAACCCTACTAATCATCCCATCTATGTTGTTGACACTGATTTTGGAGCATGTATTCTTCATATTGAAGAATCCCAGTTGGCCTCCACACAGCTTAAAAAACTAGTTTGCCAAACCACTGAGGAAGAAGGCCCACAGATTTGGGACATGTTCTTTGATGGAGCTTGCTCTAAGGAAGTTGCTTGGGCAGGTGTAGTCCTTGTTTCCCCCACACGGGAATACATTCATTTATCTTTCAAATTAACCTTTTAGGTCACAAATAACATAGTAGAATACGAAGCTTTGATTTTGGGCTTAAGTGCTGCTAAAGAAATGGGTATCAAAGGATTGAAAGTGTTTGGAGATGCAGACCCCATCATTCAGTAGGTCAATAAAGCATTCCAAGAAAAGAATCCAAGGTTGAAAGCATATAAATATAAGGTATGGAGGCTCAAGGATTCTTTTAATAATTTCACCATTTCTTATATTCCGAGAATGAAGAACCATCTTGTTGACTCCCTTGCTATGTCTACTAGCACGTTTGTTCCTCCTTTGCCTCCTAAATTGACATATGAACTTCAGGTAAAATATAGACCATCTCTGCCTGACAACGTCAAATATTGGAGAGTTTTTGAAGACGATGAGGAAATTAACAGGTTTTTACAAGACGTTGAGGAATTTGTTGATATGCACATCGACCAAGAAAATGAAACCATGGAAGAATGTGGTCAGTCCAAGCTAAAAAATGAGGTCGGCCGAGGAAGCATCGTCCAATTGCCTAGTAATCATATACCAAAAGGATTGGTGCCTCTAGAGAAATTGTTTGACCATAATGATGTGCCTTATAAGCCTGTCAAAATAAAAAATGAGTCTGCTATTTGTAAACATAATATTGGGAGCCCAACCCATCTGAAATACATCAATCTATCCACTCAATTGTCTCCTACCCAGAATTCTGAGTATTGCACCCTCATGAAGCAATTCACTGATATTTTTGCCTGGGAATATAGTGATCTTAAAACCTATGATACAAACATCATTCAGCACAAGATTCCACTAAAAATGAACACTATCCTTTTAAGCAGAAATTAAGACCTATCAGCCCTCTCTTATTGCCTGCCTTTGATTGAGAAAGAGATCAAGAAACTGTTGGATGCCAAAATCATAGTTCCCCTAAGGTATTCAAAATGGATATCTAACCTTGTGGTAGTGAAAAAGAAAAATGGAGAAATCAGGCTTTGTGTTGACTTCAGAAATCTGAACAAGTGCTCTAAAAAAGATAACTACCCCTTGCTTAAGATGGAACACTTGCTGCAAAGAGTTTCAAGGGCCACATTCATGTATTTCTTTGATGGATTTTCAGGCTACAATCAGGTTGTTGTACATCTAGAAGATCAGGTTAAGACTGCCTTCACTACTCCTTGGGGCACTTTCATGTACTCTAAGATTCCTTTCAAACTAATGAATGCTGGGGCTAATTTTTAGAGGGCCATTGACATAGCCTTCGTGGGAGAGAAGGAAAATTTTGTCCTTATTTATCTTGATGACATAATAGTCTTCTCCAGTAGCCACAAAGACCATTTACAACATTTGAAGAAGGTCTTCCTAAAGTGCAGATAGTTTGGAATTTCAGTGAACCCAAAGAAATCATAGTTTGCTCTAGAAGAAGGCAAACTTCTGGGACATAGTGTTTCTAATGAAGGTGTGATGATTGATCCAACAAGGGTTCAAACCATTCAGAAATTGTCCATACCAAGGTCAAAAAGGGACACTCAATCCTTCCTAGGTAAGATTAAATTTGTAAGGAGGTTCATTCCACACTTTGTAGAGCTTGTAAAGCACATCACTTCCATGCTGAAGAAAGGATCAAAAATAAAATGGACAGATGCTTCAAGAAGCTCTTTTGAAGCCATCAAGTAAGCCATCATGGAAGCTCCCACTCTAATCAGCCCAGATTACACTAAGGAGTTTTGTATCTTCCCTTTTGCCTCTTACAAGACACTTGCAGTAATTATGTTGCAGAAAAATGATGAAGGCATAGAGCACCCCATGGCCTTTTCAGTAAAACTTTAAGGGATTCTGAACTAAGGTATGACCTTATTGAAAAACGAGCTTATGCTCAAATAAAATCTTTAAAGGCATTCAGAATTTATATTCTGCATTCCAAAGTAGTTGCATATGTACCTTCAACCTCAATAAAAGATGTCTTAACTTAACTAGATATTGATGGAAAGAGAGCTAAATGGATTGCAAAATTCATAGAGTTTAAGATAGAGGTGAAGCCCACTAAGCTTGTCAAAGGCCAGGGCTTGGCTAAACTTATGGCTGAGGAAAATTGCAGCTTGTTAGATATAAATCACATGGGTCTAATGTCAGATGATGAGTAGAAAGAGAGAGAAGTAGAAGAACAAAATCAAAATCAGTCTCTGGTTGAAAATCTAGCCACCTATGAATGGTATTCTAACATAGTTCATTTCTTGCATAAGCTAGAAGTCCCTCCAGAGCTTAGCTCAAGTCAAGCCCAGGCCATCAAACTCAGATCAGCCAAATTTTGCATTAATAAAAATCTACTTTATTGGAAAGACCCATTAGGAATCCTCTCAATATGTCTAGATAAAGAGCAAGCTGTGAAAGTCATACACCAGTTCCATTCTAGCATCTGTGGAGGGCATCATTATTGGAAAACCACAACCCACAAAATCCTGAGGGCTAGGTATTATTGGCCTACTCCTTTATCTGATGTGTTTTCTTTTGTGAAAGCTTGTGACAAGTGTGAGAGGTTTGCAGGAAGACAGCAGCTAAAATCTCTGCCCTTGAAGCCAGTACATGTCAATGGTCCCTTCCAGTAGTGGGGCTTGGACTTTATAGGTGAGATCAACCCACATTCCAATGGCCAACACAAATGGATCTTAGTAGCCACTGATTATTTCACGAAGTGGATTGAGGCTATACCCACTAAGAATGCCAATCATCAAGTTGTCATAAAGTTCTTGAATGATAATATTTTCACTAGATTTGGTTGCCTAACCAAACTAGTCACTCATAATGCAGTAGCTTTCAAGGCAAAAGAATTGATGGACATGAATGAATCCATGGGCATTCAAGTGATGCATTCTACCTCATATTATCCTCAAGGCAATGGCCTAGCAGAATCATCTAATAAGAGTCAAGTAAGGGTAATCAAAAAACTATTAGAGGACAAAAAAAGAGCTGGGATTCCAAGTCGAAGTTTGCACTATGGGTTGACAGAGTTACCATCAAAAAATTCATAGGGAATTCTCCATTTAAACTAGTTTATGGCACTGATGCTATTTTCCCTATCCACCTGATTTTCCCTATGGCTAAATTCTTGCAAGAAGAACAAGATGAAAAGAATGAAATGGTAAGAAGAATGAATAACCCGGTCGAACTACAACATATCAGAAAGCAGCTAGTTGAGAAGTCAAAGGCTCATCAGAAGAAAATCAAAGAAACATTTGACAGGAAGGCAAAAGTGGACAATTTCCAAGTTGGTGACTCGGTGCTTAAATGGGATGCATTTAAGGAAAAGAAAGGTAATCATGGAAAGTTTGACTCCTTATGGACAGGTCCTTTTTTCATTGCTCAAATTTAGTAGAACAATACATTCATTCTACACAGTCTGGAAGGAGGAGATACTTTTGGTAGCCCAGTAAATGGGTAGTTCTTGAAACTTTATTTTGTTTAAGGCTTTAAAGCCTTGTCATTGTAAATATGTTTTTCCAGTTTTTATTTCATTACAAAATAGACTCCATGCCCAATGGAACACTAGAAGGAAGATTTGATTTTTGTTTTACAGGAAAGGCATTGATCTGTGATCCTTGAAACCTCACAGGGAGGATTTCATCCCCAGAAGGAGCCAGTGTTAGCCTTGTGGGCAAATGGCCCAAAAATGGATCCAAATATGCTCTTGAAGGTCTCCATAAACTAGCAAAATCATGCCAATGGATCCAAATTTTCTCTTAAAGTCTTCAAAATCTTCACTAAGATCATCCAAAGAGAGAAACCATCACATGCCGAGAGCCCTTGGAAGGGCGGAAAAACACTATCGAGAGGCTAAAACACTCCAAAACAGTGAAAAAACAAAGTATTGCAAGCATAAACATGGCAATGCACAACTGCCGTTAGATATGGCTAATCAACAGCCCAAGCATAAGCAACTAATCGCATCGATGGCGGCCATCGAAGGTAGTCGAAGTATAGTCGCGATGAGATCGGGCTAAGCGATATGCCGATCACCGATATCGGCATTATCGCTATCGACAAGGAGCATATGCCATGTTATATGAAGGACCCGAGGAACGAGTGACGCGCGATTGCAATTTATTGCATCGCTATATCGCATCGGCACTATACCATGGGTGGGGCCTATGCACAGGCATATGTGCGACTTGATGACCGAACCCGATGGAATTATATATGAGAGTTCGTAAATTTTGAAGTCTGCGCCAAAGCCATTTTTAATGCATTTTCCGTGTATTTCATTAGATAACGAAATACAAAGGGAAACAAGTGCAGTGCGATAGCAATGGAACCCAGACCTGATGGGTTTCGGGAAGAAAATATATATAGATATATATAGATATATATATATATGTATGTATGTATGTATGTATGTATGTATATACATATATATACACACATATATTATATATGTATATATATATATATATATATATATATATACATACACACACACATATATATATATATGTATATATATACATATATGTATATATATACATATATATATATATATCTATACATACATATATATATACATATATGTATAGATATATATATACATATCTATATATATATATATATATATATATATATATATATATATATATATATATTCAAGTCCGCAAAAGCCCATTTTTTAATGTATTTTATGTGTTTCTAATCCAGACTTAAACAGGAACGCAACCAATTACAGAGATAATCATAAACACAGATATGCAGCAGAAATAATACTTCACTTCATTAATGTAAAATACTGAAATATGCTTACAAACAATAATGGAAATAAACCAGTTAGGGCGACGGTAGCTTATCTCTGAGAAGAGATGTGGTGGCTACATGCCTCTGAACTCTCTTACAATGAGGCTCGAAGGCATGTTTATTGTTGAGAAACAATGGAAAACCCTTAACATTCCAAAACCTAACCCTAGAAGATGAAACGCCAAACTGTGGGCCCCGTTTGGGTAAATTGGTACATCAACTTCCCAGGGTCGTAACTTTAGCATACGATCTCTGTTTGACACGTACAATATCTCGTTAGAAAGATCTATCCAACCAACATCGGTCCATGGACCCATGTTGCTCGATATTTCCCAAAAAATGTCGTTTAGGGCCTCAAAACGGCTCCGGATGTTCAGGACCCAAAAAATTGCTAAAAATAGTAAGTTGTGCTACAATTAAGGAAACTGAAAATGCTAAGAGAAACAATGGTGGGGGTCCAGGTGGACTTGGCTGGTGGCCACCAAGATCCACCTAGATCATTCCTCCCCCCTTAGGAAGCAATGGTCCCCATTGCGTTGAGTTCCTCCATGAGATGAGGAAACTTTTGCTGAACTTGGTCCCTGGTGAGCCACTTGCCCTGGTGAAGGAGTTGGCCTACTTTGAAAACTCAATACAGTTGGATATTCTGTTGGCGAGTGTTCTTGATCTATGTGTCCATGATCCGATCAGTTGTAGCTTGTTCCATGCAATCTGGATTTAATTCTGTGGGTGTGAGTTGTTCTGCAATGTCAGATGTGTTTAGCAATGGTGGAAAGTATGGCCGAAGGTGGTCCACATTTAACACTGGGTGTAGACCAAGGAATGGGGGAATGTTGAGCTCAAATGCATTGTCTCCCATAGCCTTAGTAATGGTGTAAGGACCATATCGAAGTGGTCTCGGTTTCCGATAGGCTCCAGTAAGGCATTCCTTTTGCAAATGCAACCAGACTTTGTCGCCCACCTGAAACTTGTGTGGCACCCGATGTTGATCATGCCACTGCTTGTACTTGGCATTTGATTTCTCCAGAATGTCATGGACCTACTGGTGAATATGTTGGATGTGCTCAATGAAGCTGGTTTCCTTATCTGTTTCAGACTGGACATGATCCGAATCTATGTGAGTAGCTGCAAGTGGCATGGCCACATCAATGGGGCATAGTGGCTGGAATCCCAAGCCCACTTGAAAAGGGTTGTGACCAGTCGAGCTATGAAGAGCTCGGTTGTAGTTATGCTAAACATAGGGGAGGCTCTCGTCCCATGTGCATGGATGCTTTGAGTTGTACATGCGCAGAATGTATACAATCATCCGATTGAGAACCTCTGTCTGGCCATCAATTTGAGGATGGAAGGCTGTGGACTTAGTGAGTTTGGTGTCCAGCATTGACCAGAGACTAGACCAAAATGTATTGAGGAACCGATTGTCCCGATCTGAGATGATAGACTGTAGGATCCAAAAGTACACCCACACTCGTTCAAAGAAGAGTTTAGCAGTGGCTTCTACTGTGATATTCTTCTTGCAGGCCGCCATAATGGCCATCTTCGAGAACCTGTCGACGACCACAAAAACACAATCATTTCCATGCTTAGTGGAAGGAAGGCCTGACATGTAATCCATGGAGATGGATTACCAAGGTCAACTAGGGGTAGGCAGCGGGGTATATAGGCCTTGCTTCTTGATGGTTGGTTTGGCAATGGCACAGGCAGTACATGATCTGATGTACTTCCCAACATCCTGTCGAAGATTTGGCCAATAGAAATACTTTTTTAGTACTGCCACCATTTTCTTGACCCCGAAATGCCTAGCAGCCAGACTATAGTGTGCTTCCCAAATCATCTTGGCACGCTCGCTTGAAGGAACACAAAGGTGACCTAGGTGGCATAACAGGGCATCCTGGAGGTGAAAATTTGGAACATGCCGACCCCCCAAGAGTGTCTGGTATGTGTAGCCAAATTCTGGGTCGCTTTTTTAGAGAAGTGGCCAATCAAAAGTCTCGTTCCCATAAGAGTTGAGCATGGTGGCTAACGCCATGATCGTTGGTCGACTGAGGCAATCTGCAGCATTATTGGTGCTGCCCTTCTTATACTTGATATTCAAATGGAATTGTTGCAGATCTATAGACCACTTCTGATGGTGATAATTCTGCAATTTCCCTTAGGTCTGTATGAACTGCAGGGGTCGGTGGTCTGTGTGGATGACCGTTTCCTTCCCCAAAATGTAATGCTTCCATTTTCGGCAGGCCTACACAATGGAATACATCTCTTTATCATACGTGGGATACTTTCGGACTGTGTCTGAAAGTGTTTCACTGTGATATGCCACTGGATGCCTGTGTTGAGTAAGGACTGCCCCAATAGCATAGTCAAAGGCATCTGTCTCGACCTCAAATGGTTGTTGTAAATCTGGTAACGTGAGCACTGGTGCCGTGTAGAGGCGATCTTTCAACTCTATGAATGCCTTCTGTTGAGATTCAGACCAAAATAATTTCGCTTTTGCTCCTCCCTTGGTGACTTGACTCAAGGGCCAAGTGATATGAGAAAACCCCAACACGAACCTGCGGTAGAAGTTGGAAAGACCTAGAAAGCTACGGAGCTCCATCAGAGTGGTTGGAGATGGCCAATCCTGAATGAATTGGATCTTGGCCGTATCCATATGCACCCCTTGTTCATCAATAATTTATCCCAGATACTGAACCTGGGTCATGCCAAAAGTGCATTTCTCCAAATTGTCACATATCTTGTGTTGCCACAGTGTTTGAAGAACCTATCGGATGTGGTGGAGGTTCTCTTCCCAATTCTGGCTGAAGATCAGAATGTCATCCAAGTATACCACTACAAATGAGTTGGTCAATGGCCGCAATATGTCATTCATTAGCCTCATGAAGGTTGCAGGAGCATTTGTCAATCCGAAAGGCATAACCAACCATTAGAAGAGGCCCTCCTTGGCTTTGAAGGTAGTCTTCCACACATTAGAGGGTTCGATTGATACCTGGTGATATCTTGACTTCAGATCGATCTTGCTGAAATATTTTTCCCCCTTTAGTTGGTCCAAGAGGTCATGAATCCGTGGGATCAGGTACTATTACGGATAGTGATCTTGTTCAACGCCTGATAGTCAATACAAAGTCTCCAAGTCCCATCCTTCTTCTATACCAACACGATCGGGCTCCCACACGACGATGAACTTGGATGGATGTGACCTTTCTGTAGCAGCTCTTGAATCTGCCTCTTGATTTCATCGTTCTCTAGAACGGAGCACCGATAAATTGGTCCATTGGGTAGCGACGCACCCGGGGTAAAATCGATGGAGTGCTTGACCTGACAGTGCAGAGGAACCCCTACGGGGGAGGTGAAGATGTCCTTGTACTCCTTCACGACCTTATCCATCTGTAGTTGTCGTGCGGAGGGGTCCTGTCTAGAGGTCGTGGCCACCATATTCTTCTTTCCTTTAGGGCGTATCATCAGGAAAACAAATTTCCCAGTCTTGGAAATGAGCTTACTACATTCTTTTGCAGTAATCAAAGAGATGGCGGTAGGCAGTGCTACCTCTGGTATCCTGTACAACTTATTCCCCAATGTAATAATAACAGCACGGGGCCTTGATTCATACACAGCATGTCAATTCCATAAGTATGGTTATCCTAATAATACATCACAAAGTTCAAGGGGAGCAATGTCACACAATACCTCATCCGTGAAGGGCTTGATGTTGTATAAAAGGGGACACTGTTGGCTCACGCGAAGATCCCGTCCTTGGTGAAGCCACCCGATGGTTTATGGTTGTGGATGTGCTGTGGTCAGTAAGCCCAACCGCTTCAAGACCTCGACCGAAATGAGGTTCTTTTGGCTCCCGATATCGACAATGAACTGTAGCGGGGAGCCCTTTACCCACATCTGGGAGTGGAAGAGACGCTCCTCCTCCTCTGGATCTTCGGGTTCATTTTTCTAGATCTTAGCGGTAGTAACAGTGGCGTTAGGATCTGCGTCAATGATCTGCTTCCCTTTGTCATTGCCCTTGTCGAGTTTTGACTCAGATTCGGAACATGCATCTGATTCTGGAACCTTTAGCTCAGCCACCAGTGACTGCTTGGCCTGACACTCACTGGTGTTGTGAGTGGACCGCTTATGGAACTCACACCATTTTCCCATGTCCTTTTTTGTCTTTGTGGCACTGTTCTTTGCCTGCAGCTTTGGTGGGTTGTCTTGGGCTGCCCCGCCTTGGCTTTGTCCTTTGTTCTGTGTTTTAGGGGCACCTTTCCCTTGCTTCAGATTCACAAATCCAAAGTCTCGCTAAACTTCTGCTCGACCTTGACGGCATATCGGTATGCTGTGCTGAGCGAGGAGATGTTCAGGAATTGTATTTCTTCCTGGATGTACTTGTGCAGGTAGTCACGGTATTTGAGTATCAAATGCTGCTCCGTATCCTTGATACCCAACTTTGTGTGAAGGGTATGGAAAATGTTGGTGAACTCCGGCACGTCTTGGTCCCTTCCTTGCCGCAGCGTGGTCCATTTTATGTATTCATCCTCATAACTTCCGATAGGGTAGTACTACTCCTTGATGGCATCTCGGAATGAATTCCAGGTGGGTGCTACTGAAAATAGTGAGTTAGTATTTTCATCCTTCTGCTCACAGTAGGTTTCCCACCAGTCCTTAACATGGGGGGCCGCTTTGAGAAGAGCGAAAACAATCTTTTCCTAACTCGAAAATTCATGAACAGGAAAATAACCCTCCAGCAGATTTAACCATTTAGCTACGACATCTATGTCTATCTGACCCTCAAATATGGTGATTTAAAAATTAACTTGTACCTTAAAGGGCGTGGCGTTTCTAGAGTAGCTGCTGGAAGCCGATGCGTCTCTTCTGGGTGGTCGCTGAAGGATTTGGGCAGAACTCTCCATCATCGCATTCGATTGTCGCTCGAGAGCTTCTTCGAGCAAGATTTTGATAGGATCTCCTGCCCCATCGTCTTTCTTTTCATCCGCCATAGGAGGCCGTTGGGATTTGCGACGCTGGTCTCGCAAAGGTTCGACCAATTCAAGCCCTAACTCCTTATATCCCGACCTTGTTGGGGACATGCAAAGAAAAACAGAGAAAAAGCAGACCGCTCTGATACCACTAATCCAGACTTAAACAGGAATGCAACCAATTACAGAGATAACCATAAACACAGATATGCAGCAGAAATAATACTTCACTTCATTAATGTAAAATATTGAAATATGCTTACAAACAGTAATGGAAATAAACCAGCTAGGGCGATGGTAGCTTATCTCTGAGAAGAGATGTGGTGGCTACATGCCTCTGAACTGTCTTATAATGAGGCTCGAAGGCCTATTTATTTTTGAGAAACAATGGAAAACCCTTAACATTCCAAAACCTAACCCTAGAGGATGAAACGCCAAACTGTGGGCCCCGTTTGGGTAAATTGGTACATCAACTTCCCGGGGTCGTAACTTTGGCATACGATCTCCATTTGACGCGTACAATAGCTCGTTAGAAAGATCTTTCCGAGCACTACCACTTTGGGAGCCAACATGGTCCATGGACCCATGTTGCCCTAGATTTCCCAAAAAAAGTTGTTTAGGGCCTCAAAATAGCTCCGGAAGTTCAGGACCCGAAAAAATGCTAAAAATAGTAAGTTGTGCTACAATTAAGGAAACTGAAAATGCTGAGAGAAACAATGGTGGGGGTCCAGGTGGACTTGGTAGGTGGCCACCAAGATCCAGTTGGATCAGTTTCATTGTTTAAATGAAATACAAAGGAACCTTTGGCTAGCGCCGATTGCAATGAGTCCCGGACCTGAAAGGGTCTGGGAAGTGAAATTGTATATTATTTCAAGTCTGCCGAAGCTATATTTTCCTGTTTTTTCAGTGCTTTTCATGTATTTCCAAATATGAAGGGAATCATAGAATAGGTTGAGTGCGACATGCAATAGAGACCCATGGGCGGACCTAATAGATAAAGAAATCCATGTTTAAGGACTTTTTAAAGTCCAAAATACATAAAGAAGGCTGGATTTATCAGTGATTGCAACGTTTTCTATATAAAAATAAGAAAACAATATTTATAAATGTTCAAGGGATTACATAGGCCTGAAGACCCTTTCCATTACCTAAGAGAGGTCGGGAGACAGGGACAGAGGTTAGAAGGGAAATAGACAACGCAACACAACCACATCAACCAGAAACGATCATGGAACCATAGCCCAACATAGCCAGAACAAACAAAATGATTGTGGGGCATCTCTGGCACAGGAGAAGTCCCAAACAGCACAACGAACTACCAAAAATATCTTAAGGTAGTTACTCTTCTGTCAGAAGCAGAAAACTCTGATCCCATGCTTGCCTAGAGGGTATCAAATCAGTTAACAAGATAGATCAGACAGATTAAGGCTCTGAGCCTCTTAGAGCTTAAGAGCATTGTAAACAGGCTATAAATAACTAAAAGTAAGATGTAATATGGGTTCAACTTATGGAGATTGTTCCTCCTCTATTCCTTCAAACTTTTCATCTTCATTGTAGCAATATAAGCTTCTTTTGTTATTACATGTTCAATGCCCATTCTTTTTGTTGTTTTATGCTTGCACTTGAATAGTTTATTCAGGTTTTCTGCTATGTCTAATGCCAGATAACTTTCATCTTATCTCTGCATTGGTAAATTAGATTTACAAGTCTTATTTACTTCCTATAGCTGGTCATTCATATGTTTTTATGTATGCAATTTGCTAGTATAGTTAGTATTCTCCATATATCCATTGAATGTATAAGTTATTAAGCATTAGTGGTCTAAAGCCTTGTATTTGTGAGAGTGTTCATGCATGTCTTGAGTGATAATAGAGCTGAAATGGTTATTTGACTTGATCCCAACCATCATCCATTCCAATAGTTCTGAGAACAATATTGAAGATTATATTTTACCAGGCATCTCTGAGCTGCAACCTAGGAGAGTTTCCTGGAGTGATAACAAACACCACAGGTGAAATTTCATGATGTGGTTTCCTAGGTCTTTGCCCTACTTTCCCTCAAATTTTGAAATATCTTAAGGGAGTTCTTTGGGCATAGCTAGCCAATTTTTGCCATGTTAGATTGCGTCATTTGTGAGCTTTCTTAAATATGGGATATTTAATGAAGCTAAGAGTGGGATATGTGCATTTGCTACCATCGCAAAGTGATTTTGGACATCTATGTATAGTGGAGTCGTCTATAGGCATGTAAGGGGAATATTACCCTGGTGGGTAGCTTGGGGACTATTCAGAGGAGAAGTGTGTGTGCTTCCAAAGGAGGTAGTGTGCGGGTATCCTTCAAGAGTGGTGAAGGATGTCCCGTGCCATGGAGGAGTTCCAAGAAAAGTTGTGCCAATAAAGGAATATCCGATAATCATGGTTGAATGACTTCTTCTCCTCCTAAACAGTGAGAGTCCTCGTACACCTCTCAATAATGGGGGGAGGTTTAAAAAATGCGTAGATTGATGGGGAGTCATGGGGTCCCCTATGGTGTGGATTTAGATTGTGCACATCTTTGATTTTAGCAATGGGTGGAGATATATATATCAATGCAATTAGATCACATACATAAAGAAAAGTGAAAATATCAATGGTTTGTTTTCCTTTAATTAAACTATGTGACAAGGAAACAAAAAAGGGTTTTTCTTGTTACGTACGATAAATAGTTCTATGAAGACCTAATTGTCCTATCCACTCTCAAAGTAAATGGGCCTTACAGAGATAAGCCCTGATGGGTCCTAGGTCAATGTCGCAAAAGAAAGTGACGCCTTCCAGTAGCCAAAATATCAACCAAGATAATGATAATGAGGGTCGAGTGCTGCCTCCACCATCACCTATAAGGAAAGATGCCCTAGGTTTGGTCACTAAGTACCTTCATTCCACATGAGAATTCAAGTATTTAGCTGCTTGGTAATCGGTTACCATTACCGAGCATTAGATGAGTTAGGTATCCCCAAAGAGTACTGCATGCACTGGGCCTAAGCCGAACCCCCTCTGAATCAGGTCTCTGTCGTGCTCAGGTTTTCTTTTCAATGGAATTGTTAAAGGATTTTTAAGATCCATAGAAGGTCAACAACTATGTTTCAATGGTGAAGCATGAATATGATGACTTAAGTGATTCCTAACCCTAATGGTCCTAACCTAAATTATAATTTTTTTGGTGGCCCCTGTGGGGAAACTTAATTTGTTCAAGTTATGATTGTTTTTAAAGAGACTTATTTCACTTATGGGATGACTTGGTAAGCAAAAATAGACTAAGTAACCAAAAATCCAAAAATGGATGATCTTTGAGTACAAAGTGTATGGAGGTTTAGTGTGTGATGCAAGTGAAAATACAAGTGTGATAAGATTTGGATATGCGATGATCCTTTTCAATTTCCTTTTAATTACACTTGGTGTTGGTTGTTCCTTGCATGGAAAAAGAAATTTGTTTGTAGATTATTGGTTACTTACTTTCTCCTATTAAAATATGTGGATTTTAATGAAGGAGATGAAAATTCAAATATTTTCAAGAAGGTTTTCATATGCAATCCCAGGTTCATCTAGGAGACACAAGGGAAGTAGGGATTAATCACTTTCTCTACTAACATTTTCTCCTAGTCCCAAAAAACATTTCTTTGGTTAGTGGTAAGATCTATGGATAATGGCCACTTAAGTTCTTTATTAATCAAGCTAATATGATTTGCAAAAAATTAAGTGAAATAATTTGAAAACATATGTGGATTATGGCCACTTACTTTTCTCATAATTAAGTTATGTGGGTATTTGTTTGCAAATAAAACAAAAAATTGAAAGATTGAAAAAATCTAATTGCTTGATAAATTAGGGTTCATTCAAGCAACCAAGGATACTGAAGAGAAAAAACAAAATGTAGAGGTGAAGTAAATTCACTATAGGCTACCAATCACCTGAGAAAACTGAAAAATACAAGGCCTTTTGTTGTTTTTCTATCTATCACCCATGTTCTATAGAAATAGATGCATGCTTTGTAGTTTTCGAAGATACAAATGCGCGCTTCGTGTTTGTCAGAGAAGGAAAGGAGTGGGTGAGAAATTTTTGAAAATTCATCACTTCCGAGGGCTCATAACAGGTCTAGGGAGAATGTAAAAACTCCAGGGATGTGAGGAGCACCTTGAAGGAAGTTTGTGTAGAGAGGAGGTCCTGCAAACTATCTCTAGATTAATGAAAAGAAATCAGTATGATCACCATTCATGTTGTAGTCTTTTTGGAGTACAAGTATACCAAAAAATACCCCATTAGCAATGGATTTTTACCTACAAAGGATCATAATCAAAATTGGTGTTGTTAGTAGATAGACTTAAATAAACACAACATTGTAAATATTGGATACAATACATACAAAAACATAAACTTAAAAGAGAGGTGCATGAACATAACAATGCTCAAATGGAGAAAACACATCAATAATATATGGAAAAATCTCCCTTTATTGGTTGCTAGTGGTAGAGGTTGAATACAATAAAAATACTAGAACACTTGAAGATAATTCCTTGAGCTAGGGAGCTCAAAAATCCTCAGCAAGGATGTTTCTTTTCCTCAATCTATTTGTAAGTTTCTCCTCTCTCTCAAAGAAGTGTGAAGACTCTCCAAAGGGTGGATTTATCTTCACTCACTAAGATGTTGGGTTGCTTAGAAGCAATTTGGCCAACATGCTAATGCTCTTCACTTTCTTGGTTCAACAATGAAATGGTGGTTTTCTTACAAGAAAGTTGGCCAGCACAATAGTCACTTCTTTTGTCTCTCCCATGGCCTGTTTATATAGATCTTTTTGAATTCCTCTTCCCTCTCTTGGTACATGTATGATAAAGACACATGAGTATTACAAGATGATTCGATTGAGGGCTGCACTTCTCCAAGGCGACTCGATTTCGGCTGTACTAGGCTGACCTTGCATCAAGAAATTAGAACCAAGTGCGTGGAGTGGTCCCGGACTGCTCAGCCACATTTTTTGCAACTGCGCAGATTTTTTGATGATATGCCGTGTGCACACACTTATCGAAGAAAAATACGTGTTTTCTTAATTGATTTCCTTTATAAACTTTGGACCTTATGAGAACATTTGATTTTTTGAATCTTTATAATGTATTTGGCTAGGAAAATGTCCACTTGTGCATTCTGCTCGACATTTTTAATGTCTTCTAGATTATACTAGCAGGTGTATGATTTTCCGGTGCTAACAAGGACCATCTAGGAACAAAGGTGTACAACATACCCTTTGATGAGTCACAGCATAGAGTAGTACAAGCATGTAGAGCACGCACCCCGAATGAGCATGCATCCCCTGTGCACTTTGAAGAATAGGAAATTGTGTCAGATGTATGGAGACATCCATCCACCTTGACCAATGCTACAAAGGCTTATGCTGAAGCCACGACCTCAAGTGTTAAGTTCTTGATAGCAGAAAATGAGTGCATGGCTAAGGAGCTGCAAGAAACTAGGCAGAGAGAGGAGAAATCAAGAGGATTTGTGAGAGGAGAGATGAAGAAGGCCATACTTGTTGAAGTATCATCTCTTGAAACAGTCACATGGAGACTATATGACATGTTTTTGATCGTGCACAAGGAATTTATCCATCTACATGGTCATCATTAGCTCTACACCAAGATAGCGTGAACGCACACATATATACATGACACAGTTGATCATGCACAGATATGGACAATAAGGTACAAGGGAGCCCCACTTCACTTTCACAAGATGATGAAGCCGCGGGTAGAGTTGGACAAAGCATGCATCTGGAGTCTGATCTAGAAGTATGAGGAACTCCTACCACTCATCACCTGTGTGGAGAATTCATACGCATGGTTGTACAGGAGTTTGGATGTCGTGGTGAGAAAGTATGGCACCCCGTTGATTGGTACAATCACCAAGGCCAAAGAGAAAAACCAAGTCAGACTAGAGCTCGATGTGTACTTTGATTAGTTGATGCTCACGACCACCAACATAAATACGAAATTCAATGCATTTAATATGCATATGTACATTTTCAGTCCGACCTTGCTCACGACTAAGCTGTGTATGTTACAAGATGGGTTGAATAGAGGTTCCAAATCAGTATACCTAGAAGCAATGGAGGCAAGAGATCATTTCTAGAAATACATCATCAAAAAATACATGGACACCATCACGCTCTACCAAGCATGGCATCAGTCTCTCACTGAGGATCATGGTGAGGAAGTTGATGAGTTGGGCTTTCCACAGTCGTCCGAGTCTTAGTGTTGTCTTGTCTAGCTAACTCAGACCAATTTTGTCCCATATGGGTATATGTGGAAAATTTATGATTTTTGTAAACATGATGTAAAGTGAAATTCCAAGTGTCATTAGTGGAATATAAACAGTCATATGTAATGTAAAGAGTTATGTAATGAAGTTGAAGAGTCATGAGGGTAGTCCAAGAGTCACAAAGGGGAATGTCAAGGGTCACCCCACTCTTTGTTATAAAAACAACCTCATAACTCAAATACAAGGCTTTTTGGGAGCCAAGATTTTGCTAGGCATTACTTAGAGAGGGCTTAGAGTATTGTGATGAGCCTTGGCTTCTCCATAGTGAAGAGTGAGTACATCTCTTTGGAGGAGCACGCCGTGTTGACTGTAACATTCCACTATTGGGGATAATGGCTGTCATGGTTGTATGTATGGATGAAACTTTCACTTTATATAATATAATAGAGCCAACACATTTCATGCATATATTATTATTCTAGTTTGACTATTCTAGTTACTTTAGCGATGTATGTAGTTTTACTTATGAATTGATGTATGGATTATTCTATATGTGATTGTATGAATCTTATTGAAGTGTGTTTTTGGTTTAACTCATCACTTTGGATTGTCAACTATTTTACTTTCCATTTTGTGATGTCATTCATCTCATTTTTTCCTTTTGGGTTGCGTACTATTACAGGCTTCTAAGGAATGCACTTATTTTCTCGCTCCGTGTGCTAGAACCTCCCCATAAATCTCTCTTGACTCGTTGCAAGGTCACACACTTTCTTCCGATAATGATATATTGATTACCTCTACGCACTATCACAGTCAAGGCATAGCTTTACTACCCACTACTGGGACTCCTACTCCAAACAATCTAAGGTCTAGTTGGGACTTCTTACCGGGTGGATCCCCTAACATGTTTGTGTGTCCAGCACTGTCAACATTTTTGGTGCTAGAAGGAGATCCAGATGACAAGCTGAGTCCTCAAAATCTATTTTGAATCTTCACACATCTATCATGTCTTATGTTACACTTCGTTCTCCGAGATGTATGTCTTATGGAGATGACTTTGAAATATCAGAGGAGTTCTGGAATCTCTTGTCACAGAAAACATATGAAGGTGAAGGCAGAACAACTTGGCAGAGGCATAGTCATGCCTTTACCAATCAATGTGATAGACTTGAATCCCATGAGGATTATGTGATCTACACGATGTTCGCATTCATGCTTCATGGGCACCCATTGCGATGGCTTGTCCCATTGCTCAAAAAATCTATTCACTCATTTGGTCACTTTGTTATAGAATTATTTGATTCTTTCCATAAGTTTAACTGTCAATCACTTAATAAAAAAATTATCAAATTACAGAAAGCCCCTAATGAATCCTTGGCGAAATTCTGGGATCGCTTTTGTAATATTGCATTTCAATTCCCAGAGGATAAAATTGATTGGAAATTTCTCAATGAAATATTTCTATATCTTCTTCACGTTCGTGAAAATCCACAAGTGTTAGAATCATTCAAACTGGCACCAGCATACCTCGGTGTTAGAGCTTCTAAATCGAAGGTGGGCACGACTGCTATCATAAGTGACTTTCCGTCCTTGTATCATCAAACAAATCTGATCCCGTAGTGTGAGGTGGGAGAAGGTGTGTATCTATCTATTGAACTGTCACATCGTCCCACCCCACCTGCTCTTGATCTCGGTGTAGATTTGGCTGACAATATTGTTGCTTGTCACATGGACTTGTTTCCTCAACCTTTGTCCCCACGTACTATTGATCCTCCGGATTGTCCCCACATGGGATCCACACTTTTTTTTCACGAGGATCAAGTTGTCAACGATGCTGGTGTTCAGCGGCCAACCTGCATTATCATTTATGATGAGTATGTGTGGGAATATGAAGAAGAACTTGCAGTGAAGGATCACCTCCTTCTGTCCGCACCTCATCCGCTTTCCCCTGACACCTTTGGTTATTCTGCTATTTTTTATTTTCTGTGTGAGAATACATTCCTGAATGCATATACTTCTGATCATTCATATAATACACAGGATTTCATTATATCATTGCGTAGCAGAGAGGAAACATCTGTGTTTGCAAATCCACTCAATATTTCATCTGTCATTTCTGGAAACGCGGAGGGTGAAAATTATTGCTTCTCATCAATGCATCAATATGATTAATTAGATCATGAGGATCTTCACAAACATATCGAATTTTCTGATCATGGTTGTCGTGATTTCTTTTATCCTTCATTCAATCACGATGTTGATTCATTCACTTTCGATCTTTCTAAGCCACCCATATTCGATGATTTACCTATTGATGTAGTGGAAACCCCACAAGTTGTCAAGGCACTTCAGCTCGAGCTGATGGTTATGTCAAGTCCTTGTTTTCTTGAGGTTGATTCCACTCTAGATTAGAAATCTATTGAAACAACCAAGGCTCCTCATCACTCTTATGTTTACATTGAAGATCAATCTAGGTCACATAATTCACACTCTCCATCTAAATCACATGATCCCATCACTCTTGCACTCGATGAATCATACATAGTGAGAACTATTTCTAAGCGTAAGTCGTCTTTCTTTCTCATGTTTTCTTATTTGTCACGATCAAAAGAGTGTGCATGTTTGTCGCCTATAGATAGTGTGATGCATGACAATGATACATACGTAGAATTTTTATCTTGCGCTTTTATTATTTTCTTTTCTGTGGATATTTTTAAACTCGGAGTGTGATGTTCTTCACTGTTATATATTTCTTTTTTGTTCATTTACACATTTATCGTTCTCATAGATGATGCCTTCACCAAAATGGGTCAACTAATGCACCGATGGCTGCATTGGAAATATCACTTCACATGAGTCTGCCCATGCACTGTTTATTTTAAGATTAGGAGTAGTTTTTTCTTTCTTGTTTTTCTTTGTTTGCATGCTTTCTTTGTCACGTTTCATGCTTTCTTTTCTTTCTTGCTTTGCTTTCATTTAATTTTGTCCTTTGCCTTCTATTTGTTTACTTGTTTTTCACCCATAGGTTAGGTTTGCATGGAACCGTGTGTGGCTCCTAAGACAAGCAAGGTGAGATACAAGAGGACTTGTACAACTATCAACACTTGATTATCTGTTGTTCTCTCTCTTTATGAAATAACTTGTTGTCTTCAATCTATTATACCCTGATGGAAAATATGTTCTGTTCAGAGTGAGCCTTGGTGAAAGCACAATGCTTGCACCTCTAACTAGTACCACCTACTCTAATTAGTTATTTTGGGTTAACCCCTGTCAGCTCAGTCAAGTAGAGTAACATGAGGGGTAAAAATTATTGTCAAAGGTATATATAAAATACTTCTCTGAATGGACATCCTCTTCTGCTCTCAATAAGTCAGGATCCCTCTTACACATTTGAAATAAATAAGTTCCTATGCACAGTTCTTTGAAAAATGAAAAAACTAAAAAATGAGAAAATGAATAAGGATAAAGAAGAGAAAGGCTTCATGCGGAGAGAGGTGATGCAAGTAACTCCAGTAGGTTATTGACCAGTATCGCTAGTAGGCAGAGCGACGATCGTGTCCCTACGTAACTCCGTCGGGGTACTTTCTAGGCTTGTTAGCAGTGGAGCAACACCAGAGATGAAACAAAGACTCTGACATATTTATTACTTGTGCACCAATATACCCCTCATCCCCAATCGAAACTACTGACTTGACTTGGCTTGGAATGTGTGCTGACCGATAAAGAGAATGGTAAGGGACTATACCTTTAACTCAAGCTTAGTGTTGAAGCCATGATGATCAAAGAATCAAACAATACTTCAAGAGGAGTTAGACTCACTTTTCATGAGAAAGGTCCATATAGAGAGTTGGAGTTCTACCAGTGTGTCACCAATGTTGTAGCGGCTACAACCACCCTCGAAAATTTTGTCTTCGCTTCATTTTGGTGCCTCCCTCCTTGAGATCATTGCAGTTATCCAGCACTAATCAGGTACTTGTGTTTATTTGATTTCACCTATAATTTAATAGCTTGTGTTAAAATCACTTGTCCCGTTGGTCGCCTAACACTTGGTTCACATCTGGTCAATCAGGTGTTAGGAAAAACTGCGCAAACCTGGAGGACAACTTGTCTTCCCCTCAGGAATTGTGCAGAGAAGCCCTCCAGCTACCCTACACTCAAAAATTATGCAGAGAAAGCCAACCAACACTGCTCTCTAGAAATGAATAGTTCCATCCAGTTGGCACTGCTCTCCATAATTGCACAGAGCGGACCAGGCCATATGCACTACGCTCTAGAAATGCACAGAACTAGGTTAGTTGCACTGCTCTCTAAAATGCACAAAACTAGGCCAACTGCAATGTTCTTCATAATTATGTAGAAATGACCAACTGCACTAGTCTTCAGAAATGTGCAGAGCATCCCAACATCACTGCTCTGTAAAATTGCATAGAGCTAGCCATCCAGCGAAGGAAACTTAACCTAGAAACAATGCAGAAGGTTTCCCTTAGTTATTGTCCGTCACATGTGCCGGTAGGTTGCCTGATTCCCTCCAGAATTTTGCAATCCTTCTTTGCATGTCTGGCAACTTTTCCCCAAAAAAGAAAAAACAAAAAAAGTATCCCTAGATTTTAGGGATCTATTTTTAGTATGAGAAGTTACATGCAAAGTCGTTTTTAGAAACTCCCCACCAAGAGTCATTTTTTTCTAGATTTGTGGCATGCGCGTCATAAGCCCTAATTTTACCAAATATTTTTAAATGACACCTCATAGCTCATTCTTCACATTCGATCTTGGAGCTATGGCATTCCTGAGGCATCTAGGAACCTTCAGCACAGTCGACACAACTTTTTCGAGTAAGTTTAGCTTTTCATGCCTTTTGTCACTTTTCTGTCGCTTTTTAGTTTTCATCTTGTACGAGTGTTGTTTCCTTGATTTTATTGAATGACCGTTGGCATTTCAATGTATTTAGCTTGTAGAAGTGTTTTTTCAACTTTTGCATTACCTTTCCTTAGTGTCACATGCATAACACTATTTCTGCACTCACAATGGTCATTTCGGCAACTCTCTTCATGAGCTTCCTAGTTTTTCCATTTGACTAACTTCTGCACTTACTTGAATTGCATGCATGTCTATTCCACTCATATCTACACCAGATTCATACACACACTCAGTCCTTTTTGTTTTCAGGTTACCATTGGGCAGATTTGGGCTTGCTTGGTTTACATGTTGTCTCTCCCAGCATGCTCTACACATTCTAGGTAGTTAAGGCTCTACCTTGCCTCCAGGAATTTTGGAAAGGCTACCCACATTGTCTCCCAGTTGTGCTCTGTGTAATCTTGCGGGGCAGTTCCCAATCCTGCACACTAGAACTGCATAATGTGCAGTTCTAGCCAACAACTCATCCTAATTGTTCTACACATTGCACAATTTCAGTCAGTAGCAAGCCTCATTGGACTACACATTGCATAGTTACAACCAGTAGTTAGCCTCACTAGAAGTTGGGACTGCACAATGCGCAGTTCTAGTTGACAGTCTCCCAACTTCCTGAAGTCAATGCTACACAATCTTGCCTAGCAGTCACCAGTTTGTCACCTGAATGTTTGAGATTTTTTAGCTTACATTGTCTCGCCATGAGTGTCTTCTCTGTCTCTAGGTACCATAGGTTTTTTAGTAGCTTCTTAGTAGTATAGGTATCATGGCCTCCAAGAGAGCTGGATCAAAAGACACAATTGAAAGAAGTACTGGAGATATGGTTAGATAGGGGTCTATGAGCTTGCTCATGTACAAAGACACACCCCTATTCATTGAGAAAATCTTTAAGACCACATGGAAAGATATCAACACCATTTTCTCAGGCATCTTTGAGGAGAATCTAGAGGATCGAAAGGTCTATGTGAACATCCATAAGTTAAGATTGTAAAGGTTGCATGCAGGTTTCCCATGTTCCTATGTGCATATGTGATCCACTGAATTGTCTCACACACTGATCCCGAGACAATGATACTCAGTTGTGTATGTGGAGAAATTCTTTCTCCCTTTAGGATGGAGGATTATTAGCATATATATCATTTTTGATTGCTAGTGACCAGGATGGATGCACCGTTGTACACTCCCAACAGCAGCACAAACAAAAGAGACATCTTGAAGCATTGGGTAAAGGAGATAGCAAAGTTTAGGATGACACCCAACCAGATATACAGGATGAAGACACTCAGCAAGGCATACTATTTCTTGGTAATATTTTCATGCCACTTATATGGCCAAGGGAGTAGAAAGACCTTCCTGCAAAGTTGGGTCACTATGTTGGATCAACTGGCAAGTGAACAAAAATCGTTCAACTCGTTTGAGATGTTGGATGCTAGTTGAAAGTGCATTTATCCAATTCCCAGAGTCCTCCCAAGGATCAACAAGTAATATTCTTCATGTTTTCCTACCTACTCGATGCAATCTTTGCCCATCAATAGTTTCCTAGCATGGATTGGGCATGGACACCTCAGAGAGTGGTGTGAATGTATATTGCAAGTTTCTCTCAGACTGCAGCTACCATGGGGTAATGGCTAGGATATCTGACCATTTCATCACCCCTCTATACACGATGATCTTCGAACAAGATCCACCATGAAAATCTCAAGAAACAATGGAGGAATTACTAAACATTGCAGATTGGTATGCCTCACCCAAAGGCACCTTCATAAGGATGTACAATGCGGAGAAACCTCTACATGTGTTGCCGAGTTTTTCCACGGACAATTTGGTCATGCAGGAGGTTGCGTAGCACATCTCGACAAGGTTATCAGTTGGGTTACATAGGAGGAAGAAGGCACCATGGCCTACGCTTCCCATGAAAATTGGGTTGTACGCGATTAGGAGTTTGAAATAAGCAGATGCCGAGGTTGAAGTATTCAAAAAGTTTAAGTTCAGAACCAAGAGTTTCAATCGATATAATCCACATGGTTTATGCAAGGACCACTGTGCGAGAGTGTACTATTCTTGGATCCACATGAACTACGGTTATGTTCTAATCCAAGGTTAATGTACTGGGGTTTATGGATTCTTTGGCATGTATATATATGTAGTGTAACATTGAAAGGAATATAATAAAAAACCAATCTGGTAGTCGTGTTTTTGGGCTCCAGGGGAAAATATCTGTTTATATATGTTTTGTGTTTTATTCTAAAACCATTGTTTATTTTTTTCTTTTAAGAATTCATTTGTAGGTATTTTCTATATGGGGTTAAAACCTACATTTGGTATTATAGTTGTTTTCCGCTTCAAGCGAGTGCCTTTGTTGCTGAGGGGTTTTTCTTGGGCCTGTGGTAGACCCAGTTCAGTGGGAGATCTGTGAGATCGATTCTTATGGTGAAAGAAGATGGCGAGTAGTGGAAAGATAGAGATCGATAAATTTAATTGTCAGAGTTTTAAGTTGTGGAAAATTAAGATGGAGGATTTGCTGGTGGATAAATATCAATGGATCATAGTAGATTCGGGTAGTAAACCAAAAAAAATGTCAGATGAAGACTGGTAAAAGTTGGATCAGAATGAAAAGAGAACAATATTATTGTGTCTCATATTCAATATTGTTGAATGTATCATAGGAAGCTTCGACGAAGGCTTTGTGGGACAAGTTAGGTACTTTGTACCAATCTAAGTCTCTAATGTGTTTCTACAGAAAAAGTTATATAACCTAAGGATGAAAGATGGAGACTCAGTGATAGATCAATTGAACACCTTTAATGTGGTAAAATAGTTATTATTTGTTGAAATTAATATTTCAGATGAATATAAGTGCCTAAGTTTGTTTTTTTCTCTACCAAATTCATGGGATAGTTTGGTTGTTGCAATAGGTAGTAATGCAAATGCCCTACATTTTGATGAAATAGTCTCATCCATGCTGTCAGAGGAGATGAGACGAAAAAATATGGGGGGGAAAATGGTGATTCCTTTTCTATATGAGGACAGTCTCATAACAGAAACAAATATAGGTCCTCGAGTGGGAGATATAAACCCAGAGGGAGATCTAAATCTCCAGGAAAACCTATAAAGGTGTGTTGGAAATGTGGAATGGAAGGGAACTTCAAAAGGGACTATAAATCTAAAGTTGCTGAGAAAGGAAAGGGATCTGGTGATGTGCTTTATGTAGAGATGAAAACCACCTTAGATGAAGGTGGGGATGTGTACTTGGCTTCTTCTTCAAGTACACATGTATATCATTAGGCATGGTTGATTGACTCAGGCACATACTTTCACTTCACTCCCCACAAGGAGTGGTTCTGCGAGTATGATAAATATGATGGTAGTGATGTCTTCTTAGGGGATGAAAGGAAGGCTAGAATCATCAGTCATGGAAAATTCAAGTTTAAGTTACAAGATGGAAGGATTAGAACACTTCTAGGGGTTTTTCATATTCCTGCATTGGCTAGAAATCTGATTTATGAATTGAGGGTTTTGTGATCCATGTTAAGATTATGAAAATTTTGCGGCATAAATCACATGATAGTACATTTGTCGACGCGTTTTGAACCAACAAGTGTGGTTCATCATCAGGACAAGTTGATGATGAACCACACTCGTTGGTTTGAAACGCGTCGACAAATGTAATATCATGTGATTTACGCCGAAGAATTCTCATAATCTAATTTATATAAGCAAGTTGGATGGTGCAGGTGTAAAAACAGTGTTCGTGAAATATACATACAAGATGGTCTGGGGAGCACTGGTATTGATGCAAGGATTTCAAATTGGAACTCTATAAAAGCTTCAGGGTAGCACTGTTATTGATGGGTGCAACAATTATGTGGTTCTTGAAAGTAAAGCATAAAATATAGTGGTCTTTGGAGAAAACACCATGTTATGGCATCAAAGGCTTGTACATGTTAGAGATAAGGGCCTTCGAATACTTCATGGTAATGTTATGGTAGAATGTATGTCTAATTTCTCTCTAGATTTTGATTTCTGTGAAAATTGTGTATATGGGAAGAAAAATTAGGTGAGTTTCCCCTCTGGTGCTAAGAGGGCAAAATGGATATTAGAGCTTGTGCACAATGATGTGTTTGGACCTGTGTCAGTTCCATCACTAGGTAAGTCTATGTGCTATGTATCATTTATATATGACTTCTCGAGGAATACATGGATATATTTCCTCAAGAAGAAATGTGAATTCTTTGAGAGGTTTAAAGAATTTAAGGCTTTGGTGGAAAACCATACAAAGAAGAAGATGAAGGTGGTGAGGACAGATAACGGTGGAGAGTTTTGCAAGAAGGAATTTGAAGAGTTCTGTAAGAGGTGTGGTATAGAATGGCAGAAGACTACTCCATACACACCTCAGAAAAATGGAGTTGCAGAAAGAATGAACAAGGCATTGATGGAAAAGGAATAAAACAGGATTAGTGGTGCTGGGTTAGGACAAGAATTCTAGGCAGAGGCAGTGGACTCTGCATGTTACCTTGTCAATAGATCACCTTCATTAGCATTGGAGAATAAGACTCCACAAGAGGTATGGACTGGTAAGAAACCTTGTCTTTCACAACTGAGGGTATTTGTATGTGATTCATATGTACATGTTCCAAAAAAGAAAAGAACAAAGTTGGGTAGTAAATCTAAAAGGTGCATATTTATTGGGTATAAGGATGGTTTAAAAGGTTATAAGATTTGGAACCCATAAATAAGGAAGGTTGTGTACAGCTGAGATGTGGTGTTTAGAGAGGTGAAATATGTTATTAAACAAGAATTCCTACCAAAGGAACCTGAGAAGATAGAGTTTGAGCTAAAGGAGGAAGAATAAGACTCTACAACAGAAGAGGAATCAGAAGATGAAGAGCCACAAACTCCTGTTGTGAGAAGATCAATTCAAAAAAGAAGGCATCCAAAAAGGTATAGTCCATCTAATTTTTGTTCAAATTTTCTTTTTCTATTATTGATGATGATCCCAGAATTGTGAGGGAAGAAGTAGATTTAGAGGATGGAAAACTCTGGGAAGAGGCCATGGTTGATGAAATGGCATCATCACACAAAAATGAGGCTTGGGATGTGGTGGAGTTGTTGGCTGGAAAAAAACCCATTCGTAGAAAATGGGTGTTTAGGAAGAAGATGAATGCAGAAGGAAAGGTGGAGAAATACAAATCTTGGTTGCTAGAAAAAGGTTATTCCTAGGTGTCGGGAATTGATTTTGGTGATATTTTTTCTCTTGTTGCCAAGTTATCGTCTAATGGATTAATTTTATCTGTTTCTGCTGCTTTTGATTTTGAGGTAGAACAGATAGATTTGAAGACAAAATTTCTTCATGTGGATATCGAAGAAGAGATCTAGATGAAGCAACCTAAAGGCTTTGCGGTGAAGGGTAAGAGATAACTAGTATGCAAGTTTAAAAAGTATTTGTATGGGTTAAAGTAGTCACCAAGGACATGGTATCAGAAATTTGATACATTTATACGGGGACTTGGCTTCACTAGAAGAAAAGTATATCATTGTGTGTATTTTAAATTAATTGGTGACCATGTTGTTTCTATGGTCTTGTATTTGGATGATATGTTGTTGGTTGGAAATGAAAAAGAAATTATCCAAGGTTTGAAGACACACTTGTCCTCCAAATTCGACATGAAATATCTTGGTGTTGCAAACTCTATTTTGGGCATCGAAATTAAACAAGATCAAGCAAAGAGGAATCTCTGGTTAAACCAGAGGAAGTATGTTGAGACAATACTATAGAGGTTTAATATGCAACATAGTAAACCGGTGAAGGTTCCTATTCCTGTAGGTGTAAAGTTATCTATTGAACAGTGTCCCAAGACATAAGAATAGGAAGAGGACATGTCTCGTGTTCCATATGTAAGTGCAGTCAGTAGTCTAATGTATGCAATGGTATGTACTAGACCAGAAATTGCACATGTAGTGGGAGTATGAGCAGGTTTATGTCAAAACCAGGGAAGGAACATTGGTTAGCAGTGAAGGTGGTTTTCAGGTATTTGTGTGGTACTAGTGATTATGGATTGTGCTACCAAGGAAGACTAGGATTAGATAGATTTTTGGACATTCGTGGATTTGTTGATGCAGACTGGGCTAGAGATCTAGATCATAGAAGATCTACAAGTGGGTATGTGTTTAACCTATTTGGAGGTGCATTTAGTTCGATGAGTAGGATACAATCTATAGTGGCACTTTCAACTACAGAGGAAAAATACATGGCAGGCACTCATGCAAGCAAGGAAGTTGTTTGGTTACAGAGAATGTGTTCAAGTATGGGGTTAGTACAATGATCTATAAAGATAGAAATTGATAGCCAAAGTGAAATTTTCTTGGAAAAGAACCCTATTTATCATTCAAAGAAAAAGAAAATTAATGTTCAGTATCACTTTTTGAGGGATATGGTTGAGGACAAAAAGGTGTTGCTGGTAAAGGTGGACACTTTGAAGAATAATGCAAATGCATTGAAAAAGTCTATGAGCACTGAGAAGTTACCTTGGTGTAGAGAAAAATTGGTGTTGTAGGGCTAGACTAATGACTAAGATCTCTTATGGACCCCTATGGAAAGAAAACAACAAGTGGGAGAATGTTTGGTGTGTGTTATATTCTTTCAACAACCACCCCATGTGCGGGGGGACCATGGAGGGGTGGAAACCCCCCTTGAAAATTGCACCGGGAGCAGCAGGGGGGGCATCACAGGGTTCGAGGCACCAACCCAAGAAATATTTTTTGGACCCTATATTAGGTGGGTAGATATATCTATGGTTTTGTACATGGATTTCACACATGGTTTTTGGCATGATGGTTTTTTGTCCATGGTATTTTCTAGATCTGGTCAAGGGAACTACATTTATGTTCTAATCCAAGGTTAATGGATTGGGGTTTATGGATGCTTTGGCATGTATATATATGTATTGTAACATTGAAAGGAATATAATAAAAAAATCAATCTAGTAGTCTCGGTTTTGGGGTCTAGGGAAAATCTTTTTGTATATCTATTTTATGTTTTATGCTATCACAATTATTTATTTTATGCTTTTAAGAATTTGTTTGTAAGTAATTTTTGTATGGGATTAAAACCTACATTATGGCAAGCCTTAGCTTCTCCACAGTGCAGAGCAAATACGTCTCTTTCGAGGAGAATGCGGTGTTGACTGTAATGTTCCACTTTTGAGGCTAGTGGTTTTCATGGTTATATGTATGGATGGAACTCTCAATTTATATAATATAACGAAGCCAACACGTTTCATGCATATGTTGTAATTGTAGTTCGACTATTCTTGTTACTTTAGCAATGTATGTAGTTTTACTTACGCATTGATGTATGGACTATTATTTATGTTATTGTATGAATCTTATTGAATTGTGTTGTTGGTTTAACTGATCAATTTGGATTGTTAAATATTCCACTTCCCAGTTTGTGATGTCATTCAGCTCATGTGTTCCTTTCAGGTTGTGTACTATTACAAGCTTCTAAGGGACACACTTCTTTTCCCCCTCTGTGTTTTAGAACCTCCCCATACATCTCTCTTGACTCGTTGCAAGGTCACACACTTGCTTTCGACAAGGATATCTTGCTTACTATTGGGACAGGGTCTCCTAGGGTCATTTTTGGGGTTAAAAGCCCATGTTTTGGGGCTGAAAGCCCAAGTTTTTATATAAAAAGTGTAAAGTCTCCACAATTTGTGGTCACGGAGTGTGAATATGTAAAGTGTCATAAAGGGTTTCCACCCTTCTTTTATGTAAGTTTTGTCGGCTTTAGAAGATCCACGCATGGTCCGCGTACCATGGGACTGTGTAAAAAGAAGAGTCGTAGAAGAGCCTAAGGCAGTTTTTTTATTAGTGGAAGTGATTGATGAATGGAATGGATCAGTAAGGGCTAAGAGTGAAGAGTCTTAGCATAGGAAAGAGGCTCTACAATTGTGTGTGCAAAGGACTAAGGTAGAAGTCCGCAGCTGAGTGCACGGACCCCTCCAGCTGCGTGCACAGGGTTGTTAGAGTCTGTAAGGAAGATCTAAAACATTAATAAAGAGGATTATTCTGGAATTACATGTGTTTGATCTATTTAATTCTATTATGAATGCATGCAATTATGTTATGAAGAATATTGGGTTTATGATTTAATTCTATATTGATGCATGAATCTATATGTTTTACTTTGCTATATGAATGCAAGTAATAATATATGTTTACACGAAGAATATCTTAATGCATGTTGAAGTTATCAGATACTTAAGATGATTAGGGTAAATACAAAGGTAACAATAATTACAAAAGCATGTAAGTAGATAAATCACCTGTTTAGGGTCTACAAAGGACGATCATAGACCTTCGCGAATGTCTAGAAGCCGAATAAGAGAAGTATATCGATAAGGCCTAAAAGGCTTATCGATCCACACGAAGATGGGTTTAGGGTATAAAACGACATCACTACCATCTTTGTGTGTGGAAAATTGGTTCTTGCATCCCCCCACACTACCTCGAGTGAGACTTCAGTCTGCCCTCCGCGGATTGATGCCGAAAGGGCCAGTAGTGTAGGGATTTTCTTGGCTAAATAACATTGAACCTAGGTTAGGGCCCACTAATCCAACAAATGGTTCTGTTGCTAGGACATAGATTTTCATAAAGAGATGTGTGATGTCGCATCACCGGAATCCAACTAAGAATTAAATTGAAGGCTAATTAGATAGAAAGATCCATGAATTTGCAGCACAAGAGAACAAGAATTTGCAATTGACAAAAGATCAGTGGTTGGACAGATATTTATACACAGAGATACACAAAATTTTCTTATGTTCCTTCCTAGTTGAATTATACGATTGGATCACTAAATTGGTAGATGGCCAAGGAAGGTGGAGGCTTGACGGTCTGATAGTTTGGACCCCGGAGTTAGTGCAAAAATTGGAAGCCTCTGAAGATAAGATCGCAAGTGTTGTCAATCACTGGCTCGATCATATCATAGGAGGATTTTTGATAGTGTTCGCAGTCAATACTTTGGTCAATTACTGCGAAGCAGAGTACCACTTCTTCAAGGGACCACGAGGTAAGTATTTAAGGTCTTTAAATACTTGGATTAAGATGCTCTTGTGTGAAAAGTGGGTTATGCAGTTACCTTGATGTTTGGAGCTACGTCAAATGGAAAGATATTTACGGATAGAGGGAAAACAGGCCCTGAATATAGCTCGATGATTGGACCTCTTTTGAGTGACGACAAGGAAGCAACACAGGCTTCTCCCCAAAGCGTCATTAAGTTGATAAGACAAGGGTTCCCATGAGTACCCCATCCACCCACACCACCTCTATCTTCACCCCCGCCGTATACACCTTCACCCACACCACTACCACCATTCAATATGGTGCATTTAGTAAAATTTCATGTGTTCAAGGGGTTGGGAACTGAGGACCCAGACCAGCTTTGGTTCATCACAAAGGCCATATGGGAGGCTCAGGGTATAATAGATGATTAGATGAAGAAAGAAACGTTGGTCACTGCTTTACAGGAGCATGCGCTAACATGGTACATTAAGTACTGCACTAATAACCAAATGGTTGCGTTGGCAGACGTTTATATCGCACTGAATAAGGAATTTAGTAGGCCCAAGTCTGAAGTGCAATCAATTGTGGGATTAAAGGAGATCATGATGAAACCTGGAGAGACACCTTGGGACCTGGATCAGAGATTGAAGTGCACAATCCATGAAGCAAACCTAAATCTTACGAATGGACAGCACCACAAATGGTTCGTGGCTTCGCTCCTGCCTCATATAAGGGTTACTTTATCCCAGCAAAAGATTGGGACCTAGGCGAATGCCCTAGAGATTTCAATGAGTTTGCATGAGACACCAATGCAATATGCTAATTGGGAGCTCAATAGATTCACACATAGTTGCAGAATCTTTTCCTAGAATTTCAGTTTCTGAAGAAAGATAGAGCAGTTCAGCCAGAGGTGTGCGAAGAAGTTTGGTGCCTGAAATGAAAAGTCAGGGGCATGACAAAGATCATTGTCCAGTCTTCATGATTTATGTTGCAAGAGGAGGGTTGATGCCTCTAAGGCTGGAAGCTCAAGTAGGACCAAGTATAGGACCTACGTTATGTTGTGTTATTTGTTAGGTAGTTGGAAAACATGTGACAAACAATTGCTATTTGTTGCAGAAATGTTTTCAGACACCGCAACATATCTTCTACAACTTCTGTCAATCAGTGGGTCATGATGAGCATAATTTCCATAGCTATGAGCTAATGATGGTTAGAATGCCTGCATATAGGATGCAGGCAAAAACTCGGCCTCCAGACCAAGGTGCAGGGGGAGGCGAGGAGAATATTAAGGGTGCAGACGAGGCAAAGGTGGAGGAGGACCTAGTAGAGGTCAAGGATAGGTTATTTGTTACAAATGTGGGGGACTAGGACTCTACACATGAGAATGCACGAACCTAACACATCTGTCATGTCGATATTGTACTCATTTTGACCATGTGACAGAAGATTTACCTGTATTATTAGCTAAGATACGCGAAAAGGGGGCGCAACCTCAACAACTGACTCAGAACCTACAGATGATGAGGGTTGAGCCTCATGAAGAGGATCCCAATGTAAATATTGTGCTATAGAGTGGAGTGACGATTGGTGAAGATAAGGGGAAGTAGCATGAAGAAAGTGAATGGGTATGCAAAGCTCTAGAAAAGGATGTCAGGTTTTATCTAGAGCGCGTGAGGGAAACTTTTATGGAAGCAAAGAAAATATTTGCTGAGGGCTCTACCTCAGGAAGTCAGGATAATCCAACTAAAGAGGGGGACCCTTCTATGCTTACTACTTTCTTGGAGACCTGTATGAAGTTGTTGCATGATAGCAAGGTTGTGAAAGGATTACAGGAGCTAATAAATAAGTGGGCTAGAAAATAAAATGCTCCTTATGTACCTCACGTAGTCTAGGAGATTGGTAAGCATGAGGCAAGAATAGGGCATGAGATGAGGTTCATGGCACAAATAGGAGAATATGAGATGGATAAAGTTATTCTAGATCTTGGGTTAGACGCGAATGTTTTGACGAAATAAATGTGGAAGAGAATGGGGAGACCTTCGCTGAAGTGGTATTCAATTTAGTTAAGGATGGAAAATCAACAAAAAATCATCCCCATGGGAAGATTGCAGGGAGTGACAGTTGATATTGAGGTCACGAGCACGTTGGCTGGTTTTGAAGTGATAGAGATTGTTGATGACAGCAATCCCTACCCTGTGCTCCTTGGGATCGATTGGGCCACTGAAATGAATGGGGTAATCAATTTGAAGAAGCGGAATATGATATTTGAGAAGAAAGCTCTTCGTGTAGTAGTACCCCTGGACCCTGCAAAAGAACCACACTATATTGAACTGGTCTGTGATTATTAAAGTGACGATGATTTGGACCAGATCTATAAGATAATAGTGCGAGATCAAGATTGGGTGAATTTGACAGCAGATGGACGTATTGCATGGGACCACGAAATTTCCTACACTTCAGATTTGGATGAGGAGTTGGAACACTGGCAGAATTGATTGCACGAAGTATATAAGCTGCGTTGTAATAGGATGACTAAATTGTTGTGTTGTGTATCATCGAGGTAAGAAGTATGCCCTATTATGATGGTTTGACTGATGTTGATAAATTTTTGGATGCATTTGAAAGGGAAGTGCTAGAGAATCATCGCTTCCAAACCTTGGATTGGGCATTGTGCTCTACACCTGCAAGATTGTTGGGTATGCACAAAGACAGTTTTAATGATTGGTGTGTGTACAGAAAGATGATGATATTGCAGTTTGGTCACCCAAAAGTTTAGCTAATAGAGAAATATGATTGAAGGAATGATCTACGCGATCACCTGGCCAAATGGACTAAAGTTTATGGAGTGGAGCCTCGACCTGAGTGGGTGCATTTGTTCTTTCATACTTTGGATGTCATACCGATGAACTGGTACCTAGAAATAGAGCTTCGCCATGGCACTGAAGAATGGGACATTTTTCAACAGGGATTCTTGATGACATTTAGTTTTGAAGATGGATTTGAATGTATTGATGAGGCATTGCAGGAAATCAAGGTAGCAATCTTCAGAATATCACAAGATCCCTTCGACTTAATTCAACCGGATTGGACAACCCAGCTGCGCTACGCGCTAGAGTGCTACAATGTAACTACTGAAGAAGAAGACGAGGATCCGAGAAACATTAATATCCCCAAGAATGAAGGTCACTGCGAAGTTGAGGGACCACAAATTGAAAATTAAGATATCACCGCGCCATTAAAAACAAGACAAGTGAACATTGGGACAGAGGCGGAGCCGAAATTCGCAAATATTGGGGACTACTAGGATGATGAAACATTAGATAAGGTCACTAAATTTCTCCATGAATATCAGGACTTGTTCCCTATGAAGTTTTGAGACTTGAAAGGGATAATAAGGGACCTAGGAGTTATGAAAATTATGTTGAAACTCGACGCGAATCCAATCAAGCAAAGGTCTTACCGCCTTAACCCAAAATATAAATAAAAGGTCTGCTTAGAGTTGGATAAAATGCTTGCCATGGGTAATATTGAACCGGTGGAAGAATTTGATTGGGTGACCCCAATAGTAGTTCAAGAAAAGAAGAGGAAGGACGAAATAAGGATATGCATAGAGCTCAGGAAGTTGAATGATGCCTACATGCATGATCCCTTTCCAACTCTGTTCACCGATGAAGTGCTGGATAATGTAGGAGGAAAGGAATCATATTCGTTCACTGATGGGTTCTCAGGGTACCATCAGATCAATATCGTGCCTGAAGATAGAAGTAAGGTGACCTTCACGACTTAATGGGGATGCTTTCAATATACTGTAATTCCTTTTGGACTGAAGAACATGTTGACGATCTTTTCACGCGTAGTCATCACCGTGTTCAAGGACTTCATTCACAAGTTTTTGGAGGTATACTTCGATGATTGAACAATGTTTGGACTGGTAAAGTGCCACGTGGCTAGTCTACACTTGATGCTGGATACATGTCGAAGGTATCAGATCACGCCAAATTTGAAGAAATTTATGCTCTATGTCCCTTTCAGAATCTTGCTGGGTCATGTAGTGTGCATACAAGGCTTAATTTTAGACCCTACTAAGATCATTGTTATAATTAATTTGGAGGTGCCAAGAAGTGTGAAATAGCTGCACACAACGTTGGGGCATACGGGATACTACTGAAAGTTCATCAAGAGTTATGCCCAGACTACCATGCGAATTGAAAAGTTGCTCAAGAAGGATGCTACATTCTATTGGAGTGAAGAATGTCAGCAGAGCCTAGATGTGTTAAAGGAGAAAATGGTCACTGCGCCGATCCTACTCTTCCCAAATTGGAATAACGAATTTCATGTGCATGTGGACGCGTCATGTATTGCGCTAGGGGCAGTATTGACACAGGCTAGTGAGGGAAAGAAGATGGGTATGTGGTACATCATCACCGCGATTGAGTATTTGACCAAATGGGCAGAGGCACAGCACGTGAAAGATTGTACAGGGGAAACAACAACAAAATTCCTCTTTGAGTATGTGCTGACTAGATTTGGTTGCCCAAAGGTTTTGATGAGCGATCGTGGTACACATTTCCTTAATGAAATGATCAGTGCGCTGATGGAGGAATTTCAAGTTTATCATTAGAAGAGTATGCCATACCACCTGCAAGCTAATGGGATAGTGGAAGAATTTAATAAGATATTGGAAAACACACTAATGAAGCTTTTCCATGCACAAGGGAATGATTAGGATGTGCGTATACCTGCGGTGTTATGGACTTACAAAACTACTTGCAAAAAGATAACTGGATAGCCACCTTTCAAGTTGGTTTATGGTGTAGAAGTTGTGATGTTGACGGAGTACTTTCTACATAGTCTACACTTCATGGAATTCACAGGAATGGAAAATCGTGGAGCCTTGGAGGAGTGGCTCGTGCAGCTAACAGAACTTGAAGAAGAAAGATTTTTGGTTGGATTCCATTAGAAAGTTCAGAAGGACTGTGAAAAGGCATGGCATGATTAACACATCAAACTGCACACCTCTAAGGTAAATGATTTAGTTTTATTATATGACATCAAGTTCTATAAATTTCCAGGAAAATTTCGAATGCATTGGCTAGGGCCATATGTCAGCAAGGAGATTACTAATGGTGGAGTAGTTCAACTGGTGAAATTGAAAGGAAATCCATTTCCAGGGAAGGTAAATGGTAGTCGATTGAAGCCATACACCAGGGATCCGGCCAGATGACTATATGGTGGAAGCACAGTCTTAGCACTCCAGGAAGCTAAAAGGAGGTGCAGGACTATAAACTACATTGCCCGGGTTGTAGAGTTGCGTGATTGGAGGACTGTGCGGAAAGGAGGAACGTCACAGCATTAGTAGAAGTGAGAAGGGAGCTACTCTATAGGGGTCGAAACCACACAGCACAACCAGAAAGTGACCGTTACGATCATTGTTCATGATTTGATAGTGAGAAAACGACTAAGAGGAGCGGGGGGCGGCAATTAAGGCTGAATTTAAGAGGGAAATATTTGCAAATTTACCGCCAATATAGCATTTATGAGCGGATTTTGGGGGAATGGTTGGATTTGAATTCGAATTTTCCTATAAATTATAGATGGTCGCCCAATGAAAAACACTTTGCATTCTGAGAGTTGAGGTGTCGAGCTATTGGTTGTGCATGAACCCTGCAAGTTTTGAGGCTTTGGTGGCTAGTTCAGTGTTTGACAGGTTGCCTAAGGAAACCCAGGAGCTCCTTAATAGTCTAATGTCGGTGCCCATGGAAACGCCAAGTGTAGGAGGATCGATGGCCTCTGAGGGAGCTGCCCCTGAGGTCGTAAGTGTAGAGGTTCCCGTAGACATGCCAAAGTCGTCGAGGTCACCCAACCCTAGGCCTATGCTGACAAGAGAGGATACTAAGACAAAGAAATGCAAACAAAAAGTGACACAGCCAGTGTGTGAGTCACCAAGGAAGCACCAAAAGAAAGAGAAGCCCAATGTGCAGGAGAAAGGCAAGGTGGTAAACCTAGAATCCAATGAGGGCATAGAAGAAACTGGTATGCACGCATAGGACATTGACATTGAGGGAGGAGACCCTATCTCAAAACTACCAGAATACATCCCTCCATGCCAGGGTAAGGTGAAGGTCCCGAGGGATCTGGATGAGGGAAAAACTATGCTTAATACACCTCTACAGCTAGAGAAAATCACGTTTGAAGGACTCTGCCTGGCATGCATCACCCACCTAAAGATTGAAGATTAGGACTTGACAGACACAGAGTGGTTCCCCCACCTAGCTACTAACAATTTCATGTAGGCACGCATCACCCACCTAAAGATTGAAGATTAGGACTTGACAGACACAGAGTGGTTCCCCCACCTAGCTACTAACAATTTCATGTAGAGAGTATTCTATAAGGATTCGAGTGTCACCGTGCTGGATCCGGTGAAGTGGATTCACAGGGTAGAAAAGGCAAGATTGTTGAATCTGCTATGAGTGTCGCATTTAGTTATCAAACAATTGTTGTGCCTGGTGCATGACGGGTGCCTGTGGTTGGAGGAGCCAATCCCTATAACTGATATTTTGATCCATATTGTTACACAGTAATTTGTCACCATCCCTGTTACTCCTCTTGTCGTACCTTGGAGGACCCATCCCGGGAGTTATAAGAAGTGACAAAGTCTAAAAACACTTGCATTATGTTCCCCTGAGTATGTACTCCATGTTCCCTGAAGACTCCTTCTGCAGATCATCCCTAAAAAGTGCTCTTTTTCCATTGGCGCAAGTCCACAATATCTTACCCGCGCCAATGATGGAGATCCTCAAAAGGGGGCGCGACCATTGGCGCTCTGTCTCAGAGCAACGGTCGCGCCAACCAAATTTAGTCATGCTTTTTGCCTTAATGCATGTGCGACTGTTGTTTCCTTCATTACATGGAGCTTTTCTGAGGAGAGAAAATCAGTCTTTTGTCGAGCTTTATCCATCTTTATGGCTTTTGCTAAATCCGCGAAAGGTGTCCCGGTTCATTGCATCCTCCTCCCTTCTCCATCTATATAAGCTTGTCGTTATGCATTGGACAAGCTAAGGGCGAGAGTGTTGGTGTTAGTGTTATGCTAGTGATTTGGTAATTGAGTTATAGAAGTGATGATTATTGGTCATGGAGAGAATGCTAATGAGTGCTAGAGAGGTTATGCTGTCGGAGAGGAGATGCATGTCAAGACACATATAGTTACTCACCCAGCCAGGAGAAGGGTCGACGTCAGAACAATGGTTGTAACTTTTCCTGTTTATTAATTGATGAGCGACTGCTATTATAGTTCCAATCTCATTATCTGTCATGATGATATGTTGATTTATTTCCTTTCTGACTGAAATATAGTTGTGCCTTGGTAGTTTTTATGTTGGTATCCGTCTCTTCCTTTGCATGTGCAGGTATTCTTTATGATCTGTTGGAGCAAGGGATCGAGGATATCAACTCTGCTTCAATCATAGCATTGGACTCCAGGTTAGTCTTCTTGATTCACCTTTGATGCATAACTAGGAACTTGCGTAGCAGCGTGGTTTGTTTGTGGCTAGTTCTGTGATAGGCTAGTGGGATCGCCTCTGTCCTCAGAGGGGATTTACCTTACCAACAAATTGGCGACTCCGCTGGGGAGTAACTCTTTGATTTCTGTCTTGCATGTTAATTTTCTTCTGCTTGCTTGAGTGCATGAGCTTCCTGAGTCAGTTTTGAGTTGATTCTTTACTGTTTGACCCATCTAAGCACTGTCAACCCGACCTGAGGTCGTATCATTTATCTTTTTAGTTGGAAAGCTTAATTGGCGCGGTTATTTCTCTGACAGTTGCGCCAGTTGGCGCACGTTTCTCAAAAGCAACTCGCGCCAATTCTGTGGTAGCGCAAGTTGCAGGCTGACAGTCGCGCCAGCTCTGTAAATTTTGCCTGTGTGTGGGTGGAAAGCTCATTCAGTCTCTTTATATATCTCTTTCAGCCTCTGGAACTGTGTTAAACCTCTGCTTGACTGGTCTTAGCCTGTATCCCTCAGCTGTTTGCTTATTTCCAGTGACTTTGCATGTCTAGCCTTCTGTGGGAAGTTTCGATCTCTTGATCATCCAGTTAGCTTGTTGATTGTTCTACACCTATCCAGTGCTTTGTTAAAGCTTGATCTTCTATACTCTGAATACTTCACTTCTAGCCTCTTTGAAGTTCACTAGTTTTTATGTTTTTCCTTGCTTGCATGGTTCATTTTGTGTTTGAGAATTGGTTCTATTTCATTGACTGAACTTGGATTGTGCATATCTCTTAGAATTTGTTTACATGCATCATGCCATCTTAAAGGAAAGAAAAACAAAAAATCTCTTGCATTATAGTAGTTAGCATTTATTGTTATTTGTTGCTATTAAAAAGAAAAAGACAAAATTTTGTTTCTTGTTATTAGCTGCATTAGGATCTTTGTTCTTTGTTGAAGTGATCATTTCGTTTGTGAAAAAGATCTCAACCCTCCTGTAGATAGAATTCATCGAATCAAATGATTTAATTCCGGCATATAGTTTGCATGTAAGAAGTTTTCGAGATATCACATACGGTAGGACCAAAAAACTGAAACATAATCAAAGATAAACTTTAAAATGAACTCAATGAACATAACAACGCATTGGAACATAACGCAAACACTCTAGAGGTCTAGGTTAGAGACGTGTTCCGGCGTCGTTAAACCTGGTAGTTTATCGTCGAGTGGTTGGGTGATTCCTCCACGGTGAAACGGTAGCTGCCAATATGGACTGTGCTCCCACGTACCGTCGAGTATATATTGGGAGACCCCTATAGGAATAAAGCCTTTATCCATAGGAATCCGTGTCAGCCGCCTTACGATTCGCAATGCAGTGAACACAGCATTCACGAAGATCGACCACCCGTACCCTAAAAAGTATTCTGTGGTTTTGCGAAAAGTTTGGCACACCCTCTACCAAGAATTCCAGAGCAGTCACTTTTGATCCTTTTCGGACTCCCTAAACGAAAAGGTGCCTGTGAGCATCTTGTCACTTCGTGCTCATTAAATATTCGAAGGAGACTAGAGTCATCTTTTACCCTTTTCTCGACTCTTAAAAAATGAAAAGGTTAAGTTCAGTGTCTTAAAAATTTTTATTGGCCACGATAACATTACCCAATTAGATTTCGCGTGCGTTAGCTTGAGTAGGGTTAATTCTCGTTCAATGGCAGCCTTTCCGGTGCCCACTGGCCAAGATGTTCCTCCTGATGGGTACCCTCGCCCATTTCCTTTTGTTGGAAATGTTGGTGTTCAGTATATCGCAACATTGTCTTTGCCTGGGTTGACCATTGGTTTACCTGTATGGTTGTTTTCAAACTCGGTGGTCTCAAGTGTGATGAATCTTGTCCCACCACCACCTCCTCCACCCGAACAACACCATGTTGATTCTAAGGTGGACCCCTTCCCTTCTTCGCCTATTGCTGCGTCCTCATCTTCTACTTCGCCTGGTGAAACCTTGGATTTCACTAACCAGGTGGCTAAGAAGAAGAAGAAGAAGACCAAAAAGAAAAAGTCTCCTACCTTACCCCAACTACCCGCTAGATATCAGCGTCTTGTTACACCCGCAGAGCATCTCTCCACTAACCAAGTGATCAAACATGATTCCTCTTTGGTCCAGCTTTCTCTTCCTGAACCTACCTGTGCTCCGCTTGCTCCAGACCAGTCCCTGGTCGGAACAAGTGATTTATATTCATCATCTACGCACTACTTGATCATCAAAGATGAACCACCTGAGTCCAAACCAACCGAAAGTCCACAGTTCCAGCTTACAAGTAACCCGGTCTTTCAAAAGGTCCAGCTTACAAGTGACCCGGTTTTGCCTACAGAAGTTCCATCTTTAGCTGCTCTTACATCTGAATCCAAACCAGACAACAGTCAAACGGTCCGGATTACAAGTGACCCGGTTTTGCTTTCAGAACTTCCACCCCTAGATGATCCTACATCTGAATCCAATCCAGACAACAGTCAAACGGTCCGGATTACAAGTGACCCGGTTTCGCCTTCAGAAGTTACCTCCCCAGATGATGTTATCACTGCCAAGAATGACGAACCCACCGTCCAAATTCTATTCATTGACATAGACGTTAATGATCAAGCGAGCATCCCTCTCATTTCTTCACAATAGGAAGAAAGTCCATTAGAGGCATACCCGACTGTCTATCCAGTCCCACCTCCGAGCAACCTAGTTATTTCCTTTAATTGGGATTACCTAGTCAATCCTCGGTTACCAGCCTCCATACCATTTCGAATTATAGTTCAAGTCTATCGTATGGTTATGGCTGGTACAATTATTGATGAAGGATCTCCTGTTAGTATCCTTTCTTCAACAGCTTGGGAAGCACTTGGTTCCCCACTACTTCTGCCTGAGATGAGAAGCCTTGTAGGTTTCCATCGAGAAATCACTCGACCTTTAGGAATTCTTCCCAATGTACGTATCACGTTAGAAGGGAAGACTATCCAAATGGGTCTCATGGTAGTCCAAGGTCCGTTAGATTACAATTTACTCCTTGGACGAGACTATATTTATCGCATACGTGCTATTGTGTCCTCACTCTTCAGAGTGATGTGTTTTCCGCATGAAGGAAGAACGATCAAAGTCGTAGACCAACTTTCATTCCGCGGTTCACACTTCACATATAGCCATTTGCCATTCCTAAATGGTCTTATTTCCACAGGAAATGCCCCAGCACCCACACCGTCATTCTGATGACGGCAGCTCACCCGGGCGCGTGACTGAAGCCCGGGGGCATCCTCCAATCGAGTCTTTCCAAGTAAACCTTCATTCCATCCACTCCGTGAATGCCATGAGGCTTGGGGGGCATGTACCTCGATTGGTATAATCATGCTGGGGGCATGCAACAATTTTTTTTTAACAAGCAAAGTTCTCCATGGTTCAAGCTTGTGTAAGAATGAACCCATTTACATCCCGTGATTGCCTTTTATCCGCTAAAATTCTGCTAGATGAGCCCTGGTTGTTTCATTCCATCGCTACCATCTTTTTTGGCCAATCATATGCTTTCACTTGGTTGTTTCTCCTTTCCTGAGGAACCGCAGCGATGAGTGGTCTTGTTAGCCAGCCTCTTAACCTTTACGTGTTTCGAGTAAAGTTCCACCATTACCGGAACCAGTTGCTATCCCTTATACCACTCGTTCCTTCAGGACGAGTCGCCTTTACGCTCTTTTCTGACTCATAAAATATGAAAAGATTGCCGAGTATTTTTCCCTTTTTGACTCGTTAAAGAAAATAAAAATGGAGGTCCGCTTTCAGCTCTTTTCTGACCATTTAAAGAGGAAAAGATTGCCGAGTCCCTCCTCTTGACTCGTTAAATGGTGATAAGGGGCGGTCGTTTTAAGTTCTTTTTGTTGACCGTTAAAACATAAAAAGATTACCGGGTTTTTGTCGTTTCAAACTCGTTAGTGGTTACGAAACGACATGGTTTTGACCGCTTTTTTACTTTTTCAGGTCGAAGTCACTAATCATGAAAAGTACTCCTCGATCGTAATGATCGGGCGGTTCTTTCGGGTATTATTTTATACTTTTTCGGGCCCGAGAGACACAACTTTACGAAAAAGGACATCCCTGGAGTTTCCTTTTCTGCTGTCTTTTCAAACTCTGTAAACAAGAAAAGACGCCGAGTTCTTCCTTTGTCAGACTCATTAAAACTTAATGACATCGGATTTTGTCACAACACAAGCATATGCTATCCCCATCAAGCTTGTTAAAAATAACTGGGGTACTCGCCAGAAATGGTGGGGGAAAATAAAATTCTTTGAACCATAATTATTACCGTAACGGCAGTATGTCGCTCTTGAACATGGCACTTTTTGCTTTCGTGTCCAGGGTGGGGATATTTCATCTCATATCTTTCACTTGCTTCCATGGATTTGGGTACCCTATTTGACCTCTCATTCACTCATTGCCTCGTCATAATGACCTTTGATACATTGATGTCGAATACTGCCAATTCCGTTAATGTGTCGCCGATATGTTCAAGAGAAGTTGACCTCTGAAAATAAACAACCTCCCTCTGATAGTTCGCACGATCTTGATTCACGACATTATCTCTCTGTCTCGTGTCGATGATGTGGGAAACATTATGGCCCACCTTCGATCAAGGTCACTCCCTGTCGACTTCAGCTCATTATCCAGGAAGTTGACCTAGAGACTCCCTTCCGGTGCCTTGGAGCCTGCATGCCTCAATGGCAGGTTCTTCGTATTCGACGTGAGGTTTTCATCATTGGCCTCCGATCGAATGATTCTACGGGTGTTCGACTTCAGCTCATTGATTCACACGCCGTAGATTGTACCTATAGTACCTTGAGGGCCATTGTCATTATTGATGGTACCTCTCGCGTCTGTTAATAGTTTCCATCATTGACTGGTAATCAGGCGATGTTCATGCATGTTCGACTTCAGCTCATATATTCACATGCTTGGACTTGTACTCTTGTTCGGGTCGAGATGGAGCGCAAGACCCTGGATTGTGTCTGTTGTAATCCAGGCGTGATTCTTGGTACTTGACTCATTCACTGGATGGCTGCGACCATACCTGAGTCAGTTCATTGATCCTAACCAGATGGCTGCGTCCATACTATGGATCCAGATTATTTATGTACTCTCTATGGATGGCTGCGACCATACCACGTACATCTTGTAATTGAACTATCAGTCATGTCTCTTAATACAGCTCCTCGGCGGCAGTAACTATATGTGCTCTTGTGTGCTCTTCTGTGTGTGTTCTTGTAAAGCATTTCACCCCTCTCCACCTCTCGGACTTCATGCTTTAGGGGGCATCTGTTACACAGTAATTTGTCACCATCCCTGTTACTCCTCTTGTCGTACCTTGGAGGACCCATCCCGGGAGTTATAAGAAGTGACAAAGTCTAAAAACACTTGCATTATGTTCCCCTGAGTATGTACTCCATGTTCCCTGAAGACACCTTCTGCAGATCATCCCTAAAAAGTGCTCTTTTTCCATTGGCGCAAGTCCACAATATCTTACCCGCGCCAATGATGGAGATCCTCAAAAGGGGGCGCGACCATTGGCGCTCTGTCTCAGAGCAACGGTCGCGCCAACCAAATTTAGTCATGCTTTTTGCCTTAATGCACGTCCGACTGTTGTTTCCTTCATTACATGGAGCTTTTCTGAGGAGAGAAAATCAGTCTTTTGTCGAGCTTTATCCATCTTTATGGCTTTTGCTAAATCCGCGAAAGGTGTCCCGGTTCATCGCATCCTCCTCCCTTCTCCATCTATATAAGCTTGTCGTTATGCATTGGACAAGCTAAGGGCGAGAGTGTTGGTGTTAGTGTTATGCTAGTGATTTGGTAATTGAGTTATAGAAGTGATGATTATTGGTCATGGAGAGAATGCTAATGAGTGCTAGAGAGGTTATGCTGCCGGAGAGGAGATGCATGTCAAGACACATATAGTTACTCACCCAGCCAGGAGAAGGGTCGACGTCAAAACAATGGTTGTAACTTTTCCTGTTTATTAATTGATGAGTGACTGCTATTATAGTTCCAATCTCATTATCTGTCATGATGATATGTTGATTTATTTCCTTTCTGACTGAAATATAGTTGTGCCTTGGTAGTTTTTATGTTGGTATCTGTCTCTTCCTTTGCATGTGTAGGTATTCTTTATGATCTGTTGGAGCAAGGGATCGAGGATATCAACTCTGCTTCAATCATAGCGTTGGACTCCAGGTTAGTCTTCTTGATTCACCTTTGATGCATAACTAGGAACTTGCGTAGCAGCGTGGTTTGTTTGTGGCTAGTTCTGTGATAGGCTAGTGGGATCGCCTCTGTCCGCAGAGGGGATTTACCTTACCAACAAATTGGCGACTCCGCTGGGGAGTAACTCTTTGATTTCTGTCTTGCATGTTAATTTTCTTCTGCTTGCTTGAGTGCATGAGCTTCCTGAGTCAGTTTTGAGTTGATTCTTTACTGTTTGACCCATCTGAGCACTGTCAACCCGACCTGAGGTCGTATCATTTATCTTTTTAGTTGGCAAGCTTAATTGGCGCGGTTATTTCTCTGACAGTCACGCCAGTTGGCGCACGTTTCTCAAAAGAAACTCGCGACAATTCTGTGGTAGTGCAAGTTGCAGGCTGACAGTCACGCCAACTCTGTAAATTTTGCCTGTGTGTGGGTGGAAAGCTCATTCAGTCTCTTTATATATCTCTTTCAGCCTCTGGAACTGTGTTGAACCTCTGCTTGACTGGTCTTAGCCTGTATCCCTCAGCTGTTTGCTTATTTCCAGTGACTTTGCATGTCTAGCCTTCTGTGGGAAGTTTCGATCTCTTGATCATCCAGTCAGCTTGTTGATTGTTCTACACCTATCCAGTGCTTTGTTAAAGCTTGATCTTCTATACTCTGAATACTTCACTTCTAGCCTCTTTGAAGTTCACTAGTTTTTATGTTTTTCCTTGCTTGCATGGTTCATTTTGTGTTTGAGAATTGGTTCTATTTCATTGACTGAACTTGGATTGTGCATATCTCTTAGAATTTGTTTACATGCATCATGCCATCTTAAAGGAAAGAAAAACAAAAAATCTCTTGCATTATAGTAGTTAGCATTTATTGTTATTTGTTGCTATTAAAAAGAAAAAGACAAAATTTTGTTTCTTGTTATTAGCTGCATTAGGATCTTTGTTCTTTGTTGAAGTGATCATTTCGTTTGTGAAAAAGATCTCAACCCTCCTGTAGATAGAATTCATCGAATCAAATGATTTAATTCTGGCATATAGTTTGCATGTAAGAAGTTTTCGAGATATCACATACGGTAGGACCAAAAAACTGAAACATAATCAAAGATAAACTTTAAAATGAACTCAATGAACATAACAACGCATTGGAACATAACGCAAACACTCTAGAGGTCTAGGTTAGAGACGTGTTCCGACGTCGTTAAATCTGGTAGTTTATCGTCGAGTGGTTGGGTGATTCCTCCACGGTGAAACGGTAGCTGCCAATACGGACTGTGCTCCCACGTACCGTCGAGTATATATTGGGAGACCCCTATAGGAATAAAGCCTTTATCCATAGGAAGTCGTGTCAGCCGCCTTACGATTCGCAATGCAGTGAACACAGCATTCACGAAGATCGACCACCCGTACCCTAAAAAGTATTCTGTGGTTTTGCGAAAAGTTTGGCACACCCTCTACCAAGAATTCCAGAGCAGTCACTTTTGATCCTTTTCGGACTCCCTAAACGAAAAGGTACCTGTGAGCGTCTTGTCACTTCGTGCTCATTAAATATTCGAAGGAGACTAGAGTCATCTTTTACCCTTTTCTCGACTCTTAAAAAATGAAAAGGTTAAGTTCAGTGTCTTAAAAAATTTTATTGGCCACGATAACATTACCCAATTAGATTTCGCGTGCGTTAGCTTGAGTAGGGTTAATTCTCGTTCAATGGCAGCCTTTCCGGTGCCCACCGGCCAAGATGTTCCTCCTGATGGGTACCCTCGCCCATTTCCTTTTGTTGGAAATGTTGGTGTTCAGTATATCGCAACATTGTCTTTGCCTGGGTTGACCATTGGTTTACCTGTATGGTTGTTTTCAAACTCGGTGGTCTCAAGTGTGATGAATCCTGTCCCACCACCACCTCCTCCACCCGAACAACACCATGTTGATTCTAAGGTGGACCCCTTCCCTTCTTCGCCTATTGCTGCGTCCTCATCTTCTACTTCGCTTGGTGAAACCTTGGATTTCACTAACTAGGTGGCTAAGAAGAAGAAGAAGAAGACCAAAAAGAAGAAGTCTCCTACCTTACCCCAACTACCCGCTGGATATCAGCGTCTTGTTACACCCGCAGAGCGTCTCTCCACTAACCAAGTGATCAAACATGATTCCTCTTTGGTCCAGCTTTCTCTTCCTGAACCTACCTGTGCTCCGCCTGCTCCAGACCAGTCCCTGGTCGGAACAAGTGATTTATATTCATCATCTACGCACTACTTGATCATCAAAGATGAACCACCTGAGTCCAAACCAACCGAAAGTCCACAGTTCCAGCTTACAAGTAACCCGGTCTTTCAAAAGGTCCAGCTTACAAGTGACCCGGTTTTGCCTACAGAAGTTCCATCTTTAGCTGCTCTTACATCTGAATCCAAACCAGACAACAGTCAAACGGTCCGGATTACAAGTGACCCGGTTTTGCTTTCAGAACTTCCACCCCTAGATGATCCTACATCTGAATCCAAACCAGACAACAGTCAAACGGTCCGGATTACAAGTGACCCGGTTTCGCCTTCAGAAGTTACCTCCTCAGATGATGTTATGACTGCCAAGAATGACGAACCCACCGTCCAAATTCTATTCATTGACATAGACGTTAATGATCAAGTGAGCATCCCTCTCATTTCTTCACAACAGGAAGAAAGTCCATTAGAGGCATACCCGGCTGTCTATCCAGTCCCACCTCCGAGCAACCTAGTTATTTCCTTTAATTGGGATTACCTAGTCAATCCTCGGTTACCAGCCTCCATACCATTTCGAATTATAGTTCAAGTATATCGTATGGTTATGGCTGGTACAATTATTGATGAAGGATCTCCTGTTAGTATCCTTTCTTCAACAGCTTGGGAAGCACTTGGTTCCCCACTGCTTCTGCCTGAGATGAGAAGCCTTGTAGGTTTCCATCAAGAAATCACTCGACCTTTAGGAATTCTTCCCAATGTACCTATCACGTTAGAAGGGAAGACTATCCAAATGGGTCTCATGGTAGTCCAAGGTCCATTAGATTACAATTTACTCCTTGGACGAGACTATATTTATCGCATACGTGCTATTGTGTCCTCACTCTTCAGAGTGATGTGTTTTCCGCATGAAGGAAGAACGATCAAAGTCGTAGACCAACTTTCATTCCCCAGTTCACACTTCACATATAGCCATTTTCCATTCCTAAATGGTCTTATTTCCACAGGAAATGCCCCAGCACCCACACCGTCATTCTGATGATGGCAGCTCACCCGGGCACGTGACTGAAGCCCGGGGGCATCCTCCAATCAAGTCTTTCCAAGTAAACCTTCATTCCATCCACTCCGTGAATGCCATGAAGCTTGGGGGGCATGTACCTTGATTGGTATAATCATGCTGGGGGCATGCAACAAATTTTTTTTTAACAAGCAAAGTTCTCCATGGTTCAAGCTTGTGTAAGAATGAACCCATTTACATCCCGTGATTGCCTTTTATCCGCTAAAATTCTGCTAGATGAGCCCTGGTTGTTTCATTCCATCGCTACCATCTTTTTTGGTCGATCATATGCTTTCACTTGGTTGTTTCTCCTTTCCTGAGGAACTGCAGCGATGAGTGGTCTTGTTAGCCAGCCTCTTAACCTTTACATGTTTCGAGTAAAGTTCCACCATTACCGGAACCAGTTGCTATCCCTTATACCACTCGTTCCTTCAGGACGAGTCGCCTTTACGCTCTTTTCTGACTTGTAAAATATGAAAAGATTGCCGAGTATTTTTCCCTTTTTGACTCGTTAAAGAAAATAAAAATGGAGGTCCGCTTTCAGCTCTTTTCTGACCATTTAAAGAGGACCATAGAAGGTCAGGATTTTTAAGATCCATAGAAGGTCAACAACTATGTTTCAATGGTGAAGCATGAATATGATGACTTAAGTGATTCCTAACCCTAATGGTCCTAACCTAAATTATAAATTTTTTGGTGGCCCCTGTGGGGGAACTTAATTTTTTCAAGTTATGATTGTTTTTAAAGAGACTTATTGCACTTATGGGATGACTTGGTAAGCAAGAATAGACTAAGTAACCAAAAATCCAAAAATGGATGATCTTTGAGTACAAAGTGTATGGAGGTTTAGTGTGTGATGCAAGTGAAAATACAAGTGTGATAAGATTTGGATATGCGATGATCCTTTTCAATTTCCTTTTAATTACACTTGGTGTTGGTTGTTCCTTGCATGGAAAAAGAAATTTGTTTGTAGATTATTGGTTACTTACTTTCTCCTATTAAAATATGTGGATTTTAATGAAGGAGATGAAAATTCAAATATTTTCAAGAAGGTTTTCATATGCAATCCCAGGTTCATCTAGGAGACACAAGGGAAGTAGGGATTAATCACTTTCTCTACTAACATTTTCTCCTAGTCCCAAAAAACATTTCTTTGGTTAGTGGTAAGATCTATGGATAATGGCCACTTAAGTTCTTTATTAATCAAGCTAATATGATTTGCAAAAAATTAAGTGAAATAATTTGAAAACATATGTGGATTATGGCCACTTACTTTTCTCATAATTAAGTTATGTGGGTATTTGTTTGCAAATAAAACAAAAAATTGAAAGATTGAAAAAATCTAATTGCTTGATAAATTAGGGTTCATTCAAGCAACCAAGGATACTGAAGAGAAAAAACAAAATGTAGAGGTGAAGTAAATTCACTATAGGCTACCAATCACCTGAGAAAACTGAAAAATACAAGGCCTTTTGTTGTTTTTCTATCTATCACCCATGTTCTATAGAAATAGATGCATGCTTTGTAGTTTTCGAAGATACAAATGCGCACTTCATGTTTGTCAGAGAAGGAAAGGAGTGGGTGAGAAAATTTTGAAAATTCATCACTTCCAAGGGCTCATAACAGGTCTAGGGGGAATGTAAAAACTCCAGGGATGTGAGGAGCACCTTGAAGGAAGTTTGTGTAGAGAGGAGGTCCTGCAAACTATCTCTAGATTAATGAAAAGAAATCAGTATGATCACCATTCATGTTGTAGTCTTTTTGGAGTACAAGTATACCAAAAAATACCCCATTAGCAGTGGATTTTTACCTACAAAGGATCATAGTCAAAATTGGTGTTGTTAGTAGATAGACTTAAATAAACACAACATTGTAAATATTGGATACAATACATACAAAAACATAAACTTAAAAGAGAGGTGCATGAACATAACAATGCTCAAATGGAGAAAACACATCAATAATATATGGAAAAATCTCCCTTTATTGGTTGCTAGTGGTAGAGGTTGAATACAATAAAAATACTAGAACACTTGAAGATAATTCCTTGAGCTAGGGAGCTCAAAAATCCTCAGCAAGGATGTTTCTTTTCCTCAATCTATTTGTAAGTTTCTCCTCTCTCTCAAAGAAGTGTGAAGACTCTCCAAAGGGTGGATTTCTCTTCACTCACTAAGATGTTGGGTTGCTTAGAAGCAATTTGGCCAACATGCTAATGCTCTTCACTTTCTTGGTTCAACAATGAAATGGTGGTTTTCTTACAAGAAAGTTGGCCAGCACAATAGTCACTTCTTTTGTCTCTCCCATGGCCTGTTTATATAGATTTTTTTGAATTCCTCTTCCCTCTCTTGGTACATGTATGATAAAGACACATGAGTATTACAAGATGATTCGATTGAGGGCTGCACTTCTCCAAGGCGACTCGATTTCGGCTGTACTAGGCTGACCTTGCATCAAGAAATTAGAACCAAGTGCGTGGAGTGGTCCCGGACTGCTCAGCCACATTTTTTGCAACTGCGCGGATTTTTTGATGGTATTCCGCGTGCACACACTTATCGAAGAAAAATACGTGTTTTCTTAATTGATTCCCTTTATAAACTTTGGACCTTATGAGAACATTTGATTTTTTGAATCTTTATAATGTATTTGGCTAGGAAAATGTCCACTTGTGCATTCTGCTCGACATTTTTAATGTCTTCTAGATTATACTAGCAGGTGTATGATTTTCCGGTGCTAACAAGGACCATCTAGGAACAAAGGTGTACAACATACCCTTTGATGAGTCACAGCATAGAGTAGTACAAGCATGTAGAGCACGCACCCCGAATGAGCATGCATCCCCTGTGCACTTTGAAGAATAGGAAATTGTGTCAGATGTATGGAGACATCCATCCACCTTGACCAATGCTATAAAGGCTTATGCTGAAGCCACGACCTCGAGTGTTAAGTTCTTGATAGCAGAAAATGAGTGCATGGCTAAGGAGCTGCAAGAAACTAGGCAGAGAGAGGAGAAATCAAGAGGATTTGTAAGAGGAGAGATGAAGAAGGCCATACTTGTTGAAGTATCATCTCTTGAAACAGTCACATGGAGACTATATGACATGTTTTTTATCGTGCACAAGGAATTTATCCATCTACATGGTCATCATTAGCTCTACACCAAGATAGTGTGAACACACACATATATACATGACACAGTTGATCATGCACAGATATGGACAATAAGGTACAAGGGAGCCCCACTTCACTTTCACAAGATGATGAAGCCGCGGGTAGAGTTGGACAAAGCATGCATCTGGAGTCTGATCTAGAAGTATGAGGAACTCCTACCACTCATCACCTGTGTGGAGGATTCATACGCATGGTTGTACAGGAGTTTGGATGTCGTGGTGAGAAAGTATGGCACCCCGTTGATTGGTACAATCACCAAGGCCAAAGAGAAAAACCAAGTCAGACTAGAGCTCGATGTGTACTTTGATTAGTTGATGCTCACGACCACCAACATAAATACGAAATTCAATGCATTTAATATGCATATGTACATTTTCAGTCCGACCTTGCTCACGACTAAGCTGCATATGTTACAAGATGGGTTGAACAGAGGTTCCAAATCAGTATACCTGGAAGCAATGGAGGCAAGAGATCATTTCTAGAAATACATCATCAAAAAATACATGGACACCATCACGCTCTACCAAGCATGGCATCAGTCTCTCACTGAGGATCATGGTGAGGAAGTTGATGAGTTGGGCTTTCCACAGTCGTCCGAGTCTTAGTGTTGTCTTGTCTAGCTAACTCAGACCAATTTTGTCCCATATGGGTATATGTGGAAAATTTATGATTTTTGTAAACATGATGTAAAGTGAAATTCCAAGTGTCATTAGTGGAATATAAACAGTCATATGTAATGTAAAGAGTTATGTAATGAAGTTGAAGAGTCATGAGGGTAGTCCAAGAGTCACAAAGGGGAATGTCAAGGGTCACCCCACTCTTTGTTATAAAAACAACCTCATAACTCAAATACAAGGCTTTTTGGGAGCCAAGATTTTGCTAGGCATTACTTAGAGAGGGCTTAGAGTATTGTGATGAGCCTTGGCTTCTCCATAGTGAAGAGTGAGTACATCTCTTTGGAGGAGCACGCCGTGTTGACTGTAACATTCCACTATTGGGGATAATGGCTGTCATGGTTGTATGTATGGATGAAACTTTCACTTTATATAATATAATAGAGCCAACACATTTCATGCATATATTATTATTCTAGTTTGACTATTCTAGTTACTTTAGCGATGTATGTAGTTTTACTTATGAATTGATGTATGGATTATTCTATATGTGATTGTATGAATCTTATTGAAGTGTGTTGTTGGTTTAACTCATGACTTTGGATTGTCAACTATTTTACTTTCCATTTTGTGATGTCATTCATCTCATTTTTTCCTTTTGGGTTGCGTACTATTACAGGCTTCTAAGGAATGCACTTATTTTCTCGCTCCGTGTGCTAGAACCTCCCCATAAATCTCTCTTGACTCATTGCAAGGTCACACACTTTCTTCCGATAATGATATATTGATTACCTCTACGCACTATCACAGTCAAGGCATAGCTTTACTACCCACTACTGGGACTCCTACTCCAAACAATCTAAGGTCTAGTTGGGACTTCTTACCGGGTGGATCCCCTAACATGTTTGTGTGTCCAGCACTGTCAACATTTTTGGTGCTAGAAGGAGAGCCAGATGACAAGCTGAGTCCTCAAAATCTATTTTGAATCTTCACACATCTATCATGTCTTATGTTACACTTCGTTCTCTGAGATGTATGTCTTATGGAGATGACTTTGAAATATCAGAGGAGTTCTGGAATCTCTTGTCACAGAAAACATATGAAGGTGAAGGCAGAACAACTTGGCAGAGGCATAGTCATGCCTTTACCAATCAATGTGATAGACTTGAATCCCATGAGGATTATGTGATCTACACGATGTTCGCATTCATGCTTCATGGGCACCCATTGCGATGGCTTGTCCCACTGCTCAAAAAATCTATTCACTCATTTGGTCACTTTGTTATAGAATTATTTGATTCTTTCCATAAGTTTAACTGTCAATCACTTAATAAAAAAATTATCAAATTACAGAAAGCCCCTAATGAATCCTTGGCGAAATTCTGGGATCGCTTTTGTAATATTGCATTTCAATTCCCAGAGGATAAAATTGATTGGAAATTTCTCAATGAAATATTTCTATATCTTCTTCACGTTCGTGAAAATCCACAAGTGTTAGAATCATTCAAACTGGCACCAGCATACCTCGGTGTTAGAGCTTCTAAATCGAAGGTGGACACGACTGCTATCATAAGTGACTTTCCGTCCTTGTATCATCAAACAAATCTGATCCCGTAGTGTGAGGTGGGAGAAGGTGTGTATCTATCTATTGAACTGTCACATCGTCCCACCCCACCTGCTCTTGATCTCGGTGTAGATTTGGCTGACAATATTGTTGCTTGTCACATGGACTTGTTTCCTCAACCTTTGTCCCCACGTACTATTGATCCTCCGGATTGTCCCCACATGGGATCCACACTTTTTTTTCACGAGGATCAAGTTGTCAACGATGCTGGTGTTCAGCGGCCAACCTGCATTATCATTTATGATGAGTATGTGTGGGAATATGAAGAAGAACTTGCAGTGAAGGATCACCTCCTTCTGTCCGCACCTCATCCGCTTTCCCCTGACACCTTTGGTTATTCTGCTATTTTTTATTTTCTGTGTGAGAATACATTCCCGGATGCATATACTTCTGATCATTCATAGAATACACAGGATTTCATTCTATCATTGCGTAACAGAGAGGAAACATCTGTGTTTGCAAATCCACTCAATATTTCATCTGTCATTTCTGGAAATGCGGAGGGTGAAAATTATTGCTTCTCATCAATGCGTCAATATGATTAATTAGATCATGAGGATCTTGACGAACATATCGAATTTTCTGAACATGGTTGTCGTGATTTCTTTTATCCTTCATTCAATCACGATGTTGATTCATTCACTTTCGATCTTTCTAAGCCACCCATATTCGATGATTTACCTATTGATGTAGTGGAAACCCCACAAGTTGTCAAGGCACTTCAGCTCGAGCTGATGGTTATGTCAAGTCCTTGTTTTCTTGAGGTTGATTCCACTCTAGATTAGAAATCTATTGAAACAACCAAGGCTCCTCATCACTCTCATGTTTACATTGAAGATCAATCTAGGTCACATAATTCACACTCTCCATCTAAATCACATGATCCCATCACTCTTGCACTCGATGAATCATACATAGTGAGAACTATTTCTAAGCGTAAGTCGTCTTTCTTTCTCATGTTTTCTTATTTGTCACGATCAAAAGAGTGTGCATGTTTGTCGCCTATAGATAGTGTGATGCATGACAATGATACATACGTAGAATTTTTATCTTGCGCTTTTATTATTTTCTTTTCTGTGGATATTTTTAAACTCGGAGTGTGATGTTCTTCACTGTTATATATTTATTTTTTGTTCATTTACACATTTATCGTTCTCATAGATGATGCCTTCACCAAAATGGGTCAACTAATGCACCGATGGCTGCATTGGAAATATCACTTCACATGAGTCTGCCCATGCACTGTTTATTTTAAGATTAGGAGTAGTTTTTTCTTTCTTGTTTTTCTTTGTTTGCATGCTTTCTTTGTCACGTTGCATGCTTTCTTTTCTTTCTTGCTTTGCTTTCATTTAATTTTGTCCTTTGCCTTCTATTTGTTTACTTGTTTTTCACCCATAGGTTAGGTTTGCATGGAACCGTGTGTGGCTCCTAAGACAAGCAAGGTGAGATACAAGAGGACTTGTACAACTATCAACACTTGATTATCTGTTGTTCTCTCTCTTTATGAAATAACTTGTTGTCTTCAATCTATTATACCCTGATGGAAAATATGTTCTGTTCAGAGTGAGCCTTGGTGAAAGCACAATGCTTGCACCTCTAACTAGTACCACCTACTCTAATTAGTTATTTTGGGTTAACCCCTGTCAGCTCAGTCAAGTAGAGTAACATGAGGGGTAAAAATTATTGTCAAAGGTATATATAAAATACTTCTCTAAATGGACATCCTCTTCTGCTCTCAATAAGTCAGGATCCCTCTTACACATTTGAAATAAATAAGTTCCTATGCACAGTTCTTTGAAAAATGAAAAAACTAAAAAATGAGAAAATGAATAAGGATAAAGAAGAGAAAGGCTTCATGCGGAGAGAGGTGATGCAAGTAACTCCAGTAGGTTATTGACCAGTATCGCTAGTAGGCAGAGCGACGATCGTGTCCCTACGTAACTCCGTCGGGGTACTTTCTAGGCTTGTTAGCAGTGGAGCAACACCAGAGATGAAACAAAGACTCTGACATATTTATTACTTGTGCACCAATATACCCCTCATCCCCAATCGAAACTACTGACTTGACTTGGCTTGGAATGTGTGCTGACCGATAAAGAGAATGATAAGGGACTATACCTTTAACTCAAGCTTAGTGTTGAAGCCATGATGATCAAAGAATCAAACAATACTTCAAGAGGAGTTAGACTCACTTTTCATGAGAAAGGTCCATATAGAGAGTTGGAGTTCTACCAGTGTGTCACCAATGTTGTAGCGGCTACAACCACCCTCGAAAATTTTGTCTTCGCTTCATTTTGGTGCCTCCCTCCTTGAGATCATTGCAGTTATCCAGCACTAATCAGGTACTTGTGTTTATTTGATTTCACCTATAATTTAATAGCTTGTGTTAAAATCACTTGTCCCGTTGGTCGCCTAACACTTGGTTCACATCTGGTCAATCAGGTGTTAGGAAAAACTGTGCAAACCTGGAGGACAACTTGTCTTCCCCTCAGGAATTGTGCAGAGAAGCCCTCCAGCTACCCTACACTCAAAAATTATGCAGAGAAAGCCAACCAACACTGCTCTCTAGAAATGAATAGTTCCATCCAGTTGGCACTGCTCTCCATAATTGCACAGAGCGGACCAGGCCATATGCACTACGCTCTAGAAATGCACAGAACTAGGTTAGTTGCACTGCTCTCTAAAATGCACAAAACTAGGCCAACTGCAATGTTCTTCATAATTATGTAGAAATGACCAACTGCACTAGTCTTCAGAAATGTGCAGAGCATCCCAACATCACTGCTCTGTAAAATTGCATAGAGCTAGCCATCCAGCGAAGGAAACTTAACCTAGAAACAATGCAGAAGGTTTCCCTTAGTTATTGTCCGTCACATGTGCCGGTAGGTTGCCTGATTCCCTCCAGAATTGTGCAATCCTTCTTTGCATGTCTGGCAACTTTTCCCCAAAAAATAAAAAACAAAAAAAGTATCCCTAGATTTTAGGGATCTATTTTTAGTATGAGAAGTTACATGCAAAGTCGTTTTTAGAAACTCCCCACCAAGAGTCATTTTTTCCTAGATTTGTGGCATGCGCATCATAAGCCCTAATTTTACCAAATATTTTTAAATGACACCTCATAGCTCATTCTTCACATTCGATCTTGGAGCTCTGGCATTCCTGAGGCATCTAGGAACCTTCAGCACAGTCGACACAACTTTTTCGAGTAAGTTTAGCTTTTCATGCCTTTTGTCACTTTTCTGTCGCTTTTTAGTTTTCATCTTGTACGAGTGTTGTTTCCTTGATTTTATTGAATGACCGTTGGCATTTCAATGTATTTAGCTTGTAGAAGTGTTTTTTCAACTTTTGCATTACCTTTCCTTAGTGTCACATGCATAACACTATTTCTGCACTCACAATGGTCATTTCGGCAACTCTCTTCATGAGCTTCCTAGTTTTTCCATTTGACTAACTTCTGCACTTACTTGAATTGCATGCATGTCTATTCCACTCATATCTACACCAGATTCATACACACACTCAGTCCTTTTTGTTTTCAGGTTACCATTGGGCAGATTTGGGCTTGCTTGGTTTACATGTTGTCTCTCCCAGCATGCTCTACACATTCTAGGTAGTTAAGGCTCTACCTTGCCTCCAGGAATTTTGGAAAGGCTACCCACATTGTCTCCCAGTTGTGCTCTGTGTAATCTTGCGGGGCAGTTCCCAATCCTGCACACTAGAACTGCATAATGTGTAGTTCTAGCCAACAACACATCCTAATTGTTCTACACATTGCACAATTTCAGTCAGTAGCAAGCCTCATTGGACTACACATTGCATAGTTACAACCAGTAGTTAGCCTCACTAGAAGTTGGGACTGCACAATGCGCAGTTCTAGTTGACAGTCTCCCAACTTCCCGAAGTCAATGCTACACAATCTTGCCTAGCAGTCACCAGTTTGTCACCTGAATGTTTGAGATTTTTTAGCTTACATTGTCTCTCCATGAGTGTCTTCTCTGTCTCTAGGTACCATAGGTTTTTTAGTAGCTTCTTAGTAGTATAGGTATCATGGCCTCCAAGAGAGCTGGATCAAAAGACACAATTGAAAGAAGTACTGGAGATATGGTTAGATAGGGGTCTATGAGCTTGCTCATGTACAAAGACACACCCCTATTCATTGAGAAAATCTTTAAGACCACATGGAAAGATATCAACACCATTTTCTCAGGCATCTTTGAGGAGAATCTAGAGGATCGAAAGGTCTATGTGAACATCCATAAGTTAAGATTGTAAAGGTTGCATGCAGGTTTCCCATGTTCCTATGTGCATATGTGATCCACTGAATTGTCTCACACACTGATCCCGAGACAATGATACTCAGTTGTGTATGTGGAGAAATTCTTTCTCCCTTTAGGATGGAGGATTATTAGCATATATATCATTTTCGATTGCTAGTGACCAGGATGGATGCACCGTTGTACACTCCCAACAGCAGCACAAACAAAAGAGACATCTTGAAGCATTGGGTAAAGGAGATAGCAAAGTTTAGGATGACACCCAACCAGATATACAGGATGAAGACACTCAGCAAGGCATACTAGTTCTTGGTAATATTTTCATGCCACTTATATGGCCAAGGGAGTAGAAAGACCTTCCTGCAAAGTTGGGTCACTATGTTGGATCAACTGGCAAGTGAACAAAAATCGTTCAACTGGTTTGAGATGTTGGATGCTAGTTGAAAGTGCATTTATCCAATTCCCAGAGTCCTCCCAAGGATCAACAAGTAATATTCTTCATGTTTTCCTACCTACTCGATGCAATCTTTGCCCATCAATAGTTTCCTAGCATGGATTGGGCATGGACACCTTCAGAGAGTGGTGTGAATGTATATTGCAAGTTTCTCTCAGACTGCAGCTACCATGGGGTAATGGCTAGGATATCTGACCATTTCATCACCCCTCTGTACACAATGATCTTCGAACAAGATCCACCATGAAAATCTCAAGAAACAATGGAGGAATTACTAAACATTGCAGATTGGTATGCCTCACCCAAAGGCACCTTCATAAGGATGTACAATGCGGAGAAACCTCTACATGTGTTGCCGAGTTTTTCCACGGACAAGTTGGTCATGCAGGAGGTTGCGTAGCACATCTCGACAAGGTTATCAGTTGGGTTACATAGGAGGAAGAAGGCACCATGGCCTACGCTTCCCATGAAAATTGGGTTGTACGCGATTAGGAGTTTGAAATAAGCAGATGCCGAGGTTGAAGTATTCAAAAAGTTTAAGTTCAGAACCAAGAGTTTCAATCGATATAATCCACATGGTTTATGCAAGGACCACTGTGCGAGAGTGTACTATTCTTGGATCCACATGAACTACGGTTATGTTCTAATCCAAGGTTAATGGACTGGGGTTTATGGATTCTTTGGCATGTATATATATGTAGTGTAACATTGAAAGGAATATAATAAAAAACCAATCTGGTAGTCGTGTTTTTGGGCTCCAGGGGAAAATATTTGTTTATATATGTTTTGTGTTTTATTCTATCACCATTGTTTATTTTTTTCTTTTAAGAATTCATTTGTAGGTATTTTCTATATGGGGTTAAAACCTACATTTGGTATTATAGTTGTTTTCCGCTTCAAGTGGGTGCCTTTGTTGCTGAGGGGTTTTTCTTGGGCCTGTGGTAGACCCAGTTCAGTGGGAGATCTGTGAGATCGATTCTTATGGTGAAAGAAGATGGCGAGTAGTGGAAAGATAGAGATCGATAAATTTAATTGTCAGAGTTTTAAGTTGTGGAAAATTAAGATGGAGGATTTGCTGGTGGATAAATATCAATGGATCATAGTAGATTCGGGTAGTAAACCAAAAAAAATGTCAGATGAAGATTGGTAAAAGTTGGATCAGAATGAAAAGAGAACAATATTATTGTGTCTCATATTCAATATTGTTGAATGTATCATAGGAAGCTTCGACGAAGGCTTTGTGGGACAAGTTAGGTACTTTGTACCAATCTAAGTCTCTAATGTGTTTCTACAGAAAAAGTTATATAACCTAAGGATGAAAGATGGAGACTCGGTGATAGATCAATTGAACACCTTTAATGTGGTAAAATAGTTATTATTTGTTGAAATTAATATTTCAGATGAATATAAGTGCCTAAGTTTGTTTTTTTCTCTACCAAATTCATGGGATAGTTTGGTTGTTGCAATAGGTAGTAATGCAAATGCCCTACATTTTGATGAAATAGTCTCATCCATGCTGTCAGAGGAGATGAGACGAAAAAATATGGGGGGAAAAATGGTGATTCCTTTTCTATATGAGGACAGTCTCATAACAAAAACAAATATAGGTCCTCGAGTGGGAGATATAAACCCAGAGGGAGATCTAAATCTCCAGGAAAACCTATAAAGGTGTGTTGGAAATGTGGAATGGAAGGGAACTTCAAAAGGGACTATAAATCTAAAGTTGCTGAGAAAGGAAAGGGATCTGGTGATGTGCTTTATGTAGAGATGAAAACCACCTTAGATGAAGGTGGGGATGTGTACTTGGCTTCTTCTTCAAGTACACATGTATATCATTAGGCATGGTTGATTGACTCAGGCACATACTTTCACTTCACTCCCCACAAGGAGTGGTTCTGCGAGTATGATAAATATGATGGTAGTGATGTCTTCTTAGGGGATGAAAGGAAGGCTAGAATCATCAGTCATGGAAAATTCAAGTTTAAGTTACAAGATGGAAGGATTAGAACACTTCTAGGGGTTTTTCATATTCCTGCATTGGCTAGAAATCTGATTTATGAATTGAGGGTTTTGTGATCCATGTTAAGATTATGAAAATTTTGCGGCATAAATCACATGATAGTACATTTGTCGACGCGTTTTGAACCAACAAGTGTGGTTCATCATCAGGACAAGTTGATGATGAACCACACTCGTTGGTTTGAAACGTGTCGACAAATGTAATATCATGTGATTTACGCCGAAGAATTCTCATAATCTAATTTATATAAGCAAGTTGGATGGTGCAGGTGTAAAAACAGTGTTCGTGAAATATACATACAAGATGGTCTGGGGAGCATTGGTATTGATGCAAGGATTTCAAATTGGAACTCTATAAAAGCTTCAGGGTAGCACTGTTATTGATGGGTGCAACAATTATGTGGTTCTTGAAAGTAAAGCAGAAAATATAGTGGTCTTTGGAGAAAACACCATGTTATGGCATCAAAGGCTTGTACATGTTAGAGATAAGGGCCTTCGAATACTTCATGGTAATGTTATGGTAGAATGTATGTCTAATTTCTCTCTAGATTTTGATTTCTGTGAAAATTGTGTATATGGGAAGAAAAATTAGGTGAGTTTCCCCTCTGGTGCTAAGAGGGCGAAATGGATATTAGAGCTTGTGCACAATGATGTGTTTGGACCTGTGTCAGTTCCATCACTAGGTAAGTCTATGTGCTATGTATCATTTATATATGACTTCTCGAGGAATACATGGATATATTTCCTCAAGAAGAAATGTGAATTCTTTGAGAGGTTTAAAGAATTTAAGGCTTTGGTGGAAAACCATACAAAGAAGAAGATAAAGGTGGTGAGGACAGATAACGGTGGAGAGTTTTGCAAGAAGGGATTTGAAGAGTTCTGTAAGAGGTGTGGTATAGAATGGCGGAAGACTACTCCATACACACCTCAGAAAAATGGAGTTGCAGAAAGAATGAATAAGGCATTGATGGAAAAGGAATAAAACATGATTAGTGGTGCTGGGTTAGGACAAGAATTCTAGGCAGAGGCAGTGGACTCTGCATGTTACCTTGTCAATAGATCACCTTCATTAGCATTGGAGAATAAGACTCCACAAGAGGTATGGACTGGTAAGAAACCTTGTCTTTCACAACTGAGGGTATTTGTATGTGATTCATATGTACATGTTCCAAAAAAGAAAAGAACAAAGTTGGGTAGTAAATCTAAAAGGTGCATATTTATTGGGTATAAGGATGGTTTAAAAGGTTATAAGATTTGGAACCCAGAAATAAGGAAGGTTGTGTACAGCCGAGATGTGGTGTTTAGAGAGGTGAAATATGTTATTAAACATGAATTCCTACCAAAGGAACCTGAGAAGATAGAGTTTGAGCTAAAGGAGGAAGAATAAGACTCTACAACAGAAGAGGAATCAGAAGATGAAGAGCCACAAACTCCTGTTGTGAGAAGATCAATTCAAAAAAGAAGGCATCCAAAAAGGTATAGTCCATCTAATTTTTGTTCAAATTTTCTTTTTCTATTATTGATGATGATCCCAGAATTGTGAGGGAAGAAGTAGATTTAGAGGATGGAAAACTCTGGGAAGAGGCCATGGTTGATGAAATGGCATCATCACACAAAAATGAGGCTTGGGATGTGGTGGAGTTGTTGGCTGGAAAAAAACCCATTCGTAGAAAATGGGTGTTTAGGAAGAAGATGAATGCAGAAGGAAAGGTGGAGAAATACAAATCTTGGTTGCTAGAAAAAGGTTATTCCTAGGTGTCGGGAATTGATTTTGGTGATATTTTTTCTCTTGTTGCCAAGTTATCGTCTAATGGATTAATTTTATCTGTTTCTGCTGCTTTTGATTTTGAGGTAGAACAGATAGATTTGAAGACAAAATTTCTTCATGTGGATATCGAAGAAGAGATCTAGATGAAGCAACCTAAAGGCTTTGCGGTGAAGGGTAAGAGATAACTAGTATGCAAGTTAAAAAAGTATTTGTATGGGTTAAAGTAGTCACCAAGGACATGGTATCAGAAATTTGATACATTTATACGGGGACTTGGCTTCACTAGAAGAAAAGTATATCATTGTGTGTATTTTAAATTAATTGGTGACCATGTTGTTTCTCTGGTCTTGTATTTGGATGATATGTTGTTGGTTGGAAATGAAAAAGAAATTATCCAAGGTTTGAAGACACACTTGTCCTCCAAATTCGACATGAAATATCTTGGTGTTGCAAACTCTATTTTGGGCATCGAAATTAAACAAGATCAAGCAAAGAGGAATCTCTGGTTAAACCAGAGGAAGTATGTTGAGACAATACTATAGAGGTTTAATATGCAACATAGTAAACCGGTGAAGGTTCCTATTCCTGTAGGTGTAAAGTTATCTATTGAACAGTGTCCCAAGACATAAGAATAGGAAGAGGACATGTCTCGTGTTCCATATTCAAGTGCAGTCAGTAGTCTGATGTATGCAATGGTATGTACTAGACCAGAAATTGCACATGTAGTGGGAGTATGAGCAGGTTTATGTCAAAACCAGGGAAGGAACATTGGTTAGCAGTGAAGGTGGTTTTCAGGTATTTGTGTGGTACTAGTGATTATGGATTGTGCTACCAAGGAAGACTAGGATTATATAGATTTTTGGACATTCGTGGATTTGTTGATGCAGACTGGGCTAGAGATCTAGATCATAGAAGATCTACAAGTGGGTATGTGTTTAACCTATTTGGAGGTGCATTTAGTTCGATGAGTAGGATACAATCTATAGTGGCACTTTCAACTACAGAGGAAAAATACATGGCAGGCACTCATGCAAGCAAGGAAGTTGTTTGGTTACAGAGAATGTGTTCAAGTATGGGGTTAGTACAATGATCTATAAGGATAGAAATTGATAGCCAAAGTGAAATTTTCTTGGAAAAGAACCCTATTTATCATTCAAAGAAAAAGAAAATTAATGTTCAGTATCACTTTTTGAGGGATATGGTTGAGGAAAAAAAGGTGTTGCTGGTAAAGGTGGACACTTTGAAGAATAATGCAAATGCATTGAAAAAGTCTATGAGCACTGAGAAGTTACCTTGGTGTAGAGAAAAACTGGTGTTGTAGGGCTAGACTAATGACTAAGATCTCTTATGGACCCCTATGGAAAGAAAACAACAAGTGGGAGAATGTTTGGTGTGTGTTATATTCTTTCAACAACCACCCCATGTGCGGGGGGACCATGGAGGGGTGGAAACCCCCCTTGAAAATTGCACCGGGAGCAGCATGGGGGGCATCACAGGGTTCGAGGCACCAACCCAAGAAATATTTTTTGGACCCTATATTAGGTGGGTAGATATATCTATGGTTTTGTACATGGATTTCACACATGGTTTTTGGCATGATGGTTTTTTGTCCATGGTATTTTCTAGATCTGGTCAAGGGAACTACATTTATGTTCTAATCCAAGGTTAATGGATTGGGGTTTATGGATGCTTTGGCATGTATATATATGTATTGTAACATTGAAAGGAATATAATAAAAAAATCAATCTAGTAGTCTCGGTTTTGGGATCTAGGGAAAATCTTTTTGTATATCTATTTTATGTTTTATGCTATCACAATTATTTATTTTATGCTTGTAAGAATTTGTTTGTAAGTAATTTTTGTATGGGATTAAAACCTACATTATGGCAAGCCTTAGCTTCTCCACAGTGCAGAGCAAATACATCTCTTTCGAGGAGAATGCGGTGTTGACTGTAATGTTCCACTTTTGAGGCTAGTGGTTTTCATGGTTATATGTATGGATGGAACTCTCAATTTATATAATATAACGAAGCCAACACGTTTCATGCATATGTTGTAATTGTAGTTCGACTATTCTTGTTACTTTAGCAATGTATGTAGTTTTACTTACGCATTGATGTATGGACTATTATTTATGTTGTTGTATGAATCTTATTGAATTGTGTTGTTGGTTTAACTGATCAATTTGGATTGTTAAATATTCCACTTCCCAGTTTGTGATGTCATTCAGCTCATGTGTTCCTTTCAGGTTGTGTACTATTACAGGCTTCTAAGGGACACACTTCTTTTCCCCCTCTGTGTTTTAGAACCTCCCCATACATCTCTCTTGACTCGTTGCAAGGTCACACACTTGCTTTCGACAAGGATATCTTGCTTACTATTGGGACAGGGTCTCCTAGGGTCATTTTTGGGGTTAAAAGCCCATGTTTTGGGGCTGAAAGCCCAAGTTTTTATATAAAAAGTGTAAAGTCTCCACAATTTGTGGTCACGGAGTGTGAATATGTAAAGTGTCATAAAGGGTTTCCACCCTTCTTTTATGTAAGTTTTGTCGACTTTAGAAGATCCACGCATGGTCCGCGTACCATGGGACTGTGTAAAAAGAAGAGTCGTAGAAGAGCCTAAGGCAGTTTTTTTATTAGTGGAAGTGATTGATGAATGGAATGGATCAGTAAGGGCTAAGAGTGAAGAGTCTTAGCATAGGAAAGAGGCTCTACAATTGTGTGTGCAAAGGACTAAGGTAGAAGTCCGCAGCTGAGTGCACGGACCCCTCCAGCTGCGTGCACAGGGTTGTTAGAGTCTGTAAGGAAGATCTAAAACATTAATAAAGAGGATTATTCTGGAATTACATGTGTTTGATCTATTTAATTCTATTATGAATGCATGCAATTATGTTATGAAGAATATTGGGTTTATGATTTAATTCTATATTGATGCATGAATCTATATGTTTTACTTTGCTATATGAATGCAAGTAATAATATATGTTTACACGAAGAATATCTTAATGCATGTTGAAGTTATCAGATACTTAAGACGATTAGGGTAAATACAAAGGTAACAATAATTACAAAAGCATGTAAGTAGATAAATCACCTGTTTAGGGTTTGCAAAGGACGATCATAGACCTTCGCGAATGTCTAGAAGCCGAATAAGAGAAGTATATCGATAAGGCCTAAAAGGCTTATCGATCCACACGAAGATGGGTTTAGGGTATAAAACGACATCACTACCATCTTTGTGTGCAGAAAATTGGTTCTTGCATCCCCCCACACTACCTCGAGTGAGACTTCAGTCTGCCCTCCGCGGATTGATGCCGAAAGGGCCAGTAGTGTAGGGATTTTCTTGGCTAAATAACATTGAACCTAGGTTAGGGCCCACTAATCCAACAAATGGTTCTATTGCTAGGACAGAGATTTTCATAAAGAGATGTGTGATGTCGCATCACCGGAATCCAACTAAGAATTAAATTGAAGGCTAATTAGATAGAAAGATCCATGAATTTGCAGCACAAGAGAACAAGAATTTGCAATTGACAAAAGATCAGTGGTTGGACAGATATTTATACACAGAGATACACAAAATCTTCTTATGTTCCTTCCTAGTTGAATTATACGATTGGATCACTAAATTGGTAGATGGCCAAGGAAGGTGGAGGCTTGACGGTCTGATAGTTTGGACCCCGGAGTTAGTGCAAAAATTGGAAGCCTCTGAAGATAAGATCGCAAGTGTTGTCAATCACTGGCTCGATCATATCATAGGAGGATTTTTGATAGTGTTCGCAGTCGATACTTTGGTCAATTACTGCGAAGCAGAGTACCACTTCTTCAAGGGACCACGAGGTAAGTATTTAAGGTCTTTAAATACTTGGATTAAGATGCTCTTGTGTGAAAAGTGGGTTATGCAGTTACCTTGATGTTTGGAGCTACGTCAAATGGAAAGATATTCACGGATAGAGGGAAAACAGGCCCTGAATATAGCTCGATGATTGGACCTCTTTTGAGTGACGACAAGGAAGCAACACAGGCTTCTCCCCAAAGCATCATTAAGTTGATAAGACAAGGGTTCCCATGAGTACCCCATCCACCCACACCACCTCTATCTTCACCCCCACCCATCCACCCACACCACCTCTATCTTCACCCCCGCCGTATACACCTTCACCCACACCACTACCACCATTCAATATGGTGCATTTAGTAAAATTTCATGTGTTCAAGGGGTTGGGAACTGAGGACCCAGACCAGCTTTGGTTCATCACAAAGGCCATATGGGAGGCTCAGGGTATAATAGATGATTAGATGAAGAAAGAAACGGTGGTCACTGCTTTACAGGAGCATGCGCTAACATGGTACATTAAGTACTGCACTAATAACCAAATGGTTGCGTTGGCAGACGTTTATATCGCACTGAATAAGGAATTTAGTAGGCCCAAGTCTGAAGTGCAATCAATTGTGGGATTAAAGGAGATCATGATGAAACCTGGAGAGACACCTTGGGACCTGGATCAGAGATTGAAGTGCACAATCCATGAAGCAAACCTAAATCTTACGAATGGACAGCACCACAAATGGTTCGTGGCTTCGCTCCTGCCTCATATAAGGGTTACTTTATCCCAGCAAAAGATTGGGACCTAGGCGAATGCCCTAGAGATTTCAATGAGTTTGCATGAGACACCAATGCAATATGCTAATTGGGAGCTCAATAGATTCACACATAGTTGCAGAATCTTTTCCTAGAATTTCAGTTTCTGAAGAAAGATAGAGCAGTTCAGCCAGAGGTGTGCGAAGAAGTTTGGTGCCTGAAATGAAAAGTCAGGGGCATGACAAAGATCATTGTCCAGTCTTCATGATTTATGTTGCAAGAGGAGGGTTGATGCCTCTAAGGCTGGAAGCTCAAGTAGGACCAAGTATAGGACCTACGTTATGTTGTGTTATTTGTTAGGTAGTTGGAAAACATGTGACAAACAATTGCTATTTGTTGCAGAAATGTTTTCAGACACCGCAACATATCTTCTACAACTTCTGTCAATCAGTGGGTCATGATGAGCATAATTTCCATAGCTATGAGCTAATGATGGTTAGAATGCCTGCATATAGGATGCAGGCAAAAACTCGGCCTCCAGACCAAGGTGCAGGGGGAGGGCGAGGAGAATATTAAGGGTGCAGACGAGGCAAAGGTGGAGGAGGACCTAGTAGAGGTCAAGGATAGGTTATTTGTTACAACTGTGGGGGACTAGGACTCTACACATGAGAATGCACGAACCTAACACGTCTGTCATGTCGATATTGTACTCATTTTGACCATGTGACAGAAGATTTACCTGTATTATTAGCTAAGATACGCGAAAAGGGGGCGCAACCTCAACAACTGACTCAGAACCTACAGATGATGAGGGTTGAGCCTCATGAAGAGGATCCCAATGTAAATATTGTGCTATAGAGTGGAGTGACGATTGGTGAAGATAAGGGGAAGTAGCATGAAGAAAGTGAATGGGTATGCAAAGCTCTAGAAAAGGATGTCAGGTTTTATCTAGAGCGCGTGAGGGAAACTTTTATGGAAGCAAAGAAAATCTTTGCTGAGGGCTCTACCTCAGGAAGTCAGGATAATCCAACTAAAGAGGGGGACCCTTCTATGCTTACTACTTTCTTGGAGACCTGTATGAAGTTGTTGCATGATAGCAAGGTTGTGAAAGGATTACAGGAGCTAATAAATAAGTGGGCTAGAAAATAAAATGCTCCTTATGTACCTCACGTAGTCTAGGAGATTGGTAAGCATGAGGCAAGAATAGGGCATGAGATGAGGTTCATGGCACAAATAGGATAATATGAGATGGATAAAGTTATTCTAGATCTTGGGTTAGACGCGAATGTTTTGACGAAATAAATGTGGAAGAGAATGGGGAGACCTTCGCTGAAGTGGTATTCAATTTAGTTAAGGATGGAAAATCAGCAGAAAATCATCCCCATGGGAAGATTGCAGGGAGTGACAGTTGATATTGAGGTCACGAGCACGTTGGCTGGTTTTGAAGTGATAGAGATTGTTGATGACAGTAATCCCTACCCTGTGCTCCTTGGGATCGATTGGGCCACTGAAATGAATGGGGTAATCAATTTGAAGAAGCGGAATATGATATTTGAGAAGAAAGCTCTTCGTGTAGTAGTACCCCTGGACCCTGCAAAAGAACCACACTATATTGAACTGGTCTGTGATTATTAAAGTGACGATGATTTGGACCAGATCTATAAGATAATAGTGCGAGATCAAGATTGGGTGAATTTGACAGCAGATGGACGTATTGCATGGGACCACGAAATTTCCTACACTTCAGATTTGGATGAGGAGTTGGAACACTGGCAGAATTGATTGCACGAAGTATATAAGCTGCGTTGTAATAGGATGACTAAATTGTTGTGTTGTGTATCATCGGAGGTAAGAAGTATGCCCTATTATGATGGTTTGACTGATGTTGATAAATTTTTGGATGCATTTGAAAGGGAAGTGCTAGAGAATCATCGCTTCCAAACCTTGGATTGGGCATTGTGCTCTACACCTGCAAGATTGTTGGGTATGCACAAAGACAGTTTTAATGATTGGTGTGTGTATAGAAAGATGATGATATTGCAGTTTGGTCACCCAAAAGTTTAGCTAATAGAGAAATATGATTGAAGGAATGATCTATGCGATCACCTGGCCAAATGGACTAAAGTTTATGGAGTGGAGCCTCGACCTGAGTGGGTGCATTTGTTCTTTCATACTTTGGATGTCATACCGATGAACTGGTACCTAGAAATAGAGCTTTGCCATGGCACTGAAGAATGGGACATTTTTCAACAGGGATTCTTGATGACATTTAGTTTTGAAGATGGATTTGAATGTATTGATGAGGCATTGCAGGAAATCAAGGTAGCAATCTTCAGAATATCACAAGATCCCTTCGACTTAATTCAACCGGATTGGACAACCCAGCTGCGCTACGCGCTAGAGTGCTACAATGTAACTACTGAAGAAGAAGACGAGGATCCGAGAAACATTAATATCCCCAAGAATGAAGGTCACTGCGAAGTTGAGGGACCACAAATTGAAAATTAAGATATCACCGCGCCATTAAAAACAAGACAAGTGAACATTGGGACAGAGGCGGAGCCGAAATTCGCAAATATTGGGGACTACTAGGATGATGAAACATTAGATAAGGTCACTAAATTTCTCCATGAATATCAGGACTTGTTCCCTATGAAGTTTTGAGACTTGAAAGGGATAATAAGGGACCTAGGAGTTATGAAAATTATGTTGAAACTCGACGCGAAGCCAATCAAGAAAAGGTCTTACCGCCTTAACCCAAAATATAAATAAAAGGTCTGCTTAGAGTTGGATAAAATGCTTGCCATGGGTAATATTGAACCGGTGGAAGAATTTGATTGGGTGACCCCAATAGTAGTTCAAGAAAAGAAGAGGAAGGACGAAATAAGGATATGCATAGAGCTCAGGAAGTTGAATGATGCCTACATGCATGATCCCTTTCCAACTCTGTTCACCGATGAAGTGCTGGATAATGTAGGAGGAAAGGAATCATATTCGTTCACTGATGGGTTCTCAGGGTACCATCAGATCAATATCGTGCCTGAAGATAGAAGTAAGGTGACCTTCACGACTTAATGGGGATGCTTTCAATATACTGTAATTCCTTTTGGACTGAAGAACATGTTGACGATCTTTTCACGCGTAGTCATCACCGTGTTCAAGGACTTCATTCACAAGTTTTTGGAGGTATACTTCGATGATTGAACAATGTTTGGACTGGTAAAGTGCCACGTGGCTAGTCTACACTTGATGCTGGATACATGTCGAAGGTATCAGATCACGCTAAATTTGAAGAAATTTATGCTCTATGCCCCTTTCAGAATCTTGCTGGGTCATGTAGTGTGCATACAAGGCTTAATTTTAGACCCTACTAAGATCGTTGTTATAATTAATTTGGAGGTGCCAAGAAGTGTGAAATAGCTGCACACAACGTTGGGGCATACGGGATACTACTGAAAGTTCATCAAGAGTTATGCCCAGACTACCATGCGAATTGAAAAGTTGCTCAAGAAGGATGCTACATTCTATTGGAGTGAAGAATGTCAGCAGAGCCTAGATGTGTTAAAGGAGAAAATGGTCACTGCGCCGATCCTACTCTTCCCAAATTGGAATAACGAATTTCATGTGCATGTGGACGCGTCATGTATTGCGCTAGGGGCAGTATTGACACAGGCTGGTGAGGGAAAGAAGATGGGTATGTGGTACATCATCACCGCGATTGAGTATTTGACCAAATGGGCAGAGGCACAGCACGTGAAAGATTGTACAGGGGAAACAACAACAAAATTCCTCTTTGAGTATGTGCTGACTAGATTTGGTTGCCCAAAGGTTTTGATGAGCGATCGTGGTACACATTTCCTTAATGAAATGATCAGTGCGCTGATGGAGGAATTTCAAGTTTATCATTAGAAGAGTACGCCATACCACCTGCAAGCTAATGGGATAGTGGAAGAATTTAATAAGATATTGGAAAACACACTAATGAAGCTTTTCCATGCACAAGGGAATGATTAGGATGTGCGTATACCCGCGGTGTTATGGACTTACAAAACTACTTGCAAAAAGATAACTGGATAGCCACCTTTCAAGTTGGTTTATGGTGTAGAAGTTGTGATGTTGACGGAGTACTTTCTACATAGTCTACACTTCATGGCATTCACAGGAATGGAAAATCGTGGAGCCTTGGAGGAGTGGCTCGTGCAGCTAACAGAACTTGAAGAAGAAAGATTTTTGGTTGGATTCCATTAGAAAGTTCAGAAGGACTGTGAAAAGGCATGGCATGATTAACACATCAAACTGCACACCTCTAAGGTAAATGATTTAGTTTTATTATATGACATCAAGTTCTATAAATTTCCAGGAAAATTTCGAATGCATTGGCTAGGGCCATATGTCAGCAAGGAGATTACTAATGGTGGAGTAGTTCAACTGGTGAAATTGAAAGGAAATCCATTTGCAGGGAAGGTAAATGGTAGTCGATTGAAGCCATACACCAGGGATCCGGCCAGATGACTATATGGTGGAAGCACAGTCTTAGCACTCCAGGAAGCTAAAAGGAGGTGCAGGACTATAAACTACATTGCCCGAGTTGTAGAGTTGCGTGATTGGAGGACTGTGCGGAAAGGAGGAACGTCACAGCATTAGTAGAAGTGAGAAGGGAGCTACTCTATAGGGGTCGAAACCACACAGCGCAACCAAAAAGTGACCGTTACGATCATTGTTCATGATTTGATAGTGAGAAAACGACTAAGAGGAACGGGGGGCGGCAATTAAGGCTGAATTTAAGAGGGAAATCTTTGAAAATTTACCGCCAATATAGCATTTATGAGCGGATTTTGGGGGAATGGTTGGATTTGAATTCGAATTTTCCTATAAATTATAGATGGTCGCCCAATGAAAAACACTTTGCATTCTGAGAGTTGAGGTGTCGAGCTATTGGTTGTGCATGAACCCTGCAAGTTTTGAGGCTTTGGTGGCTAGTTCAGTGTTTGACAGGTTGCCTAAGGAAACCCAGGAGTTGCTTAATAGTCTAATGTCGGTGCCCATGGAAACGCCAAGTGTAGGAGGATCGATGGCCTCTGAGGGAGCTGCCCCTGAGGTCGTAAGTGTAGAGGTTCCCGTAGACATGCCAAAGTCGTCGAGGTCACCCAACCCTAGGCCTATGCTGACAAGAGAGGATACTAAGACAAAGAAATGCAAACAAAAAGTGACACAGCCAGTGTGTGAGTCACCAAGGAAGCACCAAAAGAAAGAGAAGCCCAATGCGCAGGAGAAAGGCAAGGTGGTAAACCTAGAATCCAATGAGGGCATAGAAGAAACTGGTATGCACGCATAGGACATTGACATTGAGGGAGGAGACCCTATCTCAAAACTACCAGAATACATCCCTCCATGCCAGGGTAAGGTGAAGGTCCCGAGGGATCTGGATGAGGGAAAAACTATGCTTAATACACCTCTACAGCTAGAGAAAATCACGTTTGAAGGACTCTGCCTGGCACGCATCACCCACCTAAAGATTGAAGATTAGGACTTGACAGACACAGAGTGGTTCCCCCACCTAGCTACTAACAATTTCATGTAGGCACGCATCACCCACCTAAAGATTGAAGATTAGGACTTGACAGACACAGAGTGGTTCCCCCACCTAGCTACTAACAATTTCATGTAGAGAGTATTCTATAAGGATTCGAGTGTCACCGTGCTGGATCCGGTGAAGTGGATTCACAGGGTAGAAAAGGCAGGATTGTTGAATCTGCTATGAGTGTCGCATTTAGTTATCAAACAATTGTTGTGCCTGGTGCATGACGGGTGCCTGTGGTTGGAGGAGCCAATCCCTATAACTGATATTTTGATCCATATGATCACTTTATTGCCACATTCAAGGCTGAATCTGGCCAAAGCATTTGGTGGAAAGGTGAGCGAGTGCGACCTCACTGAGAGAATGAAGGACAAGTTTAAGCTTGTCAAGAAACTGCGCACCTATTCCATTTCAAGCATAACTGACCCCGTGGTCAAGGTAGCCACCCAGATCTTGGCTAGGAATATAATGAGAAAGTGTCGCATATATGAGGTGCTAGCACCAGTTGTTTCGCTAGCATCCCAGTGTGTGGAGGGCGTACAATTCAATTAGGTGCACTATCTGTGCAGTGAGTTCCTTGTGAGTTGCAGGGAGGCACAGAACTAGTGTAAGACGTTTCATTACTCTTGGTTGTTGTTATCCATCATGTTGGTCACATGGTAGTTGCCAAAGGATAGTCAGTTTCCTCCAATCGCAAATGATTTGCCAAAAGCAGTGAAGTTTGCTTCGCTCTAGGCTATCAAGGATGATGCGCGGTCCACGAGAGCAAAGTATTCTAGGTTCTGATGGAGATGAGCATCAATATGGCCATCAACAAGAAAACATGGTTTTCACCAACCATCTTTGAGCAATTGTTGGGATACATGGATTTCAAAGTAGACTTCCACTGTATCTCCATGTCAGTGCGAAAGGACCTAGAACAGAAGTGGTATGATCTCCCATACATTGCGATGGATGATGCTATAGTAGTGGTCCTTGATCGTTGGACAGGAGAATGGTGCATGGCCTAAGATTTTTCCACTGGATCCAGTAAGTCTGCGGGAAAGCAGAAGAAGGAAGAGGCTCGGTTGAAAATGCAGCAGATGGCTGAAAGACGGAAAAAGGAAGCAGAGGAAAAAGCCAGAGCTGAAGCAGAGCACACCACTAAGGAGCATGCAGAAGAGAAGGAAGGGGAGGAAGAGTGTGACTCTGACAGAAGTCGGAAGTCTCCTTCACCATAGACGGAGGATGAGAAGAAATTTGAACATGATGGTGGAGAATAAGAGATGACTCCCTTCTGGGTGAAGCAGAATTGGGAGCAGGAAAGAGAAGGGTTGCGAAAGAAGTCCAAGGCCAGTAAGTCATCGCTCGACCTGATCACCTTGACAGAAGGTGACTTGGATGACATTGGGGATAAAGTAAGGGACGCGACCACAGAACTACTGCAATAGTTTGAGCAGCAGCAAAAGCAAGCTCTAGTCACCATTTAGGTGAGTCTGCGTGAGCTACAAATCCAAACTACTCAATTGCATACTAGTGTAGGACAAAGCTGTGCAACATCAACTAGTTTGGTCCCAGGAACTACTAAAGCCGCAAATATGGTTCACTCTTTGGATCCCTAGGCTGGTCGCGTTGCTGAATGGCTCTCTAACCACGGACACAGAAGCTGACAAGGCTACTGTTAGCACTCTAAGAAACATTGGTTTGAACTTGGCCACGCTCCCAAGTGAAGCCCTTCACATGCTGCAAGCAGGTGTGATTGCAGAACTTAGGGCCTGAGAGCAACGCGCACTGAGTGTGATCAGCGAACAGAAGGTTAATAATGCCTAGATGTTTGTAGAGAAGACTTCAATGATCGACACCTAGAAAAATATTCAGGAGAAGAATGAGCGTACTGCAGTAGTGGTCGCTGAAGCATGCAGAACCATTCTAGAGTTGCATATCCCAGAAGAAGCACCAATGGAATGCAAGATTTGGAAGTTGGCTATAGGTGTTCGCGATGCCAAGACCGAGCCTACCAAGGTTCAGTTTGAGTTGAACCTTAATATTACAGAGCTTGAGTTGAAGGCCTAGCCTTCGACTCCACCAGCAGTCAAAGAACAATGTCAGGCAGCTATCAAGGATGAAGTTGCTACAGTAGATAACGCAGTGATGGATTGCACTACGCTCTTTGAGTAGTCACTGGAGGTACTTACCAGTCTACAGGAAGATCCTAGCTTGCAAAGGTTAAATACCGATGCGAGGGAATTACAGCAGCAATACAACGAAGAAAGAGTGACGGTTCATCGTCGTCATCACACCCAGATTGGAAAAACTACAGGAAGCAAAGGAACTGAAGGAACAGGCGGAAGCAGTGCAGCGAAAAGAGTCAGTACTCAACTCCAGATTGGGGCCTTGGCTGGATGAGGACTATGCGCTCACCGCAACCATTGAAGGAAATTTGGCTAACCTACAAATAGTATAGCATAAGATCCAGGAAGATAGCACAGGACCTGTGATGGAGCAACTAGTAGAGCAGGTCAAGCAGGTGGTAACATAGTGTACCGCTGAAGTTGCGGTGGTTCAAGTGGAGTTGGGAGGTCTTTGTAGCAAGATCTTCGTGCTAGTAGAGTGACTCGAGGGTGAGTCACCATATTGTGTTAGGGGCCTATTGGGATAGGGCCCCCTAGGGTCATTTTTGGGGTTAAAAGCCCATGTTTTGGGGAAGAAAGCCCAAGCTTTTGTGTAAAAAGTGTAAATTCTCCGTAATTTGTCGTCACGGAGTGCGAAGATGTAAAGTTTCATAAAGGGTATCTGCCCTTATTTTCTGTAAGTTGTGTCATCTTTAGAAGAAAAAGAAGAGTCTTAGAAGAGTCTAACGTATTTTTTTTAGTAGTGGAAGTGATTGTTGAATGGAATGGGTCAGTAAGGGCTAAGAGCGAAGAGTCTTAGTGTAGGAAAGAGGCTCTACAGCTGTGTGCACAGAGGCCTAAGGTAGAAGTTTGCAGCTGATTGCACAGACCCTTGTAGCTACTTGCACACTGTATTTAGAGTCTATAATGAAGATTTGAATCATTAATAAAGAGGATTATGCTTGAATTACATGTGTTTGATATATTTACTTTTGTTATGAATGCATGTGATTATGTTATGAAGAATATTGGGTTTATGATTTAATGCTATATTGATGTGCGAATCTATATGTTTTACTTTGTTATATGAATGCAAGTAATAATATATGTTTACGCGAAGAATATCTTAATGCATGTTGAAGTTATCAAATACTTAAGCTGATCAGGGTAAATACAGAAGTAAGAATAATTACAGAAGTGCGTAAGTAGATAAATCACTTGTTTAGGGTCTGCGAAGGACGATCATAGACCTTCACAAAGGTCTAGAAGCTGAATAAGAGAAGTATATCGATAAGCCCTAAAAGGCTTATCGATCCACGTGAAGATGGGTTTAGGGTATAAAACGACATCACTACCATCTCTGGGTGTGGAAACCCAGTTCCTACATCCCCCCATACTGCTTTGGGTGAGACTTCAATCCACACTCCGTGGATTGATGCCGAAAGGGCTAGTAGTGTAGGGATATGCTTGGCTAATTAACGTTGAACCTGGGTCAAGGCCCACTAAGCCAACACTTACGTGTATGCATTATCACAGTTAAGGCACATCTTTACTACCCACTGTTGGGACTCCTACTCCAAACGGTATGAGGTCTAGCTGGGACTTCTTATGGGGGAGGGCCCCTGACATGTTGGCAGGTCCCACACCATCAACAGAAATGGAATTTGTGTTGTTTTAATCCAAGAAGGAAGAACCATTGCTTTAAAAAGACATATAATCAAGGGAAAGTATTTACACAAACCTATTTATGAGAAGGAAATGTTGGAAATACTGCATGCACTACAGCAATGGTGACCTTACCTAATGGGAAGATAATTCAAGGTAAAAACAAATCACGGTAGTCTTAAATACTTTTGGGAGAAAATATTATGTTCAGAAGAGAAGAAAAAATGGGTCACAAATATGTTGGGTTATGAATTTGAAATACAAAAAAGGGAAGAAAAATGTTGTTGCAGATGCACTATCAAAAAAGGACGAGGATGTGGAAACATTTTTCTGTGCCATTTATATTGTCCAACTTGATTGGATAGCTGAAGCAAGGGATAAATGGAAGAATGACAAAGAGATGTGGACACTCATTCAAAAGCTGTAGCAAGATCCCAGTACATCTGATACATATATCTAGAAAAATGATTCATTATGGTACAAAGATCACTTATATCTATGTATGAATTCTCAACTCAAACAAAATATTCTTTTGGAATTGCACACCTCTGCCTTAGGAGGGAACTCGGGATTTTTAAAACTTACCACAAGGTCAAGAAGGATTTTTTTTGGGATGGCCTTAAATTTGATATTCAGAAGTTTGTGGAAGAATGTTTGGTTTGCAAATGAAATAAAGTTGATATAATTAAGATCATGGGTCTGTTACAAAATTTAGTCATTCCAATTCACCATTGGGAGGAGGTCTCAATGGATTTTATCACAGTTTTACCCAAGTCCAAAGTAAATAGTTCCATCATGATGGTAGTTGATAGACTTACCAAGTATGAACACTTTTGTGCATTATCTAATCCTTTTAAAGCTAGTACAATTTCTACTACATTTATGGAAACAATTCAAAATCTACATGGAAACCCAAAAATTATTATAAGTGACAACGGTCCCATTTTCACTTGAAATTTTTGGATGGAATTATTTTCTTGTCTTAGTACTCAATTAGCTGATAGCTCATTTCTTATCATCCTTAATCTAATGGGAAAACTGAGATAGTGAACAAATGTTTGGAAGCATATATTCATTGCTTTGTATCTGGTAAACAAACATAATGGGTCAAGTGGTTACCTCTGGCTGAATGGTGGTCTAACACGTCCTTCCATACTGCAGCAAAAATGGCCACATTTATGGAACTTTATGGATATCATTCACCGTCCATCACATCATCTTTAAGAGGATATTCTAAGGTTCAAGCAATGGAAGATCACATCGAGCATCAACAACAAGTTCTCCAAATATTAAAGGATAACCTCACTCTGGTGCAAAATCAAATGAAACGACAAGCAGATCAACATCGTAGTGAAATAATGTTTTACATAGGTAGTAGGTATTTTTACATCTACAAACATACAAACAAATGTCCCTCAATCAAATTAATAAGGATAATAAATTATCACCCAAGTACTGTGGTCCTTACAAGGTGTTGCAAAATATTGGTACTATGGAATACAAATTATAGTTGCCTGTATCTTCTCGAGTACACCCCTTTTTCCATGTTTAATTCTTAAATAAGGTTATCGGAGACAAGTTCCCAGTTCAAAGAATATTGCCAGAACTTGACGAAGAAGGAAAAATCATATTGGAGCTTGAAGCATTCAAAGAAAAAAGAACCCGATAGCTATGAAATCATTCAATTTCAGAGTATCTCATTAAGTGGAAGAACTTACCCATTGAAGATTCCACATGGGAGAATGATAATTTTATATAGAAGCATCAATAACTACTCAAGCATTGAGGACAACACTTTTTTGAAGGAGGGGCATATTATGTCCCTATAATACTAGTGTAGCCTCCTTATTGTTATTTTTAATGTATCACCATTATTGTTATTGTTGTTCCCATGTAGCCCCCATATTCTTATTTTTGTTCCCCATAAAATCACACTATTGTTAGTGTTGTGCCCTTACATTAGTATTGTTATGCAGGATCTAATTATATTATGACCCTTAGACTCATGTATATACCAAGGAGGTATTGTAATTTGTATCATCCAATAATTGTTTATTTAAGTGATGTAAAGGATATTTCCTCCCCAAATAGGATAATTTTCAAGTCGTTGATCTATCTTTTCTTCTATTTTTTTATCTGATTGCATAAAAAATACAAAAAATATCAGCATAATTTAAGGTGGAATTCATACATTCATTCAACAAAACAACATTCATAGAAAATAATAATTAGCATCTGATTTAATTTTTTGTATTTTTCATCATTTTTATTTTCTTGTTGAAGTTTGAACCCAAGAACAAACAAACGTGAACATTTAAATGCAAAGAACACAAAGATATCTCTAGAAATATTAAAATAAACATAGATGATTTCCTACACAGAAAATGAATAGAAAACCAACATCATAACATCAAATTAGATCAAGCTTTGATGTTCCCAGGCTCTATAATATAGAATGACAAGTGTGACTCTAGGGCCTTAACATCTCGTGGCACTATTGTTGAGGGATGATTGCTTTATTTATATATGATTTCTATAGAGGATTAGCCATCTCAAAGTAAAAATTTCTCCAACTTTCAAATCAATCAACATTTTTTAAGCCTGCATATAATGATTATCTATTTAGAAATAACCATAAACATCTTAAGAAAATTCAAACTAGGTTTATGCAATGTTGCAGTAGTTGATTTTAATTTTTGTGCTCACTACAACTCTTCACACTACCTTCAATACATAGAATTAGTCAATAAGTTCTCTCTTCCTCTTTTTTCATTGACAAATACACCACAAAGTTAACACTCCACTTCTGTTGCACCAAAAGACCCATCGATCAATCCAACATTTGTGCCTTTAATGACAAGATATGTGCATAACATACTACAATGGAAGACTACGATTACCAGTACTAATGGGAGTAGTGGAGGGGATCATTTAGAGCGAATAGGTGGAATCTACACTTTTCTTTCCTCATGGAATGGACCAAACTTCTTCAATTATTAGGTTGGGAATTAATTCCCAATGATTACTCAAAACACTTATTTATTAAACCACATAAAAACATCATGAGAATTTTGACGTCTAAACAGGGCCTCCTAAGGAAAATAATAAGTAATTGTTAAAATAATAATAAAAAAGAGTTATGAGTTTTTAAAGAAAAATAAAGGAAACTACTCTTTCATTGTATTTTTGGCTTATCTCCTTGTAGCTTTACTCAAATGTCAAGTGTGGACACTCGTTGGATGTGGAATTAAAATCTACATCCAACTTTTACTCACTATACATATTTTTTTAGTAGACTCGCATAAAAAATAAATGAAAATACATGAAAAAAACATGTTAAACACATTTTCTCATGTATTTTCATTTTTTTCAATGTGGGTCTACTAAAAAGTATGCAAACTCGGTACTCATTCAATGTGGAATTTAATTCTACATCCAATTGGTGTCTACACCTAACATTTGAGTAAGCCTACAAGGAGATAAGTCAAAAATATAATTGAAAAAAGTAGTTTTCTTCTTTTCCTGCCAAAATAATCTCTCTTGGGGTTAACATCATCATCTTGAATCCATTGGTTCTTTTAAAGTTAATTTTTTTAGTACATATTCTTTTGAGGCCCATTTTTTACCTCAAAATCCCTCTAATAAAATACCCTGCTTCCAGAGAGCAATTTGTCAGACATTACATTTTATTTTCTAAATGGACCTTGTTCCAAAAGAGATCAAATAATCATCAAAACATATTCACCAATCAATACTTGGAATTCAACTTTTGCATGAAAAAAACCCCTTACCTCTACGCACATTCTTGTTGTAGAGGTTTTCCATGAAAAAATGTTTTAGCAAATCGCCACAACCAAAGTGATTCAATCCTTCTCAGCTCCAATGGTTTCTTCAAAAAAAAAAAAATAGTTGGTCGAATATATGCCACATGGTCACCAGCACTCTTGTCTTGAATGTTAGACAAATTCATACATAACTCCACTCAATCTTCACTGGGCTCAACTCCTCAATAACCACACAAATTTATAAACTCGGATAATGCCTTGCACTGCACCCCTTTAACAAACACCAACATAGCTACACTCAATCAACCTAACTTCCAATGGTTCTCTACCTAATTCAGACACTTTCCTAAATCACACACACAACATCAACGATCTTAGGGGAGAAACTATCACACTAGTCATGGCACATATCAGTGGCTTTGGTATGCTCCAGTACTCAAAATGCACCTTACCAGGCTTGAATCTAAGATCATGTTATATCTTCCCTCATTGATTTATTTGGCATGGGTTATCAACTCCTCAGTGAATATACAACTCCACACACATTCTTCCATGCTCACACTTGCAGCGACAACATGAACATGAACTCTCCCACCAAACTCACTCGGATCCAACCTCATGACCCTTTGTCTCATAACCTCACTCTGACACCAACTAAAAAATGGAAGACATAAAATGAAGAAGGGTTGTAGCTCTCTCGTGAGACAATCGTTCACTCAAGAGATTGCACCACACAACACTCACTTGTTTTCACTAAGCCAGCAAACTCTTATATGTATAGAATTACATTCTTGTTGAGCAGATTCCTAAAATATATGAACTAACAACCCACAAAGATTAATTAAGTAACATGTCTAAACAAATATGTAAGATCACATAAAAAACACTATTATGAGGATAATCTTTAGATTTCTCCATTATTATTCTAACAATTATGATAGTATTTAAATATTTTATTGTATGTATTTATTTTTTAGAATATCATTTTATTTATTATAGATAGAGAAATTTATAAAAATATCAAAACTAATTAAAAATAAAATTTTATTTAATTTTAAATATGTTATTTTCAAGGGAAATTATTGTCTCTCTCAACCCAAGGGAATGAGTGAAGGGCACGTTTCCATTACAACAATATTTCTTATCATCATGTCACTTGCAAAGAATTAAATCTAGGTGCATGAGATAAAAACCATTCTACCCAACTACCAAAGGTAAACCCAAATAAAATTTAATTTTATATATGTTATTACATGTATTTATATGTTTAGACTTTTGTTTTAAAATAATTATTAAATCTAAATTAATTAAACCGGCATAGATCCATCTTAACTCTAGATCTACTAAGTGCCTAGAGAGATCAAGTCTCTGAATATGAAAACTTATCTTTATGTGCAAACTTGAGAAAATATTTGCACCTCGAGAGATTTGATCCCTCTCATCACTTGGTATATCATTATTTATGATGGATCTTTGGTGATTCTTAATAAAATTATTTATATTATATAAATTTCACATTTCTACATGTAAAAGTATTATCATTTTTAATTTTATTAAAACCTTAATTTAACCTCTAGTAATATCCACTTAATATTTTTAGTAGTAGTGAGAATAGAGGGTTTAGATATATCTGAAAAGTAATTATAACCTTTTTTCCTTTAATTTTTTAAAATTAAATTAAAATAAAACATTTATAAAATATTTTGATTGTAAAATGACTTATTGTTTTTGGGCATGTGGTATTCATAAGCCATGATATTGGCCCACAGTATTATAACAAAGTCTAATTACAAGTTAATAATATCCATGGTAAGATGGAGGTGAATACCCATGGTTAATAATCTTGTTTTTTTTTATGTTTATTGTAAGTATTAAGTTTTTATGTGCTTATGAATTAAATTTAAATATGGTTACAGAATCATTATTTTAATTTATATGGTAAAATGGATCTTAATTTATAGATGCTATTTATATTTTATATATTTTAATGTGATATGTATATTACGATTTTCTTTTATTTAAGAAATTGTTTGTAATTTTATCAATAAAAAAAATTACAATATAACAAATTGCATTTTATTATTTTTATTAATTTGAACTTTTAATTTTAAGCCATTTAAATGTTTAAACTCATGTACTGACACTATGACATCTCCCCTATACTAGGCTCTATATTGCTTTTAATCTTTTATTATTTTTTAATTGATCCGACATGTAAATGTTTACAAAAAAACATTTACATCACTACGACATTGCCCCATACTAGAATTTAGAGCACCTCTCAGCGCAACAATGAAATTGTAATAGCATCTCATTATTCATTTTCTATTATTTTTTTTTTTTTTTTTGTAAATTAAAGAGATTATATTACTTTAGAGAGTCATATTACATTTTTGAAAACTGCACGACCAGAGGGAGGAAAAATAGCTCAACCTCTGTCATCAGAAATGAATGAAACTAGACCCATACATACAAACATAGATTTCTTTCTCTCCACATAAACAACTGAGTCATAATTTCCGGGCCATGTCACAAAAAAAGCCTTAGGTGAGGCCGAGAGACCCATCATCAAGATTCACTTCACCATCACCCAAATAACTAGAGAAGATAGATCAAACTCCAATCCAAGAGTGTCTACATTATGTTCAACACAGCAAGAAAATATGAGTTTGAATTTTCCTTTGTCAAACTAGAGAAAATTTGAATTTCTATTTCACCAGAAATCTTGGAGGTAGTTAACTGAGGTGACATAGCACTTGTCACTTAGTTGAATTGGTTAATTTGAGTTGGGGAAACTTGAGTTTAGTCCAGTATGATTGATTGCTAATTTGTAGCAATATGATTCAGTTAATTTTAGTTATTGTAAGTTAAACTAGTTCTAACTGTCAAAAGAACTAGTGGAGGTCAAGTTGTCTAAGTGGAACTTCAACCACACTTAGTGATAAACCACTTAACTGATCAATCCGCCCAAAATAATTGTTAAATGTAGATAATTTGAGTTACCCAGTTGAAATAGAGATTCCAAGGTAGTGTAATATTAGTTGTAGCATATTCCCATGTGTATAGATGGTGCATGCAGTCAGAGGAAGGACCTAGAGGAATTGTGCAATTCAATAGAGGGAATTTCCTAAATAATAGGGGCTAATTTCCTCAAGGAATAGTGGAAGAAAATAGGAGCTTGGAGGGCTTGAAAACTGGCTAAGTGTTAGCCAAAGTCAATCAGTCAGGTAAATGGATAGACTATATACTTGCAGGGTGTGATTAGGCTTGAGAAAGCATATGCATTTCATCTCTATTCTCTGATTAATACAATACAAATAGGAAGGGGTTTTGAGAAATTTCTTTCACTTAGATAAATATTTCTTCATTATTGATGTTTTCTTTTGCATGTTTATGATTTTTATTCTAGATGGTGAATTAACTTCCATAGATCAGTAGAGTATCTTCAAGTCTTATTTGATTTAGTAAATTTCATGAGCAGTTTCGAATCTACACATTAATTTCTTCATGGTATCAGAGCAGGATTCACTGTAGTGCATAAATTTCGAAGTTGTCATTACAGGAGGATAAAATTTGCATGATCAATTCTTCAGATCTAAGAGGATTACTTTCTATGGAATAAGACTCGAGTATTCCCTTAAGGGAAGCTCAAATTATGTTTCTTTGAAGGACTGCATGAAGGCAGTGTTGGAAGATAATGGGTTTAAGGAATTAATTTATAATGATATCCTGAAACCAATAGCATATGACGCTCAATATCTAGTAGAATGAAATAAGTTTGTAGCTAAGGCGAGGAGAATCATAATTGATGGATTATGAGACCATATGTCTCAAATATCAATGGGAAAGAGACTTTGTATGCAATGTGGCAAGCATTGGCAAATCTATTCTAGAATAGTAGTGACCACAAGAATTTGGTGCTCAAGGACAAACTTTGAAATATCAAGATGCAAAAGAACAAGACCATTCCATAGTACCTGAGTAGGTTCACACAATGTTGTGATGAACTTGGTCAAGTTGGTGTTACTATAGTAGAGGATGATTTGGTAATCCTAGCCCTTCTAGGCGTTCCCAAGTGCTGGCATAGTTACCAAGATTCATTGAATGTGAAGGAGAAACTACTAAATTGGGAATGCCTATGGTCTGATTTTGTACAAAAGTAAGTAAGGTAGAATACCAGAGACATAACTTTATCTAAGGGTGAGGATGAGGAAAAATGTGCCTTAGATGGAAAGGCAAAGAAGGGGAAATGGAAGAAATCTCAATCCAAGGTAGAACCTAGTCAAGGGGGAAATAAGAAAGACTTATCCAAAATCAATTTCTTTCACTGTCATGAATTTTGGCACTATGCCATGAAGTGTCCACACAAGAAGACAAGCAGGAAGACCTTAGGAGGAGCAACAAATGAAGATTTGGCTTCACAATTCAAGCGTGATTTTAGTCTCATTGCATGCGTGGTTAGCACAATGATGGGGAGCATGTGGTACTTGGAAAATAGATCCCCATTCCATATGGCAGGAAATAGAGATTTTTTCAGTGATTTGGAAGAGAAATATCTCCAAATTCACATTGATATGGGAGAATATGGAAGCTATAATGTGATCGAGATTGGTACAATCACCTTTCCGAGGGAGTTAGGTTCCACTCTCATACTAAAGGATATGATGTTTATTCCGATTCTAAAGAATAATTTTATCCCCATTAAAGTTTTGGAAGACTGTGGTTATGATGTGACCTTCTACAAAGGAAATGAATTCCTAAGACACATAACCATGGGGCAGGTGAAGCAGATCAGGGGGTTCAAGTGAAGAACCTCTACAAGCTTGATGTGGAGAATTGTGATGCACTGAGAATAAACGAGGAGAAGGTGCAAAGTTGTTATGTTGGTGAACTTTGGGATAGAAGACTTAGTCATTTTCATCATATCCCTTTGAAGATCATGCAACAGATAACTATAGACCTCCCCAACGGATCACTATAGCAGCAAGATACATGCAAAGGGTGTACCTTGGGGAAGTACACAAAATCCACTTTCTATAATCAGGAGAGTAAAGCACATGAATTCCATGAAAGGATCCACTATGATGTTTTTGGACCTTTCTCGATAGCCTCCACTTCCAAGAATAAATATTTTTTCATCTTTATTGATGACTTCTCACTAAAGTGGTGGACCTTCCTCATGCAAAAGAAGGATGATACATTCTCCAAGTTTGTGGAGTTCAAGGCACTGGTTGAGAAATAAATGGGCAAGAAGGTGAAGGCTCTCAAGAGCGATAATGGAGGTGAGTACGTGTCGAATGAGTTTAAAAATTCTTGTAAAAAAGAAGGCATCACACAAGAGTCGACATCACCCCACAACCCACAACATAATAGGGTGGCTAAGAGGATGAACCACATCATTGTGGGAGAATCAAGGGTGATGTTACATGACCAAATCCTACCTATACACTTATGGGTTGAAGCATGAAACATAGCAGTTTATTTGAAGAACAAGAGTCCTCATTGGACTCTTGCCATGATTACACAAAAGGAGGCTTACTCGAGGAGGAAGCTAGATTTGCCACACTTCAAGATTTTTGGAGCCTCTATCTCCTACCATGTCTCCAAATAATCAAGGAAGAAGCTAGAGTTGACAACAAAGTTGGGGGTATTTGTGGGTTACACAGAAACTCCTCATGACTACCGTGTGTAATTTGATCCCTCATAATGACATTTGTGCAAAGGGATATAAAATTTGATGAAGACAAATCCATGTGGTGGTCTTTTGAGAGGGAGCTTCAGATCCCACCAAAGAAGGAGATTTTAGCTCCAAAGGAGGAGCCTTAGGATGTTCTGGAGTAGCCACAAGTTGACGAGCAGAGAGTGGAGAGAACCACTCAAGTAGAGCCATCTAGAGAATGTGATAAAAGGACTAGATAAGTTGATAGACTTGTACAAGATGCGAGGGAGAATGTGGGTGCTCCTTAAAATTAGCGCAGGTAGAGAAGGTCACCAAATCGGTTCACTGGGTACATGGATTTAATGACTGAGCTAGTAGAGGCTAAGACATCCTCTTTCAAGGAATCAGTAAACAAAACTGTATGGGTTGATCTAATGGTGGAGGAGTACAAATCCATTGTAAACAACAATTTTTGGGAAGTGGTCCCAATACAAACAGACAAATTAGTTTTGGGTTCAAGATGGATCTTCAAGGTGAATCATGTAGTAGTTGACATCATAGAAATGTACAAGTCCAGATTTGTGGCCAAGGGGTGCTCTCAGGTGGAGGGGATTGACTATGAGGAGACCTTTTCTCTTGTGGCAAGGTACTCATCAATCAGATCAATCCTTGCTCTGGTTGCACAGATGGGGTGGAAGTTCCACAAGATGGTTGTGAAACCAACATTCCTTAACGGAGTTATTGATGAGGAGGTGTATATCAAGCAACCAGAAGGCTTAGAGACTTTTGATCGAGTCTCGTGTGTGCATAATCAAGTGTGTGTTGTATGGTCTCAAGCAAGCACCCCGTGCTTAGTACACTAGGATCTATAGGTATCTCACCATTTTGGGCTTTACCAAAAGTCAAGGGGATGAAAATCTATATCATATTTTGGTAGAAGGTAAATTGTTGATTATTGTCTTATATGTTGATGACTTGATTTTGATTGGTGATGAGAATTTGATCAAATATTACAAGGAGGATGTTGCAAGAGAGTTTGAGATGAAGGACATGGGTCTCATGCACTACTTCCTCGGATTGGAAGTATGGAAAGGTGATGGGTAACTATTTGTCTCTCATGGAAAGTATGCCAATGAGATAGTTCAAAAGTTCTACATGGATAGGTGTGAACCAATGGAGACTCCTATAGTAACCAATTGGAGGAAAGATGATGGCACTTTAGGTGAGGAAGTGGATGTTATTGTTTACCAAAAGTTGGTGGGTTCACTTATCTATCTTGTGAACACATGACCATATATGTGCTTTGTAGTCAACCAACTAATCCAAGATATCGTTAGGCCAACCAAATTATTTTAGAGGGAAGTTAAACATGTTCTACGGTACCTCAGAGGCACTACCCAGTTTTGACTATGGTATAGACAGACAAAGGGAGTGAATTTGTGTGGCTTCACAAATGCAGATTGGGTGGGGAGTACATAAAACCGAAAGAGAATATCAGGTGGAAGTTTAAGTGTTGGTTCCACAGTGATTTATTGGTACAAGAGGAGACAAAGATCTGTGGCACTCAGCTCAGCAGAAGTGGAATACATGGTTGAAATTCAAGTAGCATGTGAGGCGATCTAGATGAGAAAGATACTTGTTGGATTGTTTGGTCAGATTATGGATCCAACTGTGATTTACTTTGATAATCAAAGTTGCATCAATCACTTTGAAAATCTTATTCTTCATGGTTGATCCAAGCATTTTGATATCTGGTATCACCATCTATGGGATTGTCTGTAGAGGTGAATTATGTTGTTGTAGTACATTCGGATAGATGAACAAGATGTTGACATTTTGATAAAGTCCTTATCGAGAGGGAAGTTCAGGTTCCATAGGTGCAAGAAATGGGTGGTGGATAATCCCATTCTTGTTGAGATGGAGTGTTGAAAATGCAGCAAGAAAATCTCAATTTGACTTTTCCTTTGTCAAGCTAGAGGAAATTCGAATTTCTATTTTAGTAAAAATCTTGGACATAGTTAACTAAGGTGACATGGCACTTTTCACTCAATTAACTCAATTAATTCAAGTTTTAGAAACTTGAGTTTAGTTCAGCATGATTGATTGCTAATTTGTAGCAATATATTTCAGTTAATTTGAGTTATTGTGAGTTAAACTAGTTCTAACTGTCAGGATAACTAGTGGAGGTCAAGTTGTGGAAGTGGAACTTCAACCACACTCACTGATCAACCAGTTAACTGATCAATCAACCCAAAATAATTTTTTCATGTATAGAATTCAAGCTACCCATTTGAGATGTAGATTACATGAAAGTGTACTATCAATCGTAGCATATTCTCATGTGTACATGTGGTGCATGCAATCATAGAGAGGACCTAGTGGAATTGCGCAATTCAATATAGGGAATTTCATAAATAATAGGGGATAATTTCCTCAAGGAATAGAGCGAGGAAATAGGAGCTTGGAGGGCTTGAAAATTGGCTAAGTTTTGGCCAGAGTTAGCCAATCAGGTTGAGGGATAGAATATACACTTGCAGGGTGTGCTTAGGCTTGAGCAAGCATATGTATTTCATCTCTATTCTCTAATTAATGCAATACAAATAAGAAGGGGTTTTGAGCAGTTTATTTCCCCTAGATAAATATCAATGCATGTTTGATGTTTCCTTGTGCATGTCTATGATTTATGTTCTACATGGTGAATTAACTTTCGCAGATTAGTAAAGTAGCTTTGAGTCTTGTGATTTAGTAAATTTCATGAGCAATTTCGAATCTACACATTAATTTCTACACATTCCACAAAAAAAGGGCACTGAAACCATGCACTAGGAGACAACCTCCCTTCCCCTAATCTTTGATCCATACATTGCATTTCGTCTGAGACCAAAATCTTGAAAACCACAATTGTGACCTTACTATGTGGTCATTATCCATGAATGACAGAACTGCCACATAACTCAACATAGTCATCTTGAAAGACCTAGAGGAATTACACCACCTTTTGTCCCTGCTAATCATCCTCAAACGAGGAGATGGAGGCTAGGCCTCAAGCGCTAGAGCCCAGGGGATGAATATGTCCCCCTGTTACAGATCCATTTAGGCACATCAACCCCAACCTACAGATCAGTACTATTAGGGCCCATCAAACCCTAATTCAGTTGTTACATGCCCTAAAGAATTCAACCATCAGAATGACTAGCTTCCCAAGAAGTTTCATGACCAAAATCATCCAGAATTTGCCTCTAAGAAGATCAGTGCAAGTAGGCCTTCATTACGGTGCGCTGCAATGCAAACCAGACGCTGACAGGGTGCTATGCAGTGCACTTGGTCCCTCTTTGGCCTGTGCTGAGTGAATTTGAGCAAATTTCCATGAGGGTTTGAAAGAGTCCTTATCCATTGGATGCCTCTAGAATTTTCTCAAGGCTATCTACTCCTTTGAGCTCGTATTTGGATGAGGAAGGGAGTTAAGGAACATCAATCCCTTATCCCTTCCTCCACGGAACTAAATTCTAGGTTTGGGAGGGCATTCATTATCACCATTTATGGCATAACTTCCTTCATTCACTTATAAAATGACCACTCATCTAAGTAATCATGGGCTGGAAATTATTGAACTATAGGGAGAAGTTATTAGTATGAGACTTGAGTTGATTTCAAGTATTGTAATGATGTCAAAATTCCTTGCTTGTTATGAGGAGAGGATGGGATTGAACTAGAGGAGTGATGTTGAATTGAGCGATGGGTTGTAACTCTTCCTTTTACTAATAAAGTGTTCAAAGATTTTTCCATATGCTTGTGTTATTCATTTATGCTTTCATATGTATATCATGTACTTGATTCCATGCTATGTTTAATCAATAAATCATTATCATATTCTTTTATTGGTTGTTGTCTTCTGTTTGTGTGCAAGTACTCTTCAAGCGGATTAAGTATAGAGAGGAGCAACAGAATCAGTCAAGGGAGATAAGCAGCAAGAGAAGGCTACAGGTAGGCTTCTTTGCCTCTTATTTAATCTATTGATCATAGGAAAATTAGAGAACTCTTTAAACTGTTGTTCTAGACTTAGCTACTATTCTAGGGGTTTAAGCGTTTATCCGTAGACACTAAAACTTCCCAAAACACCCCCCCTCCCCACCCACGAATCATAATAAGTGTGACTTTCCACATGCATCAAGTGGATAGCTATATTGTCCACACAAAACCTTAGATTCCTAATCATTTTTTAATGTCTTCAATGAAGCTGAAAATATTATATTTTTCAACATGTTTGTCCCTTAACACCAACCCCAAAAGTGTCTTCATCTGCTAGTGCAACGCCACTTTATTTAGATACTTTTTTCACCTTCCCCTTGTATTACCAGGGTCAAGCTTCCATTTGGGCATGTGCTCAAATAATTCTAAACCCGAGAGGGAATGCCTCTCTTCCATAACTTTGATTTCCATCTCAAAAATATCTTGGCCCGACTATGAAGGAAAGGTGTCAAAATATGCCGCCACTGAGTTGTGATTGAACAACTTGGAACCCCATTTCCCTGTTTGACCTCTTGATCCTCCTCCCCCCTAGTTTCTCTCTCTCTACCTCAGTGACATTGTAGGACCACAGGAGGGTTCCTTCACTTTTTTATAAATATTATCTCCACCTGCAAATGGACAAAGCCACTAACATGAATTGACCCTAGGAAAACTAGGGAACCACCAAAGAACATCATCACAAAATCACCACCTATAGGTATTAACCTTGGACATAGACTTGGTGAACAAAGAGATGGGAAAATCTGTGTTAGTCAGAGACTCTTACCCCTTAAACATTGAATGACCCAAATGAAACCTTGGATATCAAATGTTACAATACACAATAGACTACGAAGCAATATCTAGATCCCGCCTCCACCACTCAACGAACCTTGTTCTCCAAGACTCCGTTACCACTCTTGGACTCAAAATATCAAATTTGACTATACCAAGAAGACTAAAACTTAGGTAACACAACACCCATGAGGCTAAAAGATTCATAGAGACCCCCTCCTTTAAAGAACATAAACCATCCTCTAATAGAGACCCAAGACCCCGTTATATTAAACCTACATAATACTCAAACAAATTTGACTGCTCAAGAGTCAACACGAACAAAATAAAGACACAAAGCTTACCAATTCCAAATGCAGGCATTAAAACCCCACATGAAACTTCTTGGTCCCCACCTCTATGTAATCGAGCTCACAAAATACTATCTAGTGACCAAGAATTGAAAACACAAGAACAAGAATGAGAATGAGAATTTACTAACTACATGGTCTAAGGAATCCCATGACCATAAAAGATGAGGATTCACACTGGAGAATTGCCACCAACCACTACTACTCCATTCCTGAACTAATGGCATGAACTAATCCCATATTCACCATCCCTACCTTCATGAATGCCTTTAACTATCATCTTTATCACCTCATAAATACCATGCCAACTAGAGAGTTTCATGCTCCTACATGCGAACCACCAAATATGTACACCTTCTATTAAATGCTTCATTAATACTCTAAGAATGGTGGGAATAGTGAACAAAACCCCACCACCCATCATAACACCCCCATCAAGGAGTAACACATCTTATTATTCATTCACATATTTTATTATAATTTATGAAAGTCTTTTTTAAATAAATAATTAATTATTATAATTAAAATATTTCACTTATTAATTTCTATAAATAATTTTATATATATATATATATATATATATATATATATATATATATATCTATATATATATATATATATATATATATATATATATAGTAAATCCATAATTACAATTACAATGAATACGTATTTTTTTAACATTACAAATTTATTATTCATTTTAAATATATTATATTAATAAATATGATCATTAAATGTAATAGTCCGCATTTCATTTATATATGGTATGTAATTTGAAAAAAAAAACATTTTAGATTTCTAAAAAATAAAATATCTTTTCTATATATATATAATTTTATTTTATAAATTAAAAATTAAAAAAATTGTAATTCTGAAGTTTAAATATTTTTTAGACATTTGTTATTGGGAAAACTAGTGTCTATTCAGAACTGCTAGTCCCACTAAGATGGGTAGCTATCTTAAAAACAAACAAACTAAAGTCATTTGTGTTTTCCTTTACGAGAGATAGATGAGAAAGAAGCGGAGAGCACCAACCTCAGTCTTTCGCTTGGTTCCTTGCTTATTCCCTTTCCCCTTTGATAGAATCTCGCCACTCCTTCCTTACTTGTCCTGCTTCAAAGAGCACCTGTAGAGTCAAAGCAGCATAATACCATCAAAGCATAGAGATCTATCACCCTGAACAACATAGGATCAAATATATATTGACCATACAAATGCATATATCAACACAATATTCAGAGATATACAAGAATATGGAGGAAAAATCAAATAGCTTTATTGATAGAAGTAATAGAAGAGAGGATTACAACCCATTGGTCTAACCCAGCGTCATCCTCCTAGCATGAAAGCCCTCTTCACCTCATACAAAGCAAGATCACCCAACAATGTCTTCAAAGAGAAACCAACAGCACTTCCTTGCAAATTACCAAATTCCAGCCTTTGGATCTCTGGGATGAGGGATCCATATATAGATGTTTGCGGGGGGGGGGGGGGGGGGGTGAGTCAGCTTCTAGGATTTTGATTAGTATATCTCTCTGATAGTCCTTGGTTCCACTTGGAGATTTCATGATCTCTTACTCATCCTTGGGTGAATTCAGAGAGGCAAGTGTCAAATGAGCAGCTTCTAGAAGATTCTCAGGGTCTCCACCTATCAAACTGCTTGTGCCATTTGTTTGCTCTCACTGATTGCACCCTATAGAAGGGCTTTCTAGTATGAATTGCACTTTTTTCATGTGGCAGGTGAGATGCATCACACCCTTAGCACTGGGCAATCTGTATGGTCCTGCTTTGACTAGTTCTAGGTAGTTTTTCATGGAGAACTTCTGGGAGATGATGTAATCAGCTGACCTTGCTCCTTTAGGGTATGAAACAACACTTTTAGGGACTTAGAAGCCCTTGGTTTATGGACATATGTGATTGGGGTTGCAGTGCCCAAATATGTCTATAACAGTTGCCCTATAAAGCATGAGGTCGTAAATATTTTTTATGTCGGGTGAAATGCTTTATAATGAGGATCCAAGGTTTTTCGAACTGGAAGGTGACCTATAATAAGATACAATACAATACATTATCTTCATAATAATTTCATGATCTAGATGAGGCTAGCATTCCCATGCTCAGCTTTATAAATTCATTTTCATGTACATAGGACAGACAACCGTCTGTATAGTAGACTGATGATTCTGGTAGAGCCATCATCCTTTGATTTGGATGATTATCTATGCAGCAATGATGTACATTTGATGTCTTTATTTTCCTGAATATATCGCAGCCTGGATGGATGAAACTAGATCCGAGGTCTTCAAAACTCGTTTAATCTTTGCCCGAAGTACAAGTCGGTCCATGTGAGAAGATGTGCTGATGTTGAACATGGAAATACATCACCTGATTACCAACCAATGATGTAAGCTGTTAACAGGCGCGAGAGGAATCACCGATGATCATGATTACCCTCAAGTTACTGCAGTACAATTCACATGGTGTGAATACATGAGTTGATGTCGAACACCACGCAAAATCTTTCGGTCGAAGGCCATTAGTGTGAACCTGTCACCGGAAGTGAGAAACTTGCCATTGAGGCATGCAAGCTTCAAACTACTGAAAGGGTTGTTCCTAGGTCGACTTTTTGGATAATGAGCTGATGTCGACAAGAAGTGACCCATCATAGGAGGGCATTAATGAATCCCACATCTATGACACGTAACAGAGCAAATGATTTTGTGGAGGTGAAAACAATCTGATGATACAAGGTTCAGGGTGGCAGTCATGAAAGAATGAAGCGTCAAGGTATTGTAGCTTATGAGACACAAGCTGGGTAGGTGAATTCTCTGAGCGACTTCTCTTGAACATATCGATGACACTAAAATGGATTGGTAGCGTTAACCCAAAAAGTGGATGGTATGGTGGAACAATGGTAATATGACCGGTGAATGGAATAACCCAACTCGACTAAATCATGGTGATGGAGTGAAAGTGTCATGTTCGAGAGTGACCTGCTACCAATAAAGTTTCTTCAAGTTTTCTTCCCAATTTTCCCCAGTCATTTCTGACCAGTACCTCTTTATTTTTGTCAAGCTTGAGGAGGATAACATATGCTTGTTCTATAATTTGCCCTTCGGGCAAACCCGTCACTATGTTTCAACGAGCCTAGTGACAGTGAAACTTGCTCTTGTCTAAATGGACAAGTTTGTCACTATTGTTTTAATGAGTTTAACGACAAGGATAACTCGGTTCTTTTCAATTTTTGAGAGTCTGAAAAGAGACGGAAAGGAAACTCCAATATTCCTTTTTCGTGATATAATCCCTTAAGTCCGAAAACGTATAAAACAATGCGAAGGGATGACATTTCGATAGTTTTAACGAGCTGAACAAGACAAAGACTCGATCTTTTTGTGTAATAATCCCTCAGGTCCAAAAATATTAAAATCTAGAGGAGGGATAGCACTTCCAATCGCTTTAACAAGCTGGAGAGGCCAATTGCTCGGTAATATTTTCATATTTTACGAGTCAGATGAAAAGAGCTTAAAGGAGACTCATTTTTTGAGGAACGAGTGATGTTTTTGGATAGCAGCTGGTTCCAGGTAATGTTTGGAACTTTTTGATCACGACAGTGTAAAGAAGGTGGCTAATAGGATCACTCATCGCAGTTGTTCCTCAAAAGGGGTAAACAATCAAATGGAGGCGTATGATCAGCTAAAAAAGAGTGGAGGTGATGGTAAGAACACGACCAAGGCTCAAAAGATGATAATAATGTGATCACAATGGTTATTTACTGGAGGTGGGTTCATTTTTTAATGAGCTTAAACTCTGGTGGAACATGTGCTCATTGCTAGGTTTATTTTTGAATGAGCTTGAACTTCATGTAAAACTGCTCGTGATAATGGTCATTGATATTCGACTCATCGTTAACACTATGTTCTTTTGATGGTCATACTACCTGTTCAATTGCTCCATCACACTAATTAGAAATGAGAATACATTCTTGAAAAATGAGTTAAAAAACTAATACCATGCTTAAATTACGTGAAAAGTAACTTAAAAGTAGTTTTTACCCCCCATTTTACCATTTCATTTAGATTTGTGATTGTTGGAGCTCTAGAGGTGTTTTCCCCCTTTATTTTCATCAACTGATTCTGGGAGATTCTGTGGATGATTTTCGGCGCCATCTGGACCAGGTAGGGGCTAAACCTGAGCTCTTCAATTGCATTCTTTCCTTTTTGAATTCTGAGCATGTTTTCCTATTTTTTTGAGCCCCTTGGGTTTGAACATTTCGTTCTGCCCCCATCACACCTAGTGTACATCGAAAGGTGCGATGCATCCTAGGCTGGCCACTAGCCAGTCAGTATGCATCGCACCCAGTACACAGCTAGGGTGCGAGGGGCGCAAGGAGGAAAACTTTTACACTGATTTTTCATGGAAATTTTGCGTGTTTTTTGCCAAGTCAGGATCCTAATTCTTCTCTTGTTTGTTTTTTAGAGATTCATCGGAGCAAAATGGTCGTTACAAGGCATGAACATGAGCATGAAGAAGAGGACATGGTTGCCTTACATGATCTAGGTACGGTAACTACATTGCGGAACTGTGGCTTCTTAAAGTTCTTCCGCATATCTAGCATGAGGCAACAAATCAACTTGTTGCAATATTTCCTTGATGCATGGGATCATACCAACCAAGTGTTCCAGATAAGAGGCAAATCCATCCCCATGACTATTGAGGACATCTACTTTTTGACCGGATTATCGAGGCATGGTGCCTCTATCTCACTATCAGGTTCTGCCCGTGGGGGCGAATCCGTGAGGGATTATATTCATCGATACTGTAGGGAAGGATCTCAATCGAGTAGGGACGGGAAGATCAGTATCTGAGATGTCACCGACTGGTCCTTGAGGACTATTTTATTCACCTTTGCTAGATTGGCTGGTAGCGTAGCCCTTCACTTGGCCAACAGGTCCTATATGCAGTACGCCTTGGAATGCCTCGAACCCAAGGTATTCAATTGGTGTGATGCAGTACTTCCAATGATCAAAGAACAGCTTACCAAGGTGAAAAAAGGAAGATCCAAGAACTTTGGCTATGGTTCTATTCTGACTGCTTTCGCCTTGGAGAAGATCCCACTGATGCAGCCACAGTACATCTCACTTGGCCTACCACCACCGACTGAGCCACGGATGCAGAGATGGGTTGACCTTATGGCCAGACATGCTAGTCAACCATAGGTTTCATTCTCTAATGCTTTCTTTGAGTGGTTCAACCATCAGCAGATGGTTTATGCTGAGTGTCCGTATGCTGGGATGGATTTCCAGGGTGACCCAGATTTTGTGCTGCCGGCTGGCAAGCAGTGGGGTGTCATAGGTAAAAATCTCTAACCATATCTCTGTTTATTGATTTTATAATGTTCTTGTGCCTTTCAAATGTTTATCAAGACTAATCAAAACTCATGTGCTTATGCTAATATTGGGCCAGTGCGACCAGCAGTGCGCCTGAGAGCAGCAGTTGTTGTTCTAGCAGGAGACGTTGTAGGGAGGGCCATCCTTCGCAATTTGGATGTAGCTGAGACTCTTACAGTGTTGCAGGAACAGATCGAGGGTCTCACCCTTGGTATTCTGGACGTGAGGACTAATGAGTTGCCTTTGAGATTACATCGCCATACTACTGGCGTGCCGAACTGATGGACTAGGCTCTTACACATGATTGCACAGTCCGTGACTTGTTATCACCAACACCATTAGACTAGGTTGCCCCCTTTCATTTTGAGTTTTTGGATCATATGACCGGTTTTGTCTTGGACACAGAACACTATGTACAAACTATAAACAGTTATATATATTTTTATTTTCGGAGCTTTAGTTTGGTTAAGTTATATGATCCTGATGCAAATATTGACGAAATTCTTTTCTTTTACAAATGTTTCAAATTTCTATCTAACACATAATTTTCTAATGAATCAGTTAATGTGTTTAAGTTTCTGGAAATATGTTGATATTGAATAGAATCAAACTGCCTTTCCAAAATCTTGACCCTTAGTAACATACGATAGATAGCTGGATTTTGAATGGAATAGATGCCGGTAAGCTATAGAATGACGAGTTGTGAGTCTAGCCTTACCACAAGTTGACGTATGCCATGTGCGATGGCATCAGAGAGGAGCTCTATCAACGCGCCGTATTCAGCGATGTTGTACATTGATCGACCAATACACACCCCTCTGAAACTCACTAACTTGCCTCTTGGATCAAAGATGGCCCAAGATGCAAAAGATAGGTTCCGCGTACTACGACGTGCTCCGTCGGCATACCAACAAATGATTCCAACAGGTTCGAAATCTATAAAAAAAAATGCAAAAGTGGATTACCTAACCAAAACGATCACTCTTAATGAAAACAAAAATGTAACAAAAGCATATGAAGAGGTTATTATGCTGAGTCAAGCATAGTAATGCTTAAGGTACAACCTGTTTCAGGGTTGCGACAATGGAATCCCATCGTAATCTACTAGCTCGTAGGCTCCTTTTGCTAATACATGCTTAACAATGTAGGGACCCATCCACAAAGATTGGAACTTACCTACTCCCAATTTAACAGATTCCTGATCGTAAAGCAAGACCAAGTCACCTTCTGAGAAAACACGGGGTTTGACATTCTTGTCAAATTGTGCTTTGACTCGTTTCTTATGTGCTTTGTTAGCCAAGGCAGTGACACGACGGGTTTCATCCAGTTGGATTAACTCTAAGAAACGAGCCTCTTCCTCTGAAGTTCCTGGGAGGAGGTCAACTGCGAGCTTGAGAGACGAAATTTCGCACTGAACTGGTAAGATCGCTTCCAGGCCATATACCAACTGAAAAGGTGTAAACCCGGTCGCATTTCCCACCGATGTCTGGTATGCCCACAAGGCTGAGTATAGGATTAGGTGCCAACTCCGTTTATGGACTCCAATCATCCTCTGCAGCATGCGTTTCAGGACTTTATTAATCGCCTCAACTTTCCTGTTAGCTTGTGGATAATACAGAGTAGAGCTGTCGTGGGACAATCCTAATTTGGCAGCCAAATCAACCATCATGTGATTGCGGAAATGCGATCCATGATATGTGACTATAGCTTGTGGAACGACGAATCTGGAGACTACATGATTGAAAAAGAAAAGAGTGGCCGTTTCGCCGCTATTGTTTAATGTAGGCATCGCCTCAGCCCGTTTCATAAAATAGTCAACTGTGACTATGATATACACATGCCCCCTAGCCGAGGTGGGGTTACATGTCATGAAGTCTATGCCCCATTTGGTGAATGGCCCAACAGCAACTACTGGCTGTAGAGGTGCGGGTGGTATTCTGGTTTTGCGGTCAAAGATTTGACAAGCATGGCAACTTCTAACTGCTGTTATGCAATCTTTGAACATTGTTGGCCAGAAGTATCTTGCTTGTAAAATCTTTTGTGTCGTAGCATAACCAGATTGATGCCCCCCACATGCGCCTGAATGACAATCATTCAGGACTTTTTCGGCCTCCTCATGGGTGAGGCACCTTCGCAAAACTATATCGACACCACAACGGTAAAGTGTATCACCGACGATCATGTAGTCTTTTGCTTGGTATCGAGTACGTCGTTGTTCTGAGCGAGAGGTATTAGACCTATATGTTTGGGTTTGGAGATAGATGATTATATCTCCATACCATGGATCGCTTGAAGATATCATAAACAAAGATTCATCCACGATTGTTGCTTTCGATGTTGAATCATTGGACGATGATGGGAAATCACATAGTAACTCCGTGAAAACTAGAGCTTTCTTTGATTTGGATTTTACGAATTCCATATCAAACTCTTGCAAAATTGCTATCCACTTTGAATATTTTCCCCCAAGCAACTGTCGCGACAAGATGTAAGTCATGGGGTTGCAATCTGACAAAACGGTAGTTTTTCGAAAGAGAACATAGTGTCGAAATCTCTGTATTGCTTGAACAGCTGCGAGAGCCAGCTTTTCAACATAGGAGTACTTGCTTTCTGTATCATTTAAGTTTCAACTTAAATAATAAATAGGATGTTCGATTCCATTGTCTTGTTAAATGAAAACCATTGCGATGGTCGTATCTGCTGCAGCCAGGTACAGGTTAAAGTCTCTTTGATAATTAGGAGCATACATTAATGATGCTTTTATTAGGGATTCCTTTAGAGCATCAAAGGAATCTTGCGCAACCTGATCCTAGTTGAAGGGCACTTATTTTTTCAACAAACGCATATAACCTTTAGCAAGTTCGGCATAATTTGGAATGAACCTACTCAGAAAGTTTGCTTTCCCTTGGAGTTTCTGAATCTGAAGAAAATTTGAAGGTGGAGGCAAATCGATGATTGCCTAAACCTTGCATGGGTCGAGTCGAATTCCATCCTTTGAAACTAAAAAGCCAAGTAAACGACCAGAAACGACACAAAACACACACTTGTGTGGATTGAGTCTTATTTTGTAGTGTCGGCAATGTAGAAATATTGCTCTCAAATGCTGCAGATGATTGGTTCGCTTTCGTGAGTGAGCTGGAAGATCATTGAGGTAAGGTCGAACGATGTTCTTGATGTCATGGAAGGCATAATTCATTGCCCTCTGAAAAGTTTCCCCTGCAATCTTTAAACCAAAAGGTAGCTTACGGTACGAAAATGTGCCCCACAGACAAATAAATGCAATCTTTGACTGGTCCTATGGGCGGATATTTATTTGATTATACCCAGAAAATCCATCCATAAACGAAAAGATTTCACATCCGGCACATTCATCAATTATCTGGTCGATGAAGGGTGTAGGGTAGTTGTCCTTTGGACAAGCTTGATTTACATCTCTATAATCGATGCACACTCTAGTTGTTCCTTGCTTTTTCATCACAGGAACAATGTTCGATACCCAATCAGTTAGAGGAACCGAGTAAATGAAACTAGCATGGAGACATTTTTCAACTTCTGCCTTGATGGCAACGACTTTCTTTGGGTGCACCTGTCGAAGCCGTTGTCTTACTGGTTTGACATCTGGATACATCTTAATTTCGTGTTCAACTATGCTCGAGTCAATACCTGGAATTTCTTCATATGACCATTCAAAGACATCTTTGAACTTTCGAAAGAGAGCGTAATATACTTCTAATTCTGAAGAAGAACAAGATTTGCCGACATGAATATTCTCTACAACATCTGGTTTGGTCGAGATATTTATGGTGATAGTTTCTTCAATATTGGACATATTTCGCTCGGAATCCACCGTATTTACAGTATTTGATAGAAAATAAAAAACTGATGGATGATTAAGGTCGCTGGAGTAATCTTCGTTGTAATCCGGAAGATGGGAACGATAGTGGTAATCTTCCCATGGTGCCCCCTCTATGATCATTGATTGAACAATTCCTTCATCTATAGAATGTACATGCGACCAAGGATCCGAAGGGGTACCATATTACTTTGACCTATCTATCCAAACGCTTGATGAGCGTTCATTTGGGTTTGCCTCCCATGTTGAGAACATTGATTGCTACAATATTTCTATTGGGCTTGGAGGAAATACCTGGTGATGATCCATGCTAACATCGTGTTCATACATCTTCTAAATGCAAGATACCATATTGCAGGTTCCCACCGTTGCCACTTCCGCCAGGTTGTTTGGAGGCAGTAGGGCAAAAGTACCCATCAATGTAGGGTCTTTTAGCAGGCCTACTCCGATATTTTGAAGCAACTGAGAGCTTCCGTGGATCATCGCGATGCTTCCCGTAACTTGTGAATTGCTGGGGAGAAAGGTTTGTTGGTCAACGATTGTAATCCCTCCTTGAAAAGGGAATGCAATATTTTTGAAGTGCGTTGACACAACAGTGGCCATAGCATAAATCCAAGGCCTTCCCAGTAGGATGTTATAATCGAGATTTCCATCGATAACTTCAACATCAATTTCTACTGTTTTTCCCCCTAGTTCAACTTGTAAGTTACTCAAAATCCCATATGGAGTGTATGTTCATCCATCAAATGCTTTTAACGTCGTTGACGATCGCGACAAGGGTGGTGATCCTAAAGTTTTCCAGCAACTCATTGACATAATGCATGTAGATGCCCCCTCATCAATAATTGTTCGATGAATAGATTTGTTGAGGGCTTTCACTTGAATGAGGAAAGCGAGTTGAGCTAGTAACTCAGGTTCATATCCTTTATGATTAACGGCCACAAGATTGGAATTCGTTGGGTAAATCCCACCTATTGCTGATAATAGAGCCTGCTCTTGGGAGGGGAAATTTTGCAGTACTTCAAGTGTCGACATAGTGGACGGCGATTGGGCCAGGTCCTATACTATATTATAATTCTGTGCCGCTCTGGCATGAGGATTAAATGTTAATTTGTGTACTACTCCCTTTGGTGGCTTTATCATTAGCTTAGGAATGATGGGTGGCACAACTTCGATCGAAGTTGTTGTCGAATTACTAGGTTGATCAGTAGCCTTGTTGTTCGACAGCTGTGGATCCCCGTAATCTTTATTCCTTGTCGATATCAAAGCATCATTTTGTTTTTTTTAGATGGACAACATAAGCAATTGGGATGGGGAAGCATTGTCGCTAGCAACCAGGTTGGTTCCTGGGTTCGAAAATGGGTCAATCATTACTGCTGAAGTCCTTGAATTCTTAAAAGTTTTCTTAACTTCATCTTTATATGGACAATCTCTCGTCTAATGGTACTCATCGTATATGAGGCATGGATAACTAGGTTTCTTTTGCCCATAAGGGTTTGCAGAAGATTTTTCAGGAGACAAATCGTCCTGTTTCTTCTTTTTGCTCTTCCCTTTCTTCTTGCCTCCTGGTTGCTTCAGTTCTTTGCCTTTGTCGGTCGACACGGCATTAACCTCTGAGGCTAGAAGTTCTTCATTTTCATTTTGACCATAAACCTTACGGGCTTTCTTAGATGTAGCCTTTGTGGATTTCGTGCTGGTCGTACCTATCACACCATTGCCGGCATGAGAGTCTTTGTTTGATTTAGGAGGAGGAGGAACGAAAAATTCTGGTCTGGGAGCATTAGGGATTTTGTCATAGAGCATGCCAGACTGAGTATAGATCAAGTCTAGATATTGCGCACGAGCAATGACTTGCTCTTCAGTGACGACTCCTCCCTTTGCCACATCTTCTGTAATAGAAGGTAACAATGACTTAATAAACCATTCAGCTAGTAGCTAATCAGGAACATATGTTTTTACCATTCTACGACGACGTCACCACTCATGAATATGATCAGATATGTGAATGGCCATCATCTGCTTGAAATTGGTAAGGAGCTCTTTTCATGTTTCGTACCTTATTGCTAACTGAAAATGGGTTAAAAAGGTGGTGGCAAGGGCACCGAAGTTATCAAATGAAGCTCTAGGCAATTTGATGTACCATTTTGCTACCAGACCAGTTAATGTTCGTTGAAAAAGGTGAAGCCTAATCGAATCATCATTTAGAGTGTTGGAGGAACACCATAGATGAAAGGTCATCACATGATTCGACGGATATTCACCTGGATTTCCATTGAATTTAGGAATATCTTACGGAAGTTTATGAGGAATCGCCGGCCACCAAGGGGCATAAGCAATTGGATCATTCATCAGCCAATTTAGATCTGGTAACTCTAAAGTTGCCATGAAGGGCAACTATTTATTCAGGTTCGGTGAAGCGTACCCAAGATAAGATGGGACCGCTTGAGTAGTGGGTCTTTGCATACCAGCATAATGCGTTTGATGCTGATAACTTTGATAAGGTTGCTAGGCATAACTAATTTGGGATGATTGATGATAACTGTTTTGAATATACGGGTGCCCATTACCTGCAAAGTTTTGTTTCTCGGGTCCTTGGTAAGCTTGTTGGAATTGCGTTTGTTGATGTTGCACCAGCCATGGTTGTGAAACCATTTGCTGTTGCCCAATACTGGATGTTTGACCAAGATGAGGGGTAATAGTACCCGTTTGAGCCTGAGTCGCTCCAGTTAAGGAGCCACTAATTGGTGATTGCGGTTGCGTTGTGGAGACAAGAGGCTGTTGTACTACGACCTGAGAAACTTGAGGCTGGCATACAACAGGCAATGCTTGTACTTGTGACACTGTCACAATAGCTGGCGTAGTGGGGATATTCGACACCGGCAGACTTGGTTGAATTGAGTATACAACTCTTGGTTGTTGAGGCAATATTGGCACCCAACCACTGGATGTGATTCCAATTTGACCCGAATTCGGTTGTGAACTGTCATATGGTTGTTCAACCAAAGGGAACAATGAAAGGGCATAGTGCCCCCCATACAGCGGAAATCCAGTGCTCAAAGGAATGATTTGTCTTTGGAGACCAGACTACCCAAATTGATACTTTTGTGAAGGATCAATTTGCTGAGATTCAACATAAGAAATTATAGATACTATTCTGGACGAACAAACAGGAACAGACCATACTGTCGAAACAGTCCCTGGGTGGACTCCCTCTAGCAGTTGAGAGCTAGTTGGGACAGATGGTATACTAGAGAACATTGTTGGAGTGGTGGCAGGAGGTTCTGCTACCGCTGTATCGGATGACACAGTCCTAGATGTCGATAGTTGTGCAGACATATCGAGTCTATCCAAAAGACTTCCCAACAATTCTACAGGAACTTGCGATGAAGGGGTTCTAACTTCTGAAGTAGAAGGATATAGGTGGATCCTAGTTCCAAAATGTGATGGAGTACTAGATGGAAGATCCTCTGTAATCTCTTCTATAGCAATGGAATGGAAGTGTTTACTGTTACACTAGGATCAGTTCTAATGTCCTCTTGTAACTGTGGAACTTCTTCTGTAGAGGCAGGGATACCAGAAATGGTTGGAGTAACTGGAGTCTCAGAGGATGTTGAAATGCAAGTTTCAAACAAACCAGGAGACTTTGACCCAGTTAAACAAATCCGCTTGGCCCGAAATGGTTTCGTTTCCGGAGTCAAAGATGGCTGACTCATCAGTCTCCACGAACGATGGGGTTTTGATTGACTTTCTTCCACAATTACGGATTATTTGATCAACTCAAAATAGGAGGGGAAAATGTTTTTTCTGAATTAAATGAATTTTAGACGCTTTGACACAACTTGATTTTTCAATTTCTAAGAGTTGAGAAAAAGATGAAGATGACTCTAGTCTTCTTCGATTTTTAATGAGCCTAAAGTGACAAGTGCTGAGATGGACCTTTTCCTTTAAGGAGTCTGAAAAGGAATGAAAGAGACTACTCTGGAAATATAGATAGAGGGATTACCAAACCAATCGCAAAACTACAGAATACTTTGTATGGTATGGCAGTCAATCTTCCCGAATGCTGTGTTCAGTGCATTGCGATCAATAGGGCAGTCGACACGGCTTCCTAAGGATAAAGAATATAGCCTATTGTGGTCTCCCAATATATACTCGATGGTACATGGGAGCATAAGTCTGTACTAGCACTTGTCATCTGAAAGAGGAGGAATCACCCAACCTACGATGAAAGCGACAGTTACCAGGCTTTACGACACCAAAATACGTCTCTAGCCTAGACTTCTAGATGTTGTGCTTTAGGTTCCAAAGCATTTTTATGTTCATTGAATTTATTTTACAATTGATCTTTCTTAATAAGTTTGCCTTTAAGGTTCACCGCATGATGTAGATATACAACTCCTAAATATGCAATCTAAGATGATAAATAGTCGTTTACTCTTCTTTTTGCAATGAAAATCCTAGCTACTAAGGAAAGAGAAATGAAATCCTTTCAACATAGAGCAAAGAGCACACACTAGATGCATTATCCTAAATCAAAATAAACAAGTAGTCTAAATGCAAATGCACATGCATGTATTTGTTTTCTACTTTCTTAATGTGTGAATGACAAAAGGAATGCTAAGTACAAATCTGAATTATTTCTTCCTTCAAAGCGACAGTACTAACGATTTTCTTTTGAAAAAACGACAGGAAGGCAAGACAACACTTTGCGATTTTGAATTGAAAACTACTTTTGACACTTGAAATACTATAAATTCAGATCAAATACAAGAGTAACAGTGTAATCGACTATCAAAAAGAGGAGGATTCTTTTCTTTGATTGAAAATGACACTTGCGACGCTTTCAAATCAAAAGATGACAGTTCGATTAAGCTACTATTTTGTAAAGGAGACTGTAAATGGCGAAAAATACATAAAAACATTCACAATTATTTGTACAATGGAGGCTGAATAATGCAAAGGAAGGGGGTTTCAACAATGGTCTACTAATCACAGACAACAAAAATCCTGAATAAAGTTGAAGACAGTGAAGAAAAAACTAAAATCTAGAGGCAAAAACAGTCTTACCTGATCATTGCACCTGTAACACAGGGAAACAGGGATTCATCTCACCTGTTGCACACGGGAGGTGCGATGCATCCAGTCTGCCAAGAGGAGACAGTGTGATGGTCTAGGGACGAGACTTTAACTTGGTTTTTGGTCACAATTTGCAGTTTAGTTCAAGGATTTAGGCTGAGCTAATGATAGTCAGTAAATATAAATTATAGGGGCTGATCTAATGAGGTTACTTGAGCTACCTCTATGGCTTTTATGATGTTTGCAAGTCAGTTTTTTAGTTCATAAACAAACCCAGAGATTGACTGAAGCAAAGTTGATCTAATTTGCACTTGCATAGCAAATGCAGTTCGAAGGCTAGCTGGCTTAACTTCAGGCTCTGTCTGTAGTTTATGAAGCAAACAAATAGAGACAAGCAATCAAACTATTCGTTCCCTAGTGGAGTTGCCATTTTGTTATCGGGAAAACTAGTGTCTATTCAGAACTGCTAGTCCCACTAAGACGGGTAGCTATCTTCGAAACAAACAAACTAAAGTCACTTGTGTTTTCCTTTACGAGAGATAGACGAGAAAGAAGCAGAGAGCACCAACCTCAGTTTTTCGCTTGACTCCTTGCTTTTTCCCTTTCCCCTTTGATAGAATCTTGCCACTCCTTCCTTACTTGTCCCGCTTCAAAGAGCACCTGTAGAGTCAAAGCAACATAATACCATCAAAGCATAGAGATCTATCACCCTGAACAACATAGGATCAGATATATATTGACCATACAAATGCATATATCAACACAATATTCAGAGATATACAAGAATATGGAGGAAAACTCAAATAGCTTTATTGATAGAAATAATAGAAGAGAGGATTACAACCCATTGGTCTGACCCAGCGTCATCCTCCCAGCATGAAAGCCCTCTTCACCTCATACAAAGCAAGATCACCCAACAATGTCTTCAAAGAGAAACCAACAGCACTTCCTTGCAAACTACCAAATTCCAGCCTTTGGATCTCTAGGATGAGGGATCCATATATAGATGTTTGTAGGGGGGTGAGTCAACCTCTGGGATTTTGATTAGTGTCATCTCTTTGATAGTTCTTGGTTCCACTTGGAGATTTCATGATCTCTTACTCATCCTTGGGCGAATTCAGAGAGGCAAGTGTCAAATGAGCAGCTTCTAGAAGATTCTCAGGGTCTCCACCTATCAAACTGCTTGTGCCATTTGTCTGCTCTCACTCATCGCACCCTACAGAAGGGCTTTCCAGTATGCATCGCACTTTTTTCATGTGGCAGGTGAGATGCATCGCACCCTTAGCACTAGACAGTCTGTATGGTCCTGCTTTTACCAGTTCTGAGTAGTTTTTCATGGAGAACTTCTAGGAGATGATGTAATCAGTTGACCTTGCTCCTTTAGGGTATGAAACAACACTTTTAGGGATTTAGAAGCCCTTGGTTTATGGACATATGTGATTGGGATTGCAGTGCCCAAATATGTCTATAACAACATCTTACGCTTAAGATTGATGAAGTAGAGACGAAATGTCAAAACATTTTAATTGTGAGTTTGTGTGTGGTGTTAGAGTCGAGATGAAATGTCAAAGCATTTTAATGGTGAGTTTGTGTGTGGTGTTGTATATATTATTTTAGATAAGGTTGTTACAATAAGAATGATCCATCAACTCATCTTATATGAGTGTAATAAATCATATATCAAAATTAACATTTTTTTAAATATGATAAATTATATATCAAAAATTTTAAATATAAAGATTTATTTAATTTTAATACATTTTTAAAATTTATTTATCTATTTTAAATATATTTTTATATTACAATTTTTTTCCTTTACCTTAATTAAAATTCGAATTTATATATAATAAGTCAAAACTATGACACATAATATATCAAATATATTATTAAATATCAGATATTTATCCTTATTGGTTAAACATTTAATTAACAAAATCTTTTCATATATAGTTATAAATAGTCAAAGCTCATGCATCATATATTTATTCATATTAAAGTTGATGGAGTAGAGATGATGTGTCCAAATATTTCTGTTATGAGTTTGTTTACGTTAATATATAAATCCTTAAAATTAAATAAAATCAATAAAAATAAGAATGATTTATCGTTATTTTTTTAATATTATAATATAATAAATCATAATAATATATTTAGTATATTTTTTATTTGTAATTAATTTATTTTTTTATATAATATTTTTTTTAATAATTAAGATGAGAATTTATATCAAATACAAATATGTATGTGGAGTGCAATAGTTATATTAAAGTACATTATAATATACAGAGTGTTTGTTGGAGCGATATTTTTAAAATGTTAGCTTGAGACTTCATTAAAAAGTAGACAACGAGAAAGTGAAAACCTTCCCAAAAAAGTCACAAATCTTACAAAAATTTACTTCCATACTATTTAAACATTATTTATGAAGAAAATTAAACGTATCCTTGGGAGCCCATTCCTTTATCTATAGCTAGTCCATCTAGATTTAGAATATCAAGCTAAAGAGAGCTAGCAAAGGTACATCTTGATGCAGCTTTTGAACAATGTTGTCCAAGATAAAGTTGAAGTTCTTTCATTTTCTAACACAGGGAAGAGATTACATTCTCTAACTTCTTTATCATATTGTGATGTACTAATAAAATTTCTATGTAAGAAGTAATATTAGACGCCAGTTGGTTGTGGCTCAATTGGAAAGTAAGAATTATTCCTTCATTGTTTGCAATTATGTATGAAAAGAGTCATATTTGTTGGGAACTATGGGAGGGGGTTGAATCAATATTTTATAAATTTTAACAAATATTTGGTTATTCAAACATATTCAACAATACAACAATGAAAAAATCAGACAAAACTTGAACACAAGATATTTACATGGAAACCCATATAAGAGAAAACCACAAATATTCTTTTAATTATAATGAAAAAGAAAGCACCAACTTCAATTTACATCACATATTATAGCAACCAACCTATAGGAGGCACCAACCCCTGTTTCTTTTCAAGCACCCAATTGCTGGAAGCACCAACTACCATTGTTTGCATGCACCAACCTATTGGAGGAACCAACACTTTTCTTTTTAAAAGCACCCACTTATTTGAAGAACCAACTCTCATTGTTCCCAAGAACTACCCTGTTGGAGGCACCAACCCCCCTTTTTTTGCAAGCACCAACTTGTTGGAAGAACCAACTTCCATTATTTGTAGGCACCAACTTGAAGGAGGCTCCAATCCACTAATTTCCAAGCACCTATTTTCTCTACCTAACAGATCCCTTTTTCATTAATTTCCGAACTCATATCCATAGGATTTTTAAAATAGACTTTCCATAGATTTTTAAATTGGACTTACTCATATAAACTTTTTTCTTATTTCTCTACCTTAGTCTTTGTCAAGGTTTCTTATGCACATTCTTAGATATGTTATAGTCCTCAATTATTTATTAGATATTTTAGATATGAATTTAACCAAAACTATAGAGATCCTATACACCAATTCCTTAGACTTGTTTTTCATTGAGACCCTCTCTTTGCACCACATTTCTTCTCCTCTAGCCTAGATATCATCACAGTATTTAGATCTACTCTAGTCTCTTTTTTGTATCTCTTCTTCTCTACCCAGATCTAATCTCAACATTTAGACATTCTCAACATCTCTTCACATTTGGTCCAATACGATATTAGTATTTAGATATGTTCTTATATGCTCTTCATTACCTCCCCTATGGGCTAGATTTGATCTCAACATTCTTCCCTCTAGTCTCTGGTCTACATACTTCTACAAACATGGTGTTAGATCTCTACACTACACTGATTTCAACCATTACACTCAAATATATGACCATTGCCACATAAAATACCCATCATGATTGCATAACACTACTTTGTACATATTCTCCCTTATATCTACACGATTTAGTTCTCAGATCAGTTTAATTACATCAACACAACTCCCTCTTGTCATGCATCATTAACTTCCTATTATTTTGTGCATCTCCACTAGTTTCACACACTAATTTCCATTTGAACCCTTTTGCATACATTCTCATTTTACACTGAGCTCCATCTATTTGTTGTAGCATTGTTCTATTTATTTTTTATAGCACAACTTTTCCTTTTTTCTCTTCATGAACTATAGCACACCGACCTATTTATAGTAGTCTTCATTTTATTCAACGGAGAACAACAATGTTTGTACCTATCCATGAAGCTCTTACTCATCAATTTGCATGAGACCACACATTTTCACATTGTTTTATTTCCTTTTATATACGCGGAGCTATAGATCTCAAGTCTAGTTATGACCTATTTCATTTTGACTTTAATAAATTTGGCACTCAAAACACCAAATTTTCATGCTGGCATAATTTCCATTAGTGCTTAACTTCTCGCCCCACATGAGGTATCATGAGACCATAAAATTAAATGGCCCTCTCAAATCTAGGACTAGGATTCCTTTCAATGTTGATGTGTTGGAGTTCGATATTGAAGTCTTGAGATGATATCCTTGGGTGCTTATTACCAAGACTTTCGTGACATAGGGCTATGACCATTGGTTTTAACAATGCTCATTTCCCATCGATCATCACTTATCGCTTTATTTTTACAATTCCTTCCAAATGTGCACTCTAATGGAAAAAAACATTACATGCCATTAAAATTATTTGTTGTAGATGATGGGGAATTCTCCACTTGTTGGCCCATTGCTTGCCTCTCATTGGCCATCACTATCGGTTACAAAATCATCTGACTAGGTGGTTTGGTAAAATATACACAAGCCACATCACCTACCAAATCATGTATCCACATCTTTTGTCACCGCTAATAAGGGTTTTCCATATGTCCACCTACACATGTGTGCCTACCATGTTTCTCTTTCCAACTACACATTTGGCTACTCAGATGTGTCAAATTCACTTGCCACATGTCATCTCCTTAAGATTACATGTCATATTTTTCATCCACGTCATCATGGAAGCCACCTATCGTCCATGTCACTACCACCTAGCATCCTCATAAACTATTTTTCTAGCCTTCCATGTGTGTCGGCCACCGCTTCATTGGGCATCACTCTAATATTGACAAATGGAAACTTTAAATGGAAGTCCAATAGACATTGACATTCTTATTTTCAAGATCCTTGTGACTAGGCGCTATGACCAATAGTTTCCCAGTTCACTGCCCATCAGTCATCAGTGCTCCCTCCTAATCTTATGATTTGAGTTTTTGTCAATCCAATAAAGGGTCCACGTGTCACACGTTTGGATCTCAGATCTTGGGGCTTGAGGATTTTAGTTGTGCTTCCCTCCTGAGCTTTGCTTCTGCACTTCCAAGGTGTGATATGAATCTTGAATCTTGGGGACATCTAAGCTAACCTTTGGGTCTTTTGGTTGATCCCTCCTGAGCTTTCCTTTTTAGCTTTGATTTGATCCCTCCCAAACTTGCCTTTGGGGCTTTTGGATTTATCCTTATTGATAATACCCAACAAAATCCCCCTAAAAATGACATTAATGACTGCACTTTAAATCAATTATTTCACTTGATATCAATGACAAAACAATTACACTCAATAATATAACAATACACTCGATAGTATTATGGTCCCCAACCACTTCTTAGGTTCATGGTTATGTGATTTTCCACAACTAAACTTTCCTCCACCTCTAATTTCCCCAAAAATTAAATAGTTATTTTTTCCACCTATAACCTAAAACCCCCTCATTGCAATTTGAAGGACATAATTTTGAAAATCTATAACACAAGATATAGCACATTATGAACCCCCAACTAAAAAAACTATACTACAATCACTTTCATATCCAAATTTCCATATGTCTTCATAAAGGCAGACTAACACCCAAACTCATAAGATTACAAATCCATATATATCATTCAATCTAACATACATAATTACAAAACCATCATCATGCCACATATATCCAAAGGTACAATGAAAGTAAGTATTTATAATATGATCGAGAGATAAGAGTCAAGGCGAAGTACCACAAGTAGTAGTGATTATATTGTGGTCAGTGTAAGCCAAGTATCCAATAAATTAGAGTGCTTTAAAGCCCTCAATTGGCCATATATTTAAAATTATAGGGAATTTCATGCTCAACATAAGATGTCATTTACTTCCCTTTCCATGCTCCTTTCTCCATTGGAATGTGTCCTGATTCCTCGGAACTAACAAAGTGAAGTGAATATAAACCCCATTTTTATTACAATCATCTAAACTTATCATGGAGAAAATTGGATGCCACCTACAAATACCATTATTTCCCAACCTCCACAAAATAGTTAAATATGTATCTTGGGCCACCAAAGGTGGTATACGTGAGTCTTTAATCCCCTATTTCATCTTTTTTTGCATGCTTGGTACCTATAGAAGAGCCATCAACCAGAGGCCTAACTCATTTCCATTATACTTGCCTTATATTTCATAGCATCCTAAGATAAAAATAATAATCATTTTTGCATCATCACATGACATATCCTATGGGGACCATCCTAAAGAGTACAAAGGATATGTGGAGTGTTTCCTAAGTTGTTTCCCCTCTCCTTTTTTTCTAGATCAACCCATAATAATTTAACAAATATAACTCGAAAGTGAGAGCTAGCACCACTTTGCTAATTCCTCTCATTGTACTCATGTCAAATTGGGTAGGGGGATTAATACCCAAAAAAAATTGGAGTGTCATTGCATGAAGATCCTTTAGATTAGTTGACATGTTGTGAATTCCTAGGTTACACAAGTGGTCCCTAAAGGAAACAGACCTTTCATATTTTAATTTCATGAAAAACTATGTCAAGGGATAAGGCACTATTAGGCTTTCCTATTGACCCTCAATTTAGTCATATTCAAATTCAACTTTTATTTTCCATTGCATATATTTCCTAGTTGTTTTTCCTAAATACATGATATTCTTTAATTGAGAAAAAAAAGGGGAGGATATTTTTAATCCTTTTCATTATGTTTTTCAGCCTATTTTCATGAGGAATAGAATTGGATATTATATGATGTATAAGAAGTTTATAATATCCAACAACAATTATAGAAGAAATGACATTCCTTTTGCACCATTAATCCTTGAAGTAATGCATATGATTATGTTCGAATATTTGAGATTGATCCCATACCCCATGCACTAGACAATTCTATATTTCCTTTGGGGTAAAAGATAACCCCCCACTCTTTCCACCACTAGATTATTCTTTGAAGAACCATTAGAGAATAAATTTATATCATAAGGTTAAGCTTTGATCTAAAATTCAAATCCTTCCATGGGTGAATGCACCCGCCAAAATTTCTAAACAAATTGAACTATGTGATGGGAGGTATATGAATATGAAATTTTGAGGAAAATATTTCTCTATCCATAAATTTTACATTTCATCCATTGATTGGGAGGAACATTTGTTAAAGCATTTATGAGACTAGAATTCTAAGAATTAAAAAAAGAGCATTTAAGGCCACATGTTAAGGAAATAGTCGTTGGTCTTGAAAATAACATTTCTAGGGGCTAACTAGATTTTCCAAAATACAATTTTTTGTAAAGGTTAACCATCTTTGTTTCCAAATTATAAATAATATATTATAGTGTAACAGATTATTTATTGACTATAGACATGTATCTATATTAAATATATTTTCATTTCTTAAATTATATACAAAATTATCCACTGGGTCTTGTATAAACAATGATCGGGTGCTCTGTTAAGGCACTCCTTGATGTGAAGTCGCTGGTTCAATTCCACACCCAGTTTAGGGTGATATATTGGAGATGAAGAAGATGTAGTCCTGCCAAGCTTACAAAAAAAAAATTATACATAAATTCGAACTTATTTAGAATAAGTAGGTTATATATATAAGCCCTTAGGGTTAGCTCAATTGTTTGATTTCTTGTTGCTAAGTGCCTCATCAATGGGAGGTCAGAAAGTCAATTCTCCTCGACACCCTTAGGGTTAGGCTTTGCTAGTTTGGATGACGAGATGTCCTTTTTGTCGATCTGCCCTGATTTTCATTGGATATATATATATATATATATATATATATATATATATATATATATATATATATATATATATACATACATACTTTAGCCCTGAGAGTTAGTTCAATTGGTCAAGTCCCCATCGCTAAATCACCTTTTCTATTGAGAGGTCACGTGTTAAGTTCTCTCAACACTCTCAGGGTTAGGCTCTATGGTCGAGCTAGCATTCCCTGAGATAATTGTACATATATTACCCAAAAAAAACATGATCCAAACTTCATACAGTAAAGTAGTTTTACATATTTGAAAAACAAATCTTGTATATTCCCATTGTATATCAGTCATTATCCACAAATGACCATTAAAAATGATCACATGTTTGTAATAAAAATAAAAACTAGAATATAGATAGTTGTATATGTGTTTCTCTTCTGAGAAGAAAGTCCATTTTTGAGCATTTTTTAAATCATTTTCCAACACAAAAAGGAGTATGTCTACCAAAACAAAATTCAATAGAGAGGAATAGGTTTGTGTAGGTAAAGACTCTCAAGAAATACTCGTGAAATCATTTCCATATCTTTGTGGCTTTGTAACATAAAACAAACCACCTATGTGACATCCCTCGAAAAAAATTCAGAAAGTATGTATGCGGAAAATATAGTTGATATCAGTCGAAGAGTGAAATGAAATAAAGTAGATACAAGTGAAATAGCATAGGATCTCAACTACTCCCAAGGGCAGAGTTAGAGATGGTGATGCATTCCTTCCTTGCTCTCTTTGATTTCCCAGAGGTCCTCATCCATCACCATTCCTCCTTTCAAAAGTAGATCTACTTTCTAGTTCTAAATCATGTGTACTTGAAAGATGGAAATATATGAGAAATCCCTAATCTGGTTTCTGAGGTTCTAGTACATAGGAAGAAAAGCATACTTTTTATCCAAACTTTCCCATTCATATATTTTATCACATTTAATAAATAAATAAATAAATATATATATATATATATATATATATAATATTTTATTTATAGGAGAAAAATGTTTGTGAAATAAATAGAAGATCCCCTCCATAGGGGGAAATATTTTCAGCCCCATCCAAGAAATCTCATAGCTTATCCTTATGAATTTGGACATCTTAATGTTGGCTAAGAAAGAGCTTGAAGCTATTTTAGTAGAGAATCTTGAATGGCTAAGTCGTTACATACCACTCTGACATAAGTATTTCCTTATTCTTTGAAAATAACAAAGTTTCATTTTTTATTAACTTATATTTTGATGAACATAATTCAAATATTTAGTTATATTTTGATTAAGTATCGTGTTTATGATTTAATTATAAAAGATATTTATTAATAATAATTTAAATTTATTTTTTATAACATAATTTTATAATTATTTAGAGGGATTGTTTGAATGGTATTTTATAATGAGATATTTATTGTTGATTATCGTTATAAAAAAAATATTAAAATAAATCAAATATTATTGTATAATAAAATGATATTATATAAAGTCTAGGACGGTTTGAATTGATAACGAATTAGTGTATTGTTAAGTCACTTTTTATAAAAATAAAAAAAATATGGTTCAAATCATTGATAAGCCAAAAAAAAATTAATAATTATATTATATAATATGTAATTAAATATTATTTTGTTAATTAAAATTTATATTGCCTCAAAATAATTTCTATCCAAAATCAGAGTTTATTGTTTGACTTAGACAATATTAAGGTTTTTTTACAAGGGAAACCAAGTTTATCGATAGTGAAATCTACTATTTGGTTGAATGCATGGAGTTGGGTTACACTTTTTGGTGAAAGAGGGCGCGTTTGGGTGGAAAAAAAAATGGCTCAATCAAGGGTTAAAAGGAAACCCTTGATTGAGCTACAATTCTTGACCGATGATTAAAAACAAACCATTGATTGACCTATAATGCTCGATCCAGCCCCCCCTTTTTTTTAAATACCGCTCTTGCATGCGCCATTTTTCACAGACCATAGGTAAACTAGGAGCTCGATCGAGAAATTGGAGCAGTGAGCATTCAAATCTCGCCAACGTCCCAGAAGCGCAAACAAAGTTAGGTATTCTATATTTTGCCTTTCTTATTCAATTTTTTCGCAAAATTAAACAAATTAATTAAAAAAAACAACCATGTACAAAAACCATGAAAACCAATTAATTAAAAAAAAACAATAATACAGAAACCATGAAAACCACAAAAAAATTCTTCAAAAGAACTTAGAAAATCACAAAACAGGCCAAGAAAACCATAAAAAAAATTCCTTCAAAACAACCTAGAAAACCACAAAACCAACATACAAAACCATAAAAAGAACTCTTCAAAGCAAACCTAGAAAGTACTTCGAAACCAACAAAAAAAAACTATAATTTATATTTAAATTTGTTTCATACTTGCAATGTTTTGTTTATGAAATGCATAATTTTTTATTTTGAATGGTAAAAGATTTTTTTTCTAATTATTTTAGGTTTTAAAGTTTTTCTTTAGGAATTTTGTGAAATAAATTTTGATTTTTTTTATTTTTTGTTATTTTAATTGTATTTTAAATTTCTAAAAAATTTGACCAAAAATATACCCCAAAAACTCCAAAACAAAAATCAACGGAACTATAACTAAAAAATATGTAAATTGGGAGCTTGAAATTAACATGATGAATATGATTGCTCATGGTGAACCTCTATTTATAAAATAAAATAAAAAAGATTTTATTTTAAATTTAATTTAAATTAATTTATATTTAAATATTTTTTAATAACAAATATAGTATGACTCTAGTTTTAAAAATAAAATATTAATATTTAAAATTAAAAATCTAAAAGAGAAAAAATTGATATATATATATATATATGTTGGAAATGTGCTCTAATACCAATTGTTGGAAACCTTTGAGCATCACTAAGGGGGTGAATCAGTAGTGTAATCTATATATGATTTTTGTCTTTTATTAACTTCACTTGTTGAATCACACATACATGCACTAGAAACTCACTAGGTTATCCATGAATATAACATATAAGCAGTTAAATCATAAACCACGTGAGAAACATAAACTATAAACAATCACACAATCACATCATCACACATGAGACATGAGATTTCTAGTGAAAACCATTCTAGGATAGAAACACCCCTTGATGTTGCTATTGTGGTCTGAATTTCTATTAGTCAAGCATATGGTCTTTTACATAGTGTGCTAACTCCCATCAGCATCGATAGTCGACCTCATATACATATGCCATGTTCGATTGGCTATGTGACTCGATACTACTGATTAGATGGACAACTTTATTCTATATGGATCTATGGACTACCATCTGTTGAAGGTCACCACCATCAACGATCCTCGCTTAGTTACTCCTGAACTATCAATCGACTCTTATAGACTCTAATCTGCTAGTCACCCCCATGACCAATGAGCCTCACCCAGTTTCTTATAAACTATCCAACCATCATTGGATGATAAACTTGTTCCTTTGTTGAAGCTTCGCTATCCTTTCTCATGTTTCATGAAGTCAACTCTCCTCTACCACTATGTGGACCTCCTTTCATGTATTTTCAAATTGGATCCAAAGACATTATTCTCAACTAGAAATTAGCTTTGCATACATGCTCTCAACAAAAAGATCGCATCATCAAACAAAATATGAACACCATAAACAAAATGTTCTCCGACATAGAAAAATTGCGGCCACACAAATCTGAATACAATCAGGACCTCACAACAAAATAATGTTGCATAATACAACTAAAATCACAAGACACATGGCTATGTGCTAAATGCATCAAAAACTCCTGCAAAACAAGTGTGAGGGGATCATCAACATATATTCCAATAACAGACCAAACTCTCTATACGATCTCTACTCGAGAAGCATCAAATCTGATCTATTATGTAGCATGCTTTAGATCTGGACATTATTCAGTCATAAAAAATCATGGACTGAATCATCTAGGCTCTACTCAAGATATGAAGCATAATTTCACTATTCTTCCTTCTCTCCACACATACACTCAATATCTATCTCCATCAACAGCCACAAAGCCTACAATACAAGAATATAAAAAATGTAGGGCGAAATTGAGCTTGGGGCTAGGATCAAAGGTGCACACATTGGACCAAATAAATCCACTAAGGTCAGTACTAGTGAATTAAAGCATGCACATCATGAGAGGACCTTTTGAAACCATTTATGACATTTTTCACTTTTTCTGGAAGCCTCTAAGAATTTCCAATCTAATTTTCTTCTGAACAACGTGAGGAATGTGGAGGAAATCTCATGAAATCCCATATTCACTCCCTTGGCATTGTATAAACTTGACTGGGACTATAACCACTCCCATGGGTTGGTATTCATGTGACTAGAGCATTCCAACCACTCCCATAGGCCTCTATGCATGTGATTATGGCTTAGGCTCAGTAAAAACATTAGTTCTTTAGTCCAAAACCTCTACCACCTATTGGATCACCTTCCCTTGCATTTGTACTAGCCTCCAGACCTATGACATGGCCTATGAAACATATGCAAGTAGATCAAACATTTATCACAAGTTTCACTGCCAATTTGACCTAGAAGGGCCAATAAATAAGGTTGGAAAGTGTGCCAACAAGTCCTCCACTTTCCATCAGACCTTTGAACAAGCTGCAACTCATCTAAATAGATGTGAAAACCTTTGTAGCACCTCTACAACATCATCATCATCATCATCATGAATTCATCACACTACAACAAATCATCTCCATGAAGCATTACAATAAAGGCCTAGATGAAGACCTAGTTGACAACTCAACTAGTGTGCCATCAACCATCTCTATCACATGTAGCTCTACTCATCATCTTGTAGCGGCCTCCTCTACTTATAGCAGCATCAACAATCCATCATGACATGTCCATCAATGCACATGGCGACATATTCCAACTCCTACAATACCATCATGCTACCATCAAGCTCCATCAATGCCAACACATATCGACACACACCATTTCACTTTCTATACATCATGCCAACCAATAGGACCGCCAAGTCAACATCATCATACATGCATATGACAATTATGACCATGACCATAACCTTGTTGACATCAATGCCAACAGAACAATGCCAACAACTTCATGTCACTATATATAACAAAACATTTAACTTAGTTATATATAATATTTAACTATATATAATTATAGCATTATCATAACATATATATAATTATATAACATAACCTAACTATATTTAACTATAACATCTCATAGCTATATATATAGTTCTATATATAAAATATAACATAGCATAGCTATGTGTGTGTGTGTAACATAGCATGTTACTAAATTTAAAAATTCCACAGGGCTTTGGATTGATGGTGAATGCGTGCACTGCTAAGGCAGTCCTTATGATAGGTCACTTGTTCAAATCCCCTGTGGGTGCTAGTATACAAAAAAATATAATGAAATAAAATGCATATAATATATTCCATAGGGTCTATGATAGATGGTGATCGAGTGCATTGCTAAGACAATCCTTGATGTGAAGTCATTGGTTTAATTCCCCGCCCCGATCGGAGTGATAAATTGGACATGATGAAGATGTAGTCATGCCAAGCCTACAAAAAAAAGCATAGCATGTTACAACATAACCATAATTATAGTTCATCACATAACTATATAACTATATATATTTAGCTAAATTTTCACTTTTATATATATATATATATGTATATGTATATGTATATATATATATATATATATATATATATATATATATATATATATATATATATATATATATATATAATGTAACATAGTTCTATAACTATTTAGTTCATAACATAAAGTTATAATATACAACTCTATAATTATTTTAACATGTATAACATAAATTTATATAACTTATCACACACATATATAACATAGCGTGTAACATAACTACAACTATGTAACTATATAACTATTTAAACATAATTATATATTTAATTAAATTATGAATTTATAACATATCAAATAGCTAGATATATTATAGTTCTATATATATAGTGTTTATAACATAACATAATTTTTGTATAATTATTTAACATAACTAGTTATTTAACATTTAAAACATAACATAAAATTAGTTAACATAACATAGTTCTATAATTTTTTATTTTATTTTATTTATATCTAGCCATAATTCTATAATTATTTAACACACACACACACACACACACATATATATATATACAACATAACTATAGCTATAGCTATAGCTCATAACTATATATTTAACTATTATAAAGTTATAAAATCACATAGTTATATGTATAACATAACACTATTCTTTAAATATTTAATATAACATAATTATATAACTAGATATATAATTTAACTATTATAACATAATATAGCGTAACATATATTGTGCATAACTATAGCATAATATAACTATAACTATAACTAGAACAGTTATTATAGCATAATTATTTAAAACATAACATGTACATACATATAACATAATATATATATATATATATATATATATATATATATATATATATATATATATATATATATATATATATATATCATAACATAATATAATATAATATAGTGTAACATGTATTGTGCATAACTATAACATAATAAACTATAACATTTCGCATAGCATAATTATTTGAAACATAACATGTATATATAATTATAGATATAACGATATATAATTATATATATAAGTTCATGTTTCAACAATGCATCATTGATAGATACATTAAATCTATCGTGAAAAGTGTATTTGGTCTAGTGAATAAAAGCATTTAGACTTTTTTCTAATTTGTACCTTATTGTTTCATTATGTAGTATGTTGTACAGGAAACATTGTCTTCATGTGCTTGAAGTTAGTACATGTCATGTGTCAAAGTCGATCATTAAGAACTTAAAGTCTATTGTAGTATTTGGTTGGCATGAAATTTTATTAGTTTTGTAAATATGTTTATTTCAAATTTTTACATATATATTTATATCTTTACGCGCTATGAATACAACACATTATTTATAAACGAGAAAAAGTGTGAAGGTGGATTTGATCACTTCTTTTTATTTTGTTTACATGAAACTCAATACCTTGGTTGATAAATTGTCAAAAAATGGACTCTAAAGTTTAAGACTTCAAGCTAGATTATTCTGCTTGATTTTAGAAATGGTTTTTTGTCAACATTTTTTTCTTGGATTAGTTTATATGTATTATATGTAATATGTTGAGGCATCCCACATACGTTCCTCAACTGCAGGCCATCACAGTGTGAGAGGTTTTTCTATATGTGGTCAGGCTCGTGATAGATCACATAGCCCACTGAAAGTTCATGTTCCACTCGTATATCTTGCCTCTGACGTCGGTCAGAGTGTTAGAGGCAGTGTTTTTGTCTCCATTCACGATCATGCCACATCTAGTGGACCTTCTTCTCCTATTTTAGGAAAACCTCCTACATTTTTAAATCCTCTTTAGACTTGATGTGTTTATGTCTTGAAATTGTCTTTAATTCTTAAATTGTCTTCAACTGATGTGTTTGAATTTAATATATATGTTATTATGCTTCTATTTTGTTAATTATATATATGTGTGTGTGTGTGTGTGTGTGTGTGTGTGTGATTTATAGACCCTTAGCAAGTCGAATCTAAGGATCAGAGTGTAACATTGATCCCTCTGTGGGATGATGCTATAGCTCAAATCACATTAGAGGATGTTACAACCCCTAATACACAGATCACAATAGAGATGGAGAAGATCCCTGCCAATTCATCGACTCATATTGCATTATCTTTGATGTTGGATAGCATCAATAGGTTGATCAAGACATACCATAGGTTGGGCCCACATAGCCACATATTACAGCCCATATGGAGGATTAGGAGGCATGAGGTTAAAGCCCCAGATACTTGGGAGGTGGTGAAAGAGGCCACCAATGACATTGATGTTCGTGTGGAGTTGTTGGACATCCCTATGGATTGCCCTACTAGACATAGAGGTTTGATTCCACTGAAATATTTTAGGAATGTTAATGCAACCCCTTTTGCGTATAATAGATTCATTGGAGCTGAGACGAGGAGACAACAATGGCGAGAAATGGCATATGTAGAGAGGTGAGGGCTTATGACTCTACCATTCTTCGTGAAACTGGTACTTGTTGTATCAAACCTCTCACTGATGGAAATTTTGGCTATGCTTTGGACATTAGGGTTGAGCAGATCTGTAAATATCAACCTCTGGCTAAAGTATTTATGGGCCCTAAAACTAATCTATCAACATATCCAAGATTTCAAGACACATATCTACATGTTTCTTTACCCACCTTTCGATATCATTCCTCACAGATGCAAATCGAGGTCAGGTATATCCACAGATCTGACTCATACTTGGACGGGGAGGGAATTGAGAGAATAATACACTCTTGGTTCTACACACTTGAAATGCATCTACCTGAAATGATATTTGGTACATGAATTTGTATAAAGGTTCCTATGGAGCTGAGCTCTTTAGACCTGTATATGGGTAGCAAAAGTCCCAAAAATTTGGTGACAACCTTAGAGGCGAACTCCTGCATAGCCATCATCACGGAAGGAAAAAAAACCCAAAGTGGTTTACATCTTGAAGATATCCAAAAAAAAAAAGGAGGAGTGTTTAAAATAGTTTGTGTCTCTCTTACAAAACATGCATATCTTAGCATCTAACCCGAGATCTCCCAATATCTATGAGAAAGGAATTTATGGGGAAGTGAATATCAGTAGATTCATACCCTATACAAGATTTCCATCCACAAATGTGACTATCCCATTATACTTATCAAAACCTTGTGTAAATTTTGTAATACAAGACCTTGGTTTACTATATATACACCAAATCTATGATCTCCTACTCATAAATGTCATTGAGATACTAGAGGGAGGGTTTTTATCAGATCTCTGTAGAGGATCAGTAATATGATCTATTTATCCACCTTTGTATTAGTCCTGGGATCGGTTCCTTGGGGATGCATACAACATACGACATCAGGTGCAACAAGACAGAGATGATAGCATCCTTGGCTTTCTGCAAATAAGAAAGACAGGTCGAGATTGTTGTCCTGCAGTGAATAATTCAAGGCTCAATCTTGAACCTTCAACACCAGAGCCACCTGTAGGATTATCAATTCATCTCTTTATCATATCACTTGAAGTGAAATTTATTTGTCTGTAGGTCGGGATATGGGAATCCATAAAAAGGCTCAAACAAACGATTCAAGAAAAGATGGGTATTCTAGCTAGATTTCAAACACTGACTCATGCTGGGAAAATTTTGCAGGAGGAATACAAGCTACAGGATTATAACATTGGTCGTGACACAACCATCTTCCTTAATTCTATACTTCTAGGAGGATGTCCTGCGTCAACCTCAAAAGGCCTAGCTACCTTCAAAGATGCAGTCAAAGGGAAGGTGAAGGCACCAAAACAACCAGCACAACCTTCCACTACTCCTGACCCCTACATCGTGGATCAGATGACTCAGGTGCCCGCATTAAAAAATACATTGCCTAAGGTAAATGAGATGCATGAAAAATCTCATTCAAAAGATGTGATATGTAGATTCAATGGGTTATGGCCAAATCAAAGGCCCTATAGTAATGGATTTTTTCTGCATGGACAGAAAACTGTGACATCCATTTATGCTCTAAAGGATTTTTTATTGTCAAGTTCGACACAGTAAAAGATAAGGAATATGCATTACATGAGGGGCCATGGTTTTGGGGTAATGCAGGCCTATTCATAACACCCCCATTTCCTCGATTTGATGCAAACACTATAGTGGTTTCCAAAAATCCAATGTCCGTAAAGTTACATAATCTACCCCTGCATTTTTTGCATCATAAAGTATTAACAACCATTGGGAATTCCCTTGGGAAATTTTTAAAAGTAGATGCAAAGCGCCTCACAAAGGATATTTTCACTTTTTCCAGAATCTGTGTGGAGGTAGACCTAAGTAAGGGATTACCAGATCACATCATTTTGTATCACAATAACCATCAATGGTCGTAGCCTCTTGACTATGATAATATGGCCTTCAGATGTCATATATGTCTTCAAACTAGTCATCTTCAAAGTATTTGTCCGCAAAACAAAAAAGAAAGAAAAAAGAGACAATCACCAAAGCCAAAAGGATGGAAATTTTTTGAATAACAAGTAGCTAAAATAGAAGAAGAAGAAACTATAGAAAATACCATCAATAACAATGCTCAGAATTCCCAAGACACCACTCAGAAGAACATATCAAAACACAACTTAGCATTTGTACCAATTCCTTCTGAACAACAACAACAAATTGTGATCACTACCTCTAAAAAATAAGAAATTGGTGCCAAACACTCTCATATAGTAGATAGCTTGGACTCTGACAAATAAATCCCATTAAACATAAATGAATCTTAAGGGACCATTGTAACATCCACACCCAACACTAGTGGTTGGCGAAAAGTGGAAAAAAAGAAAGGTAGGAAAGAGTAGAATAGGGTAACTCTCTCATGAGTTATTATTGATCTTGGGAAAATGATCTGTCATTATGAATATGCTTTGAGAATCTACAACATGTAATTTTTTTCACTTCATTTTGAATAAAATTGTGATTTTTTCTTGCGGAAAAAATAGATTCATTAGAGCTTGGGGCTAGTTCCCCCACCATGACCAAGTCGCCATTTATTTTTCCAAGCATTTATATGCAGAGTTCGCGTTACATATGAGGCTAGGTTACATGGATATCATATCTCATTATTATGGACTTAGCATGGGATGTACCTATGAGCATGAGGGGGCTCGTAGGGACACAGGGAATGTACCACCACCTCCAAGATTCTTTCCACTACAATCACATAGCTTGGTATTACAAACATAAATAGAGGAGTTATTGTAGCTTGGTGGTGAGACCAGGGAGACTATTGCACACATCATGCAGACGTCATTGGCCATTGCACATGTTGCATTGGATGGAGATATTAGGAGACCACCACCATTGCCTTGTGACCTGTCAGTGCCCTTATATGATGATGCATTTCTCGCGAGTTTACCCTTTGACCAGCTTTTGACATATACATGTATGCATTGTGATGTCATTCATGAGACTTGGAGGGTTCATCGCTTGCATGACACAGTGCAAGTACATATATATACCAAACTTTTGACTCTTATTGTCAAATTATGCATAATTATTTATATTAAATATTATAGTTAGTATTAGATTTAATTTATATTAATAAGTCCATGATAACATGTAGACACATCCTAGCTACATGGATGAGCTTATGAGGTCATCTAAGGATGCAGTTGATCAACTAGGACATCATTGACCATAGCATGTTTCCATGGATTCTCCTCCACCTCCACTTCCACCTTATATGTTCACTAATGTGGAGCAGAGTCACTATGTACAACCACATGGACCAACAATTGAGGTAAAAAATTCCTAAGATTTCAATATATTATTGTTTTAAGATACACATATATGCTAATTAATTTGTAGACTAATTATAATTCATCCTTGCCATTTTGTACACAAGCCCATATGCAGAGTTTCATTGATGTTGTTGTTATGTGGATACATGAGTGGGATGTTGGGTTTAGAGGCACTGATGATGTGGGTCCATCGATGCAAGCCCCAATCACTGAGCCAAACTCAAGTTCATGATCAGACCCCCATCTTATCTAACTTGCATTTGGACTCAACTAAGATTAGTAGATTCATATATATGTAATTAAAAGTATGGTTCAAAATCATTTATTTCCATATTATCCATTTTGTACAAATAATGATCTAATTAGTTTGAATTTAAATGTGTTATATTGTAGTATGAGCTTGTGGACACTTACTTTGCATGACATGCAAAACTCACATTGGAGTTCTGGTGGTACTTAGAGTGTTATAGTTATATATTTTTCAAGTTCATTTCATAGGGCACATTCACATGTGTGACACAGACTTTGTAAATTTTCATACATAGATAGTTTATGGATGTACATCATGGACATTATTTTAGTTTGTGGATGCTTGTTATTTCAGTTTATGGATATTCATGTGAGATTTGTAATTTGTATATATTTTCATATCGATAGTTTATTGATACATGTATTCACTATTTCAGTTTACGAATTTGTATTAATCTTGTTTATGGATGCTCATTAATTTTTTAAGTTTATGGATCTGTTAAAATTATTTCGCTAATTTAATAATTTTTCTATATACTATAACTTTTAATAGTAAAATATATGTTCAATTTTCATTTCCAGATCCATAGACTAATAAAATAAGTATAATTTTAAGTTATTATCAATGCAAGTCACTTTGATACTTAAAAACAAACTAAACTATATCACATATCAATTTAATATTGAACATGGAAAGAATTCCAATCATGTTTCATATTTCCTTGTAGAAAGTGTCTTTTAGTGCAATCGACATGTATGTTATTACAATTCAATTTTAAAAATAAATTATTTGAATTATAAAGTCATCCATATATAGATATAGATATAGATATATGAAAATTTTTGTGACCCACCCATATACCATTGAATGGAAAACTTTTTTAAGTATTTCAATCATTTTCTTATCTCAAGGTTCAATTAAAAAACACAAATAAGATTGAAATAAGTTTTATTCAATTTTAATAAAAGATGTCATGTAAACAACAAATAGGTTTTATTCAACAATATTTATTTTGATATTATCTACAAGAGCTTAGTCATAACATGATATAAGACAATCATATTGAAATTTAATATATAGGTCAATAAACAATATATGACAACATTTCTATAACTTTATATAACGTTATCAACTTTCCCAAATTTACAAGTAGTTATACAAGTATTTCAATCAATTCCTTATGATGGAAATACGTTTTATTCAATCTTTAAAAAATGAAATATGATTGAAATAAGTTATATATTCAATTTTAAAAGAAGTGGAGATGTAAAAGTTACAAATAAAAGTTTTATTCAATTTTATTTCATTTTAGGTTATTTACAAAATCATATTCATAATGCATGTCATCAATAATTTTTTTGTTCTTACACTGAAGTCAATGCACAATGTTAAACCAACTACCTTGAAATTAATGTACATTATATATCTAGTTACATCAAATCTGAAATAAACACCTTCACTGAAATCAATGCATCTAATGCAAGCAACCAAATAGGACGAGAAGTCAACATTTACTCTAAAATCAATGCATATAATGCAAGCTCAATACAAACAAGATTATAAATTAACATCTTTAATGAAATTAATGCATCTAATGCAACCAATGAAAGAGAATTATAAATCAACATCTACACAAAAACCAATGCATCTAATGCAATATATCAAATAGGATTAGAAATTGACCAGCATATGTGCATTAAAATCAATGCATGATCCAATACAAGCAATTTTCTTCCCTTTCTCTCCCCTCTCCATCTATATCAATATCTCCCTCTCTCTCTTCTTCTTTGCATCTCTATCTCACCCCCTCATATACACATGTTCTCTCTCTTCATATATATATATATATATATATATATATATATATATATATATATATATATATATATATATATATATATATATATATATATATATATATATATATATATATCCTTTCCTCTATATTTCTCTTCTTCCCTCTCTTCCCCTTCCATCTATATCTCTATCTCCCTCTGTCTCTCCTTCTTCATCTCTCTATATCACCCTGCAAACATACACATTGTTTCTCCATATCTATTTATATCTCCTTCCCTCTAATTCTCCCTCTCCTTCTCTCTCTCTCTCTTCTTCTTATCTCCCCTTTTCTCCCATTCTATCTCTCTTCCCACCTACTCCCCTTTCTCCCTCTCTCTCCATCTCCCTTGTCACTTCCTCTCTCTCTCTCTTTCTCTCTCTCTCTCTCTCTCTCTCTCTCCATCTCCCCGGCCACTCCATCTCTCTCTTTCTCTCTCTCTCTCTCCACCTTTCTCTCTCTATATGTCTTTCTTCTTATCTCCCTCTATCCCCCTCCAATTCCATCTCTCTCTCTCCCTCCATCTCAAGTCCTCTCTCTCTTATTTTCTCTCCTACCTCCCTCTATCTCTCCCCCTTGTCACTCACTCACTTATTGTCTCTCTATATCTCTCTCTCTCTCTCTCAATCTTTGTCTTGCAACTTTGCTAACTATCTCCCTCCCTCTCTCATTTTCTCTCCCCCTTCTCTCCATATCTCCTTATTCTTTCCATCTCACCCCCAAACATACACACTCTCTCTCCATCTCTCCCTTGTCACTCTCTCTCTCTCCACCTTTCTTTCTATATATGTCTTGAACTTCTTACTTTCCTATCTTTTCCTCCAACTCCATTTCTCGAGCTCCCTCTCTTTCTAGAACACTCTCTCCTCCTCTCCCCCTCTCCATATTTGTTCCCCCTTTCTCTCTTACCCTTCTCTCCCACTCTCTCTCCTATATATTTAAATTTTTCTAAAATACCTTGACAATTAAAATATTATTTTTAAATATATATTTTTATTTTATTTTGATGTCGTACAACATTTTTTTTATTATATAATACATATTTAAAATGAAAGATTTCAAATGTGTGTTATACATTCACCTGGAGGGAAAATGATAATTTCCATGGAAATTTATCTAAATTTTTCAAAAATATTAATGTTCCAACTACCTTCATGAAAGATACAGAGAGCGCTTCATGTCTTTGAATTGAAATTGTTTAGGTTTTATTTCTTTAAAGGTAGCTTTAGGCTATGATCACTTAGGGATTTTGAAAATATTACATATTTTATTATGTTAGATTTATAAAAAAAAATAGGTTGAATAAAATTAACATATTGAGTCACTTCGTATGACTCTTTCTGTGTTAATGACTCTTTTGTTGATGCCTATGGTGTATATCAACCACATTTATTAATTTGGTTGTGCTAGTATATATTATAATATAAGAAATTTTATATTATATTAAAGTTAATAATATTATATTAATGGAGCCCCCAAAATACATAAAGAAGGTGCCCCCCCCTCAAACCCATTGTAAACACTATAGGGGCAACCACCTATGAATTGGAAAAATATGTTGCTAACACCTTAGCCCCATTGGTTGGAAAAACAAGCTCATACATTAAAGACTCTAATCATTATGTGGAACTCATAAAGAAGGATAAATTAGATCCTAGGGATAAAATTGTAAGTTTTGATGTCGTCAAACTCTTCACAAAAATTCTTTTAGAAGAAGTTGTCCTAGTAATAAAGGAGGTCATAGACCCTCAAACTATGAAGCTTGCCGAAATATGTATTTGTTCCACATTATTTTCCTTCCAAGATGATTTTTTTGATAAAACTACTGGTGTGGCTATGGGGTCTCAACTATCCCATATATTAGCCAATATTTTTATGGAAATTTTTTGAAGAAAGAGATCTAGAAAACTAACCCTTGAAACCTAAATATTGGTTTAGGTTTGTTGATGACATGAGTGTGAATTTGCCGCATGGAGACAAAGAGATAAATAACTTTCTAAAGCACCTCAATAGCTTATCTAAAGACATCTAGTTCACTATGGAGGTTGAAGAAGACAATTGCATCCCATTCCTATACATTCTCATCCTTAGGAAGGAGGATCGATCATTGGGACACAAGGTGTTCAAGGAGAAATCACACACATACAAATACCTTCATGTTGAATCACACCATCATCCAGCAAAAAATATGGGAGTGCTCAATACACTCTTCACAAGAGCAGTAAGGATTTTAGACTCAGAACATGTGGAGGATGAGATTTAATATCTGAAGAAGGTCTTCACTAACATAGGATATAAAAATAAAGATATCATAAAAACCATCAAAATAGCTAAAACTAGAGATGAAGCAAGACCCACTTTAACAAGCTCTCAACCTCCTAGTTATAACAAAACATATTCACCATACATTCAAGGAGTCATGATAAGCTGGCTAGGGTTCTCAAAAAGAATAATATTGATACCTCTTTCAAACCCCTAACAACCATCAAAAAATTAATGAGATGATCAGTAAAAGACAATCTCAATCACCTCCAACACAAAGAAGTTTACAAGGTTACGTGTTCGTGTGGAGAAAGTTATATAGGGGAGATAGGGAGATCCTTCAAGATCAGACTTAAGGAGCATGACGTTGACATTAGAAATGGTAGATCTAGATATTCAGCTATCGCAGAACATTCTGAGAAAGCATGCCACCATGTTTTCCTTGAAGACACTAAGATTATCGCCAAAGAAAAACATCAATACAAATGAAAGATTCGTGAAACCCATGAAATTGTGAAGCATCCTCGCAATCTTAATAGAGATGTGGGCTTGGATGTTCGCAGAAGTTAGATTACCTTACTCTCTCAAGTATCCATGTCTCATTTAACCTTGTCTAGCTCACCTCTCCTTGGTTCCCTCAAGCTAATTTGACCTCATATGGCCTTTCTTCCGGTCCCTCTCTTCCTCATTCTCTTTCCCCCTTATACCTCGCTCCACTTTCTTTTCTCCCCCTTTTCCTCCCTTCCTCCGTATATCTCCCTTATTTTAGCTACCATATCATCTCCCCCCCTTTTTCCCCATAATATCACCTTACCCTCCTAATAACAAATTATATAATTAATAAATTAAATAATCATAGTAATTATAAAAATTAAATTAAAATTAACAATTTTCATTATCATTATTAACTAACTTTATTATTGGTTTTAATTTTACAATTAATACTAATAATAATATAAGTTAGTAATAATGATAAGTATAATTTATGGTATCAATATCATCAAATTTAATAATTATATTCACAATTCAAAAATTTATAGAATTAATAAAAATGTAAAATTAAAATTCCCCTTCATCTATAATAATAATGTGTAATTATTATTATTATTGTTATTATTAATAATTAACTTTATTATTAGTATTAATTAATTAAGTAGCACTAATAATAATTATTATTATAATAGCAATATAAATTATTTAATTTTCACTTTATTATTATTCTTTAAATATAATTAAAAGTTTATGTTTATTTAATTTCCTATTATCATATGATTATCTGGTCAGCTCATTCACTTTCTTTCCTTTCCATAATAATCCTAAACCTCTGCACTCTTCTCTATAGGTATTATGCTAATGATGAATCTTGTTTTAGACTCGAAACGCCGATACTTTTAAATGACCATTGTGGAATTAGATCTGAACACTTAAGCAACTGAAAATTCCCACCACAGAAATCTCCAAACAACAATATTAATTTTTTTATATTAATATTATTTCATCATTTAATTTATTATTAATAATAATATATTTTTTTTATATTAATATTAAATTTAATAAGGTTTCTACACGACATGATAAAAGAAATTCTAATAATATTTGGAATTTTAAAATGGGGTAAAAACTTAGTCTTAGATCATTCTAAAAAAATTTATAGAGCTCAATTGAGCCCCCATTAACCACGTATATGGCTCAATAGAGGGTTTACAAAACCCTAAATTGAGCTATTTGAATTTGAAATTTAAGCACTTGATCAAGTGCTTTAAGTGTTCAATTGAACCTCTTAAATCCTAAAATCCACAATTTCAGCACCCCTTCTGCAATTTCCTACAACACCATTTTCTACCCTAGTAGACTTAGGACTAAAGTTTTACTTTGGTGGCAGAGCTGATCACGTTGGATTCATGAAGGAATCCTCTATCCAATGGCATATGAGTTTGACATTTTTGAATTCATATGATATTTTTTCATCTAATTTCTTTTAAACATATGTTTGGAGTTTTTTTTAAGTGTTTTAAAGAGGTTGAATAAAAAATCAATATCATAAAAAATACACAATGAAAAATTTCAAAAAATACCACTATCTTCATTTACGAGTCTTCTTCAAAAGAGTACTTTTGGATTTTCAATTTATTTAAATAGTTGAAAATAAACTTACGTGAACACATGTATCTACAAAATGCAATTGAAATATTACGTCGCCAACTTCGAAAAATAATAAAAAATATATATTTTTGCATTAAAAAAATATATTTTTAATATGAAAAACTTAGCTCTCTGTGTAGATCATGTTCATATATATATATATATATAGATATTAAATTTCATATTTTAGACTAAGTTATGCTACATGAACACACACATACCTCTTAAGATGTGTGATAATTTTCAAGAACAAGCATTTCATTTAATGGAAAATTGACATATTATATGACACTAAATATTTTTGCAGAAAATATCATTTAGGACAACATAATTCTCCATAATTTTTCTTTTTACTCCAAATCAAAATTCACAGTGTTTATATTAATTTGAGGGCTTGAATTCAATAAAAGAGGAAAAGCTTGAAATTTCATCGCTACATTTGGGCTAAAACTGTAACCCATCTTCATGCTTTCACCTATTTATCATCCCAAACCATCATAAATTATAACTAATTTACTTTCAAGTTTCTAACATGCATTAGGACAGTTGTAAAAACTATCAATTGCCAGCTATCGTTGGCCATACATCCACTAAAAGAAACTACTTTATTGAAAGTAAAAATCATAAACCAAGAGGTTGAGCTAAACATCACTTATTCAAAAGGAGACTAGGATTGAATCTGGGGGTCCTGTACCTACTAGAGATGGAGGCTTAAGGCCGCATTGTCGATGACCTTCTATGTGAGATAAGTGAGCATGAAGAATGACTAGGAAATAGCACTAGTAGCGTTGGACTTATTAAATTTTGTTAGGGCATGCTATAATTTCATTGTGGTCCTCACTTTTTCCTTAAGGACACTTCCTAAGAGTGTCTTCATTGTCCAATGGAGGGAGATGGAGTTGAAATATTAGCTTTGTCATCTCTTGGTATGTTCATGGTTTGGAACCCAGTTGGCTACTCTAGTTTGGATTTCAGAGTCCAAGTAAGCTTGGCGATCATTTGTGGTTAAGGCTTTTAGCTAGCAGATTTCCTCTTAGATTCTGGAGGGGTGGAAGAATGGAATATGGTTGTAGTTTTTTTTGCTTTGGTTGAGCTCGAGGTCATCCCATAGGGCCTCAAACTCTATACCCTCATCAAGAGCACACATGTTGATGGGGTATAAAGCTTAAAGAGAAAATATGCCCATTGAAAGACACCCCCGAATAGAAGGGCAAGCCAATGAGACAAATCAGTAGAAACCAAGACAAGATAAGAAAAAAATTAATACTTAGCTTCCAAATTGGCTTGGAAATGGAATTAGCTAGTAGTGACCATGTAGTGATAGAGGATGGACATACAAAGAGTAGCCCCTAACAGGGTCAAATAGGAATAAAACCAAGGGCACAACAATTAAATTCCACACCACTGAGATGGATTGCAAACCTTAAAATAGATTCCACCATGCAAATACAAACAGTTTGAGAATTCTTTGGAGATTAGACGGAGAAAAAATTACCCCGCAATTGTTGGCCCACTAGACATTGAGATGTTGCAGATAAAACGTGTTTGCTCCCATTCCTACTCTGATCCCTGCTACAACTGCTTCCAAAGTCCGAGGATTCACTTCCTCTACAACCATCTCATGACTCCAAGCTTGAATTTCCAACACATCGGGTGTGTAATGAAGGCCAACATTTAGGTGGCGATGACCTCCATGCACTATAGCCTCCACAAAGCTAGTATCGCGAGGGAAATATCCCACATGAAATGAGGAGTTAGCATTGAGACTACAGAATAACATGGAGTCACAACAGATGGGCCAAGAGCTCACGACGGGAATGGGAACTACCATCTTAATGCTAAGGGATATCAATATGGTTCACATGTGTGGTTGCATGGGGTGATATAGCCATGTCATCCCCCCTCTTAAATGTGATGGGATACAATGGGGTGATGGTCATCCCCCCTCCTTTGGTGTAGATTCCAACACCCCAATCAGGAAATATAATTAAATATTTTAATTATAATATATTATATAAATAACAATTACAAAATTTTATATATTTTAAAATTTACATTACATTTTCGAAATTAATTAATCATAAAAATTATAAATTTATTATAATAAATAATAAATAAAATCATATTTAAATTTTTTAAAAACAATGGAATTTTTATAATAATTTATATAAATAACAATTCTAAATTATTTCTATATAAGAATTATTGGAGCAATCTAAACATTAGAACTTTTTCACTTTTAGGTTAGAATTAGACAATACAAATTTTTGTAAAATCGTAAACTTAAGTTGTTTAAATTGCATTTTTAAGTATATAAACAGATTCAAAACCTCTTAAAACAATTGATTTTTATATATTACATCACTAAAACTTAAAATTCCAAAAAAATCTTTGTCCCCAAAATTGACCTAAATATTTACACTATATCAAAAAAATATTTAAAATTTATAACCATTATACTATGTTATCTTTAATGGTTTATATATTAAACATAGTATCTTATTTATTTGATTTAGCGTTATCAAAATTAATAAAGATGAAGGTTTTATTTTTAATTTAATTATTAAAATTTAACCAAATATCAAATAAAATATTAATAAATTTTTTGTTATCAATTTATTTATTTCTATTATTAATATTAACGGGATTTTTTGTTTTCAAAAAAAATAATGAACATTCACCTATTTCATTATATTTGATGGATTTCTTAAAAAATTTCTGAATAGTTTCCTTAAAAATATTTAAAAGAGTTGTTATTTTCAATAACATATTTAACTATATCCCGAAACAAAAGAAACCATTACAACCTAAGCCTTGGTGTCGTGTAGGTCCCTCCTAGGGTCCAGCAAGAGTTCTCCTTTACTTTGATCAGCTCACCCACTTCCAAATAAGGCTAGGAAAGGATGGGAATCTCTCCTCTCAAGCTCTATAAGGGAGTCCTAATTCCAGCAGCATCTACCCTTAGGAATGTTCAGCTTTCAACCTCCCCTCCCTCTGGCCCAATGCCTGTATTTATAGTGCTTTAGAGGAAGTTAATCAGGTCCACCATCAATGGGATAAGCCCCTCTTTGAATGGGATAGCTCCCCTCTTGATGGGATAAGTTCTCTTTCATAGGGATACATGAACCATCTGGAGGCGCTCAATACACGTCAAACAAACTTCTAGAATTCTCTAGAATCGACCACAAGTAACTTTTTTGAAGTAAAACTCGCGCCTTTTGACCTTTACAGGGGTATGCACCCACCCCTTTACAGACAGAGCGTACAAGTACGCAGGGAATGTGAACTTGAGGTGCGTACACGCAAGTAAGGCTAAGAGAAACTGTGTACCCAGAGTTATATAGATTTTTAAAGACTTTCTCTCCTTTTTGGAGTTTGACATGAAGAGCAGAGGTATAAGACTTGCCAAGGAGGATAGTATGACAGTTGATGGAGCCATACTAACTGCAAATAGTCATGGTGACAAATTTTAGTGTAACAAGGATGATTGTTCTCATAACTATAGGAATCCCTCCTTTCTAATTCAATTGCCTATAAATGATGGTAGTGAAGATGGTGGAGCTATATTCCAATGTAAATATAAAAACTACTAACATGTAATTTCTCTTCTTTACTTACCATAGCATTTTTAATAAGGTTAAAAAATAGTTAGTTTCTACATGTTGAGATTCACATTTGCTTGAGTGTAACAATTTTATATGTTCCATTAAAAGCTTATTCATGTTTAAGGTATAAAGCCTAGATGTTAAAAAGTTATGCACAATACGTTGCATATATTAGTTTTCCTCAGTGATTAGAAACATTTTATTGCTTACATATTGTAGTTTTTTTTGTAAAGATTTGTGAATAAAATTGTAAAATATAATTAGCAAACATATATAGATAAAAAGAATAATATTAAAAAAAATTATAAAACATTATCGAGATACTAAGTTTGTGCATGGAATAAAAAAATATAATTATTTATATAGATGATTCGCTGGTGGAGATGAAGTGGGGCGATTCCTTCCCTTCCTTCTATTTGTAAAGCTAGATTGACTATGTTTTATGGTACAATTTAGATAAATTCATATATATATATATATATATATAGAACCATATATAAAATTAAAACGTTGTAGTGGAATGTTTTTAAATAGATTTTGATGTAAAAAAATTAAATGGGCTTTGATGCAAAGTTGTAGCAACACCTGAGTTTATATTTTTCTTAATCAATTCACTAGTTCTATTTCATTTTATTGCATTGTATTTGGAAAAGAAAAAAAGAAAAAAAAAAACTATTTATTGCTCATAGTAATAATATTAGTGATTTATTTTATTAATTTTAGTATTATTATTATTATCTACACGAGCAAAGAAGAAAGTGTTTCACTGATTTTCTCATTTTAAATTATTAATTTATAGATTTGAAAACACCTAGTAGGGTATGCTTTTTTTAAGATATTAGTTAAACAATCTCAATTTTAAAAAAAATATTTGCACATACTTATTTAATTATTTTTATAATTAATAGTACAAGTGATATAAAAATGAATTTAAAAAAATACTAATAATATAATTTATATTTTGGTTAGATTAGAATTTTTGATAATTCATAAATAATTAGAATATATATATATATATATATATAAAGATGTCAATAACTTATATTTAATTGAATTAGAAATTACAAGAAATTTCTTAAAAAAAAAAACTATACATGCACTTAAAATTATATTTATGTCATGAATATCAAAATTAAAAATTATATATATTATCTTTCAGTTAAAGTGAAAGAGATACAAGAAATGTCAATGTTATATATATGGTGATGATGATGATGATGGTGGTGGTTAACGTCCACTGAGACCAAACTTTGGTCTATCGGACCTAAAGAAATGAATTATTTAGTTTGATTTAAGATTTTATTCCTATGCTCAAAAAGCTTGGAGAGAAGCCTCCCAAGCTCACTGTAATTTTGACAACGTAAAAGGCTAGGAAGGTCAGTATTGCAACAAATATTTTGAAACTGAGATCTAATGTGGTTGTATGCAGGGCACTCTAAAAGGAAGTGATTTTCATCCTCGATGTTCATATTCTCACAGAGATGGCAGGCCCTTTCCATCCATGGTGTTTTAGGAACTACTCAATGATCTGTTTCACTATGGAGCTCATGAGAGTTTGTTTTAATCTTGTCTATATTAATTTTCTTCTTTGACCTAGATAAAACAGAGAGATACTTTTGATCTTCTACGGTGGGGTTGATGACCTCCTTATAATATCTTAATTTCCATCCATGGTGTTTTAGGAACTGCCCAACGACCCGTTTCACTATGGAGCTCTTGAGAGTTTGTTCTAATCTTGGCTATATTAATTTTCTTCTTTGACCTAGATAAGACAGAGAGATACTTTTGATCTTCTAGGGTGGGGTTGATGACCTCCTTATAATATCTTAATTTTCTTTTAGCTGCTAAATCTTTCTCGCACCACATTTTTTCTTTTAACTTAGAAGTAACAATATTTTTAATGTTATTAATGTTTTGCAATGCAACATTCTCATCGATCTCCCAATGGTTTAACTAGGCCCTGGTGTCTTTATACCAACCTCGTTTGAGCCTTAGGTGGTTTTGACTGGAATTTAAAGCTAGCTTAGAAAGTATATGGTCTCCTATGTTATTGATTTTGTGCTTGTACAACTGAAGCATAGTCATAGCTAGGCTCTCGATAGGGGAAGACCCATTTCTATAAGGAGAATATGATAGAGTGTATTGCTTTTAATGGTTAGAATGATTATATATATATCTATATATATATATATATATATATATATATATATATATATATATATATATATATATATATATATATATATATATATATATATATATATATATATATATATATATATAGATATATGTATATATATATAGATATATAATCCAATTTTAAAGTCGCGGCCAATCCAGACACCGCATTGGTGTATGAGATCCCCTTGTTTGTGGGACAAGAGACTCACCTCCACTCAGTGATTTGACTACTAAGTCTACAAAGGCATATATATATATATATATATATATATATATATATATATAGATAACATTATTTGTTTTGCGAAATTTTTTATATCTATGAATATTTTCCTCTAACAAAAATTTCCATAACACTTGTGAATGACTCAAACTCATATAAACATATAATGCTTAAAGAATAATGAATATATAGATACAATGAAACTATTTTATTATGATAGAAAAATAATTAATGTATGATATAATGTTTATATTTACTATGTTTAAATTTTTACCTAAAAATATCAAGTATTATTAAAATGGTACTTTTTGTATAACTCAAAATATTATTTTGACATTCTAACCATATTATTTATATAACTCAATATAAAATAGAATCTAAACAAAAACATATAAAATATACGTAATACTTTACATAATTAAACAAAATCTATATCAATATCTCCCTCTCTCTCTTCTTCTTTGCATCTCTATCTCCCCCCCTCATACACACATGTTCTCTCTCTTCATATATATATATATATATATATATATATATATATATATATATATATATATATATATATATATATATATATATATATATATATATATATATATATATATCCCTTCCTCTATATCTCTCTTCTTCCCTCTCTTCCCCTTCCATCTATATCTCTATCTCCCCATGTCTCTCGCTCTTCATCTCTCTATATCACCCCACAAACATACACATTGTTTCTCCATATCTATTTATATCTCCTTCCCTCTAATTCTCCCTCTCCTTCTCTCCCTCTCTCTTCATCTTATCTCCCCTTTTCTCCCCTTCTATCTCTCTTCCCACCTACTCTCCTTTCTCCCTCTCTCTCCATCTCCCTTGTCACTCCCCCCCTCTCTCTCTCTCCATCTCCCTTGCCACTCCATCTCTCTCCTTCTCTCTCTCGCTCCACCTTTCTCTCTCTATATGTATTTCTTATTATCTCCCTCTCTCCCCCTCCAACTCCATATCTCTCTCTCTCCCCCCATCTCAAGTCCTCTCTCTCTTCTTTTCTCTCCTACCTCCCTCTATCTCTCCCCCTCGTCACTCACTCACTCAGTGTCTCTCTCTATCTCTCTCTCTCTCTCTCAAGCTCCTCTTTGCTAACTATCTCCCTCCCTCTCTCATTATCTCTCCCCCTTCTCTCCATATCTCCTTATTTGTCTTTCTATCTCACCCCAAAACATACACACTCTCTCTCCATCTCTCCCTTGTCACTCTCTCTCTCTTCACCTTTCTCTCTATATATGTCTTGAACTTCTTCCTTTCCTATATTTTCCTCCAACTCCATTTCTCGAGCACCCTCTCTTTCTAGAACACTCTCTCCTCCTCTCCCCCTCTCCATATTTGTTCCCCCTTTCTCTCTTACCCTTCTCTCCCACTCTCTCTCCTCTATATTTAAATTTTTCTAAAATACTTTGACAATTAAAATATTATGTTTAAATATATATTTTTATTTTATTTTGATGCTGTACAACATTTTTTTTATATAATACATATTTAAAATGAAAGATTTCAAATGTGTGTTATACATTCACTTGGAGGGAAAATGATAATTTTCCATGGAAATTTATCTAAATTTTTCAAAAATATTTATGTTCCAACTACCTTCATCAAAGATACAGAGAGTGCTTCATGTCTTCTAATTGAAAGTGTTTAGGTTTTATTTCTTTAAAGGTAGCTTTAGGTTATGATTACTTAGGGATTTTAAAAATATTACATATGTTATTATGTTAGATTTATAAAAAAAAATAGGTTGAATAAAATTAACATATTGAGTCACTTCGTATGACTCTTTTTGTGTTAATGACTCTTTTGTTGATGTCTATGGTGTATATCAACCACATTTATTAATGTGGTTGTGCTAGTATATATTATAATATAAGAAATTTTATATTATATTAAAGTTAATAATATTATATTAATGGAGCCCAGAAAATACTTAAAGAAGGTGCCCCCCCTCAAACCCATTGTAAACATTATAGGGGCACCCACATATGAATTAGAAAAATATGTTGCTGACACCTTAGCCCCATTGGTTGGAAAAACAAGCTCATACATTAAAGACTCTAATCATTATGTGGAACTCATAAAGAAGGATAAATTAGATCCTGGGGATAAAATTGTAAGTTTTGATGTCGTCAAACTCTTCACAAAAATTCTTTTAGATGAAGCTATCCTAGTATTAAAGGAGGTCACAGACCCTCAGACTATGAAGCTTGCGAAAATATGTATTTGTTCCACATTATTTTCCTTCCAAGGTGAATTCTTTGAGAAAACTACTAGTGTGGCTATGGTGTCTCCTCTATCCCATATATTAGCCAAACTTTTTATGGAATTTTTTTAAAAGAGAGCTCTAGAAAACTAACCCTTGAAACCTAAATATTATTTTAGGTTTGTTGATGACATGAGTGTGAATTGGCCGCATGGAGACAAAGAGATAAGTAGCTTTCTAAAGCACCTCAACAGCTTATCTAAAGACATCCAGTTCACTATGGAGGTTGAAGAAGACAATTGCATCCCATTCCTATACATTCTCATCCTTAGGAAGGAGGATCGATCATTGGGACACAAGGTGTTCAGGGAGAAAGCACACACATACAACTACCTTCATGTTGAATCACACCATCATCCAACACAAAATATGGGAGTGCTCAATACACTCTTCACAAGAGCAGTAAGGATTTTAGACTTAGAACATGTGGAGGATGAGATTGAATATTTGAAGAAGGTCTTCACTAACATAGGATATAAAAATAAAGATATCATAAAAACCATCAATAGAGCTAAAACTAGAAACGAAGCAAAACCCTCTTTAACAAGCTCTCAACCTCCTAGTTATAACAAAACCTATTCACCATACATTGAAGGAGTCATTGATAAGCTCGCTAGGGTTCTCAGAAAGAATAATATTGATACCTCTTTCAAACCCCTAACAACTATCAAAAAATTAATGAGATCAGTAAAAGACAATCTCGAACACCTCCAACACAAAGAAGTTTACAAGGTTGCGTGTTCGTGTGGAGAAAGTTATATAGGGGAGACAGGGAGATCCTTCAAGATCAGACTTAAGGAGCATGGTGTTGACATTAGAAATGGTAGATCTAGATCTTCAACTATCGTAGAACATTCTAAGAAAACATGCCACCATGTTTTCCTTGAAGACACTAAGATTATCGCCAAAGAAAAACATCAATACAAACGGAAGATCCGTGAAACCCTTGAAATCGTGAAGCATCCTCACAATATTAATAGAGATGGGGGCTTGTATGTTAGTAGAAGTTAGATTCCCTTACTCTCTCAAGTATCCATGTCTCACAACCTTGTCTAGCTCACCTCTCATATGGCTTTCTTCCGGTCCCTCTCTTCCTCATTATTTTCCCCCTTATACCTCGCTCCACTTTCTTTTCTCTCCCTTTTCCTCCCTTCCTCCGTATATCTCCCTTATTTTAGCTACCATATAATCTCCCCCCATTTTCCCCATAATATCACCTTACTCTCCTAATAACAAATTATATAATTAATAAATTCAATAATCATAGTAATTATAAAAATTAAATTAAAATTAACGATTTTCATTATCATTATTAACTAACTTTATTATAAGTTTTAATTTTACAATTATACTAATAATAAGTTAGTAATAATGATAAGTAAAATTTTATGGTATCAATATTATCAACTTTAATAATTATATTCACAAATCAAAAATTTATAGAATTAATAAAAATGTAAAATTAAAATCCCCCTTCATCTATAATAATAATAATAATGTGTAATAATTATTATTATTGTCATTATTAATAATTAACTTTATTATTAGTATTAATCAATGAAGTAACACTAATAATAATAATTATTATAATAGAAATATAAATTTAATTTTCACTTTATTATTATTCTTTAAATATAATTAAATGTTTATGTTTATTTAATTTCCTATTATCATATGATTATCTGGTGAGCTCATTCACTTTCTCTCCTTTCCATATTAATCCTAAACCTCTACACTCTTCTCTATAGGTATTATGCTAATGATGAATCTTGTTATAGAATCAAAACACCGATACTTTTAAATGGCCATTGTGGAATTAGATTTGAACACTCAAGCAACTGAAAATTCCCACCACAGAAATCTCCAAACAATAATATTGATTTTTTTATGTTCATATTATTTCATCATTTAATTTATTATTAATAATAATATTTTTTTAATATTAATATTAAATTTAATAAGGTTTCTACATGACATGATAACAAAAATTCTAATAATATTTGGAATTTTAAAATGGGGTAAAAACTTAGTCTTAGATCATTCTAAAAATTTTTATAGAGCTCAATCGAGCCCCCATTAACCACGTATATGGCTCAATAGAGGGTTTACAAAACCCTCAATCAAGCTATTTGAATTTGAAATCTAAGCACTTGATCAAATGCTTTAAGTGCTCAATCGAACCTCTTAAATCCTAAAATCCACAATTTCAGCACCCCTTCGTGCAATTTCCTACAACACCATTTTCTACCCTAGCAGACTTAGGGCTAAATTTTTACTTTGGTGGTAGAGTTGATCACGTTGGATTCATGAAGGAATCCTCTATCCAATGGCATATGAGTTTGACATTTTTGAATTCATATGATATTTTTTCGTCTAATTTCTTTTAAACATAATATTTGGAGTTTTTTTTAACTGTTTTAAAGAGGTTGAATAAAAAATCAATATCATAAAAAATACACGATGAAAAATTTCAAAAAATACCACTATCTTCATTTACAAGCCTTCTTCAAAAGAGTACTTTTAGATTTTCAATTTATTTAAATAGTTGAAAATAAACTTACGTGAACACATGTATCTACAAAATGCAATTGAAATATTACTTTGCCAACTTTGAAAAATAATAAAAAATATATATTTTTGCATAAAAAAATATATTTTTAATATGAAAAACTTAGCTCTCTATGTAGATCATGCTCACACACACACACACACACATATATATATACATATATATATGTATATATATATGTAAGGACAAGCATTTCATTTAATGGAAAATTGACATATTATATGACGCTAAATATTTTTGCAAAAATATCATTTAGGACAACATAATTCTCCATAATTTTTCTTTTTACTCAAAATCAAAATTCATAGTGTTTATATTAATTTTGAGGGCTTCAATTCAATAAAAGAGGAAAAACTTGAAATTTCATTGCTACATTTGGGCTAAAAGTGTAACCCATCTTCATGCTTTCACCTATTTATCATCCAAAACCATCATAAATTATAACTAGTTTACTTTCAAGTTTCTAACATGCATTAGGACAGTTGTACAAACTATCAATTGCGAGTTATCATTGGCTATACATCCACTAAAAGAAACTACTTTATTGAAAGTAAAAAGCATAAACCAAGAGGTTGAGCTAAACATCACCTATTCAAAAGGAGACTATGATTGAATCTGGGGGTCTTGTACCTACTAGAGATAGAGGCTTAAGGCCGCATTGTAGATGACCTTCAATGTGAGCTAAATGAGCATGAAGAATGACTAGGAAAGAGCACTAGCAGCGTTGGACTCATTAAATTTTGTTAGGGCATGCTATAATTTCATTGTGGCCTCATTTTTTTCCTTGAGGACACTTCCTAAGAGTGTCTTCATTGTTCAATGGAGGGTGATGGAGTTGAAATATTAGCTTCATCATCTCTTGGTATGTTCATGGTTTGGAACCCAGTTGGCTACTCTAGTTTGATTTTAGAGTCCAAGTAGGCATGGCGGTCATTTGTGGTTAAGGCTTCTAGCTAGCAGATTTCCTCTTAGATTCTGGAGGCATGGAAGAATGGAATATGGTTGTAGTTTTTGGGCTTTGGTTGAGCCTGAGGTCATCCCATAGGGCCTCAAACACTATACCCTCATCAAGAGCACACATGTTGATGGGGTATAAAGCTCAAAGAGAAAATATGCCCATTGAAAGACACCCCCGAATAGAAGGGCAAGCCAATGAGACAAATCAGTAAAAACCAAGACAAGATAAGAAAAAAATTAACACTTAGCTTCCAAATTGGCCTGGAAATGGAATTAGCTAGTAGTGACCATGTAGTCATAAAGGATGGACATACAAAGAGTAGCCCCTAATAGGGTCAAATAGGCATAAAACTAAGGGCACAGCAATTAAATTCCACACCACTGAGATGGACTACAAACCATAAAATAGATTCCACCATGCAAATATAAACAGATTGAGAATTCTTTGAAGACTAGACATAGAAAAAATTACCCCACAATTGTTGGCCGACTAGACGTTGAGATGTTGCAGACAAAACATGTTTGCTCCCATTCCTACTCTGATCCCCACTACAACTGCTTCCAAAGTCTGAGGATTCACTTCCTCTACAACCATCTCATGACTCCAAGCTTGAATTTCCAACACATTGGGTGTGTAATGAAGGCTAACATTTAGGTGGCAATGACCTCCATGCACTATAGCCTCCACAAAGTTAATGTGGCGAGGGAAATATCCCACATGCGTCGAGGAGTTAGCATTGAGACTACAGAATAACACGGAGTCACAAGAGATGGGCCAAGAGCTCATGATGGGAATGGGAACTACCATCTTAATGCTAAGGGATATCAATATGGTTCACATGTGTGGTTGCATGGGGTGAGATAGCCATGTCATCCCCCCTCTTAAATGTGATGGGATACAATGGGGCGATGGTCACCCCCCCTCCTTTGGTGTAGATTCCAACACCCCAATCAGGAAATATAATTAAATATTTTAATTATAATATATTGTATAAATAACAATTACACATTAAGTAAAATTTATAAATTATAAAATTTACATTACATTTTCTAAATTAATTAATAATAAAAATTATAAATTTATTATAATAAATAATAAATAAAATCATAGTTAAATTTTTAACAACAAAGAATTTTTATAATAATTTATATAAATAAAAATTCTAAATGATTTCTATATAAGAATTATTGGAGCAGTCTAAACATTAGAACTTTTTCACTTTTAGGTTAGAATTAGACAATACTAATTTTTGTAAGATTTTTGTAAGATCGTAAACTTAAATTGTTTAAATTGCATTTTTGAGAATATAAACAGATTCAAAAACCTCTTAAAACAATTGATTTTTACACATTACATCACTAAAATTTAAGATTCCAAAATATCTCTCTCCCCAAAATTGACTTAAATATTTACACTATCAAAAAAATATTTAAAATTTATAACCATTATACTAGGTTTTCTTTAATGGTTTATATATTCAAACATAGTATCTTATTTATTTGATTTAGCGTTATCAAAATTAATAAAGATGGAGGTTTTATTTTTAATTTAATTGTTAAAATTTAACCAAATGTCAAATAAAATATTAATAAAATTTTTGTTATCAATTTATTTATTTCTATTATTAATATTAACCGGATTTTTTTTTTTTAAAACAATCATCAACATTAACCTATTTCATTATATTTGAGGGATTTCTTAAAAAATTTCTGAATAGTTTCCTTAAAAATATTTAAAATAGCTGTTATTGTCAATAACATATTTAACTATATCCCAAAAAGTATTTTTTAACGAAGATTATTTAAAAATTCAAAGATTTTATTAAAACAAGAACTTCCAAGTCAAAACATTTTGATTAGCATAAGCGTCTTTTCATTTACCAAGGGAGTTAGGTCTCTAATTGTGTGGCATTGTTTAAATTAATGTGTTGGAAGTATATAGGATAATGGCTTGAGGAATAGTTGGGAGGAGTAGTGTCGGGTTAACCTATAAGGTAACAAGGAAGAGTTAAACTGAGAAGATAAGAGGAAAGAACGTGCTCACATGGTGGAGTGGACCACGCTTGTAATAATTCATCCTAGTGAGTTGGGCTTTAAAGAGTGAGAGTGGGTTAGAGGCTTTAATGGAAACCTTAGATATGGGTTCTACCCTTAGCATAGAAAATTATAGAGACAAAATTAGGTGGTTATTAATTTTTGGTTGGGCAATTTTTTTTATAAATAGGGGTTTGAATAGTCCATGGGAATTTGATGGGGAGAATATTTCAATTAACTCAAAATTGTTGGAATTTGTTTTTTTTTTCCCATTAAAATTCAAACTACATTTTCGGATCCACACTATTTTTATGGTAATGGAAAGTATCAAGATATATTTCACCCTATTTTGATGGGAATACCAATTCTTTGGATTTGTTTCTCCTCATGGAATTTAGTTTCACTCTATTACATTTTTCTATTAATCCAAAACAATTGGAATTTGCTTCTCTTTTTTTCTAGTAAAATCTATGCTGCGCTTCATGGAATGTGGAATCATGGGATTATAGGAATTGGGGTCTTATATGAAAGCCATTCCATCACTATTTGAACAACTATTACAATGGAGAGATCAGTTTGTCAATTCTTCCCTGTTGATTTCACATCCAGCGAACACAGTTATTCCACTATCTGCATTTTAATTTGGTAAGCATTCACCCACATCTGTGTTCTTTAAATTTTCAAAAGAAGAAACTATCCGGCATAAAAATATGACTATGATTATTAAAAGTTTGCTTTTTCTTTTATTGTTTACCTAGATAAACTATTATTATTTTTTCTTATTGTAATACTATAGACTATCAATAAAGCTCTATATAAATAATAGAAGATGTACCATCATTTTATATTTTTATATGTCTAGATTGAAATTTTGTTTCATCTACTAAATAATTTAACCTTCCATATAAAGAGAGTTGGTTTTAGAAACCTAAAATACTTTCGTTGTAAGATGGAGTTAATTGTAGAAATCACTTCGTCGAAGCCATCAAAATTGTTCAGGAATCAATAAAATAATACTCCAACAAAGATTGTTGTGGGAGTTCAAAAATTCTGTTAACATGGACACTTGAGGACATTCAATGGGCTTGATCCACCATATGTTATGAAAGGATGATTGTTCTCATAACTATAGTAATCCCTCCTTTCTAATTCAATTTCCTATAAATGATGGCAGTGAGCGTTAGCCTCACTCTCACATTAAAAACAATTCTTAGTCCAAATAATAAAATTAATTAAAATCATGAAAGTTTGGATTTAATCCTACCTTTCTAGATTGAGTTTGTTCCTCATGGTTAGGAGTCAGTTTAGGCTTAGTTGGTTGAGAGATTCTCTCCAACTAGTTAGGCTCCTAGATTAGTGTGTTTTTGAGGTATTTTCTCAACCAAGTTTGTTCAAGATAGATGCACTATCTTGAGACAACTTCGTCATGTATTTATATGTATCATAAACATTATTTTAATAATGAAATTCATGAGAATGAGAGACTACAAGAAAGTCTCTCATGCCTTTTCTTCCATGTCTGGTTTTTCTATATGTATGATATTTATTTTATGCGTGTGAGTGTGTGAGTGTGTTATTATTAGTTTGTTAGTTTACTTCATCTGGTATCAGAGCTTGTGTAAAGAGTGTCCAACAAAGCCTATGCACAGATTGAGCCTGCGAAGTCCGTCGAATGTGGAAGCCAGTTTAAGTTGGTCAAAAGGTGTGAGGTTTGCGTAATGGAATTGAAGTCTTTCTGGTGTGTGTCAAATTGTTTGAATTCTTTCAAATTTATATGAGGCCATTGAACGTTTCCATGCAATCGGCACCACGGTAGAACGCAATCTAAAATTAGAGCTCAAGTTTGAAGCCTTAGTGCTCACTTCACATTATAAAGTCCATGGCTTCTGCCATTTGGCAGTCGTTGAGAGCTTGGCTAGGGATTTGTCTAATCTCAATCGTTTATATGATTCGAGTGCTCGGAGATGCAAGTGCATTAGTTTTGGCTTGTCAAGCCCTCGAGGTGCTTTAGAGATTGGAAGCAGTGTTGAAAGAGGGGAGTTGAACGTAGCACCTACTTTCTCATCCTGAGAATGAATTTATGGGAATCAGTTCCTATAGGAAGACATTATGGTTCATGTTGATTTCCTGCAGTGCCAAAAGAGCATTCAATGTTTAGTCACACTCACAGGACGCAAAGTTTGGTCATACACAGAACTAGGAGGCTATCATAGAAGCACAGACCTGGAATGAGGTTCCACAGAGCAAATACCCTGATGGAAGCCACAAATTTTATGCCTGCAAGAGCATAGTCCGATCGTGTTTCTATTTTTTTGTGAATTGCTTAATCATGTTGTGTAGAGGAGGTTTCCATTAATGGTGGAAATTTTAATAACACAACCTAGGGAAGGATGAATGGTGATATCAGTCGAGTAGCGTTCACTACAAAGATGCATGGAGAAGAGAAACCATTGTGGGATCCTCTCACCATGAATCACTGCGTTGAGAACAACACAATTGTTTAATCCATGAAAGGGTGTGCCATTTTCACCAGCTAAATGTGCAGAGTGATCAAAGTGTTTTGTTATTGGCCAATTAGATCAAAAACAAAATTGACGGCATCGATATTCTGATTAATAATGTAGGACTGATTGGAGCACTGTCTTGGTCGGGCTCCTTCAGAATAACTGGCAGTGACCGCAGGACCTCCACATCCTGGAACATTGTGCCTCCAAATTGGGAGTTTGGCTAGACTTTTTTAGAGCCAAGATTTATAACTATTTTAACACCGATGATGTCCAGGCCCCGAGCTGCTACATCAATCACAATAAGAAAATCAACTTCATGTTTTCTGAATTGTTCAAGGGCATCAAGTCGTTGTGCTTGAGTGAGATTTTCATGCAGCATGGCAACTTTCAAATCTGAGAGTCCGAATAAAATTTTCAAGTGATGTGCTACTTGGTGCCACTGAAGATATCAAGCCACAAACCATAGCTGCAGCTTCAAAAGTCTATTTGGGTGCATATCCAACCGATTATTTTGTTATTTTTTCTGGGTATTTCGAAGAAGCAGAGAAGACAACAATCACGCCCTTGTTTTGGAGAATAAAGTTCGAATTTGGAGTGTGAAAATAATTGTCGAGGAATCCTTTGCAAAGCTCACCCCGCATGCTTTCTCCAGTGAAATAAATTTCAACTTTGAATGAAATCGTACGTAAAAGCTTAGCATTTTATGTAAAATTGCGTTTAGTATGCCTTTCTCTCCACTTTTGTTCCACGAGAGCTGCTTCCGGGTCTTTCTTGCTTTTGCAGCTACGTTGGAGAAGATTTGATGCAAGCGTCTCAAACCCCTTTCCATATAGCATGTTAACTCTGCTCGGAATCTTTGATTTACAGTGAGGTGGTAGTCCCACAGTGAAAGGCTGGCGGTGTGAACCGTAATACATTCAACCAAGTTTTTTTAGTGGAGAGGTAGTATATTTTTTTTAAATAATTTGTTTTTGTTGGAGTGATAAGTTGAATGTTGAGAGTCTAATGGAGGGATAAGGTGGATTATAAGTTTTATATATATGTAATGGAGAAATAAAGAGTATATTTTGTAATATTTTTGGAGTGATAAGGGCTTTTTGGAGTAAAAGTGATTTTTCCAATTTTGGAGTTATAAGGGTGTAGTTGATTGTTTATGTACTCAATACTGAATAAAAACATATTTTTGGTGGTGCTTGTGTCCTAGATCCGCCTGAAATTGAATAAGGGGATCTTAGGTACACCATGTGTATGTTTGTGATGGCGCATGATTCTTGATATTGTTTTTTTTTTGTGTCTAGTTTTGACACTAACATTCATGTGGTATCTTTCTAAGATGGTACACATGTAGCATACAATACATGAAAGACTTGCATGCACATAATCAATTCCATTCAAGCTTATGTAATCAAGCAAACTACCAGCAATCAAGAAGCACCAATACATAATCAAGTTGTCAAAGACATTTCTACATCAACATCCAATCAAGCTGTCATCTACAACAATTTTTACAGCCATTCAACAACAATTTTTTGGAAATTGCACTTGCACCATTTTTTAATAAGCTCAATACAAAATTGTAACTTGAAAATCATAATTTGTAAGTTGGATTGTAATCAAAGACAAATTGAGTTGAATTGTAAGGGTGCATTCTCAGTTGAAACTGACACCCGAGCTTTCAATTAATAGGGAATCAATTAAACCTAGAGAATCCATTATTTTTTAACTGAGTCATTCAAATCATTGTAAGCATTTCTCTTGGGTTCATTTTCGATAGTATTCGACACCCTTCTTTTGATCAATCAAGAGTGTGAGTAAAAGCAAGTGAAAATCTAACAAACATCAAGTAAGCTTAAAATTGATTAAAGTAAGCATCAAGCGACCATGAAAGCAAGCAAGTGTGAGTTCAACCAATTGATTGTTAAAACAAGTTCAAGTGAGCATGAAACAATCAACCAAACATCAAGCGAGCGAGTTCTAAGAATCCAACAAGTATTAAAAGCAAGCGAGCATGAGTTCCAACAAGTTCACATGGTGACAAGCATTCAGTTGTTAAAGATTCTTAACAATTTGATCCTCTCAACTAATGAAGGTATGGTACAAATCAGCAAAGCAACTCTTGTTGATATTCAAGTGCATCTTCAACATGCACATGAAATGATTGAGTTTCTTCAACTAGAGTTGCAACTACAAAGAACTGAGTTGCTAGAGAAAAGTGGTGCTTCCAAGTCTTTGAACAATACAAATACAGCTGATAATTCCAAGTCACTGGTCCAACCAACTTCAAGTGTTGAAGTGGTCCCTAATCCAGTTCAAATTTCTTCCAAACCAATCATCAAGCCATGGGAAGAAATCCAAAGCAACAAAAATTGATGAGGATTAGGATATGACAAAGATTAAAACAACTTGCATATCCATGATTATTCTAAGGGGGTCAAGTTCATCAGTGTAGGATTTCTTGATCAAATAACATCAAAAAGCCATGAGAAAGTTGAAGAAAAACCAAAATGCCTTCATTGTCAAAGAATCGGTCATCTGGAAGATCAGTGTTTTGATCTCCATCCTTGTCACCATTGTGGAAAGTCAAATCATTCATCAACACAATGGAGCAAACAACAAAAATCCACCAGATTGAAGATCGATTATTCATGGATTGATCCCTGGGAATGGTCATCCACAGTCAGAAGATTGTATAAGTTTTACAATTAAATTCACTCACACATATTGCAGCTAACCATAAAAATGAAGATGGTACTCTCGTGCAGTTGAACGGGGGAGTACACCAGTGAAACACTCCTACACCTGATGGGGGGGAGTTCAACAATAATTTGAAGAAGATTTTCTCTCCTTTCAACTGACAAAGGTGGGAAAATGTTAATGCAATTGATAGTGGTTGTCAGACTGAAAGTCTCGACAACATCATCAAAATTAGCCAATGTGCATCATTAACAAATCAGTGAGTGGGCATCGTCAAATTAGCCAGTGGGTAGTTTCAACATCAACAAATTCACCAGCGGCGTTCTCAATACTTTGTCAGTGGACAAGAAAATTCGCTAGTGGCCGTAATCAACATTTTGTCAGTGGACAAAGGATGTTGATTGAAAGCAAAGGGCGGATGGATCCTTTTGTAGCTTGGCACGTGATGGAGTCGTCAAGCAAAATTCAGTGATGAATCAAACTTGCAACTGATTCATGTTCTCTTCTTATTGGAGTTTTGCAGCATCCACCTTTGGTGGTTTTTGAGGCAAATGTTTTTTTAGGATCAACAGTTTCAACATGAGGACTTGGAGATGGTGCCAGGTTCTTAATTTGGACTTATCATTGAGGGGAGGAATGTTAGCCTCACTCTCACATTAAAAACAATTCTAAGTCCAAATAATTAAATTAATTAAAATCATGAAAGTGAGGAGTTAATCCTACCTTTCTAGATTGAGTTTGTTCCTCATGGTTAGGAGTCATTTTAGGCTTAGATGGTTGAGAGATTCTTTCCAACTAGTTAGGCTCCTAGATTAGTGTGTTGTTGAAATATTTTCTCAACCAAGTTTGTTCAAGATAGATGCACTATATTGAGACAACTTCCTCATGTATTTATATGTATCATAGACATTATTTTAATAATGAAATTCATGAGAATGAGAGACTACAGGAAGGTCTCTCATGCCTTTTCCACCATGTTTGGTTTTTCTATATGTCTGATATTTATTTTATGTGTCTGAGTGTGTTATTATTAGTTTGTTAGTTTACTTTAGTGAGGATGGTGGAGCTATATTCCAATGTAAATATAAAAACTACTAACTTGTAATTTACTTATCATAGCATTTTTAAAAAGGTTAAAAAATAGTTAGTTTCTACATCTTGAGATTCACATTAACTCATTTTCATGTAGCTTTAAAGGTTTGAAATCACCTTAAAAAATAAAAGTCTCTAAATTCCTTTGATTTTACATCCACGTTTGTGTTTTGGCTGAATGTAACAATTTTATATGTTCCATTAAAAGCTTATTCATGTTTAAGGAATAAAGCCTAGATCTTAAAAATTTATGCACAATATGTTGTGTACATTAGTTTTCATCACTGATTAGAAACATTTTATTGCTTACATATTGTAGCTTTTTTGGTAAAAATTTGTATATAAAATTGTAAAATATAATTAGCAAACATATATAGATAAAAAGAATAATGTTAAAAAAAATTATAAAACATTATCGAGACACTAAGTTTGTGATTGGAATAAAAAAATATAATTACTTATATAGATGAAATAGATAGTAAGTTTGTGCATGGAATAAAAAAATATAATTATTTATATAGATGATTTGCTAGTGGAGATGAAGTGGGGCGATTCCTTCCCTTCCTTCTATTTGTAAAGGTAGATTGACTATGTTTTATGGTACAATTTAGATAAATTCATATATATATATATATATATATATATATATATATATATATATATATATATATATATATATATATCTTTTGAGCCATATATATAATTAAAATGTTGTAGTCCAATGCTGAAATGTTTTTAAATAGATTTTGATGTAAAAATTCTAAATGGGCTTAGTAACACTTCAGTTTATATTTTTCTTAATCAATTCACTTGTTCCATTTCATTTTATTGCATTATATTTGGAAAAGAAAAAAGAAAAAAAACTATTTATTGCTCATAGTAATAATATTAGTGATTTATTTGATTAATTTTGGTATTATTATTATTATTATTATTATTATTATTATCTACACGAGCAAAGAAGAAAGTGTTTCACTAATTTTCTCATTTTAAATTAATAATTTTATAAATTTGAAAACACCTAGTAGGATATTTATTTTTTAAGATATTAATTAAACAATCTCAATTTTAAAATATATATTTGCACATACTTATTTAATTATTTTTATAATTAAAAAGACAAGTGATATAAAAATGAATTTAAAAATATATTAACAATATAATTTATATTTTGGTTAGATTAGTTTTTTTCATATTTCATAAATAATTAGAATATATATATATATATATATATATATATATATATATATATATATATATATATTATGTCAATATTATGACTTATATTCAATTGAATTAGAAATTACAAGAAATTTCTTTTAAAAAAAACTATACATGCAGTTAAAATTATATTTATGTTATGACTATCACCAATTAAAAATTATATATATTATCTTTTAGTCGAAGTGAAAGAAATACAAGAAATGTCAATGATATATATATATATATATATATATATATATAGATAATCTAATTTTAAAGTCGCAACCAATCTAGACACCACATTGGTGTATGAGATCCCCTTGTCTGTCGGACAAGAGACCCACCTTGGCGCAGTGATTTGACTACTAAGTCTACAAAGGCATACATATATATATATATATATATATATATATATATATATATATATATATATATATATATATATATATATATATATATATATATATATATACATTATTTTTTTTGCGCAATTTTTTATATCTATGAATATTTTCCTCTAACAAAAATTTCCATAACACTTGTGAATGACTCAAATTCATATAAACATATAATGCTTAAAGAATAATGGATGTAGAGATACAATGAAACTATTTCATTATGATAGAAAAATAATTAATGTAAGATATAATGTTTATATTTACTATCTTTAAATTTTTACCTAAAAATATCAAGTATTATTATAATGGTATTTTTATATAACTCAATATAAATAGAATCTAAACAAAAACATATAAAATATACGTAAAACTTTATATAATTAATCAAAAAAATATTATATCATTATAATACTTATTATTAATTTTTAATTAAAATTATTTATATAGGAAAGATTATTTATTTTAATTTATGTTTTAATGTAAAAATTATATGCATCATATGGCATTCTATTTATTGTTGTAAATATTAAAAAATAATAAACGTAAAATAATAGATGTTTTTGTTATTTTATTTTTATTATTATTATTTAAATAATAGTAATAAATATTTTTAATATTAATTATTTATTATTATTTTTATAGATGTATTTTTTTTAGGATAGGATTTTTAAAATTTTAATTTAATTATCATTGGTTATTCCGTAGAACGATTTGACCTACACTAATTTTTAGTACTAGTCATGATAATGGTTTGAGATTTATCTCAAAAAAATAACTCCTAACCAACCTAATTGTCGCACAAATGCCACCAAACCAACCCTATTAAAACTCACCAACTGGAGAAAATGCTCCTAAAAATGATAAAGCCCAAGACTTGAAACTGATGGGTAGGGAAATATTGTCACATAATTAATGGTCCTTTTAACTTTTCCAAGATGTTGCATTCATCTCACCCAGTGCCAAAATATAACTTGTGAAGGTGTTCAACACTTCGAACATAGCATCACTAACTTAGCCATCAAAACACTATGCTGAGAAGTAACACTATTTGCAATGGCTTTACAATGCTTTATAATTTAGTGAAGAAATCGTGAAGATTTAACAAAAAATTATAATTCAATAAAATATTCGCCAAAAAGTTATATATACATATTATATAATTGAAAAAATTGCCTATACATTTTTATATGTACCATGGGTATTTTCCCATTTATTATACATATAATTTCAGAGGCATTTTCTTAAAATTATCCCTAGCCTAGAGTTTTTATCTCAACGAGTTGTTAGTAATGCTTTTTCCAGTGCATTGGGAATTTAAATAGCAGGCTCACATGGCAACAGTTATGTGGAAGGTGGAACCTATGTGGGCTATCCCAGAAGGGTTTTAGTCCAAAAATTTGAAGAATTTCATATTAATGAAAAGGTTGGGCCAAGGATTTTATAAGCCTTGGTTATAGCATTTGGTTTTGAGGCGCATGGGTGGAGGCTCTAAAGGAAGAAGAGGTATATATATATATATATATATATATATATATATATATATATATATATATATATATAGTTGGGTCAAGGCCCACACATATATTGATGTGTCGCACTTGTTAAAAAATTGAGATTGCTGGAAAGGTTATCTCAAAATATTAAGGCATAAATATATAGATTGAGGTCTTAGATCTAGGGGCTATTTGGAAGGGAGCTTGACTCTAATTATTTATAAAAGGGTTGAGCCACATCTTTTCGGCTCCTCCTACTTTAATTCAAAGCCTCATATTGTCAGATATAAAGGGATTTATATCTCAAGGGTTGAAGGAATCACCTTTTTAGATAGGACTAGGACTATGGGTAACAAGCTCAAAACTGGGCTTGCATCATGTGGTATGAGAGAATGAATGCTCTAAAAGTCTCATAATACAGAAGAAAAGGATGGTGTTATAGCATAATCAAATCTAGAGGAATTTGAAAGAAGGAAAACTTGTTTATTATGTAATTTATATTTGTGTTTGAAAACTAATGACTACATGGTGATCCTTGAGGAGAACCTCTCGAGATTTAAAGGATGGAATGTTCTAAGAATAGTGTAGATTGCAACAGTAAAGCAAAGCCAGCAAAAGAATGAAGCTACTAGATAAGCAGAAATATAGGTTTGATTGCAGAAATAACTTTGATGTTCTTGAGATACAGAGTATGTGTTTTTTTTTAATTGGAAGGCATTTGTTTGAAGAATTTTCATTGAATAGGAAGTTGAATCATAAATGTTAGAGGTTGAAGTAGATAGAAATGTTATCTACAAAGGAGTGTAAGAGAAGAAACGAGGCACACAAAATTGTTGAAAGGATGAGATCTTGGAAGGAGGATTTTGACAAAACCAGCAGTAGAATGGATTTTTGAAGGAAGAGAGAGGACAACAGAAGTTCTCTAAAGAGAAGTGAGAAAATGAAATTGCAACGGACTAATAGATTTTGAAGTGGAGGAGCAGACATGCTCTAGATAAGGAGAGCAGGTTCTACTACATGGAGCTAGAAGAAGGGTGACTTCCAACAAGCAGGAGTTGGGTAGAAGTTGGTTAGAGAGGGTAATTCCATAATGAGGGTCGATAGAATTTCTTAGAGAAAGAGAGGAAGAAGTTCCAAAGAAGGAACAATAAATGCATAAGGTTTAGCTTAGGAGGAATCTTAGTGAGGTATTGGTAGCAGGTGCATGACTTTCTGTGAGAGAGAGAGGCTTGTTGCAGCTCACGGGTGAACAAGGCGAGTTCAAAAAAAGAAGAAGCAAAATATAAGATGACTATTGATGGCCATATCATGGGTTTAGGAAAGATTCACATTCAAAGAGAAAGGAATACTAACCCATATGATATAAAGAGGATGAGTAGTGAATAATTCGAGAGAGAGATGGATGAGTTGAAATTAGAACTCAATTTTTTGAAACAAATGTTACAGGAAACCTAGGAAAACCAGAGACATGGATGGATGATGAGGTAGAAGAAAGTGAAATGGCCTCTATTATAGAAATAATTGAGGTAGAGAATGTATGTCCAAGTGACAGAAGAACTCATAGTAGCTAAGTATAATTTGATTGTTTATGAACAATGCTTGCACATTGTTGAAGAAGAAGCCAAGGATGTGGAGGAAATATTTCTTGGTAGTTTAATGGAAAGCTAGTTTAGTTTAGATCAGCATGAGGATGTGCTGACAAAGGCATAAAATGAGGCTAAGAATCCTTATATTTTTAAAACTAATAATTTGTATGTGGTTGCAGGTAATGAACAACATTCAGATGACATGTTTTTACCAATTGATGAAGAAATGAAGTTGTTGGAGGAGATGGATGATATTGAGGAATGCCTACTTGAAAATTTTTTTGCATATATTAGAGATAGAAAAATATTTAAACTTTCCATGAAATATGATGATGATAGCGTTGGAGAAAAAGGAATTAGTTCCATGACAAAGGAGTCAGAATTGAAGACTAGCATGGGAAATAATTTTGCAGTAGAGCTCAAATTTTTAGAGGATTGGGTGGACAATCCAAGGCTAATTGAAGAAGGAAGTGAAAACAGGACAGGTTCCAACAGTTTGAAGGAATATGAGGAGAAGGTACTGCAACAACAAATGAGCAATAATAGCAACAGATTTCCACAAGAAAAAAATACAGGTTTGTAGAGTATGAACTAGCCTGAGGATCAATTGGACATGGAGATCGAAGAGATGAGGAAATTGATGTTGAAAGAACGTCAGCAGAAGAGGTGTTTGAAGCAGAGGAAAATAATGGAAAACATATTATAGATGTTGGAATGCAACTACATAAGCGAAGAAGGAGGAAGGCTACAACACAAAACATGGAAGCTTAGAAGGATGAAGAAGACAACAATAGAGAAACAACATGGCAAAAAGAAGGATTAGCTGCATAATAATGTTTGGGATCTAGGAAAGATTTAATTCATCAACACATGATGAGGAGACCATGATTCTTTCTTACCTTGAGATTCTGATGAAGGAGCATTCCACTTCCAAGTTAAAATGGGTTTTGACTAGCATAAGGGTCTTTTCATTTACCAAGGGAGTTGGTTCTCTAATTGTGTGGAATTATGTAATTTAATGTAATTTCCTAAGTTTTTAGGATAAATGTACATAATTGTTTCAAGTGAGGATTGATTTAATTAGATCTATTCTAAAGAAGATGTCTCAAGAGTATTTTGGAAATTTAGAGAGATCTAAGGGTTAGTTAGATCCCTCAAGGATTTACTGTATCTAGGTATCTACAGATAGGGTTTGTTGAGAAGATTGTGGATTTCAACTAATTTTAGTTTAGAATTACCTTTTGTACAAATATAATCAAATTCATGAGAACAAAGATTAGAGAGTAGAGGAATGAGATAGGAAGTATTTCAAAAGGAATTGAGTCCAAGAGTGACCAAAAGGGTCGACAACGCCAATTGATGTACTTCTGGCTGAGAGTATTTTGTAATTCTTGTGTGTAATATATTAGATAACATTGTTTGAGTGTATGGACACAGAGGAGAAAGTTACTATTATTTAAGTGCAACCATATGTGTGTATATGAGTATTCTTAGTTAATTTATATTGCAAGTATTAAATCCCAGGAAAGTTAATTGCTCAAACATGCATTGTTTCAAGCTTAGGAGGGATTCACACATTTATATATATCATTGTCAGATCAAAGTTGCTCAATAGGAGCGTGATGACCCTTGAATCTGTTAGGTCCCTATAATACTAGTGTATTCCCTTATTATTATTGTCATTGTATCCCCTTATTGTTATTTTTGGGCCCATGTTGTGCCCATATTGTTATTATTGTGCCCCATAGAAGCCCACTATTTTTATTGTTGTGCCCTTACATTATTATTGTTATGTCGGCTTTGACTATATTATGACCCCTTAGACTCCTATATATAGAAAGGAGGTCTTGTCATTTGTATCATCCAAGAATTGTTCATTTTTGTGATGTAAAGGAGGTTTCCCCCTTGAAGAGGCTAATTTTGAAGTCGTTGATCTATCTTTTCTTCTATTTTGTGAGTTGTTTGCATAACATTTGGTATCAGAGGTATAAGAAATCTTTGTACCATAATAAATCATTTTTCCAGCTAAATGTTATCAGATGTACTGGGGTCTTGTTGTAACTTTTGAATGAGTGCGCACACTTCTTCATCACTCTTCCAATCATCTTGTCATAACTTTCTCTCTGAGCATAAGATTGAAATTTCGTAAAAAGGTATAGAAAAAGGATGGGATGTAGTTTGCTTTGTATCGGTTTCAAGTCCGAAGGTCGAAACAATGACACTTGGAACTTCGTACAAGTTTGATCTACTGAACTAGTCTCTAATCAGGTCAACATTAGGAGGAGGTTTCAATGGATTTTATCACGGGTTTATCCAAGTCCGAAGGAAAGAGTGTCATCATGGTGGTAGTTTATAGACTTACCAAGTATGCACACTTTTGTGCAATATCTCATCCCTTTAAAGTGAGTATATTTTCTACTGCATTTACGGAAATAATTCAAAAGTTGCATGGAAACCCAAAGATTATTGTAAGCGACAGAAATCCCATTTTCATTAGAAAATTTTGGATAGAATTATTTTCTTGTCTAGACACTCAGTTAGCTCATAGCTCATCTTATCATCCCCAATCTAATGGCCAAACTGAGATAGTGAACAAATGTTTGTAAGGATATATTTGTTGCTTTGTATCTGATAAACAGACACAATTTGTTAAATGGTTACCTCTGGTTGAATGGTGGTATAACACTTCCTTCCATACTGCAGCAAAAATGACCCCATTTATGGCACCTTATGGATATCATCCACCATCCATCATATCATATTTAATATAAAATTCTAAGGTTCAAAAGTGGAATATCACATCGAGAATCAACAACAATTTCTCCAACTCTTAAAGGATAACCTCACTTTGGCGCAGAATAGAATGAAACAACAAGCATATCAACATCGCAGCAAAAGAAGTTTTGATGCAGGTGACTAGATATTTCTATGACTACAACCATATAAACAAATGTCCCTCGAGAAAGCTAAGAAGGATAATAAATTATCACCAAAGTATTATGGTTTGTACAAGGTGTTGCAAAAGATTAGTACTATGGCATACAAATTCGAGCTTCCTATAGCTTCCAGAGTGCACCCAGTTTTCCATGTTCCATGCTTAAAGAAGGTTATAAGTGACAAGCTCCCAGTTCGAACAATATTTCTAGAACTTGACAAGGAAGTAAAAATCATATTGGAAAGCGGTCACATAAAAAAGAACTCGACAACTATGAAATTGATCAATTTTAGAGTATCTCATCAAGTGGAAGAAATTACCCACTGAAGATTCCACATGGGAGGATGAAAATTTTATACGGAAGCATCCAGAACTACTCAAGTGTTGAGGACAACACTTTTCTAAAGGAGAGCGGCATGTTAGGTCCCTATAATACTAGTGTATTCCCTTATTATTATTGTCATTGTATCCCCTTATTGTTATTGGTGTGCCCATGTTGTACCCATATTGTTATTATTGTGCCCCATAGAAACCCACTATTGTTATTGTTGTGCCCTTACATTATTATTGTTATGTGGATTTGACTATATTGTCACCCCTTAGAATCCTATATATAGAAAGGAGGCCTTGTCATTTGTATCATCCAAGCATTTTTCATTTGTGTAATGTAAAGGAGGTTTCCCCCTCAAAGAGGCTGATTTTGAAGTCATTGATCTATATTTTCTTCTATTTTGTGGGTTGGTTGCATAACAAAATCTAGAAGAGAAAAGGGAATTTCACAAATGGGCGAGAGGAACACACACACACACACACAAAGATATATATATATATATATATATATATATATATATATATATATATATATATATATATATATATATATATATATATATATATATATTTGGGTGATTGTAGGAGGAGAATAGAGGCTAATTCAATATAGAAGAAAGAGAACACATTTTAAGAGTGATATTAAAGGAGGAATAACCAAGACATACTGCACAAGTAGAAGTAGATATCATGAGGTAAATATTGACAGGATGACAAAGGAGAGATCAGAGTTGCGGTGGTAGTAGACCAAGCATTGACATAGTATAGCAGAGAAGAATAATAACTTAATTTATTAATCCTTCATCAAGCGTTAGTTAAAAAATGTGCCAAGAGACAGAATCTCTGAGAAAAGTCATTAAATGACAACATCGGGTCATAGGTTATGTTAGGTTCCTATACCAATAGGAGTCATAATTTTGATTGACTAAGGTTAAGCCTTGTAATATTGTACATACCTTTGATTTCCGCAAATGTTTTCCATATTAAAAAATAAAAATAAAAAATGTAAAGGGGGTATGTCCTAAAAGAATAATCAAAGGACAAAAAGAATGAAAATTGATAAAAAAAAAATGAGATATATGAACCCCAAAATACAAAAAGAGACCATGAAAGTGTGCAAGTCAAAATGCCACTATTATTTACTTTTTATGCATAATAAATGATTGTGTGCAGATTGTTACTTATGCCACAATCCATAATAATCAAAATGTTTAAACTTGGCTATTTCATGCTTTGAATTTATGTTTATAGGTAGTGAATAAATCTGACCAAACAGTGTAATCTTGGCAGATCATTAGATAAGTACAATGAATAAAAGGAGCTCATTAGTTTAATCTGAGCCCTTGGAGGATATAAGGTTAGACTTAGATAGTTATTTTTGTAAAGAAAAGAAAAATATTGATAAGGGTTTGCTAGCCTAAATGCACCCAAATAAAGTGAAGAAAAAATGGTAGGATGAGTAAGTGGGTAAGTAGTAGAAAGGTTGCAGAAATATCATGTCATTTGATACAAAAAGCATTGATTTCATTGTTTCAAATGCATCATGTAAATATGCATAAGTGGTAAAAAAAATTGAAGCAATGGTTCACAATGTGGTTTACTTAACATCCCCTCATTCATTTTAACTCCCATAACACTCACTAACTTCCCTTTCATAATAAAAATATTAATACCTATAGTTTTTAAGTAAAAAAGGCTTAGAGCATTTCTCTGACTTCTGGTGGGACCGAACCCTTGGCTTGATGACTTAAGAAGGAAGGGTGTTAAATTCCATCATAATTCATTCATCCCCCTCACAAAACCCCCTTTCCTAAGGTTAAGTTCTTTTGCCTAAGAAAATCCATTTATAAAAATGGTTTATGTACAAAAACCCACCAAACACATTTATCCTAAGTACTAGGTACATGGAAAATACACAACATTTCATGTACCTAAGCACACTACCCCTTCCACTCATTTCACTTCATGTTAACCTTTTCATTAAATATATAAAAATCCTAAAAAACCTATTATCCCATATATATTTAACTGCCTCATATAAATTAAGCCCACCCCTTAGTTTATCTATAAACTATATTACTACCCCTTATCCTACAAAAAACATTAAAACCCCACCCTCAGTCCCTAATCACTCATTACAGTTTGGTTCGATCCTCTAAACTTGGATTAGTCCTTAAACTAATCCCAAAACTGCCACAATTAAGTCCTCCCCCCCATCAAATCACATCATTTACCCCCACGCAACTCCCATCTCCCGATCGTTGTTGATTGTCCATCCCCCACATCCAACACCTCACAAGCATGTCGGGTTGGCCTGACGTCCGCCCTTTACCCGCCCGATGAAGCGATTTTTCCCCTTGCCCCCAACGCTACGTGTCAAGCACTAAATGGAATTGGGTGACCCCTCTCGAATACCACCTACACCACAAAAGTTGTGCAATGGCCCTCTCAAAACCACTGCCCCCTTTTAGCAGAAAACAGTCACATTCATCAATTAGTGAAACCTACCAAAATTAACCGTTTTTTCTATAAAAGCCCGTTTACCCCTCTTTTCACTCTTTTTGTGCATTTTTCCTTTGAGAGCTCAGAAATTCATTGTGACCACTTAAAATGACCTAATTGCTCACAAACCTCTGCCATTGCTCCACTGACGCTACAGACAGCCCAGCTCGTTCATTAGTCCATACCATACCAGTACCGTATGAACCTCTGCAACCACCTTCAACCACCATTTATAGTCAATTACGTCGAATTCCAAGTATTTAACCATGGAATTCCAGCTCCATTATCAAATTCCAAGTCAATTCACCCTCCTTGACACTGTTAATTAAGTAAAAAGATAAAATTGACTTAAATTTTAACACTGTGAGCCATAAACCACTGCAAAACCTCTGTTGCCCTAAAAACTCTAAATCACCCCCTATAATCAAATCCATAAGAACTGAGTATGGCTTCCCCAATTGCAAAGGATGTAAGGCCCATCACTACACCTCATTTAGACCTAGACCACCTTCCTTTGGCAGATAAATATTTCCAAATAAAAGATACCACTATCCTAGAACCCCTGCTCAAAGTACATTGCCAAAGTAGGGACAAGTTCTTGAACCATGCTAATGAAATTGGCCTTTGGGAGTCAAATTTTCCCAAGTACCAGTTCCCCCAAGTCCACATTTTTCCTAAAATTGTGCATATGTGCTATTCTTGCTACATCCCCAGTCATAGAAAATTCATGTCTCATGACCAGAAGGTCATTTTCACCATCACTTCTGAGTCTATAAATGAAATGTTGCAGCTCCAACTAGGACCAAGCCTAACCCCACTCTCAATTGGAGACTTGTTGGATTTGTATCCCAAACTTAGCTCTGCAAAGTTGGCCCAACTGTTCCAAACCTTCATTATAGAAGAGAAACACATCCCTAATGACTCCCCTCCATATGTATCAGTCATTTTCTCTTCATGGGGCCAGAATATTGTGGCCACAATATCTTATGTTTTGGGTTACTCCACTAGTGAGTACATTGATAAAATAATCCTTGCCTTTATGTCCATTTACACTATAGGGAAGCCTCCTACTATCATTTATGACTATGCCCAATATATAGCTGATAGGATGCATGAGCAATTCCTTAGAATGAACAATGAAAGGTTTTTTAAGTACTCCTCAGTTTTATACCATATGTTCTTATATTATCAATCAGAGAAGTTCCCATTCACCCTTCAAAAGATTAACACAAAGGGTCAGCCCAGGTCAGTCATTTTTTGGATCCCATTGATCCACCAATACCAGTCTCCATACTCTTACTCTGATTTCATTGATTTATTTGTACATCCAGTCAATGTTGACTGGAAACCCTCCTCCTAGAATCAGTCCAGAAATAAAATGAGTCCTTCAATTTTCTAAGCAGACAAAAGTTGGTGACTGGTACCTTTACCAAAATCATAAAGAAATTATGATTTATGGTTGCGTGCTAGCACCATACAAGCTACAGAGATACCTCCAAATGAGGTTGTTTGCATTAGAATACTATAGGAAAATTATCAATGCAAATGAATTAAACTTCATCAATTCCAATAAGAAGGCAAATTTCAAATTAAAAGACCAACGAGGCCCCTTCATATGCAACTCTAGAGAGGTTGGCCAAGAGGCAGACTTGATATTACAAAATATGAAGTTCCAAAGAAGTCTTTTCTGGAGGTATGATCCTGTGGAATTCATCACAAAGAAGAGACAAAAGGTCAAGCTAGGACCTTTCATTCACCATCCCATACCTGAGATAGAAGCTTATGCAAATCAGACAGAATGGGTGGAGTGTACCCTAGTAGACCAGGACAACACTAGAGTAGATGTAGAGAATACTCTAATTGATTTAGAAAAGCAACTTGATGACAACTCTTTTTTGCGGGTACCAAAAGAACCAGAAAGAACAATGAGTACCCCTCCAGTTATGCAGACTCCTCAGAATGAGGAGAATATCCCAAAAAAATAAATAGAAAAGGGGCTTCCACTTCAAGAAGATCCACCTCTAATTTGCAGCAGGAATCAAACAAGAGGTAAAAGCTAAATCCAACCTCTAAGCAAGAGTATACTGAAGACTCGGCTGAGGTCACAAATATAGGAGCAAAAAGAAGTAGGCCTGCTACTCCATCTGGAAGCATGCAAGAGCCTTCCACATCACAAACTCAGATGTTGGAAAGGTGGCTCAATGTTGAAGTGTCTTCTTTTAGAATGCCAGCTGACAAAGACCAAGATATAAAGGAAAGGTATAAATAAATCAAAGCTAGAAATGAGAGGCTTAAGGCCCAAACATATGCACAATATCTGAAGATGACTCCTACCAATCAAACAAGGCTAATTTTAGCCTTTGACATTAAAGATGAGAAGCTGCAAATGACCTTTGTGAATCCTACAACTCAGCAGCCAAAGACAACATCAGATTTCAAAAGGGTAGATTTCGAAGCATTGGCAAGGGATATTCATCCCATAGACCAGATTGAGCTATGCAAACAGGCTAGAGAGATGATATACTCCACCTTGATAGGTAAAGCCATAGCTTCCCATCAGCTATAGAACTCTCTGAACAAAATTTCATCACAATTCCAGTTGGAGAAGGCCTCCTCATAGGCCAAGGACACAAGGATCAAGTCCTTAGACGACTTAGTGATTGAATTGGGACATGATCCCAAGGATATAAAAGCTACAGAGCAACTTATTAAGAAGAAAAATGATGATATTACTGCACTTAAGAGGCAATTTAAATGCCCCAGCTGCAACATCCTCAAACTCTAGAAATCATAGAGAATAAAAAAAAACATGAGGAGTTGATGGACTTGGTCTTGAAACTGAATGACCAACTTAAAGAGACTGAAAAGGAATTGGATGCTTTGATCCAATTAAAACAGGCAGATGTGACCGCCTCTTCAACAAATGTTATCCCCAGAGTCTCCACAGCAGTGCCACCCACACTAGCAGCATCTTCGGCACCTACAGATCCACTTCAACAGCCTTGCCAGCAACAACAGGGTCTACATCAGTAGTAGGTGCATCAGGAGAGAAAGTAGCAAAACTTGTCAAAGCCATGGAAGAGATGTCTATCCAGGCTACTAAAATGAACAAGTTAAGAGAAAAGGTTGCAAGTTTGGAAACAGACTGCAAACTTGCCCAACTGAAGCAAAAAGAAGAAACACAAAGGGCCCAGAGAATGGGTGAGAGAATCAAAATCCTAGAGAAGGATTTAACACTAGAGAAACCACTTGGAAAAACCAAAGAAATGTTGTGGGCCAATATCATTGACTCTGTCAATGATATTTGGCCATCAATCCAAGTAATTTTTTAACAAATAGAGTTGGTAAAGATAGCTACAGAAGCTATCCAGAAAGTGAAGGAAGAGTTGGGAAATAAGCCAGAGGATGCAAATAGACTCATCCACTTCCTCAATAGCAAGAATAGATATGAGCTCTAGGAGATAAATATAGAAGATGGGACTACTACCATTTTAGAAATAAATAAGGTCCTTTCCAAAAGGAACCTTATGCTTAATTTGGAAGAAAAGTGCCACAATATGCAGGTAGCCATTGATAGGTTCATGGCTAAATTCAATATTTTGAGGGAGAAAGGTCTGCCCAGTTCTATGGTCATAAATGACAAACTCATGACACAGCTGGACTATGGTGATAGACTCAGAAAATTGGCTAAGGAACAAGCCAGTTCTTCATCCATAAAAGCCATACCAATAGGCAAAGTGTTATATGACACCTTTGAAAACTTATTTTTCCTTGAGCATGAGGTGAAACATTTGTTCCTCACCAAGACAAATTTTGTAAAGTATATTGAGGCTAATGAATATACAGGAGAATGGTGAATGTGAAATTACCAGATGTAGAATGGTGGGAGAAAATGACAAATTTACTATGATAAATTTACAGTAGAAATTTACTACACAGTAAAAATGAAGGCAACCAGGTAAAATAGGTGAAAACATGGAAGCAGGGTCAAGCAATGTCAGAGTTAAAGAGTATCAGTTGAAAGATGAAAGTAAAGAAAACTCCAACGTGAAACTCCACAACTTCAAGCCAGATTAAAAGGCTACACTTCAACAATAAAGGCCAGCACAACCTTGTTGGTTGATAAAAGGTGTCTTTTAAAACTCCTAATTACCTCACATTAATCATCAACCTAGGCAAGTCCTTTTATTCCAAGAGTGTACACAATATGTGCATGCTATGAATCCAGAGAGTAATGTTTCTTAAAGTAAGTGTAATCCTTTGATACAAGAGTAAACAGATGCATTTATAAAACTCAAATTGCAACTATTAAAGGAAATATTACATCTAAGCATCAAGACTTAATCCTCTGCTGAAATCATAATCAAATCTCAAACAAGCAATTCAATTGACAATAGCATCAACCGAGAGCATAGTAGCAATAACCAATCTCTTCTTAGCTGATTCAATCTAAATCACACTCAATCTCAATTAAGAAATCCAAATGGAAATGATGTCAACTGAGAGTTCAATAGCGATAACCAAACTCTTCAGCTAATTAAATTAATAAGGTTCATTGTCTTAACAGCTAATTAAATTAATCTACAATAAGCGTAAATAGAATCAAATGACAACGCTGTAAAACATGTAAAGAAAATGTACTAACTTCGATATAGGAAATCGTTAAATAGAAAATAAGATAACTCATAGAAAATGGGAAAAATATCAAACCACACAATCTTGCATGAATTAGAAATATAAAACACAAGGGATAGTAGTTCAATCCACCAGAGGTCGGGCCCCTAGCCACCAACGAATACCACTGAGCTACTTCAGAGAATACGAATGAACAACAACGTAAATTATATATTAACCATTGAACTCAAGTCTCATTACAATATGGTCATGTTCTCCAATAGCATGAGTCTGTAAATTAAATTACAATTTGAAATAAACAGAGATCGATCACCTTTCCTCCTACAATCTTTTGCTTTTATAGTCAAAAAGAGGTAAAGGATAAATGTGATCCCTCAGGAACGGCAGATCCTGAGGGATTTGAAACCAAATGTTATCTTTTGACACCCTTCATATTTAGCATTGACCCTCCTTATTCATCCTCCAACCTAACCGCAATCGATGCACCCCATTCTTCCTTTGTTGGTTTATGTTGTTCCATCTCTATTGAATAACAAATGTTCCTTTCGTCATTTCTTTGCATAAAAAGGAGTAAAATTTAGTTACAGTGGCTAAATCTTAATCGAAGTTAGTTCATATGTTGCTTATCATAATCCATCAATATGTTAGTGTATGAAGATATGAAAGAGATAAGAAAAGAGGAAAAAGGTGATGGAATTAAGAGTAAATACATACCCATTTCGTAACTCAACATACTCCTCTACTTACCCCATTTCATGTCCTCAGGAAAAGTAAGTAGTTCTTATGCAGTGCAGTTAAAGAGTAAGCTGGAGAGAAAGCTTCAAAAATTGGTCTAAAACCATGATGTTAAGCCAGGAGCACAAAGACGGGCCCTTCCTTTCCTTCAGGCAATTCATAGTCAGCCCGGTAACCTTCACGGGGATACCAAATAATGGGGCTCTAAAACCGACATCCTAACCAATAAGGTCCTTCTCTCAAAATAATATTACTATAGGTGACCATACGGGCCGAAAATACTTTAAAATTTCTATAATTAAACAGTTCCCTATCTTTCAAACTAATAGTGGAGATCATCCATCTGAGGTTAGAGGTAGTCAGAGATCTTTCTTGAATGGAGAGGAAATATGATATTCCTTTTTGCACAATCTCCTTATGTATGGGCCCTAAAGTTTCAATCACCCCTTCTCATGTCATCAGACTCTTATGGTTGGCAAACATTTGTAAGGGGTGCTTAGGTTCACTTCTCACCCAAGGATCCAATCCATGTTCCTGTCTTTGAAATTCATTAGAAGCTTTAAACCATTTGATTTCATTAACTTCAAACGAAATAAAAGCCTGGAATTGAACATCCCCTACAAAATGGTTAGGGTTCTTTTCCACCTTCTTCTCTAATATAAAATTGTGTTGATAAAACTCACAAAGAAGCCTTTCGACCTTTACACCATGTTGCTTGCAACAATTTATAAAAGCTTCAATTGTTCCAAATTCAATTGGTCTGTACCAACTCTTACAGCTTTAATTTTCAATAACAGGTACCATTCTAATAAAAACAAGGCATAATTGGTGGTGGGAGACCTACATGCTAGGACATCCAAGTACAGTGAACAGATGGTGTTTGTCTGACTTATGAATCTGTCCAGCTTGAGCTTGATCTTCTCCATTTTTTCTTCCACCTTTCTAGATCTATCAAAAGTCTCGCTCTCTATTGTATTCATTTCTTGAAGATGTTTCTATAGCTCTTGATATTCTGTCGGGAAACAGTTTCTTGTTCAAATCGTTCCAACACAAGACGGGCTTGTGCCAATTCCTCCTAAAGATTTAGTAGAAGGGGTTCATGGTGTGTCATAATGTCTTTGGCTTGTATGTCCTTCTGAGTGCCTATGCTATAAGAGGGTATATCTTATATCTGTACTTCTTTATTGTAGAAGGTCCAAACCTCCATCTGAGTAGCTACGTCTACTAAATCTGCATGCGGTCCTTCTTGAGTAATGATGTTTGAGTAGGTATGAGCTCAGTTTGAATTCCTGCAAGCCCTGCCTTCATATAATTCCATTTGCATGGCCACATTTACTACCTCAGGGGTATTGTTCGAAACCTTTCCATTGTGATTTCTTTTATTTTCCTTCGGAGCCTCTTGACCATCTTACGAAATTTCTTGTGTTCTTTTCTTAGCTTCTTCAATTTCATTCTGGCTCTATACCTTTTCTGAGGAGTAACTAATCTGTTAATAGTCTCATTAATAGCTTCTGTCTCTAAAGAGCCTTGTTGTTCACCCTGGCTTTGTTCCAATAAGACCGTGTCTCCAAATTGATTATCAGACTCCTGAAAAATCTCTATCTTTGCTTCCTCTTCTTGGCCTATGTTTTCTGTGTCTAGACCTTCATAATTATTTTCCACTAGGAGCATGTCACCAGGTTTGTTCTCTAATTCCTGAATAGCTTCTATATCTATTTCCGCTTCACAGTTTGTATCTTTTGAGGAAGATAGAATTCTGGTATAGCCATAATTCCTGGGAGATTGGGTTTCTCCTAAGTTAAGATTAAGCATTCCTCCAGGCTGCATGTATACATTCTTGTTGGCTAGGAGCTGGGCCATCCATGTCTCGAAATCATGCAACCGATCGTCTTGAGAACTCATATTTGGTGTTGGAGGAGGTCCCACTTCATCTTTTCGTTCATCGTTAGAATGCCCTGCTCCTTCCTCAGGTTCTGGTTCAGGGTTATGTTATCCTCCTGACTCTGGTTGCAAGTCTCATACATTTTCCGGGCTGGATAATTCTATGGGTTGATTTGCGCTACCTTGATGAGTTTTAGATGTTCCCTAGTTTGACTTCAACCTTGTAGATCATCTGCGTTTGTGAGGTATGCTTCTTGAAAGGGCAGTCCTTTTTCTTTTTGGAATAGGGTTAGGTGCTAACAGGTTTTCACCTCTTTCGAGGGCCAACATGAGATCATCCCAAGTTGATTGTTATTGGGCAAGGTTGTGACTAACTATTAACCTGATCAGACAATGGTGGCTAACTACTATTTCTGGGTGTTGAGACCATCTCAACCTCTTGGTAGTGTCATGCAATAATGAATTCAATAGTGCAGGCAAACTAACAAAGAATTTTTTTTTAAACTGCTAAAAGTTTGAGTTGTCGCAGCCTTACCACATCTCTACGCCCATTGCAGGTAATATAGTTTTAGACAATTCGTGTCAATTCTCCCCATGGCTCTCCGAGAGAAGATGGCCGAATGCCTTTACCCTTCTTGATTAGCTCCTGTCCTTCATCCTTAAAAAGCTCCATAACGTTATGTAGCCTTAATCACTTGCCAGCCCATATTGGTCCTTCTGCCGACAACCTAGTCACTTCTATTATCACATCATCTGTTACAGTGACTTTTCAACCTCTTACCAAGGATTTTCCATTATGTAGATGTTGTAAAACTTCGATGGCGATTTCCTCATTGGGGGGTTGAAATCTTGTAAAATATGTTGTCCATATTGTGCGAGCTAGAATTTCCCTGGCTTCATCGGAGACAGCTAGTGTTAAAGGCTCTTGGCGCACTATTCTTCCTCCCATGATGCTTAACTTCTGCAACCGATTAGTGCAGTGGAGAAAGCACAACAGCGAGTAGAGCCGAGAGATGGAACAACAAATGGTTGTAATGGCTTTATCAGATGATGCTTTATAAACATAAATATTGTTATCAAGGACTGTTATAATGCCACACGCTCTGTGATTATGGGATGTCATATTATTCTGCAAAATCCAATGAAAAGATGACAGCGCATGCATGAGTATACTAGAGGTCCTCACCCCCTCTTGAAATGATAGGTCGCCTATGACTGAATGGATGAAAAGATGACACGCTGGCGGCGAAGTACAGGGGTGATGGATTGGGTAATGAAAGTGGCAAGGTATGTATATTAATGAAAGGATCATAAAGGATATTGGAGTAATGAAAACAAGGAATGCAACGAGAATTATTAATAAGTGATAAGATGTCATGAGGTGATGTGACAAAGAAAAAGGACAACAAACGCAAGAGATGATACTTTACTGCCGTTATTCCACTTGAAAATGTTGTGATTTATTTTAAAAGATTAACTCATGCATAAAGGTTCAAGGTAAGTTAGGGACATAATCTCTCCATAGAAGAAAAATAGAAACATAAGAAGAGGGCATTGTAATAATTATTGATGTAGAAAATAAAACTTCAATACCATAAGCAGAGCTTCTGTTGCCTGCAGGAATCCATACCCTCGATAGAGTTGCTTTCTAGCCCTTGGGAACCATGGTCCTCTATGTATAATTGGGGAAGTTCATTGTAATGTCCATAGTAGAGACTAATGTGCTGGCATGGTAACCAGATGAACACATTTCCATTCATTGTGAAGTAGTGAAAGTGGTCAGGCCAGCTCATGATGAGACCTCCTATTCCAAGGACTTTGTTTCTTGATGCATCCGTTGGATCATATCCCTGGTGTGCTGGCTCATGATGAGACCCCCTATCCTCCATCTTTGGGAAAAATCATAAAATTGTTAGTGAATATATATATTTATATATATATATATATATATATATATATATATATATATATATATATATATATATATATATATATATATATATACCCATAACCTTATTGATAATAAACAAAGAGAATTATACAAGACGGGGGAGAAGCAGCATGGTAAAGATAATCAATCAGTTCCATTTATAGCATAAATGAGGATAGTGAAGTGATATAGATAATTGTGTCCTTTCTTTTTTGATCATCACAAAGCAATCTTGTTAAAGATTATAATATTCAAGATAGTTGCCTGCTTCAGTAGCCTCCATACTTGTTGTCCTTAGATATGTATTGTACTTTTATGCCATAAAGAGGATCATAAAGAGTGAACTGGGATGGACTAGGAATGATCATGCAAGGGGAATAAAAGGTTGTTCTCAAAAATACTCACAAGATGTTGTTCCCTAAAGGGAAAAGCAAAAGAAAACACACACAAAAAGTGTTATTCCCTATAGGGAACAGCAGTTGTACCTTATAGGGAACAAAAACTGTTCCCTGTAAGGAACAACAAAGAAAAATACACGCAAAAAGTGTTGTTCCCTATAGGGAACAACAAATAAAAATACACACGAAAAGTGTTGTTCCATATAGGGAATAACAGTTGTTCCCAATAGGGAACAAGAAAGAAAAATGCACACAAAAAGTGTTGTTCCCTATAGGGAACAACAACTGTTCCCTGTAGGGAACAACAAAGAAAAATACACACGAAAAGTGTTGTTCCATATAGGGAATAATAGTTGTTCCCTATAGGGAATAGAAAAGAAAAATGCACACAAAAAGTGTTGTTCCCTATAGGGAACAGCAAAGAAAAATGCACATGAGAAGTGATGTTCCCTATAGAGAACAACATTTGTTCCCTATAGGGAACAACAAAGAAAAATGCACAGAAAATTGTTGTTCCCTATAGGGAACAGCAGCTATTCCCTGTAGGGAATAGCAAAGAAATACAAGAGAAAAACCAATAAACAATCATCTCTACTGTTCTAAGCAAATGAAAATGAATGGAAAGAAAATAGAAAAGCAATTGTATGTATGGGTTTCAAAAATAAATTCTTTACTGGACTGGTGTTGTTGAAGAGTTGCCTTCTTTAGTGAGAATTTGTATCGTATAATATTCGCATATCTATTGGCAAAAGGATTCCCTTGTAATCAGTCTGTGGTAGAGGCATACCTGATGCCCATTTTCTTTAAAAGAGTAGCCAAACCCATCAATGGTGGCTAATGTAAGGGTTCCACTATCGTGCACCTCTTTTATCTCGTAGGGACCTAACCATCTAGTCTGGAGTTTTCCCAAGAAATCTTGGAACCTAGAATCGTACAGAAGTGCCCAGTCACCTTCATCGAATATATTTTTCTTGATGAGGGCATCATGCTATTTGCTCTTTGTTGTTGAATAAGTGTAGCATGCTAAAGAGTCGATAGCTGGATTTCATCCAATTCATTTATTTGTTGTAATTTGTTAATCTGTGCCTCATTCAAATCCAGCCCTACTTCTTGGGCTATCCTCAATGTCTGAATTTCAAATTCTATGGGGAAGATAGGTTCCTTGCCAAACACTAGCTGATATGGGGAGTATCCTGTGGTATTCCTCCAAGTCGTGTGATATGCCCACAGGGCTTTTGGAAATCGGGTAGCCTAGTCGCGTCTATGCGAGGCGACTGTCTTTGTTAGAATGGCCTCAATTACTTTGTTGGTACTTTCTACTTGGCCGTTTGCCTGCGGGTGGTATGGAGATGTGATTCTGTGCAAAATGTGATGATTTTTTAGTGTAGCAGCAATCTTATGGCCTAAAAATTGTGGCCCTCCATCCATAATTATTTCTCTGGGCAAGCCATACTGCACAAAAATTTGGAAAAGAAAGTGGATTATTGTGTCCTCTGTTGCCCTTGGTAATGCTTCTGCCTCCACCCATTTAGTCACATATTCCATTGCAACCAGTATATATGTCTTTTGATTAGATGATGGATTTATTGGGCCAATGAAATCTAACGCCCAACATTCAAAAGGTTTGATGACTAACTGTGGATGTAGGGGCATCTCATCAGACTGGCCAGGGTGGCCCATTCTTTGGCAGTTGTCGCATGCCTAGACAAATTTCTTGGCGTCCTTAAAAATGGTGGGCCAATAATAGCCCATCTGTAAGATTTTATGTCCAGTCCTGCAGTCTACAAAGTGTCCACCACAAGGTCCATTGTGGCAGGCTTTTAGGATATCGTATATTTCGTCTTCCCTGACACAACTATGGATATGCATATCGGCTCCTGTGTGAAGAGGTATCCTCTGATCCAGAGAACTGAGTGCTACCTTACACTATTAATTTTCTTTCTCTGTGTGTCAGGTGTTTGGGTAGTTTTCCCACTGCTAGGTAATTTGCGACATCTGTGTACCATAGCGTTTTCATGGTCACAACAAATAGGTGCTCATCGGGGAACTAGTCTTCTACAGGCACTGCGTCGTCTATTCTTGGCACATGTGAGAGAAAGTCTGCCACCAGATTTTCCTTTATTGGTCAATCCTTCATAGTTATGTCAAATTCTTGCAAAAGGATTAATGTTGGGTCCCTATAATACTAGTGATTACCCCATTACTATTGTAGTTATAACCCTTATTTATATTTTTGTGCCCCTATTACCCCCATATTGTTATTTCTGTGCCCCATAGAATCCCTCTATTGTTATTTTTGTGGCTTTATATTATTATTGTTAGGTCAGCTGGATTATATTGTGACTCCTTAGACTCCTATATATAGAAAGGAGGTTTTGTCATTTGTATCATCCAAGAATTGTTCATTTATGTAATGTAAAGGAGGTTGCCCCCTCGAAGAGGCTGAATTCTAAGGCGTTGATCTATCTTTTCTATCTTTTCTTGAGCTGGTTTCATAACATTTGGTATCAGAGCTTTGGATTCTAGGGTTTCGCTGCTCCAAACAGGTCATCGTGGCATTTTCGCTATAACTTTTTTTTGTGATGTTTCAGAAGTCACAAAAAAAACCCATTTGAGAAGAAATCGCGCTGAACCTTGGGTCCAAATTTCAGAGCTTTTCGCGCGATATTTGCGGAGATATGATCTGAGGAAGTTGGTCTTTTTGCAGACTCCTGAATTACATTCAAAACAGGTGACCTAGGGAAAATCGTCATAACTTTCTCTCTGGGGATCGGATTGAAATTTCATAAGAAGGTACAGAAAGAGGACGGACTGTAGTTTCTTGTATGTGTGTTTCAGATTCAAAGGTTGAAATAGTGACTCGTGGCACGTCGTACAAGTTCGCTCTACTGAACCAGTCTAGAAGCAAGTCACTGTGGGAGATTTCACATAACTCTTCCTTGGAGAATCCAATTTGGCTCAGACTTGTGGCATTGGAAAGAGGACGGAGAAGGTTACTACAGGTAGCAATTTCAGAACTGGATGATCCGAAATTACAGAGATACATCAGATTCAATATCAGGCTGCTATAAAGTGAAAAAAGGTGTGTAGTTTTTTTTTTAAATTTTTGTGTAAGCTTGCTTTAACGGAATTCAAAGGGCATAGTAAAGCATTATTATCAGTAACTGATGCCCCGAGGAAAGAAAATGAAAACACCTAGTAAGGAACCTGAAAGCTCTAGCATGACTCATGAAGAAGAGGAAGAAATGCTACATGATATATCAAAATTACAAGAACAAGTGCAACAAATGTCACGCTCACAAAAGCTAACAGAAACTAAGATAAGTGGCGTGGAATCTAAGATAAATGGCGTGGAATCTAAGATAAAGGGCATGGAAGCTAAGATGGAGGATTCGATGGCAAATTTGAAGACAGACATGGAAGAATTGAAGAAGTTGCTACAAGAAAGGGTCACTAATGGTGAAAAGGTAGTAAAGGAAACTCATGATGAGAACAAAAGAAATGTTAATCATGATTCCATAGACACTAATGTTGGATCTAAGAATCACCATATTCCAAAAATCGATATGAGGAAGTTTGATGGCAAGGATCCCGCCACATGGATATTACAGATGGAGCAATTCTTCGATCTCAATAATGTGCAAAACACACAAAAGGTACGTATGGCAACTGTATATTTGGAACCAAATCAGTTTGTATGGTATCAATGGCTTTGCTCTCGTAAACAATTTATCACTTGGGCAATTTTTACGGAAGAATTGATAGCACATTATGAAGATACAAAAAGCAACACTTTTTTTAGCCAATTGATAAGTCTCAAACAAAAGGGTTCAGTAATGGAGCACATTGAGGAGTTCCAAAAATTGAACATAAGGGTAAAAGATATTCCAGAGGAGCATAGGATTGATGTGTTCATAGGGTCTTTAAAGGATAATATCCAACATGATGTTCGCCTTTGGGAACCTGATTCATTAGAGAAGGCATTCAGGTTAGCAAGAAAAATGGAAAGCAAAATTATGGCAACCAGGAAGCATACCACTCACAACTATAAAGATGAAAGTGTTGTTGCCCCTAGTCTTCCACAACCTATAAGGTTGACACCACAACAATTGGAAGAAAAAAGAGCAAAAGGGCTTTGTTACAGTTGTGATAGCAAATACACTAAAGGTCATAAGTGTGCTGAGAAGAAATTATTCTACATAGATTGTGAAGAGGAAGAAGAAAAGGAGCAAGAAAGGTCAAAAGAAGAAGATATACTCTAGGAACAAAGCCTAGATGAAGAACAAATAAATCCGACCATATCTTGTAATGCATTGGCAGGAATTACCACTCCTCAAACCATCAAGATAGAAGGACAAATCAAGAAGAAAAAGGTAATAGTGTTGATTGATTCAGGAAGCACCCACAATTTTATTCATTGTAGGGTAGCAAAAGAATTGAATTGCTTCCTATATCCAGCACCAGAGTGTCAAGTGATGATTGCAAATGGAGGAACAATAAATTGCTCTGGAAAGTGCCATAATATCAAGCTATCCATGGGAGAATATGTATTGACTAGCCCAATGCTTTCCATTCCAATGGGAGGTGCTGATGTTGTACTAGGAGTCCAATGGCTACAATCCTTGGGTACAATAGCTTTTAATTTTCAAGAACTTTTCATCAAATTTTCTACAGAAGGAAAGGAAGTTGAATTAAGGGGTATTGCAGGGAAACCAGGAAAGATAATCAGCTCTAATGGCATGAATAAGCTTCTTAAAAAGGAGCAAAGAGGTGTAATTGCACAATTATGTTCGCTAGATGTTTCCACATTGGAATCATCTATTTCTCCAGATCTCCAAAAAGTCCTGGACAATCATTCCAAGGTATTTGAGACTCCCAAAGGTCTCCCACCTATGCGTGATCATGATCATGCTATTCATCTGATTCCAGGAAGTGTTCCTCCAAACATCAGGCCGTACAGATATCCCTATGCCCAAAAAAGTGAAATTGAACGTATGGTTGCAGAAATGCTAGAGGCTGGTATAATTCAACCAAGTCAAAGTTCTTTCTCAGCTCCAGTAGTATTGGTGCACAAGAAGGATGGATCATGGCGCATGTGTCCGGATTATAGGGAGCTCAACAAGCTCACTATTAAAGATAAGTTCCCCATTCCTGTTATTGATGAATTACTGGATGAATTGCATGGATCAATTTACTTCACCAAGTTGGATCTTCGTTCGGGATATCATCAAATCAGAATGAAGATTGAAGACATTCCAAAAACAGCATTTAGAACTCATGAGGGTCATTATGAATTTTTGGTCATGCCTTTTGGCCTTACCAATGCACCTTCAACATTTCAAGGTTTGATGAATTCAATTTTCAAACCATTCCTTAGAAAATTTGTGTTAGTATTTTTTGATGATATACTAATCTACAGCAAGTCTTGGAAGGATCATGTTGAACATGTTGACAGGGTGCTACAACTATTGGAGGAGAAACAATTATATGCAAAAAGATCCAAATGTTTCTTTGGAGTCCAGGAGGTGGAATATTTGGGTCATATTGTATCTCATGAAGGAGTTAAGGTAGACCCTAGCAAAATTAAAGCCATTAAGGAATGGAAAATCCCCACATCCATAAAGCATCTGCGAGGATTTCTTGGGTTGACAGGGTATTATCGCAAGTTTGTTAAGAATTATGGGAGAATAGCAGCACCTCTAACAACATTATTGAAGAAAGATTCATTTTCATGGACTCCGGAAGCAACAAAGGCCTTTGAACATCTTAAAGAGGCAATGTGCCAAGCACCGGTCTTAGCTACACCGGACTTCACAAAAACCTTTATTGTGGAATGTGATGCTTCAGGAAATGGAATTGGTGTTGTTCTAATGCAAGATGAAAGACCCATTGCTTTTGAAAGTCGTCCAATCAAGGGAAAGTTTTTAAGCAAAGCTATTTATGAGAAGGAAATGTTGGCAATACTCCATGCACTTAAGAAATGGCGACCCTACCTAATGGGAAGACACTTCAAGGTAAAAACGGATCATGATAGCCTTAAATACTTTTTAGAACAAAGATTATCCTCTGAAGAGCAAAAAAAGTGGGTCACAAAGATGTTGGGTTATGACTTTGAAATCATCTACAAAAAAGGGAAGCAAAATGTGGTGGCAGATGCACTCTCAAGAAAGGATGAGGATGTGGAAGCATTGTTGTGTGCCATTTCTATTATCCAACCAGATTGGATAAACGAAGCAAGGGAGGAATGGAAGAATGACGAAGAAGTGTGGGCACTTATTCAAAAGCTACAACAAGATTCCAGTACTTCTGATACATTTAGCTGGCAAAATGATTCGTTATGGTACAAAGATCGCTTATACCTCTGTAAGAATTCCCAGCTAAAACAAAAGATTCTTATGGAATTGCACACTTCTCCCTTAGGAGGGCACTCAGGATTTTTAAAAACTTACCACAGGGTTAAGAAGGAATTTTTTTGGGATGGCCTTAAATCAGATATTCAAAAGTTTGTGGCGGAATGTTTGGTTTGCCAGCAAAATAAAGTTGAAACAATTAAGACACCGGGTCTATTACAACCTTTATCCATTCCAAGCCAACGTTGGGAGGAGGTTTCAATGGATTTTATCACAGGTTTACCCAAGTCTGAGGGAAAGAGTGTCATCATGGTGGTAGTTGACAGACTTACCAAGTATGCACACTTTTGTGCATTATCACATCCATTTAAAGCCAGTACAGTTTCTACTGCATTTATGGAAACAGTTCAAAAGCTACATGGAAACCCAAAGATTATTGTAAGTGACAGAGATCCCATTTTCACTGGAAATTTTTGGACAGAATTATTTTCTTGTCTTGGTACTCAGTTAGCTCATAGCTCATCTTATCATCCTCAATCTGATGGGCAAACTGAGATAGTAAACAAATGTTTGGAAGGATATCTTCGTTGCTTTGTATCTGATAAACAGACACAATGGGTCAAATGGTTGCCTCTGGCTGAATGGTGGTATAACACTTCCTTCCATACAGCAACAAAAATGACCCCATTTATGGCACTTTATGGGTATCAACCACCATCCATCACATCATATTTAAGAGAAAATTCTAAGGTTCAGGCAGTGGAACATCACATCGAACATCAACAACAAGTCCTCCAACTCTTAAAGGATAACCTCGTGTTGGCACAAAATAGAATGAAACAACAGGCAGATCAACATCGCAGTGAAAGAAGTTTTGATGTAGGTGATTGGGTATTCCTACGGCTACAACCATATAAGCAAATGTCCCTAAAGCAAGCTAAGAAGGATAATAAATTATCACCAAAGTATTATGGTCCGTACAAGGTGTTGGAAAAGATTGGTACTATGGCATACAAATTGGAGCTTCCTGCAGCTTCTCGATTGCACCCAGTTTTCCATGTTTCATGTTTAAAGAAGGTTATAGGTGACAAGCTCCCAATTCAAACAATATTGCCAGAACTTGACGAGGAAGGAAAAATTATATTGGAACCGGAAGCAGTCACAGAAACAAGAACTCGACAGCTACGAAATCGATCAATTTCAGAGTATCTTATCAAGTGGAAGAACTTATCCGCTGAAGATTCCACATGGGAGGATGAGAATTTTATGCAGAAGTATCCAGAACTACTCAAGCGTTGAGGACAACACTTTTTTGAAGGAGAGGGGCATGTTGGGTCCCTATAATACTAGTGATTACCCCATTACTATTGTAGTTATACCCCTTATTTATATTGTTGTGCCCCTATTACCCCAATATTGTTATTTATGTGCCCCATAGAATCCCTCTATTGTTATTTTTGTGGCTTTATATTATTATTGTTAGGTCGGCTGGATTATATTGTGACTCCTTAGACTCCTATATATAGAAAGGAGGTTTTGTCATTTGTATCATCCAAGAATTGTTCATTTATGTAATGTAAAGGAGGTTTCCCCCTCGAAGAGGCTGAATTCTAAGGCGTTGATCTATCTTTTCTATCTTTTCTTGAGCTGGTTTCATAACAATTAACCATCATGTCACTCTTCCATTCATAATAGATTTATTACCTAAATATTTGACAGTAGAGTGGTCAAATTACAAGACCACAGGGTATCCTGTTATATAGTGTATGAATTTGTTAATAGCATAGATTACAGCTAGAAACTCTTTCTCAATCATTGTGTAATTCAACTCAGCAGGAGTTAAATTTTTGTTGATGTAGTATATCGCATAGGGTTTCTTGTCTTCTTCTTGGCCAAGAACTACCTCAATGGCCGTATTTGATGCATCGGATGAAATCTGGAATGGTAAATCCCAATTCGGGCTCCGTAGTACTAGTGTTGTTGATACTAGCCATTTTAATTCTACAAAGGCAATGTCACATTTGTTAGTCCATATAAAATCGATATTTCCTGTCAAAGCATATAATGGTGCAACAATTTGGGAGAAGTTTTCTATAAATCTTCGATAATATCCAAAAAATCCCAAAAAACTACGTACCTCAGTTTGAGTGCAGGGAGTAGGTAGTAAGAGGATTACTTGAGTTTTTGCTAGATCTACCTGAATTCCAGCTGTTGAGATGTAATGACCTAGGATCAGGCCTCTGGTCATCATCATGTGGCATTTCTCATGGATTAAGCAGAGCCTAGTAGCAATGCATCTTTCCAAGAATTTCTCAAGTGTCTGTAATGCCTGCTCTAAGTCATCTCCATAGGGTGTAAAATCGTCCATGTACACCACTAATCCCTCATTTATCAAGTCTACAAAAATATGAGTATAGCTCTCTGGAATGTAGCAGGTGCATTGCACAGTCCGAAAGGTAATACCCTATAAGAAAACGTCCCCCAGGGGCAGGTGAAGGTAGTCTTATCTTGGTCTTCAAGGGCAATTTGGATTTGGTTGTAGCCACTGAAGCCGTCTAGGAAAGAGAAGAATTTTTTACCTGCCAATGTGTCTAGAACCTGGTCAATAAATGGAAGGGGAAAATGATCTTTTTGTGTTGCTTTGTTAAGCTCTATGTAATCGACACATATACGCCATTTCCCATTCTTTTTAGGAACCACAACTAATGGAGAAATCCATTTATTATCAGATATAGGATAGATGAAATTTTCATCTAACAGTTTATGTAGTTCATCTTTAAAAACATCCTTTAGGTGAGGGTTTAATCTTCATTGAGGTTGTCGAATGGGTCTCGCATCTTTTTCAATGTAGATGTGGTGCATACATTATTGGGGGTCAATCCCTTTCATATCAGGGTAATACAAAGTGAAAGCCCCTTTATATTTCCTAAGGATTTGAATAAGCTTATGCTGTTGGTCATCACTCAGGTTTTTCTTAATGTTAAGGACTTTCCCTAGTTCAATTTCAACGGGTTTGTTGTTATGGATAGTTGTTGTTGGTATTTTTTGGTCATTGATATATTTTAAAGGATCTTCTTCAATTTCATTATCCAGGGCTACTTCAATCATGTGACATTTTAGATTAGATACGGTAGCTGGGTGGTTAATGTAAGTGTTAATAATATCATCTTCTGTTTGATTCTTAAATTCAAGAGCATCTGTTACAGTTAGTGGTGATCGAATATTTTCGGTTAAATATGTTACAGGTTGCTTCCTAGTTTTTATTATGGTTAAGCTTGGCTGAGCTAGAGGATATAAAGCTAGGTTCTTCACATTATTTCCTCTGGCTATAGTCATACTGCTTGTTTGACAGCTTATATAAGCATATGCGGTCACTAGCTAAGGTCTTCCTAATATTAGAGGATGTCCATCTAGCCGGTTTCTAGGATTAATAATCAAGAAATCTGTTGGGTACTCCCAAGAATCTACAGACACCATTACATCCTGTAATGTCCCTTCTGGTTTAATAACTGAATGGTCAGCAAGTTCCAGCAAGGTCGTAGTTGGATCTAAGGTTGTGATGCCAAGTCTCTGACAGGTTGTTGTTGTGAGAATATTGATGGTTGCCCTTAGATCGACTAACGTATTGGGAAAGGAACACCCATTTATTTGTACTGTGACAATAGGGTTTCTTGGGTCTTCATGTTTCACTAGTATCTCTCTGCCTAATAATAAACCAGAAAAAGTTCCGACTATGTGGACAGTTGGTGTTACTTTTATTTTCCTTGTAGGCTTTCTGGTACACAATTCCTTAATGGTTTTTCGATAGATTGGAATGTTCTGAATAGCCTAGAGGAGGGGCATTTTTACACAAAGATTTTTTAATTCTCCCAAGAGATCAAAATTGGGATATTCGATTGGGCAAGGTATAATCAATCTTTTTGGGAATGGCGGAGAAGAGGTAATAGTTTGTTCATGGCTTTTCTACTTGACAATATTCTCCCTTTGAGGTGTTTGTTCTACATGTAGTGGTTCTTCCAATTATATATTTTTATCATCCTCTGGCTCGATTATTCATCCAGACCTCAATTTGGGTTCATTACATTCTCTCAACTTAGTTTTTGGATCTAGACCTTCAATAATTTGTATCGACTGGACTAGTCTGTTGTTAGGATTTGGGTTGGGCTAGGCTGGAGTTGTGGTCATAGATTGGGTTGAAGATTCTACTACAACGTGTAAGGTGCTGGGAGCATAGGTTGAGGCAGGGGGATTGTCCCTACTAGCTAGTTCGTAAGTCTTTTCCAGCTTGATTTCCAGTTCTGGTTTGGTGAAGTGGAGGGGGACCATTAATATGGATATGGATTGTTCTGCCAGAATGATGGAAAGTAAGAGGAATTTGGCCAACTATTGTTTAGATTTGACTGATTGGACCAAGGTGGCATAGAAAATTCTTGTGTTGGCCAATTAGGAAAAGGTGGCTGGTTCTACCATGTAGCTCCTATGTATTGTTGAGAATTATATTGTGAAGGCTAAAAGAATGAAGATGGGTCGGTAGGCATACCTGTTTTTCGTGCTTGCCATTGGCGAAACTGGTTTAATAGGTAGACTGGTTCCACTTCTTCTGCTACCTCTTTGAGGACCACTTTTAATACTGGGAGAGATGGGAAACTTTCTGTGGCATGTTCTTTAGTGCATATGGCACAATTTTGTATCATATCGAGTGGGCATTCTTTATGACTATGTTTCTTCCTGCATCGAGGGCAAAAAATAACCAGGTTCTGTCTTGCTTCGACCTGCTTCTGCTTGGCCTGCATGATGTCTAATTGTCTTGTCAAGGTTCCTAGGATATTTATTTTAAAATATTCCAGCAAATTGCTAATTTCAGTACGAGTAATGCTTCTGCCAGATATTTTTTTGTCCCTGGTGATCATATTGCGTTCAGCTGGTTTCAGTCTTGTACTGCCCCTCGAGCACCTGATACACAAATAAATAATGTTAGCATAGTCTTCTTGATAGATATCACCTTTACCCATGATATTTAATGTCTCTATCCACTGGTCTTTCATCCCCTTAATCATTGTGGTTTCTAGCACATTATTAGGCAAATTTGCATAGGGAGACCTTTGGAGGTTATATTGAAAACACTCCACATACTCTTCCAAAGTTTCACTAGGCATTGCTACCATTTGGAATATCTCATATTTTTAGTTCTCTAGATCTGAAATAATCTTGATATTTTTAAGGAAGGCAGTTTTCATTTGGTCCCGATCATTGATGGTGCCTCCACCCAGTCCCATAAACCAATGCAAGGTTGCTCCCTTTAAAGTGGAGGGAAAAAGCTTCAGTGTTTGGGGATCGGTGGTGTAATCATAACCCCGACATAGGACGTCGAACTCAAACAAGAATGCATCTGGATCTTTTGAAGTGAGTCCATGAAGGGTGGGAATATTTTGTAGAGGGATAGCTTTCATGGGGGCATTAACAGCTGTGTCAACAATAGGATATTGTAATGTAGAGGTCTGGGGTGTTTGTGGATTATTGACCATTTGATTAAAGATATGCCAGTACCCTTCCGGGATCTCTGGAGCTAGAGAGTTATCCCTAGGATGTCTAGAAGAGGTGAGAATGATCCTAACAACAATCCCTTGATTTGGTACACTGGGTGTCCTCTGCTCAATTACTACCTCAGGGGATCTTGGTTCCTCAGGTTCCCCTATTTCTCCTTCTCCTTCATGTATGTTGAAAGAATTCCCTTCTTGTGAGGGAATTGGTCACAAATTTTCAATATCTTGAAAACTCTGCTCAGTCCCTTCAGTTTTACTGTGGACCTCACCATAGGCTACAGATGGTGAGCTTGTGGCCCAAAGGGAGATAGTAGGTTGTCTAGAAGCTACGGCTCAGGGACCTACTGATGGCTGAGATTTAGCTTTTCTTAAGATGTCATCAATAAAAGTTGATCATCCAAGGGTCACCGGTCCCTTTGATTTTCCAGGTTTGGAGGGTGGGATTGCATTGTTTTCTGGCCTTTTATTCTTAGTCATTCATGCAAAAATTCAAATGTTTATTTCTACCTTAAATTCCTAGCAATTCTGCTGGAAAGCAGGCGGGGAAGTAGGCATTTTATGTGCTCTATACACAGGTTCTTACCTTCCGTTTTGAATACCCCGTTCTCTCTCAGTAGAAAAACATCAAACACCTACTTCACTTTTTTTTAATTGTGCTGAAAAGTGGGCAAAGGAGCAAGCACTTTACTTGCTCATTACGTAGGTTCTTACCTTCCGTTTTCAATACCCAATTCTTTCCCAACAGCGATTATCAGATATACATCACTCTTTGTAAAATGGCGACACTCTCCCCGGCAACGGCGTCAAAATGTTGGTTGATAAAAGGCGTCTTTTAAAACTCCTAATTACCTCACATTAATCATCAACCCAGGCAAGTCCTTTTATTCCAAGAGTGTACACAATATGTGCATGCTATGAATCCAGAGAATAATGTTTATTAAAAGGAAGTATAAACCTTTGATACAAGAGTAAATAGATGCATTTATAAAACTCAAATTTCAACTCTTAAATGAAATATTACATCTAAGCATCAGAACTTAATCCTCTGTTGAAATCGTAATCAAATCTCAAACAAGCAATTCAATTGACAATAGCATCAACTGAGAGCATAGTAGCAATAACCAATCTCTTCTTAGCTTATTCAATCTAAATCACACTCAATCTCAATTAAGCAATGCAAATGGAGATGACGTCAACTGAGAGTTCAATAGTGATAACCAATCTCTTTCAACTAATTAAATCAATAAGGTTCACTGTCTTAACGGCTAATTAAGTTAATCTACAATAAGCGTAAATAGAATCGATTGACAATGCTGTAAAACATGTAAAGAAAATGTACTAACTTCAATATAGGAAATCAGTAAATAGAAAATAAGATAACTCACAGAAAATGGGAAAAATATCAAACCACACAAACTTGTGTGAATTAGAAATATATAACACAAGGGATAGCAGTTCAATCCACCAAAGGTCGGGCCCTTAGCCACCAGTGAATACTGCTAAGCTACTTTAGAGAATACGAATGAACAACAACGTAAATTATATATTAACCATTGAACTCAAGTCTCATTACAATACGATTGTGTTCTACAACAGCACGAGTCTATAAATTAAAATTACAATTTGAAATAAACAGAGATCGATCCCCTTTCCTCCTACAATCTTTTACTTTTACAGTTAGAAAGAGGTAAAAGATAAATGTGATCCCTCAGGATCGGGAGATCCTGAGGGATTCGCAACTAAATGCTATCTTCTAACACCCTTTATATTTAGCGTTGATCCTTCGAATTAGTCCTCTGACCTGACTGCAACCGACGCGCCCCATTCTTCATTTGTTGGTTTATGCTGTTCCATCTCTAGGGAACAACAACTGTTCCTTTCATCGTTTCTCTGCATAAAAAGGTGTAAAAGTTAGTTACGGTGGCTAAATATTAATCAAGAGTATTTCATCCATTTCTTATCATAATCCATCAATATGTTAGCATATGAAGATATGAAAGAGATAAGAAAAGAGGAAAAAGGTGATGGAATTAAGAGTAAATACATACCCATTTTGTAACTCAACAAACCTTAATAAAAGGGACAGCGTGACACAGTTCATTAGTTGTCTCTATCTTCTTGCAAGGAGATATTTTGTATTTCCTAGATTAAATCTCAACTTGTTTGGAGATATTTTGTAATAATTTTTGTATAAATACTTCACAATTCGAAGTATGTAGTGTGGATTCTTAGACATTTCTATAATTTTATTGATCAAAGACTGTAAGTTATTGTATCACTGTTGGACCAGCAAGCTGGATTACTAAATAAAGCAAAGACATTTCACTAGATTCATGTGTAGTGCCAAATGCAGACAAGTATCTCCTTTTGTGTTATCACTTTCCTTAAAAGTTTTTCCATAATCTTAATGTATCTAAAATCTAAATGCAATAATATGGAATGATATATTAGAACTTGCTTCACTGCACTCTGTTTTGACTATTAGGCATTTTTTATGTTTTCTGCTAAAATTATCTAAGGAATTCTTGATTGCTCCTTAGTTCAGGTAGTTTCCCTTTGCTCTCTAGTAAAGGATTCTTAACTGCCCTTTTCTCATGATCATCCTCTGTTCCTCCTTTTAATCTCAGTTTGAGGATTCTTAAGTTCTCTCTCACCCTGGTTAAGATCATTTCACCCATTTGACCTAAAACCTATGTTTCACTCTACTAGCTTGCCCATTGAACACTCCCTTTAATGATTCAATCCCAGTTCTGTTGCCCTTCTTTGACTCCATAGCCCAATAGCCAGAGACATCATTCTATCCATCTATGTAAGGATTCCACCATCCAACTTCTGATGCAAATCCAAACCCTTTGAACTTTAAGAACTAGCCTAAAATCTCCGCAAACAAAGCTAAATTATATAGAAAGAACCCTCTCTGAGTCGTAGGTTGGCTAGAGCCTATACTTAGAAGATTGGTTTGTAGTTACCTCGGTCTTTTCCTTCTTCTGATAACTTCTAGGGAAAAATACTAAGTGATAACAAGTTACACCCCGGAAGTATAAAGGAGAAGGCCTTAAGGGGTAGTCGGGATGAGTAACGTCGGGTTGACGTGTAAGGTCACAAAGAAGAGTTAAAGTGAGAAAATATGAGGAAAGAAAGGACTCACGTGGCGGAGTGGACCCCACCAAGAGGTCTTCTATTCCAGCGGCCTTTTGTAAAACTTCATCCCAACAAGTCGGGCTTTAAAGAGTAGGTCAGATGCTTTAATGGGAAACCTTAGATATGGGTTCTTCCCAGAGTTTCTATCCTGATAAGTTGTTGCTAATGCTTTTTCCATTACGCTGGGCATTTAAAGAGAAGTGATGCAAGAGAATTAGAGCTTCTAATTCATCAAGCTTTTTGGATACAAAGCTCCAAACTGGGTCTTTACATGGAAAATGAATTTTATTTCCTTATTAATTTCTTTATTTTTAGAGAAATTTATATAGAGAATGTTTTTAAGAACAAAATTTTCCTTTTAAGGCATGATAAAATTAGGAAATAAATTATGAGAGGGTGTAGGAGAAAAAAATCTTGGTAGCAATGAGCAAGTTGTTAAGATAAGAAAAAGTTTAGAAATATTAGAAACTTTTTGACGTGGTTTTAGGATTTAGAAGAGCTATGGATAGGAAATATTTTGTCAATAAGGAAAAAGGAAGTCTACCTTGAAAAGCATGAAAAATTTGTGGATTGATTTATGAATCTAGGAAAAAATTATTTGTTTGTATATGTTATTATAAATATTGTAAGCCTAAATGGAAAACAAATGGCCAAATGAATGTAGAATCAAGCCAAGAGAGAAATGTATGATTATGAGTTTATGCATGTACAATTTTCCTTTGTTTAATGGAAATGCAGATTTTCCAAAGGCTCTATGTATGACTCTTTCAAATATTTTTGGTGTTATTTTAAATACTTTGAGATGTAGTGAATAATATTTAATTGAGTAAATAACAAAATATTTGCATGTAATCTAGATTGAGAATTTGAACTTTGCAGGGAAGATTCAATTTCTTTTGCATCAAGTGGTATCAGAGCCTCAATGTTCTTCTGAGATTGGAGATGACTAGAAAAGACTGAAAGATATGGTATGTTTTTGAAAGGGATAATTTTGAAAAAGTACAGAGAATGTGTGCTCTTGGAAAAGAATTAGTTCAACAAAGTGAATCAAAGGAAGATTGTTGAAGGTAAGATCTTGGCACAGATCTTATAAAGATGGATATGGTGTTTTTATATTAATTTTGGTCATAAAGAATTTTTGTTTGCAGGTGGAAGAGAATGAAATTTGTAGATAACATCCATTGTGACAAGTGAAGTTGTGACAGAAGAATCGAGAGCATGTAGAACTCAAGTGAAGGAATTTGTGACTGAACCGATCAACAAATTAAATTTCTGAAATGAGGACAACATTAGTTCTCTAAAGAGACAGTGAACAGTTGAAATTATAGCATCCAAAAAAAATTTGAAGCTGAGGAGAAACTGCGCTCTAAAAAGAGAAGAAAGGTTCTAGAGTATGGAACCAGGAGAAGGACAACATCCAACCAGAAAAAGTTCGGTATAAGTTACCCAAGGCAGTTCCATAGTGAGTGTGGGTAGAATTTCTTAAAGAAGAGAAGAGAGGAGTTATGAAGAGGAGAACTTGGTACCATGACAAGTAGAAGACTTGTTACAATATGGAGAAGGTTTTTTGTAGCTCACAGGTGAACAAGGAGAATTCACAGAAGGAAAAGGTAAATCTGGATACTGATAGTCATATAGTGGGTTGAGAGAGAAGTCATAATCAGATGAAAACAAGTGCTAGGAAAATTGACATGAAGAAAATGAGTGAACAAGATTTCAAGAGGGAAATGGCTTAATTGAAAGTTCATCTTAGTGTACTAGTGGAATTTTTACAAGAATGTGAGGAAGTCCAATGAAGAAGAAGATGGTGAGATGGCATTCATTGCAAATGAAGCTAATACAAAGGTTGTATATCATATTGAAGGAAGAAAATAGAACAACTGAATATGAAATGCATGTTTTTAAATAAGGATTATTCCTTGATGAAGAGGAAGCTAGAGATGTTGAGGAAAAATTTACTCACAATTTGATGAACTATTTAACTAGTTCAGTTAAACATGGAGATGTGGTGGTTGAGGCATCAAATGAGAAGCCTCATATTTTTGAATCTAACACTTTGTGTATGGTTGTAGGTGATGAATGGCACTTAGATGATGTGCTTATGCAGGTTGATGAAGAAATGAAGTTGTTGGAGGAGATGGTTAAGATCAAAGAGTTTTTTCTTAAGCATGTGTTCATAGATATTAGAGATGGAAAATTATTGGAAGTTTCCATGAAGGATGACGATGATGTGGAAATTATTCAAGAATATAATGTTGAGAATATTATAGAGGATGAAGAGATGCTTCATGAAGACATACTCAAGGAGATTCCAATCATTGGAATACTAAATGAAAGTCTTATTCCAGAGGAAGGAAGCACAAAAGAAGAGATGGAACTTTTGGAAGAGTGGTTGGCAGAAGACCGAAGTCATGGATATTGCATGGATGTTACAAATAAAATTCCATGATTTTTTTGAATTGTATGAGGAGCTTAATTTGTTGAGAAGAGGATAATAAGACAAATACTACATATTCAGTATGAAAAAATAGAACTAGAAGAAGAGGATTTTTTCTTAAAAGACAATGACGAGAACACTGTAAAGTATTTCCAACATGTTGTAAAGGAGGTGTTATGCAACCAACTCACAAAATAGAAGAAAATATAGATCAACGACTTCAAAATGAACCTCTTTGAGAGGGAAACCTACTTTGCATTACACAAATTAAAAATTCTTGGATGATACAAATGACAAGACCTCCTTTCTATGTATAGGAGTCTAACGGGTTACAATATAGTCAAAGATGACATAACAATAATAGTGTAATGAAACAACAATAAAAATAGTGGGCTTCTATGGGGCACCATAATAACAATATGGGGACAACATGGGCACAACAATAACAATAACGGGATACAATGACAATAATAATAAGGGAATACACTATAAACATAGTTTCTAGGAGATCAGGGATGGAAACCTAGCTTGGTTTTGGGAGGACAATTGGCAACAGGAACCTAACTTGTTAAGAGAAGAATTTGCCAATCTCAAGAATGATACTGATCATAAAGGTCTACTCAGGGTAAAGGAATTCTAGGATCAAGATAGAAGCAAAGGAAAAGGGAGAATATGGAAGAACCTAGTATATAGTGATGACTCCCCTTTAAAGGCCCAGGAAGAAGCTCTTGTAGTTATCTTGGAACAGAGAAAGATTCTAACATCCACATCTTTAGACCAACTAAGATGGGGAAAAAACAATGAAGGCAACTTCAACCTCAAAGAATCCAAGCGAATGGCCCTAGGACTTGACTTTCCAAACCCTAATAAGGTATGGAAGGACCTATGGAAGAACCAAAACTGGATGAAAATCAAACTGTTCATGTGTTTGGTGCAACATAAAAAAAAATTGACTTGGGATAACCTTCAGAAAAGAGGTGTAGCTAGACCTTCCAAATGCTAGCTATGTAAATTACAAGAAGAAACAATGGAACACCTTCTTAACCTTTGTCCATTCATATCCACCTTGTGGAATTGGGTGGCTTCAATCATCAGAAAAACGTACAAGGACATTGGTAGCGTAACTAGCACTTTGAGGAATTGGAGGAGAAACTTCTCTGAAAATGAAATAATAAACAAAGCTTAGGCTATGATTCCAGGCTTTCTAATATGGGATGTTTGGAAATAACGCAACAATAGGATCTTCAAGAATAGAATTGGTTCATCCCAAAGCATCATGGCTCAGATCATAAGACATCTCAAAGAGACTGTAGGAACCCTTCTAAAGAAATCCCCTGAGAACATACCTCAAGACCAAGATGCGCAGATTCTTCTTCATCTAGGACTACAAGAGCTTATTCCCCAGGGCATAAAAAAGATTGTAAGTCATATGATAGCTGATAAGGACTTCTAGCATCCTCCCCCTCATGGTTTTACAAAATGCAATATAGATGGATCCTCTAAAGGAAACCCTGGTATGGTTGGTTATGGTGGAGTTACAAGAGATGAAAAGGGTTTCATAAAAGCAATCTTCCGTAGTCATTTGGGGAAGGCCACAAATAATATGCCAAAGCTCATGGCCCTTGATCAAAGCCTAGAAATCTTGATGGAGTCAAATTTACATAATACCATCATTGAAGCTGACTGAATTGATAATCAATTCGGTCAGGAAAATATGCAATGGCTTAGCACCAGAAAAAGTGTCGAAACACTGGCGGTTACTGTAGTTCTATCAATAAATTCAATCCCACCTTCAAACCATGAGAACCCTTATTTTTGCTCATGTGCACAAAACAACCAACAAGTTAGCGAATATTCTGGAAAACAAAGGAGTACTCTGTTCCAAAAGCAATAAAAGATATGACTGGATGGTGACTCCCCAAGGACGATTGCGAGAAGACTATCACAGACAGGGGACCTTAGACAGGGACTACTTTTAGAGCATGAGAAATAACTAGAGTGAAGATTGATGGAGACAGAAAAGTTTTAGTCAACACGGGGTAGTAGCACATGGAGAAAGTGCGAGCAGGTTGACAGGAACCAAACTAAAGTTTGCCTTTGGTTTTCAAGTGGGAAACTGCTCCCTGATCTCTTTAATCCTATGGTTTTTTGGTGGGAAACTCCATTTAGGTTAAGTCTTGAATGGATCCGAAATACTTTGAATGTGGCTTATCAACTCTTTGGGCCAGTTCGCTTTGTTAAGTTGTGGGCAAGTTGACGAGATCGTAGGCATCCTATGCATTTCAGGCGGTTAACTGCAAGACCGTTAATTCTCCAAACAGACCCGAAATTATTTTAGGTGGTGTCTTATTTATGCTTCGGGTCCGTAAGGGTAGTTATCTTACAGGCTAGTTCCACAGTCCTTTTTGGATCTCTTGCATCCGGTGGATTTTGGGCGGTTAAACTTCTCGTTGGATATCTCTCAATTCGGACCCGAAATACTTTAGAGAGATGGCACAATTTTCTTTTTGGGTCTATTTTCTCAGTTAAAGGGTTAGCATGATGGCAACCTGATATCACCTCTTGATTGTTGGATCTTTGACGGTTGATCGCACGGTCTTCGAGATTTCAAGTTCTTGAGAGGTTATGTGTGGTTTCTTGACTTTGTTTTGTGGGCCTTCAGCATGGTGGGATCCATCTACAAAGGATTTTTTTGGTTCGGCTATGTGAATAGAAGGTTTCTATTTCACCAATTATCCCAGTTGACACCTTAAGGAGATTTGTGTCCCTTAGTTCAGCTCGCTTGGATGAGAGGTTGTGTGGGCTACGGCTCCTTTGCAGTTAGTGCTGCTTAGTGTAAATTATGTACTTTTCTACAGATTAATAGAAGGTCCTACTCCCACTTGATCAAAAAAAATAAGGGAATACATTAGTATTATAGGGACCTAACATGCCCCTCTCCTTTAGAAAAGTGTTGTCCACAATGCTTGAGTAGTTCTGGATGCTTCTGTATAAAATTCTCATACTCCCATGTGGAATCTTCAGTGGGTAAGTTCTTCCACTTGATGAGATACTCTGAAATTGATCAATTTCGTAGTTGTAGAGTTCTTGTTTCTGTGATTGCTTCAAGTTCGAATATGATTTTTTCTTCCTCGTCAAGTTCTGTAAATATTGTTTGCACTGGGAGCTTGTCACCTATAACCTTCTTTAAGCATGAAACATGGAAAACTGGGTGCACTCGGGAAGTTGTAGGAAGCTCCAATTTGTATGCCATAGTACCAATCTTTTGCAACACCTTGTACGGACCATAATACTTTCGTGATAATTTATTATCCTTCTTAGCTTTCTTGAGGAACATTTGTTTGTATGGTTGTAGTCGTAGAAATACCCAATCACCTACATCAAAACTTCTTTCATTACGATGTTGATCTACCTATTGTTTTGTTCTATTATGTGCCAAAGTGAGGTTTTCCTTTAAGAGTTGGAGAACTTGTTGTTAATGCTCGATGTGATCTTCCACTTCTTGAACCTTATAATTTTCTCTTAAATATGATGTGATGGATGATGGATGATATCCATAAAGTGTCATAAATGGGGTCATTTTTGTTGCAGTACAGAAGGAAGTGTTATACCACTATTCAGCCGAAGGCAACGATTCGACCCATTGCATCTATCTATCATATACAAAGCAACGAAGATATCCTTCCAAACATTTGTTCACTATCTCATCTTACACATCAAATTGAGGATGATAAGATGAGCTATGAGCTAACTGAGTATCTAGACAAGAAAATAATTATGTCCAAAAAATGCCAATGAAAATGGGATCTCTGTTGGTTACAATAATCTTTGGATTTCCATGTAGCTTTTGAATTGTTTCCATAAATGCATTAGAAACTGTATTGCCTTTAAATGGATGAGATAATGCACAAAAGTGTGCATACTTTGTAAGTTTATCAACTACCACCATGATGACACTCTTTCCTTCGAACTTGGGTAAACCTGTGATAAAATACATTGAAACCTCCTCCCAACGTTGACTTGGAATGGATAAAGGTTTTAATAGACCTGGGGTCTTAATTGTTTCAACTTTATTTTGTTGGAAAACCTAACATTCTGCCACAAACTTTTAAATATCAGATTTAAGGCCATCCCAAAAAACTTCCTTCTTAACCCAGTAATAAGTTTCTAAAAATCCCGAGTGCCCTCCTAAGGGAGATGTGTGCAATTCCATAAAAATCTTTTGTTTGAGTTAGGAATTTTTATAGAGGTATAAGCGATCTTTGTACCACAATGAATCATTTTTCCAGCTAAATGTATCATATGTACTGGGGTCTTGTTGTAATTTTTTAATGAGTTCCCACACTTTTTCGTCATTATTCTATTCATATCTTGCTTCATTTATCCAATCTGGTTGGATAATAGAAATGGCACAAAGAAATGCTTCCACATCCTCATTCTTTCTTGAGAGTGCATCTGCAACAACATTTTGCTTCCCCTTTTTGTAGATTATTTCAAAGTCATAACCCAACATCTTTGTGACCCATTTTTTCTACTCTTCTAAAGATAATATTTGTTCTAAAAAGTATTTAAGACTATCATGATCTATTTTTACCTTGAGGTGTCTTCCCATTAGGTAAGGTCATCATTTCTTAAGTGCATGTAGTATTGTCAACATTTCCTTCTCGTAAATAACTTTGTGTAAATACTTTCCTTTGATTGGAGGACTTTTGAAAGCAATGGGTCTTTCTTCTTACATTAAAATAGCACCAATTCTATTTCCTGAGGAATCACATTCCACAACATAGGTTTTGTGAAGTTTGGCGTAGTTAAGACCAGTGCCTGGCACATTTCCTCTTTGAGATGTTCAAAGGCTTTCGTTGCTTCTAGAATCCAAGAAAATGCATCTTTCTTTAGTAATGTTGTTAGAGGTGCTGCTATTCTCCCATAATTCTTAACAAACTTGTGATAACACCCTGTCAACCTGAGAAATCCTCGCAGATGCTTTATGGATGTGGGGATTTTCCATTCCTTAATGGCTTTAATATTGCTAGGGTCTACCTTAACACCTTCATGAGATGCAATATTAACCAAATATTCCACCTCTTGTAGTCCAAAGAAACATTTGGAGGTTTTTACATATAATTATTTCTCCTCCAATAGTTTGAGCACTCTATCAACATGTTGAACATGATCCATCCAAGACCTGATGTAAATTAGTATATCATCAAAAAATACTAACACAAATTTTCTAAGGAAGGGTTTAAAAATGGAATTCATCAAACCTTGAAGTGTAGAAGGTGCATTGGTAAGGCCAAAAGGCATGACCAAAAATTCATAATGACCCTCATGAGTTCTAAATGTTGTTTTCGGAATGTCTTCAGTCTTCATTCTGATTTGATGATATCCTGAACGAAGGTCCAACTTGGTGAAGTAAATTTCTCCATGAAATTCATCCAATAATTCATCAATGATAGGAATGGGAAATTTATGTTTAATAGTGCACTTGTTGATCTCCTTATAATATGTACATTTGTGCCATGATCCATCCTTCTTGTGCACCAATACTACTATAGTAGAGAGAGAACTTTGACTATGTTGAATTATACCAACCTCTAGAATTTCTACAACCATACATTCAATTTCACTCTTTTGGGCATAGGGATATCGGTAAGGCTTGATGTTTGGAGGAACACTTCCTAGAATCAAATGAATAACATGATCATGAGCATGAATAGGTAGGAGGCCTTTGGGAGTCTCAAATACCTTGGAATGATTGTCCAAGACTTTTTGGAGATCTGGAGAAATAGATGATTTCGATGTGGAAACCTCTAGCGAACATAATTGTGCAATTATGCTATGTTGTTCTTTCTTTAGAAGCTTTTTCATTCTATTAGAGCTAATTATATTTCTTGGTTTCCCTGTGATACCCCTTAATTCAAATTCCTTTCCTTCTGATAAAAAAAAAATCAAGAAAAGCTATTGTACCCAAAGATTGTAGCCATTGGACTCCTAGTACAACATCATCACCACCCGTTGGAATGGAAAGCATTGGACTATACAAAAAAATTTATCCCATGGATAGCTTGATATTATGGCACTTTCTAGAGCAATTTATGGTTCTTCCATTTGTAACCACCACTTGACACTCTGGTGCTAGATATAGGAAGCAATTCAATTCCTTCGCTATCTTACAATGAATAAAATTATGGGTATTGCCTGAATCAATCAACACTATTACCTTTTACTTCTTGATATGTCCTTCTATATTGATAGTTTGAGTGGTTATTTCAGCCAAATCATTACAAGATATGGTATGATTCATTTTCTTTCTCTAGGATTTTTTCTTAGTGTGTATCCTCTTCTTTTGATGTTTCTTGATCCTTTTTCTTCTTCCTCTTCACAATCTATGTAAAATAATTTATTCTCAGCACACTTATGACCTTTAGTGTATTTACTATCACAACTGTAACAAAGCCCTTTCTCTCTTTTTCTTCCAATTGTTGTGGTGTCAACCTTGTAGGTTGTGGAAGCCTAGGAGCAACAACACTTCCATCTTTATATTAGTGATTGGTAGGCTTCCTTGTTGCCATAATTTTGCTTTCAATTTTTCTTTCCAACCTGAATTCCTTCTCCAATGAATCAGGTCCCAAAAGATGAGCCTCATGTTGGATGTTATATTTTAATGTCCCTATGAACACATCAATCTTATGCTCCTCTGGAATATCTTTTACCCTTATATTCAATTTTTGGAAGTCCTCAATGTGCTCCACCATTGAACCCTTTTGTTTCAGATTTATCAACTGGCTATAAAAGGTGTTTCTTTTTGTATCCTCATAATGTGTTATCATTTCTTCCATAAAAATTTCCCATGTGACAATTTGTTTATGAGAGAAAATCCATCAATACCATACAAATTGATTAGGTTCCAAACATAAAGTCACAATGTGTACCTTTTGTGTGTTTTTCACATTATGGAGATCAAAATATTGCTCCATCTGTAGTATCCATGTTACTGGATCCTTGCCATCAAACTTCCTCATATCAATCTTTGGAAAATGGTGGGTCTTCAATTCAACGTTAGAGTCTATGAAATCATGACTAACATTTCTTTTGTTCTCATCATGAGTTTTCTCAACTACCTTTTTGACATTAGGAAGTATTTCTTCTAGCAACTTTGCCAAACCTCCTTTCAAACCTTCCATGTCTCTCTTCAAATCATCACTTTTTACTTCTAAACCATCAATATTAGCTTCTACGCCATTATTTAAACCATTCATCTTAGCTTCCACACCTTTCTTTAAACCATCCATCTTAGCTTCTGCTACTTTTTGTGAGACTGAAATTTGTTGCATTTGGTCTCGTAATTTTGATATATCATGTTGCATTTCTTCTTCTTCTTCATGAATCATGCTAGATATTTCAGGTTGCTTACTAGGTGCTTCCATTTTCTTTACTTGGGGCATCAATTAATGATAATTATGTTTCACTATGTCCTTTGAATTCCTTCAGAATAATTTTTCAAACCAACTTATGCAAAATTTTAAAAAGACTGCACACCTTTTTTGGCTTTGTAGGAGCTCGATATTGAATCTATTGTATCTTTGTAATTTCAGATCTCCAAGGTATGAACTTTCATTCTGTGGTAGCCCTATCAGTCCTTGTTCCAACCTCGAAAGTCTGATCAATATTTTTTTCTCCAAGAAAGATTTATTCTAAATCACCCATGATGACCTGATTATAGACTGGTTCAGTAGATTGAACTTGTATGAAGTGCCATGTGTCAATTTTTCAACCTTCAGACCTGAAACCGCTACACAGAAAAATATGGGCCATTCTCTTTCTATAAACTTTTACAAAATTTCAGTCTGATGCTCAGTGAGAAGGTTATGAATATTTTCCAAGGTCACCTGTGTGAGATATAATTTGGGAGCCTATAAAAACCCTAACTTCCTTGGATCATATCTCCAAAAATATAGTGATAAAATATCTTAAATGTGTACCCTAGGTTCATCAAGATTTCGGCTCAAATGGGTTTTAATTTTAGCTTCTGAAACATCGTATAAAAAATGTTATAGTGAAACTTACACGATGACCTATTTCAAGCAGCAAAACCCTTGAATCTGAAGCTCTAATACCAATTGTTATGCAACCAGCTCACAAAATAGAAGGAAAGGTATATCAACGACTTCAAAATCAGCCTCTTCGATGGGGCAACCTCCTTTACATTACAAAAATGAACATTTCTTGGATGATACAAATGACAAGGCTTCCTTTCTATATATAGGAATCTAAGGGGTCACAATATAGTCAAAGCTGACCTAACAATAATAATGTAAGGGAACAACAATAAAAATAGAGGGTTTCTATGGGGCACAATGATAACAATATTGGGACAACATGGGCACAACAATAACAATAAGGGGATACAATGACAATTATAATAAGGGAATACATTAGTATTATAGGGATCTAATAGGAGGTATGTAAGCGAAAATTGAAGAAGAGTTTTATAACTCTTATGACAAAGGAGGATATGCACCAACATGTGGAAAACAAGCATGAATTTCAGCTAAGGATATATTTGGATGATGAGATTGATGGAATGTGGATGTTGATGAGGAGAACATCCAAGAGAAGATGCAATGGAAAAGGAAAACCAACAAGAATGTTCAACTAATTGAAATACCTTACATCAGCAAAGAAAGTGAACAACAACATGCAAAGATGAAAGGACAACTACAACATAAGGTTTGGGATCTTGGAGGATTTAGAAATTGATGACACATGACCAGGAGGTCATGAAATTTTTCTACCTTAGGAGTCTAATGCAGGAGCATAGAGCTTCCCAGTCACCATGCTTTTTGGAGACAGAGCTCCAAACCGGGTCTTAACATGGAAAAGGAATTCTACTTCCTTATTGTAAATGATTTTAATTTCTTTAGTTTTAGAGAACTATAGATAGAGATAAGATTTTTAAGAAGAAAAGTTACCTTTTAAGGAATGAAAATCTTAGGAAATAAATCATAAGAGGTTGTAGGAGAAAAAAATCTTGGTAGCAATTAGCAAGTTGTTAGGATAAGAAAAGGTTTAGAAATATTAGAAATTATTGGAGGTGGTTTTAGGATTTAGAAAAGCTATGGATAGGCAATATTTTGTCAATAGGGTAAAAGTGAGTCTACCTTGAAAAGCATGAGCGATTTATGGATTGATTTATGGATTTAGGAAAAATTATTTTGTTTGTATATGTTATTATAAATTTTGTAAGCCTAAATGGAAAACAAATGGCCAAATGAATGTAGAATAAGGCCAAGTGAGAAATGTATGATTATGACTTTTCGCATGTACATTTTTCCTTTTTTTAATGGAAATGTAGATTTTCCAAATGCTCTGTGCATGTAATTCAGATTGAGAATTTAAACTTTGCAGGGAAAACTCAAGTTTTCCTGCATCAATCAGGCTCACATGGCAACATTTATGGGGAAGGTGTAACATATGTGGGCCAACCTGGAAGGGTTTTAGCCCGACAGTTTGAAGGAATTCCTTTTAATGAAAGGTTTGGACCTAGGCTTCTATAATCCTTGGTTATAACATTTGGTTTTGAGGTGCAAAGGCGAAGGCTCTATAGGAATAAGTAGTGTATATATATATATATTGTTGGCTTAGTGGGCCCTGACCTAGGTTCAGTGTTAGTCAGCCAAACAAATCCCTACACTATTAGCCCTTTCGGCATCAGCCCGCGGAAAGCAGACTGAGGTCTCACTTGAAGCAGAATGGGGAGATGCTGGAACCAAGTTTCCACACCCTGAGATGGTCGTGATGTTGGTTTATGCCCCTTGCTCCTACCTTCCTACAAGTCGCTAAGCCTTAGGGCTTATCGATCTACCCTCTATCCCGCCCTTCAGTACCTCTGTGAAGGTGTACGATTGACCTTTGCGCAACCCTAACCAGCGGTTCAGGTACTTTCACATTGCTATGATGATGTACTATATAGGTTCCCAAGTTATCTCAAGTTTTTTACTTATTTTACCAATCAATTACAGTTACCATCGTGTAAAATAATAATCTTACTTACGTTCTATTAACAGTTATAATCACATACATTTGCACATCAAATAAACATCGTAAAATAAACCCAGATCATAACATAATATAATCAGATGCATTAACATAGACTAAGTACATAGTAATTGCAGAATACTTCTCTTTATTGATATCTTCTAGTTTAATATAGACTCTATCCACCCTACGCACATAGTTGCAGGGGTCCTCACACTCAGCTGCAGAGCCTCTACCTACGCTAAGACCTGAAAACACTTAGACTTACCCACTCTACTTCGCTACTTACTCTTCACTGTTAACTCCTTTCTTCTTAGAGCTTACTTACTTAGCTCCTTTTTATACAATCCCATGGTCCGCGGACCATGAGTAGATCTTTACAGCTGACTTGACACTTTACAAAATAAGGGCGGACAACCCTTTATGACTCTTGACACCTTTGCACTTTGCGACCACAAAAATCAGAGAATTTACAACTTTATTACAAAATTGACCCAAAACTACTCTTGGGGGAACCCGTTCCCAATATGTGTGTGTGTGTGTGTGTGTATAGTTAGTGTGAAGTTTCTTGGAAGGAGTACAAAAAATATCTCGCTTAAGCCACTATGTGACATGTGTCCCTAACAACAATTTGTGGCTGCTTACGCTTCAGAAATGTAATAAATCTTGGAAAACCTGCAACAAAAATAACATATATCATCCAAAACAACAAACAACAATATAAATATCTAATGCAATAACCCAAATGGAAAGACTTTAAATGAATAAATCTTTTATTGATAACACTCGATGAAGGAGATCTACAAAAAGGGTCAGCAAATCCCCCTCCGTGGGATGGGTCCTTTTATGTCCTTGATGCTTCAATAATCAATTCTCTCTTTCAATGTGTGAAAAAACCAAAACAATGTGGAGAACTCAAATGAGAGCTCAAAAAACAAAAGACAATAATGGTAACGATGATAATGATCATGGTGAAGAATGAATAGAAAACCATCCTATTTATAACAAAGTATTGAGTTCATAGCGAAAATAGAGAATAATAAAATCATAATGACCAAATCAAGATCTAACCGTTAGGAATAATTTATTATAATTTTTGGAGAGCGAAAAGATATTTAAAATGGTTAAATATCTTTATTAAGAAATAATTAACAAACACAGTGAATTATTAATTATTTCATGAGGATTGAGAATGGTGTGAAATTGAAATAAATATTAAATAGTGATTTAACAATTATTCCAATAATATAAATAAGGAATACTAAATAAATAGTGATTTTTTCAATTATTCCTTGAGGACTTAGTCAAATGTAACAAGAATAATTATTTAAACAATGATTTAATAATTATTCCTAGAGAAAAGTAAATAAATAATGATCTATTCAATTATTCTCATGGGTTTTTTTTTCTTTTAATCATAAAATAATTTAATAAAAATGGTTTACGAAATTATTTCCCATGGTGAAAGTGATTTACTATGGTAAAATTAACCCTATATGGTGTATTTCGATCCACCTAGTTAGAAATGGCTAGGTGATAATTTTTTGGTGATAATAGATTCACCCCCAATGTATGAGTGTTAGGAGAAAATCGTATGACTGAAATATGTTGTAAGTTACACTTCCATGAGACACCAAAGGGGAGTCAGATAGAAAGAGAGAACTAAAACAAAACAAGGACAGATAAAAATGAAGGGGTTGAGGCCTACTAAAGTGATAAAAGTATCCTTTTATGGGGGAGCACATGATCTAAAATGGGGGGGGGGGGGGGGTGGCGGGGCAGGGGGCATATGCATAACCGCCGAGATAACTATGTACAAAGAATAATGGCAAACCCAACAATGTGGGATTGAGATACAAAGTGCATGATACATGACATGTTCGCATCAATGGGCCAGAAAATAATACAATGGATCCCATATACATAATGCGCCTGGAAAGACATAGGCGAGGACTAAATACAATAACATATGAGTACGTGATACATAATGTCCCTCAATATGACATGGTGAGGGGGGATCGTAGCCAAAAAAGACATGCTAAATAGGAAAGGGCTCTAAAGAGCTGAATGGATCATCTAAAGGAGACATGCATGATGTGGGCACTGCAAGCAGTGGAAACGGAACCCATCACATCTACGGAACTGCATCTAAAGTTGGATCAATAGTTGTGGACATCTAGGCATATGGGGGACTACCTGAAGGGCCATCCCCTCATGAGGTATGGAACATCTCAGACACACCTGAGAATCACTAGGACAATCATCTAAATCATCAAACTATTAAGTGTATGATTCTCAATCGTGACATAAGGAGTTGTCGTCGAGCACGTGAAAAACAACTAAGTCAAAGCACAATGATGATTCTATTTTCTTGATATAAGGCACCGAACAAATATAAGAGATGGAACCAAGGTACACTGCCCTGTAAACCACACTGCTGGAATAAATGTGTTGAAGTCGACAAAGTAGGGCCCACCACAGTTAAGGCAATAAAGAATCCTTAACAAAGGCATGAGGTATCATAGTAGAGTGACTGATGGACTAACACTAGGGATGATGATGGAAGAAAACAAGATGAGTGTAAAACTAATGACTTCACTTATCAAAGCATGCTATGTATGGTTGACCTAGCATCGATTGAATCGATTCCAGAGGGGATGATAAATGACTCAAATATGAGTTTGGAAAATATGGAGCAGTGGAGCCGGAGTCCAAATATGAAACTAATGGGGTATATGTGACACAAATATGTATGGAGCACTGTAACTAGACTCAAGAGGACTTGGAACAGACTCCATAGATACAAGGGTGACTCATCTCAGATGATCTAAACAAGGGTGACTTGATGATGCTGCCACGTGGGGGGAGACCTGGAGGGGACCATAAAAACATTAGTAAATGATGGTTACTCGTGATGAAAACTGACACATGAGTCAACTAGTGCAAAGGTAAAGTGGTACTAGAATATGAGTGGTCAAATGAAGAAATTTTATTTTAAGAGGCGACAAAGTGAGACCTCATGGAAACAATGGCTTCCTGATGAAGTGTCAAATTACCAAAAACAAATGGAGACCCATTATAGAAATCATTGATAGCTTTCCAACAATCTTGATGGTTCATCGAATAGGGCTATGGTTTGGTCGCAATGAGTGACAAAAAAATAGGGTTTTTCCTATAAAAGGGATATTTTCGCCTAAATCCAATTCATTTGCATAGTGGGATGTGGAGAATTTGGAGAGGAGGAGAAGAACCTAAATCTTGTGGAGATCGTAATGAACAAACTGACTATTGGAATTAGGATCTACAAGTTAGAGGTAGGTGACCTAACCTTACTAATCATTTTGGTGGATTAGATTTTCACATTAGGGCTTTAGTTCATTGTGGGGGATCCCTTCTTATCCTCACGGTCACAAGGCACTTTTAGGAGCCTACTCTACATTATGGAACATAGGAATTGGGCTGATAAGTGCGTCTAACGTAGTGTTGACAGAAAAAAATATGTTCTAGGATGAGAGGAAAAGTAAGATTGGTGGTCTATGGTGAGTTGAAGCTAAGAACTAGACATGCATGCCTTTGACTTTGAACTAACAAAACATAATTGTATTTTGCAGGTATGGCAGAGCTAAAGGTGTAGAAATTCTTGCAAATTCTCTACAAATCTACCTCAGAGGTCTATGTAGAAAATCTAACTGTAGATTAACTTGATAATGCAATATACCAAAGAAAAATACTATAATCTACTTCTACTATGAAACTTGTGGAAGCTTAAAGATCGAGCTGAATCAAAGTTGAACACATATAACTTTAAGAAGAAGAATCAATGCACATGAAACATAGAAAAAACTCAGGGGAAAGCCTCAGCTAAAAACCCCACTATCTTTATTATCATACAAGGTGGAAATACATCATAATTATACAAAGCCTTAGCTCTCACAACTAGCCAACTCTCAGTACAATCTTCCTAGATGCTCATAGGCAATCAAAGCTTCTCAAAAGACTTCTCCTCTGCCCTCCAAGCTCCTATTTCCTTGCGTAGTTTCTCCTGGGTGATCCTCCTACTACCAAGTGGAACACTAATCTCTCACATTGATCTCACACCTTGTAAAACTACGCAATCCTCAAGGAACTTTACCTTGACTGCATGGATGAGTTTCCTTTATAGGAAAACACATGCAACTGATAGTAACCTCTCCTTGACATTTAGCTGAACTGGGTATTTCTCAGAATAAACATGCATGAGTTTCTGATGAGAGAATCTTCAGTTATCTGGAGTACACTAGTTGAGTGCATGCACACATCAACTAACTAATAACTCATAATTAGTTCCTCAAATAGTTTGGAACTAATTTAACTGGACTTAACTCAGTAAACTAAGCTAACTAATTACAACTCAAATATAACTTAATCTTATCTCCTTCATTAAGGGATATTCTCCTTAATTTAAGGGATAACTATTGCATGACTTCAAAAAGACTTCTAACTTGAATTTCTCCAACTAATTAATCCATAATGAATTAATCAATTAATTCCAAGCAGCTAGTAAGACCAAATTCGAATTTAATTCACAATTTTAATTCAAGAACAAATTAAAATTTGAATATTTTGAATTCTATTTTTATCATTTCTTATTGCTATTTTCAACACTCCCTCTCAACAAGAAAGGAATTCAACTCTATCTCGATCCTAAACCTTTGGAATGTTTTTCATGCAACACTTCTCTCTAGTGTTTTTGCTCCAGCAATCTCCAGAAAAAACATCCAACCTGAATCAATATGATGCATCTGTCATCAAAGTCTTTGACTGCTATTGCCTCTATCAACTGAAAACTTTGCGCTTCGGATGACTCTACCTTTCTGCACTGTTGTCAATCCTTCTCTGTGCTCTTCATTATCTGACTGCTCTAGCCTCTGTCACTTTGATCTTTGACTACATCAATCCCACTGATTCCTCCTGCTACTATGTAATTTAGGCTCTTGTAGCAAGGTACGATCCATGAGATAAAACCTCTCAATGGACCCTGCCCAATTTTAGCCTTCTTGAGACTATCACCTCACATCGCCCCACCTCACACTCGGAGGTATGGCTACATGTGATCCCTCTGCCGCTCCTCCACAATTGTCTAAGACTTCTTCTAGGGCTGCATGTTGAGAGGTAATTTACTCTCCCTCTCAACCACCAAGTCTCTAACATTTGCCTTTCTCCTCAAGGCTTTACATGCATCTTGAACCTTAAGAGCATACAGGTTCTTAGATCATGAACTGATGTATTTCACCTGTCTCATGGTGATGTGTCTAAGGAATTCCTTTCCTTTACTGAAGACAACAACATAGCCTTTGTCCTCCAACATCGCGACCAATACCAAGTTCTTCTTCGGTCCAGGCACATACTTCACATCTATCAAGGTGATAGAAGCTCCATTCTCCATCTAAAAAGAAACTGTGCCCACTCCTGTAACACTAAACCTTTCCTCGTCAACCACCTCTATGCACATCTTGAGGTCTTTCTCCTCCAAGGCACTGAATAAAATTTTATCACCAGTCATGTGGAATGAGGCTCCACTGTCAAGATACCAACCACAACCCATCATCAATAACACCATGTATGCGATGAGGGTGAAGTCCATTTCGAACTGAGAGGCTAATGCCTCACCTTCCAATCCATCCAAGGGTTCCTTATTGGACTTCTTCAATGGGAAATTAGTCACATAATGACCCATCTCATGACAATTAAAGCATCTCACTTTAGACTTGTCAACCTTCTTCCCTTCATGAGAAGAATTCAATTCAGAATGGGACGCCTTCCCCTTCCCTTTCCTTGTCTTACTTGCTAAGGCCGGATTTTCTTCATCATCATCATTGGATGAAGAACCATCTCGAGTGCTCCTCCTGATCTCCTCCTGCATGAGATCCAACCACAGTCGTTCCAAATCTGGCAGTTTCTCCCTTCCATTCACAAAGTCCTAGTAGCTATTATAGCTCTTTGGAAGGCCAAGGAGAGTGAGGCTCACCATATCATCATCAGAAATAGTTATTCCCACACTTCCAAGCTCATCTCTATAGATGGTGAGCTTGTTCAAATATGTGGAAATAGTATTGCCATTCTCCATCTTGATTCTTTGAATCTTATCCTTGAGCTCCAATTTCCTCTGGTCACTATTGTTCTAGTAGAGGTCCTTCAATGTCTTCCACATTGAATATGGAGTATCCTTCCCACGGAGACTCGAGACAATATGGTCTCGAACTCCCTCAAGGATGATCTGTCACACCCTCGCCATACACTTCTTCCACTCAACAAACTCTTGTGCATTAGTTGAACCTGGCTTTGGGATTTCTTGATCAATGAAATCCTTCAAGCTGTTGTCTTCTAATACAGCCTCCATGCGATATTTCCATGCTTTGTCATTTGAGATGCCTTCCAATACATACTCGAGTCTCAGGCCATAGAATTCCATTGGCCAACCTTGAAGTATGATAAGAAATCGATTTTGGACATGCAACCTCAAACTTCAAACTTCAAATTCTCTTCTCCACATACTGTTCACAGCTTTAATATACTTTTCTCTGATAAACTTGGCTTCGATACCATGTAGAAATTCTAGAAAATTCTCTACAAATCTACCTCTGAGATCTATGTAGAAAATATGACTGTAGATTAACTTGATAATGCAATATACCAAAGCAAAAGACTATAATGTACTTCTACTATCAAACTTGCGGAAGTTTAAAGATCGAGCTGAATCAAAGCTGAACATATATAACCATGAGAAGAAGAATCAATGCACATGAAATACAGAAAATACTCAGGGGAAAGCCTCAGCTAAAAACCCCACTATCTGTATTATCATACAAGGTGGAAATACATCAGAATTATACAAAGCCTTAGCTCTCACAGCTAGCCAGCTCTCAGTACAATCCTCTTGGATGCTCATAGGCAATCAAAGCTTCTAACAAGCCTTCTCCTCTGCCCTCAAAGCTCCTATTTCCTTGCACAGTTTCTCCTGGGTGATCCTCCTGTTACCAAGTGGAACACCGATCTCTCACACTGATCTCACACCTTGTAAAACTGCGCAATCCTCAAGGAACTTTACCTTGAATGCATGGATGAGTTTCCTTTATAGGAAAACACATGCAACTAATAGTAACTTGTCATTGACATTTAGCTCAATTGGGTCTTTCTCGGAATAGACATGCATGAGTTTCTGATGAGAGAATCTTCAGTTATCTGGAGTACACTAGTTGAGTGCATGCATGCATCAACTGACTGATAACTCACAATTAGTTCCTCAAACAGTTTGGACCTAATTTAACTGGACTTAACTCAGTAAAATGAGCTAACTAATTACAACTCAAATATAACTCAATATTATCTCCTTAATTAAGGGATAATCTCCTTAATTTAAGGGATAACTGTTGCATGACTTCAGAAAGACTTCTAACTTGAATTTCTCCAACTAATTAATCCATAATGAATTAATGAATTAATTCCAAGTAGCTGGTGAGACTAAATTTGAATTTAATTCAAGGAAAAATTAAAATTGGAATATTCTAGATTCTATTTTTATCATTTCTTGTTGTTATTTTCAACAAAATGTTTTATGGTGAGAATGAGATTTGGAGACCCTCTATGCTGAGATTCAGAGGAATCAAGCAGTGAGAGGGATTTTGGCACGATATGTCATGCTAAAGTTTTTGGATAACCCTTTGATGAGGGTTGGTGAGCCCTTTCTATCGAGCATAGTGAGTAACTAGGACCTAGATTAGGAGGCCTTTGTATTATAGGGGCCTAGGATCGATATCACAATCCATGACATATATTTTCTAACAGGATTTCCTCATTGGGCATAGTGGGGGAGATAAATCTAATACTTCCTTGTGGTAGGCATATTGTTGGCTTGTTGGGGCCTGACCCAGGTTCAGAGGTGATTTAGCCAAACAAATCCTAGTACTACTGGCCCTTTCGACAATAGTCCGCAGAGCACAGAATTAGGTCTCACCCAAAGTAGTATGGGAGGGTGCTAGAACTAGGCTTCCACACCTTGGAGATGTCTAATGAGTTCAAGTGGTCCGTGGTTCAACCCTGTGTGCCCGACGCGCACTTAATTGTAACTCGCAGCCTGAGATGTTGCTTTCACGCAACCCTACTCGAGTGCCAAATGCTATTATTACCCAAATCCTTACTAATGTTCCACTGTTAGTTGATTAAATTAACCCACTTGTATGCATTAAGTTATATTTAGCAATTTAAATCATTCATAAAAGTGTGCGCAGTAAATAAACAGTATATTTGCAATTTATATCAAACATGTACTAACCCAAGAACAGATACACAGAATTTAGGTAAAACTTCTCTTTATTATTTTCTTCCTTGGTTACAGAACCGACTCCGCCCTACGCACTCAACTGCAAGGGTCTGTGCATTCGGCTGTGGACTACTAGGCCTTTGCGTACTTAGTTGCAGAGCCTTCTCCCACCCTACGACCCAAGACACACTTAGACTCTTGCTTTGTGTTTCTACTTCGCTTCTACTTTTCCATCTATTACTTTGCTATCTTTTACACTTAGAGTCTCGGTCTATTTATACAATCCCATGGTCCATAGACCATGGGTAGGCCGACATTACATTACAAGACTAGGGTGGACAACCTTGTGACTCTATCATACATTTCGCTCTCTGCACCCACAATTCACGGAGTCTTTACAACAAGATTAAGTAAAAACTTGGGATTTGAGCCCAAAAACATGCTTAGGGGGTATTCCATGCCTAACAGGCCCCCAACACCAACATCGTTACTCACCCTCGAGTCACTCAGTCAGCGCGGCGATCTTGGCACGGAGTCCCTCCAATTGTTCTGGAACTGTGCTGAGATCCGCAGCGCATTGAGCTACTGCTTGTTATACCTGTTGCATATGTTGAGCTATGGAAAAGGTATGAATTTGCCATTTATTTCCTTATCTTTTCCTCTTATCATAACTCCTTTATTCCTAAGATGATAATATATCAAAGAATTATAGAAAAAAATAGGGAATTATTGATTATTGCAAATTAGTTAATTATTGTCTTTTTCCATGCAGAAAATAGAAGAAATGGAAAACTACTATTTTGAAGGAAAAGAAAAAACATAGTAACTATTGTTCCTTCACCAGGAAGCCGTATCCAGACAAGCAGATCAGGATCGAAGTGCACAGTTAAGGATAAGGATGGAAAATCGCAACATCAACACAAGAAGACAAAGGGATCAACTGGAGTTAAAGGATGGAGCGTATCCCTCAAGATCTCTTGATCCTGAGGGATCGCTATTTTACAGTCTATCTGATTTCCTTATTTTATCCGCCTGTCTAGTATAAAAGGGACAGTGCTTGTAAAGATTAGGATCACTTATCATTATTCAGAATTCGCTATTTTATTTCTCTGATCATCGACTCTCATTGATTAAAATAGAGTACAATTGCCTGTAACATTTTCACATGATTAATACATAAGTCAGCAGCTGTTCCATTTGTTTATACTGAAGTAGTCTAGCAGTGCTTCACTAGTGGCTAAGGGCTCGGCCCTGGTGGATCCACTTGCTATCTGTACCATTACTTTACAATCGCAGTTGTGTGATGGTTTGGTTTTGTTTTCATTCATTTAAATTGCATTAATTTACTATTGTTTGTTTCCAAAGTTTATAAATTGTTGTAACTATAACTAAATTGTGTTGTCGTTCCTTTTCATCATAATAAGATTATTACTTTCTGCAAACTATGTTGTTATGCTATTTATTTCAATTATAACACTTCGTTGTTCATTCTAGTAAACTGACTTTGCCGTTCATTACATATTGTTGTTCATTTCTACTAAATAGCATTGTTGTTCATTTCCTTTCTGCAAGTATTTGGTTTTGCCTTTTAGCATTATTACAATCAGCGTATTCATTCCATTTCTATTGGCAACATTGTTGATTTAATTTCTTGCTATTTCCAATTAGTTGTTTTAGTGTGGAGTGTAAGATCAACAACTGTAAAGAACATTGGCTATCATTGTCAGAGTTCCTAGATTGATGATCTTGTTATGTTTGATTTCATTTACATCAGTTGAAAAAGGAAAGAGTTATTGCTACTACATCCTTGACTGATAATTGCTGTTAATTTCTTAAGTGAATGATTTAGTTTTAGAGCATTGAGTTTCTTTTAAATTGCAAGTAGGTTTTATTTCAAGCATCCATTTAGTCTTGTATTTGAAGCACTGTACTGCAAATTGGAAAGCATTACTCTTGGATTGAATTGACCGCCTCAGACTAAGTACACTCTTGAAATAGAAAATTGCACCCAGATTGATAAGTAATGTAGCATAAATAGGAGTTAAAAAGACACCTTTTATACCTCAACATTTTTGCGCTGTTGCCGGGGAGAGTGTAGCCATTTCTTTTTTCAGAGAGTAGTGTGCATCTAGTGAGAGCCTGCTAGGAGAGAATTGGGTATTAAAAACGAAAGGTAAGAACCTACGTACGAAACATGTAACAGCCCTGCTCTCTCACCCGCTTTCCAACAAATTTGTTAACATTTTTGTGGGTAGAAATAAACATGTGAGTTGTGTGTATGAATAAGAAGAAAAAATTGAAAATACTCCTAAACCACTACCCAAACCTAACAAAGCTAAGGGACCAGTGACCCTTGGTCGATCAACCTTCATAGAAGAAATCATTAAGCAAGCCGAATCTCAGCCATCAGTGGACCCTAGAAAATTTTCTTCTAAACAACCTACTGGTTCCCTTTGGGCCACAGTTTCACCATATGTAGCCTTTGTTGAGGTGCACAGCCAAATAGAAGAGACTGAGCAAGATTTTCAAGAAATTGAGAATTCTCGCCCAATTTCTTCTTAGGAAGGGAACTCTAGCAATCTCCATAAAGGAGGAGGAGAAATAGGGGGAATGGAAGGGACAAAATCCCCTCTCAAAATAGTTCTAACACCTAACAGTTCAGATAAGGGAAATGTTGTTAAGGTCATCCAAAACAAAATAGAAGAACCTGAAAAGTCAAAATCCCCCTAGATAATAGTTTAGCAAGGACCGCTCATCATCCCTGACCAAGGAAGTGTTATCAAGGCCATTCCTATTCCTTCTAGTCAGCCTAGGAACAACTCCCTAGATATCCCAAAAGGATATTGGCACATATTTGATCAAATGGCCCAGAACCAGTGAACACCTCAAACCTCTATACTACAATATCCCATTGTGGACACTGCAGTTAATGCACCTATGAAGGCCATTCCTCTCCAACATATTCCTACATTCCATGGCCTAACATCGGAATATCCAAATGCATTTCTATTCGAATTCGATGTATTATGCTGGGGGTATGACTATACTACCGATCCCCAAAAACTAAAACTATTTCCCTCCACATTAAAAGGAGCAGATTTACAATGGTTTATGGGGTTAGGTGGAAGTGTTATAAATGACTGGGATTAGATGAAAGGTGTTTTTCTAAAGAAATATCAGGATTATTGTAGGTCCAAAGAATTAAAGGATGAAATATTTCAAGTGACAGCAAGACCTAATGAAACACTGGAGGAATATGTAGAATGCTTTCAATACAATCTCCAAAGATCTCCTTATGCATCTTTACCCTTGCCAAATAATGTGTTCAAAACTACATTAATTAAAGGGATGAAAGAACTATGGGTTGAAACATTAAATATTATGGGCAAAGGTGACATATATCAGGAAAATTTTGCTGACATCATTAATTTGTGCATTAGGAGTTCAAGAGGCAGCACAAGACTAAAGCCAGTAGAACGTGACATGATCACAAGGGATAGTAAGGTCCCCGATGGAGGTATAACCCGCGTAGAAATCAGCAATCTACTAGAAGATTTCAAAACTGATATTCTAGGGACTCTATCAACGTAGTTCGACATCATGCAAGCTAAACAAAAGCAAGCAGAAGCAGAGCAAAATTTGGCAATATCATGCCCTAGATGCAGAAATAAACATAGCCACGAAGAGTTCCCACTGGATACAGTCCAAGTCTGTGCCATCTGCATGAAAGATCACTCCACAGAAAGTTGTCCCTCACTCCTAGGATTGAAAGCAGTTTACAAGGAAGTAGAAGAAGAAACAGAACCAGTTTACCTACTCAATCAGTGCCATCAGTGGCAGCCATGACAAACAGGTATGCCCGTTGATCCATCCTCTTCCTTTTAGCCTCCTCAATATAAGTCTCAGCAATATAATGGAATGTGGAAGAATCAGCCACCTTTCCCTAACTGGTCACAAAAGCCATTTCCCATATCATCATGGCCAAGTCAAACAAATCAAACCAACTGGTCGAACTTTCCTTACTATCCACCATTTTGGCAAAACAATGCATATCCAAAACAATGGTCACCCTCCACTTTGCAGATTCAAACTTGGTAGTCGAACTAGCAAAGATCGATAAATCAGCCAGTTGGAACAATTCCTCTCCCTCAACCTACAATGCCAGCACCTTATACATTACAAAAAAATCCCCAAACCAACTTAAGACCCCAGCTCCCAACCCAACCCAACCCGAACCCCAATAATAAACTGGTTCAATCTGTTCAAATAATTGAAGGACTAGAGCTAGAAACCAAGTTAAGGGAGTGCAATGACATTCAGTTAAGATCTGGGCGCATTATAGAAACAGAGGGAGACAAAAATGATCAAGTTGAAAACTTGTTACCTTTAGAACAAAAACTACATGAAGAGAATGTGGTTAGACAACAAACTCATTAACAAGAAACTGCCTCTTCTCCTCCATTCCTAGAACGATTAATCATATCGTGCCCAATAGAACATCCTGATTTTGATTTTCTGGGAGAACTAAGAAATTTGTGTATAAAAATTCCACTCCTCCAAGTTATCCAAGATATCCCAATTTACACAAAAACCATTAAAGAATTATGTATAAAAAATCCCAATATGAGAATAACAACTAACCCAACTATCCAAGTAATCGACACCTTATCTGACTTACTATCAGGAAGAAAAACATCTGTAAAATATGAGGACCCAGGGAATCCTATAGTCACGATGCAAATCAATGGATTATCCTTCCCAAATGCCTTGGTTGATTTAGGAGCTGCAATCAACATTTTAACAACCACCACTTGTCAAAATCTTGGCATTACATCATTAGACCCAACCACAACCTTATTGGAGTTGGTTGACCGATTGGTAGTCAGACCAGAAGGTACACTACATGATGTAATGGTATCTGTAGATTCCTAGGAATACCCTGCAGACTTTTTGATTATTAATCAAAAAAACTGAATAGATGGACATCCTTTAATTTTAGGTAGACCCTAGCTGGCAACTATTGAAGCTTACATTGTCTATTGATAAGGCAGCATGACTATAGCGAGAGGGAGTAATGTCAAGAATTTAGCCTTATACCCTCCAGCCCAGCCAAGCCTCACAATAATTAAAACAAAGAAACAACCTGTATCATACCTGATAGAAAATATTAGATCACCATTAACCATTGAAGATGCCATAGAATTTAAAGATCAAACAGAGGACGACATTATTAACAGCTTCATTAACCAACCAGAAACCATATCCCATTTACAATGTGTTAGTGCCTAAATCTACCTCAGGCTAAAGGAAGGCAGGTCTAGGGTAACATGAAACCACGCTTAACCTGGTAGCTAGCCCTACTAGGTCAGGAGAGGGCTCTCTCCTTATTGATATCCATTAGAATATGACATTTAGGGCTTGAGATGACAAAAAATAATTGCTAATTTTAGGCTAGGTATATTAGGTCAGAGGATTTTGTTTGATTTTGGTGGTTGGTTGCTGGATCAAATGAGGAAGGCAGCTTTGGGTCTAGGAAATCAACTCAGATTTGCAGGAGTTTCTATGGGGCGAGGTAGGAAAGTGTTTTGGCACTTTGAATAGGATGTGATGGTAAGTCTAAGACCAGTGAGAAGTTGGAGAGGGCATGCAAGGTTCATGAGTCCTCTTCAAACAGCAAAAACATTAAAAACTAAACGTATCCTCAAAGAAGAGCACTGAATATCAATGGATTCCATTATTTATCATGATTCATTTAGTTATGAAGAAAGAAATAGATGATGGCACATATACACATAAGAGAAAATAAATAACAAAGGAAGGAACAATTCCAAGGCACATTACCACAAGAATCCCACAAAATGCTACAAAACCTTGGTTCATTTCCTTGCCAAACTACAGAAGTGATTTACAATGAAGCTCAATGCATCTAGAAGAGTCCAACATTTACAAAATACTAAGAAAGTACATTATATAGGCATCAAAACACCTATTCTTGCCATCAGGGGTCGAGTCCATGAGTCAAGGAGATGTTTCAACAACATCTAAACTAGGAACTAGAAAATAGGTAGTGGAACAGCGTGCCTCTAATATTGTGGAAACTGATTCATTCAACCTCAAACTACCTCTAACTGATGTATCTACCCCCTCAAGTCATTTTTCATCAAATTTACATCATCTTACATGATTTACCATTACAAATTTACCAAGTAGAAGAGAAAAAGTCAACTGATAGTCAAACTAGGGGAAATTCTAGAAAATTAGGCAGAAATGGCAAAATTCCTCCTATACGCAGTGCCACTAATCCTATGCGTAGCGCTTTTTCTAGGCCACCTTGGGAAGGCTTCCTGAAGTCCAAATCAGGTGTAGAATAGCTCATTGGAAAGCTTGTTGAGTCTACTTTTTGGAACAACTTGAAGTTTGGAATTTGGAGACCATTTTCCCCTCCAAAAATGGAATCTCCCAAGGCTACTCCCTGTGTGGCAAAAAAGTGGCAGAGAAGGCACTTTTTGGGTGTTTTTTGCCCTTTTAGAGACCCAGAACTTGTCCAAAATTCTCAACCATTTCTGAGCATGCATATTTTTTCATGCTTATTCCAAAAATACAAACCTTTTTGCAAATGGATGCCCCCAACAAAAGCACAGCGCCAGTGACGCTACGCACCTGCTGAAAAAACCTGTTTTTTACTTCAAAATTTTCAAAAATGACAAAAAATGCTCCAAATTTCTTGAAATTTGGCATGAGTGATCCTTTTTAGGTGCTTTTCTTCACCAATGATGCTTTATCCAATATCTTGAGCTTATATTTCTCTTTTTTTTCTTCTCAAAGCTCCTTCTAGCTTAGCCTTTAACCTCTTCACCCTTGTTTTGCAAAATTTGTTTCAGGTTAGATAGTGATAGGCCATATGGTGCAACATTTTCCTCTCTTTGTTAGCTTTCTCAAGAAATTTCTCCAGGTGAATTTTTTCCCTCTGTTAGCACCTAAATCTACCTTAGGCTGAAGGAAGGGAAAAATTACGGTAACTACAAACCACGCTCAGTTCGGTAGCTAGCCCTACCAGGGCAGGAGAGGGCTCTCTCCGAGTCACACTCAGCAAATGGATAGGAAAAACAGTATGTGATGACTTACAATGCAATATTTACCTTAGGCTAGTAAGTGAAAAGGGATTTTGGAAAATATTTTATGAAGTGACCGAGCTTCTGGGATGTATATGGGACTGGCGCTAAGCAAAGAATAGAGAATCAAATATGAAAGCACATATTATTCCGTGAGGCAAGGTAGGCGGAAAGTGCAACAATTTTGGCTTAAGGTAACGCGAAATGGAAATATTACTGAAGAGAGTGAAAAGGGCATGGTCGCATGAATCCTTTTCAATAGAAGAGTAACACTGTACATGAAATTTTCCCACAGGCAGAGCAATATAAATTGAATTCTACCTAATCTCACTTGGAAAATTTCACTGAAATGAAATGTGGATTGAATTATGAAACATAAATAGATACATATGAAACATAAGAACACATTTTCTACACTCACAACCACAAGAATCTCATGAAACAGAGCCGCTACCTTTCATTAATTCTCTGTCAAAACTACATAGTGCAGAAACAGAGTTTCTTTCCCACAGTCTCCCAGAAGTTACAAGCCAGCCAACCTTTTGCAAATAACTTGCATACCATATATAGAAAGTGTAGAGAAGAGATGGAATGCCCAAGGGTTGGGAAGTTACTCAAATCATTTCGAAAAGGAGATGGAGAGCCAACCATCAGCTACAGGTGCAGCACTCTCAAGCATGAAATTTGGTTGTGGTGACCCTTTGCATTCTTTTGCCACTTGGATAGATGCCCACCTGGAGAGAAAAGTCTTTAAAAGCCACCCTTGGTGCCAAAAAACTGAAGAGTAGATGACCGGGCCCACTTGGAGAAGTCGCGACCCAAAATTTCGCAAAACGGGAGCATTTTGGCCATTTTTTCCCCTGTGCGCCGCGCCAAATTCCCTGTGCATCGCGCCACTTTGGAGCCTGTTTTGGGGCACTTGCAGGTGTCCAAAATGTGCCCAAGTGGGCTTTTTGGAAAGGCTGTCTTGTCTACTTTCCAACCCAACTGGAATTTCTGAATTTGAAGCTCATTTTCCCCTCCAAAGCTTCATTCTCCCAAGACTGCTTTCTGTGTGTCCAAAAAGTGGCAGAGAGGCCATTTTTGGGTGTTTTTTTTACCTTTAGGAGACCCAAAACTTGTCAAAATTTCTTGCCCAGACACCAATAGACATATTTTTCGATGCTGAATCTGAATATGCAAGCGGTTTCTCCATTGGAGCCCTAGAATTTTAGCGTCGCTCCAGTGGCGCAGCGCACAAGGAGAAATTTCTTGTTTTGTGCCCAAAAATTTTGCCTGTGACCAAAATTTGCCCAAACTTTTTGGAATTTGGGCTGGAGGTTCCCTATGAAGTGCTTTGCTATGCCAAGGAAGCCTTAGCCAAGGTTCGAAGCCGATCTTTCTCCTTTGCCTCCTTTGCCTCTTTTGCCTCTTTTCTCGCTTTGCTCAATTTTGCCTTTAAGCTCCTGATTCTTGCTTTGGAACTCATGTTGCGTGCCTGGTAGTGATGGGTCATGCGTCTCAGCATGTCTCTCTCCCTGTTTACTTTGTCCAACCACTACTCCAAGTGAACTTTCACTTTCTCTAGCACATACTCCTGGTCTTCGTCCCTTTGCTCCATAGGTCTGCCTTGTGCTGCCAGGATGTGTCGCCAGTTTTCCATGATCATTTGCAACTTTATCTCGGCTAGCCGATCCTCAAGTTGCTTGTTCCTCTGCTCTAGATATTGCACGTTCCACTTGGCCCTATCTAAGTCCAAGGATAGTTTCTCAATCACAGACTGCTGCTCTTGAATGATCTCTCCCAGCTCAGCATTTGTAGGTTCAGCATCTGTCTCATCATCCTGCAGGAGAACAAACTCGGCCTCTTTCTCACTTGATGGCCCTTCTTCCTGCATTGGCTCCTTGCCCTTACCCTGCTCCTGTGATGCTGATGGCGAAAGTGAGGCCCCTTCCACCCCGGGTGGAGATAACACTTGCTTTGCTGCTGCAAACAACGGTCTGGTGCCTTTCGGATAGCCTCTCTGATATGTGATGAAAATTGGCATGGTGGCAGTCTCATGGCTCTCAAACTGATGTGAAGGACTCTCCACCTCACACTCAAACTGATGTGAAGGACCTCCTGTATCATGCTCAAACTGATGTGAAGGACCTCCCACCTCATGTTCTGCCTCTGATATCACCGGTGGAGCGCTGAAGAAATCACGGGAGATGAAGTCCTCCCAAGCAATACCCTGCAATCCCAACTAATGGTCTACTAAAATCAGGATGAGAGCAAAATGATAGACACTATTTAGCTGCTGTTGTGGGGTCTTGTGCTGCATGAAGTTTTTCATCTTCTCAATATTGTTGCAGATGAAGAAAGGGAGGCTCATCATCCGCACCCTGGTGAAGTGCATGAGCAAGCGGATGTGATAGGCATAAAGGCAAGAAAACCTCCCCTCGCAACTAAAATACTTCATGATCAATCTCATGAGTGGGGCATACTCGTCCCTCAAAAATCTGAATGGAAAAACTCTAGTAAGCTGGCTCAAGCAGTTGTTCTTGATGTAAGGCTCATAGTGATGCCTCTCCACCTTCTTTTTCTTATGCCACTGCTCCCCAACGTTAGGTATCCTTGTTGCCACTAATATAACCTCCAGTGTCAAGGTGAAAGTGACCCCAGCCAGGACAGATTGGCCTCCCTATAGATGAAGTGCGAAAAGGCAGGCCAACTCATGATGTACTCTGACATTTTCCACCCTTTGGCAAAATTCATAACATGCCAAGTGCTGGAAACAAGACATGGCAAGTGGGCATGCATGTAGTTCTGTGAGGGTTTTGGGCTCATCTCTGAGATGTCTGCCACTCCGGTGATGTCTCCTATGGGCCCTCTCTCCTGAAGATGTGTCACTGTGTGTATCCCCCTCATAATCTAATGAATTTTCTGATGCCATCACTGCTGCTTGTACCCTGAGTTTTAATGCCACCCTTTGAATTCAATGACACTGATGAATGCTCTGAAAATATGTTACCAAGGGGACAATAAAATAGGGGAGTGTTAGGAGGGGAATGATGAAAAGGGGAATAGGGGTTTAAAGGAGAAATTTATCAGGGATTTGGGGGTTTTTGGGGTATGGTTTTGATGGGGTAGGGTTAAGGACATTTTGAGCTATAGGAATAAAAGGGACAAAGGGATATGTTTACAATGTAGCTAGGGTAACTATTAGGAAAACTTGCTCCAGGAGAATTTAGCATATAGAGATAGGATAGGAGCATATCTAGTTATCATGTTACTATAGCAAAACCCTAGCTCTTTTTCCCTCTTTGTGTCATCTTTGTGTTTGCTTAATAAAAATTTTCCTTTGATTTCATGGCCACCAAAATATATTTTTCCTTGAGTTAAGGATCAATGATTAAAAGATCTAGGGCCACTTTTGCAATGATTGAGAGCCAATTACAAAAATTTGGGTGACTTTGGTGCTTTTTTTAGGCTCACAGGCCTGTGCACTGCACGCTTTGCCCAGTGCGCCGCGCGCCGGGTATGCACCATGCCAGTGTAGTGTTAACACTGTGGCCGGGCTCCCAGTGCGCCGCGCGCCCTGAGTGCGCCGCGCCACCTTGTGTGTGTGCCGCGCACTTTCAAATGACACTCATTTGCTTGGAAAAATAGGGGAGAGGGTTTTAGGGTGATTTAGGGTGGTTTCTTTAGGAGACAAGGTGGAATGGAGGTGACTATGACGAGGAGTGAGGGGACAAGGGGAGGGGAAAAAAAACCTTGGTGGTGTCTTCGAATTTAAAAACCCCATTTATCATTTTTGTTTTGGTGATTATTTGCATGAATGGCCAATATGCTTTGGATCTTCACTTGACATCTTAGAAACACTGCTATTGACCAAATTGACAGAGAAGAGGTTTCATTCAGGCCTACCTCTTGTTTGCTAGACTTCAACTGGGATATAGGACGAGTTTGCAAGTGTCTTTTAGCTCCATGGCCCTGTGCATCGCGCACCAAGCCCAGTGCGCCGTGCGCCCTGAGTGCGTCGCGCCCTTGTTGATTTTTCACTGTGGGTTGGCTGCCGATGCGTCGCGCCTTCCGTGTGCATCGCGCGCCCTGGTGTGTGTGCCGCGCCACCTAGAAATCTGCCCTCCTTGCTTGAATTCCTCCTCCTTAGCTCTCTTTTCTTCAACAATGCCTCTCTCAAGCCTTTCCTTATCACAATGACTTAGTTTTGGGTCAAAACAAATATATATAGGCTTTGAGTGAGTTGGGTTCAATTTTTATCTCTTTGAAAACCCACTTTATAATGTTTATGTTTTGCACTTTTTATTGACTTTAAAATACTCTACTTTTTCCCCTTTTCTTTGAAATTTTGACTCTCATGATAAAATTTTCGACATTTCTTTGTGGGGACTATGTGACTAGGCCTCTGGCTTTTAAATCCATGACTGCATCTAAAAATGTCAACTGTCGATTTTTGGAAATTTTGTCATAGTTGACCTTGTTTGAATTTTCTTCAAAACAGAGTTTTGAAGAAGAGTCGATGTCTCTTCAGGTGATGATGAAGCTTCCTGAACTGTAGCTGTATAAGGTCTCCCTCTGGCCTGCATGGCTTGATCTGGACATGTTTTTCAAGGACCACATTGATGATTTCCTAGACCCAACAATAAAAAGGACTTTGACCTATAATATGACCAGACCTTAGCTATCATGAATTTCAGTGATTGTGGATCAAGACCTGAACTAGCAGGGGCCAGACATGAGGGAAAATTAATAGCATGACTTTCTCCGTCAGATCATGACATGTCCCTAGCGAAATGCAGCTGAGTGGATGGAGCGAGACACCTAAAATTGAAATGCAGAAAGAGATTTGATCTCTGATGGAGGGCTGAACAAACTGACTCTAACACCCTCTCTAACCATGATTCCCTGTCAACATCAATTTCTTGCTCAAGGGATGTCATTTTGATTTTTCTTCTCTTTGCTACTTGCCTATTTTCTCTAATTGTTTGCAGCTCCATAATAGCTTGATTGTTTTCCAGTTGCTTGTTCTCTTGCTCAAGAAAATTGATAATCCATTTGGCCCACTCAAGGTCAAGTGATAAGTCTTGGATTTCAGCATCCTTCTCTTTGATAATCATATCCTTCAGTCTTGAGATTTGAGGGCCCAAATCAGTGTCATCCTCCTCAATCAACACAAAATCCTTGTCTTTCCCTTTAGCAAGGCCCTCTTCATGCATCTGTTGCTTTCCTTTGTCTCTGCCCTGTACTTGTTTAGCTAGAGAAGAATGCAAAGCCCCTTTCACCCTTAGTGAAGATAACATTTTCTTGTGGTCCGGTGAAGAAAACGAGACCCCTTCCACCTCTGGTGGAGATAGTACTCATCTGGCAGTAGAAAAAATCCTCCTGGTGCCTCTCACATAGGTGACAAACACTGGAATACCTGTAGTTTCAGTCTCATGAACATCTGGCTATCTTGAAGGCCCTCCTTCCTCTTGAGGCAGTGATGGAATCACCTGAGGGCCTTTGAAAATCTCATGTGCAATGAAGGTATCCCATGGTATGTTCAACAAGCTTAGCTGATGCAAGACAACAATTTTAATCAGTGAGAAGTGGTAAATGTTGTTGAACTACTGAGGAAAAGGTTTCCTTTGCACATAGAGTGACATCTTCTCAATATTCATGCATATAAAGTATGGGAGGTTCATCATCCTCACTCTTGTGAAATGCATCAACAATCTGACACGATATGTATATAGGCGGGAAAACCTCCCTTCACAGGTGAAATACTTGATTATGAGTTCCATGAGAGGAGCATAGATGTTCTGCAGGTATTTGAAAGGAAAAACCCTGTTGATCTGCCTGTAATAACCAACCTTAATGTAAGGCTCATAATTCTCTCTGCCCACATGCTGCCCCTTATTCCATTGTTCACCTACATTAGGGATGCCTGTTGCTGTTGCAATGGTTTCAGGTGTCAAGGTGAAAGAGACACCAACAAGGTTCACCTAGCCATTATGAAGATGAAGAACAAACAACCTAGCAAGCTCATGATGATATTTCACCCTCTCTACCATTTCACAAAACTGATAACAAGACTGGTGTTTAAAGCAAGTTACAGCAAGAGGGCAAGCAAGTAATTTTGTGAGAGTGGTGGGCTCCTCCCGGATGATCTTTCCTCCTTTATGTGGCTTTCTTGGTACATGAGCTTCTCGGGAAGAATCACTGAGAGTTTCCTCTTCCCTCTCATAGTCTGAATCTGTCTCCATGCTTATGAATTTGAAGTGAAAGCTGATGAGTATGAAGAGATTTTAAAATATGAGGGTGAATAATGTGTATAGGAAGTGAATGTTGGTTTCTTTTGGGGAATGAGGGAAATGACTAGTATTATGAATGTAGATGAGGGTTTTGATAATGAAATGGATGTAGTGAAGGAATAGGAAGTGGGAGTTAGGGTTTGGGAATAGGGTATAGGGTTAGGGTTTGGTAAATGGGAGTGGGGTTTGGGGAGTGAGTGTTGATGATTTTGGGAAAGGGAAAGGGATTTAGGGAAAATAGTTTAAGGGAATAGGGTGTAGGAAAATAATCTAAGGGAATAGAAACAACAGAAAACAATACCCTTTGCAAATCTATGAGACAATTTGGAGGATAGCTAGGGTTTAGTTTTTGAGACATGAAAATCACCACAACTGATAAAAAAACCCCTTTGCTAAACAAGATGAAAATCTTTACTTACTTGATGAGAGGTCAATTGAAGAACTTGAAGCAAAGTAAGGTGACTGGAGTCATTTTGATGCTCAATGGACAGGTGCGTAGCACTGCCTCTCAGGTGTGCAGCATTGTATGCGCAGCGCCAAACCAATTTACAGTGGAAAACCTGTGCCAGGTGCACAGCGCCAAAGCCTAGGTGCGCAATGCCAAAGCCCAGGTGCGCAACGCCGGCAAAATTTTGGGATTTTTCCTCTGTTTTTTCCTCTCTCTTCAAAAACATGATTTTTATGCCTTTAGCTCATTCACTTGCAACAATGAAGACTCAAACACATGGATTAGCTTTTATATCCCCTTGCTTTTAGTTTTTCATCAAGCAAATCCATTTTTCTAATGTTTTGCTAGCTTTTTCCCAAATGCCTTGTTGCACTTTATTTCTGACTTTTGCCCTTTTGCATGTGGAATTTAACATTGATGTCTTGCATGGCAAGAGTTGGCTTTGTTACTAGGTCACCAGGAGCAGCTATTGAATACATATTACATATAGAAACATAGAAATTACATGAAATTTTTACAATAATGGGAAAAACCCTGTTGTCACCTCAAAACAGAGTTTTGAGGTAAAAAAAGGTTATTGAGCATAATAGAAGTAAAATTTATGATTTTATGAGTTTATTTATCCTCCTCATGTGCCTGCTGACCTTTTATTCAATTTTGGATGACCATGATAACAAACCCTAAGACCTAGTGAGACTAAACCCTAGAACTGATTTTTATAAATGAAATGAAACTGTATGACAGTAAATGACCAAAAAAATGTATGAACAGGTTAGCAGGTGTATGGAATGAGGGAAATTGACATGAAGCCACTACCATCAGTTGATCCATGACCTAATGGAATGCAGTTGATTGGATAAGACACCTAATATGCGTGCAAAATAGCAATTTGATCACTGATGGAAGTGTGAAGATACTGACACTAACACAGTGTCACATGATTGAGGCAGCATTCGATAATGATGTAGAAGAAGATCCCCTGAAAGACACTCATGATCAATCAATACCTACCACCTCTGTTTACAACAGCAAAACTATAGAAATTGAGCCAGGAAAAACTTTGAACATTAACAAAAATCTGACTGTTGAACAAGAAGAAAAGTTGGTCCAGCTACTGAGAAAATATAAGGAAGCTTTTGCATGGGATTATCCCGATATGAAAGGAATTGATCCCCAGTTGTGTACCCACCACATTTATATAGAAAAGGATGCTAGACCCATTCATCAACCCCAACGAAGATTAAACCCTCATCTTAAGGATATTGTGAAAGCTGAATTACAAAAGCTTTCAGACGTAAACTTTATTTACCCAATATCTAACAGCAAGTGGGTCTCTCCAATAGTAGTGGTGCCAAATAAGAATGGAAAGTGGAAGATATGTGTATACCACAGAGAATTGAACAAAGCAACTCAAAAAGACCACTTCCCCCTTCCATTCATTGATCAGGTATTATAAACATTAGTAGGAAAGAAATTATTTTCTTTCCTAGATGGCTTCAGTGGATACAATCAGATTCAGATTGCCCTTGAAGATTAAGATAAAACCACTTTTACCTGCCCTTGGGGAACATTTGCTTACAGAGTCTTACCCTTTGGGTTATGCAATGCACATGCCACATTTCAGAGGGCCATCCTCAGCATTATTTCAGATTTAATAAATGAAGGGCTCGAAGCATATATGGATCATTTCACATCTTATGGGGATGATTTTGAGCCAACATTACAAACACTGGAAAAAGTGCTGCAACGATGTATCGCCATCAGGCTCTGCATGAGCCATGAAAAGTTTCATATGATGATGACTGAGGGACTCATCTTAGGTCATTATATCTCAACAGCTAAAATATAGGTAGATCCGGCTAAAATTTAGATAATTTTGTTAATACCTACTCCTACCACACAAACATAGGTACGCAGTTTTCTGGGATTTTCTGGTTATTATAGAATATTTATAGAGCATTTTTCTCAAATTGCTAGACCTTTATATGCACTAACAGGGAATGTTGATTTCATTTGGATAGATAAGTGTGACCATGCTTTTGAGGATCTAAAAAATCTCGTACTGACAGCCCCATGGCTTAGGGGCCCCAATTGGGATTTTCCATTCCAAATTTCATCTGATGCTTCAGGCACAACAATTGGAGCAGTTCTTGGGCAGGAAGAAGATAAAAATCCATATGAAATTTATTATATTAGCAAGAATCTATCTCCTACTAAATTAAACTATACTGTGACTGAAAAAGAATTTTTAGCCGTGATACATGTTGTAAATAAGTTTAGACATTATATAACTGGGTATCCTGTAGTTTTATATACAAATCACTCTGCCATAAAATATTTAGCAAATAAACTAATTACAAATGGTAGAGTAATAAGATGGTTGATTCTCTTGCAGGAATTTGACATCACAATTAAGGATTGACCTGGAAAAGAGAATCATGTAACTGATTTTCTCTCACGAATGCCAAAGCCAGCAAACGCAACAACGGTCGAAGATCAATTTCCGGATGAGCATTTGTTTGTTGTTACTATTAGAACACCATGGTATGCTGACGTTGCAAATTACTTAGTAGTAGGCAAATTACCTAAGTATTTGACGCCTAATGAACAAAAGAAGATAGTGCAGTGCAGTACCTGATTCTCTTGGATTGGGGGCTACTTATTTCATACAAGGGTAGAAATGCACATCAGAAGGTGCATCTGAGAAGATGAAATATTTGACATTCTGAAAGCATGCCATGATGGGCCGTGTGGTGGACATTTCGCAGACCGCAGGGCTGGTCACAAGGTTCTACAAATAGGTTATTACTGGCCCACTATTTTTAAAGATGCTAAAAAGTTTATTCAAGCCTGTGATAGATGCCAGAAGGCAGGGCACCCTGGACAATCTGATGAAATGTCTTTGAACCCACAGTTAGTAATTGAGCCATTTGAGTGATGGACGCTCGATTTTATTGGTCTTATTAACCCATCATCAAATCAGAAAACATACATACTAGTTGCAACAGAGTATGATACCAAATGGGTTGAAGCAGAAGCACTACCAAGAGCTACAGAGGATTCTGTAATACATTTTCTTTTTCAATTATTTGTGCAATATGGCCTCCTGAGGGAGATAATTACAGATGAAGGACCGCAATTTTTAGGTAATAAAATCATTGCAACATTAAAAAATTACCACATTTTGCACAAAATTACAACCCCATACCACCCACAGGTGAATGGGCAAGTAGAAAGCACTAGTAAGGTAATTGAGGCAATACTTACAAAAACAGTTGCATCACATAGACGTGACTGGGCTGCAAGATTTCCAGAAGCCTTGTGGGCATACCAAACAATGTGGAGAAACACCACTGGGTATTCACCATATCAATTAGTATTTGGAAAAGAACCCATCTTGCTAATCGAATTCGAAATTAAAACATTAAGAACAACGCAGGAGGTGGGTTTGAATTTAAATGAGGCCTAGACTAGTAGATTACAAAAAATCAATGAGTTAGATGAAATAAGGCTCTCAGCCCTTCAACACACTGCATTAATTCAACAGCAGAGAGAAAAATGGCACGATACCCTGATTAAAAAGAAAATCTTCCACGAAGGAGATTGGGCTCTCCTATACGATTCCAAGTTTCAGGATTTTCCCGGAAAACTCGAGACATGATGGCTTGGACCTTATGAGATACAAAAAGTGCATGACAATGGAACCATTACATTAACTACCATTAACGGATATGGACACTCTTTCAAAGAAAACGATCATCGAGTGCGACTCTATCACAAACCGCTTACTCGGGAATCCTTTTAGCAGCGATTACAGGAAGATTCCACTATGCAGATTCTTGTTAAGGAAGATAACCCTCCTCAACATTAATTCACTGAACAATTCCTTTGTTTATGAATTTTGTATATAAATTTTTATTTTTTCAAATTTTTCTTGTATAAATTGTTTACTTTGCACAGATTTTTACTACTGCTCCATTTAGGGAGCAGCAGATGATTTCTTTATTTTATTTTCGTGTTGTTCCTATTAAGGAACATCATTTCCATGTGGTTTTATTTTCATGTTGTTCCTCTTAAGGAACAGCTATTGTTCCTCCAAAGGAACAGTTGTTGTTCCTCCCAAGGAACAGTAGTTGTTCCTCTTAAGGAACAACTATTGTTCCTCCAAAGGAACAGTTGTTGTTCCTCCCAAGGAACAGTAGTCGTTCCTCTTAAGGAAAAACATTTCCATGTGGTTTTATTTTCATGCTATTCCTCTTAAGGAACAGCTGTTGTTCCTCCAAAGGAACAACAGTTGTTCCTCTTAAGGAACAACATTTCCATGTGGTTTTATTTTCATGCTATTCCTCTTAAGGAACAATTGTTGTTCCTCCAAAGGAACAACAACCATTCCTCTTAAGGAACAACATTTCCATGTGGTTTTATTTTCGTGTTGTCCCTCTTAAGGAACAACTACTGTTCCTCCTAAGGAACAACAGCCGTTCCTCTTAAGGAACAACACTTCTGTGTTTTTGCATTTTTGTTGTTCCTTTTAAAAGGAACAGCTGTTGTTCCTCCTAAGGAACAACAACCGTTCCTCTTTAAGGAACATCACTTCCGCGTGTTTATTTTTTGTTGTTCCTTTTAAAGGAATAGCTGTTGTTCCTCCTAAGGAACAGTAGTTGTTCCTCTCAAAGGAACAACACTTCTGCATGTTTATTTTTTGTTGTTCCTTTTAAAGGAATGACAGTCATTCCTCTCAAAGGAACAACACTTCCGCATGTTTATTTTTGTTGTTCCTTTTAAAGGAACAGTTGGTGTTCCTCTTAAGGAACAACACTTTCGCATGATTGTATTTTTGTTGTTCCATTTAAGGAACAACTACTACTCCTCTTAAGGAACAACAGCCATTCCTCTTAAGAAACAACAACCCCACGTGCATTTTTCTTTTTTAGCTATTCCATTAAAGGAACAGTAGTTTCGCTATTTTTTTTACTTTCTGTTGTTCCTTCTAAGGAACAATAGTTTCAATTTGGAGTGTTTTTTTGTTGTTCTTCCGAAGGATCAACACTTTATTTTGCGCTTGTTTTACTTGTTGTTCCATCTAAGGAACAACACTTTTTGAGTGCATTTTTTGTTGTTTCTCTTAAAGAATAGCAAATTTTATTGAGAGATTTTCTGAATAATGCTTCACTCTTCATGATCCTTTCAAGGCAAAGATACAAATTTATGCAGAGATACAAAAATTAGAGGTTACTGAAATAAGCAAATTAAAGAAAAATTGTCATCTTTAAAGAGATTGCTTTGTATTGATAAGGAAAAGGAAAGGGCACAACTATCTATATCACTTTGCTATCTTTATCTTCACTTAAACTTAAATTGATTGATTATTTTTATCATGTTGGTTCTTCCCTAATTTTCATAATTCTCTTTGATTATTATTATTGAATAAGAATAAGGGCATATTTTCCTCTATTGAGATGTTCAGACTTCTTCCACCATCCCTACTCTTAAGGAGTGTTGAGCCATCCTCTATATATAAATAGGAAGTGTTATATGAAAGAAAAGAGAAAGAAAAAATATATCTATATGATTACTAACAATCCTATGATTTGTCAAATGAAGGATAGGGGGTCTCATCAAGAGCCAGCCTACCATGATCATAAGGAAGTAGTGAAGTGGAATTCCCACGATGGCCACCACACCAGGGATATGATCCAATGGGAACATCAGAAAAAATAAAAGTCCTTGGAACATGAGGTCTCATCACGAGCCGGCCTGCCCACTTTTCACTCCTTCCTCATGAATGGCATTGTGATTCAACTGGTTACCAAGCTAGCACAGTGGCCTCCATTCTGACATCACAAAGCACTTTCGTAGGCATACATAAAGGATTATGGTTCCAAGGGTGAAAAAACAACTTTGTCAAGGTTATAAACACCAGTGGGAAACAGAGCTCTGCTAATGGTATTGGAGTCATATTTTTCAACACCAATAGTAATTATAGACCCTTTTCTTATTGCTTTATATTTATTCCAAAATCAGTTATGTTCCCAAATTCCTTTTTGAACCTTTTATGCATGAATATCGTTTAAAATCAATCATAAATGGTTTAAGTGGGATGAGGATCGCATAATAATTTTACCTACATCAGTTGTCCTTCTCCCTTTTTTGCATCATTCCATAGCATCTCCATATCTATTCACGATTTTCATCATAAGCCTCAATTTCAGCAACTCGATACCTTTTGTGATCTTTCCATAAATATGTACAACTTTCCTTTTTATACTATATGATTGCCATCCAGTACACTGCTCCTCCATTTAATCGGTCGAGGACGACCTATCACATTTCAAGGGGGCGCAGGTGATTTCCAAAATACTCCTGCATACATGTCAGTTTCCTATTCGGAGGTACTAGACTGCATTAGATCCCTTGGTATAAAGTTTTAATGGTATTAATGTTAAAAGAAAGGGATATTATCCGATATGCATAGTTTGTTGTTCCATTGTTATCTCTATGTATTTCTGTGTAAAATTAATAGTGTGCAGAAATTAGATGATATGGGAGGTCGATCAGTATGTAACGAGCCACAGGTACTAACAATTTCCGACAGTGCACGAGAAATTTTGGTAAGAGCAGGATGGATCTCCTATTTTACATGACTACTGCTACCCCATGAAACTGTGGCTATCGAATTTTTTCATAATTTGCTAGATGATCATTCCATAGTAAGAGGAAGGTGAATAACAGTGATAGATACAGTGATTGCAGAGGTATCCGGACTACCAGCAATAGGACCCATATGGACACATAAGAAATTGAGACTTCAAGACGCCATGGCCACCTTTCAGGATGAGGGACAAAACCTGATCATTAAAGGAAAAGGAGTCCAACCTTCATATTTGGGGGAACCACGGATGGAACTAGCTAGAATAGTGCAGAGCTACATTACATGTGATGGGAGAAAGGATGTGGTAAGACCATGCCACCTCAAATTATTATCAGTATTAAAATAGAAATGTGTTGTAAATCTGCCTGCATACCTAAATTTTTTGCTGCATGATGCTGCTAAGAGTATAAAAATATCCCATCATATAGATACTGTAGTGAGCCACCATTGTTTAATTCGATTAATATTAAGTTATAGCCTTGCTCAACAACAAACCAATTGGGAAGAATTGGTGTTCTCCATAGATGGGGAACTAGCCTTACCTACCCCAAAAAGAAAGAGAACTGCCAATACAACAAGCAGGCCTCTGAAACACAGACACTCCTCCAGATTAAGAATAGGCAGGGGAATGTTTGAGAGCCTCTAGGGTAGCAACAACCAACCCTTAGAATTACTCAGTTCCAAAAACGAGCAACCCTCACAAACCGAAGGGAGAGGTAACCAAGAGTCGGAATTAGAAGAAGAAACTGAACACTCTAGTGAAGAAGAGAGGGAAGGAACTGAACTACCTTTAAACCCTAGCATAAGTCCACCGCAAAACCCATTGTAGGAGGATGAATTGGCCCAAATTTTGGCCAATATGAGTGAGTATATCCAACCCCAAAGTCCGCTCAACCTCAATATTGAGGTAGAGCAATCACAGGAACACTCTGCCCACACCAAGAATTCATCAGAAGAAACAAATAATGAGGAAGAAGTAGGAGCAGAAGCCACTCAGGAAGTGGTAGACCAAACTAGGGATATTCCTCCAGAGGAACCTAGTTTGGAGCATGTAAACACTGAAGAGATGCTCCAAATAGAGGATATGGAAACCAGCCAGGGCAAAGGCACAACCCTTGAAGAGAAAAATCCAATGGAACAGCCGAGCCCAGAAAGAATAGAGATAGTTAGGGAGATAGCTATTCCTCTTGAGAAGAAAAAGAAAAGTGAAATTAAGAAGCTATGAAAGGAATGGCGAAACTTGAAAAATTTTGTAAAGCAACTCAGAAGGAAGATAAAGGCATTGAAAAAGGGGAAAATCGTAGGAAGAACCCTGAAAACAGTGGATGCAACTATACAAACTGAACCTCATGATACAAAGGCTGTGAAGACTCAAACCGAGCCCATATGTGTTCAAGATGGTAAGGAACAGCATGCAGCTATTATAGATGCAGTTGTCCAACAAAAAATGTATATGTCTGCGATAAAGATGTTCAAACAGAGGCACTATCCTCCAGCAATACGGCCACCTAGACATTCCATGATAAAGAGACACAGACTATGGGCACTGCTTAGTGTGATAAGACCACCCAGATAAATCTTCAACCCAAAGATGTTTTGATAAACAACCACCCTAGTATAATAAAACTCCAAGAGGATCTGGAAAAATCTTAGCGGACTATAGAGAAGTTTGAGGAAGAAATTGTCCCTCAGAAGAAATATCAAGAATTGCAACAACAATTAAAGAGCATCAATGCATCAGAGAACGAAGCCTTCGATAAATATCGAAGGGTAGAAGAAAAAATTGAAGAGGTAAAAAACAACCTGAAAACAGTCAGGAATCAAATGGATACTCTCTGTTATTTATATACAGATGTTCTAGCATGTAGGTCACCTACCAAAAACTATGCCTTGTTTCTATTAGAAAGATATTTACAATTAAAAATTAAGGCTGTGAAGGCAGGGAAATCTATAGAACTAAAAACTATTGATGATTTTATAAATTGCTATAAACACCATGGAGTAAAAGTTCAACGATTACTCTGTGAGTTTTATTTACATAATTTTATATTGGAAGGGGAAATGGAGAAGAATCCTAGTCCTTTTGTGGGTGATATACAATTTCAAGCATTTATTTCATTTGTTGTTAACCAGTTAAAGTGGCTCAAGGCCCATAACACTTTTCAGAGACACAAAAATGGGTTAGACCTCTGGGTTAGGGGTGAACCGAAAAACCCATTGCAACTGTGGGCTAAGCATAAAAGCCTAATGAAAAAGGAAGGAGTGATTCAAACCCTAGGACCCATCCATAAAGAAATTGTCCAGCAAGGGGTAGAATATTTCCTCTCTATCAAAAGCAATTCCATGGCAGCAGCTAAATTTAGATGGAAGACTTCCAATCGAAATATACAAGACAGAGAGCCATTCAATTACAAGAACTTCAAGTTAGCTGCGGATCGCCTAGTTACCTGTAGTAACCTCATTTTGAGGAAAGGCCCATATTGGCTTGGTTGTAGGTTTTGAAGCCCTATTATCTTGTATCCTATAGAAGGGTACAAGGCCATATATGAGTTTCCTGAAGGGCAGACAGGGCCCATTTTTTAGGTTTTAGCTACAAATCATGGTTTTCAACCACCACATGACAATCCCACTCCAGCCTATTCCTTGACTACTTTGCATGCCAATTATATGGCTTTCATGAGGCCATGAAAAAGGGTAAGCAAGGGGGTGTGCTGAGCCATGGAAAAGGTATGAATTTGCCATTTATTTCCTTATCTTTTCCTTTTATCATAACTCCTTTTATTCCTAAGATGATAATATATCAAAGAATTAGAAAAAAAGCTAGGGAGTTATTGATTATTGTGAATTAGTTAATTATTTTCTTTTCCCATGCAGAAAATAGAAGAAATGGAGAAATACTATTTTCAAGGAAAAGACAAAACAGAGTAACTATTGTTCCTTCACCAGGAAGTTGTATCTAGACAAGCAAATCAAGATCGGAGTGCACAGTTAAGGATAAGGATGGAAAATTGCAGCATTAATGTAAGAAGACAAAGGGATCAACTGGAGTTAAAGGATGGAGTGTATCCCTCAAGATCACTTGATCCTGAGGGATCAGTGTTTTACATTCCATCTGGTTTCCTTATTTTATCTATTTGTCCAGTATGAAAGGGACAACGCTTGTAAATATTAGGATCGCTTATCATTATTCAAAATTCGCTATTGTATTTCTCTGATCATCGAATATCATTGATTAAAATAGAGTACGATTGTCTGTAACATTTTCACATGATTAGTACATAAGTCGGTTGTTATTTCGTTCGTTTATACTGAACTACTCCAGCAGTGCTTCACTATCGGCTAAGGGCCCGGCCCTGGTGGATCCACTTGCTATCTATACTATTACTTTACGATCGCAGCTGTGTGATGGTTTGGTTTGGTTTTCATTCATTTAAATCGCATTACTTTACTATTGTTTGTTTCAAAAGTTTATAAATTGTTGTAACTGTAACTGAATTGTGTTGTTGTTCCTTTTCATCATAATAAGATTATTACTTGTTGCAAACTATATTGTTATGTTGTTCATTTAAATTATAACGCTTCGATGTTCATTCCAGTAAACTAACTTTTCTGTTCATTACAGATTTTTGTTCATTTCTACTAAATAGCATTGTTGTTCATTTCCTTTTTTGCAAGTATTTGGTTTTGCCTTTTAGAATTATTACAATCAGCTTATTCATTCCATTTCTATTGGCAGCATTGTTGATTTAATTTCTTGCTATTTCCAATTAGTTCGTTTTAGCGTGGAGTGTAAGATCAACAACTGTAAAGAACATTGGCTATCACTGTCAGAGTTCTCAGATTGAGGATCTTGTTTATGTTTGATTTCATTTACATCAGTTGATAAAGGAAAGATTTATTGCTACTACATTCTTGACTGATAATTGCTGTTAATTTCTTAAGTGAATGATTTAGTTTCAGAGCATTGAGTTTCTTTTAAATTGCAAGTAGGTTTTATTTCAAGCATCCATTTACTCTTGTATTTGAAGCATTGTACTGCAAATTGGAAAGAATTACTCTTGGATTGAATTGACTACCTCAAACTAAGTACACTCTTGAAATAGAAAATCGCGCCTGGATTGATAATTAATGTAGGATAAATAGGAGTTAAAAAGACACTTTTTATACCTCAACATCATCCTCTGTTCTGAGACCTCTAATTCTAGTGTGATTCTCGGCATTAATGTGTGCATTCCATGTATGTGCAAGGGATTTCCTTCAATGTTTTCTGTGATAGTGAAAGCCTCGTCGATCCACAGCTGAACGCGTTCTTTGAGAATTGCCTTCTTGTGTCGCGCCACGTCCACCTGCTTCTTCAATGCTTTGGCTTGCTGTATTCTCGCAAGCCTCTGGGTGAGGACCACTATCTGCACACTTCCTCAGACACTGTCATATTGTTGCTGGAGTTCTCGTGCTTTTGTTTCCAAGCACTGCATGTTGGGGTCCTCCTGTAGAGCCGTGAGAACCTCAAGTGCGTCTTCCAGCATGCTGGTGCAGTCTCACACTGCACTTCCCATTTCCTCCAATCTCGCTATGATAGCGCTAGCGCGATGTTCTCTGACTTCCGGGGGAGTGGAGGGCTGTGCCTTTAACTACAGCTCAACGATCTAAAGATTCAACACCAGCTAAACCTTGGTCGTTTCTTCCCTAGCCTCGTGGACTCTGGTTGCTAACCTATGGATCTGCACCTCCACTGGTAGATCTACTGGGATGGCCAGCTCCAAGATGCATCAGCAAGCGTTGTCTACCACCTGCACCAACTGCTGATTCTGCGACACCAATTGGTCGCGCTGCAAACTAAGCTATTCCATGTTTATATTTTTCTCGCTAAGAACTTGGATCGCACGGCTCTCCCTAGCACATAGTTCTACTGTTATCCCATCCTATAAAAGATACAGTGTCTCACGCGGAAGGGCAGCCAAATAAAGGCCAAGGCCTTTCATCATGTTAATTGAAAATCTATCGGCCTCATTCGCTGCTACTACTGTCCCTTTCGGCAACACTATTGTGTTTTCCATCCATGCGCGCAACATTTGCTCTACTGCCGAGGATCCTCCTATGAGGTGGGTGGAAAGGGTACCCACCTGAGGGAGACGCACCTGTAACTCCTGCAACTACACTCTGAGGGCCCCCAACATAGTCTAGTGCTCCTGCATAAAATCATGAAGAGCCTCATTTGTGACATCACAAACAATCTCACCAATGTCATGGAGATCACCCTTGGTTTTTTGGCATTATGATACAAATGTTGTCCTTGACGGCAACTGACACAGATGACAAATCATAGTGCAAAAGGTCAGTAGCAAAGAATTGATGATCAGACTACAAAGAATGAAGAAAGAAAAGTATATACGCACATTCACTATATACCAAGTCGCGTACATACGCAGGTTCACTATACACCAAGTCGTGTACACATGCAGGTTCACTATATACCAAGTCATGTATATACACAGGTTCGCTATATACCAAGTAGTGTATACACGTAGTTTCTCTATATACAAAGGCGCATATATCATACACATGAACTTTCACACAAGGAAAGGCACGTACATGTCAGAAAACTAAGTTTTGGGTCCGTGGTATTTGGTCCATGGTATTTTGGTATTTGGTCCTTGGTATTGCGTCCGAAGTATTGAACCTAGGTATTGGGTCCCTAGTATTGGTTCTAAATGGTTTTGGACCATGGTATTGAGTAAGGCATAAGACTATAAAAGGAAAAGAAGATCATTACGCAAATTCATTTAGAAAATCTTGAATATCCGATGAAGTATGAGATCCAGTATGCAGGTTATGGGTTCATGATGCTTTGCTTGATCTAAGCTAAGGAGGAATCTCAGCAGTTGATGGAGAACAAGATCTAAGGATAGATCTGGATCTAATGGCTTGGAATGAATCATCTCTATATGGTTTCATCATGCTTATTCTAGATCTGTATACTAACGCATGTAATGTTCTGTAAATATTATGATCTGGGTATAACTCAAGTTTGGAATAGTTGCAAATCATGAATGAATATTTACAGAAGTATACACTGGTTGACTTTGATAAAAGTGTGTACATACGCAAGTTAGATACATCTGAATAGCGTATACCATATAAACTATGATGTTTGAAGTTACAGGTGGTTCTGGTTGATGATGCAAAGTCTGAGTTCTGGTGACTGTTTACTGGTGTCAGTATTCTGCATATTTAGATTGGTTGAATGGGTTTAGCTTCAGTGTTGATGGAAGAGATCTAATCATAATGACTTATCTTTATGTGATCTGATGAACTAGATCTGGTTGCTAACACATGTATTATCCTTGTATATGTAATGATCTGGGTATGTCTGAAGTCAGGAAGTGTAGCGAAGTTATAAGTAAGTATTTGATGACATATATGCTAATTCGCTTTGGTGAAGTTGTGTATACACGCTGGTTCGGCTCTTCCAAGTAGCGTATGCACTCTGATGCATGATTTTTGATGATACAGTTAGATCTGAACATTATTGTAGAGTTCTGTGTTCTGATGACTGCAGTTTGTTGACATGGTTTCAGTGATTCAATATTGGGTCATTTAGAGATTGGTTGATGCAGATATAGTTGATGGTTGTATTGCAGTGGTGATTGATTTTGTGCTTCAATGTTGTTGATGGGTCCAGTATGAAAATTGGATGAAACGTAGCCTTCAAATTATGATGTTGTGTTCCATGAGTATCCAGTCTGAAAATTTATGAAACGTGGTACCTGGAGGAAGAAAGAGAAGGTTGAAGCCTTCTGTAGGATAGCACCTACATACTAGTACATCAACTATTACAAGAGCTAAGGGGGTTGTAGCTCCCTTCTGGGAGAAGCTGGAGAACGAGAGAAGGTTGTAACCTTCCGCAGGTAGAAGCCTGCGTACTGGTATAAGACTGCACTAGTACAAAGATATTGTAAAAAGAAGTTTCTTATTAAAGGAAGATAGAGACGAATTGCAGCAGGTGGTTTTCACCCACATTGGGTTTCCACCTTACATCTTGGTGTTCATGTGTGTTGCTTATGTGTGATGATCTGTTCTGTTTTACTACTCATGTTTACTATTCATATGATTAATAATGTTCTGATGCAATCATTAAAGATCAACTAACTGAATCATAAGTTTATTGGATATACACTTAATGCATTACACACAGTTGCATATACACGCGGTTTGCCTTAACTGAAGTAGCGTATATGAATCTGAATATGGAAATGAAAAGTTATATTGATTTAATAATATTGATTCACACCCCCTCTCAGTATTATTTCCAAAAAGGTGATCGTGTCAATGGCCAATTTCGAGGCATTGACCTTCTTCCTTGGTCCTTCTCGCTCTACTCTGTGTGCGCTTCAACTGTGTGGATACGGTCCCTGGGTCTGCACTCCCTTCTACTTTTTCTGCTTCCTTCGCCTCTTGCTCCTGCGAGGACATTGTTTGGACCTCGTCTAACTTCACGATTGTTGCCTCTACTGCCTATGCTACTTCTGCTACTTATGCGGCCTTCTTCTTCTTGGCGGCTTTTTGTGTCGCTTCCCACACTATGCTTACCTCAGGTGTTGTTGTTTCCTTTTGCCTTTTCTCAGCCAACTGTGTGATGCACATCTTGGCATTGTCCTTATTCTTCTACGTTGCCACCTCCTCAAGTTCTACAAGATCTGGGGCATGCCATTCCAGGGGCCATGCCTCCAAGACAGTGAAAATGGTGTCGTCAGTGGCTACAAAAGGTAGCTTCGTCCACTGCTTCGTTGTTTCCTTGCGTGCCTTGATGTATATATTATGCATGTCGGCTTTGAATTCTGCAAAACTCTGTAGACTGTTGTACACCGTGGGCGACAGGTGCAACCTCTAACTAATCCACACCCATATGTTCATCTCCATTGGCACCCAGAAGATCTTACTGTCACATATTCTTTCTGCGTCCTTGGTGGCCCAGAGTGAATCGTACTTCTCGGCCTCTAGTAAATCTCTGTAAATTGGGGGGAATTGACTATCTTCTGGAAATTCCCCTGCTACGAGCATTATGGATAGCAACAGCCACGCATAGTGGAAGGTTTTACCTTGCTCCTGCTCTTCGTGATAGTTCTTCAAAAATTTTGTATAGAGGAATTCAGCCCAATTAAACTAGACCCCCTCCACGAACTTTCTGGCCAGTGCGATCACAGGTGCAGGTACTTCATCGGCATGACACTTTGTCATAACTTTTCCGACCAGGATTTGGGTTGCTACACGTACTGCTTTGTCCTTGATACTGGAGATAGCGTAGCCCCTCTTCTTCTTCTCTAGCTTGTACTTTGTCTTCATGGCCTCTGCGAGGGCAGAATCACTACCTTTCCCTTCTGATATGGTCGCAGGGTCCTTTCCTTTGTATGGTAGCCGAGAAATGCAATGGATTAGGTTTGTCGTGATGGGAATCAACTCCTCCAGCCATAGATACCTATCATGCACCATGTAGAGTAGCTGCCTGATGACAAAAATGGCTATTGGGGTGCGTGGAAATGCGCCACCAATACTAGGTTCAGTAGCTCGGCCTTTTCCACTCTGCGCAGCCACTTCCGTAGCTCTAACGTTGTCACCACCCCTGCGCTATCCTGCTTCATGAGATTCCCGGTATCTACGTGAGGGAAATTCTCGTAGTCAGTGAGGTCCCAGTCTTCAAACTTCATGGTTGGCATGTAGCCCATGTGCGTGCCTTCAAACACAATGTCGTCTAGGAGGAGCGGGGTCTAGAGTGGACTCTTGGTTTTATCTAGGTCCTTGGGTACTTTGACCTTCCCCTTTCGTGAGGGGACATAGGCAGGTTGTTTTGTCGCAAAGCGTGTAGGTTGAATATCCTCCTCCATGCCTTCGTCTTCTTCCTCTGTGATGATAAGGGCCTGCAAATCTTCTTCCTCCTCATCTATTTCTATCGTGATAGCTTTCCCCTTCTCTTTCATTGATAGTTTGTTGCACAGTGGGTTCCTTGGGGACACGCATACTAGAGCCATTTCCTGTTTATCATTCTTGGGTCTTGGTGTACGCGGTGATTTAGGAATCTCTACCACAACCTCGACACCTTCTAGAACATCCTCCACCATTGGGGTCTATGCGGCCTCACCGATAGTTACCTCTTTTGTTCCCAAACCATCCTTAGTTGTTGTCATTGTATCTAGGCTGTATTTTGTCACTCATGAATTCAAGGGCTCAGTTATCGCTCAGCTCTCAATGCTCAATGCTCTGCTCAATCGCTCAATTCTCAAAAGACAAAGTGTTGTTTGTTGGGTAGCCCCTTATATTTTATAGCACCTTTTGAATTCAAATTCCACTATTTCCCCGAATTCTGGGCCATTGATGCTTCCTTAGCGGCAGATTCGCAAATATTGCCCATAAATTGCGTCTTAAATGCCTGCCACCCGCTCCATTTGGCCTCGAGTCGATCATCCCATCATGAAAAATGACTTCAATAGTCACTTTTTGGTCAATTCTCGTGGCAACGCAGTCCCCTGTGCATGGACGTGGACCTTGTGACTCTCTACTTCTACATGCATCTCCAACATCTCGCAGCTCTCGAGCAAGATAGTTTATAGTCCCGCACTCCCTTCCAACTACTAGGAGTGCTAAGACTATCCTTCCCTTGGCTAGTCAGGTGGTCACACCACCCATGTGGAGCGCCACCCTGTCCTCTATCATGGTTCTTGGAGAATCCCCACCTTCTATGGTTGTGCACGTCATCATTTGCAACACGCTACCCTGGTCACTACGCTTGATGATATGTGGTCCAAGCCAAGGCATCAGACTAAGCAATTCACGACGATAGTTCTTAAAACTGTCAGTATGATCATTCACACCTTGCCTTATCAACCTAGTTTTCTTGGCGAGAAACTCTTCCTTTATCTTTTCTTCTAGCTTCTTGACCTCTGCGTCCATCAAAGTGCTTTTCTCTCTTAACCGTACCCTTTCTTTTCCAAGTTCGCGGAGTCTAAGATTTCCCTATTGGATTTCTTCCTTAAGTCTCCTGTGTACTGTCTCTTGTGGATGTGTGATTTCTTCTTTTCGGGCTTTGCGAACCGTTGTATCTACAGGTGTTGTCATGCGCAAACTAGGCTCTGCCTGCTCCATAAGGATTATAGCATCTGCTTCATACTTCAACATCAGAAGTGCTCGCATGGTCAGGTTTTTTCACATTGTCCTATAAGCCCATAGAACTGTTGGCACATGCAGATCCCAGTCAGTGCGTCTCACACGGTGGACCGTGTTCAGTATTTCACATACTTTTTCAAAGGCTTCCACGTGGATAATCTTCAGCACACTTGGTTTTATCCTACTTTGTTGTTTGCGCCATCTTCTTTCCCACTTCTGTTTTTTGGTCTCATTTCGTATCGTGAGGATGGTTTGCATTCGTGCAGGTTGCATAACATACGCCTGTACCCATTGGGAGAGGTGGGCGCGTAGTTTGTTTCATCCATCATACCTAGCTTCCATCTGCATCTGAGGCTTTCCAAACCGTATAAGCATCACCCTTTTGCATTCGTGCCAGTCCTCAAAAATTCTTTGATGCGTACCCCACCATCTTGTGGGTGTAACGCGCAGTGCCCATTTCAGAGCATCGAACTGTTGTTGTTCTGGCACCTCTCTTTCAAATTTGTTCAGGAAATCATCCACCTCACTCAACCCATCATACATAGGCAGATCCATTACCTCTGTTGTCACGCAGCACAGTGATCTTACCATCACGTTGCAATTGAGTGTGGTTACCTTGTGTAACTGGTTCTGCCATCATTCTATTTCCTCATCCGAATCTGAGGTGCAGGAGCTTTCACACTCCCACGCAATCATGCCATCCACTGTTGGATTCACCTAGTCCTGCTCCCACATGGTTATATTGTAGATACAATCTAGATCGTTGTCACTCTCGTTGTCATGCACTGGCTCTATGTAGCGCAATCCTTCCGCAGGGTCTAAAGGTACCACTACGTGTAGTGACTTTTTCTCAAAAATCATCTTGTGCTTCTTTAGATTTATCACTCCATTCATGTCAGTGCCCCAATCTATTCCTAGTAGAGCGGGATAGGGATTGTTGTCATCAACAATCTTTATCACTTTGAAATCTACCAACACACTCGCACCTTCGATATCTACCATTATTCCCTGCAATCTTCCCATCGGTAGGATCTTTTGCTGGTTCGCCATTCGCAATTGAATAGGGGACCATTATAACGCGGGCCTACCCATGCGGTCCTAGGTCTGATCCTAAATCCAGAATCACTTGATCCATTTCATATTCCCTTATTTGCATAGTCAATCTCATCTCCCTTCTTGTTCGCATTGTGTGCTTCCCGAGCTTCCGTACTATGCACAGTTCTCCTGACCCAGTGCACCTAGTGATGAGTTCTTGCAGTCCCTTCACAGCCTTACTGTTGTGCAGTAGCTTCATGCATGTCTCCAGAAAGGTAGTGAGCATTGATGGGTCCATCTCCAGTTCTAGTTTGTCTTTACTACCTGAAGTGGAGGCCTCCGTGAAGCTTTTCTTAGCTTCCATGAATGTCTCCTTTACGTGCTCCAAATCAAACTCTGGTTCCTTTGTGGGAGCCTTTCGAACCCAAGCACTCTCTTTGGGTTGCTTGCCCTTGTCATCTCCTATCATGATTCCACTTCAGAGTACGATGTTTACATTCGGTTCCTCTTCGCGCGGCTCAAACCTCATCATTTGTAGGTTCTGAGTCGGGGGAGGCTGGAGTGTTCCTTTATCGTGCAAACTCGCTATCAACATGGGGTAGTCCTCCATCTCATGATCAAACTAGGAACAATATAAACATGATGCTCTCGTCAGATTTGTACAATCGCAGGCATAATGCCCTAGCCCTCTGCAATTGTAAAAAATCAACTGTTTGCGTCCCCTTTCTAGTCCCATTCCACCTCAACCTCATCTGCACCCCTGAAATCCAGTGTGTGCCATCCCGAATTTTGATCAAGGGCTCACTTTCAACCTAAACTCTATAGGTAGGGGTTCGATCCATCATTAGTTCATAACTTCTATAGGTATGCTCATCATGGCCTACTGATCTATAGAAATTACAGAAAAATTGTTGGGACATTTGTGTATACTTCTGTAATAGATGGTAGTTATCTGTGGCATGCTTCCCTCCTATATGGCAAATCATGCACCATAGTGTAGGCATCACACTCAGTCCTACTTGTGCCTCTGGTCTCAATGGCATTGGCCCTCCTCCTGTCAGGTAGTTCGCGAAAAATGGACAATGGTCCTTGTCATGTCCCTGGCCTTTGCACTTTATGCACCATACCTCCTCGCGCACTTCTAAGCGAGTTGTCATGTCCTATTTGAAATTTTGCATCTCTATACACAGGTTTTTCAACTACACGTGGATCTGTTGCACTCCCAAATTAGGATCTTGTATCAGGGTCTCATTCAGTCTCATTGCGAACTCCAAATCTTTGGCCTGAATAGATAGCTTCTGCTGTGACAGTGTGGTCCTTAGATGCGGCATTATTGATGCTACAAACCATGTGCGACGCTGCCCATCCATCAAAGTCATGTTGGCTTCATGAATCATACCCTTCAGCCTCTAATCCAGATCCTAGGGGGCCTCTCTTGGAAGCATTGTGATTTCCTTAAACCCGGTAATCGACTGTGTCTCCGATTTTAGCATAATAAATTCTTTATTCAACGCATCTTGGATATCCGCAATCCCTGCGTTTGGATTATCATTGGAATGCTTAATATACCACATAAGTTTGCGATCCTGCAACTTGCTTACCAATGTTGCCTTCTTCATGTTGTCATCCGTGACTCCTTGCGCTTCCTATACAGCCTTTATCATGAACCAAAATTGGTTCGGATCTTCGTTCCCTACTCCTTTGAACACCGACAACTTTATTGTGCTTGCCATATTGAACTATGGCGATGGTGGAGGTGGTGTGGGTGGAGATGGGGGTGAAGATGGTGAAACTAGTGGTGGTCTAGGTGGAGGTGGTATGTGTAGAATTCGATGCCTCATCAGACTGATCACACTTCTTGGTGAAAATTTTGCGAGCTCTTCCTCACTTTCTCGCTAAGGCGAAATCAAGCAGCTAGTTTCTATTTCTGCGCTAACTTCATTTCTATAGATCCTACCACTTTTTGTAGCCCCAAACATCAATTTATTCGCATAACCCACTTTTTACACAGTAGCATTTTAATCCAGGTGTTCAAAGATTTAACGTACTTACCTCGTGGCACTTTGAGGAAGCGTTTTTCCACCTCGTTGTAGTTAACTGAAATATCTACCGCGAACTCAGTGATACACCATCCTATAATTCTATCGAGCCAATGGTCCATAGCATGCACAATCTTATCTTCTGAGGTTTTTAATCTGCGCACCAACTCTGGAGTCCACACAATCGCTTGTCGAGCCTACACCTTCCTTGACTATCTGGTAGCTTCACGATCCACTCGTACAACTTAGAGGGGAAGGATGCAAATAAAATTTTGTGAATTTCCGTATATAAGTAGAGCTCTAACCACTGTTCCTCTAATACTCGCGAATTCCTATTTTCCTACGACGTGGACTCATGAACCTTTTTGTCCAGCCAATCTTCAATTTCTTTCTTTGTCGGATTCCAGTGACATGACATCAGACATCTCTTATGCAGATCCCAATCCCAGCAATGGAACCATTTGTTGGCTTGTTGGGGCCTAACCCAGGTTCAGAGGTGATTTATCTAAACAAATCCAGGTACTACTGGCCCTTTCGGAAACAATCCGCAGAGCGCGGAATGAGGTCTCACCTGAAGTAGTATGGGAGGGTGTTAGAACGAGGCTTCCACACCCTGGAGATGTCTAATGAGTTCAAGTGGTCCGCGGTTCGACCCTATGTGCCCATCGCTATGTGCACTTACCTGTACCTTACAGCCTGAGATGTTGCCTTCGCGCAACCCTACTCGGGGGCCGAACACTGTTATTACCCAAGTCCTTACCAGTGTTCCACTGTTACTTGATTAACTTAGCCTACTTATATGTGTTAAGTTATACTTAGCAATGTAAATCATTCATACAAGTCAGTGCAATAAATAAATAGTATATTTGCAATTTATATCAAACATGTAATAACCCGGGAATAGATACACATAATTTAGATAAAACTTCTCTTTATTATTTTCTTCCTTGGTTACAGACTCGACTCCGCCCTGTGCACTTAGCTGCAGGGGTCTGCACATTCAGTTGCGAACTACTAGGCCTCTATGCACTCAGCTGAAGAGCCTTCTCCTACCCTACGACCCAAGACACACTTCGACTCTTGCTTTGTGCTTCTACTTCACTTCTACTTTTCCATCTATTACTTCGCTATCTTTTACACTTAGAGCCTCACTCTATTTATACAATCCCATGGTCCGTGGACCATGGGTAGGCCAACATTACATTAAAAGACTAGGGCAGACAACCCTGTGACTCTATCATACATTTCATGCTCCACGCCTGCAATTTGCGAAGTCATTACAACAAGATTAACTGAAAACTTGGGCTTTGAGCCCCAAAACATGCCTTGGAGGGATTCCATGCCCAACACATATAGGTGATTTTTCTTATCGCCACTATGTATGATCCAAGAGGATTCGTCAATCCAATTGCACATGTGTTCGAAGTTTCGTCATCAGTATTTATGGGTGTCATTTAGTGTCATCGTCGTTTCAGTTCAGCTTCGACAGATCGACAATGTTGGTTATGATCAGGTTGTTTAAGTAATGTTATGGTTTCATGGCATTCAATTGATGTGATGTTGTACCTGGCTGTCGACTTATGTCATTGACAATTCCGACAAGGTTTGGTCGATGACATGTGTTTTTTCGTTCAACTTTGTAGGATTTATGGTTGATATAGTTGAGTGTGTAAAAGGGTTCAAGTTAAATTACCTAGTCGACATCATAGTCTTGTCGTCATCACTAGTGTTAGTTTCAAAGATGTGATGGTAGTTTTCATGCAATGTTGATGAATGTCACACAGAGACCACAAGTATGTTTTAGGGTCGATCATTCGGTAAAGGCTTCATTTTTACCGATGTCACTGTGCAGAGTCGACATGGGTCTTGAACAGTTAAACGAAACTATAAACCTAAACCTAGACCTAAACCCTAATGCCTAAGCTATCTTATTCATCTTGTTACCCTAAGAATCCTAAAGCATTCTTACCTATTTCTAAACCATGTTCAAAATCCTATACTTTACATCCATGTATTAAAAACCCTAATACATTATATCTATGTATTAGTCCATTACCTGATGCCTAAACCACATTGAAAATCCTAAACCCTAATGCTATAAACCTATGCATATAACCCTCAACCTATTTGTATTGTTAAAACATTACAATTAAAAATAAATCACAGTCCTAACCTCGCGGGTTGGAAACTGCAGTAGAGGACATGTGACCACATGGAAATTAACCGTCGGAGTTTACATAAACTACAACCTCTGACCACATGGAAGATGTAACCGTGTCGGAGCTGGCGCATGTGAACACTGCGAATAAACCGTCAGGAAGACAGTCGGGCACCTAACCGCCAACTCAAACCACGTGGAAACCACCAAACATGTGACCGTCGAATGGGAGACCACACAGTTAGCGGGAAGCTAGCATAACCATCAGCATAACTGCCAAAAGAATTACCTGTTCATATGTGAATATTTGTCCAGCGCACCGTTAGTATAACTGCCAACGGTTTTCAGGAATTTTATAAATTTTTCTTGGGTTTTTTTGGTTGGAAATTAGTTTTTAATTAATTAAATGACCATGAATATGACCCTAAGGTGGAAGTTTGCCATTAAACTCAACCAATTTGACCCTTCAAGATAGCTGATTCATTCCAAAGATGGATAGAGGTGATTTTTATGCACTTGCAGGCCTATAAAGGTAGAATTCTTGATTGAAGATGAGAGGAGAGTTTTCAGTTTTCATGTGCAGGTTCTAGAGGTTAGAGGCAAATTTTATTTTCTGAGTTTTGGGAGCATCGGGAGTCGGATTTGGAAACCGTAAGTAGTGTTGGAAAGCTGGTTTAGAGAGCTATCTAATGGAAGAGGTTAGAATTTCCTGTGTGCAATTTTAGTCTAACAAAATCACTGTGTAATCCACTTCTTCTTCTCATTCCTAATAAAAATGGTCGCCCATCTTGAAAGTGAACCCAGAGACGTGGTCCATCAGGGACAAACTCCATAATCAATATCATTGTCTGGTATATATGTTGTTTCACTATTTACACTTCTGTTTTGCATCTTTCTTATGGTTCATCAGCTATCGTAAAGTGTTCTGCTGCAGCAGTTTTCCTCATTTTCTGTGCTTTCGGTTTTCATTCAATTCACTAATGGCTAATAAACTCTACATCAGTATTTAATATATGATCATATTAGATCAATGTACTTGGGGGTCATGCAAAGGGCACAACCATTCATATCAATGACCTAGAGACACTTGCAACATGGGCTACAACCGCAACATTGTTGCAGATCTTGGGTAGTCATGCCTTCCACCATATCACTAGGGGGCAGATGATGTTGTTGGAGAGTGTGTTGGAAGGGACCTACTATGGGTGGGCCCATATGATGTTGTCATTTGTGAAATAATAGTTCACACTATGCAGGCAGAGGACCAATGATAATTGTTCTTTTGGGGCAGTGTTATGCTCATTCTTCTTTGAGAATATCCCCACTATCCATCCTCATGTACAGATCTGTGATTGGGGGCCACAGTAGCCCAAGATGTGTTGTTGGGGGTAGCTATCGCGACGAGCTGGAGGAAGGGGAGTCAAACGAGTGTTATGACATGAGTTTTTCACACATTGGGACCAGATGCCACTGTACATAGATTATTATCCATATAGTGGAATGAACTATCAAGGGGAACTTGACTTACCACTTCCGCCGAGACGAGCATGGGGTCCAGATGGTAAGTGAAAGTTTTTTATATTTAATGCATTTATATTTAAGAAATAAGTGTATGTGGTACTAGTTTCTAAACTTTGTGGTATGTAGATATAACATCGGTGAGGCCAAAAAGGTACACAAGACAAGACACAACACCTGGGGCTGTAGATCACGATGGGGCCACATCACAACAGAGATCAGGTAGTGATGCTCTGCTAGAGGATCTCCAATATAGATTCGACATGCTACTGACTGGGGTGAAAGAGCATGTATGGCATGATTTAGAAGTCTATTGGTATGCAGATGAGTGCACTTATTTTCCTTAGAGTGGTGAGGAAACATACGACACGTTGTTATGGTCGGTCAGGCAGTACGAGACCTACGAGCTGGTGGGATGGAGCCATTGGCTCGGGAGGCTCCAGATGATAGTTATTAGGCATAGGGACATGTGGGTCCCCATTTTATTTTGTGATAACATGCGAATGGGCATGTCAGATGTATTTAGAGTAGTAGACTCAAAACATTGTATTATGATGCATATTTTTAGTTATGCATCTTGTATGACAGATTTGGTTCGCCATTTGTTTATGGATGTCTTCTTGTATATGCATGTGATAAATTTCAATCTAGAATGTTATTTGCAATGGTATATACATAGTAATTTGGGTTCTAGGAACATGACCGCACGTAATGGATTCAAATTTACGTGCTGAAAGCTTAACTCGTAGATATTTTCTAAATAGGACAAGATTATGCACATGATAAACATTGTTCAATTGGATGAAAAGTAGAAAGGAATCAAGACAAACAAGAATGTGAAGGATGAAATGATCAAGGGAATCAGCTAACAAACCTTTCACAACATCACATTCAGCTAGGTTATTGGTGGCATATTCAATGCAAACATCGTTGGAGTGGATTAACAAATGCAAGGGGGTGAAAATGGCCCAAGTTGCCAAGGCTAGATTCCTAGTGAAGCAACTCTCACCATTAGCATAACCAATATAAGGTATGGATGATGGATCCATGTGAAATATGGAAGAATACAATGTATAATATGGTGGGGAATGCAAACTACCTAAATGCTAGACAAAAGAAAGAGATACATGAATTTCAATGGGAAATGCTATGGGTAAAATTTCTTGACGTAGAGTGCATTACAAGGGTTGGGAAGGATTTCTCCTTTTGGATCATCTAAAAGGTATGCCCTTTCTCCCAAACACTTATAGATGATGTAAGGTCCTAACCATAGTGTTTCAAACCTTCTGTGCCCTAGGACATCATGAGCTTGGTCATAAACAAGAACAAGATCACCTTGGTGGAAGGTACGAGGGTGGAATTTTCAATCATATTAAGCTTTGGTGTGATTTTTTGCCACTTTGATGGTTTGCAATGCAACACGGTGGTATTCCTTGTCTCACTCAAGCATGATAAGTCGTTGTTCTAAAGGTTGGGCATCCGAGAGGAGTTCGATGATAAGGTGGAGGGAGGGGATTTCACACTCAATCAGAATGGAAGATGGGTGGACTGGAGGAAGAGAGACCACATGATGAAGAAGAGCTACCTAAGGCATCTTCATGAGAGACAAGGTTCACATACGCATCATTAAGGTTGGGAGACATATGAGTAGTGGATGGGAGATCTACCGATGTTGAGACCGGAGTGTTCATCGAAGAAGGTTAAACAAAATCACAATATGATACATCAAGGGAGTTCCAATGCATCGATCTCATGGATGACAACATGTAGTGAATGGTAGTGATTCTATCTATCATCTCGACATCAGGGGGAGGGATCACGATGGGTGGTTGAGAGACCTCCTATTTTGGCATAGGGGTGGGACCAGAATCTGTGGGTAGAGGAGAAGTGAAATCACTATGAGCTGCCTCTAATTCGCGAAGCACTTGAAGTGTATCATGAAAATCTTTGAGACAGGGACATTGATGAGAATAATGGCCATAATTATCACACAAATCACAGGGGCGATTCATGCGTAATGAGATGTCCTTCTTATCTGACTCAGGTAAGGTGACATGGACCTCAGGAATGTTAGAATCAAGGAAAGTATCATAGACCACATTCTTGATATGAGGGAGCTCAGGACAATTATTTGTGGCATGGCCGAAAAAGTCATACAAAGCGCATGGAGGAATAGGCTTTGGCAGCTTAGGAGGAGTTAGAGTTGTTGGAGGTGGCTTGTCTTTGGTTCCCTTTTTCTAGGCATTTCCCCCTTTGCCGAATGCTTTCAAAAAAGGAGTATGTTGATGTTGAGGTTGTTGTGGCACTGAAGCAAAGGTAGGGGTAGGAACAATAGGTTGGACCGGGATCAAAGCAATGTAAGGTTTGAGTTGATTAGGGGGAGTGTTTGTAGGAGGATCAATGTACCAGACTAGGATCCTCAAGGTAATGTTAGGTAAATGTGAGTAGCCATAATTAGTGTAGAATAAACATTCAGGGGTGGAAATAAGAACAATATATGACCAGAAGGATAATGGACTAGAAGCACTGCTCTGATATGGTTAATACTTGGGGGAATGGTTCCAGACAGAAAAGGATTAGGAGAGATACATACAGAAGGAAATGGTCCTAGAGGAGTAGTACTTGAAGGCTGACTTGAGTTGGGAATAGTAGGTTATAGAGGTGTTGGCTGCTATGAAGGCATACTAGACCATTTGTGGGCGGCCTGAGATGCTTGGAGCATGCAAGCACTAAATGATCTAGGCTCAGAAGGAGTAGGTGCTGGACCATAATAAGAACCAAGCAAAGTGGAATCTTTATAGACTCTAGGAGAGACACTTGTGAGGGATGAGACAGTCTTATTGTCAGTCACAGATGAGATATTGGACTAAGGTGAAGTCTAAGATTTGGGATCGTAGTACGTTAACTGATCGAGGATGTCAATATTTCCATTGTGGGGAGAGCACATCTTACGATGAACTGCAGATGCGATAAATGACATATCATATGTATAATTACGTTCCAAAAGGATTTTGTATTCTATGGGGGCATCAATGACTTTGATATCAATAGAGACATTCTTGTTGGCAACAGTGATCAGAAAATTGTGATATAAGCCAAGGGGATGTGAAGGATGACCATTATAAGCACGAAGAGTGATGGTGGATGGGGACATATCCGGGGAACCAAGTTGCTTCCAAATACTAGAAGCCATCACACAGGTGGAGACGCCTTCATCTATGATACACTACTGAATAGTGGCACTTCTAATGGAGACTGGTATTTGAAATGAAACAGATAAATGTAGGGGAGGATTTTATGAATTTTCAACATGAGAGACAATCATATGATCATCTTGGGGATTCATAACACCTAGAGTAGAGAGTAGAGTTTTTGTTAGGATGGGCATGTCTAAAGAATTTCCAGTGTTGACATGGCAACAGGAGACTACGCCAAGTCATCTACTATGCTATAGGTATGGACAGCTTTAGTAGAAGCAACGTTTTGACGTAATGGGCCTTTGGAGATCTTGGAAATAACCTCTACCTTAGGTGGAGGGATCTGTAAGGTTGTTACACAGAATTTTGTCACAATCCCTATACTCCCCGCTCCTCGATCCAGGAGGACCTCTACAGTGACCCTCATATGTTTCCCTGCCATAAAGAACATGTCCCTACATCCCTCTTCATTTGCAAAACATTTCCCTCTTTCATCATTTCCCAAATATCTTCCTTCAAGCTCAGTTTTCAAGACTGGCGATAATGCTCAGTTCTTCCCCTGCATTGACTTGCAGAGTTTAAAACTAGGACTAGCATTGCACAGTGCAAGTGAGCCTTTCATCACACGCACCGACCCTTTTTTTGTAAATTTTTAAAAATGGAGTCAAAGTTTCCAGCTCTAGAAGCCTCGTGAATGGAATTCTGGTAAATGGTTGAGCAAGATAGAGCCAACATAGTTTGTTTGGGATCCTTTCCCCTATTAATATGGAACAAGCCAAAGGGTATAAGGCCTCTCCCATCATAAGAGGATCCATTTCCCCTCCATCAAAGCTATATAAACTCCCCATTTCACACCCTCAGCTAGCTAATGAAAGGACTGAAATAATCTACAAATCTTGAGAGCCATATTGAGAATCTTAGCCTTCTAGTTTGTATGTGAAGCGAGAATAAGCTTGTTGTGTTTGGCTTGGAGCATAAGGAAAGAGGCCTTGAACCTCCGTTGTGTTGAGGTGAATCATGAGATGCTTCTAATGGTGTTGGAAACCATACATGCCAAAGAGAACCTGCAACATCAAGGCTCCAGTTGTATTTCTCTTTGAAGTTCTATTAATACAACTAATGGTTTATTTCCTATATCCTATGTAATGTTACATGTGATAGCTTAAGACTCCTTGAGTTTTTAAGTAGATTGAATTCGATTTTATGCTATCATGTTTGTTGTTGTCTCTTGCATGCTTGTTTCAGGTATTTGAACGAAGGAGCAAAAGGAAGCTAGAGCAAGGAGGGAAGATCAACATCAAGTGGATTAGCGTTGTAAGAGGTAGGCCCTCTTATTCTATTCTAATCTATGGAGATTTACATTATATTGTTCTGTTTGTGGTTACACCCACCCTTGGGCTAATGGATCACCTTTGTCCGTAGAGGATATTTACCTACTCCACAAATTAGCAACTCCATTGGGGAACCATCCCTCTCTTTGGATTGTTTGCATTTCATGATTTGTGTTGACTTTTGTAGTATAACTCTCTCTTTTTAGTTTTTTATGCTTTACATTGTCTGCTGCCTAGAGTCCTGAATTTAGAGTGATAGGGCTAGTTTTGATCTCTGAAATTTTTTATTTTTTCCTTCAAATCCTCGATCAGCACTGTTTATTTTTTGACATTCACTCTGATCGACATGATTTTCTCTTAAATAATCGTGTCGTACCCCCTTGTGGCACTTGTTGTGAGTTAAGCACTCACTTTGATTCTTCTAGGTTAAGATCAAGGTTTCTTCTAAATCATTTCTAGTGTGTCTTGCCCTCATAATCTTTGTCTCTTCGCTTGTTTTCCTGTATTCTCCCTGGCTAGAAAGCTTTGTTAGCTTGATTTGTTTGCTTGATTGGTTTTAGTTTTCCTTACTTCAATTTCTTTAGAATTTGGATGGTTTGTGTCCCTATGGCATCTAGGTCATCGTCCATTCATTTTTTTGTTTTCTCATCATGTCAAGTTGTTGGTTAGCTGCCCTATGCATTTCATGTTTTAGTCCTTGTTTTTCTTTGTTTCAATTGAACAAGTAAAAGTTTTGTTTGCTCTTCTCTTGATTGAATGTCTCTTTTCAAGCATAGATCACATTTCTTGTTTTATTTCGATTGGGTCTTTGCATGCGTGGTTTGAGGGGAGTTCTTCTTATCTTGCCTGGTATATGATTGATGTTGGTTGTTTGAAAAAAAATTTCATTGAAGTGTTTATTTGAAAAAATCATTTTATCATTCCATTGAAAAATACATCATTCTAGTTTGCTGAATCGATATGTTGCATTAAGTAGCATCATTGAAAGCTAGAATTGCATCATCATAAGCATTTGAAAAGAAATGAACTTCTTTTACTATTGAAAGGACTAGTTGAAGTGAATTTGATAGGAAGAATAGGAAGTGGAAAGAATTTTCATTATTTTGTTTTGAAAAGAAAAGTAGTGAAGAGTCATGTTTCTTTCAGTTGCTTGTTTTTTGCATTTATTATTTTTCTCTACTCTCAATTAGTGTAAACATTCATTGAATTGAAAGGGTTTTGTCTCATATAGCTGCATATAGGAGTTTTTCAAGTCACATCGATAGGGCCTGAAAACTGAGACATAATTTCAAGATAAACTTCTAAAATATATTCAATTAACCTAAGGCACATTTGAAACTTAACACTCACATTTAGAGGTCTAGGCTAGAGACGTGTTCTGGCGTCTTTAAACCTAGCAGTTGTTGTTCGCTTTAGCACTAGACAATGCTAGTACAGACTTGTGCTCCCCATACCATCATGTATATAAAGGGAGACCCCACCAGGTTTGCAATCGTTTATCTATAGGAATCAGAGTCTGCCACCTTGTAAATGTGATACATCGAACACATCATTCAGGGAGATTGCTTGCCCATACTTCTCATTTCGCCTAGAGGTATTTTGTAGTTCACAGTTACCTGGTAATCATTTTTCCTAGATTATCTCGAGTAGTTGTTTTGGTCTTTTTAACTCTCTAAATTTAAAATATCATCGAGAACTTGTCCTTTCGAGCTCGCTCAAACCGAAAGTGACTAGAATCATCTTTTCCTTTTTCTCGACTCTTAAAACATGAAAAGGAATCAGACTATTTCAGCGTCTTTAAAAAAAAAATCCCATGATCACATCGCATTCCTAATAGTATTATTCTATACCACTTCATGAGTATACCTTTAATATATTTTGAAGAAGTCCTGAAATTAATCTCTCTTCTCTTGTTGTTTGAGACAAAGTCATCGTGGCAAAACCATCAGGTTTGTCTAGTTCCTCTTCCACTCCTCCATCTGAAATATCATCTGAGGAGTCTCTCCCTGAACTCCTACAGTCACTTGAGGATCAAGGTTTTGAAATAGGAATTGTTTTGAGTATTCAACCTTTGTCATCTCATCCTCCTCCATCAGATACTGGGTCAACTTACGAATCTGGCCGGAAATCTCTGGATAATCCTATCCAGACTCCCGAGAGTTCGTGGACTTCTAAAGGTTAGAAAAGGACTAGCTGTTTACCCTCTGAATCCTTTGTTCAATCCTGTTGTGATATCACTGTAGCATCCATACAGTCTCTACGATCAACCAAGTATTCCTTTGGAATTATCCGCTCGAACATCTTCGGTTTTCCATCATCATTTGTTTCCACCCATGGAATCAGAGGGTGGGATCTGATGAGCCCCAAATTTGGTAACATTTTGGGCTCATTTGGCCTAACTACCCTTGCTCAACCCTTCATTTTTCATAACTTATGCATCATTTTTTAGTATATTTATGTCATTTGTACGAATAAGGGTAGTCACTATTCCTAGGTGGCTAACACGTGCTTATTTCAGGTTTTTTTACATTTAATGGAGTAAAACCACGCAGATGAGGGCTAGGAGATAGCCAAGATGGCGTTGAGGATTCATAGGAAGGTTGTCCACAGCATTGAATGACCCTCCTCGTGATCTTCACCCCCAAATCTGAGCTCTAACAGCCACCACCACCAAGTTAGAAGGCAGCCAAACGGATTTTGAGGAAGCAGCAGTTCACTCCTAGTTTGGTCAACCAAATCCCACTGATTTAGGAGGCCAGCTTGGGGCCTCGTAATGTATAAATGATGAGGCTTTAGCCTTCGAGAGGGACTTTTGAAACCTTGTTGCACATTCTGGATTACGAGCTGCTAGCTCTGTTTTGCTCTTTTGTAGCCATTATTGGCATGTTATTTGACTTATGATTATTATCTTTTAATGGGAAGCAGGCAGATTTGAGTTCAGTTCTGAGTTCTTAAAGGAGCCATAGCTCTCGGGGTTGGGCCCAACCTGAGAGCCTAAGGCCTCCTTCCTTTGTATTGTTATCTTTCTTTCAGCATTATGTTTTCTTTCCTTTACATGCATTCAAACACAGTTTGTTGAGTTAGATTTCTTGGTGTGGTTAAGTAGGACATTGGTAGAAGACAGAGTTGCTTTAGCTGTTTAGAATAAATTGAAGAAGATTGGAGTTGATAAAAGTTCTAGAAAAGGGTTTCTTGCACACTCATTTTCACCTCTTTCTAGGGGCTGGAATTGTAGACAGTGCCACCCACCAAAAACATCGGTTTACATGTTCATGCAATCTTTGATGCAATATCTTGTTTGTAGAAGTGTCCATGCGTTCAGATCTCTTGGAATGTTTCTTTGTTTCAGTACCATGCATGATTCTCCTTAGGAATAACGTTGTTGTTCATTGGTTTTGTTAAACAGTTAGAATAGGTTAATAATATTTCGGTTGTGTGTAGGACGTGGATGAATTGTTTCGTTTACACTATGCAGCGCTACTCTCTCACTCTCTTGTCTTTCTAAGTCATGCCCAGGCCAACTACTCGTTCCCCAATTAGACCCATTGTCTCTCAACTATTCTATTACCCTCGTTATTCTACCTTTTTCGGCCTTCCATTCCCTTTTCCCTCTTTAAGACAACCTAGCTTTGCACACCCCCTCTTCATCTCATCTCTCTATCGCTGAGTCATTACAAACTCCCCTCCTACCTCCCTATCCATCCATGCAGCCTCTTCCACTCACCCATCAACCAAAAATCCGATTGTAGAACATCCTGTAGGAATTACTGAACTTCCTGTAGAAATTCTGAACATCCTGTAGAACCCCTGCAGACTTCCTATAGAAGCTCATAAACACGGTTGCTTGGCATCTAAACTTTGTGAACTTCTCTGAAAGGATGTTAGGGACTCCTTAGACCCTCTCTGAGCCTTCCTGACCTCTTCCAAGCATTTCCCTCCTTGATCTACCCCTGCACAGTAAAGATCCAGTTAGAAGCACATGCATAATAATTCCAACAACTTGAACAAAAATACAAAAATATGTTCTCTTCTGATCAAAGTAGTCTAGACACATGCATCTCACCTTCCTAGAAGTAATGGCATCTCTTCCAGTAGTTCGCATTCCCATCTTTACATCAGTAGGACTAGCTGGTAGAATTAGGGTTTGCTAGGGTTTGTGCCTTCTTGTTGGCTTTCAGTTCCTTTCTGCAGTAGGTTAATTTCTTTTGAGTTAGCTTTCGTTCATCGGTTAAAAAGCTTCTTCTAAGAGCTCATAGAAGTTGGATTGAGCCCTAGCAGACTTGTGCCAGCTGACCAAGTGACAGTTGCGGCAAGAGCTAGTACTTGTGCATACAGCACCATCGCTTCCAAGTTTGTTACGAACTACCGGGTTGATAAAATTAGAGAAGGAAGCTCCAGGAGTTGTAGCATTATTGCTACAATACTGGAGCCCACCATATTTTTGGCGTCGTTGCCGGGGAAGCGTCAGAGTATTAGTGATTGTTGCTTTTCTTCCATTTTCCTACTCTCGCCTTCTGCTAAGTAGTTTATTTCATTTCCATTCTGCAAAAGTAGCATAGACATTTCCTGCTTTCATAGATTAACATTTCAATTCTGCAAGCGTAGATTAGCATTTCAATTCTGCAAGCGTAGACTAGCATTTCAATTCCTGCAATTTCATTTGAGCAAAATAGATTAGTTCTTTCCTGCTTTCATTTCAATTCCGCATTTTCATTTCAGCAAGATAGTTAGTTGTAGTTCAATCTGTGTCAGCTTTTGCAGGTACCAGAAAAAAAAAAAAACAAAAGCAATCAGAAGTCTTTTCATTTCATGCCTCGTAGAAACCGAGATAAAACAAGCAAATTGTTACCCAACACCCCCACCACATCACTGAGTCACCCTTCTCTCTTCTTTGGTGACAGTGATCCAGAAGAACCTATAGGTGAACCTCCTGAGATATACGAAGATCCTATAGCAGAAGAAGAGTTAGAGACCACTCCATCTGAAGCTATGGCTGACAATAGGGGAGAAGATGAGAGAATTGAAGGTGCCTTCCCCATCTGAGAGACCAATGGAGACATGAAAATGAAGAACATCAGTCCCTCCGCTTTACCTCACTTCCATGGACTGACTACTGAAGACCCTGATACCTTCCTATTTGAGTTTTCTGTCCTTTGTCGAACCTATGACTATACTGAAGATGAGCAGAAACTGAAACTCTTCCCCTCAACCCTTAAGGATGCAACACTACATTGGTTCATGGGCTTACCTGGGAACAGTATCACCACTTGGGCCCAGATGCAGCAAGCTTTCAATACCAAATACCGGGACTACTGTAGGTCCAAGGAAACCAAGGGAGAAATCTTTCGGATGACCATGGGGAATGATGAGTCCTTAGAAGATTACGAGGAAAGGTTCCAGCTTAGCTATAAACGGGCCAGGTGCACACTTGACCCTGAATCTCTTAAGTTGGTCATGCTCCGAGGAGTCCCTGAAGACCTCTTAGATACCCTTCACATGCTAGCTGGAGGAGATATTTACCAACTGCCTTATGAGGACATAAAGACTGTGTTTAGAAACCACTCTAGGGTAGCCCGAAAAAGAGGTAGAGGAAACCCCCTCTCAGCTGGTATTCCTTTCTCCAAACATGAGTTTGCAAATCAATTAGAGGATCTCAAGAGTGAGGTGAGACAGACCATCGCCATGCAACTGGATACATTCCGAATCCAGCAGAAGAAAGAGGAAGCTGAGAGGGCTTTGGCTATCTTCTGCCCTAGGTGTACAAGGAAACACCCTAAAAACGAGTGCCCATTACATTCGGTTGAGGTATGTTTTGTCTGTGAGGAGGACCACCCCACAAACCAATGTCCAACCTTACCTGGGCTTAAAGCCATGTATCAAGGGACAGAAGCGCCCACTGAACCTCTCTATTTCCTCAACCAAAGAAGGCCACATGGACCTAGACCTTACCAACAGGGGATGCAAGGGACACCCCAAACCTATTACAGCCCCAACCAATCTGCTCCTATGCCTTCCTGGGGACCTCCTGTTCATCCTTCCTGGTCTATACCTCCTCCATGGTCTTACCCACCTCAGTACCATACTCAGCCCACTACTCCTCCGTTTCACTCACATGCCCAGCCACAGCCTCAGTGGAATGCACCTCAACCGGGGTGGAGGCCCCAGTACAACACTCCTCCCGCCATTTTACCTCCACCACCGGCTCAACCACAACCATTACCTCCTGCTCCTCCAACGCAGCCCCAAATGCCTGCTCAACCGAACCCGAACCCCAACAACAGACAGGCCCAGCAGGTATGTACTGGGGAAACATCATGCCCTACCTATGTTGTGGAGATCCAGGAGATCAATCTGCGATCTGGAAAGACTCTTCCGGATCGCCAACCTCCTCCCCCAGAGGACGAGGAAGATAAACAGGAAAGTGAACCAAAGGCCATTCCACCCTTTCCTGAGAGACTAACAACCACCACACAACCCAACCCAGAGGAGGATGAGCTTCTGGGAGAGCTCAAACAGTTGTGTGTGAAAATACCACTTCTCCAAGCCATCAAAGATGTACCGATATACAACAAGCTGGTTAAGGAAAAGCGTTTCAGACATCCAGGCAGGCGAAAAAGAGATGCTTCAACCATCAATGTCATAGGACAACTATCTGATCTTATGTTGGGACAAGTCATCTGTTGGGTCCCTATAATACTAGTGATTACCCCATTACTATTGTAGTTATACCCCCTATTTATATTTTTGTGCCCCTATTACCCCATATTGTTATTTCTGTGCCCCATAGAATCCCTCTATTTTTATTTTTGTGGCTTTATATTATTATTGTTAGGTCGGCTGGATTATATTGTGACTCCTTAGACTCCTATATATAGAAAGGATGTTTTGTCATTTGTATCATCCAAGAATTGTTCATTTATGTAATGTAAAGGAGGTTGCCCCCTCGAAGAGGCTGAATTCTAAGGCGTGGATTTATCTTTTCTATCTTTTCTTGAGCTGGTTTCATAACATTTGGTATCAGAGCTTTGGATTCTAGGGTTTCGCTGCTCCAAACAGGTCATCGTGGCATTTTCGCTATAACTTTTTTTCTGTGACGTTCCAGAAGTCGCAAAAAAAAACCCATTTGAGAAGAATTGGCATTGAACCTTGGGTTTAAATTGCAGAGCTTTTCGCATGATATTTTTGGAGATATGATCTGAGGAAGTTGGCCTTTTTGCAGACTCCTGAATTACATTCAAAACAGGTGACCTAGGGAAAATCGTCATAACTCTCTCTCTGAGGATCGGATTGCAATTTCGTAAAAAGGTACAAAAAGAGGACGGACTGCAGTTTCTTGTATGTGTGTTTCAGATTCAAAGGTTGAAACAGTGACTCGTGGCACGTCGTACAAGTTCGCTCTACTGAACCAGTCTAAAAGCAAGTCACTGTGGGATATTTCACATAACTCTTCCTTGGAGAATCCAATTTGGCTCAGACTTGTGGCATTGGAAAGAGGACGCAGAAGGCTACTGCAGGTAGCATTTTCAGAATTGGATGATCCGAAATTACAGAGATACATCAGATTCAATATCAGGCTTCTATAAAGTGAAAAAAGGTGTGTAGTTTTTTTTAATTTTTGTGTAAGCTTGGTTTAACGGAATTCAAAGGGCATAGTAAAACATTATTATCGGTAACTGATGCCCCGAGGAAAGAAAATGCAAACACCTAGTAAGGAACCTGAAAGCTCTAGCATGACTCATGAAGAAGAGGAAGAAATGCTACATGATATATCAAAATTACAAGAACAAGTGCAACAAATGTCACGCTCACAAAAGCTAACAGAAGCTAAGATAAGTGGCGTGGAATCTAAGGTAAATGGCGTGGAATCTAAGATAAAGGGCATGGAAGCTAAGATGGATGGCATGGAAGCTAAGGTGAATGGCATGGACGCTAAAATTGATGGCATGGATGATAAGATGGATGAATTGAAGAAGTTGCTACAAGAAAGGGTCACTAATGGTGAAAAGGTAGTAAAGGAAACTCATGATGAGAATAAAAGAAATGTTAATCATGATTCCATAGACTCTAATGTTGGATCGAAGACTCACCATGTTCCAAAAATCGATATGAGGAAGTTTGATGGCAAGGATCCCGCCACATGGATATTACAGATGGAGCAATTCTTCGATCTCAATAATGTGCAAAACACACAAAAGGTACGTATGGAAACTTTATATTTGGAACCAAATCAGTTTGTATGGTATCAATGGCTTTGTTCTCGTAAACAATTTATCACTTGGGCAATTTTTACGGAAGAATTGATAGCACATTATGAGGATACAAAAAGCAACACTTTTTTTAGCCAATTGATAAGTCTCAAACAAAAGGGTTCAATAATGGAGCACATTGAGGAGTTCCAAAAATTGAACATAAGGGTAAAAGATATTCCAGAGGAGCATAGGATTGATGTGTTCATAGGGTCTTTAAAGGATAATATCCAACATGATGTGCGCCTTTGGGAACCTGATTCATTAGAGAAGGCATTCAGGTTAGCAAGAAAAATGGAAAGCAAAATTATGGCAACTAGGAAGCATACCGTTCACAACTATAAAGACGGAAGTGTTGTTGCCCATAGTCTTCCACAACCTACAAGGTTGACACCACAACAATTGGAAGAAAAAAGAGCAAAAGGGCTTTGTTACAATTGTGATAGCAAATACACAAAGGTCATAAGTGTGCTGAGAAGAAATTATTCTACATAGATTGTGAAGAGGAAGAAGAAAAGGAGCAAGAAAGGTCAAAAGAAGAGGATATATTCCAGGAACAAAGCCTAGATGAAGAACAAATAAATCCGACCATATCTTGTAATGCATTGGCAGGAATTACCACTCCTCAAACCATCAAGATAGAAGGACAAATCAAGAAGAAAAAGGTAATAGTGTTGATTGATTCAGGAAGCACCCACAATTTTATTCATTGTAGGGTAGCAAAAGAATTGAATTGCTTCCTATATCCAGCACCAGAGTGTCAAGTGATGATTGCAAATGGAGGAACAATAAATTGTTCTGGAAAGTGCCATAATATCAAGCTATCCATGGGAGAATATGTATTGACTAGCCCAATGCTTTCCATTCCAATGGGAGGTGCTGATGTTGTACTAGGAGTCCAATGGCTACAATCCTTGGGTACAATAGCTTTTAATTTTCAAGAACTTTTCATGAAATTTTCTGTGGAAGGAAAGGAAGTTGAATTAAGGGGTATTGCAGGGAAACCAGGAAAGATAATCAGCTCTAATGGCATGACAAAGCTTCTAAAAAAGGAGCAAAGAGGTGTAATTGCACAATTATGTTCGCTAGATGTTTCCACATTGGAATCATCTATTTCTCCAGATCTCCAAAAAGTCCTGGACAATCATTCCAAGGTATTTGAGACTCCCAAAGGTCTCCCACCTATGCGTGATCATGATCATGCTATTCATCTGATTCCAGGAAGTGTTCCTCCAAACATCAGGCCGTACAGATATCCATATGTCCAAAAAAGTGAAATTGAACGTATGGTTGCAGAAATGCTAGAGGCTGGTATAATTCAACCGAGTCAAAGTTCTTTCTCAGCTCCAGTAGTATTGGTGCACAAGAAGGATGGATCATGGCGCATGTGTCCAGATTATAGGGAGCTCAACAAGCTCACTATTAAAGATAAGTTCCCCATTCCTGTTATTGATGAATTACTGGATGAATTGCATGGATCAATTTACTTCACCAAGTTGGATCTTCGTTCGGGATATCATCAAATCAGAATGAAGATTGAAGACATTCCGAAAACAGCATTTAGAACTCATGAGGGTCATTATGAATTTTTGGTCATGCCTTTTGGCCTTACCAATGCACCTTCAACATTTCAAGGTTTGATGAATTCAATTTTCAAACCATTCCTTAGAAAATTTGTGTTAGTATTTTTTGATGATATACTAATCTACAGCAAGTCTTGGAAGGATCATGTTGAACATGTTGACAGGGTGCTACAACTATTGGAGGAGAAACAATTATATGCAAAAAGATCCAAATGTTTCTTTGGAGTCCAGGAGGTGGAATATTTGGGTCATATTGTATCTCATGAAGGAGTTAAGGTAGACCCTAGCAAAATTAAAGCCATTAAGGAATGGAAAATCCCCACATCCATAAAGCATCTGCGAGGATTTCTTGGGTTGACAGGGTATTATCGCAAGTTTGTTAAGAATTATGGGAGAATAGCAGCACCTCTAACAACATTATTGAAGAAAGATTCATTTTCATGGACTTCGGAAGCAAAAAAGGCCTTTGAACATCTTAAAGAGGCAATGTGCCAAGCACCGGTCTTAGCTACGCCGGACTTCACAAAAACCTTTATTGTGGAATGTGATGCTTCAGGAAATGGAATTGGTGCTGTTCTAATGCAAGATGAAAGACCCATTGCTTTTGAAAGTCGTCCAATCAAGGGAAAGTTTTTAAACAAAGCTATTTATGAGAAGGAAATGTTGGCAATACTCCATGCACTTAAGAAATGGCGACCCTACCTAATGGGAAGACACTTCAAGGTAAAAACGGATCATGATAGCCTTAAATACTTTTTAGAACAAAGATTATCCTCTGAAGAGCAACAAAAGTGGGTCACAAAGATGTTGGGTTATGACTTTGAAATCATCTACAAAAAAGGGAAGCAAAATGTGGTGGCAGATGCACTCTCAAGAAAGGATGAGGATGTGGAAGCATTGTTGTGTGCCATTTCTATTATCCAACCAGATTGGATAAACGAAGCAAGGGAGGAATGGAAGAATGACGAAGAAGTGTGGGCACTTATTCAAAAGCTACAACAAGATTCCAGTACTTCTGATACATTTAGCTGGAAAAATGATTCGTTATGGTACAAAGATCGCTTATACCTCTGTAAGAATTCCCAGCTAAAACAAAAGATTCTTATGGAATTGCACACTTCTCCCTTAGGAGGGCACTCAGGATTTTTAAAAACTTACCACAGGGTTAAGAAGGAATTTTTTTGGGATGGCCTTAAATCAGATATTCAAAAGTTTGTGGCGGAATGTTTGGTTTGCCAGCAAAATAAAGTTGAAACAATTAAGACACCAGGTCTATTACAACCTTTATCCATTCCAAGCCAACATTGGGAGGAGGTTTCAATGGATTTTATCACAGGTTTACCCAAGTCTGAGGGAAAGAGTGTCATCATGGTGGTAGTTGACAGACTTACCAAGTATGCACACTTTTGTGCATTATCACATCCATTTAAAGCCAGTACAGTTTCTACTGCATTTATGGAAACAGTTCAAAAGCTACATGGAAACCCAAAGATTATTGTAAGTGACAGAGATCCCATTTTCACTGGAAATTTTTGGACAGAATTATTTTCTTGTCTTGGTACTCAGTTAGCTCATAGCTCATCTTATCATCCTCAATCTGATGGGAAAACTGAGATAGTAAACAAATGTTTGGAAGGATATCTTCGTTGCTTTGTATCTGATAAACAGACACAATGGGTCAAATGGTTGCCTCTAGCTGAATGGTGGTATAACACTTCCTTCCATACAATAACAAAAATGACCCCATTTATGGCACTTTATGGGTATCAACCACCATCCATCACATCATATTTAAGAGAAAATTCTAAGGTTCAGGCAGTGGAACATCACATCGAACATCAACAACAAGTCCTCCAACTCTTAAAGGATAACCTCGTGTTGGCACAAAATAGAATGAAACAACAGGCAGATCAACATCGCAGTGAAAGAAGTTTTGATGTAGGTGATTGGGTATTCCTACGGCTACAACCATATAAGAAAATGTCCCTAAAGCAAGCTAAGAAGGATAATAAATTATCACCAAAGTATTATGGTCCGTACAAGGTGTTGGAAAAGATTGGTACTATGGCATACAAATTGGAGCTTCCTGCAGCTTCTCGATTGCACCCAGTTTTCCATGTTTCATGTTTAAAGAAGGTTATAGGTGACAAGCTCCCAATTCAAACAATATTGCCAGAACTTGACGAGGAAGGAAAAATTATATTGGAACCGGAAGCAATCACAGAAACAAGAACTCGACAGCTACGAAATCGATCAATTTCAGAGTATCTTATCAAGTGGAAGAACTTATCCGCTGAAGATTCCACATGGGAGGATGAGAATTTTATGCAGAAGTATCCAGAACTGCTCAAGCGTTGAGGACAACAATTTTTTGAAGGAGAGGGGCATGTTGGGTCCCTATAATACTAGTGATTACCCCATTACTATTGTAGTTATACCCACTATTTATATTGTTGTGCCCCTATTACCCCCATATTGTTATTTCTGTGCCCCATAGAATCCCTCTATTGTTATTTTTGTGGCTTTATATTATTATTGTTAGGTCGGCTGGATTATATTGTGACTCCTTGTTATAGACATTTTTGTGCCTTACAACATGAAGCATGAAATGTCAATAAACTGAGGGATCCAAAGTCCCTAAACATGTTGTTCCTACCCCTAGAGGAACAAGGTCAGCAAACCACAGCACTGAATATCAGTTCTCCACCTGAAAACACTCAAAAACAAGCTAATTCTGGATCATGTCAACTGCTCCACTGAGCATCTGCGCTGAATGTCAACTGCTCCACTGTGTACCTGCGCTGAATGTCAACTGCAAAGAAGGCTACCTGCGCTGGGTGAGTTTGGCCAAGTGGCACAGTCATTCCTCAAGGTGTCAATGCCCAGGAAGCTTCCAAAATGACACTTGGATCAGTGAATTTGACTTGTGACGAGTAAGAGGGTCTAGATCTCCAAGTGGAAGCAAGAACCTCCAAGTGGACTCAAGAACTGAAGAATAACTAAAGTGGGAAAGGACACTAGTCAGCTCCATGCCAAGCTTAAGCTGACTCATCCTTTCTCCAAAAATCCTATATATAGATCTCTCTCATGAGGTCTAGGGAGGCTGGAATCTTGTGAATGTAAGGAAGTGCTGTTGGTTTGAGTATAGAACTATTGGGTGATTTGCTTGAAGGAGGTGAAGAGGAGATTTCTTTCTGTTGGGAGGTGATGCTGGATTGGGCCTTTTATGGTTGTATCACTTCCTGAACCTTACTTCTTCCATTAATAAAGCATTTGAAGTTCTTCTATATGCATGTGTCTCAATGGCGTATTGATACTTGTATATTTGATTTATTCTAATCCTTGAATCAATTATGAATGTATGCTTCTTGTAGTTTCCCTCTCTTGTTATTTTGCAGGATCTTGGTGTAGCTGGGCCAGTGAAAGAGCAAGGAGCTGGGAGCAAGCAGCAAGGAGAGAAGATTGGATCAATCATTAGCGAAAGACAACGGTTAGTGGATCTCTTTCTCCCCTCTCTTACATCTCATAAAGAAGTAATCTCGAATAGCTTTGCTTTGATTGTTGCTGAGGTACTATCACCCTTAGAGTGGGATAGGGTCATTCCGTATTGGATACTTTTCCCAACAACAAATTGGCGACTCCACTGGGGATCGTATCTTGTTGGTTGTTTGTGTTTTTGCTATTCATTTCATAAACACAGGGAGTACCGAATCGAACTGTATTTGGATCTTTCAAATGCAAAGTAGAGGGCAGCTACTCTAGCTCAGTTTCTGGGCAAGTTTATGATTTGAAGAGCTGATCCACAAGGACTCTAAACAGCTCCTAGTGATAGCTTTTCATGCTCCTTTTCATCCCTTAGTGTGTACTTGACTGATAGCTTCTGATTTGGCCAAAAACTGTGAATTTTTTAGCAATCTGTGACCCGGAAACTGAGAAAAACGAAAGTTTGAATCTTCAGTGCAGGCACTGTGAAGGCAGTCTGCATTTCAGCGCAGTTCCCGAAGGGGCTACCTGCGCTGAAGGTCAAACTGCCAGTGTACTACCTGCGTTGAACCAGTTTTGCCTAGTGCTACTGGGGTTCCCTCCTGTTTATTGCCCTGTTTTCACCCTTGTTTTTGCAGCCTGTTACCAGTCAACGTACCTATCTGAAACCAACTTTCCTTGCCACTATTCCACCTCGGTTGTATAAAGAAACTGTATTTGTTCTTTGTGTATTTCTTATATCATTTACAGTTTCCCATAACGAAAGTGAACTAGTCTTGCTGTGGCCTCTTGGATCTAGACCTGTGATAAAGTGTCGTTTTGATCTTAAGAGTTAGTTTGTTTGCTGTTCATAGCTGATTGAGCTTTTGCTTTCGTCATATGGTTTGAGTTTATATATTTCTGGTGTCAAAACAAGTAAATCTTAAGGTGTCTTTTGGTTTTGGACAAGCTTGTTTGCTTTCACTTGAAATTGAATTCAAAGTTATACAACAGCTTTCTTTTTGTATCGCACAAACATTAAGAAAGAGAAAAGAAATACCTGCATTGTGCATGTGCATCTTTGATAGTTTGCATGTTGATTTAGGAAAAAGTGCATTAGTGTGTGCTCTATGATCTGTGTGAAAAGATGTTGTCTTTCTTTTCCCTCAGTAGTTAAGATTTTCAAAGTTGAAAGATTGAAAAGCTTGCTTATCATCTTAGACTGCATTTAGGAGTGTTACTATACATCTCGTGGTGATCCATAAAGGCAAACTGCTAAACAAGATCAACCTTAAAATAAATTGAATTTACATAACAACGCATTGAAACATAACGCAAACACATAGAGGTCTAAGCTAGAGACGTGTTCCGGCATCGTTAAACGTGATATCTTAGCGTTGAGTGGTTGGGTGATTCCTCCACGGTGAAGCGATAAGTATCAATACGGACTTGTGCTCCCACGTACCATCGCGTATATATTGGGAGACCCCTATAGGAACAAAGCCTTTATCCATAGGAAACCGTGTCGGCCGCCCTACTGATCGCAATGCAGTGAACACAGCATTCACGAAGATCGACCACTCGTACCGTAAAACGTATTCTGTGGTTTTGCGAAAGGTTTGGCACACCCTCTGCCTAGATCTCCAAAGTAGTTTCTTTTGGCCTTTTTCAAACTCTATAACTGAAAAAGTCCATCCGAGCATTTGTCACTTTGGGCTCGTTAAAACATCGAAGGAGACTAGAGTCATCTTTAGCTTTTTCTCGACTCTTAAAAAGTGAAAAAGCAAGTTGTGTCTAAAGCGTCGTTATAAAATTTATTTTAAACGGAACATAATCACCTCCTATTCCTGCATTGATCTGTAGGTTGAGAACATGGAACGCCCCAACCAAGGAATTCCACATGATGGAAATCCTAGTCCTTTCTCCTCTTGGGGAGAAGTTGGTGCACCCCACATGGCCACATTGTCGCTTCCAGGACTGACAATTGGCCTGCCTATTTGGCTATTCTCAACCAATGTAGTTCAGAACACCATGGTTCCTGAACAATCGAGTCAACAGTTAGATGAGTCTAGAGCTGCCCACCAACCTTCTACTTCCTATAACTCTTCCTCTAATCCTTCATCTTCACAAGGTAGAGCCGGCAAAAGCCAAGCTCCCATGGAGAAAAAGGAGAAGAAGAAGAGAGAGAAGAAGAAGAAGGAGCCTAAGGCGACTGGGGGCAAGCAAAAGACATCTGATAAAAGTCCACACACAGCACAGACCGGGCCTAAATCACCATGTGTCATATGTAAAGGAGACCACTTCCATAGAGATTGTCCCTGTATTCCCCGGATACTAAGGGACTGGTCCCCTCGTTTGCACAATTCGGGAGCATCAACCTCTGATAGCCATGTTGAATTCTTACCGTCAACTAGCGAAAGTGAAGGTTCAAGACAAAGGGGGGGAGCAATATCCCCCTGCAGACTGTGTGAAGGCGATCATGCCATCCACCGTTGTCCCTTCTTAGACGAAGCAAAGAGAGTTTTGGAAGATCACCCGGTTTCACCGTTGAGACTTCCTCCTGGATACCAAAAACTCATGCCAAGTCCTTCGTTGGTTGAAAATACAGCTGGCCCGCTCAAGTGGTCAGCTGAAGCGTCAGTCATTGAAAATGAACCTACTGAATCCAGACCAGACGAAATTCTAAAGGTCGAAACGGCAGTTGACCCGGTTCTGCCTTCAGAGGTTTCATCTTCAAATGACACCGTCAATGAAGATTCATCTTCAAATGACACCCTCACTGGAGAGAATAAGGATGACACCATCCAGATTCTTTTCATCAACACCGACTCTGATGAGCATCAGGGCAATGCGCCCATTCCTTTATCGCAGGAAGGAACATCGTCAGGGTCATATCCGGCCGTGTATTCGGTCCCACCACCAAGCAACCTGGTTGTGTCCTTTGATTGGAACCAACTAGGCAGACCCCGGTTGCCAGCCAGTATACCATTCAGAATCATCATCCAAATTTACAGAATGGTAATGGCTGGAACTATCATTGATGAAGGGGCATCTGTGAGTATCCTTTCCTCTATTGCTTGGAAAGCACTGGGTTCCCCGGCGCTTTTGCCTGAGATAAGAAATCTCTCGGGTTTTGATAAAGGAACCAGTCGACCATTAGGGATCCTCCCCAATGTGCCTGTTACATTGAAAGGGAAGACCGTTCAAATGAACGTGATGGTCATTCAAGGACCCTTGGATTATAACCTACTCCTTGGACGAGACTATATATATTGCATGGGAGCTATAGTCTCCTCACTCTTTAGAGTAATGTGTTTTCCACACGAAGGAAGAATGGTCAAGCTCGTAGACCAACTTTCATTTCCGGGATCACGCATCGCAAATAGTCAAATACCAACCCTGAATGGTCTATTCAATCAAGAAATGTCTCCACCCCCAGTCCTCCTTCCCGATGAGCGCGAGTGATTCGGAAAGATGGGACTGGAACCCAGGGGGCATGCATCCTGGTCTACTTCGGGCAGAGGAAACCTTGGGTATAAGGTAGAATTTCCGCGGGAGAATATGACTAGTCCGTACCCCGTCCGAAAGAAGGAAGAGGGGTTGTTCTGGAACAGGATTCTTTTGTTAAGGTTACTTGTTTGACAAAGGTCATTCACCATTGTCTACTTCGGTAGACAGTGCCGAGGAGATGTTTTCGTTTGATGGTGTTAACAAAACAATCTTTGGGTAACCAGAAAGAGGCAAGCCTCCCTCAATAACATTAATGTTTTGTCTTTGAGTAGTGTTCTTCTCTTGTCGCAAGTAGCTGCTCTCTTGTCGCAAGTAGCTGTTCTCTTGCGATCTTGCAAAATATATGTTAAAAATTAGGCTGACGGGAAGACAAGTACCGCATAAGACCTGTTAAAAATAACGAGAAGACAAGTATCGTTAACATTAGACTAGCAAGACGACAAGTAGCTATGAACACCCAAAGAAAAGCAGAGGTGGAGGAGAGGAGGGGCAGCCTTGAAATTGTATTTTATACCTGGGGGCATGCAAACCTTTTGGAGTGCAAGCTAAGAGCGGTTATTTATCTGCTTTTAGGATTAGCCGTTTCCGAACTTGCATAAAGAAAGGATGAGAGGGAGCATAGCTTATGTGAGGCGCGAGCTCTATAAAAAATGGAGTCTTACAGGAGACATTTCTTATCTTATGACTGGGATATTCGAGCAGTTTTACCGCGGAATTTATGCTCGTTAAAAAATAGAAAAGCGAGATCCGAGCAGTTTTAGTACATAGTTCATGCTCGTTAAAAAATAAACATAAGGTTGAGCATTCAAGCTCATTAAAAAATGAACATACCCCGGTAAATAACCATTGTGATCGTAAATTTATTAGCCATAAAAAAGCCTTGGTCGTGTTTGCACCTGCCACCTCCATTCCATTTGGCCAATCGTTCACCTCCATATGATTGTTTACTTATTTTGAGGAACAGCTGCGAAGAGTGATTTCACTTAGCCATCCTTGTGACACTGCCGTGATTGGAAAATTCCAACCTGTACCTGGAATCTGCTGCTATCCCTGTCTATCACTCGTTCCTCAAAAGACGAGTCTTCTTTGAGCTCTTTTCATATGACTCGTAAAATATGAAAAGTTTGCCGAGTTTTGGCCTTCCAGCTCGTTAAAGTGACCGGAAGAGCTATCCCTCCTCTAAATTTTAATCTTTTTGGACCTGAGGGATTATTGCACAAAAATGTCGAGCGCTTGTTATTCGGCTCGTTAAAGTTATCGAAAATTCATCCCTTCTGTATTGTTTTATACTTTTTCGGACTTAAGGGATTAGATGACGAAAAAGGAATTTTGGAGTTAACTTTCTGTACCTTTTCAGACTCTCTAAAAATGAAAAGGACCGAGTTTTCCTTGTCGTTAGACTCGTTAAAATGATTAAACAGCGACAAACTTGTCTTTAGACGAGAACGAGTTTCCCTATCGCTAGGCTCGTTAAACCATAGCGATGGGCTTGCCCGAAGGGCAGGTTATAGAACAAGCATATGTTATCCTCCTCAAGCTTGACAAAAATAAAGAGGTACTGGTCAGAAATGACTGGGGAAAAATTGGGAGAACCTCAAAGCTTTAATGGTAGCAAGTCGCTCTTGAACATGACACTTTTCCTCCGTATCACATCGGGTTGGGTTGTTTCATTCACCGGTCTCATCACCATGGTCTTCGCCAAACCATCCACATTTGGGGTAATGCTACCGATCCATCGCATCAGTGTCGTTATATGTTCAAGAGATGTTGTTCAGAAAGAGTCAACCGTGTCCCATCCACTGCCATACATTATCCTTCATCCACCCATGATCGCCACCCTGAATCATATTTCACAGATTGTTTTCACCTCCACTAAAATCATTAGCTCCGTTCCATGTCACTGATGTGGGATTCATTAAGGCCCTCCTTTGACGGATCGCTTCTTGTCGACTTCAGCTCATTATCCAAGAAGTTGATCTAGGAACACCCCCCCTAGTACTTTGAAGCTTGCATGCCTCAATGGCAAGTTTCTCACTTCCGGCGACAGGTATACATCAATGACCTTCGACCAGAAGATTTTGCGTGGTGTTCGACGCCAAGTCCTTTATTCACACCACGTGAATTGTACTGCAGTACCTTGAGGGTCATTATCATTATCGGTGATTCCTCTCGCGCTTGTTAACGGTTTACATCATTGACCGGTAATCAAGCGATGTCTTTCCATGTTCGACTTCAGCGCAATTCTCACATGGATAGACTTGTACTTAGAGTGAAGATCGAACGAGTTTGAAGACCCTGGATCTAGTTTCATCCATCCGGGCTGCGATATATATTCAGGAAATATAAAGACATTTGACATGTACATCATTACAGCAGATGATCATCCTACTCAAAGGATGATAATTTCAGCAGAGAATTATCAGTCTACCATCAGACGATCGTCTGTTCTATGTACTAAAATGAATTTATAAAGCTGAGCATGGGAATGCCCGCCTCAGCTAGATCATGAAAGAAGAATGAAAAATAATGTATTGTATTGTATTTTATTACAGGTCACCTCTCAGCGATTGAATGAACTTCGGATCCTCCTGATAAAGCATTTCACCCGATAAACGACCTCATACTTTAGGGGGCAACTGTTATAGACATTTTTGTGCCTTACAGCATGAAGCATGAAATTTCAATAAACTGAGGGATCCAAAGTCCCTAAACATGTTGTTCCTACCCCTAGAGGAACAAGGTCAGCAAACCACAGCACTGAATATCAGTTCTCCACCTGAAAACACTCAAAAACAAGCTAATTCTGGATCATGTCAACTGCTCCACTGAGCATCTGCGCTGAATGTCAACTGCTCCACTGTGTACCTGCGCTGAATGTCAACTGCAAAGAAGGCTACCTGCGCTGGGCGAGTTTGGCCAAGTGGCACAGTCATTCCTCAAGGTGTCAATGCCCAGGAAGCTTCCAAAATGACACTTGGATCAGTGAATTCGACTTGTGATGAGTAAGAGGGTCTAGATCTCCAAGTGGAAGCAAGAACCTCCAAGTGGATTCAAGAACTGAAGAACAACTAAAGTGGGAAAGGACACTAGTCAGCTCCATGCCAAGCTCAAGCTGACTCATCCTTTCTCCAAAAATCCTATATATAGATCTCTCTCATGAGGTCTAGGGAGGCTGGAATCTTGTGAATGTAAGGAAGTGCTGTTGGTTTGAGTATAGAACTATTGGGTGATTTGCTTGAAGGAGGTTAAGAGGAGATTTCTTTCTGCTGGGAGGTGATGCTAGATTGGGCCTTTTATGGTTGTATCACTTCCTGAACTTTACTTCTTCCATTAATAAAGCATTTGAAGTTCTTCTATATGCATGTGTCTCAATGGCGTATTGATACTTGTATATTTGATTTATTCTAATCCTTGAATCAATTATGAATGTATGCTTCTTGTAGTTTCTCTCTCTTGTTATTTTGCAGGATCTTGGTGTAGCTGGGCCAGTGAAAGAGCAAGGAGCTGGGAGCAAGCAGCAAGGAGAGAAGATTGGATCAATCATTAGCGGAAGACAACGATTAGTGGATCTCTTTCTCCCCTCTCTTACATCTCATAAAGAAGTAATCTCGAATAGCTTTGCTTTGATTGTTGCTGAGGTACTATCACCCTTAGAGTGGGATAGGGTCATTCCGTATTGGATACTTTTCCCAACAACACTCCTTAGACTCCTATATATAGAAAGGAGGTTTTTTCATTTGTATCATCCAAGAATTGTTCATTTATGTAATGTAAAGGAGGTTGCCCCCTCAAAGAGGTTGAATTCTAAGGCGTGGATTTATCTTTTCTATCTTTTCTTGAGCTGGTTTCATAACATCATCTGCCCAAAGTATTTGGATCCTGGGAGTCCTGTAGTGGATGTCCACATCAATGGCACCATCATACCTCACACATTGATTGATTTGGGGGCTGCCATTAATGTGATGACCAGGGATACCATGCTCAAACTCAACCTTCAGGGTTCCCTGAGAAAGACCTCGACAGTCCTGCAACTAGCAGATCGCTCCACCGTGACTCCCGAAGGGATCGTAGAGGATGTCTTGGTCTCGGTTGACTCTTGGGAGTACCCTGATGACTTTTTGGTTCTGCAACCAAAGGAAAAGCTTACTGGATACCCTCTTATTTTGGGAAGGCCTTGGTTAGCCACTGCAGATGCTTACATAAGCTGCCGTGTAGGAAACATGACCATCAAAAATGGTCCTATGTCCAAGCATCTAGTTCTGTACCCTCCTTCCCAACCCTCATTAGAGCATGACTTACCACTTTGGTTGGAGGAAGGAGAAGAGGATGAGGTATACTCAGCACCTTTGTGCACCCTAGACACCACTAGGGGAGGCCTCCCACCGAGGATGATTTGATTGAGACCTTGATCCAGATTCCACCTCCCAGTGCATTGTCCTTAGAGGAATTGGTGGAGGATGCCCAAGCCAGCACCTTAGTGGACCTTTGTGTGACCGAACCGGTCACTCCCAGAGTCAAAAATGTGGAGTTCAGCCCTGAGAGAACGTTAAAGATCAGCTCCTCCCTATCTCCTTCCCAGGAAAAGGAGCTGTGTAGTCTGTTGGCCAGTCATCTAGATGCTTTTGCTTGGAGCTATAAGGAGATGAAAGGAGTCCATCCTTCGGTCTGTACCCATCACATCTACATCAAAGAAGGCTGTAAACCGGTTAGGAAACCCCAAAGGAGAATGAATCCAGCCCTGAAGGACATCGTCAAGGAGGAATTACAAAAACTATTGGATGCCGGATTCATTTACCCCATCTCGGATAGTGAATGGGTGTCCCCTTTGGTGTTGGTTCCCAAGAAAAACGGGAAGTGGAGAATTTGTGTGGACTACCGAGAACTGAACAAAGCTACAAGAAAGACCATTTTCCTCTACCTTTCATAGATCAAGTGTTGGATGGACTGGCAGGAAAGAAGTTTTTCTCTTTCCTGGATGGGTTTAGCGGGTATAACCAGATCCAAATCAGCCCGGAAGACCAAGATAAGACCACCTTCACTTGTCCTTGGGGTACCTTTGCTTACCGAGTTCTTTCCTTTGGACTATGCAATGCTCCTGCCACCTTCCAGAGAGCCGTCTTGAGCATCTTTTCTGAGCTGGTCCATGATGCGGTGGAAATCTATATGGATGACTTCACTCCTTATGGGTCCAACTTCCCGGAAGCATTGTCCAATCTGGGAAAAGTCCTAGCCAAGTGCATTGAGATGAATATGTCCCTTAGTCCTGAAAAGTGTGAATTCTTGATGACTGAAGGGACCGTGCTAGGCCATACCATTTCTTGCCAGGGGTTACGAGTGGATCCTAACAAAATTGCTCTCATCAAGAAGGTTCCACCTCCTCAGAAGGTAAGAGATGTTCGAAGTTTCTTAGGATTAGCGGGGTATTATAGGAGATTCATTAAAGACTTCAGCAAGCTGGCCTCGCCATTGTTTAGCCTCTTGGCAAAGGATGTTGAGTTTAAATGGACTGACGATTGTCAGAAGGCTCTGAATGAATTAAAGGAAAAGTTGGTGTTTGCTCCAATCTTGAGAGGTCCAAACTGGGCCCTACCTTTCCACATCCACACTGATGCCTCAAACAAAGCCATAGGGGCAGCCTTAGGATAAGTTGAACAAAAACTTCCATATGCCATCTACTTCGTTAGCAAAAACTTATCCAAGGCAGAACTGAATTACACTGTAACTGAGAAAGAATTCTTGGCCGTGGTCCATGCACTGAACAAGTTCTGACATTATGTCACTGGCTATCAAACATTTGTACATACTGATAATGCTGCAATTAGATATTTAATGAATAAACCGGATGTGAATGCTCGTATTATTAGATGGTTACTTTTGTTGCAGCAGTTTGATTTGACTATCGTTGACAAACCAAGTAAAGAGAATGTTGTTGCTGACTTTTTGTCTAGATTGGATTTACCTGCAGATGAGGATGGGACAGTAGATGACCAGATGCCCGATGAACATCTGTTTTCTATTTCAGTACTCTCTCCATGGTTTGCTGATATAGCAAACTACCTTGTTTCAACACAGTTCCCTCCGCACTTATCCTCAAGAGAAAAGAGCAGAATCGTCAGAAAGAATGCCTCATTCACTTGGATCGGGGGCAACCTGTTCAAGCTTGGCCCTGATCAGATCTTAAGGCGTTGTGTAAGGGAGGAGGAAGTCTTTGATATCCTCCTCACCTGTCATGACGGGCCTTGTGGAGGACATTTTGCAGCAAAGAGGACTGCCTTCAAAATCCTGCAGGCAGGCTACTATTGGCCCACGCTTCATCAAGATGTCAGAAGATATATCAGTCAATGTGACCGATGCCAAAGGATGGGGAAACCGACTCCAAGGGATGAAATGCCTCTCCAACCTCAAGTGACTCTTGAGCCATTTGAGAAGTGGGGTATGGATTTTGTGGGTCCAACCAATCCTCCTTTGAGGCAGAGGTCTTACATCATTGTGTGCATAGACTACCTGACAAAGTGGGCAGAAACCAAGGCAATCAAAGCAGCGACAGAAGAAAAGGTGGCCGAGTTCTTAAGAGAAAACATCTTCTACAAATTTGGCTACCCAAGAGAACTAGTCACCGATCAAGGAAGCCATTTCACCTCCAACTTAATTGAAGACTTGCTAGCTCATCACAAAATCAAGCATAGGACTTCCACCCCCTATCATCCTCAAGCAAATGGGCAGGTGGAAGTCACCAATAGAGCATTGGAAGGGATCTTGACTAAGGTGGTGAGCTGCAGTAGAAAATATTGGGCAGATCGCCTGGTTGAGGCCACATGGGCTTACAACACCACTTGGAAGACCACAACCGGCTTCACACCTTATGAGCTGGTCTATGGGAAGAGAGCTCTGCTGTCAATTGAATTCAAGTACAACACTTTGAGGATGGCAGCTCAGCTAGACCTGGATCTCAGCCATGCCCAACGAGAAATGTTATTGCAGCTGAATGGATTGGACGAGCACAAAATGTAGGCCCTTCTTCAATCAGAAGTGGTTCAACTTCAGATGAAGGTGTGGCATGACCAACACCTCAATGACAAGCAATTTCAGCCAGGAGATTGGGCACTTTTGTATGATTCTAGGCATAAAGATTTTAAGGGGAAGCTGAGAACCAGATGGTTGGGACCATATGCAGTGGAAAAATGTAATGACAATGGGTCTGTTCTTATTCGGACCATTGATGAGGAGGCCATCCCTATGCTTGTCAATGGGCATTGGTTGAAGATCTACAGAAAGCCTCTGTCAAGACAAGAATTCATCAAAACTGTGGAAAAATCAGTGCTGGTCATCGAGAAGGGTTCTGCCTCTGTTTTGGGTATACCCTGAAGATCTTAAAATATATATATATATATATATATATATATATATATATATATATATATATATATATATATATATATAATAATAATAAAGATCCTTGGGTGAAAACCTCTCTGAGGCTCCCAAGGCAGATGGTAGGGGTGAAAACCTCATAGAGGCGCCCCTGCTGTCTTTCAAAAAAAAAAAGGGGGTTTGAAAAAGACCCTTGAGTGAAAACCTCTCTGAGGCGCTCAAGGCAGATAGTAAGGGTGAAAACCTCTCTGAGGCGCCCCTGCTGCCTTTCAAGAAAAACAAAAAAAAATGAAAAACAAAAAAAACAGGGACAGCAAGTTCACAATGTGGCAATTCATGCAGGTTGCAGGTATTCTATGAAGGAAAAGAGGTCCCTCAACTCAAAGACAAGGGTCCTTATTATGCTACCAGGTGACCTCACCAGCACCCCCTCCGAAAACACTCATCTTCTCCAAGGTCTGGGCACGATTTGATCACAGTTTAGTCTTCTACAGGAAGCTACAGACTTTCTACAGGAAGTTCTGTATTTCTACAGGAAACTTCCTGTAGAAGTTTTGGACGGCCCAGAACTAATTGTGTGGGGAGATCTAACAACCGAGGTTCAGCATGGAGGCATGCAAGCTACTATTTTCTCCATCACACACTGTTGTCGCCTCCTTCTACCACCCCAATTGCCATGCAATGAAAATACCTGCACAGCCAAAACAGAACATTGAATTATCAGAGGAAGCGCTTCTCAAATGGAAAGAAGATGCAGAGATACCATGCAATACTTATCCAAGCCATCTGAAGGCCCTGCGATCGTGACTGTGATGCCACCACCTCCGCTGTCTCAGCATGCACCTGAGGAAGAAAAAGTGCTACAGGACATCCTACAGGAATCCCGTAGCAGTTCATCTAGCTAGGGTGTACACCATTAAATCGCCTGCAACATGCAATAATAGAGCGGGCACATGCAGCCGAGTCACAAGCTTCGTCATCAGCGGCAGTCTGCAAGGAAGGACCCCCGGGCCTATGCAAATAGCAGCAGCAAGCAAATTTAATCACCATCGTCCTGAAACCTGGAAAATCATGTCGCGGCCGCACAGGTAAGTGCCTCGCCCTTTCTTTCGTCAAATTACATGAATACTACTCTAGAATGTTTGCAAGTATGAAATGAATGGGTTGAGCAGTCGAATGGCCACTCAACTGGCCACGACGACCAGTCAGATGGTCTAGTCGGATTTGTAAAGTGGTGGTCGTGGCAAGAAAAACGGGTAGTGGACACGTGAGAAGCATCCAGTCGGGGAGAAGCGCGATTTAACGAAAATGGCGGCGGTAGATCTGCGGGGAATGATGCGGCTGCAGTGAATGAGTAGGTGACGTCGTCCAACGGTCCGGCAAGGACAGCTCACCCCCGCGCCACGAGTTTGGCCAGGATTCAAATCTATCGGCTAGATCGCTACCACACGCATTTATCATCAGCCGTTTTGAAGTCGAGTGAGGGTCCGAATTTCTCTAAAGCTCGTTACTCCAAGTCTTTGGCTTGTTCAAATGTCTGGTAGCGGCACAGAAGGCACAGAACCACTGTCGTGCTCTCCAGAACCCGTGCACTGCTTCTACAGGAAAGCTACAGTACATGAAGCTCACTGCCACGAGGAAAATTGGTCTCTTCACGTCAAAGGTGGCGAATTGGAAAAGGTAATCCTGAACCTGTTCCTCCCATGCAATTGGTTTTGAGAGTGGCGGAGTCGACGTTCTCAAAAGTGTAAAACTACAGTCTGATCATCAAAATTGCAAGCGTTGTCTTCCGTTTGCATGAATTGTCGTCGAAGTGTATGTGGGGTTTTCTATAGGATGTGATTTGTAATTAAGCCCTGTTAAGGCTCATCTGTAGATAGTCTTCGTGAATTGTGTGCGTGGCAGAGGCGTAGTTCTACGCTCTGTCCCAAAAGGCTAGTTTTTGATACGCACCCGCCACCTCCAGCTAACATAGCAGGTGTTCACCATGCCGGGTGGATTCATCAGAAAGGAACCGACCGACTCAAAGAAACTAAGGGAGAACCCGGAGGTGGTAGAATTGTTCACTCGGGTGCAATGGATGTCGTTCTGAGACAAACTTCAAGGCTATGATGATGAGGTGGCAGAGGAGTTCCTGCGCGCGTTGAAACCAAAATCAAAAATGCTGGCCATTGTTAATTTCAGGGGTTTGAATCTCAGGGTCACCCCACAATTCATCAGCAGAGTCACTGACCTCCCAATGGGGGTACCATGGGACAAGGAGGAGAGGAAATTAGGCCAAAAGGCTAAAAAGGAGTTCTTCCCACCAGAGGAGCAATTCTCAGAGGATAAGAACGGGGTTCGCAGAACTAGCTTACTGCCACTTTGGAGCGAGGTCAGCCTCCAAATTATGAAATACATCACATGCGAAGGACGGTTCAGCATTGTGTATGGGTACCATTTCCGGCTACTCACTGAATTGAGACATCAGATGGACCTACCTGCAGAAAACAAACTAAGTATTCCCTACTTTCTACTGCAGTCTATGACTGAATGTGCCACCAAGTTAAAAGAAGGCACGCCAGACCAGGTAGCCCATCATGGGCTCATTAAGCTCCTCGTGGAGGATGCACTTCACACATACAAAGTCCCTCTCTCGTGGGAAGCCTTCCGAAATCTAACTAAGGATGGCGATATAAAAATGTTGACCGAAGAGCTTGGTTCCTCCAGCAGCGAGGAGAAGGAGTCGGTACCCACAGAGAAGAAGGGAAAAGGCCAAGAACCCACGGCCAAAGCACCGAAGAAAGAGAAAAAGGGGAAACAAGAGAAAAAGGTTGCCGAAGAGAAGGATGACAAATCTACGTTGACACCCAGGGAGAAAAGGTTACAAAGGAGGGTGGACAGGACTGAACCCGTCCACGTCAGTAAAGGCACCTCGACAACAGCTTCAGCAAAGTCAAAAATCACAACACCCGCAGTCAAACAAGCTAAAACGGTGCCACCTGTTTCTACAAGAAAACCAAAATCGGCTTCTACAGGAAGCCAGAAATCAGCTCATAAAGGGCCTTCTACAGGAAGCCCTGAGAAAGGAAAACCAAAGGAAAAGAGAGCCGACATTCTTGCAAGGGAGGCAGCAGCCATGCTAGCCGCCCTTAGTACACCTCCTAAGCCGAAGGAAAAACGAAAGAGGGAGATCCCTCTGTATTTTAAGGCCCGGAGAAGTGTGAGAATCAAAACAGGGAGGCCACAGCCTCCATCCAGCAGCCCAATTACTATAGAGGATGCCCCCACTTCGCCCAGGGAGAGGTCTGATCCGGATTTAAACAGGAACGCAACAAATTACAGAGATAACCATATACACAAAGATGCAGTGGAAATAATACTTCATTTCATTAATGGAAAATACTGAAATATGCTTACAACCAGAAATGGAAATAAACCAGCTAGGGCGATGGTAGCTTATCTCTGAGAAGAGATGTGATGGCTACATGCCTCTAAACTGTGTTACAATGAGGCTCGAAGGCCTATTTATTGTTGAGAAACAATGGAAAACCCTTAACATTCCAAAACCTAACCCTAGGAGATGAAACGCCAAACTGTGGGCCCCGTTTGGGGTAAATTGGTACATCAACTTCCCGGGGTCGTAACTTTGGCATATGATCTCCGTTTGACGCGTACAATAGCTCATTAGAAAGATCTATCCGAGCACTATCATTTTTGGAACAGGCAACATCGGTCCATTCTATGGACCCATGTTGCCCTCGAATTCCCCAAAAAACGTCGTTTAGGGCCTCAAAACGGCTCCGGAAGTTCAGGACCCGAAAAACTGTTAAAAATAGTAAGTTGTGCTACAATTAAGGAAACTGAAAATGCTGAGAAAGACAATGGTGGGGGTCCAGGTGGACTTGGCAGGTGGCCACCAATATCCACCTGGATCATTCCTCCCCCCTTAGGAAGCAATGGTTTCCATTGCGTTGAGCTCCTCCATGAGATGAGGAAACTTCTGCTGAACTTGTTCCCTGGTGAGCCACTTGCCCTACTGAAGGAGTTGGCCTGCTTTGACAACTCGATACAGTTGGATATTCTGTTGGTGAGTGTTCTTGATCTGTGTGTCCATGATCCGATCAGTTGCAGCTTGTTCCATGCAATCTGGATTTGATTCTGTGGGTTTGAGCTGTTCTGCAATGTCGGATGTGTCTAGCAATGGTGGAAAGTATGGCCGAAGGCGGTCCACATTGAACACTGGGTGCAAGCCAAGGAATGGGGGAATGCTGAGCACAAATGCATTGTCTCCCATAGCCTTAGTAATTGTGTAAGGACCATATCGGAGTGGTCTCAATTTCCGATAGGCTCCAGTAAGGCGTTCCTTTTGCAAATGCAACCAGACTTCGTCGCCCACCTGAAACTTGTGTGGCACCCGGTGTTGATCATGTCGCTGCTTGTACTTGGCATTTGATTTCTCAAGAATGTCATGGACCTGCTGGCGAATATGTTGGATGCGCTCAATGAAGCTGGTGGCCTTATCTGTTTCGGACTGGACATGAGCTGAATTCATGTGAGTAGCTGCAAGTGGCATGGCCACATCAATGGGGTATAGTGGCTGGAATCCCAAACCCACCTGAAAAGGGCTATGGCCATTGGAGCTGTGAAGAGCTCGGTTGTAGCTGTGCTGAACATAGGGGAGGCTCTCGTCCCATGTGCGTGGATGCTTTGAGTTATACATGCGCAGAATGTGCACCATCATCCTGTTGACAACCTCTGTCTGGCATCAGTTTGAGGATGGAAGGCTGTGGACTTCGTGAGTTTGGTGTCCAGCATTGACCAGAGACTGGACCAAAATGTGCTGAGAAACCGACTGTCCCGATCTAAGATGATAGACTGTGGGATCCCAAAGTGCACCCACACTCGTTCAAAGAAGAGTTTAGCAGTGGCTTCTGCTGTGATATTCTTCTTGCAGGCCACCATAATGGCCATCTTCGAGAACTTGTCGACGACCACAAAAACACAGTCATTTCCATGCTTAGTGGAAGGAAGGCCTAGATGGATTCCCAAGGTCGACTAGGGGTAGGCAACGGGGTATAGAGGCCGTGCTTCTTAATGGTTGGTTTGGCAATGGCACAGGCAGTACATGATCGGATGTACTTCCCAACATCCTGTCGAAGATTCGGCCAATAGAAATAATTTTGCAGTACTGCCACTGTTTTCTCGACCCCGAAATGCCTAGCAGCCCGACTGTAGTGTGCTTCCCAAATCATCTTGGCACGCTCACTTGAAGGAACACAAAGGTGACCGAGGTGGCATAATAGGGCATCCTGGAGGTGAAAATCTGCAACATGCTGACCCTCCAAGAGTGTCTGGTATGTGTGGCCGAATTCTGGGTCGCTTTTGTAGAGAAGTGGCCAATCAGAAGTCTCGTGCCCACAAGAGTTGAGTACGGTGGTTAGCGCCATGATCAGTGGCCGACTGAGGCAATCTGCAACATTATTGGTGCTGCCCTTTTTATACTTGATGTTCAAGTGAAACTGTTGCAGGTATGTAGACCACTTCTGATGGCGATCATTCTGCAATTTCCCTTGGGTCTGTATGAACTGTAGAGGTCGGTGGTCTGTGTGGATAACCATTTCCTTCCCCAAAATGTAATGCTTCCATTTTCGGCAGGCCTGTACAATGGAATACATCTCTTTATCATAAGTGGGGTACTTCCAGACTGTGTCTGAAAGTGTTTCACTGTGATATGCCACTGGATGTCCATGTTGAGGAAGGACTGCCCCAATAGCATAGTCAGAGGCATCTGTCTCAACCTCAAATGGTTGTTGTAAATCTCGTAACGCGAGCACTGGTGCCGTGCAGAGGCGATCCTTCAACTCCCTGAATGCCTTCTGTTGAGATTCAGACCAAAAGAATTTTGCTTTCGCCCTGCCCTTGGTGACTTGACTCAAGGGCCAAGAAATATGAGAAAACCCCAACACAAACCTGCGGTAGAAGTTGGCAAGACCTAGAAATTTGCGGAGCTCTGTTAGAGTGGTTGGAGAGGGCCAATCCCGAATGACTTGGATCTTGGCTGGATCGACATGCACCCCCTGTTCATCAATGATGTATCCCAGATACTGAACCTGGGTCATGCCAAAAGTGCATTTCTCCAAATTGGCACATAGCTTGTGTTGCCGCAGTGTTTGGAGAACCTGTCGGATGTGGTGGAGGTGCTCTTCCCAACTCTGGCTGAAGATCAGAATGTCATCCAAGTATAATACTACAAAGGAGTTGGTGAATGGCCGCAAGATGTCATCCATTAGCCTCATAAAGGTTGCAGGAGCATTCGTCAATCCGAAAGGCATGACCAACCATTCGAAGAGGCCCTCCTTGGATTTGAAGGCAGTCTTCCACACATCGGAGGGTTCGATTGGTACCTGGTGATATCCTGACTTCAGATCGATCTTGCTGAAATATTTCGTCCCCTTTAGTTGGTCTAGGAGGTCATCAATCTGCGGGATCGGGTACCTATTACAGACAGTGATCTTGTTCAGCGCCCGATAGTCAATACAGAGTCTCCACGTCCCATCCTTCTTCTGTACCAACACGATCGGGCTCCCACAGGGCGATGAACTCGGACGGATGTGACCTTTCTGCAGGAGCTCATGAATCTGCCTCTTGATTTCATCGTTCTCCAGAACGGAGCGCCGATAAATTGGTCCATTGGGTAGCGGTGCACCTGGGGTTAGATCGATGGAGTGCTTGACTTGGCAGTGCAGAGGAACCCCTGTCGGGGAGGTGAAGATGTCCTCGTACTCCTCCACAACCTTGTCCATCTGTAGTTTTCGTGCAGAGGGACCCCATTTGGAGGCCGCGGCCACTGTCTTCTTCTTTCCTTGAGGGCGTATCATCAGGAAAACAAATTTCCTGGTTTTGGAAATGATCTTACTGCATTGTTTTGCAGTAATCAAAGAGATGGCGGCAGGTGGCGCTACCTCTGGTATCCTGAACAACTTATTTCCCAATGTAATAATAACAGCGCGGGGCCTTGATTCATACACAGCATGTCGCTTCCACAAGTATGGTTGTCCTAGTAATACATCACAAACTTCAAGGGGAGCAATGTCACACAATACCTCATCCGTGAAGGGCTTGATGTTGTATGGAAGGCGACACTGCTGGCTCACGCGAAGATCTCGTCCTTGGTGAAGCCACCCAATGGTGTATGGTTGTGGATGTGCTGTGGTCGGTAAGCCCAACCGCTTCACGACCTCTGCCGAAATGAGGTTCTTTTGACTCCCGCTATCAACAATGAACTGTATCGGGGAGCCCTTTACCCACATCTGGGAGTGGAAGAGACGCTCCTCCTCCTCTGGATCTTCGAGTTCATTTTTCTGGATCTTTGCGGTAGCAACAGTGGCACTGGGATCCGCATCAATGATCTTCTTCCCTTTTTCATACCCCTTATTGGGTTCTGACTCAGAGTCAGAACATGCATCTGATTCTGAAACCTTTAGCTCAGCCACCAGTGACTGCTTGGCCCGACACTCACTTGTGTTGTGAGTGGAGCTCTTATGGAACTCGCACCATTTTCCAGTGTCCTTTCTCGGCTTCGCGGCGTTGTTCTTTGCTTGCAGCTTTGGCTGGTTGTCTTGGGCTATCACGCCTTGGCTTTGTCCTTTGTTCTATGGTTTAGGGGCACCTTTCCTCTGCTTTGGATTCGCAGATCCAAAGTCTCGCTTCTTTTGTTTAAACTTCTGCTCGACCTTGACGGCATATCGGTATGCTGTGCCGAGCGAGGGGATGTTTAGGAATTGTATTTCTTCCTGGATGTACTTGTGCAGGCAGCCACGGTATTTGAGTATCAAATGTTGCTCTGAATCCTTGATACCCAACTTTGTGCGAAGGGTATGGAAAAGATTGGGGAACTTCGGCACGTCTTGGTCCCTTCCCTGCCGCAACGTGGTCCACTTTATGTATTCATCCTCATAGCTTCCGACAGGGTAGTACTGCTCCTTGATGGCATCCCGAAACGAATCCCAGGTGGGTGCGGCTGAAAATAGTGAGCCAGTACTTTCATCCTTCTACTCACAGTAGGTTTCCCACGAGTCCTTGACGTGGGGGGCTGCTTTGAGAAGAGCAAAAACAATCTTTTCCCGACTCGAAAATTCGTGAACAGAAAAATAACCCTCTAGCAGATTTAACCATTTATCTACGGCATCTGCGTCTATCTGACCCTCGAATATGGGGATTTCAAAATTAACTTGTACCTTAAAGGGTGTGGCGTTTCCAGAGTAGCTGCTGGAAGCCGATGCATTGCTTCTAGGTAGCCGCTGAAGGATCTGGGCAAAGCTGTCCATCATCGCGTTCCGTTGTCGCTCGAGGGCTTCTTCAAGCAAGATTTTGATGGGATCTCCTGCCCCCTCGTCTTTCTTCTCGTCCGCCATGGGAGGCCGTCGGGATTTGCGAGGCTGGTCTTGCAAAGGTTCAACCAGTTCAAGCCCTAACTCCTTATATCCCGACCTTGTTGGGGACATGCAAAGAAAAATAGAGAAAAAGCAAACCGCTCTGATACCACTGATCTGGATTTAAACAGGAACGCAAACAATTACAGAGATAACCATATACACAAAGATGCAGTGGAAATAATACTTCATTTCATTAATGGAAAATACTGAAATATGCTTACAACTAGAAATGGAAATAAACCAGCTAGGGCGATGGTAGCTTATCTCTGAGAAGAGATGTGATGGCTACATGCCTCTGAACTGTGTTACAATGAGGCTCGAAGGCCTATTTATTGTTGAGAAACAATGGAAAACCCTTAACATTCCAAAACCTAACCCTAGGAGATGAAACGCCAAACTGTGGGCCCCGTTTGGGGTAAATTGGTACATCAACTTCCCGGGGTCGTGACTTTGGCATATGATCTCCGTTTGACGCGTACAATAGCTCATTAGAAAGATCTATCTGAGCACTATCATTGTTGGAACGGGCAACATCAGTCCATTCCATGGACCCATGTTGCCCCCGGATTCCCCAAAAAACGTCGTTTAGGGCCTCAAAACGGCTCCGGAAGTTCAGGACCCGAAAAACTGCTAAAAATAGTAAGTTGTGCTACAATTAAGGAAACTGAAAAAGCTGAGAAAGACAATGGTGGGGGTCCAAGTGGACTTGGCAGGTGGCCACCAATATCCACCTGGATCAAGGTCCCCCTCAAAAATATCAGTCACTTATGAGTAGGGGAGCCCGAAGACAACCACGTGGAAAGAGAGAATGGACAGGTTGGCTTCAAAAGCCCGGCTATAGGATGCTGAGGCTGCTCTACAGGAAACCTTTGCCCGGCTTAAGGAGACAGAGAGAATGGAGGGAGAGGCACCCTCATCACCACCGAGGGAAGATGAAGTAGAGTCGCCAAGAGAAGAAGAGAAAGAGCATATTCCGGAGCCTAGTCCTCAACCAAGTCTGAGCTCATATTATAACTTCTTAGAAGCTGGAAAAATTATACCACAGAAATTCACTGTGCCACTTTTCTTTGCATTGGAGGAAGAAAGGGTGAGAACCCACACGTGGATGAAAATAGCCAAATGAAAAGGTGTGGTGGATATAAGCCCCTTGGAGGAACAACTCAAGGAGGCACGAAAAGAATTAGCTATGGCTAAACACGTGGCAAACTGCCAGCAGGTGTTCCTACAGGAAGAAAACGAGAAGCTTAGACTACAGCTACAGGAGCTGAAGAAGGAAAAGGGCACATCCTCAGGGGACACTACAGCAGAACATCAAGGCAGAGAAGGACTGCAAGTCGGCCTTGGGGAGCCAACCTCGCATCTACAGGAAGGGGAACTGCAAGCACAAATTGAGATACAAGCTCTCAAACAGCAGTTGCAGCAAAAAGAGGCACAACTAGCTTGCATGGCCAGTTGGGCCATGGATGTTATACAATGCAGACACCCGGCCAAATCCTATGGCCTGTACCTACGAGACCAATGGCTGCAATTTCAAATCAACGCATTAGCGCAAAGGGGTATCTCCCAACTCCAAGATCCGCAGCAGTTCACAGCATTATGTAATAGCAGCTCATCAAAGGATAAGGCAAAACTCTCGGAGTTCTATCTCCATAATTTGGCCCTTCCTAACGTGACTACATGGGATCCCAACACAATTGTAGGGGATATGCAATTGATGGCATTTGCCTCATGGTTGAACCATGAAGAGAACAGGGCAGCAGAAGTCAAGGAGGTCATGGACCGAGAATTACATGAGCCACTACTGATCAGAGCAGAGCCATGGGATCCCACGGCATTGATAGCGGCCCACCAATAGTTAGCCACCAACCCTCAAACCTTATTGAAATACATGGATCAGCAGGCACAGGCCATAGCCCATTTCGAGGATATGGAGCGACTATTAGGGGACAACTGTGTTCATGCTTGCACCCGCCGATGGAACTCATTGTCCCACAGCCTTAAAATCAGAGAATACCATACTCCAACTCGAATGAGGGAAGCTCTAGCATGGGTGCCCCTCTACAAAAAGTCCATACAGAGCTGGATTGGCCTCAAGTTAAGCCCACCTCTGCTGTTAGGATTGATGGAAGGCAACACAGAAAAAGAAGACAAAAAGCAGTGGGAGGAGGTGGAAAGGAAGGTTGGGTTCCATGCCAGTGAGGAGGAGACCACTTCAGAGGCCTGGGATGTGAGGGTGGCAGTGAAAGAAATGAAGGACGAGGAGCTGGATTAGTTGCTCAAGGATGAGCAATCATTTTAGCTGGGGGGTGATGATGAGCCCCAAATTTGGTAACATTTTGGGCTCATTTGTCCTAACTACCCTTGCTCAACCCTTCATTTTTCATAACTTATGCATCATTTTTTAGTATATTTATGTCATTTGTACGAATAAGGGCAGTCACTATTCCTAGGTGGCTAACACGTGCTTATTTCAGGTTTTTTGACATTTAATGGAGCAAAACCACGCAGATGAGGGCTAGGAGACAGCCAAGATGTGGTTGAGGATTCGTAGGAAGGTTGTCCACAGCATTGAATGAACCTCCTCGTGATCTTCACCCCCAACTCCGAGCTCTGACAGCCACCACCACCGAGTTAGAAGGCAGCGAAATGGATTTTGAGGAAGCAACAGTTCACTCCTAGTTTGGTCAGCCAAATCCCATTGATTTAGGAGGCTAGTTTGGGGCCTCGTAATGTATAAATGATGAGGCTTTAGCCTTCGAGAGGGACTTTTGAAACCTTGTTGCACATTCTGGATTACGAGTGGCTAGCTCTGTTTTGCTCTTTTGTAGCCATTATTAGCATGTTATTTGACATATGATTATTATCTTTTAATGGGAAGCAGACAGATTTGAGTTCAGTTCTGAGTTCTTAAAGGAGCCATAGCTCTCGAGGTTGGGCCCAACCTGAGAGCCTAAGGCCTCCTTCCTTTGTATTGTTATCTTTCTTTCAGCATTATGTTTTCTTTCCTTTACATGCATTCAAACACAGTTTGCTGAGTTAGATTTCTTGGTGTGGTTAAGTAGGACATTGGTAGAAGACAGAGTTGCTGTAGCTATTTAGAATAAATTGAAGAAGATTGGAGTTGATAAAAGTTCTAGAAAAGGGTTGCTTGCACACTCATTTTCACCTCTTTCTAGGGGCTAGAATTGTAGACAGTGCCACCCACCAAAAACATCGGTTTACATGTTCATGCAATCTTTGATGCAATATCTTGTTTGTAGAAGTGTCCATGCGTTCAGATCTCTTGGAATGTTTCTTTGTTTCAGTACCATGCATGATTCTCCTTAGGAATAACATTGTTGTTCATTGGTTTTGTTAAATAGTTAGAATAGGTTAATAATATTTCGGTTGTGTGCAGGACGTGGATGATTTGTTTCGTTTACACTGTGCAGCGCTACTCTCTCACTCTCTTGTCTTTCTAAGTCGTGCCCAGGCCAACTACTCGTTCCCCAATTAGACCCATTGTCTCTCAACTATTCTATTACCGTCGTTATTCTACCTTTTTCGGCCTTCCATTCCCTTTTCCCTCTTTAAGACAACCTAGCTTTGCACACCCCCTATTCATCTCATCTCTCTGTCGCTGAGTCATTACAAACTCCCCTCCCACCTCCCTATCCATCCATGCAGCCTCTTCCACTCACCCATCACCCAAAAATCCGATTGTAGAACATCCTGTAGGAATTACTGAACTTCCTGTAGAAATTCTGAACATCATGTAGAACCCCTGCAGACTTCCTGTAGAAGCTCATAAACACGATTTCTTGGAATCTAAACTTTGTGAACTTCTCTGAAAAGATGTTAGGGACTCCTTAGACCCTCTCTGAGCCTTCTTGATCTCTTCCAAGCATTTCCCTCCTTGATCTACCCCTGCACAGTAAAGATCCAGTTAGAAGCACATGCATAATAATTCCAACAACTTGAACAAAAATACAAAAATATGTTCTCTTCAGATCAAAGTAGTCTAGACACATGCATCTCACCTTCCTAGAAGTAATGGCATCTCTTCCAGTAGTTCGCATTCCCATCTTTGCATCAGTAGGACTAGCTGGTAGAATTAGGGTTTGCTAGGGTTTGTGCCTTCTTATTGGCTTTCAGTTCCTTTCTGTAGTAGGTTAATTTCTTTGGAGTTAGCTTTTGTTCATCGGTTAAAAAGCTTCTTCTAAGAGCTCATAGAAGTTGGCTTGAGCCCTAGCGGACTTGTGCCAGCTGACCAAGTGACAGCTACGGCAAGAGCTAGTACTTGTGCATACAGCACCGTCGCTTCCAAGTTTGTTACGAACTACCGGGTTGATAAAATTAGAGAAGGAAGCTCCAGGAGTTGTAGCATTATTGCTACAATACTGGAGCCCACCAGGATCCCAATCTCCTCTCTGGGTCACTCAGAGGTTTCTGCTACACACAGTCCTCACGTAGTTGATGAACAGGGATATCCATTCCCTCCTAAAGGTTTCCCTTATACTGGAAGCATCCTAACTAGTGTTTACCCTGAGTATAGTGGGCCTTCATTGCCGCATGGTTATACCTCTCTAGATCAATTGGTTTCAGGCACTCCTAGTGCCTCGTCGTTATATCACAACCCTATCTAGTCATCTGGAGCTATGCCTACCTTAGGTTTGTTCGTTCAGAACCCGACCTCTCAACCAATCATGCATACTGCAGTCACTTTAGTTCCAGTGCAACCCACCATTCTGACTCCACTCGTTTCATCATTTCAACCGACTCTTCCGGTTCAAACGACAATCTCTAGTCAAGTCTCTCTGAGTTCTTCGAACACCCCATGAAGTGGATAGGTTGTACCATCACCTAGGGGGAAAGATCCAAATATCTCCATGATGTCTGGTGCAACCAATGTGATTCACTCACAAACTCACATGGTTGGGATGAATCAGCCCTCTTACAGTGCTATTCCGAACCTTGTTAGTCCTTCTAGATCGAGTAATGTCCAATACCAGCAGTGAAACCCTATTGGTCTATTTAGGTCAAGTAACGTCCAGTACAAGTGGCCATATGTGGCTCTCGTTCCGTTCCAACCTCCTTATGTTCCTTATGGTTCACAAGCGATGGTAGATCTACCTTTCATCCCTCAAGTTAAACCCTGGTCCATCCACTATGCCTAGTGGATATGGCCGAATCCAATTTAAGGACTTTCAATACCCTCAAGGTGTCACCCCAAGAGCTATCTAGGTACCCTTGTAGTAGCAAGGGAAACCCTTATCGCAGTAGGGGAAACCTTCGCAACAGCAAGGGCAGGTAGTGTAGCAACAAGGACAACTACAACAACTGCAGGGACAACCCTTGCAACAGTTGCAAAAAACTTTGTAGTCACAGACACAATTTGTTCACCAGTCCTCCAAACCTATGTCCTCGCAAGGTCAACCTCTGCAGCTGTAGGGACAACCTTTACAGTAGCAAGTCCAGCCCTTGCAGCAACAAGGTCACCCCGGGTAGCAACAACCCTTGTATTCATATCAATAAGGGAAACCTTTGCAAGGTCAAGGTCAAGTCCTGCAACAACAGGCTCAAAATCCTTATGTCCAGGGGCAACAGGTTCAAATCCCTTATGTCCAGGGGCAGCAAGTGCAAAATCCTTATGTCTAGGGACAACTGGTTCAAAACCCTTATGTCTAGGGGTAGTAGGTGGAAAATCCATATGACCAAGGTCAACAAGCTCAACAAAATTTTAACTCGTATGTTTCTTATCAACAACCTATGGTTGGACACTATCAAGGCTACCCAGGTTAGAATCCTCCCTACGGGAAAGGTAACCTATAGTGGGGGGGAAATTAGATGCCATATGGACAAAATCCTCCACTATGGGGGAAAATCCTTATCAAAAAGGATGGGTTCTATAGTCCAAGCCTACTCAGAGGCCCCAAATGCCTTTTAATACGCAATTTCCTTTCTTGCCTACATTGGAGCTTCTAGATGTTTCTCGACTTACGAATGATCCTATTCTTCGTTCGCCATACTGGCCTCCAGTTTTGTCCAAGATTCTGATCGATTGTCCGAATTTTGACGAAAAAGAGAAGGAGGATCCATAAGCCCACGTGATGACATATCACCTATGGTGCTCCTCCAATTCGTATGTTCATGATTCCATTCTTCTTTGATTTCTTCAACGAGCTCTCATAGGTGTTGTAGCCAAGTGGTACATCCAATTACCTCGAGGTACCTACAATGAGTTCAACACTCTTGTTATGGCCTTCCTCACCCATTTTCAACTACGAGTTTTCTATGAAACTAGCACCCATATGCTTACATCACTTAAGCAAGACATTGTGACCCATATATACGATCACATCCATGAATGGAGGCATCAACATCACCTAATAAAGTTTGAAATTGTTGATCAATTGTTGACAGAATGGTTCACAAAGTCATTCATCAGCAAGATTACTAAGGACATCGCTATGGGTGGGTGTGTCACTAAGGAGCAAGCCATCGTTTGTGCCTAATATTTGTACCTCGTCTACTCACAATCTAGCACATTATATGATATGTTACCTAATGGTCCAAGACCATCATTAGATCTAATAGCCTCGAAGTCTCTGGCTACCCCACCTGTTGATGTAGTGATTAGTTCTATGTCTCAAACCCCCACGAAATATTCTTCCAAGCATAAGGTGGTCTTAAACAATGATTCCAATGATCTCTCTCAAAATTCACTAGGTCCTGGTAAAATATCTAAGGTTCACGTTGTCCAGTCTACCGCAGTGGACAAATCCTCTAAAGGTAAAAAGAAGGGAAAAGGAAAGTCCAAAGCCAATGCCCCGAAACAAGGCCCTCCTAAGTCATCTACTAGTGATGCTTCTCAAAGGAAGCCCAAGTATCCATGCCTCATCTATGAGGAGGATTACTATACTAAATATTGTCCCCGACGATTTGAAGTTAGTCTCTTGCTCAAAGGGACCCTGGCTATCCTAAAAGAGCCCTTTCCATCCCAGCATACCCAAATGGTAGACCAATATCAGTCTTCCTCTTCCACAGATTCCCAAGTGCTGATGATGAATACACTTATAAATATGGCTACCAAATCAAAAGATTATCAAACACCTAATCTGATAGCAGCGAAATGGAAAGAAGGTGCCCCTTCCTCTTCTATCTCGTCTACCTCTGGTCCTCTCCATATAGAGCGACCTAATCATGATTCCGCTCTCAGGGTGTGCTACGAACGTCTTCGTATAATCCAAATTCTCGAGCCGCTCAACATTATAACATTGTTGAGGATTTGGCTTAAGCACCATCAATTATGTTTGTTCTTGAGGTCCTTCAAAGCTGTCCTTCTCAGCTGAATGCGTTATTCTTGGCTATTGGAGGTATTGATCCATCTGATTCCTGTATCATCTGTTTTAATCTGGAAAACCATGTTTCACACCTACCTCATGAGATTTCCTTTCTCATTTAGGTGATCATTAATGAGAAGACAATTCACAGGACCATCATTGATGAAGGTGCTTCCACCTACATCATGTTTGTCTCTTATTGGAAGGCAATTGGTTCTCCCACCTTGAACCAATCACCTAACACTTTGGAAGCCTTTGATGGGCACGATTCTCGACCATTCAGTGTCCTTCATAATCTTGACATTACCTTGGAAGGCAAGACAGTCAATGTCGAAGTAGAAATTGTGGATGCAAATCTTAACTATAATCTTCTACTCGATCAAATTTGAACCCATGTTATGCATGTTGTAGCCTCCTCTCTATTTTGCATGATTCATTTTCCCCATCAAGAGAATATCATCACGGTCGACCAGTTGTCTTTCTTTGCCTCTACTTCCTTGGATGGCAACGTTCCTTACATGAACCATACCAGTGCTCCTTAGGAGAGTGTGGGGGCTAGACATTTTAAAGATCCCACCTTGATGGGTATTTTTCCGCTCCCACCTCAACATGTTTCCTCAGTCAACATGATCTTGGTTAAGTTTGATCCTTTGGTCATTCCCTCTCCTGATCTTGTTGATATGTGGGGTGATGTCATGCCATTAAGCCCTTCCGAGATCAATTATGTGGAGATTGTTTCGGCTTCAACTACAGTACCTACTAATTATACTACTTCGAGTACATCTCTTGATGCGTATTCTTAATCCCTATGGCTTGGATCTTTGGCTTCTCTCAAGCCCTTAACCGAGACTTTTCCTTCCGACGAAAGTATCATGGAAATTATGTCTCTAGAGGAAGCACCATAGAATGATACTCATCATCGTTCCTCTTTCTTTCCTGGCCTGACTGTCATGTCTACCTGTCTTGAGAAGTTCTCTTCTTGTTTCCTAACCCAACCACTTCAAATGTCTATCATGGCCCATGAAGTTGGTTAGAAGGGAACATGAGTAATATTACCCCAATGCTGCCTATTAACATTTCAGTTTATCCTAACATTTTCAAGATCTTTCAACTAGGGGTACCTTTTTGTCATCATGAGTTCAAGTTTGCCTCATCTCCTCGAGTTTCTATTGTTGACCCATTATCACAATGGGGTTTTCATCTTACGACTCATAACCCTCACTCACCCAGGGGCGCATGGGGGCACAAATTTTTATGCATTTTACTCTATTATTTGGTTGAGTCAATGCTTACACATCATGTCAATGGTAAAATTTTGGTTTTCCTCATTGTTGGTTGATTACTTGAGTCCAGCAATGGACTCCGTCAAAAAGTACTATGCCTGAGTCATCTCACATGGCTACTTTTGTACATAAGTGTGTTATTCTATTTTTTGCAAGTTCGGTTTGGTGTCTTTTTCAAGAAGCTTTCCTGCTTATTATCTCTTCACTTGCTTTGCAGATGTTTGTGACTCCTTACGTCGGTTTTGCTGATGGTGCTTGTTGTAGTACCCAGAATCTATCCTCCACAGCATGGGCTATTTATGCCCCTAATGGTGAGTTGATTAATCTTAGAGGTATTTGTTTAGGTCAAACAACTAATAAAATTGCTAAATATAACACAGTTATCGATCTCTTCTCATAAGCCATTTCTCTTGACATTCGGGAAATGGTTGTTAACCTTGATTCACAACTTGTTGTTCTTCATCTCAATGGGAAATATTCCATCAGAAACCCTCACATATTGAGAATGTATTTGTGTATTCGTCTATTGGAAAAAAATTTTGATTATATCACATATCGTCACATTCTTAGACATATGAATACATTAACAAATGCATTAGTTAATTACGTGTTAGACAGACATTTACGCAACATGTGGAAAAGAAAACATTGTGTCATAATAAACAGGAAATATATATATATATATATATATATATATGTCGATAATGTTTGAGTGTCATACATCAAAACCCAAAAAATAATATATGTGTTCAGTACATCTGTGGCTCGCAGGCCTCAAAACTGTAAATGTTAAAACTATGGAATACTCGACATGGTGCTCATGATAGCACATCACTTCTTGTACTACTCGATTCATTAATCGGTGGATCCGATCTGACACTCCCACTGTGTGCCACTGATATTTGTGTGGAATTTCCACCATTCAGGCATACTCTAGGATGCCTCTAGTCAGGTTATTGATATTCCATGCAATTTCTTCCTCATTGTCGACTCCTTCCTGAAAAGGAGGGATCTCAAACTGTTGAGCAATGCATCTAGTGATAGAGGACATCCTGGCTGGTCGCTCTGGTCCCACAACTGCAATTACAAAATCAAAATTTCATGAATACATATATTTCAAAAAATAATTAAAAAAATCAAAAATCAAAATTTCTTTGCTTACCTCCATCATGAAAATCCTCCCCTTCTAGGAGCGACATGTCAAGATCGCCATGGAAGTCAATACCGCTATATGGCCAATCCTCTACCATAATCAATTGACACCTTAGCCATGCAAATAAGGTGGGCTTGTATGACATATGATGGCCCCCGCTGGTTCTGGGCATCAGTTCACTCCATCAGACCATCCGTGGATCTCGTGGCAATGGGGGGTTTACCTCTGCCAGCTGATAGTGAAATAGTGGGATCTGTTCCAAAAGTAAAGTCACCAAAGCATAACCATATCCAAACGGTTTCAAGTTCCCTGCCTTTCATTTGGATAATTGGAATTTCATATTCACTTTCTTGGTTTCCGTACAGTTGAAGACAGTGGGTGCCATGTAATCTATGGCATACTAGAATTTGGACTCATTGGACTCATGCAATGCTTAAACCCTAACAACTTTGTTTATGGTCAAGAGCAGCACTTTCAGTACAAGGTCATTAACACTCATGATATCAACCTTGCCACTTTTTGATTTCAGCACTTCTGGACAATGTTCTGCAAGCAACATGTTCACACTTGCCCCAATGGGCCTGGCCCCATACAAATTGATTGGTTCCTCTCTTCGGGATAGTCCGGTGATGAAGTAGATGTCTAAAGTCTCTAGCTCCAAATCTTGGTCACGGATCACAAAGACTTCCCATCCAACATCCCATAGACTGATCAAGTATTGTAATAGCTCAGGTTGAGCCCGAAGGCCCGGTGTAAGGAATAATTTGAGGAGCCTGTAGTTCCTCAGAGCATCTAGATAGTTTTGATCTGCCAATGCCAATGAATCAATTTCCTCGTGCTCACGTTCCTTCCAATCAACCATCTTTTCATTGTAATTTTCCTACAAACACCATGGATTCAAGTCAACATCAATCTTTGACCAAGAAATCATGGATTTAAAGCATTTAAATTGGAGAAATTGAAAATTTTTCATCTCTCTACACCAGCGCGACTATTTTAAAAATAGTGGCACCGACGGTGCAAGTGCCCATCGTAATAACCCTCGATCGGTGTGATCCCAAGCCTGGATCTCGTGCTGACCGCGGGTTAATTTTTTTTCCAAAAGTCCCTCAAAAAATCTGGAAAATGGTTAAAAACAGGAAAAATAGGTATGAAATCAAAGCTTAGGGTCTCAGCTCTTACTTGCAACTGACGATTTGTTGATCGGCCTCTTGGATCTGCCACAATTTTCTCCTGAAGATTTACGGTGCAAGTGGGTAAAAAATTCACCAAATAAGGTAGAAGAGGTAAAAGGTAAAAAATAATTTACTTTTTCCCTTTTTATAACCTTTTCATGATGTTTTAGGGTTTTACAAGCATTTTTCGCCTAGTTTTACCTTGGAAATCGGATAATGCAATCACTTCTTCTGTAGCGATAGGTTATGCAATTGTTGATGATGGTGTTGGAGTCATGTTTAAGCTCTTTTCTCGACTCGTGAAAAACTCAAATGAAAAGATCGTAGAGTATTTTTCCCTTTTTGACTCGTTAAAGATAATAAAAATTGGGGGTCTACTTTCAGCTCTTTTTCGACCCTTAAAACACGAAATGATTGTTGACCTCTTGTCATTTTGAACTTGTTAAAGGCTTCAAAATATCGTCTACCCAGTATATGAGTACCCCTTTTTTTCGTTAGGATAAACTATTTATGAAAAAGGTACTCCTTGGCTAACATGGTCAAGCAGTTCTCTCAAGTATTATTTTCTACCTTTTCGGGCTCGAGAGACACAACTGTACGAAAAGGGACCTTTTGGAGTTTTCTTTTCCATGTATTTTTCAATATCTCTAAATATGAAAAAGATACCGAGTTACACCTTTGTCAGACTCGTTAAAATATTAAACGACATCGGATTCATCACCATGACGGACATGAACTTCTCCTTCCTAGGGCTCATTATTCTCACTAGGTCAGATTCATCCCAAGGATGGAATTATAGTGTAAGCACATGCTATCCCCTTCAAGCTTGTGATAAAAAATAATTGGGGTAGTTTCCATAAATGGTGGGGGAAAATGGGAAATTTTTAACAGTTGAGTCAGCAGCTAGTCACTCTTGAACATGACACTCTTTTGCTTTGTGTCAGGTTGGGATATCCCCACTTCATCATTGACCTTCCTAGGTTTTGGTTGCCATTTTTTTCCTTTCCATTTGATCTCTACCTTGTCATCATGACGTCTGATTGTTATGAAACCAGCTCAAGAAAAGATATAAAAGATAGTTCAACGCCTTAGAATTCAGCCTCTTCAAGGGGGAAACCTCCTTTACCTTTCATAAATGAACAATTTTTTGATGATTCAAATGACAAAACCTCCTTTCTATATATAGGAGTCTAAGGAGTCACAATATAACCCAGTCGGCCTAACAATAATAATATAAAGCCACAAAAATAACAATAGAGGGATTCTATGGGGCACAGTAATAACAATATGGGGATAATAGGGGCACAACAATATTAATAAGGGGTACAACTACAATAGTAATGGGGTAATCACTAGTATTATAGGGACCCAACACTGATCCTATGGATTCCAAAGTTGCCAAATTCCGGAGTCGTGTCACTGATATGTTCAAGGGTTAATCCTTATGTACTTTACACTCATTCATGGTTCTTTGTATCATTCATAATCATTGCATCCCTTGTCTCGTGTCAATGATGTGGGATATATCATAGCCCTCCTTCGATAGGTCACTTCCTGTCGACTTCAACTCATTATCCGAGAAGTTAGCCAAGAGACTCCCTTCCAGTACCTTAGAGGTTGCATGCCCTAATGGAAAGTTCTTCACACTCAACGTAAGGTTCACATCATTGGCCTTTGATCAAGTGACTTCACGGGTGTTTGATTTCAGTTCCTTATTCACATTTTGTGAATTGTGCTGCTGGTACCTTGAGAGCCATTGTAATTATTGATGGTTTCTCTCACACTTGTTAACAATTCACATCACTGACTAGTAATCAAGCGATTTTCTAGCATGTTCGACCTCAACAAATCTATTCACATGCTAGAAATTGTACATTGAGCAGGTTGTGCTGGAGTGCAAGACCCTGGGCTCAGATTACACAAGTCCAGGTTGCAGGGTGATGTGACATAATCATGCTTACATACATGTCTCTTTCAAATGGATGGTTATGACCATACCATGAGTCTGTTATATGTGATTCTTCTCATTATTGGATCATTTCAACCATACCTTAGGTTTGATATGATCCTTCTTATTGGATGGTTTCGCCCATACCTTGGATCCATATACATAATCTTATTTTGGATGGCTGCATCCATACCATGATTCATGTATCAGAGATTTCAATGATGTATATGTATCTATGTGTGTTTTCAGGTTGTCCTGCAGTAGCTTGCGGTTCCATGCATCTAATCGTAAAGAATTTAACCCCTCACTCTTGTTCGACCTTCATGCTTTAGGGGGCATCTATTACCCAACATTTTGTCATTGTCCCTGTACTCCCCGCTCCTCGATCCTGCAGGACCTCTATAGTGACCCTCATATGTTTCTCGGCCATGAAGAACATGTCCCTACATCCCTCTTCATATGCAAAACACTTCCCTCTTTCATCATTTCCCAAAAATCTTCCTTCAAGCTCAGTTTTCAAGACCGGCGCTAGTGCTCAGTTCTTCCCCTGTGCTAATTTGCAAATTTTAAAACCAGGACTAGTGCTAAATCGCACAAGTGAGCTTTTCATCACTCGCACTAACCCTATTTTGAATTTTTTTTTAAAATGGAGTCGAAGCTTCCAGGTCTAGAAGCTTCGTGAACAGAAAAGTCTGGTAAATGGTTGAGAAAGATACAGCCAAGAGAGTCTGTTTGGGCTCCTTTCCCCTATTAAGATGGAACAAACCAAATGGGATAATTCCTCTCCCACCATAAGAGGATCCATTTCCCCTCCATCAAAGCTATATAAACTCCCCATTTCACACCCTCAGCTAGCTAATGAAAGGGTTGAAATAATCTGCAAATCTTGAGAGCCATATTGAGAATCTTAGCCTTCTAGTTTGTGTGTGAAGGGAGAATAAGCTTGTTGTGTTTGGTTTGAAGCATAAGGAAAGAGGCCTTGAACTTCCATTTTGTTGAGGGTGAATCATGAGATTCTTCTAGTGGTGCTGGAACCCGGACATGCCAAAGGGAACTTGCAACGTCAAGGCTTTGGTTGTATTTCTCTTTGAATTTTTATTAATACAACTAATGGTTTATTTCCTATATCATGTGTAATGTTACATGTGATAGCTTAAGACTCCTTGAATTTTGAAGTAGATTGAATTTGATTTTATGCTATCATGTTTGTTGTTGTCTCTTGCATGCTTTTTTCCGGTATTTGAATGAAAGGAGAAAAAGGAACTTGGAAGTAAGAGCAAGGAGGCAAGATCAACATCAAGTGGATTAGCGCTATAAGTGGTAGGCCCTCTTATTCGATTCTAATCTAAGGAGATTTACATTAGGTTGTTCTATTTGTGGCTAGACCCACTCTTGGGCTAGAGGGATCACCTTTCTCCAGAGAGGAGATTTACCTACTCCAGAAAGGTACCATTTCATGATGATAGAGGCTTAGTGGAAAATTGGGGTTGGGACTTAGTCACTGACTTAGCAGGTGGCTTGTCATATTGGTGTGATCGAGTCTGGAGGTTGACTTGTGTAGTATTAACCTCATCAGAATTCATCATAAGAATCTGATAATCATGATTACCGAATCGTGGAGTTGGTAGAGCTTCCTGACCTTATGTAGGTTGAGAAATAAGATATCCTTGGTGAGGAAAAGGATTGGTAAGCACTTCCGGCTGGGATGAAGCTGGAGGGGGAGGAGGAGCGATGGATTATGGTCTTCTAGAAGTAGCTTCTTGAACTTCCCATAATTGACATATCTGAGGTAAAAGGGGGCACTCATGAGTATAATGGCCATATATGTCACAACAAGCACAAGGTTTGTTCGTACAAAGACCTTTGTTTTGCTTGAGTTGTCTGCCCTATTGTTGGGTTGCGGGATTAGGCTGGAGCCCCTGAGGTGCATTGGGTGGTGGACCCTGGCTACCTTGATTACCTTGAGATTGTTGATTTTGGTTACCATTCCCCTTGTTCCTTTTCTTGGGGTTAGGGGGATTGGTTGCGCTCTATTGAGCATACACTTGACCTTGGGGAGGCAATTGTTGTTGTGGTAGAGGTGGAGCAGGCATGGGCGGCTGGGGGGCTGGGGTGCTTATGCTAGAGGGTTTGGTGCGCTAGGAGGTGCACACAGATAACAAGGAGATAGGGGCAACATTGGGATAAACAGATGGAGCAACAGCTGGCCCTGGCATCTGTTGATGTGGATGGGGATAAGCATATGGTGTGTTGGAACCTGGATAAGAGTTGTCATGTGAAAAATTGGAGGAGGAAAAATGTAAGAGGAACTGGTCCCTCCCTGAGGTTGACCATAACTCATTGGAGGTGGAGCATATGATTAAGGGTGTGAAATGGTTCCAACTATGCCATGCATGGCATGATATACCCCTGGTGCATTAGCAACACCAAGACAAGGCAGATTGGGGATGACAATATAAACATAACCTGATTGGGTGTAGATCAAATCAAATTTCAAGGCTACTTGGAGCGCATCTTCCTCAGACTGGGGGAAGTGTGACATGACATATTTGGTGATGGGAGCCAAAAGTGATTGAAGGAACCAATCCATATAGACACGGCCTTCGAATTGATGATCTCTACATATGCTCCTCCTTCTATGTCATTCCTGAACATGGTTGGATAGGTGAGTGGTAGAAGTTAGACGGAAAGAATTCAATAGTTTGGTACCAATTTCATAACAAAGAGGTGAATGGAAATAGGCAAGAATATATTAGAGTTGCAAAAGTGGAATGAGTGGCTCTCAGTTGATCGACATACCACTTAGCATCAACTCCGGTAAGAGTGCATTGGAATAGATGAAGACATATGGAGTCTTCAGTGATAGAATTGGATTAACACCACATGTGGAATGAGCAAACATGATTAGTGGGATCTTCTCCAGGATTACCTTCAAACTTTTGGATGTCTGAAGGAATTTTAGTAGGCATTTCTGGCCAATTGGGATCACGGTGAAGAGGATCATTAGTGAGTTGGCTGAAATCAAGGAGACTCAAACCATCCATAAAAGGAAGCAATGGAGGAGGAGTGACCAAACCGGTGGAGGTTCTACTTGTGCAGTTAACCTAGTTGGTACCTCAGTTATCACCTTGACATAGTGATGGTATAGGGTTGAGAAGACAGAGAATCAATGGAAGAACTGGAAGAATCAGTAGAATCAGAATCAGAATGATGACTCAATGGAGGACTAGGAGGATGTACTCTAACTCGACGGGGAGGAGTAATATTTCCTAACAGGAACTATGGGCGGAGGCGTCAAATTCTCCACGACAAATGCTTAGGGGGTGAAATGATGTCGACAATAATGACTCGAAGGACTAAAGGGTGATGATAGGATTAAAATAGAAACAGACAACAAGTAAACACCTAATGCAGTGGTGCCAAGTGTAAACTAACTATATTAATGATGTTACTCTAATACAACCAAACACATCTTATCAAAGAAAAAATACATCTAGCCTATAGGTAGTCTAAATCCTCAAACAATCCTAAATCTAGTGTTTCGGATGGCCTTCCAAATAACTTCTTACTTGATAGAACCTCATCCCCATAAGAATATCTATCTAGATAAAGGTAGGGTAGAGAACCAACTACTTCCCATAGCCAGTCTTATAAGGTGTTTTCCTAAGATTGGTCACTATGGTTACCTTCATTCCCCAGGGGTGGTAGAGTCTTGAGCTTCTTGGTAGTCAACCAACACATGGGATTCCCTTCCATGGGTTGAGTAGCCCAAAGGAGAACCGCTCACATGATGACCTAGCATAACCCCCTCTAAATCAGGTTTCTGACGCAATTCAGCTTTGGACGAAGGGATGGTGAAGGATTTTAAGCTCCATAATATGTCAAATTCTATATCTCAATGAAAGGGATCGATGGGTATTATTGGAATCCTATCTCGCCGATTCTAAACCTAAACTACACATATTTTTTGGCCCTAGTTCTCAAGTGGGCTTAATCTATGTAGGTTGAATTATTAAGGTGTAGTGTTTTAACTATTGGCTTGGCGGTGTTAACGAAGCTCACGTTCACTTAGAGTGTGAGTGTGTGAAAATATTGTGTTAAGTGGATGAGTTAATTGAGCATGTTTTATGATTCCATGTGTTGTTGAAATAAAGTGTTTAAATACTATAAATAATGTTGAAAATGAGAGAAAAATAAACAACCTATCAAGCACACAGAAACACACCCAAAAAGGCTATCAAGTAGCTAAGAAAGAGAAGGAAAACAAGCTACAAAAAGACACATAAAATTCCCAAAATACCTAATTTCAAAGGGACTGAGATCTAGAGGCACTAATCTATTATAAATGGTGTAGACAAACAACATAAATAAGATGTGAAATATGTTGCAAAGGATAGGTGTGAACCTCTAAAACCTAGGATGCTCAAGGGGATCCTATGGGGGAAAAGGAAAAACCAAAAATCTAAAAGGAGAAAAGGTAAAACAAACTTATCCAAAACTTTTGAAAGTAAGTGCATCAGACTCTGAAAATAAGTGGATGAAATGTTGAAACCTTAGACTCCTCACTCAGCCAATCTCTTCCTAACAATGTGGAGGTGTACTCTAAACCCTAGGGGGCTTTTTCCTTCCTCAAAGAGAAAAACTAAGAGAATATAGGCCTAGGAGACTAAAACCAAATATGAAGTACCCTTCCCATCCTACACATAGCACTCTCAGCAAATCTAAAATAAATTAATTAATTAAAAATTAAAAATTAAAAATTAAAAAAAAAATTATTTCGAAACTCAAGTACTGACCTAGAACAGTGGAAAACGTAGTTTTTCGACCAAAAAGTGCCCTCTGGAATGCATATCTAGGGTTGAAAAGTGTGTTTTTCTCCTGGGACTCTCGATGGGAAGATCTCGCACAAATTTTATCGTCTGCTGCTCCGTTGATACCTATGACCTGCGAAAAGAACTAGAAAACCACCAGAATCCTAAAATTTGACCAAAAAAGGAAATAATACTATAAATAGAAATTGAGAGGCTAAAAGTAGTTGTAGAAAAACCTAAAATTTACTTAAACTCCAGTCACCCAAGAATTATTTTATTACACCAGTGGAATCATTATTTGTTACTGTGAAATTTCTTGGAAGGTGTACCAAAAATATCTCACTTAAATCACTAGGTGACACATGACCCTAACAACAAATTTTGGCTACTTATGCTTCAGATCTACAATAAAAATTGGAAAACCTGCAAAAAAAATAACATATACGCTCCAAAACAACAAACAACAAATATAGATATCCAATGTAATAACACAAATTGAAAGACTTTTAAATGAATAAATCTTTTATTGATAACACTTGGTGAAGGAGATCTACTAAAAGGGTTTGGAAATCCACCTCCATGGAATGGGTCCTTTTATGTCCTTGATGCTTCGGTAATAGATTCTCTCCCTCAATGTGTGAAAAACCCAAAACAATGTGGAGAACTCAAATGGGAGCTCAAATGAAAAGAGATGATAATGGTGATGATGATAATGATCATGGTGAAGAATGAAAGGAAACCCCTCCTATTTATAACAAAGTATTGAATTAATCTCGAAAATGAAGAATAATAAAATGATATTGACCAAATCAATATCTAACCATTAGGAATACTTTATTATATTTTTTAGAGATTGAAAAGATATTTAAAATCGTCAAATATATTTATTTAGAGATAATTAACAAATAAAATGATTTATTAATAACGGCTGATCAAAGAATCCAGGCAGCTATCGATAGATCCGAGGCGGCTGATACAGAACGACGGGAGAAGCATAGTGCCGTGGCACAGCCTCAACCAATGTGAGCTGGACGGTGGCGTGGCCTTTGTGAGGGCCAACGATGCGGAGATCTGGGATTACGACTCTGCTCAGCCCGAATTCAACGATCTTATCAACAGCGACATGATCTGCAATGCGAGGATCGTGATGAAGGCTCTTCTTTCCAGGTATCAGGGTTTCCATGGTCTTAATTCCTTGATGGATGTTGGCGGCAGGATTGGAACCGCGGTGGCAGAGATAGTCAGATCACTGCAGACGGGGGGTATCAAGCCCTTTTTTACAACGGAAAGACACGAAAACCCTAGAATCACCATCGATCTGCCAGATCTGGAAATCAATCATATAGATCGGGGTTTGGACAAGGTTGATCCGTCAGATCTGAAACAAATATTTATCAGATCTGTAGAAGGTAGACACCATTGTGTACAGATCAGGGAAGGGATGGATGTTTTAGGGTTAAAAAAGGAGATCCAGATCAAATTGGGAATTCCGGCAACATATCAAAATCTCTTATTCTCCGGACTCTGCATGCAGGACCACCACACACTCCAGTACTATGGAGTTGTAAATGATTCAACCATCATACTCAATCTGAGACTAAAAGGCGGTTGTAAGGGAACCAGCTCAAAAACTACAGGATCCTTCCGCGATGCAGTCAAAGGGAAGGAACCACTGAATCACAGATCAGCACCCACATCTGAGCTTCCAGGTCCCTACATTGTGGAACAGAAGCTAGAATCACCTACACTTACTGTAACACTGCCGGAGGTAACAGATCTATACTCAGATTTAGTCCATAATGCCGTTATATGCAGATTTAATGGTTATTGGCCCAAAGCTGATGCACTGCATCAATGGGTATTTACATCATGGTCAACTAAATGTGAAATATATCTATGCCCTAAGGGTTTCTTCATAGTCAGATTTAACACAGAACTGGAACGAGATAATATCATTAAGCAGGGGCCTTGGTTTTGGGGCAATGCTAGTCTCTTTATCACCCCCTGGTTCCCGGACTTTGATGCCAACACCATGGTCGTTTCAACGACACCAGTTTGGGTAAGGCTGCATAACCTCCCACTGCATTTTTGGCATCGAAAAGCTTTAACAACCATTGGGAACTCCTTAGGAAAACATCTTAAAATAGATGAAGACAGAGCCATGCGAGGAATTTTCACATATGCCAGAATATGTGTAGAGGTGGACCTAAGTCAAGGACTCCCAGATCACATCACATTGAATTTTAATAATTCACTGTGGACGCAAAAACTTGACTACGAGAACACAACTTTCAGATGTCGCAGCTTCCTGCAAACATGACACCTTCAATATGCATGTCCATTGTCTAGTAAGGAGCCAAAAGGGAACAAGAAACAACAGAAAAAACCAAAAGGTTGGCAGCATACAGAACCACTGGAGGAGGAGGCACTGAACACAGAATCCACAGATGTACAAATGAGACAGGAAAAAGAGCATAAAGAAAGCACTGAGAGGCCCAATTTGGAGCCACATAGCTTGGTACAGCAGCAAGAATTACAATTGGAAATAAGCAGTGCCAAAAGAGCACATAGCCCTGAAGGATCGGACTCAGATAAAGAACAACCAGCGTACACAGAGGAAAACCAACTTGCTATAATTGTTCCCACTACCAGCTCTGGAGTCTGGCGCAAGGTAGAAAAGAAAAAGGGCAGGAAAATATAGGCCTGCTGCCACAACATTTACTATTATGTCTGTTTTGTCTTCCTGTCATTACAGGAACAGTCTTTATAATATTTTGTGCTTTTATTTCTTTCTGTTGCCTGATATTACAGGTTCAGCCATTTTCATATGCTATAAGCATCTACAAAATGTAATTTTATCAACTTGAATAAAATTACGATTTTTTCCTTAAGGGAAAAAAAATTGATTTATTAATTATTTTGCGAGGATTAAGAATGGTGTGAAATTGAAATAATTGTTAAATAGTGATTTAACAATTATTCCAATAATAGGAATAAGGAATAATAAATAAATAGTGATTTTTTTAATTATTCTTAGGGGATTTAGTCAAATGTGACAAGGAATTATTATTTAAACAATGATTTAATAATTATTCCTAGAGAAAATGAAATAGATAATGATTTATTCATTTATTCTCATGGGATTTTTAATTTTAATCAGAAAATAATTTAATAAAAATGGTTTACAAAATTATTTCCCATGGTGAAAGTGATTTTACTATGGTAAAATTAATCTTACATAGTATATTTCGATCCACCTAGTTAGAAATGGCTAGGTGATCATTTTTTGGTGATATATATATATATATATATATATATATATATATATATATATATATATATATATATATATATATATATATATATATATATATATATATATATATATATATATGTATGTATATATATATATATATATATATATATATATATATATATATATATATATATATATATATATATATATATATATATATATATATAGATATATAGTTGGGTCAAGACCCACACATATATCAATGGTTCACACTTATTAAAAAGTTGAGATTGCATAGGGATTGCTGGCGAGGTTCGCTCAGAATATTAAGGCATAAATATATAGAGAGTTCTTGGCTCCATGGGCTATTTGGAAAGGAGCTTGACTCTGATTATTTATAAAAGGGTTGATCCACATCCTTTCGGCTCCTCCCACTTTAATTCAAAGTATCCCATTGTTAGATATAAATGGATTTATATCCGGAAGGTTGAAGGAAGCACCTTTTTAGACAAGACAGGGACTGTGGGTAGCAGGTTCAAAATTTGGCTTACATCACTAAGCCTCAACATTGTTGAAGATTTCTCTCTCCATTATCTCTCTATGAGACTTATATTTTTTCAGATCCATTATTCCTATCCCTTTTCTTCAATTTTGCCTCCTTTTCCACCCCTCACACTAATTGCTCACTAGTGGATTTGAAAGAAAACATGGCCTTGTTGGAAAATGTGGGTGTTCTACTTTCCAATAGGAAACATTCCATTCTCTCCATTACATGAAAGTTTCTTCATTAAATCTCCCCCTCCATTCAAATATACTCATTGACTCCAAAAAATGTACATGGAGCATGCAAGTGAAGTGTCCTTCAACACCCCATTTAGTCTCATCAATGTCCCCTTCTCCTCCCTCCCCAACACACACACTTATTCTCACAATTTCCCCTAAAACAAGGTGGGATATTGCACACAAAATTTGTCATATCTATCCTAGTAAATTATGGAGTGATTTAGGCTTTGGTAGGTTCAATTTATTATCTCCAACTTCTTAATTTTGCTCAATTTTTTGTTCTTCTGCACCTCTCTTCTGTCATTATTCATGGATCTTGTTTCTCATCTTCCACCTTATAATGTACTCCCTATTCATCTCTCCACACTATCATTTTCCTAATCCCCTCTCCTAGCTACTTCAACGATGTCCTTCTACTTCCATGCTATGATTAAGCTAGTGTTGTCCTAATTGGAAGGTGAGGTGTGTTGAGAATGCAGCAAGTTGATGGAGCTTAGTGGAAAGAAGTCGCCCTCACTAAGTGGGCCCGCAGGCTATTTTTGGCGCAAAGTCTATTTTTAGACATATGGATCATGGTCTATGAGTTGCAGGATGATATTTGTGGATGATTGGTCATGTTGGTAAAAATAGATGGACGTCTATTTTTAGACATATGGGCGGTTTCTATTTTTAGACTGCCAATCTAAAAATAGAACAGTCGAATATTATTAGCTCATAATAATATTTAGACTATAAACATTATCTTATCCTCTTGGAGCACTTCAGTTTGAGCTATAGATGTGGCACATGCAGCTGTTAGAAGGAAATACGCTTTTCTTGTGGGTCAATTGAGCTATTGCATGCATGACTTCAGTTAGAACTCATGTGGTTGAGTTTGGTGGAGTTGATTGTGGAGTTGATGGAGTTGTGTTCAGTTTGACTTTGTTAAACTAGTTGTATTTAGTCTAACTGCAAATACACTAGTGATGAGTGATGTGAATTAGTTGTTAAATTAATTCACTAATTATTAACTCATAAAGCAACTAAAGAATACATCAGTTAACTCAGTGCATGAATAGTTCAGTGGAGACAGGTGTTAGAGGTTGAGATTGCTATCAGTTGTGACTATAGTTGTGCATGAGATCTTGTAAAATCAGTGGGATTGAGTAATGCCAATGAGGATTGCGTGGTTCAGCTTAGGAAATACGAGTTTGCTTCAGCCATTCATCATTATTCTCTTTCAGGATTGCGCAGTGGAGGCAGGCAAATAGTGGAGGAGATTTAAGGCATCAGATCTGAGCTAGTTTGTGTGTAACAGGTGGAGATAGTACGGAGTACTTGTGAGGAGTATTGTATTATTTATTGTTACATGTTCTCAATCAATATAATATACAGATAGTGTGGGGTTTTCATTTGTATGCTTTCGTCGGGTTACATATTGTGTTAATGTGTGCATGCGATTGATGTTTCATTGATTTTAATGCTGCTAAATTGATGATCAATGTAGAGGATGTTATGTATTATGCATGTATTCCGCAATAGTGTATAATCGGGATAATCTCTGTGAATAAGTGTCATATTATTCAAAATTTATACATGGTATTAGAGTAGTTGATCATCAGATCTATTATTCAGAAAGTGTTTACATTTTATTTCTTCAAGCAGAGTTTGTAATCGGGCCAGGTAGCCTCTGGATTCATCCTTCCTTTGGAAGGTGAGATATCTGGTAAAAGCCCATACAGTCAATCTCTGTACAATAAATACTTTGTTCTCACGAATTTTAGATCAGAGGTGGTTGAGTTTTGAGCTGGTGGAATTCGAATTTGCAGCAATGTTTTCTTGGCGTCAACGTTGCAATGTCTTTCAATGGATTGCGATTGGAGTATGCTCTTGACGGCAGCTCGAACTATATTGCATGGAAGGACAAGATGGAGGCAGTGTTAGATGATAATGGTTTGAAGGAGTTCATAGAGGCTGAGTTCCCAAAGCCTACTAATATTGCGCAAGTTGATGCTTGGCAAAAGAAGACAGCAAAGTGTTGAAGGATTCTGTTGGAGGGCGTGAAGGATCACATTGTGTCCAGCCTGCATGGAAAGGCTTCTCCAATCTTGATGTGGAAAGCGTTGACAGATCTATTCCAAAGCAAGAGTGATCAGAGGAAGCTGGCGCTCAAGGATAAACTCAAAAACATTAAATGTGAGAAGGGAGACAGTATGCCCAAGTATCTCACGAAGTTCACTCAATGCAAGGATGAGTTGGGAAGTGTGGGGGTGATTGTCGATGATGAGGACTTGGTGAGCTTGTCTCTCCTTGGTCTTCCGAAGAGTTGGAATTCCTATCAAGACTCTATCAATGGTCGGGAGAAATTGCCGGGATGGGAGAGACTTTGGTCAGATCTTGTGCAGGAGGAGATCAGGCAGAATACCAGGGACAGATCTTCATCAAAGGTACCTGATGAAGAAAATTGCACTTTGGCTGCCAAAGCAAAGAAGGGGAAGAACATGAAAGCTTCTCATTCCAGTGCGAAAGGCAAGAAGCAGGATATGTCCAAGGTGAAGTGCTTTCACTGTCACCAACACAGACACTATGCCACAAATTGTCCACAGAAGAAGAAGAATAAGAAAGTTGTTGGATCTGCAGCAGGAGAGGCCTTAGCCTCGCAGTTTGAGCTTGATTTTTTGTTGATTGCATGCTTGGTATCAAGTGTGATGGGATCGATATGGTTCTTGGATAGTGGTGCGTCTTTTCACATTACAGGAGATCGAGATTTGTTTTCTGATCTGGAGGAGAAAGATATTGGAGTGCACATCGAGATGGGCGATGATGGTAGATACAATGCGACCGGTATCGGTACCATTTCCTTTAAGAGGGAGTCTGGTAAACCCTTTGTATTGAAGGAAGTGATGCATGTTCTAGGATTGAAGAAGAATCTTATCTCTGTGGTGATGTTAGAAGACAAGGGATATGATGTTGATTTCAGCGAGGGAAAGGCTTTCCCGCGCAGTAAGACAACTGGAGAAACCCGGAAGATAGGGGTTTGAGTCAGGAACCTTTATCAGTTGCATGTAGATGGCTGTGCAGCAATGGCATGCAAGGCAGAAGGATTGGTGAGCCGAGATGATGGCGAGCTGTGGCACAGGAGATTGGGTCACCTTCACCATGGAGCCTTGAAGATACTACAGTAGATTACTATTGGGCTTCCTAAAGGCACTCTTGCGCAGTCAGATCAGTGCAAGGGGTGTACTTTGGGAAAATTTGTGAAAGCCACCTTTCACGAGAAGGATAGTCGCACCACGACGATCCTTGAGAGAATTCACACAGACGTGTGTGGAAATTTCTCAGTAGCTTTGACAGCAAAGCACAAGTATTATGTGATCTTTGTTGATGATTGCTCTCGAAAGTGCTGGATCTTCTTCATGTAGAAGAAGAGCAAGACATACTCAAAGTTCTGTGAGTTCAAAGCACTGGTCAAGAAGGATTCGGGGAAGAAGGTGAAGGCTCTTAGGAGCGACAATGGTGGTGAATACATCTCTGGCGAGTTCAGGATTTCTACAACGCAGAAGGGATTCGAAGAGAGCTCATAGCTCCCCATAATCCACAGCAGAACGGGGTTTCTAAGCAGAAGAACAGAACGATCATGGGTGCCGCACAGGCGATGTTGCATGATCAGAGCCTACCCCTTCACTTGCGGGCGGAAGCATCCAATACTGCAGTATATGTGCAGAACCGTTGTCCTCACAGGATACTTGGCATGAGTACACCCGAGGAGGCTTATTCTGGTAAGAGACATGATATTTCTCATTTGACGATTTTTGGTTCTAACGTTTACATGGATGTTACAAAGGATGCCAGGAAGAAGCTGGAGCCGACCGCAAAGGTTGGGATATTTGTGGGGTACACTGATAGGCCCCACAACTATCATGTGTATTTTCCAGACAGTGGTAAGACTGTTGTGCGACGGGATATAAAATTTTAGGAGGAGAAAGCCATGAAGTGTTCGCTTGAGAGGGAGCCACACTTGCATGCAGATGAGGAGCTATTAGTTCCTAAGGATGAGATTCAAGACGTGGATCAACCACAAGATGAAGTTCATGGAGTGGAAGAGACCACTCATGCAGCGCCAACCATCAGAGGGCGAAAGCGCTTGACAGAAGCTGAGTGACTGGCTCAAGATGCAGAGAAGGTTGTAGGACCACCTACAGCTCAATGTAGACAGAGAGTCACCCAATCGGTACACTAGATACATGGCTCTTGTGATCAAATGTGTTGTGACTGAGCCATCCTCTTTCGAGGAAGTTGTGGAGGATCCCGCATGGGTAGATGCCATGGTGGAAGAGTATGATTCGATTGTCAGAAACAGTGCATGGGAGATTGTCCCAAGACCAGAAGGGAAATCAGTGGTGGGTTCGAGATGGATCTACAAAGTTAAGCAGGCAGCTGACGGGAGTGTGGAGAAGTACAAGGCAAGATTTGTTGCCCGAGGCTTTTCACAGATAAAGGAGTGTTATAGACATTTTTGGGCACTGCGACCCCAATCATATATGTCCATAAACCAAGGGCTTCTAAGTCCCTAAAATTTTTGTTTCACACCCTAAAGGAGCAAGTTCAACTGATTACATCATCTCCCAGAAGTTCTCCATGAAAAACAACTCAGAACTGGTCAAAACTGGACCATTTCACCTGCTCCATGGTCAAAGTGCGATGCATCCCACCTAATGCACACGGGAGGTGTGATGCATACTGAAAATCCCTTCTATGGGGTGCGATGGGCGAGAGTGGACAAATGGCAGAGTCAATTTGCGAGGTCGATGATCATGGAATCTTCCAGAAACTTCTCCTGTGACACTTGCCTCTCTGAATTTGCCCAGCGATGAGTAAGAGATCATCAATCTCCAAGTGGAATCAAGAACTATCAGAGAGAGGACACTAATCAAATCTCAGAAGATGACTCACCTCCCTACAATCATCTATATATGGATCCCTCATCCCAGAGATCCAGAGGCTGGAATTTTGTATCTTGTAAGCAAGTGATGCTGGTTTCTTGGTGTAACATCATAGTGTTGGGTGATCTAAGATTTTCATGAGGTGAAGAAGGGCTTTCTTGCTGAGAGGATGATGCTGGGTCAAAAAAATTGGTTGTAATCCTCTTTGCTATTCTTGATATTAATAAAGCTATATAAGTTTTCCTCCACATTCTTGTATGATTGATGATATATGCATTTGTGTGGTCAATATATATCTGGTCCTATATTATTTGTGATAGTAGATCTCTGTTCTTGGATAGTGTTATGCTGCTTTGATTCCACAGGTGCTCTTTGAAGCTAGGTAGAAGAGGAAGCGAGTGGCAAAGATCTATCAGAAGGGAGAGGAATCAAGCAAGGAACCAAACGCAAGACAGAGGTTGGTCTCCTTTGTTCTCCTCTTATCTACTTCTCATAAAGGAAAACGAAAGTAGTTTTAGTTTGTTTGTTTCTAAGATAGCTACCAGTCTTAGTGGGACTAGCAGCTCTACATAGACACTAGATTTCCCGATAAAAAAATGGTGACTCCGCTGGGGAGCGAATAGCTTGTTTTCCTTTTTATACTTGTTTGTTTTATAAACTTAGAGGCGGAGCCTGAAGTCAAGCCAGCTAGCCTTCGAACTGCATTTTCTAAGCAAGTGCAAAGTAGATCAACGTTACTTTAGTCTACCTCTAGGTTTTGTTTATAAACTAAACAATCGATTTGTAAACATCCTAATTTCCCTTGTGGTGGCTATAGTAACCTCGTTAGATCTACCCCTGTGATTTATTTACTGATTATCACTTGCTCGGCTTAAATCCCTGAACTATGCTGCAAACTGTGATCAAGAACTGGATCAAAAGTCTCGCACTGTACCATCGCATCCTCTCTTCAAGGATATCAGTATGCATCACACTTCCCGTGTGTTGTAGGTGGGATGCATACTGGAATCCCTGTGTAACAAGTGTGATGGTCAGAGAAGGCTAGTTTTGACTCCAGACTTTGGTTTTTCTTCACTCTTTTCAGCTCTATTCAGGAGTTTTGCTATCTATAGTCAGTATATCTCTGTGGAAACCCCCTTCCTTGCCATTATTCCACCTCCATCATGCAAAGAACTGTAAATTTTTTTATGTATTGTGAGCCATTTTCAGTTCTCTTTTACAAAGAAGTAGCATAATTGAACTGTCGTTTCTTGATTTGGAAGTGTCGCAAGTGTCGTTTTTAGTCATAGAAGAGAATCGTATTGTTCTTGATAGTCGATTACACTGTTACTCTTATATTTGATTTGAATTAGTAGTTTTTCAAGTGTCGAAAGCAAGTTTTCAATTCTAAATCGCAAAGTGTCATCATTGTCTTCATTTTGTCTTGTAAAGAAGCTTGTTAGTAATTTCGCTTTGAAAAAAAATTCAGATTTGTGCTTAGATTTTTTTTATCATTCACACATTCAGAAGGCTGAAAAACAAATACATGCATGTGCATTTGCATTTAGACTGTTTGTTGGTTTGATTTAGGACAATGCATATAGTGTGTACTCTCTGCTCTATGTTGAAAGAATATCATCTCTCTTTCTTTAGTAGCTAGGATTTTCATTGCAAAAAGAAGATTAAACGATTGTTTATCATATTAGATTGCATTTTAGGAATTGTATATCTACATCACGCAGTGAACCTAAAAGGAAAATTTCTTAAACAAGATCAACTGTAAAATAAATTTAATGAATCTAAAAATGCTTTGGAACCTAACTCTCAACATTTAGAAGTCTAGTCTAGAGACGTATTCTGGCGTCGTAAATCCTGGTAACTATTGTTTTCATTGTTGGTTGGGTGATTCCTCCACTTTGAGACGACAAGTGCCAGTATGGACTTGTGCTCCCACGTACCATTGAGTATATATTGGGAGACCACAATAGGCTATATCCTTTATCCATAGGAAGCTGTGTCTGCCGCCCTATCAATCGCAATGCACTGAACACAACATTCAGGAAGATTGACTGCCGTACCGTAAAATGTATTCTGCAGTTTTGCAATTGGTTTGGTAATCCCTCTGTCTAGATTTTCAGAGTAGTCTCTTTTGTTCCTTTTCAAACTCCTTAAAGGAAAAGGTCCATCTGAGAACTTGTCACTTCAAGCTCATTAGAAATCGAAGGCGACTAGAGTCATCTTTCGTTTTTTCTAGACTCTTAAAAATTGAAAAAACAAGTTGTGTCAAAGCGTCTAAAAATTATTTTAATCAGAATAAACATCACCTTTCCTACGTTGGTCTTAGGTTGAGAAAAATGGAGTCCACCAACCAAGGATTTCCCCTTGGAGGAAATCCTAGTCCTTTCTCCTCTTGGGGAGATGTTGGTGTGCCCCATATGGCCACATTGTCGCTTCCAGGATTGACAATCAACCTGCCCGTATGGCTCTTCTCGACCTCTGTCGTTCAGAACACCGTGATTCCTGAGCAATCAAGTCAGCAACTAGATGATACCAGAGTTACCCCCCAACCTTCTACTTCATCCGATTCTCCCTCTTTTCCTTCCTCTTTTCTTGATGGAGCTGGTAAAGCCAAAAATCAAGTAACTAAGAAGGAGAAGAAAGAGAAGAAGAAGAAGGAGCCAAAGGCGAAAAGGGGCAACCAGGCATCATCTAGTGAAAATCCACACACTGCACTGTCAAAGCCTAAATCTCCATGTGTCATTTGTAAAGGAGATCACTATCATCAAGATTGTCCTTGCATCCCTTGGATCTTAAGGGACTAGTCTCCTCGTTTGCACAATCCAGTGTCAACAACCTCTGATGATCATGTTGAAAGTACACCGTCAACTAGTGAAAGCGAAGCGTCGAGATAGAAAAGGAAAATTAAATTTCCTTGTAAACTATGTGAAGGCAATCACGTCGTCCACCGTTGTCCCTTCCTTGACGAAGCTAAAAGAGTTTTGGACGACCGTCCGATTTCACCATTACGGCTTCCTCCTGGATATAAGAAACTCTTGCTAAGTCCATCACTAGTTGAAAATCCAACTGACATGCCATTGTGGTCGGTCGAAGCATCTATCATTGAAGATAAACCATCTGAATTCACACTAGATGAAAGTCAAAAGGTCAAGGCAGCAGTTGACCCGGTCTTGCCTTCAGAGGGTCCATCTTCAGATGATACAGTCACTGAAGAGAACAAGAGCGAAACCATTCAAATTCTCTTCGTAAACACAAAATTCGATGAACATGGGGGCAGTCTACCCATTCCTTTACTACAGGAAGGAAGTTCGTCAGAGTCATATCCGGTCATCTATTCGGTCCCACCTCCAAGCAACCTAGTTGTTTCCTTCGATTGGAATCTACTAGGCAGGCCCCGTTTACCAACTAGTGTACCATTTCGAATCATTGCACAAATATATAGAATGGTCATGGTCGGTACCATCATAGATGAAGGGGCTTCTGTGAGTATCATTTCCTCAACTGCTTGGAAAGTGCTTGGTTCACCATCACTTTCGCCTAAGATGAGAAATCTAACAAGCTTTGACAAAGTAACCAGTCGACCGTTAGGGATCCTCCCCAATGTGCCGATAACATTGAGAAGGAAAACCATTCACATGAATGTAATGATAGTCCAAGGACCCCTATATTATAATCTACTCCTTGGACGTGACTATATTTATTGCATGGGAGCCATTGTCTCCTCGCTCTTTAGAGTAATGTGTTTTCTGCATGAAGGAAGAGTGGTCAAGCTCGTAGACCAGCTTTCATTCCCTGGCTCACACACAGCAAATAGTCAAATACCATCCTTGAATGGTCTTTTCACGCAAGGAATGTCTCATCAATCCCCAGTCTATCCACCTGATGAGGGCGAGTGATTCGGGAGGACATGAATTAAACCTAGGGGGCATGCACCCTGGTCTATTTCGGCAGGAAAACCTTGGGCATAGAGTAGGTTTCCGTGAAGGATATATGACTAGTTGACACACCCATCCATTTAGGAAAATGGGGTTATACCAGAATAATATACCTCTGATAGAAGGTAGGCCTTTCCTGATAGAACGAATGTTTTGTCTGCAAATTGAAGGGTAACCTGGAAAAGGTAGGCCTTTGTTTTGTCTGCAAATTGAGGGGTAACCTAGAAACTCTACTTCACTGTACCTGGGGGCATGAAAACCTTTTGGCATGCAAGCAAAGAGCGACCATTTATTTTTTAAATTTGCAGGTCCTCTAACCCTTTAAACTTGTAGGATTGGTCGTTTCCTAACTTGCATAAAGAAAGGATGCGGGGCAAAGCTTTGTAAGGTGCAAGCTCCATAAAAAATGGCATCTTAGATGAGAAATCCTTATTATACGACTGGATCGAGCAGTTTTTATGTGGAGTTCAAGCTCGTTAAAAATTAAACATAAGCAATGAGCAAATGTTTCCCCTAGAGTTTAAGCTCATTCATTAAAAAATGAACCAATTTCCGGTAAATAACCATCGTGAATGTATTATCATCAAACTTTGAGCCTTGGTCGTGTTCTCATCATCACCTCCACTCTATTTTTGGCCGATCATTCACCTCCATTTGATTGTTTACCCTTTTTGAGGAACAGCTGCGAAGAGTGATCCTGTTAGCCATCCTTGTGACACTGCCATGATTGGAAAATTCCAAACCTTACCTAGAATCAGCTGCTACCCGAATTTATCACTCGTTCCTCGAAAAATGAGTCTCCTTTAAGCTCTTTTCATCTGACTCGTAAAATATGAAAATATTACCGAGAAATTAGCCTCTCCAGCTTGTTAAAGTGACCGGAAGTGCTATCCCTCCTCTAGATTTTAATCTTTTTGGACCTGAGGGATTATTACACAAAAAGATCGAGCGCTTATTTTTTTCGGCTCGTTAAAATTACCAAAAATTCATCCCTTTTGTATTATTCTATACTTTTTCGGACTTAAGGGATTGTAAGACGAAAAAGGATTATTGGAGTTTTCTTTATGTCCCTTTCAGACTCTCTAAAATTGAAAAGAACTGAGTTATCTTTGTCATTAAACTCGTTAAAACCGAATAGCGACAAACTTGTCCATACAGACAAGAACGAGTTTCACTATCGCTAGGCTCGTTAAAACAGAGCGATGGGTTTGCCCGAAGGCAAAATTATAGAACAAGCATATGTTATCCTCCTCAAGCTTGACAAAAATAAGGAGGTACTGGTCAGCAATGACTGGGGAAAAATTGGGAAGAAAACTTGAAGAAACTTTATTGGTAGCAAGTCGCTCTTGAACATGACACTTTCACTCCACATCTGAGTCAGGTTGGGTTATTCTGTTCACTGGTCATATCACCATTGGTCCATCACACCATCCATATTTGGGGTTAACGCTACCAATCCATCATGTCAGTGTCATCGGTATGTTGAAGAGAAGTTTCTCAGAGAATTAACCTGTGTCTCATTCACTGCAATACATTCACGCTCCATTATTTCATGACCACCACCCTGAACCCTATATCATCAGATCCTTTTCACCTCCAAAATCATTTACTATGTTATGTGCCATACATGTGGGATTCATTAAGGCCCTCCTACGGCGGGTCACTTCTTTTCGACATCAGCTCATTATCCAAGAAGTCGACTTAGGGACAACCCTTTTAGTACTTTGAAGCTTGCATGCCTCAATGGCAAGTTTCTCACTTCCGGAGACAAGTTTACATCAATGGCCTTCGACCGAAAGATTTTGCGTGGTGTTCGACACCAAGTCCCTTATTCACACCACGTGAATTGTACTATAGTACCTTGAGGGTCATCATCATTATCGGTGGTTCCTCTCATGCCCGTTAATAGCTTACATCATTGGCTAGTAATCAGGCAATGTCTTTCCATGTTGGACTCCAGAACATCTCTCACATGGATCGACTTGTACTTCGAGTGAAGATCAAATGAGATTGACGACCCTGAATCTAGTTTCATCCATCCGAGCTGCGACATATATTCAAGAAAAATAAAGACATCAAATGTACATCATTGCTGCACAGATAATCATCCAATCTAAGGGGTGATGGCTCTACTAGAATCATTAGTCTGCACACATACGGTTGTCTGTCTTATGTACATGAAAATGAATTTATAAAGCTGAGCATGGGAATGCCCGCCTCAGCTAGATCATGAAAATATTATGAAGATAATGTATTTTATTGTATCTTATTACAGGTCGCCTTCCAGCTCGAAAAAACTTTGGATCCTCACGATAAAGCATTTCACCCGACATCAAAAGATTAACGACCTCATGCTTTAGGGGGCAACTGTTATAGACATTTTTGGGCACTGCGACCCCAATCATATATGTCCATAAACCAAGGGCTTCTAAGTCCCTAAAAGTGTTGTTTCACACCCTAAAGGAACAAGGTCAGCTGATTACATCATCTCCCATAAGTTCTCCATGAAAAACAACTCAGAACTGGTCAAAACTGGACCATCTCACCTGCTCCATGGTCAAAGTGCCATGCATCCCACCTAATGCACATGGGAGGTGCAATGCATACCGAAAACCCCTTCTATGGGGTACGATGGGCGAGAGTGGACAAATGGCAATGTCAATTTGTGAGGTGGATGATCATGGAATCTTCCAGAAACTTCTCCTGTAACACTTGCCTCTCTGAATTCGCCTAGGGATGAGTAAGAGATCATCAATCTCCAAGTGGAATCAAGAACTGTCAGAGAGAGGACACTAATAAAATCTCAGAAGCTAACTCACCTCCCTACAATCATCTATATATGGATCCCTCATCCCAGAGATCCAGAGGCTGGAATTTTGTATCTTGTAAGGAAGTGCTGATGGTTTCTTAGTGTAACATCATAGTGTTGGGTGATCTAAGCTTTTCATGAGGTGAAGAAGGTCTTTCTTGCTGGGAGGATGATGTTGGGTTAGAACAATTGGTTGTAATCCTCTTTACTATTCTTGATATTAATAAAGGTATTCAAGTTTTTCTCCACATTCTTGTATGATTGATGATATATGCATTTGTGTGGTCAATATATATCTGGTCCTATATTGTTTGTGATAGTAGATCTCTGTTCTTGGATAGTGTTATGCTGCTTTGATTCCATAGGTGCTCTTTGAAGCTAGGTAGACGAGGAAGCGAGTGGCAAAGATCTATCAGAAGGGAGAGGAATCAAGCAAGGAACCAAGTGCAAGACAGAGGTTGGTCTCCTTTCTTCCCCTCTTATCTACTTCTCATAAAGGAAAACGAAAGTAGTTTTAGTTTGTTTGTTTCTAAGATAGCTATCAGTCTTAGTGGTACTAGCAGCTCTGGATAGACACTAGATTTCTCGATAACAAGGGGATCGATTATGAGGAGACCTTTGCACCTGTCGCAAGGTATTCTTCCATAAGAACAATTCTTGCTCTCTCAGCATAGATGGGGTGGCACATTCATCAGATGGATGTGAAGACTGCGTTCCTCAACGGAGTCATTGAGGAGGAGGTGTACATAGAGCAACCCGAAGGTTTCGAGATCTTCAGCAGCGAGTCGCATGTGTGCAGGCTCAAGAGAGCGTTGTATGGGTTGAAACAAGCACCACATGCTTGGTACACACGGATAGACAGTTATTTCACTGGACTTGGATTCTCCAAGAGTGAGGCGGATCCTAACCTATACCAGATTGTGGTGGAGGGTAAGTTGCTTATCATTGTACTTTATGTAGATGATTTGATTCTAACAAGTAATGAGTTGTTGATACTTTCATGCAAGGATGATCTTGCTAAGGAGTTTGAGATGAAGGACTTGGGCCTCCTTCATTATTTCCTGGGATTGGAAATCTGGCAGCGCAGTGATGGACTATTTGTTTCTCAGGGTATGTATGCTCGAGAGATACTGGAGAAGTCCAACATGCATGGCTGAAAGCCTGTTGATACTGCTCTTCCTGGAGGTTGGAGGAAGGAGGATGCTACCTCAGCGGAATTAGTGGATGCCACTGTTTATCGATAGTTGGTGGGGTCGCTTATGTATCTGGTCAATACACAACCCGATATATGCTATGTTGTTAACCAGATTTCACAAGCTATGGTTAAGCCAACCAAGCTCTTCTGGAAGGCACGCAAGCATGTATTGCGTTATCTCAGAGGACCCACCTGATCGCATTCAGACTTGGCAACAGCTACCTAGCAGGATTTGGCACTGTATCTCATCTATAGGCTTTCAGTAATATTCCCCTGGCTCAGTCTACGACGATTCTGGTCATGGCTCAAGCTACGGCTATGGGTATGATTCAGGCAGATATAGATTGTGGTATAGATAGGAGGATGAGGTGAAGCTATGTGGCTTCATGGATGCAGATTGGGCAGGGAGCCCAACGGACAAAAAGAGCACATCTGGAGGGGTCTTCAGTATCAGGTCGACAACAGTTTCTTAGTATAGCGGGAAGCAGAGATCCGTGGCACTAAGTTCAGCAGAGGCCGAGTATATGGCAGCAAGTTTGGCTGCATGCGAGGCTATATGGATGAGGAAGATCCTAGTCGGGTTGTTTGGTTCATACTTGGAGCCTACTGTGATTTACTGTGATAACCAAAGTTGCATTAAACTCTCGGCTAATCCAGTATTTCATGATAGATCTAAGCACATTGACATCAGGTACCATCATATCAGAGATTGTGTGCAGCGGAGAATCATGTTACTTTCATACATTCCAACGGAGGATCAGGATGCTGATATCTTGACGAAGGTGCTCACCAGGAGCAAATTTGAATACCACCGAGGTAGGATAGGGGTTCCCGATAATCCATATCTTGTTGAGAGGGAGTGTTGAGAATGCAACAAGATGATGGATCTTAGTGGAAAGAAGTCGCCTTCACTAAGTGGGCCCGCAGGCTATTTTTGGCGCAAAGTCTATTTTTAGACATATGGATCATGGTCTATGAGTTACAGGATGCTATTTGTGGATGATTGGTCATGTTGGTAAAAATAGATGGACTTCTATCTTTAGACATATGGGCGGTTTCTATTTTTAGACTGCCAGGCTAAAAATAGAACAATTGAATATTATTAGCTCATAATAATATTTAGACTATAAACATTATCTTATCCTCTTGGAGCACTTCAGTTTGAGCTACAGATGTGGCACATGCAGCTGTCAGAAGGAAATACGCTTTTCTTGTGGGTCAGTTGAGCTATTGCATACAGGACTTCAGTTAGAACTCATGTTGAGTTTGGTGGAGTTGATTGTGGAGTTGATGGAGTTATGTTCAGTTTGACTTGGTTAAACTAGTTGTATTTAGTCTAACTGCAAATACACTAGTGATGAGTGATGTGAATTAATTGTTAAATTAATTCACTAATTATTAACTCATAAAGCAACTAAAGCATACATCAGTTAACTCAGTGCATGGAAAGTTCAGTGGAGATAGGTGTTAGAGGTTGATATTGCTATCAGTTGCGACTATAGTTGTGCATGAAATCTTGCACAATCAGTGGGATTGAGTAATGCCAATGAGGATTGCGTGGTTCAGCCAAGGAAATATGAGTTTGCTTCAGCCATTCATCATTATTCTCTTGTAGGATTGCGCAGTGGAGGTAGGCAAACAGTGGAGGAGATTTGAGGCATCAGATCTGAGCTATTTTGTGTGTAACAGGTGGAGATAGTACTGAGTACTTATGAGGAATATTGTACTATGTATTGTTACATGTTCTCAATCAATATAATATACAAATAGTGTGGGGTTTTCAGCTGTATGCTTTCCCCGGGTTACATACTGTGTTAATGTGTGCATGCGATTGATGTTTCATTAATTTTAATGCTGCTAAATTGATGATCAACGTAGAGGAGGTTATGTATTATGCATGTATTCCGCAATAGTGTGTAATTGGGATAATCTCTGTGAATAAGTGTCATATTATTCAAAATTTCTACAAGGTGATATATATGTGTTCTATCTCGTTCTCCCAACAAATTCTCCTTAAAAGCATATTAAAATTTATGGAAATAATGATGGAATTTTGTTCCATCATTGAGACATTCTTTTCCAGCTACAAGATAAGTTAGAAATTGTCATAAGTAAACTATCAAAGGTTTACACCACCTGCAACCATATCATTGCACGCCCTCTCTCTTCGAGGATCTCAGGTACCTCAACTCCAACTATGGAAAATTTTCTCCAAGATATTAATGAAGAATCCTAAAGGAACTTTGTAGCAAAGCATGAATTTACTAGTTCAAGCTATATGATTTGGAAAAATATTCTAGGCCCTCCACTTATTATAAGTAGATCTCTCTCAGACTTGAAGTAGATCTATCTCAACTACAAATTCATCTCTCCAATAATTTGAAAACTTCATTGAGGCCTCCATCCACAAGGATGTTTTCATTTCAAAGAATCCTACTTGATTGTAGTTGGGAATTCTACAATTCAGTCAACCACAATTGGGGGATATATTTGGACAGCCTAACTCTAGCCCAAAGTAACAACATTTATTTGTCTCATTGGTCATAGAAATTTTAACCTAGGATCACTTGCAATGATATGGTTATTAAGAACCTAATTATTTCATCATGTTTTAGTACAATGGAGAAACTTTGAAACACCTCTTCAATGCTTGTCCATTCAGCTCACTTTTATGGAACTAGGGGTAAGCCCATTTTCAGCAATTTTGTTCAAAATATAGATAGTGTCGTCACCACTCTTTCCTCTTAGTGTCATCAAATATTTCAAAACCTGTCCTTAATAGGATCTATATCCTCTTCCAAGGCTTTTTTCTTTGGGATACCTAGAAAGAAAGGAATAGATGCATATCAATAATGATGAAATATTAGTCACCTCTAATTAAAACAACATAAAATATTGCATTATTAAGATGCCTAAATTTTGTAGATAGAAAGAGGAGGACTTTCATTTTCATCCCACTGAAAAAATATTTTTTAGTAATTAGGGATTTCTCCCCTCTAACTCATTATTCATCTCTTCTATATCAACTCCTTGACCCTCTTCTCCAAGCACTTGGTCCCCTCCTCCTACTGGATTTATCAAACTTAACTTTCATGGAGCCTCAAAGGTAAACCAAAAAATTTCTAGATCTTGAGGAATTTTTCATGACTCTTCATTCCAAATCATTCAAATATTCATAAAAAAATATTGATACCTCTACTGACAATGTAGTTGACTTTAGGCATTTAAATATGGTGTCCAAATTTCTAAGTAGTATCATTTCACAAAAATCATCATTTAGGGAAACTCTCAATCAAATTATCTCCATGATTATTAAACTCCAAAATGTTTTAATTTCAACTCACTCGAATATAGAAGAAAAACTATATCTCTTACCCCTCTCCCTCAAGGACGTCCCTACTTTTACCTCATCTCATGTGCATTTAATGGACAAAAAGCCAATGTATTTTCTAGAAAATTAAGTAGTTGAATTACCTAATCAAAGCCTCAATCTATCATGGAACCCCAATAGTAGTATCCCTCTTCATAGAACCCAACATCTAATCACTTCAGTAGACCTACTCCAACCCCCACCCCAATCGGTTGATCAAAGGAGTGGAAAAACTAGGCTTGTGAGTTCATGTTGCCATTCAAATGCCTCAATGCATGCATTTCCTTATAAAGTTCAAACTTCTCCTCCCCATGTAGAATTCCTATGCAATAATGATGAAAAGGATTGTGTCTACAATGAGCCTTTAGCTCTTAAGGTTTTAAACCATCTAAATCATGGTGATCATACTTGCAACATTGATGTTTAGAGTTGGTAAAAATTATCAATAGATATTGCATGTGTTCCAATCTTGGGTTCCTTCAATGATTATGGCCTTTAAGGTTAACTTCCTACCTTTGTAACTATTGTACCTACCCCTCCTTTCATCAATCTCTCTCTCTCTCTCTCTCTCTCTCTCTCTCTCTCTCTCTCTCTCTCTCTCTCTCTCTCTCTCTCTCAAGCATCTCACTATGTTAAGCTTTTGGCTCTTTCTCTTCATGGCCCCTTACTTTGGTAAATGAGGTCCGACCCCCCCACCCTATTTGATGTTCCCATACAAAATTTTGCAATCTTGGAAACCACTAAATCCTTTCAAGGGGTTGTTTATCTAGCCTCTCAAAAAAAACTTGATTTATTGGAAGCAGAGGTTAAATTAGAAAGGGCGCCTCTCCTAGGTAGAGGACATCAACAATCAAATGGAAAAATTCATTCATGATACGAGCACCAAGTGCACTCGTGACCTCAAATTTTTTATACTTTTGAATTATATTAACACATAAATATGTGCATGGCCCATGCTCTCTCTATACATGAAGATGAGCATATAAACCTCAAGAATCATCTAGATCGACTAAGAAAAGAAACGTTGGTTGCTCCTCACCCTTTGTTTATGGCTTGCAAAGAGGCATGGAGGTGGTCTAGTCAGGGACTCAACCATGGTCACATAGGACTATTCTATTGATATCATGGCTAATGAATCACCTGGATTGGCTTCTCCAAGTTTGTAGGTTAATGCTTATGGAAAAGGTCTCTTAGCAATTTTCTCTATCATTTTATTTTATATACTACAATCTTAGTTTTAGAAGCTTTTGGCAAGTTTGGTTTCCATTCCAACAAACTTTCCTTTAATGTACACTTGTATATGTTAGATCTTAACGATGGTTATCTTTATCTAGCATGGTTTTCCTCAAAACATGTTTTTAGTATTTTATTAGGTTTTCTAAAATCTCTAACGTTTAATATATTAGAAAATAGAGTAACCCATATAATTTAGTTTATCTCTATACTTGTTTAATATTTTGGGAATAAAATAGTTATTTTACTAACACATATATATTTGTGTGTTATTTAATATCAAATTGATTATCTTCTTTATTATTATAATTCTTAAAAAAAAAATAGTTATGATATTCTATAATTTTATTTTATTTTTTATTCACATAAATATTTATAATAGGTTACTTATTAGCCATTATCAATATTATAAATAAAATGAAAAATAAATCAAATATTAATATGGAATGAAATGATATTATATGTAATTAAATATTTCTAATTTTTTATTTATTTTATTATAATAATAATAAATTAATAAATTTTCATTTATAATGTTTATATTAAAATGTTTAAATATATTTATATATTAGTTATTAAATTTGTAAATAATATTGATGAATAAAACTCAAAAGAGAGGGATAGATGGCTCTGTGGTTCACATCACCACGTTTGAAAACACCACAGGAGAACGGTTAGGCTTCGATTTTTCGTGGGCTTGTATTTTCTAAAGTCGCTATCTTTACCTATCTGATAAGTTCCCACTTAGCTTACTTGGAGTGTGGTGCACCTACCTTACCTACCTAAACCTCTTCGCTACGTGGTGGGTCTCCGATTAGCTCGCATTAACCGACAGGAGGCAATCTACGGTGGTCAGTGTGCAATTTCCTAATTTTTTCAGGGTTTTTCTCTATGACATAGTGGAATTTAAACATGGACAAGGAACTTGTAGACTATTAAAACGATCCTACCTCGGATACATCCATCTAGTCTAGCCCTCCACATCAACCTCTCGGGATGGAGACATACCTGCCACCTAGGGATCAACATGAAATCGTAATATTCCCGTCACTACCAAATTTGTCAGAAGGTAACATTGTCCCCTCTTTTGGTCATATTATTCCATCTGGTTACTCTTTTCCCTCTGCCTTTCCTGAACTCAAATCCCCTCTCATTAACCTTTCTATCGGTTGGTTTGTTTTCCTCAAATCCTCAAACTGCCTCATCGATTTATCCCCTGAAGCCCTAAACTTTGTTGAATCCTGTCTAAGCCCCTAGAACCCTAATCATATCTCTAGCCTCACAGCATTGGATATTTCTCAACCCAGCTTGAAAAACAGTCCCTTTATCTTGACCCCTAGGGAATTTCCCATTGAAGAAGGCCACCCGCTCTCCCTTGGCACTTCTGGCTTGATTTCATACCCATCTATCACTAGGGTTTCTTAGGTTGTGGGTGAACTTAGCAGTCTCAGTAACAACCCTATAAATTCCCATCCAGTCCTGACAGGGGGAGAGGCTCGTGTTGACAAGGAGGTTCAGTGTGAGGATTAATCCTCTAAGGAACCTATTGGGAATGAAAAGAAATGTCCAAAGAAAAAAATCCCAAGGTAAAGGACAAAAATCAGGCACTTATATTAGGAGAAGGCATTCATCTAGATGACATTATGGACACGACCAGAAGGGATTTGGTTGGAATACTTAGAGGTTGGAACTACATTGCTTCTTGTCTCATGAAATGGGCTCAAGAAATCTGAGGTCATGCTTTAGATTCCCTCCCTGTGATTCATACTCTTCAAAAGGGTTGGTTCAACCTCAGATTATCCCAAGAAGAACATGCGAGTTGGGTTCCCACTCGCCTCTGGAATATTGAGATGTCCCCCGTCCTATTACAGTGTTGGACTCCCTTGTTCGACCCTGAGAATGAAAAATTGGGAGCAGATCCTATATGGGTTTGCCTCCTGGGCCTACCTATGCAACTCTAGTCTAAGGATGTTTTCGTCTCATTGGTGATGACCTAGGTCAATATTTGGAATATGACAAATCTTTTCTGGAGATCAGTAGAATTTTTTTTGAGAGGATCTTTCTTTTCATGCACAACTGATAAGGATTGGTGGGCAATCTCATTTTTCATTACAAGAGGCTTATCGCAAATAAAATTCTTGACTATGAAGGGGTTCCTTTTTGATGGTGTTGATGCCACTAGGTTGGACATGTATACAAGGATTTCCCACTTATTCTTTAGTAGAATTGTGGTAGCCATCTCTTAGGTGCTCTTAACTCTGGTGATCTGCCACTTACATCAGATCTCTTACAAGGTCTACCTTCTTTGTCTCAACCAACTCCCTATTTTATAGATCGCTTGGCCTCAAGGGAGGCTTCCTAATCTACTAGCATACCCAAAGATGGTTCGGGCTCAAAGATCACCCATCCTTCGACATCGGGCCTGTCGAGTAACACTTCCTCTTCCCCACCCTTTCCCTCCTACACAGTAAATCTTGTTTATGTATCTATGCTGACATCATCTTCTTTTCATTCTAGTATTCACCTCCCTCTCCACCATATGGAAGCTATCTATTGCTCGTTATAAACCCTACCTGTATGTTATTTGATTCCTTCTCCCTCCTTCCAGGCTCATAGCAACTCTTCACTTTCTTCAAGTCAGGGAGATGGGTACTACCTTCGATCCTCAACCTACCCTCCCACTAGCCCTCTTATCTTAACCAACCATGGGACAGGCCTGGGTCCACTCTTTCCATCCAAAATCCCCAAGATTACTCATGGAAGAAAATATAATATCTAAGAAGTTGTGAACCAGGTCAATCTGGATATAGCTGCATGAATACAATTATCTCTCAAACAAGTCCTTAGAGCCATTCACACCCCATCCTTGATTCCCCCATGAAGTGGCTATCCTTCAGCTGTCGAGGGTTAGATAGCCCCTACAAAAAGCTAGCCCTGAAACAACCAATCCTATTTGATTTTCTTGATATCATTTTCTTCCAAGAAACTCTAGGTCCTCATTTGGAGGTTGAACATACTCTGACATCATTATTTAAAGGATGGATCTTCCATGCCATTGATGCTATGGTTAGCTCTAGGGGGGTTTCTATTGAATACAATCCCAAATCTATTCTGATTCATAGTATTTGGGGTCACCATAACTTTATGCAACTGATATACATTTTGAAGAACTTGGGGTTCCTCTTAAGATTGTGAATATCTATGGTCCGTGTCACAGTCATGATGCTTTATGGAATGTATTGATGTACATGTCCTTCATGAACACAAACAATCTTAATATAAGAGGTGACATGAATTTCTCCATTGTAAGGGTTGAATGATTGGGTCATCAAGCTCAAGGGGATTCCCTTTTATATTTCTTTTCTCAACTTATGGATTCTCATCACCTCATTGATATTGACATAGAAAAATTCTCCTAACTTGGAGAAAGCATAGGGTGGCAGAAGAATCTATTGTGAACATGCTCGATCATGTTTTGATTAAGGAACCCTTCCTAGAGAACCTATCCCATTTCAAGAAATGGGTAGGTCAGGGGGGTTTTCTGACCATCATCCCATTTACCTTCACCTGGCTGGTCATTTTGACAATCCCAGGGCTCCCTTTAAATTCAAATCCACCTAACTCCAAGAGGAATAATTTCAAAATATAGTGTTTGAAAAATAGAGGAGGTGTGAGAAATAGGGGAATAGATCAATGGATTCTAAATTCAACGATAATTTGAACAACATTAAAATGAAAAACCTTGGGTGGCTCAAAGGGAAACATCAACGAGATGAGGAGGCCTTAAAGAAGATTGAATCTGAATTGGAAAATATGGAATCACCTTAGGGTGGGGGATATTCACCCAATTAAAAACTTAAACTTATCCAACTAGAAATGGAGAAGAGAATACTTTTGGAAGCCAGAGTAGAAACTTGGAGACATAAGAGTAGGGCTACTCAGCTACAAGCAGAGGACGACAATACAAATTTTTTTTCATCAATATGCCAAGGCAAGGAAGGCTTATAATACCATATAGTCCCTAAATGATGACGCAGGCAATACAACAGCAAATTTTAAGGACTTGGCCATATTGGGTGTCCATCATTTCCAATCGCTATTCTCTACCCCCCGACAAGCCTCCCTTGGGGAAATCATGCATATTTCTCAATCTTTTCTCAATTTTTCCACATATGAAGATACTAAAGATCTACAAAAAGCAGTCTCCCCTGAAGAATTGCAATATGTACTACATTGGTTCAAAAAAGATAAAATCCGTAGCCTTGATTGCTAGACTATTGAATTCTTCCTCAGTTTGTATGAGCTTATTGGCCGAGACTTATTGGATTTTATCTAGGAATGTCAAACTTTTGGTTAATTATATGATGCTTTCAACTCGAATTTTATTGCACTTATCCCAAAATCTGATGAACCATCCTCTTTTGCAAACTATCAACTGATCTCCCTATGCAATGTTATTTACAAGACCATAGCCAAGATCATTGCCAGCAGGCTCTGGCCGATCTTCTCTCGACACATTTCTTAGGAGAAATTTTCCTTTTTAAAAGATCGACAGATTCACGAAGCCATAGGGATCACTCAGGAAGGACTTCACAACATCAAATTTATGAAATTGAAAGAAATTCTCCTAAAAATTGATCTCTCAAAGGCTTTTGACAGAGCCAGCTGGCTCTATGTCATGTTGCTTCTCACACATCTAGGCTTTCATATATCCTTTATCAAATGGATCATGTGTTGCATCACCTCTACTTCCTTTTCAGTACTAATTAACGGTGTTGCCTCTAGTTTCTTCAATTCTGAGCGACGACTTGGGTTGGGATGTCCGTTGTCCCCCTTGCTTTTCTTGTTGATTATTGAAGGACTAAGCAGACTTATGCTCATAGCTATCAATCAGAGCACTCTCAAAGGGGTTCGTATAGGGGGTAATGCTCTCCTCTCTCATCTCTTATTCATTGATGATGTTCTAATCTTCATGGAGGGCTCGTTCAGCGATGTGGATGTATTCAATATGTCCTAGACACCTTTTTTGTTTCTACAAGTATGTCTCCAAACAAGAAAAAATCCACTATTACTTGTGAATGTTCGAAAATTGAAATTAGTCATGCTGGTAATATCTTCCCTTTTAATTCCCTTCTTCTCGAGGATGGGATAAAATATATTAGTTGTCAAGTAAAACCAAATGATTATAAGAAAGAAGATTAGACGTGGATTGTTGCCAAAATTGAAAAGAAAATAAAATCTTAGTGCCAAAAGTGGCTTTCTAGAGCAGGAAGGCTTGTTCTCATAAAATTAGTAATTGAACCCACTCTTGTATGTTTGGTGTCCCTTTCATCGATACCCAAAGGCATTCTCAACATCATACAAAGGCTACGTTGTGGATTTCTCTAGCAGGGGGCAAAGGAGGGTCACACTTTCACTTAGGTTGTATGGGACATAATTCCCCTTCCCAAATCATGGGGGAGATGGGGCTTAAAAGACCTCCACTGTTTTTCACAAGCTTTGGCTTCTAAGGTCAGTTGGCGATTACTTACAATGAATACTCTTTGGAATGAAGTGGAACACAATAAATACATTTCTCCCATGTCAATTTAGGATTAGATCTATCTCCCTAATAAATTGAAACAAATATTTCCACCAATTGAAAAGTTGTACTTAAATATTTTCCAATCATTGATACGAGTCTATCATGGTGCATAGGCTCTAGGAACCATGTACGCATTGGTATTGACCCATGGTTGGGTTGTGGGAACAATCATATTCTCCACTTGGCTCCAAGCAGGGGATCACAATACAAAATGTTTTCATCAATATGCCAAGGCAAGGAAGGCTTATAATACAATATAGTCCCTAAATGATGATGCAGGCAATACAACAGCAAATTTTAAGGACTTGGCCAGATTGGGTGTCTATCATTTCCAATCGCTATTCTCTACCCCCCGACAAGCCTCCCTTGGGGAGATCATGCATATTTCTCAATATTTTCTCAAGTTTTCCACATATGAAGATACTGAAGATCTACAACAAGCAGTCTCCCCTGAGGAATTGGAATCTGTACTACGTTGGTTCAAAAAAGATAAAATCCCTAGCCCTGATCACTAGACTATTGAGTTCATCCTTAGTTTTTATGAGCTTATTAACTGAGACTTATTGGCTTTTGTTGAGGAATGTAAAACTTCTAGTCAATTATATGATGCTTTCAACTCGAATTTTATTGCACATATCCAAAAATTTGATGAACCATCCTCTTTTGCAAACTATTGATTGATCTCTCTATGCAATGTTATTTACAAGACCATAGCCAAGATCATTACCAATAGGCTCTAGTCGATCTTCTCTCGACACATTTCTTAGGAGAAATTTGCCTTTTTAAAAGATCGACAGATTCACGAAGCCATAGGGATCACTTGGGAAGGACTTCACAACATCAAAATTATGAAATTGAAAGAAATTCTCCTAAAAATTGATCTCTCAAAGGCTTTTGACAGAGCTAGCTGGCTCTATATCATGTTTCTTCTCACTTATCTGGGCTTTCATATATCCTTTATCAAATGGATCATGTGTCGCATCACCTCTGCTTCCTTTTCGGTACTAATTAACGGTGTTTCCTCTAGTTTCTTCAATTCTAAGTGAGGACTCGAGCTAGGATGTCCGTTGTGCCCCTTGATTTTCTTGTTGATTATTGAAGGACTAAATAGACTTATGCTCATAGCTATCAATCAGGGCACTCTCAAAGGGGTTTGCATAGGGGGTAATGCTCTCATCTCTCATCTCTTGTTCATTGATGATGTTCTAATCTTCATGGAGGGCTCATTCAGCGATGTAGATGTATTCAATATGTCCTAGACACATTTTGTGTTTCTACAAGAATGTCTCCAAATCAGAAAAAATTCGCTCTTACTTGTGAATGTTCAAAAATTGAAATTAGTCATGCTCGTAATATCTTCCCTTTCAATTCCCTTCTTCTCGAGGATGGGATAAAATATATTAGTTGTCAGCTAAAACCAAATTATTATAAAAAAGATGATTGGACGTGGATTGTTGCCAAAATCGAAAAGGAAATAAAATCTTAGTGCCACAAGTGGCTTTCTAGAGCAGGAAGGCTTGTTCTCATAAAATTAGTAATTGAACCCACTCTGGTATTTTTTGATGTCCCTTTCATGGATACCCAAAGGCATTCTCAACATCATACAAAGGCTATGTTGTGGATTTCTCTAGTGGAGGGCAAAAGAGGGTCACACTTTCACTTCAGAGAGTTCACATGCTTATCTTAAATGTTATGGTTGGTTGGGTCACGCTGTCTGTCGGAACTAACTCACCGTGCTTTAACTGCTTTTTATCACTGTTGCGCATTCACATGGGGAGGGTTGTCCCTCCTAACCACCAACCCAAACTTTAATATACTTCAAATATGCATTGTGCACTATACATGTTAAGAACCAACGTATAGCGGATATGGTTAGGCACTTTGGACTGTCTAGAGGAGGTCATGGGGTCAAACCCTGATGCCTCCATAAAAAATTTGATAAATCCCTATCTAGTCCTTCGGGGAGGGACATGTGGCGACCTCCAGGCTTGCCACTTGTCCCCTCCTCATTGGACCTCCATTGACCAATACAAATGTGCTACATCACCAACCTATGAACCCAATAAAAATATGACACTTGGAGAACTATGATTGGATGTTGACAAAAGTTGACCTTGCACAGTCACCTACCACGTCAGCAATACGGATTGCTGACTGTGTATTGGCTGCATTTTTTTTTTTTAATTTTGCATGTTTAGCAAAGTGGAGAGAACTCAATAACTTCCTCATATAAACTTTGTTTTCAGTGAAACAAGTTCTGTTAGGATCGTTTTGCTGAGACAGACATGGTCATTTAGGTTTCAAGCCATTCTGAGAAATTTTATTTTTGAACTAAATACTGAGCACTTGATCATTCCTCCCCGCAAGAATGCTTTTGGACCCCAAAATATATTATCAATTGTTTATCAGGTGAGGGTACAACTCCCTCACCTTCTTGATCTACAACTATTTGGCTTTAGAATTCTTTTGTCACTTGAGTCCCACTCTAAGTTATTTGACATTCCCTCTCTTCAAAGTCATGGTTCTTCTGTCAAGTATGAGATCCTGCTAAAGTTCATCAAGATATTCTGGCGAGAAAGCATCTATTGATGGCAAATGAACATTCTCTCCTTGATCATCAATCAAAGGAGCTCAAGCAATCTCAAATTCTCAACATTAACAACAGGGTATATTTGCATATAAGGAGGCAAATCAAGCTTAAATGCATTGTTAGCAATCTTTTCCAAAATTTTAAAAGGACCATAATGGATTGGCTTAAGCTTTTTACCTTCCCCTTTAAGTCTCTCTTTTCTAATATATAAAAAAACTTCATCTCCAACTTGAAATTTGTGATCAGTGAGGTGTTTGTCATGCCTTGCCTTGTAGCTTCTTTGACTCTTTTCTAGTTATTCCTACACTCTATGATGTATCAACTGATTTTGCTCTATGAACTTCCTTGCCTTATTGATGTCACTGTGGCCATCGGTGGTGACATATTTCTCAAATATTAAGTCCAATGGCGATCTTGGCAAGTACCCAAAACATGTCTCAAATGGCGATTGTTTGTGGAAGAATGTTTTTCCCTGTTGTATGCTTGATGTATGTAATGCAACTATTCATCCAACAACTTCATATTTTTGTTGCAATATCCTCTAAGAAGATGAATGAATGTTCTATTTACCACCTCGGTTTGTCCATCTGTTTGGAGATGAAAGGTTATACTCTTCTTCAACTTTGTGTTCATCATTTCCCACAAATTGGACGAAAAATTACTAATAAATCAAGAATCTCGATCACTTACGATAGAAGTAGGAAGCCCAAAATGAACCCAAATGTTTTGGAAGAAAAGATGAGTTGTTTGTTCAGCTATAATTTTCCTTTTTTCATGGTGTTAGTATATACATTTTGTTGAAACTATCTATAACTACATACAAGTAATCATGACCTTTCCTTGGTTGTGGAAGACCTCCTACAAAATCCATTGAGATACTCTCCCATGGATGTGAAGGTATTGGAAGTGGAGTGTAAAATCCTAGTTTCATATTCTTAATTTTTGCACACAAAGAACATCCTCTAATGAAACGAGATGCATTATCGAGCATGCGTGGCCAATAACAATACCATTGAAGATTCTCTACTGTCTTGCCTACACCAAACTGTCAAGCAATCAATGAAGTGTGCACCTCCCTTATGATACTATTTCTTTCTCCATGTGGAATACATAACTCGCCCAAGTGATACAACAAACTATTATGTACATGATAATCCAACTCTTAAATGTGGTTTCCTTGACTCAAGCTTGCATACACATCTCAAAAGTCATTATCGTATGCATATTGCTCAATGTAACTTTCATGCAAAATAGAATTATGCTTGAGTATAATAGATGAATTTACAATAGGATTCGAAAGCATATCAGCTACCTTATTGTAGATGCCCTTTTTGTATTTGATAACCAAATTAAACTGTTGTAGAAAACCCATGCATCTAAAATGTCGTGACTACTGCAACTTTGACTGTGATTTTAAGTACTGCAACAGTTGATGTTCGGTATGGATAATGGTCTCCTTTCCCATCAAGTAGTGTTTCCATTTTTTGACACTTTGTACCAATGTGTAAAGTTTTTTGTCATAAGTGGGATAGTTAGTTATAGCTCCATTAAAAATTTCAAAATGAAATGAGATGGGCTTACCATGCTGCATAATAACTGCTCCAATGGCGTAATCACTAGCGTCCGTTTGAATCTCAAATGGTTGTCTGAGCCAATACTGGTGCTGAACTGATATTTTACTTCAAAGCATCAAATGATTTGTGTTGTACATCTCCCCAATGGAATACATTCTTTCCACTTGTCAATGCATGTAATGGAGCTACAATGGAAGAAAAATTAGCAATAAATTTCCTCCAATATTGTGTTGCCCCTATAAAGCTTCTTACCTCTGTAATTGTATTGGGCTTGGGCCAATTCAGAATGACCTCAACCTTAGAGGGGTCAATCTTCAGCTCACCTCCTCCAACAATATGTCCCAAATACACTAAAGAAGTCTTACCAAATTCACACTTCGACATCTTTAAAAACAATTGTTCTTTTCTCAAGACATCAAGTACTTTGTTTACATGCATGACATGTTCATCTCTGGATTTGCTGAATATGAGTATATCATCTAATTACACAATGAAAAAGTCATCTACAAATGGTCTAAATACATCATTCATAACTCTCATGAAAGTAGCTGGAGCATTTGTAAGACCGAAAGGCATAACAAGCCACTTAAACAATCCTTATTTAGTTTTAAATGTGGTTTTCCAAATGTCCTCTTCAACTATTCTAACTTGATGATAACCACTTCGTAAGTCTAAATTAGTGAAATACTTTTCATAACTTAATTAATCAAGAAAATCATCAATTCTTGGGAGTGGATAACGATTCTTTACCGTGATTTTATTCAGTGCACGGAAATCCACACACATGCACCAAGTCTCGTCCTTCTTTGGTTCTAAGACAATGGGCGAACCACACGGAAAATTACATGGGCATATGATACCTTTGTTCAACAATTCTTGAATTTGCTTCTTGATTTCCATGCTCTCCATAATCAACATGAGATGCATGCTAATGTTTTGAAGTGGAACATCCTATTACAGCTGTATCTCATGTTGAATCCCCCTCTTGGGAGGTAACCCCTTTGGTTCCTGAAACATCTCGCCATGCTTTCTTACCACATCAAACAAATCAGATTTCAATTTTTCATCACAACCTTCAAAAGATTCATAATCAATATCATTATTTTTCTTGATCATGAGAAGCACAAATTTTTTACTTGAATTTACTAGTCTTTTCATCTACCCCGCATTAACCAAAGAAATGTTAAGCTTTTTTCGATGCGCTCCCATAATGTACTCCACCCCATTTTTTAACAATAAGTATTTGTTTTCATGGCAATAAAATAATGATTTCCTAGCATACAAGTAAGGACTACCCAAAATGATTCCTGAGATGTCAAGTGGAACTACATCTAACTCAACTTCATCAATGAACTTTTCAGTAGTGGCGAACTTGAATAAACACTTCCTTGTAACCTCTAAATTTTCATTATTGACTATCTAACCCAATGGATATGGCTTATGATGAGGTACAGTTTCAAGGTTAAGTTTTCTTACCAAGTCTTCCAAAATTAAGTTTGATTGTGACCCACTATCAAATAATGCATCAATCTTTGTATGATTTGAAATTACTCTTACATGAAAAAAATATATCTTTGATTCTTCATTTGGAGTGTTGTTTTGACTATGTGAGGAACTAGTGCTTGCAACAACTTCTTTTCCTTTCGTAACCATGGCCAAAATCTTGGCCTCATCATCAGAATCTGATCCAAGGTCATGTTGTGTGGCAGCGGTCGTCTTTTGTTTTCCCTTATTGTTTTGTTTCTTAGGCCTTAGTTTGGGATGTAATTTCCAACAATGGGCTTCATCATTCCTAACTTTGGAACAATGTTGGCATATGGTTTTCTCCCCTTCTTTCTTCACACTTGCATTCTTCTTTCCCTTCCATTTCCCCCCTTCTCTTTCTCCTTACCCTTGAGACCCTTCTTCTTACTACCCTCTTCCTAAATTTTCTTTCCCCTTGCTTCAAGGTGTGTGGCTTGCACACATACCTCATCCATATTGCTTGGATTGAACATAATGATAGTCTGTTTCAAATAGGAATGTAAACCCCTAATATATTTCAACAGTGTTTCTTGGGAATTTAGATTTACTCCTAACAACAAAGCCCTCTTTCTAAACTCCTAGGTATAGTATTAGACTATTTGACCTTTAAGATGCCTAAAATTATGCCAACTCATAATGAATTTTTGCATATAGGCTAAAGGGTAAAACTATCTTTTAATTGCATAAACAAATTCAACCCAAGAAATGGATATCTTACCATGAATTCACATTTCCTCTTGAGTCTTTGCTTCCCACCATACTAATGTTGCTCCTTCTAGCCTCAATGAAGCCAACTAGATCTTTATGTCTTTTTTTGTGTAAATCAGATGTTTATATTATAGCACAAAATATAGTACAAAAAATCTGCGAAAGCAGATCAAGACGCAGTGACAGACTAGATAACAAAACACATCACCTGCTCAGAGAGTTCAAAAATAAACTTCTAAGTGCACACCGCGCAGGGTGGCTTGAACAAAACTGACGCCTAATTACTCGACACTATCGAAACATTACAGTATATGACATTAACAGTAATAGACAGAGGCCGAAACATGGAGAGAGACACAGGAAACAGTGAGAGGGACGACCCTAGATGAACTTGCCCATACGGCTGATGGTGTCCAGACCAATCTCCTGAACGTGATTGTCCACTCTGCCTTGCAGGGTCTCGATTGGTTCGTTCTCCTGCACCTCAGTTTTGGCTTGCTGCGAAGTCGAGGGTGCTGGGTTCACCGTGTCCCTCAGGATCCTGATGAGCAGAGTTAGCTTTCTGTTGACTGTTTGAACGGCTTCATGCACAGTAGTGATTCGGCGGTCCAGTGAACTGTTGTAGTCGATGATTTTGGCCATTTGTGCCTCCGTCAGGTTCACTTCATTCACGATTTGCGGCTTCTCTTTCTCGATCGATTCCAGAGCTTTAGCAATGAGAGTTTTGGTGCGCCAACTCTCTGCTTTTGTCCTAACAAACTGCGTGGCTCTCTTCGAGGGAGTACCCGGATCCCTCATCCAGTCCACTTCTTCCGCGATCTCCTCCTCCGTGCGCCCAACTTCCTCCTATTTAGCCTTGGCTTCCAGCTCGGCTACTTTGCATTTATTCTTACTTGCCGTGCGGGTTTCATACCCTCTTTTCGCATCTTGAAGGTCCTGGTTTGCAGCAGCGCACCGGCAACTCCCCGCGTCCATAACTAACTTTCTGAACTCCTCCCAACTGATGCAATTGCCGAAAGAGGATGCGAGCTTAGCAATAGAAAGACACACTGTGGAAAAAACAGGGTGTCTACCCTTTGATTTATAGTGTCTTCGCTTGTAAATCCTCCTGAGGCCTGTCTTAATCCGGGTGGTGGAGGGAGTACTGTTGTAATAAATTTGATTGATGTTCGCATAGGCCGAGCCGCTCCAGGTCGAATTAGTTCGAATGTGGCTGCTGATGATCCATGTGGAATTATGCCAAGTGTCCTGTACGTTTGGTATGTTGCTATGGTGCGTAGTGGTGGTTGATTTATCCCGATTGCCTGCAGGTCTGGCCTCCTTGTGCGAATCCTCGATCCAACCCGCTCCACTTGAGATCACCATAAATGTAGTTGATGCTTCCCCATACGGAACCATCCCAGGTGTCTCATTTTTGATACTGCTGATGCTGAGTGCTTTGTGGCGCGATCTGTTATGATCATTCCTCTGGCTGGCCTGCCGCCGCCAGGAAATCCACCGCCAAAAATGTCCTATCATCCCATTACCGTGGTTATAATTGCTGCCATAACCGGTGATTTCAAAATTCCGGTCACTTAACCCAAAACCGTCGCCGGCTAGGTTTGATCGGCTTGGAATAAATCCTTCTCTGCCAGCTGTGCACATGTCCCTTTGAGGATTGGGCAGTCCACCTCCTGCCAACAGCTGTCCAAAATTATGTCCTGGTTGTCTGCACCATGGTTTGCCAAATGGTCTGCCAACCCGTTCGCTTTTCTTCTGACTGTTTGGAACACCAAGCCTCTCATTTCTGCAATTAGCTCCGCTATATTCTCAGTCGCCTTAGCCAACCTCCAATGTTTGGTGGCTTTACTGGCTCTCGTTCCTGCTTGTAATCGTTTGGCCGCCGTGATAGCTAGGGATGAATCCCCTTCAACGATAACATTGCCTTGTCGAATTGTCCTTAGAATTTTCAAACCTTGTTCGAGCGCAGCAAACTCTGCTTCATTGTTTGTGCTTTCACCAAGCGCCCTACAGTAGATGTGAACAATTTCACCATCCTGATTGCGAATTACGCCTCTGATACCTGTTGTGCCTGGGTTGCCCCTCGAAGCCCCGTCGAAATTCAATTTTAGGCCTCCCTCCGGCGGGCATTGCCATCTAAGGATTTGCGATGAAGGTTGTGACCTGTTTCCCCCAATCGGTGGATTGCTGGATGACTCCAAGTGAAATCTCTTCAGGATGCGTAAGTCCTGAGCCGTTGGTTTTTCATTCGGTGCTTCTTTTCATTTTGTTTAACTAGATCTTTATGTCATCTTCTTGAAGGTTTTGAATTTTGCAGCATACCTCCAATTGTCTAACTTTTCTGCATTCATGTCACCATTGTACATGGGAAGTTCAAACTTAATGTCCAATTTGAGTAAGGGATTTTTTCCTTTTGGGATTTGGGAATGAGTATGGATAGTTTTGGTGGTGGAAGTAGATGTTGTTATTCGAGATGTTGAGGATGATGAAGATGATGAGGAAGATGAAGATGGAGGAGTGGGAGGTGGCTTTCCTCCATTACCCTTTGAATCCTTCTTATCATCTTTTTTTATCTCTTGAGCTTCCTTCTCCATGTGGAAGCTTAGAAATCTCTCTAGCCATTCTAGTGTTCCTCTCTTCATAGAGGACTCTAACCATATCAGTCAAGTCAAAGAAAGATTTCTTGAATGCTTCCTCTTCTAAAATACCTTCAGTCTCTCTTGCTGCTAACATGATGGTTGTGGATTTAGGCTCATTTTATGGTATTTCTTGTACCTATTCAATATCAATTGAAGGAAAAACTTGAGGTGTTTCAAGTGCAGCTGGAATTGGAACTTTGGGTGAAGATTATGGCCTTGTGGCTCTCCTTCTTCTGGGCATTACCTCAAGAGTTGCAACCAATAGTTTCCCTTCTCCTCTCTATAAGTTTAACCTTATACACATCACAATCTTGCAACCATTAAAACCCTACTTACACAAAACTCAAGCAATCAAGCAAATAAACCTTTGCTCTAATACCAACTTGATCTATTATTGAATGTTAGTTTTTATGTGCTAATTTCAATTACCGATTTATAAACAAATGTGTGTCCATTGATTGATGTGCATGGTTCTCTTATGGTGTTTGTGATTGTAAATGGGTAAATTTTTATCAAGTTTTAAGTGAAAGACATGAACAAAATAGCATCAAAAACAAGTGTTGAATAGCAATAATAAAAAGTACAACAAACCATTAATTTGAACACTTAACACAATGTTTTGATGAAGGAGTTCACCCCTCCTAGGCTACATCTCCTTGGTCCATCTTCCATGGTGTGGGCCTCTATATTAGCTCAATATGGAAAAAAAAATGTTGTTTACAAAGATCTAATGCTCCTAATACATGTTTCAATGTGTCCAGAATGTCGAAATTAGCTAGGAACACCTTTTCTTGAGTTCAATTTGGTCGAAAAATGCTCAAGTTATGACTCAAACTGTCTTTCCCTATAAAACCTCCTCCAAAACTAGAAGAACTCCAGTTAAGCCCACTAAAATTAGTGGAACCTCTGAATTTAATGGATCCACTAAACTTGCTGCCAACCTAATCTCGAGTTTAATTAATGATAAGTGGAGTTTAATTATTAATTAACTGTGGATTAGTGCGCAATTACCGCGCAGTTAACTAACTGTTTATCCATGGTTTTTCGGACCAGTCACATGCTTATCTTAAATGTTAGAGTTGGTTGGGTCGCACTGTCCATTGGAACTAACGGACCACACTTTAACTGTTTGCTATCACCGTTGCATGTTCACATGTTTCATAACCGTGAGGGTTAAGGTTTGTGGAGTCATCAGATGTTAATCGTTTGATGTCACCGTTGCGTGTTCACATGGGGAGGGTTGGCCCTCCTAACTGCCAACCCAAACTTTAATATATTTCAAATATGCATTGTGTGTTATACATGCTAAGAACCATTGTATAGCGGAGTTAGTTAGGCGCTTTGGACTGTGTGGAGGAGGTCGCGAGGTCGAACCCCGACACCTCCATAAAAATTTTGGTAAAGCCCCAGCCGGCCCTTTAGGGAGGGACACGTGGCAGCGTCTACGCCACGTGTCCCTCCTCATTGAGGGACACGTGCCACTTGTCCCCTCCTCATTGGACCTCCATTAACCAATACAAATGTGCCATATCACCAACCACTGAACCCAATAAAAATATGACACTTGGCAAATCGTGATTGGATGTTGACCGAAGTTGACCTTACACAGTCACCTGCCACATCAGCAGTACAGGCTATTGATTGTGCATTGTTTTTTAAATTTCGCTTCTTTAGCAAAGCAAACATAACTCAATAACTTCCTCATACGAACTCAATTTTCAGTGAAATGAGTTGCGTTAGGATCATTTTTCAGAGACGGGCGTGGTCATTCAAGTTTCAATTCATTCTAAGAATTTTATTTTTGAGCTAAATACTGAGTGCCTAATCAAATAGCATCTTATTACTCATTTAATAATTCATATTTTAAAATGTATATTTTCAAAATTCAAATTCATGTTTGAGACAAAAAATTTCAAAAAATTATGTGGAGAATCTACAATGTTCTAAGTTTTGGTGAACACTTACTTATCTTCAAAGATAATAAGCCTGAAAATTTTCACCAAAAACACTGGTGAAGTGTTCACTACAAATGTCAAATATTACAGCTTCTCCACATAGTTTTTCCAAAAAAGTTGTCGCCAACTTAATTTATATTGTTTTCCTATTTTCTTAAACATTATAAAAGAAATCCTTTTTAATTTGTAATAAATATTTTAAATAAAAAAATTTGAAAATCTCTAAACAGATGGTTGTTATTAATAATATATTTAACAATTTTATAAAAAATATATATTTTTTAAATTCAAAAAACTATTAAAACAAGTATTTTTAATAATATATTTCTTTTAAATTATGAAATTATTATTTACTTTGAATATATTATATCAAAATAAATATAACTAAAAAAATGTAATAATTTAGTATAAAAAAGAATAAACATATATATTTTTAATGTTACTTTGATTTATTTAGGGTCATTGAAAATAATGGTTATTATCTTTCCCATTTAAATTCAAAATCCCTAATTGTGACATAATGGTTGTATTGCCTTCAAGTTTTGTGAACTCTTAAATAAATATAACTGTATGTTGGCATATGTTGGCAGTACAAATGAAGTTCTCAAATTTAATGTTTTTAGACATCATACACTTTGAGATTAATGGAATAGAGATGATATGTCAAAGTATTTCAATAATAAATTTGTGTGTGGTATTGTGTAAATCATTTTGATTTGTGTGTGGTATTTTGTAAATCATTTTGAATCAAATTGATAAAGTAATAATGTCAATGTCATTAAGTCTTCTTATAAATCAAAATGTGATAGATCATATATCAAAATCAACTCTTTTTAATGTGATAATATAATAAAACATATTTTAAAAATATTAAATATAAATAATTATCTATTTTAAGTATATCTTCACCGTGCAAATTCTTCTCATGCACTAACTAATTAATTAATATCCAATATAATATATCAAAATCACGACCAGACAAATGTCAAACATATTATAGTTATCCTTATTAAGTAAACCTTTACTCAACAAACTCTTTCTATATATATTTATAACTAATCAAAATCCATAGATCATATATTGATTCATATTAAGTATATCTTCACTGGCCCAACTCTTCATTTTTATTTATAACTAATAAAATCAATCTACATATATAAAATCACGGACACATATCCATACCTATAATAGAGATGATATATCAAAGTATTTCAGTAATGAATTTGTGTGTAGTGTTATATAAATTATTTTAAATAAAATTGATAAAGTAAAAATGATCTATCAAGTCTCTTTATAGATCATAATGTAATATATCATATATCAAAATCAACTCTTTTTAATGTGATAATATGATAAAACATATATCAAAAATATTAAATATAATTACCTATCCATTTTAAGTATAACTTCAAATTCTTCTCATATACTAACTAATTAATTAATATCCAAATATAATATATCAAAATCATAACCAATCAAATGTCAAACCTATTAAAATCAAATGTCAAACCTATGAAATATAGATAGTTATCTTTATTAAGTAAACCTTTACTCAACAAACTCTTTCTATATATATTTATAACTAATCAAAATCCATAGATCATATATTTATTCATATTAAGTATATCTTCACTGCCCAACTCTTCATTTTTATTTATAATTAATTAAAATCAATCTATATATAAATATAAGTAATCAAAATTCATAAATCATATATTGATTCATATTAAGTATATCTTCAATGGCCCAACTCTCCATTTTTATTATAATAATTAAAATCAAAAATATATATATATTCATACCTATCTAAGCACATGTAATTGCTAAGTTTATAGATGCATATCTCCACTTCACAATTTAACATAATTAGTGAACACCTCAAAATTGAAACCCACAATTAAGGACCCCGCTCCAGGTACATCTCAAACCAGGGTGTAAATGGATAAGTTGGGTAGCATTCATTGACCATTACAGTAAATGTGACAGAGAGACTTTTGTAGCAATATCGAGAGCGACGAGCTTCAGTGCAAAAAGATATTGTGAAGTTACGCGTAAATATCTGTGTGACTACATTTTTGCACTGTGGACTGAAAACAAATATTTTGTTGTTCCTACGCGAGCAACGCTTTCAAGCATTTACCACTGGAAACATAAGTATGGCGTACTATACAGAGGTGCTTCCCAATAATGGCAAAATAAGCATTGTGTGGTTGAGAATGGCGAGTACTGAACGCGTCATGCGTTTGTTGATGGGTCACGGAGAACCAGAATAGCCTCTCGTTTAAATCCGTAGCTAATCATTGTAGGCCACTCAAATCATTCAACAAAATTACAAATATATTATGCCCACAAAAAGTTGACAGCCGTTTCATTGTCTTTTCCTTGAAACATCTGGTACTTAGTGGAAGAATAAGCATGCATACATTTAATCCGAATACCCGCAAAATATTTTTATTGTATACCTGAGAGACTTGTATAATATATATGAATGATTAAGGGTATATAATAATTGATTAGGTTAATGCAGGTTTGAAATTAAGATTAAAGATTTATTGAATTAAAGATTAATATTTTAATTAAGATTTAATTATATTGATAAGTGTTTTTATTTTGGAATCAGATTTTTAAAATTTTAATTTAATTAACAATAATTATTAGGTGGATACTAGGGATTTAGCCTACACAAAACATTCTTAAATATTTTAGTACTAGTTACAAATTAAAACATGATAGAAAAAATGTGAACATGCCTCACATAAACTTGAGTTATGGCCTATTGGGATCTCATGAGAAGTATTAAAATACTTAGCAACATGGATGCAAGAGAAAGGAATGTCAAAGTTGAAAGATATTTCCCTATGGGACAAACTTTGTCATTGGAAATGTTGGTCCATGCCTAATCTTTCTACCCTCCTCATACCTCAATGGTATAAATTCCTAGGATTATTAAAGGGTTTGGCTCCAATCTCCACCTCCCTGCAGGATCATCACTCTTGGACTTTAAGTCCTCATCTCTCCTACTTTGTCAAGCTTGGTTACTCTGACTAGGTTAAGCATCTTTCACATCATCCTCCATGTAGACTGTGGTCTAAAATTTGGAGTAAACACAACATTCCGAAAATTAATACCTTTTGTTGGTCCTTTGTACACCATAAATTTCTCACTGCCAAAATATTAAGGAAAAGAAATATTCACAACCCTTTAAGATGTGCTCTCTACCTTTGATTCAAGGAATCTATCCCCCATCTCTTCCAGCATTTCCCCTTCTCCCTAGAGGCCTGAAGGTTTGAGATTTCCCCTATTTACTTCATCAACTCCATTCTGAGATCATCGAAAGATATGTTTGAAAAGTGGAGCAATAACTATTCTTGGAGTTAAAAAGCTTCCTCCTTGCCAATTCGTTGTTGGTATACCTTCCCTAAATTCATTTGTTGGTCCATTTGGATTGCGAGGAATAAAGCAATTTTAAAAAATGAAGTGTTATCTCCTCAGATGATGGCAATGAAATCTTGTTCCTTTCTCTTTGAAGCAATATTTGTTCAAGGCTATAGTGATAAAGACGTTGAGGAATTGAATGAAGAAAAACGCACCTGGATTATGCTAGATATAAATTTTTTTCCTGCCTCAAATTTCATGCTCAGTCCTAATATGCGTCATATTCCCTGTCTTAGGCTTAGTTAAGAGGAATTCCTAGAGTGGAGAATGGAAAAATATCATCTTTCTCTATTCTTTGATGGGGCTTCTAGAGGCAATCTAGGAGAGGAAGGAGCAAAATGGGTCCTTTTCAACCCCAATGGAAAAATAGTGTCTCAATTTACATAGGGTTTAGGCCTGGAAACTAACAATATGGAATAATTCCTCGCATTATGGAAAGGATTGGAGGTGGTCATAGAAAACAAAATTCCAGGACATAGTTTTTAGAGATTCAATGATTGTCATCCAACAAATGATGAAGGCTAGGGAATCAATAAGCTCTTCATCTCCTCCTATGAATCTAAGAGTTTTTAACTCTATCTCTCAATTAAAAAAACTAGAATTTTACCATATCCTTATACATTTGAATATTGTAGTTGACGAGCTAGCCAAAAAAGGCTTTGCCATGGAACAAGGTAGACTTGAAATGGATAATAATGTATTCATATCTCCAGTTCCATAGTGATAATGATTTTTACAAACATTGACAAGATGGTTTGGGCACCTCCACTCCTTTTATTTATGTGCATGAGAATTGGTTAAATCTCCTTCATTTGAATAGGGACACGATGAAGCTCGATCTCATTACTAATTTGGTTATGTGGTTATTCCTCTGGTCTCCTCTTCGTAAAGTGGTAGAAAACTCGAGACCTAATTTTTGGCAAAATCCCTTCCTCCAACCACACAAGTTTTTATCCAAACCTATTAAATGGGAATTCAAGTGGCTGGCCTCCTCGAACATTTCAATAAACTAGTGTATTTTCCATTTTCTTCTCTCACAGGTAGGATCCAGGGTTGTTCATCTCGGTTGCAGAGTTAAGAGCCTTGAGCAATAAAATGGATTTATGGTAGTTGTCCAACGCCATTCCATCTTTGTCTTTTCTTTGTTCAGCTAATATTTGGGTAATGGAAATAGATCCTTGGATGATGTTTGGCTCATTGATTGGTAATGTCCTTGCCTATATGTCAAGTCTTTGGTTTCGTCATAATACTAATGAGCTCTTGTCTCAAATTGGTTATGTTGTGGGCTTCTCCTCTGTCTGTGAACAAAATAGTTGGGTGCTCAGCTCGGGTTTCGCAGTGGCCAATTTCCCTGTCCCTCTAAATAACAATGAAGCCAGTATGGCGTTAGAAAGATTGTTGGATGCTTCACATGCATTGGTTCTCTCCATTTCAAAGCATAAGGATATGGTTAAGAGATTGAGGATGTCATTCCAACTTTTCTCAGAAGGAAAGTTTCTTCGTCATCAAGCTAAAATTGAGCACATGGTTAATGAATTCAAAGAGAAAATATGAGTGGTAGGTGTTTGACTAGCAGCCTTAGAAATCACTCGAAATGGGAATTTGTAGAAGACAGTGGGAGAGGAAGGCCCTGACACTGTTGTTGGAGGGAAAAGAGCCTGTCGAGAGGAGACCATACTAATGTGAATAATCATTGTTAAGTTTGAGAATTGAAACTTTGTGTCATGTCCTGCACCTATATTTTATTATGATACTATGTAAATTTTGTCTTATCCTAGGAAATTTTTGTATAATTTATATTGTCAATGTCTTTAGCCTAATATGGAGTAGTGATCCTAGAGCCTGCAAATGTGTTGAAAAATCTTTGGTTAACATAAATTTTGTATTGGAAAAGCCATGTAAGGGTTTTGGTCCCTAATCCAGAATTATTAATACAAAACCCTTACATGTTCTATTTTTTTTTTTTTATAAAAATGATTAATATATGGGTTAAACATATATACATTTAAAAAAGCATGTAATAAAATTCTTATCTATGAAAATTCACCCTCACATTACCATGGAGATTCTTACCTTATAAATACACTTTGTTACAATACAATGGATCACTAATACCACATGCCCAAAAAATCATAACTCATGTCCATATGGCATTTTTTAACTAATCAATTTATTTAAAATGGCATTACTATTTTTAAGATAAATCTCAACTTTTGATTTGTAACTATTATTAAAAAAAAATTAGCATATTTTGCGGAGGTTAAATCCTTATCATCTCTCTAATGATTATTGATAATTAAATTACAATTTTGAAAGTCTTATTTCAAAATAGACATCTACATAATAATACTTTAAAATAAAGTTATAATTTAATTAATTTTTATCAACTATTTAATTTATATGATTGTGCTAGCTAAATTTATGTTTTAAACATTATGAATATATAAAACTTCCATAAAAGGGTTGGTTCACCCTTAGAGTATCCCAAGAAGAACATGCGAGTTGGGTTCCCACTCGCCTCTAGAATATTGAGATGTCCCCCATCCTATTAAAGTGTTGGACTCCTTTGTTCGACCCTGAGCATGAAAAATTGGGAGCGGATCCTATATGGGTTCGCCTCCTGTGCCTACCTATGCAACTCTGGGCTCAGGATGTTTTCATTTTATTAGTGATGACCTGGGTCAATATTTGGAATATGAAAAATCTTTTCTAGAGATTGGTAGAATGTATTTTGCGAGGATCTTGCTTTTTATGCACACTTGAGAAGGATTGGTGGGGAATCTCATTTTTCATTACAAAAGGCTTATCGAAAATCAAATTCTTGACTATGAAGGGGTTCCTTTTCGATGTTGTTGATGCCACTAGGCTGGACATGTATACAAGGATTTCCTATTTATTCTTTAGTAGAATTGTGGTAGCCATCTCTCAGGTGCTCTTAACTCTGGTGATCTTCCACTTACATCAGATCTCTCACAAGGTGTACCTTCTTTATCTCAGCGAACTCCCTCTTTTGTAGATCGCTTGGCCTCAAGGGAGGTTTCTTAATCTACTAGCATACTCGAAGATGGTTCGGGCTTAAAGATCACCCATCCTTCGGCATCAAGCCCGTCGGGTAACACTTCCTCTTCCCCACCCTTTCCTTCCTACACAATAACTCTTTTTTATGTATCTATGCGGACATCGTCTTCTTTTCATTCTAGTATTCACCTCCCTCTGCACCATATGGAAGCTATGACCTACATGGCATAAACCCTACCTATATTTTATTTGATTCCTTCTCCCTCCTTCCAAACTCATAGCAACTCCCCACTAGCCCTGTTATCTTATCCAACCATGGGACAGGCCTAGATCCACTCTCTCCATCCAAAATCCCCAAGATTACTCATGGAAGAAAATATAATATCTCAAAAGTTGTGAACCAATTCAATCTGGATATAGCTGCATGAATACAATTATCTATTGAACGAGTCCTTATGGCCATTCACGATCCATCCTCAATTCCCCCATGAAGTGGCTATCCTTCAACTGTCAAGGGTTAGATAGCCCCTACAAAAATCTAGCCCTAAAACAACCAATCCTATCTGATTTTCTTGATATCATTTTCTTCCAAGAAACTCTAGGTCCTCATTTGGAGGTTGAACACACTCTGACATCATTATTTAAAGGATGGATCTTCCATGCCATTGATGCTATGGTTAGCTCTGGGGGGGTTTCTATTGAATACAATCCCAAATCTATTATGATTCATAGTATTTGGGGTCATCATAACTTTATTGCAGCTGATATACATTCTGAATAATTTGTGGTTCCTCTTAAGATTGTGAATATCTATGGTCTCGGTCACAGTCATGCTGCTTTATGGAATGCATTGATGAACATGTCCTTCATGAACATAAACAATCTTATTATCAAAGGTGACATGAATTTTTCCATTGGAAGGGTTGAATGATGGGGTCATCGAGCTCAAGGGGATTCCCTTTTAGATTTATTTTCTCAACTTATGGATTATCATCACCTCATTGATATTGACATAGAAAAAATTCTCCCAACCTGGAGAAACCATAAGGTGGGGGAAGAATCTACTGCGCACATGCTTGATCATATTTTAATTAAGGAACCTTCCCTAGAGAACCTGTCCCATTTCAAGCAATGGGTAGGTTAGGGGGGTTTTCTGACCATCATCCCATTTACCTTTAGCTGGCTCGTCATTTTGATAAGCCCAGGGCTCCCTTTAAATTCAACTCTACCTAGATCCAAGAGGAATAATTTCGAAATATAGTGTTTGAAAAATAGAGGAGGTACGAGCAACAGGGGAATATATCAATGGATTCTCAATTCAACAATAATTTGAACAACATTAAAATGAAAATCCTTGGGTGGATCAAAGGGAAACATCAACGAGATGAGGAGGCCTTAAAGAAGATTGAATCTGAATTGGAAAATATGGAATCACCTTAGGGTGGGGGATATTCACCCGATTAAAAACTTCAACTTATCCAACTAGAAATGGAGAAGAGAATACTTTTGGAAGCCAGAGAAGAGACTTGGAGACATAAGAGTAGGGGTACTCGGCTACAGGCAGGGGACGACAATAAAAAAAAATTTCATCAATATGCCAAGGCAAGGAAGGCTTATAATACCATATAGTCCCTAAATGATGATGCAGGCAATACAACAGTAAATTTTAAGGACTTGGCCATATTGGGTGTCCATCATTTCCAATCGCTATTCTCTACCCCCCAACAAGCCTCCCTTGGGGAAATCATGTATATTTCTCAATCTTTTCTCAAGTTTTCCACATATGAAGATACTAAAGATCTACAACAAGCAGTCTCCCCTGAAGAATTGCAATATGTACTACATTGGTTCAAAAAAGATAAAATATGTAGCCCTGATTGCTAGACTATTGAATTCTTCCTCAGTTTTTATGAGCTTATTGGCCGAGACTTATTGGATTTTGTCTAGGAATGTCAAACTTCTGGTCAATTATATGATGCTTTCAACTCAAATTTTATTGCACTTATCCCAAAATCTGATGAACCATCCTCTTTTGCAAACTATCAACTGATCTCCCTGTGCAATGTTATTTACAAGACCATAGCCAAGATCATTGCTAGTAGGCTCTGGCTGATCTTCTTTCGACACATTTCTTAGGAGAAATTTTCCTTTTTAAAAGATCGACAGATTCACGAAGTCATAGGGATCACTCAGGAAGGACTTCACAACATCAAAATTATGAAATTGAAAGAAAGTCTCCTAAAAATTGATCTCTCAAAGGCTTTTGACAGAGCCAGCTGACTCTATATCATGTTGCTTCTCACTCATCTAGGCTTTCATATATCCTTTATCAAATGGATCATGTGTTGCATCACCTCTACTTCCTTTTCGATACTAGTTAACGTGGTTGCCTCTAGTTTCTTCAATTCTAAGCGACGACTCGGGCTGGGATGTCCGTTGTCCCCCTTGCTTTTATTGTTGATTATTGAAGGACTAAGCGGACTTATGCTCATAGCTATCAATCAGGGCACTCTCAAAGGGGTTTGCATAGGGGGTAATGCTCTCCTCTCTCATCTCTTATTCGTTTATGATGTTCTAATCGTCATGGAGGGCTCATTCAACGATGTGGATTTATTCATTATGTCCTAGACACCTTTTTCGTTTCTAAAAGTATGTCTCCAAATAAGCAAAAATCCACTATTACTTGTGAATGTTCGAAAATTGAAATTAGTCATGCTCGTAATATCTTCCCTTTTAATTCCCTTCTTCTTGAGGATGGGATAAAATATATTAGTTGTCAGCTAAAACCAAATGATTATAAGAAAGAAGATTGGACGTGGATTATTGCCAAAATTGAAAAGAAAATAAAATCTTAGTGCCACAAGTGGCTTTCTAGAGCATGAAGGCTTGTTCTCATAAAATTAGTAATTGAACCCACTCTAGTATTTTTGGTGTCCCTTTCATCGATACCCAAATGCATTCTCAACATCATACAAAGACTGCGTTGTGGATTTCTCTAGCGGGGAGCAAAGGAGGGTCACACTTTCACTTGGGTTAGATGGGACATAATTCCCCTTCCCAAATCATGGGGGAGATGGGGCTTAAAAGACCTCCACTGTTTTTCACAAGCTTTGGCTTCTAAGGTCAGTTGGCGATTACTTACAATGAATACTCTTTGGAATGAAGTGGAACACAATAAATACATTTATCCAATGTCAATTTAGGATTAGATCTAGCTCCCTAATATATTGAAACAAATATTTCCACCAATTGGAAAGTTGTACTTAAATATTTTTCAATCATTGATACGGGTCTAGCATGGTGCATAGGCTCTAGGAACCATGTACGCATTGGTATTGACCCATGGTTGGGTTGTGGGAACAATCATATTCTCCATCCAGACTTGATCACCTTCCTCTAGTTGCACAGGATCAAATTCTTGAATCATATTGGGGACCTATTGCGATTTGGCATCTAGGGACAACACTAGCTCTCAATAGATGAGCTTTGGATTCAAGAGAAATGGCATGATGTATGGGGAGAATATCTCAGAGCTTTGTCTTCATCACACATTCTATTAAGTGATCAAGTAGACGAACTTCTGTGGGAACTTTCCAAACATGGATCCTACTCCCATAAAGATGGTTACCTTATCACTATTGGCTCTAAGGAACTTGACACTCTCCGTTGGTGGTGGAAACACCTTTGGAAGCTCAAGGGGCCAGAAAAGGCCCAGATTTTATTATGGTGTATATTGGAAAACAACCTTCCCATAGGAGACAATCTGAAGAAGCGATAATTTTGTGGCCCCTCGTGGTGTGCGTTATGCAGGAAATCATAGGAACCACTGAACATATTTTCTTATCATGCCATGTTTGTTATCAAGTTTTTAATTATATATACCAAGGACTATCAATTTCCATAAAATGGAAGGGTATATCCCTATTACAGGCATGGGAAAATTGGTGGAATGGATCATCAAAAAACAAGTTAAGAAACATCCCTTTGCTCGCGTGCTGGGGTATTTGGATAGGGAAGAACAAAAAATTCCTCCATGACACTCCCTTCTCCCCGGATCCTACTGAAACACGGATTACAACAATATACTCTCTCCTCTCATTTGATGACAATAAATCAATACCATGCAATGTGACCACAAAATCCATTGACCACTCCATTCCCTCAACTTACTTTGATGGCTCCTCACAGCAAGGTTGTTGTGGTGCAGGGGATGTGCTATATCTCAATGATTCTCACCTATTCAAGCTCAAAGTCGGTTTGGGCTAGGGTACCAATAATTCCAAATAATTACTCAGTCTAAATCTCCTCGTACTATTTTCTCTTGAGAAATAGTGTACCCATCTACAATTTTTTGGTGATTCTAAAGTGGTGATTGATTAGTTCTCATCACAATCCACATGACACACACACACTCTCGAAATTTTATTGGATGAAGTGTTGCTCCTCAAATTGCATTTTGATACCATCTTTGTCATCACATTTATAGGGAGCGGAACCATATTTTGGATCATCTATCCAAAGAAGGTGTGCAGCACGCGTTTGGAACTTGGGATGTGATATAAGTGTACTGAACATTATCAATACTACCATCGACCTATCACAAAGAATCAACAGATAGCAATGGATATACTGGACTGATCTCAACTTTTTTATCATTTTGTTTCAATATGGCATCAACTACATACTTACTACCATTTCTCTTTTATATCATCCAGTGTTCACTCTTCTTGGTCATTATACACAAAACATTGTTATCATTTTTGTATATGATGTATTTACTTGCTTATAACTATTCATATGTTTTGAACAGTTACGACTGATATGTAAAATCAACATATTTTGTTTAGTTCTCTATGAGCCATACAACATGTAATTTTCATCTTTTATCATAATGGAAAGTACAATTTTTCCCCGGGGGGGGTGAAGCTCAAAATCATATTTGAAATTCTATCCCAAAAAAATAATTTAAATAATAATTTATAATATAGATAATAATTTATATTATTTTAAATTTTAAAAAATATATTATTGTATGTACTATGTGTTTATATATATTGTTTTATATATAAAATATAAAATAATTAAAATATTTTTTATTTAAAAATTGAATATATTATTATATTTATTATTATGTTAAAAATTAGAATTTTATTTAATATTTAAATATATTTCCCCAATGTGGGAGAATAAGCATGGTATAGGGGATCTCGATTAGGGTGCCCTCCACCTCATCGAATCCCATGACAATATAGGTGGGGCGGTGTGGCATGCCTCCCACATGCATAAGATTGTGCGATGTAAATTTTCTTTAATGTTGAGATTCACCATGGAAAGTCTCTGGTACGTAAATGAAGTTTTGCGAGAGAGAGTGGTAGTGGTCTTGAGTTTGTTTTGGTGGATAGAACCTCGGTTCTATTCCCCTATTTGTTGCTTTGGTGTTTTCATCCATTAGCCCTACTCGATGATCGATAAATTGCTAAGGAAGTCCAGTAATGGCAATTCCTCCATTTTGGCCTAGCTAATTAATGTTAAAGGATTTAATGTTGGGACTCAAGTTTTACAATTTTTCCAAATGCTAAGATATAAAGGAAGAGCTCCTATGGTTATTATTGGTGCATCGTTGGTGTATGGGAGAGACACACCCTCAAACAAGTAGAGTGGTGACATAGAATTTATAGAGTGTCAACTTCCTTGTTACAGACAGTGGTGACTGGCTCCTTGGTAGTAACTCTTATTAAAGTAGTGTAAGGCACAGGCACAACGTATAACAAATTTTCATTCTGAAATAGTTTCATTTCACGATTAGTGTACTATGTTTGTTGTATTGGCACTTACAACATTTCTTGATGGTACTATATATGAGACCACTCATATTCATGGTTTTGTGATTTTTTTGTTTTGGGTTGAGCTTATTTGGTTCATGCTCCTATTGTGGATGCTAAGGTTAAGAAGGAAGGTTCGGGCCTTATGGGGTTTGGGTAGGTCCTTCTCATTTTGGAGCTTTGACAGTTTTCCTGGTGGTGATATTCTACTAGTTAGGCAACCCTTTGTTTAGTGGGTAGGGAATTATCAAACTCAGAACTCCTATATGGGTCATAACCTGAGTCAGTTGGGCACTGGGTGGTGTGTGGTTTTCTGTGGAGATGGTTTCTATTGGGGGTGCTCTATGAGGGACATTGTGCATCTTTTTGTTGTGATGATGGCTACCTAAGGTCATTTGTTTACCATGTTGTTGCCAAGTAGAGGATGCCCCACCAGCATGGTTGTGTGAGAAGAAGGGGCAACGAAAGAGGCCAATCTAATCATCCTCATAGGTTGGGTTCTCCTCTAGGTAAGGAAGCAACACCTGATTCATCAGGGCCACCTAATTTTCCTGACCATGAGCCTGGGTGGGTGGAAATTGGGGATCATATTAGGAAACTCATATTGCTTATGGTTCATCGCTTAGGGATAGATATGATGATAGAAATGCAATTATCTCTTTTCTAATGGTCTACAAAAAAATCAATGGTACATGCAGGATAGATTGACAATCTTGCAAAGGGGATAATGGTGTCTTCAACAAAAGTTGGACCGTATGGAGGTTCATATAGCCCATATGGAAAAACATGTTCACTATGAGTTCAAGCCCCTGTTGTCTCATGGCTTTTGATGGAAAATCTTGCTCCAATTACTTCATCAAATGCATAATGGATTTTGGATGTAATCAGATTATATTGGTGTTTTGGTTCTTTGTCCATTTCCTTTTTTGGATGGTTAAATCATTTTGACAATGTATGATCAGTTTTGGAAACTACCTATTGGTTAACAAATCTGGTAAAGTTGAGGCTGATAGGATTTTGGAAATCCATAAACAAAAATGTAATCATTTTTCATAAATAGAAAAGTTTGATTTAAAAAATATATATTTAAATATATTATTATATCTATTTATGTGTTTGGATACATTAACCTATTTATTAAATAAATTCATTTATAAAATTATTAAAATTAAGAAAAGTCAAAATTTTGTTTCAAAATAGTAATTAAAATTTAATATTTAATTTATATTAATTAAATAAGATGGTAATAGTGATCTATTATTGAATGTTAGTTTTCTTGTGCTAATTTCAATTACAGATTTATAAACAAATGCTTGTCCATTGCTTCATGTGCATGGTTCTCTTATGGTGTTTGTGATTGTAAACAGGTAAATTTTTATCAAGTTTTAAGTGAAAGACATGAACAAAATAGCATCAAAAACAAGTGTTGAAAAATAGAAATACAAAGTACAAAAAACCATCAATTTGAACACTTAACACAGTGTTTTGATGAAGGAGTTCACCTCTCTTGGGCTACATCTCCTCGGTCCAGCTTCCATGGCTTAAGCCTCTGTATTAGCTCAATATGGAAGAAAATGTTCTTTACAAATCTCTACTGCTCCTGATACCTGTTCCAATGTGTTTAGAGTGTCAAAATTAGCTAGGAACACCTTTTCTTGAGCTCAATTTGGTCGAAAAATGCTCCTATTATGACTCAAACTATCTTTCCCTAGAAAACCTCCTCCAAAACTAGAGAAAATCCAGTTAAGCCCGCTAAAATTGGTGGAACCTCTGAATTTATCATATCTGCTAAACATGCTACCAACCTAATCTCGAGTTTAATTAATGATAAGTGGAGGTTAATTATTAATATACTGCAGATTAGTGCGCAATTATCGTGCGGTTAGTTAACTGTTTATCTGCAATTTTTTGGAGCGGTCACATGCTTATCTTAAATGTTAGGGTTGGTTGGGTCACGCTATCCACTGGAACTAACTCACCATGCTTTAACTATTTTCTATCACCATTTTGCATTCACATGGGGAGGGTTGGCCCTCCTAACCGCCAACACAAACTTTAATATATTTCAAATATGCATTGTGCGCTATACATGTTAAGAACCAACTTTTAGCGGAGATGGTTAGGCACTTTGGACTGTCTGGAGGAGGTCGTGGGGTCAAACCCCAACACCTCCATAAAAATTTTGGTAAAGCCCCAGCCGGTCCTTTGGGGAGGGACACGTGGCGGCCTCCGGGCTTACCATTTGTCCCCTCCTCATTAGACCTCCATTGACTAATACAAATGTGCTACGTCACCAACCTGTGAACCCAATAAAAATCTAACACTTGTCGAACCGTGATTGGATGTTGACAGAAGTTGACCTTACACAGTCACCTGCCACGTCAGCGGTATGGACTCTGACTGTGCATTGATTCTGCATCTTTTTTTTAAATTTTACCTATTTAGCAAAGTGGACATAACTCAATAACCTCCTCATACGAACTTGGTTTTCAGTTAAACAAATTTTGTTAGGATCGTTTTGCTGAGACGGATGCGGTCGTTCAGGTTTCAAGCCATTCTGATAACTTTTAATTTTGAACTAAATACTGAGCACCTGATCATTCCTCCCCACTAGAATGCTTTTGGACCCCAAAAGATACTATCAATTGTTCAGCAGGTGAGGGTAGAACTCCCTCACCTTATCAATTTGCAACCATTTGGCTTTAGAAGGATTTTGTCATTGGAGTCCCACTCTAAGGTATTCGACATTCCCTCTCTTGGAAGTCATGGTTCTTCTGTCAAGTATGAGATCCTGCTGAAGTTCATCAAGATATTCTGGCGAGAAATCATCTATTGATGGCAGATGAACATTCTCTCCTTGATCATCAATCAAAGGAAGCTCAAACAATCTCAAATTCTCAACATTAACAACAGGGTATATTTGCATATAAGGATGAAAATCAAGCTTAAATGCATTGTTACCAATCTTTTCCAGAATTTTAAAAGGACCATAACGGATTGGCTTAAGCCTTTTACCTTTCCCTTTAAGTCTCTCTTTTCTAATATATAACCAAACTTTGTCTCCAACTTGAAATTTGTGATCAATGTGGTGTTTATCATGCCTTGCCTTATAGATGCTTCAACTCTTTTCCAGCTATTCCTGCACCCTATGATGTATCAACTGAATTTGCTCTATGAACTTCCTTTCCTTATTGATGTCATTGTGGCCATCGATGGCGACATATTTCTCAAAATTGAAGTCCAATGGCGATCTTCGCAAGTACCCAAAACATGCCTCAAATAGAGATGTGTTTGTGGAAGAATGTTTTTCCCTGTTGTATGCATGATGTATGTAATGCAACTATTCATCCAACAACTTCAGATTTTTGTTCCAATATCCTCTAAGAAGATGAATAACTATTCTATTGACCACCTCGGTTTGTCCATCTGTTTTCAAATGAAAGGTTATACTCTTCTTCGACTTTGTGTCCAATGTTCCCCACAAATTGGACCAAAAATTCCTAATAAATCGAGAATCTCGATCACTTACAGTAGGAGTAGGAAGCATAAAATGAACCCAAATGTTTCGGAAGAAAATATGAGCTATTTGTTCAACTGTAATTTTCCTTTTTACATGGTGTTAGTATACACATAACTACATACAAGTAATCATGACCTTTCCTTGACTGTGGAAGACCTCCTACAAAATCCATTGAGATACTCTCCCATAGACATGAAGGTACCGGAAGTGGAGTTTAAAATCCTAGTTTCATATTACTAGGCTTACTTGTTTCACACAAAGAACATCCTCTAATGAAACGAGATACATTATCGAGCATGCGTGGCCAATAACAATACCTTTGAAGATTCTCTACTGTCTTGCCTACACCAAACTATCAAGCAATCAATGAAGTGTGCACCTCCCTTATGATATTGTTTCTTTCTCCATGTGGAATACATAACTTGCCCAAGTGATACAAAAAATTGTTATGTAAATGATAATCCAACTCTTCAATTTGGTTTCCTTGACTCAAGCTTGCATACACATCTTGAAAGTCATTATCATATGCATATTGCTCAATGTAACTTTCATGCAAAACATAATTATGCTTGAGTATAATAGATGAATTTACAATAGGCTTTGAAAGCATATCAACTACCTTATTGTAGATTCCCTTTTTGTACTTGATAATCAAATGAAACTGTTGTATAAAACACATCCATCTGAAATTCCATGACTACTGCAACTTTGACTGTGATTGTAAGTACTGCAACGGTTGATGGTCGGTATGGATAATGGTCTCATTTCCCATCAAGTAGTGTTTCCATTTTCTGACACTTTGTACCAATGTGTAAAGTTCTTTGTCATAAGTGGGATAGTTAGCTACAACTCCATTAAAAATTTCAGAATGAAATGAGATGGGCTTACCATGCTACATAAGAACTGCTCCAATGGCATAATCAATAGCATCCGTTTGAATCTAAAATGGTTGTCTAAGATCCACAAGAGCCAATACTGGTGCTGAACTGATATTTTGCTTCAAAGCATCACATGATTTGTGTTGTACATCTCCCCAATGGAAGACTTTCTTGACACTTGTTAATGCATGTAATGGAGCTATAGTGGAAGAAAAATTAGCAATAAATTTCCTCCAATATTGTGTTGCCCCTAAAAAGCTTCTTACCTCTGTAACTGTGTTGGGCTTGGGTCAATTCAGAATGACCTCAACCTTAGAGGGGTCGACCTTCAGCTCACCTCCTCCAACAATATGTCCCAAATACACTAAAGAAGTCTTGCCAAATTCACACTTCAACATATTTAAAAACAATTGTTCTTTTCTCAAGACATCAAGTACTTTGTTTACATGCATGACATGTTCATATATGGATTTGTTGAATATGAGTATATCATCTAACTACACAATGAAAAAGTCATCTAGAAATGGTCTCAATACATCATTCATAACTCTCATGAAAGTAGCTAGAGCATTTGTAACACCGAAAGGCATAACTAGCCACTTAAACAATCCTTATTTAGTTTAAATGTGGTTCTCCAAATGTCCTCTTCAGTTATTCTAACTTGATGATAACCACTTCGTAAGTCTAATTTAGTGAAATACTTTTCATACCTCAATTGATCAAGAAAATCATCAATTCTTGGGAGTGGATAACGATTCTTTACCGTGATTTTATTCAGTGCACAGAAATCCACACACATGCACCAAGTCTCGTCTTTCTTTGGTACCAAGACAATGGGTGAACCACATGGCAAAGTACATGGGCGTATGATACCTTTGTTCGACAATTCTTGAATTTGCTTCTTGATTTCCATGCTCTCCATAATCGACATGCAATACATGCCAATGTTTTTAAGTGGAACATCCTGTTACAACTGTATCTCATGTTGAATCCACCTCTTGGGAGGTAACCCCTTTGGTTCCTGAAACATCTCGCCATGCTTGCTTACCACATCAAACAAATCAGATTTCAATTTTTCATCACAACCTTCAAAAGATTCATAATCAATATCATTATTTTTCTTGATCATGAGAAGCACAAATTTTTACTTGAATTTACTAGTCTTTTCATCTACCCTGCATTAACTAAAGAAATGTTAAGCTTTTTGTGATGGGCTCTCACAATGTTCTCCACCCCATTTTTGAACAATAAGTATTTTTTTTCATGGCGATAAAATAATGCTTTCCTATCATACAAATAAGGACTACCCAAAATGATTCCTAAGATGTCATGTGGAACTACATATAACTCAACTTCATCAATGAACTTTTCAGTAATGGCGAACTTGAATAAACACTTCCTTGTAACCTGTAAATTTGCATTACTGATTATCCAACCCAATGGATATGGCTTATGATGAGGTACAGTTTCAAGGTTAAGTTTTCTTACCAAGTCTTCTGAAATTAAGTTTGATTGTGACCCACTATTAAATAATGCATCAATATTTGTATGATTTGAAATTACTCTTACATGAAACAAATCTATTCTTGATTCTTCATTTGGAGTGTTGTTTTGACTGTGTGAGGAACTAGTGCTTGCAACAGTTTCTTTTCCTTTCGTAACCATGGCTGAAATCTTGGTCTCATCATCAGAATCTGATCCAAGGTCATGTTGTGTGGTAACGGTCATCTTTTGTTTTCCCTTATTGTTTTGTTTCTTAGGCCTTAGTTCGGGATGTAATTTCAAACAATGGGCTTCGTCATGCCTAGCTTTGGAAAAATGTTGGCATATGGTTTTCTCCCCTTCTTTCTTCACACTTGCATTCTTCTTTCTCTTCCATTTCCCCCCTTCTCTTTCTCCTTACCCTTGAAACCCTTTTTCTTACCACCCTCTTCCTAAATGTTCTTTCCCCTTGCTTCAAGGTGCGTGGCTTGCACACATACCTCATCCAAATTTCTTGGATTGAACATAACAATAGTATGTTTCAAATAGGAATGTAAACCCCCAATATATTTCAACAATGTATCTTGGGAATTTAGATTTACTCCTAACAACAAAGCCCTTCTAAACTCCTGGGTATAGTATTAGATAGTTTGACCTTTAAGATGCCTAAAATTATGCCAACTCATAATGGCGTTTTCCATATAGGCTAAAGGGTAAAACTATATTTTAATTGCAGAAACAAATTCAACCCAATAAATGGATACCTTACCATGAATTCACATTTCCTCTTGAGTCTTTGCTTCCCACTGTACTAATGTTGCTCCTTCTAGCCTCAATGAAGCCAACTAGATCTTTATGTCATCTTCTTGAAGGTTCTGAATTTTGCAGTATACCTCCAATTGTCAAATCCAATTGTCTAACTTTTTTCATTCACCTCACCATTGTACATGGGAAGTTCAAACTTAATTTCCAACTTGAGTAAGGGATTTTTTCCTTTTGGGATTTGGGAATGAGTATGGACAGTTTTGGTGGTGGAAGTGGAAGATGTTGTTGTTCGAGATGTTGTGGATGATGAAGATGATGAGGAAGTTGAAGCTGGAGGAGATGAAGGTGGATTTCCTCCATTACCCTTTGAATCCTTCTTATCATCTTTTTTTATCTCCTGAGCTTCCTTCTCCATGTGGAAGCTTAGAACTCTCTCCAACCATTCTAGTGTTCCTCTCTTCATAGAGGACTCTAACCATATTAGACAAGTCATAGAAAGCTTTCTTGAATGCTTCCTCTTCTGAAATACCTTCAATCTCTCTTGCTCCTAACATGATGGCTGTGAATTCAAGCATAGTTTCTAGTACTGCTTGTACCTCTTCAATCTCAATTGAAGGCAAAACTTGAGATGTTTCAAGTGCAACTGGAATTGAAACTTTGGGTGGAGATTATGGCCTTGTGGCTCTCCTTCTTCTAGGCATGACCTCAGGAGTTGCAACCAACAGTTTCCCTTCTCCTCTCTGTAACTTTAACCTCGTACGCATCAAAATTTTGCAACCATTAAAACCCTATTTGCACAAAACTTAGGTAATCAAGCAAATAAACCTTTGCTTTGATACCAACTTGATCTATTATTGAATGTTAGTTTTTATATGCCAATTTCAATTAATGTTTTTCCATTGATTCTTGTGCATGGTTCTCTTATGGTGTTTGTGTTTGTAAACGGGTAAATTTTTATCAAGTTTTAAGTGAAATACATGAACAAAATAGCATAAAAAACAAGTGTTGAATAGCAGCAATACAAAGTACAACAAACCATCAATTTGAACACTTAACACAACGTTTTAATGAAGGAGTTCACCCCTCCTGGGCTACATCTCCTTGGTCTATCTTCCATGGCTTGGGTCTCTGTATTAGCTCAATATGGAAAAAAAAAAGTTGTTTACAAAGCTCTAATGCTCTTGATACATATTTCAATGTGTTTAGAGTGTCGAAATTAGCTTGGAACACCTTTTCCTGAGTTCAATTTGGTCGAAAAATGCTCAAGTTATGACTCTAACTATCTTTCCCTATAAAACCTCCTCCAAAACTGGAAGAACTCTAGTTAAGCCCACTAAAATTGGTGGAACCTCCAAATTTATTAGATCCTCTAAACTTGCCGCCAACCTAATCTCGAGTTTAATTAATGATAAGTGGAGTTTAATTATTAATAAACTGTGGATTAGTGCGCAATTACTGCGTAGTTAACTAACTGTTTATCTATGTTTTTTCGGACGAGTCACATGCTTATCTTAAATGTTAGAGTTGGTTGGGTCGCACTGTCCGTTGGAACTAACTGACCACAATTTAACTGTTTGTTATCACCGTTGTGCGTTCACATGTTGCATAACCATGAGAGTTATGGTTTGTGGAGTCATCAGATGTCAATCGTTTGATGTCACCATTGCGCGTTCACATGGGGAGGGCTGGCCTACAGGCTGGCCCTCCTAACTACCAACCCAAACTTTAATATATTTCAAATATGCGTTGTGTGTTATACATGTTAAGAACCAACGTATAGCGGAGTCGGTTAGGTGTTTTGGACTGTGTGGAGGAGGTCGTAGGGTTGAACTCGACACCTCCATAAAAATTTCGGTAAATCCCCAGTCGGCCCTTTGGGGAGGGACACGTGGCGGCCTCTAGGCTTGCCACTTGTTCTCTCCTCATTGGACCTCCATTAACCAATACAAATGTGCCACGTCACCAACATGTGAACGCAATAAAAAATATGACACTTGGCGAATCGTGATTGGATGTTGACTGAAGTTGACCTTGCACAGTGACCTGCCATGTCAGTAGTACGAACTATTGACTGTGCATTTTTTTTAATTTCACTTCTTTAGCAAAGCGGACAGAACTCAATAACTTCCTCATATGAACTCAGTTTTCAATGAAAGGAGTTGTGTTAGGATCATTTTGCCGAGACAGACACATTTGTTCAGGTTTCGAGTCATTCTAAGAATTTGACTTTTGAGCTAAATACTGAGTGCCTAATCAAATAGCATCTTATTATTCATTTAATAATTCATATTTTAAAATGTATATTTTCAAAATTAAAATTCATGTTTGAGACAAAAATTTTGAAAAAAATGTGTGGAGAATCTACAATGTTCTAAGTTTTGATGAAAACTTACTTATCTTCAAAGATAGTAAGCCTGAAAAATTTCACCAAAAACAATGGTGAAGTGTTCACCACAAATGTCAAATATTACAGCTTCTCCACATAGTTTTTCCAAAAAAATTGTCTCCAACATAATTTATATTGTTTTCCTATTTTCTTAAACATTATAAAAAAAATTCTTTTTAATTTTTAATAAATATTTTAAATAAAAAAATTGAAAATGTCTAAAAAAAAATTGTTGTTATTAATAATATATTTAACAATTTTATAAAAAATATGTTTTTTTAAATCCAAAAAATTATTAAAACAAGTATTTTTTATATTATATTTCTTTTAAATTATGAAATTATTATTTACTTTGAATATATTATATTAAAATAAATATAACTAAAAAAATAATAATTTAGTCAAAAAAATAATAAACATATATATAGTTTTAATGTTATTTTGAGTTATTTAGGGTTATTGAAAATAATGGTTGTTATCATTCCCATTTAAATTCAAAATCCCTACTTGTGACAAAATTGTTGTATTGCCTTCAAGTTTTGTGAACTCTTAGATAAATATGACTGTGTGTTTGCAGTACAAATGAAGCTCTCAAATTTAATGCTTTTAGACATCATACACTTAGAGATTAATGGAATAGAGAGGATATGTCAAAGTATTTCAATAATAAATTTGTGTGTGGTATTGTATAAATCATTTTGAATCAAATTGATAAAGTAAGAATGTCCTTCAAGTCTTCTTATAAATCAAAATATGATAGATCATATATCAAAATCAACTCTTTTTAATGTGATAATATGATAAAACATATATTAAAAATATTAAATATAAATATTTATCTATTTTAAGTATATCTTGAGAGTGCAAATTCTTCTCATACACTAACCAATTAATTAATATCCAATTATAGTATATCAAAATCATAACCAATCAAATGTCAAACGTATTAAATATAGATGATTATCCTTATTAAGTAAACCTTTACTCAACAAACTCTTTCTATATATATTTATAACTAATCAAAATCCATTGATGATATATTTATTCATATTAAGTATATCTTCACTAGCCCAACTCTTCATTTTTATTTATAATTAAATAAAATCAATCTCTATATATATAAACACTGACACACATCCATACCTATCTAAGCATAAACACTGACACATATCCATACCTATCTAACCACATGTAATTGCTAAGTTTATACATGCATATCTCCACTTCACAATTTAACATAATTAATTAAAATCAATCTCTATATATATAAACGCTGACACATATCCATACCTATCTAAGCATAAACACTGACACATATCCATACCTATCTAAGCACATGTAATTGCTAAGTTTATAGATGCATATCTCCACTTCACAATTTAACATAATTAGTGAACACCTCATAAATTGGAGCCCAAAATTCAGGACCTCCCACTTGCCCCCCTCCAGGTACATCTCAAACCAGGGTGTAAATGGATAAGTTGGGTAGCATTCATTAACCTTAAAGTTAAGACCATTACAGTGAATGTGACAGATAGACTTTTGTAGCAATATCGACAGCGACGAGCTTCAGTGCAAAAAAGATATTGTGAAGTTACGCGTAAATATCTGTGTGACTACATTTTTGCACTGTGGACTGAAAACAAATATTTTGTTGTTTCTTCGCGAGCAACGCTTTCAAGCATTTACTAAAAGGATGCGCTAGCAAATGACTGGAAACATAAGGTGCTTCCCAATAATGGCAAAATAAGCATTATGTGGTTGAGAATGGCCAGTACTGAACGCGGCATGCGTTTGTTGATGGGTCACGGAGAACCAGAATAGCCTCTCGTTTAAATCCGTAGCTAATCATTGTAGGCCACTCAAATCATTCAACAAAATTACAAATATATTATGCCCACAAAAAGTTGACAGCCGTTTCATTGTCTTTTCCTTGAAACATCTCGTACTTAGTGGAAGAATAAGCATGCATACATTTAATCCGAATACCCGCAAATTTTTTTTATCTTGATGTAATTTGCATCAGTTTGTTTGAGGACATTTGTATCTAATCATACAAGTAATCATGACCTTTCCTTGACTTGGAAGACCTCCTACAAAATCCATTGAGATACTCTCCCATAGACATGAAGGTACCAGAAGTGGAGTTTAAAATCCTAGTTTCATATTACTAGGCTTACTTGTTGCATACAAAGAACATCCTCTAATGAAACGAGATATATTATCGAGCATGCGTGGTCAATAACAATACCTTTGAAGATTCTCTACTGTCTTGCCTACACCAAATTGTCAAGCAATCAATGAAATGTGCACCTCCCTTATGATATTGTTTCTTTCTCCATGTGGAATACATAACTTGCCCAAGTGATACAACACAAAATTTTGTTGAATATATTCTCGAATTTTTTCGGGACTTGACCAGAACTCAGATTGGGGAGGAAGAATATGGTCCCTGGGTTCCCTTTATTGGAACTATGTTTCTATTTATCTTTGTTTCTAACTGGTTAGGTGCTCTTCTTCCTTAGGGAATTCTAAAGTTACCTCAGGGGGAGTTAGCCGCACCTACAAATGATATTAATACTACGGTTGCTCTAGCTTTACTTACGTCAGTAGCATATTTCTATGTAGGTCTTACAAAGAAAGGGTTAGGTTATTTTGGTAAATATATTCAACCAACCCCAATACTTTTACCAATTAACATCTTAGAAGATTTTACAAAACCTTTATCACTTAGTTTTCGACTTTTTGGAAATATATTAGCTGATGAATTTCCTTAACTCAAGCTTGCATACACATCTTGAAAGTCATTATCATATGCATATTGCTCAATGTAAATTTCATGCAAACATAATTATGCTTGAGTATAATAGATGAATTTACAATAGGCTTTGAAAGCATATCAACTACCTTATTGTAGATTCCCTTTTTGTACTTGATAACCAAATGAAACTGTTGTAGAAAACACATCGATCTGAAATGCCATGACTACTGCAACTTTGACTGTGATTGTAAGTACTGCAACGGTTGATGGTTGTTATGGATAATGGTCTCATTTCCCATCAAGTAGTGTTTCCATTTTCTGACACTTTGTACCAATGTGTAAAGTTCTTTGTCATAAGTGGGATAGTTAGCTACAGCTCCATTAAAAATTTCAAAATGAAATGAGATGGGCTTACCATGCTACATAAGGATTGCTCCATTGGCATAATCACTAGCATCCGTTTGAATCTCAAATGGTTGTCTAAGATCCGCAAGAGCCAATACCAGTGCTAAACTGATATTTTGCTTCAAAGAATCAAATGATTTGTGTTGTACATCTCCCCAATGGAAGACTTTCTTGACACTTGCCAATGCATGTAATGGAGCTGTAGTTGAAGAAAAATTAGCAATAAATTTCCTCCAATATTGTGTTGCCCCTAAAAAGCTTTTTAACTCTGTAATTGTATTGGGCTTGGGCCAATTCAGAATGAACTCAACCTTAGAGGGGTCGATCTTTAGCTCACCTCCTCCAACATATGTCCCAAATACACTAAAGAAGTCTTGCCAAATTCACACTTCGACATCTTTAAAAACAACTGTTCTTTTCTCAAGACATCAAGTACTTTGTTTACATGCATGACATGTTCATATCTGGATTTGTTGAATATGAGTATATCATCTAAGTACACAATGAAAAACTCATCTAGAAATGGTGATCTCAATACATCATTCATAACTCTCATGAAAGTAGCTAGAGCATTTGTAAGACCAAAAGGCATAACTAACCACTTAAACAATCCTTATTTAGTTTTAAATGTGGTTTTCCAAATGTCCTCTTCAGTTATTCTAACTTGATGATAACCACTTCGTAAGTCTAATTTAGTGAAATACTTTTCATACCTCAATTCATCAAGAAAATCATCAATTCTTGGGAGTGGATAACGATTCTTTACTGTGATTTTATTCAGTGCACAGAAATCCACACACATGCACCAAGTCTCGTCCTTCTTTGGTACCAAGACAATGGGTGAACCACATGGCAAAGTACATGGGTGTATGATACCTTTGTTCAAAAATTCTTGAATTTGCTTCTTGATTTCCATGCTCTCCATAATCGACATGCAATACATGCCAATGTTTTGAAGTGGAACATCCTGTTACAACTATATCTCATGTTGAATCCACCTCTTGGGAGGTAACCCCTTTGGTTCCTGAAACATCTCGCCATGCTTGCTTACCACATCAAACAAATCAGATTTCAATTTTTCATCACAACCTTCAAAAGATTCATAATCAATATCATTATTTTTCTTGATCATGAGAAGCACAAATTTTTTACTTGAATTTACTAGTCTTTTCATCTACCCCGCATTAACTAAAGAAATGTTAAGCTTTTTGCGATGGGCTCTCACAATGTTCTCCACCCCATTTTTGAACAATAAGTATTTTTTTTCATAGTGATAAAATAATGCTTTCCTATCATACAAATAAGGACTACCCAAAATGATTCCTAAGATGTCAAGTGGAACTACATATAACTCAACTTCATCAATGAACTTTTTAGTAATGGTGAACTTGAATAAACACTTCCCTGTAACCTGTAAATTTGCATTACTGATTATCCAACACAATGGATATGGCTTATGATGAGGTATAGTTTCAAGGTTAAGTTTTCTTACCAAGTCTTCTGAAATTAAGTTTGATTGTAACCCACTATCAAATAATGCATCAATATTTTTATGATTTGAAATTACTCTTACATGAAACAAATCTATTCTTGATTCTTCATTTGGAGTGTTGTTTTGACTGTGTGAGGAACTAGTGCTTGCAACAGTTTCTTTTCCTTTCGTAACCATGGCTGAAATCTTGGTCTCATCATTAGAATCTGATCCAAGGTCATGTTGTGTGGTAACAGTCATCTTTTGTTTTTCCTTATTGTTTTGTTTCTTAGGCCTTAGTTCGGGATGTAATTTCAAACAATGGGCTTCATCATGCCTAGCTTTGGAACAATGTTGGCATATGGTTTTCTCCCCTTCTTTCTTCACACTTGCATTCTTCTTTCTCTTCCATTTCCCCCCTTCTCTTTCTCCTTACCTTTGAAACCCTTTTTCTTACTACCCTCTTCCTAAATTTTCTTTCCCCTTGCTTCAAGGTGCGTGGCTTGCACACATACCTCATCCAAATTTCTTGGATTGAACATAACGATAGTATGTTTCAAATAGGAATGTAAACCCCCAATATATTTCAACAATGTATCTTGGGAATTTAGACTTACTCCTAACAACAAAGCCCTTCTAAACTCCTGGGTATAGTATTAGACTGTTTGACCTTTAAGATGCCTAAAATTATGCCAACTCATAATGGATTTTTCCATATAGGCTAAAGGGTAAAACTATATTTTAATTACAGAAACAAATTCAACCCAAAAAATCGATATCTTACCATGAATTCGCATTTCCTCTTGAGTCTTTTCTTCTCACTGTACTAATGTTGCTCCTTCTAGCCTCAATGAAGCCAACTAGATCTTTATGTCATCTTCTTGAAGGTTCTGAATTTTGCAGTATACCTCCAATTGTCAAATCCAATTGTCTAACTTTTCTGCATTCACCTCACCATTTTACATGGGAAGTTCAAACTTAATTTCCAATTTGAGTAAGGGATTTTTTCCTTTTTGGATTTGGGAATGAGTATGGACAATTTTGGTGGTGGAAGTGGAAGATGTTGTGTTCGAGATGTTTTGGATGATGAAGATGATGAGGAAGTTGAAGCTGGAGGAGATGAAGGTGGATTTCCTCCATTACCCTTTGAATCCTTCTTATCATCTTTTTTTATCTCCTGAGCTTCCTTCTCCACGTGGAAGCTTAGAACTCTCTCCAACCATTCTAGTGTTCCTCTTTTCATAGAGGACTCTAAACATATCAGACAAGTCATAGAAAGCTTTCTTGAATTCTTCCTCTTCTAAAATACCTTCAATCTCTCTTGATCCTAACATGATGGCTGTGAATTCAAGCATAGTTTCTGGTACTTCGTGTACCTTTTCAATCTCAATTGAAGGCAAAACTTGAGGTGTTTCAAGTGCAGCTGGAATTGGAACTTTGGGTAGAGATTATGGCCTTGTGGCTCTCCTTCTTCTGGGAATTACCTCATGAGTTGCAACCAACAGTTTCCCTTCTCCTCTCTATAACTTTAACCTCATACGCATCAAAATTTTGCAACCATTAAAACCCTATTTGCACAAAACTCAAGTAATCAAGAAAATAAACCTTTGTTCTAATACCAACTTGATCTATTATTGAATGTTAGTTTTTATATGCTAATTTTAATTAATGTTTTTCCATTGATTCTTGTGCATGGTTCTCTTATGGTGTTTGTGTTTGTAAACGGGTAAATTTTTATCAAGTTTTAAGTGAAAGACATGAACAAAATAGCATCAAAAACAAGTGTTGAATAGCAGCAATACAAAGTACAACAAACCATCAATTTGAACACTTAACACAATGTTTTAATGAAGAATTTCACCCCTCCTGGGCTACATCTCCTTGGTTTATCTTCCATGTCTTGGGTCTCTGTATTAGCTCAATATGGAAAAAAAAAATTTGTTTACAAAGCTCTAATGCTCTTGATACATGTTTCAATGTGTTCAGAGTGTCAAAATTAACTCGGAACACCTTTTCCTGAGTTCAATTTGGTCGAAAAATCCTCAAGTTATGACTCCAATTGTCTTTCCCTATAAAACCTCCTCCAAAACTGGAAGAACTCTAGTTAAGCCCACTAAAATTGGTGGAACCTCTGAATTTATCAGATCCTCTAAACTTGTCGCCAACCTAATATCGAGTTTAATTAATGATAAGTGGAGTTTAATTATTAATAAACTGTGGATTAGTGCGCAATTACTGCGCAGTTAACTCACTGTTTATCTGTGGTTTTTCGGATGAGTCACATGCTTATCTTAAATGTTAGAGTTGGTTGGGTCGCATTGTCCATTGGAACTAACTGTCCACACTTTAACTGTTTGCTATCACCGTTGTGCGTTCACATGTTGCATAACCATGAGAGTTAAGGTTTGTGGAGTCATCAGATGTTAATCGTTTGATGTCACCATTGCGCGTTCACATGGGGAGGGCTGGCCTGCGGGCTAGCCCTCCTAACTACCAACCCAAACTTTAATATATTTCAAATATGCATTGTGTGTTATACATGTTAAGAGCCAACGTATAGCGGAGTCGGTTAGGTGTTTTGGACTATGTGGAGGAGGTTGCGGGGTTGAACTCGACACCTCCATAAAAATTTTGGTAAATACCCAGCCGGCCCTTTGGGGAGGGACACGTGGCAGCCTCTAGGATTTCCACTTGTCCTCTCCTCATTGGACCTCCATTAACCAATACAAATGTGCCATGTCACCAACATGTGAACGCAATAAAATCTGACACTTGGCGAATCGTGATTGGATGTTGACAGAAGTTGACCTTGCACAGTCACCTGCCATGTCAGCAGTACGAACTATTGACTATGCATTTTTTTTTTTAAATTTCGCTTCTTTAGCAAAGCGAACAGAACTCAATAACTTTCTCATATGAACTCAGTTTTCAGTGAAAGGAGTTGTGTTAGGATCATTTTGCCAAGACAAATGCAGTTGTTCAGGTTTCGAGTCATTCTAAGAATTTGACTTTTGAGCTAAATACTAAGTGCCTAATCAAATAGCATCTTATTATTCATTTAATAATTCATATTTTAAAACACACGGGGCTTTGGATTGACGGTGAATAGGTGTGTTGTTAAGGCACTCCTTGCGATAGGTCACCGGTTCAAATCCCCCGTGGGTACTTAGGTTAGTCTTAACTAGAAAAAAAAATAATTCATATTTTAAAATGTATATTTTCAAAATTAAAATTCATGTTTGAGACAAAAATTTTGAAAAAAATGTGTGGAGAATCTACAATGTTCTAAGTTTTGATGAACACTTACTTATCTTCAAAGATAATAAGCCTGAAAAATTTCACCAAAAATAATGGTGAAGTGTTCACCACAAATGTCAATTATTACAGCTTCTCTACATAGTTTTTCCAAAAAAATTGTCTCCAACTTAATTTATATTGTTTTCCTATTTTCTTAAACATTATAAAAAAAAAAAAAAAAAAATTCTCTTTAATTTTTAATAAATGTTTTAAATAAAAAAAATTGAAAATTGTTGTTATTAATAATATATTTAACAATTTTATAAAAAATATATTTTTTTAAATCCAAAAAATTATTAAAACAAGTATTTTTTATATTATATTTTTTTTAAATTATGAAATTATTATTTACTTTAATATATTATATTAAAATAAATATAACTAAAAAAATAATAATTTAGTATAAAAAATAATAAACATATATATAGTTTTAATGTTACTTTGAGTTATTTAGGGTTATTGAAAATAATGGTTGTTATCATTCCTATTTAAATTCAAAATCCCTACTTGTGACATAATTATTGTATTGCCTTCAAGCTTTGTGAACTCTTAGATAAATATAACTATGTGTTGGCAGTACAAATGAAGCTCTCAAATTTAATGCTTTTAGACATCATACACTTTGAGATTAATGGAATAGAGAGGATATGTCAAAGTATTTCAATAATAAATTTGTGTATGGTATTGTATAAATCATTTTGAATCAAATTGATAAAGTAAGAATGTCGTTCAAGTCTTTTTATAAATCAAAATATGATAGATCATATATCAAAATCAACTCTTTTTAATGTGATAATATGATAAAACATATATTAAAAATATTAAAAATAAATATTTATCTATTTTAAGTATATCTTGAGAGTGCAAATTCTTCTCATACACTAACCAATTAATTAATATCCAATTATAATATATCAAAATCATAACCAATCAAATGTCAAACGTATTAAATATAGATAATTATCCTTATTAAGTAAACCTTTACTCAACAAACTCTTTCTATATATATTTATAACTAATCAAAATCCATTGATCATATATTTATTCATATTAAGTATATCTTCACTATCCCAACTCTTCATTTTTATTTATAATTAATTAAAATCAATCTCTATATATATAAACACTGACACATATCCATACCTATCTAAGCATAAACACTGACACATATCCATACCTATCTAAGCACATGTAATTGCTAAGTTTATACATGCATATCTCCACTTCACAATTTAACATAATTAGTGAACACCTCATAAATTGGAGCCCAAAATTCAGGACCTCCCACTTGCCCCCCTCCAGGTACATCTCACACCAGGGTGTAAATGGATAAGTTGGGTAGCATCCATTAACCTTAAAGTTAAGACCATTACAGTGAATGTGACAGATAGACTTTTGTAGCAATATCGACAGCGACGAGCTTCAGTGCAAAAAAGATATTGTGAAGTTACGCGTAAATATCTGTGTGACTACATTTTTGCACTGTGGACTGAAAACAAATATTTTGTTGTTTCTTCGCGAGCAACGCTTTCAAGCATTTACTAAAAGGATGCGCTAGCAAATGACTGGAAACATAAGGTGCTTCCCACTAATGGCAAAAAAAGCATTATGTGGTTGAGAATGGCCAGTACTGAACGAGGCATGCGTTTGTTGATGGGTCACGGAGAACCAGAATAGCCTCTCGTTTAAATCCGTAGCTAATCATTGTAGGCCACTCAAATCATTCAACAAAACTACAAAATATATTATGCCCACAAAAAGTTGACAGCCGTTTCATTGTCTTTTCCTTGAAACATCTGGTACTTAGTGGAAGAATAAGCATGCATACATTTAATCCGAATACCCACAAAATACTTTTATCTTGATGTAATTTGCATCAGTTTGTTTGAGGACATTTGTATCTAGAGAATGCCGAATCTTATTATTAAAGAACTCTTCACAGGTGCAAATAGGGTGAGAGATGTATTTTGTTTTTAGGTAAAATCCACAGATGTGCGATTTAGTGTTAATATTTCTGAGTTATCAAGGGTTTATTGTCAAGACGGGAGGAAATATGACAGGTAGAATTTTATTATTAAAGATCTCTTCAGAGGTACAAGTAGGGTGAGAGATGTATTTTGTTTTTAGATAAAGGAAGATCCATAGATGTGAGATTTATTGTCAATATTCTGGAGCTATTAAGGATTTATTGTCAATACACGATGAAATATGACAAATAAAAATAGAATTTACAATATATAAACATGGTCAAGAAATCTAAAACTGTGATATATATATATATATATATATATATATATATATATATAGATTAATTATGATTTGATTATATTGCTAGGTGTTTTTATTTTGGAATAGGATTTTTAAAATTTTAATTAAATTAACAATAATTATTAGGTGGATGCTAGGGATTTAGCTTTCACAAAATATTCTTAAATATTTTAGTACTAGTTACCAATTAAAACATGAGATTATCTCACTTAAATTGATTAATAAAAAAAATGTGAACATGCTTCATACAAACTTGAGTTATGGTTTTTTTGGCATATGGTATTAGTAAGCTCTAGTATTGCCCATAATATTGTAACAAAAATTATTTACAAGTAAGAATTGTCATGGTAAAATGGAGTGAATATCAATAATTATAATTTTGTTACATTTTTTTTAACTCATATATTAGTTCTTTTTACCTCATAATACATGAATAAATTTTCTTAATATTATTTATTTTATAATTAACTCTTTTCATTAAAATATTTCTTGAGTCATGTAGTTAATATTATATTTATTTTATTTATTTATTTAAATAAAAATATATTTATTAACACATTCTTATAATACATATTTCCTCTCTCTTGAATTCTTATTATTAAAATATATATGGCCCAAACTCATTTTTCATAGAATATGATCCACTTTTTTTTGGTCTCTAATCTATTTTAATTTATTTTTATATATGTATATAAATAATTATACAATAATATTACACAAATAATTATTTATATTTGTTTATTTTGATCTTTTTCTTATGATTTATTATTAAATATATTATTATTAATTCTTATATATATATATATATATGCTTTTAATAAATCTATTCATTTTAGTCCTTTTCCTTGTTATTTATTACTTATTTTTTTAATTATCTATATATATATATAGATAGATATATAATCTTTTCTTTAAAATTTTTATTATATAATATAATAATTAATATATTTCTTAACTTTTTATTTGAATAAAGTATTATTAATTTTCTTTCTTTTAAGATTTAATCATTATAATTTTTGTGTTTTTTACATCTCTACAATATTTAGTCCACGTCGACCAAATAAGTGTATTGTGATTTTACTCGAAGAATTATTTAAACATCTCGCATTGTCAAGATTTTAAAAAATAATAAAAATTAACTAAGTTGGAACTTTACTTTGAATTATCATTTTTATTAATTATAAAAAGAATTAATTTTTGATAGAGTATGACATTCCTTTTTATTCTTCGTCTTGAAGAAATTAGGGTTTAGTGAAGAATTCATTAAGTGGATAACAACTTGCATAGGAATTCCATGGGTGTCCCCTCTGATTAATGGTCGGTCATGCAATTTTTTCAAGCCTTTATGGGTTTATGACTAGGATGTCCCCTCTCATCTCTTTTATATATTCTTGTAGCTGAATAGAAATATGGAGTTGGTTAGGGTCAAAGGGAAACTAAAAAGCCTTAGCATTGCTCACAATACAAAGGATGTCAATCATTGTTATTTTTTTGATGGCAACCATCTTTTGGGATGTGAAACAAGACAAATAGCAGTGAGATTTAAATAAATTTTGAATAAATATTTGAATCTTTACAGAGGTCTCATCAACAAATGAAAGAGTCAAATATTTGGTTGGAATAGTTTTGTTTCGACCCTTCAGGAGATACCTAAGTTTGTTGAATTCCCTCTTACAGTTGATTGGAAATTCTTCAAATATCTTAGTTATTCCAATTTCACTGGGAAATTTGAATTTTGATAGCTAGACTAACACCCTAAACAAATTCAGGAAGAAAATACAGGCTTGGGGAAAAAATTGGTTGAACACTGTTGGTCGAGTAATTCTAGTAAAGTTTGTTCTATCCTCACTCTCGTTATATATTTGTTCAGGTTTTCTTGCCCCTAAATTTTTTATTTCTCAAATGAGTATCATGATAAGAAAATTCTTATGGCAAGGGGGAAAGAAAAATGAAAAGAAACTCCATTTGGTTTAGTGGAATATTGCCTGTCTCCCCAAAGAAAATGGTGGATTAGTTGTAAAAGATGCTATGTTCATGAACCTAGCTATGGGAGAAAAAATAATGTGGAGGTTGATATATGACACAAACGAATGGTGGAAGACGACTTTTGTGTGAAAATACTTCAACAAAAATCATCTTTTAAGAGTTGAGATGACACAAGGGACTGGACCAGGCTCCCACATCTGGAAATTGCACAAAGTGGTTTCTCGCCTTATAGTAGGCCACCTCAGTTAGTGCACATAGAATGGCACTTGTATTAATCTCTAGAAGGACAACTTCACCATATATGGCCCATTGGGACCTCATGAGAAGTATTAAAATATTTAGCAACATGGATGCAAGAGAAAGGAATGTCAAAGTTGAATTATATTTCTATATGGGACAAATGGAAAGGTTGGTTCATGCCTAATCTTCCTACCCTCCTCATACCTCAATGCTATAAATTGCTAGGATTATTAAAGGGTTTGGCTCCAATATCCACCTCCCTGTAGGATCATCGCTCTTGGACTTTAAGTCCTAATCTCTCCTACTTTGTCAAGCTTGGTTACTCTAACTTAGTGAAGCATCTTTCACATCCTCCTCTATGTAGACTATGGTCTAAAATTTGGAGTAAAGACAACATTTTGAAAATTAATACCTTTTGTTGGTCCTTTGTACACCATAAGATTCTCACTGCTAAAATATTAAGGAAAAAAAATATTCGCAACCCTTGAAGATGTGCTCTCCACCTTCGATTCAAGGAATCTATCCCCCATCTCTTCCAGCGTTTCCCCTTCTCCCTAGAGGCCTGGAGTTTTGAGCTTTCCCCTATTTACTTCATCAACTCCATTCTGATATCATCGAAAGATATGTTTGAAAAGTAGAGCAATCATTGTTGGGCATGGAATCCCCCCGAGGCATGTTTGGGGCTCAAAGCCCATGTTTTGACCGGATAATGTTGAAAGCCCCACAAATTGCAGGCGCAGAAGTATGTTAGAGTCATAGGGTTGTCCACCCTAGTTTGTAATGTAATGTCGGCCTACCCATGGTCCACAGACAATGGGATTGTATAAATAGAGCGAGGCTCTAAGTGTAAAAGGAGGGAAGTATGGAATAGAAACAAGTCTAAGGGATTGACTCGTAAGTGTCTAAGTGTGTCTTTGGGTCATAGAATAGGAGAAGGATCTGCAGCTGAGTGCGCAGAGGCCTAGTTGTCTACAGCTAAGTTCGTTGACCCCTGTAGCTGAGTGGGTAGGGTGGAGTTGAGTCTGTAACCGAAGAAGAGAATAATAAAGAGAATTTTTATCCAAATTTTGTGTATTTGTTCTTGAGTTATTACATGTTTGATATCAATTGAAAATATATTGTTTATTTACTGCGCGCACTTGTATGAATGATTTATATTGCTAAGTATACTTTACACATGCAAGTAAGCTAAGTTAATCAACTAACGGTGGAATACTAGTAAGGACTTGGGTAATAATAGTGTTAGGCCCCCGAGTAGGCTGCACGAAGGCAGCATCTCAGGCTGCGAGGTATGGGTAAGCGCGTGTAGCGACGTGCACGTAAGGTCGAACCACGGACCACTTGAACTCATCAGACATCTCCAGGGTGCAGAAACCTAGTTCTAGCACCCTCCCATACTACTTCGGGTGAGACCTCACTCCGCGCTCTGTGGACTGTTACCAAAAGGGCCAGTAGTACTGGATTTGTTTGGCTAAATGACCTCTGAACCTAGGTCAGGCCCCAACAAGCCAACAAATGGTTTCGTTGCTGAGACGAGATCTGCATAAGAGATGTCTAATGTCGCATCACTAGAATCTGAGAAAGAAAGAAATTGAAGGGTGGTTGGATAGAAAAATTCACGAGTTTGCAGTGCAGGAAAACAGGAATCTGCGAGGATCAAAGGAACAATGGGTAGAGTGCTACTTATATATGGAAATCCATGAAATTTTCTTTTCTTCCTTCCCCTCTGAATTGTATGAGTGGATCACGAAGCTAGTAGACAGTCAGGGAAGGTGTAGGCTTGACAAACCCATTGTGTGGAATCCAGAGTTGGTGCGCAAACTAGAAGCATCGAAAGATAAGATTACATGTGTTGTGGACCATTGGCTCGATCGGATTATAGGAGGGTTTATCACTGAGTTCACAGTAGACACATCAGTCAGCTACAGCGAGGCGGAATGACGCTTCCTCAAAGGACCGCGAGGTAAGTACATTATATCTTTGAACAATTGGATTAAAATGTTATTGTGTGAAAAGTGGGTTATGTGAATAAATTGATGTTTGGGGCTACACGAAGTGGGAGGATCTACAGAAACAGAAATAGTAAAGAATTAGAGACTAGCCCCTTGATTTCACCTTGGCGAGAAAGCGAGGAAGAGCTTGTGAAAGTTTCACCAAGAAGTGCAATCAGTCTGATAAGGCAACAAATCCCATGCATACCACCTCCACCTACACCACCACCAGTTTCACCATATTTACCCCCATCTATGCCCACACCACCTCCGCCACCACCACAGTTCAATATGGAAAGTGCAATAAAGTTGCCGGTGTTCAAAGACGTAGGGAATGAAGATCCAGACCAATTTTGGTTCATGGTAAAGGCTGTATGGGAAGCACAAGGAGTTGTGGATGACAATATAAAGAAGGCAATGCTGGTAAGCACATTGTAGGATCACGCACTGACGTGGCACATTAAGCATTCTAATGACAATCCAAATGTAGGGATTGCAGATATCCAAGCTGTGCCGAACAGGGAATTTAGTGGGCCAAAATCGGAGACACGATCGATTATCAGGTTTAAGGAAATCTCAATGCTTCCACGTGAGACCCCCTGGGAGCTGGATCAGAGACTGAAGGGTATGATTCGCGAAGCCAACATGACCTTAGCAGATGGGCAGCACCGCGCATGGTTTGTAGCATCACTAACGCCGCATCTAAGGATGGCGTTGTCACAGCAGAAGTTATCCACTCAGGACGAAGCTTTGGAGATTGCAATGATACTGCACAAGACCCCAATACAAGATCCTAGCTTGGGAGTCCAACAAATCCATGCACAACAAATTTGTGTCTAGAAATACAGAGCTTGAAACATGACAGGACAACTCACCCAAAAGATCATGAGGAGGTATGGTGCATAAAATTCAAGGGTCGGGGGCATGACAAGGACCATTGTCCAGTCTTCGTGAACTAACTAGTGGGAGGAGGGCCAATTCCATTAAGACCAGAGGCACAAGAAGGGTCGAGCGCAGCGCCTGCATTATGGTGCGTGATTTGTTAGATAGGAGGGAAGCACACTACAGATAATTGTTACCTATTACAAAAGTTATGAACTGATGATGGATCGGACTCCTGCCTACAGAGTTCAGACCGAAACGCGAGCCCTCGATCAAAATGCAGGGATGGCACGCACTGGATTTTAAGGACGCAGACAAGCTCGAGGTGGAATGGGACCAGGAAGGGGTCACAGACAGCTGATTTGTTACAATTGTGGAGGGTCAAGGCATTATGCCCGCGATTGTACAAATCCGACGAGAGCATCATGTTTATATTATACCCAATTTGATCATGAGATGGAGGACTACCCTACACTGATAGTGAGGTTGTGTGATAAAGGAACACTCCAGCCTCCCCCAACACAGAACCTACAAATGATGAGGTCTGAGCCGCACGAAGAGGACCCGAACATAAACATCGTGCTCCTTGTTGTTGGGAAAAGTATCCAATACAGAATGACCCTATCCCACTCTAAGGGTGATAGTACCTCAGCAACAACCGAAGCAAAGCTATCTAAGATTTCTTCTTTATGAAAGTAAAATAGGGGAGAAAGGGATCCACTAACTGATGTCTTTCGCTAATGATTGATCCAATCTTCTCTCCTTGCTGTTTTCTCCAACTCCTTGCTCTTTCACTGGCCCAGCTACACAAAGATCCTGCAAAAAGGAAAGAGAGGGAAACTACAAGAAGCATACATTCATAATTGATTCAAGGATTAGAATAAATCAAATACACAAGTATAACAATACACCATTGAGACACATGCATATAGAAGAACCTCAAATGCTTTATTAATGGAAGAAGTAAAGTTCAGGAAGTGTTACAACCATAAGAGGCCCAATCCAGCAACACCTCCCAGCAGAAAGAAATCTCCTCTTCACCTCCTTCAAAGCAATCACCCAATAGCTCTAAACTCAAACCAACAGCACTTCCTTACATTCACAAGATTCCATCCCTCATAGACCTCATGAGAGAGCTCTATATATAGGAGTTTTGGAGAAAGGATGAGTCAGCTTGAGGCTGGCATGAAGCTGACTAGTGTCCTCTCCCACTTCAGTTATTCTTCAGTTCTTGAGTCCACTTGGAGATCCTTGCTTCCACTTGGAGTTTAAGAACCTCTTACTCATCACTAGGCGAATTCCCTGATCCAAGTGTCATTTTGGAAGCTTCCTGGGCATTGACACCTTGAGGAATGACTGTGCCACTTGTCCAAGTACGCTCAGCGCAGGTGGTCTTCTTTGCAGTTGACATTCAGCGCAGGTACAGAGAGGAGCAGTTGACATTCAGCGCAGATGCTCAGTGGAGCAGTTGACATGATCCAGAATTTGCTTGTTTTTGAGTGTTTTCAGGTGGAGAACTGATATTCAGTGCTGTGGTTTGCTGACCTTGTTCCTCTAGGGGTAGGAACAACATGTTTAGGGACTTTGGATCCCTGATATTATTGACATTTCATGCTTCATGCTGTAAGGCACAAAAATGTCTATAACAGTTGCCCCCTAAAGTATGAGGTCGTTTATCGGGTGAAATGCTTTATCCGGAGGATCCGAAGTTCATTCAATCGCTGAGAGGTGACTTGTAATAAAATACAATACAATACATTATTTTTCATTCTGATTTCATGATCTAGCTGAGGCGGGCAGTCCCATGCTCAGTTTTATAAATTCATTTTGGTACATAGAACAGACGATCGTCTGATGGTAGACTGATAATTCTCTGCTGAAATTATCATCCTTTGAGTAGGATGATCATCTGCTACAATGATGTACACGACAAATGTCTTTATATCTCCTGAATATATATCGCAGCCCGGATGGATGAAACTAGATCCGGGGTCTTCAAACTCGTTCGATCTTCACTCTAAGTACAAGTCGATCCATGTGAGAACTGCGCTGAAGTCGAACATGGAAAGACATCGCTTGATTACCGGTCAATGATGTAAACCGTTAACAAGCGCGAGAGGAATCACCGATAATGATAATGACCCTCAAGGTACTGCAGTACAATTCACGTGATGTGAATAAAGGACTTGGCGTCGAATACCACGCAAAATCTTCTGGTCGAAGGTCATTGATGTATACCTGTCGCCGGAAGTGAGAAACTTGCCATTGAGGCATGCAAGCTTCAAAGTACTGAAGGGGTTGTTCCTAGATCAACTTCTTGGATAATGAGCTGAAGTCGACAAGAAGCGATCCGTCAAAGGAGGGCCTTAATGAATCCCACATCAGTGACACGGAACGGAGCTAATGATTTTAGTGGAGGTGAAAACAATCTGTGACATATGATTCAGGGTGGCGGTCATGAATGGATGAAGGATAATGTATGGTAGTGGATGGGACATGGTTGACTCTTTCTGAACGACATCTCTTGAACATATAACGACACTGATGCGATGGATCGGTAGCATTACCCCAAATGTGGATGGTTTGGCGAAGACCATGGTGATGAGACCGGTGAATGAAACAACCCAACCCGATGTGGTACGGAGGAAAAGTGTCATGTTCAAGAGCGACTTGCTACCATTAAAGCTTTGAGGTTCTCCCAATTTTTCCCCAGTCATTTCTGACCAGTACCTCTTTATTTTTGTCAAGCTTGAGGAGGATAACATATGCTTGTTCTATAACCTGCCCTTCGGGCAAGCCCATTGCTATGTTTTAACGAGCCTAGCGATAGGGAAACTCGTTCTCGTCTAAAGACAAGTTTGTCGCTATTTAATCATTTTAACGAGTCTAACGACAAGGAAAACTCGGTCCTTTTCATTTTTAGAGAGTCTGAAAAGGTACAGAAAGTTAACTCCAAAATTCCTTTTTCGTCATCTAATCCCTTAAGTCCGAAAAAGTATAAAACAATACAGAAGGGATGAGTTTTCGGTACTTTTAACGAGCCGAACAAAACAAGCGCTCGATCGTTTTGTGCAATAATCCCTCAGGTCCAAAAAGATTAAAATCTAGAGGAGGGATAGCTCTTCCGGTCACTTTAACGAGCTGGAAGGCCAAGACTCGGCAAACTTTTCATTTTTTACGAGTCAGATGAAAAGAGCTTAAAGAAGACTCGTCTTTTGAGGAACGAGTGATGAACAGGGATAGCAGCAGATTCCAGGTACAGGTTGGAATTTTCCAATCACGGCAGTGTCACAAGGATGGCTAGGTGAAATCACTCTTCGCAGCTGTTCCTCAAAAGAGGTAAACACTCAAATGGAGGTGAACGATCGGCCAAATGACGGTGGAAGTGACAGGTGCAAACACGACCAAGGCTTTTTATGGCTGATGAATTTACGATCACAATGGTTATTTACCGGTTCATTTTTTCTGGATGAGCTTGAACTCTAAGGGAAAGCCTGCTCACAATCTTATGTTTATTTTTTAACGAGAATGAACTATGTGCTAAAACTGCTCGGATCTTGCGTTTATTTTTTAACGAGCATGAACTATGTGCTAAAACTGCTCGATATACCAGTCATAAGATAAGAATGTCTCCTATGAGATAGCTATTTTTTATGGAGCTTTATCTCACGAAGCTATGCTCCATATCCTTTCTTTATGCAAGTTCGGAAACGGCTAATCCTACGAGTTTAAAGGGTTAGACCTACGGGTTTAAAGGGAGGACCTAAAAATTTAAAAAATAAATAGACGTCCCTTGCTTGCACTCCAAAAGATTGCATGCCCCCAGGTATAAAATAAAATTTCAAGGCTGCCCCTACTTATCCGCTAAAACATTTGTTTTAACCGGTGAGGCTTACCTCTTTCTGGTTACCCAAAGATTGTTTTTTTAACTTCTTCAAACGAAAACATTTCTTCGGCGACGTCTACCTAAATAGACAACGGTGAATGAAAAGCAGATTATTCCACTCACATAACCTTGACAAAAGAATCTAGAACAACCCTCTCTCCTCTTTGGACGGGGTACGGACTAGTCATATTCTCCCGCGGAAATTCTACCTTATACCCAAGGTTTTCTCTGCCTAAAGCAGACCAGGATGCATGCCCCCTGGGTTCCAGTCCTATTTTTCCGAATCACTCGCACTCATCGGGAAGAAGGACTGGGGGTGGAGACATTTCTTGATTGAATAGACCATTCAGGGTTGGTATTTGACTATTTGCGATGCGTGATCCCGGAAATGAAAGTTGGTCTACGAGCTTGACCATTCTTCCTTCGTGTGGAAAACACATTACTCTAAAGAGTGAGGAGACTATTGCTCCCATGCAATATATATAGTCTCGTCCAAGGAGTAGGTTATAATCCAAGGGTCCTTGAACAACCATCACGTTCATTTGAACGGTCTTCCCTTTCAATGTAACAGGCACATTGGGGAGGATCCCTAATGGTCGACTGGTTCCTTTGTCGAAACCCGAGAGATTTCTTATCTCAGGCAAAAGCATCGGGGAACCCAGTGCTTTCCAAGCAATAGAGGAAAGGATACTCACAGATGCCCCTTCATCAATGATAGTGCCAGCCATTACCATTCTGTAGATTTGGACTATGATTCTGAATGGTATACTGGCTGGCAACCGGGGTCTGCCCAGTTGATTCCAATCAAAGGATACAACCAGGTTGCTTGGTGGTGGAACCGAATATACGGCCGGATATGACCCTGACGATGTTCCTTCCTGCGATAAAGGAATGGGCGCATTGCCCTGATGCTCATCAGAGTCTGTGTTGATGAAAAGAATCTGGATGGTGTCATCCTTATTCTCTTCAGTGAGGGTGTCATTTGAAGATGAGTCTTCAGTGACGGTGTCATTTGAAGATGAAACTTCTGAAGGGAGAACCGGGTCAACTGCCGTTTCGACCTTTGGACTTTCGTCCGGTCTGGATTCAGTAGGTTCATTTTCAGTGACTGACGCTTCAGCCGACCACTTGAGCGGGCCAGCTGTATTCTCAACCAACGAAGGACTTGGCACGAGTTTTTTGTATCCAGGAGGAAGTCTCAACGGTGAAACCGGACGATCTTCCAAAACTCTCTTCGCTTCGTCTAAGAAGGGACAACGGTGGATGGCGTGATCGCCTTCACACAGTCTGCAGGGGGATCTTACTCCCCCTCTTTGTCTTGAACCTTCACTTTCGCTGGTTGACGGTAAGCATTCAACATGGCTATCAGAGGTTGATGCTCCCGAATTGTGCAAACGAGGGGACCAGTCCCTTAGTATCCGGGGAATACAGGGACAATCTCTATGGAAGTGGTCTCCTCTACATATGACACATGGCGATTTAGGCCCGGTCTGTGCTGTGTGTGGATTTTTGTCAGATGTCTTTTGCTTGCCCCCAGTCGCCTTAGGCTCCTTCTTCTTCTTCTCTCTCTTCTTCTTCTCCTTCTTCTCCATGGGAGCTTGGCTTTTGCCGGCTCTACCTTGCGAAGACGAGGGATTGGAGGAAGAGTTATAGGAAGTAGAAGGCTGGTGGGCAGCTCTAGACTGATCTAACTGTTGACTCGACTGTTCAGGAACCATGGTGTTCTGAACTACATTGGTTGAGAATAGCCAAATTGGCAGGCCAATTGTCAGTCCTGGAAGCGACAATGTGGCCATATGGGACGCACCAACTTCTCCCCAAGAGGAGAAAGGACTAGGATTTCCATCATGGGAAATCCCTTGGTTGGGGCATTCCATGTTCTCAACCTATAGATCAACACAGGAATAGGAGGTGATTATGTTCCGTTTAAAATAAATTTTATAACGACGCTTTAGACACAACTTGCTTTTTCACTTTTTAAGAGTCGAGAAAAAGCTAAAGATGACTCTAGTCTCCTTCGATGTTTTAACGAGCCCGAAGTGACAAATTCTCGGATGGACTTTTTCAGTTATAGAGTTTGAAAAAGGCCAAAAGAAACTGCTCTGGAGATCTAGGCAGAGGGTGTGCCAAACCTTTCGCGAAACCACAGAATACGTTTTATGGTACGGGTGGTCGATCTTCGTGAATGCTGTGTTCACTGCATCGCGATTAGTAGGGCGGCCGACACGGCTTCCTAAGGATAAAGGCTTTTTTCCTATAGGGGTCTCCCAATATATACGCGACGGTACGTGGGAGCACAAGTCCGTATTGATACTTATCGCTTCACCGTGGAGGAATCACCCAACCACTCAACGCTAAGATATCACATTTAACGACGCCGGAACACGTCTCTAGCTTAGACCTCTATGTGTTTGCGTTATGTTTCAAAGCGTTGTTATGTAAATTCAATTCATTTTAAGTTGATCTTGTTTAGCAGTTTGCCTTTAAGGATCACCACGAGATGTATAATACAACTTCCTAAATGCAGTCTAAGATGATAAGCAAGCTTTTCAATCTTTCAACTTTGAAAATCTTAACTACTGAGGGAAAAGAAAGACATCATCTTTTCACACAGATCATAGAGCACACACTAATGCACTTTCTCCTAAATCAACATGCAAACTGTCAAAATGCACATGCACAATGCAGGTATTTCTTTTCTCTTTCTTAATGTTGATGTATTACAAAAAGAAAGCTGTTGTATAATTTTGAATTCAATTTCAAGTGAAAGCAAACAAGCTTGTCCAAAATCAAAAGACACCTTAAGATTTACTTGTTTCAACACTAGAAATACATAAATTCAAACCATATGACGAAAGCAAAAGCTCAATCAGCTATGAACAGCAAACAAACTAACTCTTAAGATCAATACGACACTTATCACAGGTCTAGATCTAAGAGGCCACAGCAAGACTAGTTCACTTTTCGTTATGGGAAACTGTAAATGATGTAAGAAATACACAAAGAACAATCACAGTTTCTTTATACAACCGAGGCGGAATAGTGGCAAGGAAAGTTGGTTTCAGATAGGTACATTGACTGACAACAGGCTGCAAAAACAAGGATGAAAACAGGGCAAGAAACAGCAGGGAACCCCAGTAGCACAAGGCAAGACTGGTTCAGCGCAGGTAATACACTGTCAGTTTGACATTCAACGCAGGTAGCCCCTTCGGGAACTGCGCTGAAATGCAGACTGCCTTCACAGTGCCTGCATTGAAGAGAGAAACTTGCGTTTCTCTTGGTTTCCGGGTCACAGATTGCTCAAAAATTCACAGTTTTTGGCCAAATCAGAAGCTATCAATCAAGTACACACTAAAGGGTAATTAGGAGGATGAAAAGCTATCACTAAGAGCTGTTCAGAGTCTTTGTGGATCAGCTCTTCAAATCATAAACATGCCCAGAAACTGAGCTAGAGTAGCTGCCCTCTACTTCGCATTTGGAAGATCCAAATGCAGTTCGATTCGGTACTCCCTGTGTTTAGGAAATGAATAGAAAAAACACAAGCAACCAACAAGATACGATCCCCAGCGGAGTCGCCAATTTGTTGTTGGGAAAAGTATCCAATACGGAATGACCCTATCCCACTCTAAGGGTGATAGTACCTCAGCAACAACCGAAGCAAAGCTATCTAAGATTTCTTCTTTATGAAAGTAAAATAGGGGAGAAAGGGATCCACTAACCGATGTCTTTTGCTAATGATTGATCCAATCTTCTCTCCTTGCTGCTTGCTCCCAGCTCCTTGCTCTTTCACTGGCCCAGCTACACAAAGATCCTGCAAAAAGGCAAGAGAGGGAAACTACAAGAAGCATACATTCATAATTGATTCAAGGATTAGAATAAATCAAATACACAAGTATAACAATACACCATTGAGACACATGCATATAGAAGAACCTCAAATGCTTTATTAATGGAAGAAGTAAAGTTCAGGAAGTGTTACAACCATAAGAGGCCCAATCCAGCAACACCTCCCAGCAGAAAGAAATCTCCTCTTCACCTCCTTCAAAGCAATCACCCAATAGCTCTAAACTCAAACCAACAGCACTTCCTTACATTCACAAGATTCCAGCCCTCATAGACCTCATGAGAGAGCTCTATATATAGGAGTTTTGGAGAAAGGATGAGTCAGCTTGAGGCTGGCATGAAGATGACTAGTGTCCTCTCCCACTTCAGTTATTCTTCAGTTCTTGAGTCCACTTGGAGATCCTTGCTTCCACTTGGAGTTTAAGAACCTCTTACTCATCACTAGGCGAATTCCCTGATCCAAGTGTCATTTTGGAAGCTTCCTGGGCATTGACACCTTGAGGAATGACTGTGCCACTTGTCCAAGTACGCTCAGCGCAGGTGGTCTTCTTTGCAGTTGACATTCAGCACAGGTACAGAGAGGAGCAGTTGACATTCAGCGCAGATGCTCAGTGGATCAGTTGACATGATCCAGAATTTGCTTGTTTTTGAGTGTTTTCAGGTGGAGAACTGATATTCAGTGCTGTGGTTTGCTGACCTTGTTCCTCTAGGGGTAGGAACAACATGTTTAGGGACTTTGGATCCCTGATATTATTGACATTTCATGCTTCATGCTGTAAGGCACAAAAATGTCTATAACACTCCTAAGCCATATCACGACAGGAGATGACAAGGGTAAGCAACCCGAAGAGAGTGCTTGGGTTCGCAAGGTTCCTACAAAGGAACCAGAGTTCGATTTGGAGAGCGCAAAGGAGACATTCATGGAAGCTAAGAAGAGCTTCACGGAGGCCTCCACTTCAGGTAGTAAAGACAAACTAGAACCAGAGATGGACCCATCAATGCTTACTACCTTTTGGAGACATCCATGAAGCTACTGCGCGACAGTAAGGCTGTGAAGGGACTGCAAGAACTCATCACTAGGTGCGCTGGGTCAGGAGAACCATGTGTAGTCTAGAAGCTCGAGAAGCACACAACGCGAATAGGAAGGGAGATGAGATTGACTATGCAAATCAGGGAATATGAAATGGATCAAGTGATTCTGGATTAAGGATCGAACGCAAATGTATTGCCAAAGTAGACATGGGAGTGCATGGGTAGGCCCACATTGCAATGGTCTCCTATTCAGTTATGAATGGCAAACCAATAAAATATCCTACCGATGGGAAGATTGCAGGGAATAATGGTAGATATCGAAGGTGCGAGCGTGCTTGCAGATTTTGAAGTGATAGATATTGTCGATGACAACAATCCCTATCCCGCACTACTGGAATAGATTGGGCCACTGATATGAATGGAGTGATAAATCTAAAGAAGCGCAAGATGATTTTTTAGAAAAAGTCACTACACATAGTGGTACCTTTAGACCTTGCGGAAGGATCGTGCTACACAGAGCCAGTGCACAACGACGAGAGCGATGATGATTTAGACTGTATCTACAATATAACCACTCGGGAACAGCATTGGGTGAATCCTACAACGGATGGCAGGATTTCGTGGGAGCGTGAAAGCTCCTGCACATTAGATTCGGATGAGGAAATAGAACGATGGCAGAACCGGTTACACGAAGTAACCACGCTAAATTGCAACATGATGGTAAGATCGTTGTGCTGCATGACAATAGAGGTAAGAGGTCTGCCTATGTATGATGGGTTGAGCGAAGTGATGATTTCCTGAAAAAGTTTGAAAGAGAAGTACCGGAACAGCAATGTTTTGACACTTTGAATTGGGCATTGCGCGCTACGCCCACAAGATGGTGGGGTACGCATTAGAGAAGTTTTGAGAACTGGCACAACTGCAAAAGAATGATGCTTATATGGTTTGGAAAGCCTCAGCTGTGGATGGAAGTTGGGTATTGTTATCACCCCAAGAAACTCTCCTAGGTTGTATCTCAGAGATGCTCGGGAACATTACAAACTCAACAAAATGTTGGAGATGGATGAATGGAAGGAATGATGCATATTCAAGCCAGATAACCACTTCTACCATGCTTAACCCCAGACATGGGTGAACACCCCCATACGACAAGGCTTTAGACCACCAATTACTCACAGTTTGAGGATTAGGTGAACATAGAGAATATTGACCACACCAGCAAATGCACAGGACCCTATGATGGCTGGCTGCAACCAGTAAAAAGGCCTGCAAATCTATTTCCTAATGCACAGACAGGATGATAGCTCTCTGGCACTAAGTAAACAAAAACTTGCTTAGCACATTCAATGATACATACCAGATTCTAACACAGAGGTGGGATGACAGCTCCTCTAATGCTAAACATCAAGATCACATGAAAAATACATAACAGGCACAGCCTGGAACAGAGTAGAAATGGAAATTGATCAATTAACAGCAAAAGAAGCTTGTATTAGTTGAAAATGAAGACCAAACGCTGCAAGTATCACAGTAGTTACAATCTCCAGAAGTTGAACCTTACATCAAAACAACAACCATCAACCCTCATCACATCTGCCTTCTATGTATATATAGAGTTTGTTTACAAAAGATATTTTGTTGTTCTATGCATGGAGTGGTCATAATTGACCACCAACCGCTTTAATTATCTGATGGCGTCTTTGCTACAATCTGACTATGTCTGCGAATGAATTTTACCTTCTTGGATGCTCTGCTGTACTCCTCGAGCAGTTGGAGTGTTGACTGAAAGAAGCTCCATAACTGGTTAAATGCCTTTAACTGCTCAAGGTTTGTACTTTCCTTCCTCGGCCATGCTGTCTCTTGAATGAGGTAGTTGAAGATTTAATACAAATAGTACTAGGACTGGTTATGCTTGTCCTTCGGAAGAACAGAATGGTTATGGACGCAGATAGTCGGGACTGATGAAGAAGGAAAATTGGCCGTTAGATCGTGCAAATGAATGGTGGACAACGCTTTGCAAGGAGTACCGGGAGGCAAGGCAGAAGAAAATTGTGAGTCATTGGATCCAGTGCACGGACGGCAAAGATCTATCAGTGCGAGAGAAGCGGAAACAAACAGGGTCAAACCAATGTGGGTCGTCAGATCGCGGGTGGACAGATCCGACGGCGATCGGGCGCAAAAGATACGCGGATGATAACGAGCGAGGGAAGGTGGTTTTGGGGGCGGGCGGTATTTATCGCACCGCTTTTGGAACTACGGCGATATTCATACATGAGCTCGTGATCCACTAGAACTATGACGCGTGGCGGATGCGACAGGCGGGAAACCGCTTTCCCCACGGGTTAACGCACGGGCAGTTCGCGGGTGTGGAACGAGCGAATGCCGTCGGATCACGCGATGGATGTCGGACGGCGGGGACGACAAACGAAGTTTAATGCGTGGGGAAAAAAATTTTAGGCGGCAGGGACCGTTGGATCAGGACAATCAACGACGGAGGAGTGATCGCAACATCGCGTCAGTGGAAGACAGGGGGGCGTAGCCTTATAGCAATTTTCCAATTGCGATGAGGAAAAAGGGCTTATAGCGCTTTTTTGCGAAAGCGCGTGGTTATGTGGGTCACAGTTATATGACCGTTTGAACTTGGTGCTCGGGGCTAAAGAAATATGAGTTATGCAGAGTTTTAGAGGAACAAAGCGGAGGCAGCAGGGTGAAAGGAAATAAGCAGGGGAATAGGGAAAGGCGAGGATAACTAGTGTAGACCATCTCCGAGCCAGCAACTAAGGACCGAGTTTACTCCTCCTCCTCAAAAATCAGCAACATGTAGCAGGGCTAACACTGGCTCCTTCTGGGGATGAGATCCTCCCTGTCTCAAGAACTGCAGACCAATGCCTTCATGCAAAACCAGCTTTAAAACATTGCCTAGTATTCCATTGGGCATGGAGTCTAATTAAGTCTATGCTAAAACCTATAAAGAAAATGCTTACATTCATTAAGGCCTGAGAACTTTAAACAACATAAATCTTCAAAAAATAGCCATCTGATGGGCCATCAAAACTGTTTCTCCTCCTCTCGGCCGGTTCATCATAGATCAGCAAAATTGGATTTATTTGATCCTCTACCTCAAAGAGTTTAGGGAATTTGGCCTTATCTAGTGGATATGGATCAAATTTCATCCCCTTTCTGTATACTCTCCTCCTTGGATGTTCTTCAAGGGAGCCTTTGTACACCTACTGAACAACCATGGTTGTTGTGTACTTGACTTTGTCATGTGTGGTCTGCACAACTAATATGAATGATGAACCATTGTATTCTCGTGCAGGGGACACAGAGACATCATCTGATCCTGCATCTTTCTTAGAACAATCCTCATCTAAGGAGGAGTCTCAAAACTGTGCACCCTCTTCCTCTGTCATCAGGAAACCTGCCCTTTCAAGCTGTGTGGAGGCCACCTGGGCAGGCATCAGAATATCAAGACTGAGATGATCAGTATCAGCCTTCGACATTGAGTTATGGCCTGCCTCAGTGCCTAGTGGGCAATTGTGAGGGATTGTCACTTGAGCAAATAGAGGGACAAAAGATGATGGGGAGCTTTCCTCTCCCTTTTTGATCACTAGACTGGGGATGAAAGCAGGTTGGTGAATTTGCAGATCTACATAGTCATTAGAAGATGTGCTAGCTTTGGGCTCAAACCCTTTGAGGATGAAGGGATCTACTGTTGGCTGCTTCTACTGATCAGCTTGTTGTTCTGTAGGTACAACAAACTGGTGAGCAGTACCTTTGGATAATGCTTCTTCATAGGCAGCTCTGGTTAGGAAAGGGGCACCTTCCAAACCATGGACCTCCTCCTCTTCTTCAGGCTGCTCTTCTTCAGGCTGCTCTTCTTCCATGACTATATTCTGACAAAGGGTCTTCACCCTTTGATCTTCGTTTGCATCTCTGCATCTCTGCAAAACCTGCAACTGCTCCTGTGCTCCTCCATATGGATTTGGAGTTGGAAGAGAAAAGTCACAAAGAGCTCCTGCTTCTTCAAAATATTGCTCAGCTTCTAGTCTGGAAACTTCAGAGGCTAATAACTCTATCATCTTGGCTAATTTATTGATCTTAGGATCTAAGGATAATGAGAGTTCACCTCCTTGTCTTCTCCTTTCAGCGTCACCTTCAAGTCTTTCTGCAGCAATGATGTTTACTTCTACTTCAAAGGCTGCATTTTGCATATCAGCCAAAGAAGTACATCTTCTTTCTCTTAACAGTAGGCAGAACTGAGAATCAAAGGCATTGGCATAAGTAAGCATAGCAGAAGTAGGGGTAGGCTTTATTTCACATGGTATTCTACTGTACATATGGTTGAATCTCTTGTTGAAATTAGACAGCAGCTCACCATCTTCTCTCTGCAAGTTCCCAAATTCAATATAATAAAAGAGAAGACCTTTATTATTCCCCCCAATGCTTTAGGAACACATCATCTAAGGCCTCAATGTCTGCTATAGACCTAGGGGGTAATTCACTAAACCATTTTCTAGCCTCCCCATCTAGGCTTTGGACAAAAACCCTCATCCACACATCCTCTTCATAGATATCCAGGTTATCAGCATAGCTATAAAAGGACTCAAGGTGCTCTTCAGCCGTTACTCCTTCTGTACCAGTAAACTTAGGCATATATTCTCGATAATCTCCTGTGGGCATGGCATTCAAAGGGACAGGCAAGCCGAAGGGTCCATACCTAGCAGCAATGATTCTTTCTATCTTTGTAAGAGCTTGCTGACCTGCCATGACTAGGGTATATGAAAGGATACTGGTAGACTAAGTGGTATGGATCAATGAAAAGGATAATAGAGACAGAGGAATATGATGGACAACATGGATGCTTCTTTGGACTGAGATCCGAAAGGGAAATGAATGAACAGGAGCTATATGAATATCTGAAGGTGACTCTCACTAGCAGAGATACATGGGATTTCTAAGGCTTACCTGATCCTGATGCTCCTTTCTGCAAAGTTATCTTCTGCTTAACAATCTTCTCAGGGTCAGGCACTGGTTCAGCTAATGATTTTTGAGGATTTCTCTGAGCATGCCTCACAAACTAAGCCAGGACTGCGATGTGGAGTCGCCAAAGGATGGTCTTCCTCCAGTGGAGTCGCCAGATAGATGATTACAACCAGAAATGTGCCCAGACCTTGTCTATCATCAAAATCTGGAACTGTGTTGTTCTCCCAGGGAATCTGAGCTTCAATCTCCTCTCCCCGGCAATGGCGCCAATTAATGTTATCACCCCAAGAAACTCTCCTAGGTTGCATCTCAGAGATGCTCGGGAACATTACAAACTCAACAAAATGTTGGAGATGGATGAATGGAAGGAATGATGCATATTCAAGCCAGATAACCACTTCTACTATGCTTAACCCCAGACATGGGTGAACACCCCTAGACTACAAGGCTTCAGACCACCAATTACTCACAGTTTGAGGATTAGGTGAACATGGAGAATACTGACCACACTAGCAGATGCACAGGACTCTGTGATGGCCGACTGCAACCAATAAAAGGGTCTGAAAATCTGTTTCCTAATGCACAGATAGGATGACAACTCTCTGGCACTAAGTAAACAGAAACCTGCATAGCACATTCAATGATACATACCAGATTCTAACACAGAGGTGGGATGACAGCCCCTCTAATGCTAAACATCAAGAGCACATGAAAAATACATAACAGGCACAGCCTGGAATAAAGTAGAAATGGAAAGTGAGCAATTAACAACAAAAGAAGCTTGTATTCGCTGAAAATGAATACCAAACGCTGCAGGTATCACAGTAGTTACAATCTCCAGAATTTGAACCTTACATCAAAACAACAACCATCAACCTTCATCACATCTATCTTCTGGGTATATATAGAGTTTGTTTACAAAAGATATTTTGTTGTTCTATGCGTGGAGGGGTCATAATTGACCACCAACCGCTTTAACTGTCTGATGGCGTCTTTGCTACAATCTAACTATGTCTGTGAATGAATTTGACCTTCTTGGATGCTCTGTTGTACTCCTCGAGCAGTTGGAGTGTTGACTGAAAGAAGCTCCATAATTGGTTAAATGCCTTTAACTGCTCGAGGTTTGTACTTTCCTTCCTCGGCCATGCTGTCTCTTGAATGAGGTAGTTGAAGATTTAATACAAACAGTACCAGGATTGGTTATGCTTGTCCTTTGGAAGCATAGAATGGTTATGGACGCGGATAGTCAGGACTGATGGAGAAGGAAAATCGGCCGTCAGATCGTGCAGATGAATGGTGGACAACGCTTGGCGAAGAGAACCGGGAGGCGAGGCGGAAGAAAATTGTGAGCCGTTGGATCCAGTGCATGGACGACAGAGATCTATCGACGGGAGAGAAGCAGGAACAAATAGGGTCAAACCAACATGGGCCATCAGATCGCGGGCAGACAGATCTGACGGCGATCGGGCGCGAAAGATACGCGGACGATAATGAGCGAGGGAAGGCGGTTTCGGGGGCGGGCGGTATTTATCACACCGCCTTTGGAACTACGGTGGTATTCGTACATGAGCTCGTGATCCACTAGAACTGTGACACGTGGCGGATGCGACAGGTGAGAAACTGCTTTCCCCGCGGGTTAACGCGCGGGCAGTTCGTGGGTGTGGAACGAGCGAATGCCGTCGGATCACGCGACGGACGGTTGGACAGTGGGGAAAACAAATGAAGTTTAACTTGTGGGGAAAAAAGGTTTAGGCGGCGGGGACCGTTAGATCAGGGCAATCAACAGCAGAGGAGCGATCGCAACATCGCATTGGTGGAAGACAGGGGGGCATAGCCTTATAGCGATTTTCCGATTGCGATGAGGAAAAAGGGCTTATAGTGCTTTTTTGCGAAAGCGTGCGGTTATGTGGGTCACGGTTATATGACCATTTGAACTCGGCACCTGGGGCTAAAGAAACATGAGTTATGTAGAGTTTTAGAGGAATAGAACGGAGGCAGTAGGGTGAAAGGAAATAAGCGGGCGAATAGGGAAAGGCGAGGATAACCAGTGTAGACCATCTTCGAGCCAACAACCAAGGACTGAGCTTACTCCTCCTCCTCAAAAATTAGCAACATGTAGCAGGGCTAACAGGTATGATGGACGAAACAGCCTACGCACCCACCTCTCTAGATGGGTACAGGCTGTTGAAAAGTGTGCAACAAGAAATGCTTGTTGAGAATGCAACAAGATGATGGAGCTTAGTGGAAAGGAGTCGCCTTCACTAAGTGGGCCCACAAGCAAATTATGGTGCAAAGTCTATTTTTGGATCATGGTAGGAGTGATCACAGTAGGAGTGATCATAGCAGGAGTGATCAGAGTCTACTTTTAGACTGCTAGTCAAAAATAGAAAAGTCAAATATTATTGTCTCATAATAATATTTAGACTATAAACTTTATCTTATTCTCTTGGAGCACTTCAGTTTGAGCTACAGATGTGGCACATGCAGCTGTCAGAAGGAAATATGCTTTTCTTGTGAGTTAGTTGAGCTATTGCATGTAGGACATCAATTAGAACTCATGTGGTTGAGTTCTGTGGAGTTGGATGAGCAGTTAATGGATTTGTGCTCAATTTGACTTAGTTGAACTAGTTGTATTTAGTCTAACTGATCAATAGACTAAGTGATGAGTTGTGTGAATTGGTTATTAATTAATTCACTAATTATTAACTCATAATGCAACTGAAGAATACATCAGTTAACTCAGTGCATGTACAGTTCAGTGGAGACAGGTGTTAGAGTTTGAGATTGCTATCAATTGTGCATGAGATTGTGCTCATGCATGGTATTGAGTTATGCCAATGATCTCTACATAGTGTGGGCCAATACCAAGTGAAATATAGCTTGTGCTCACGTGATTTACAGTGTGGGTGATTTTCACAAGGTAAATAGGAGTTTGGATCAACCATTCTCATTCATTCTCAGCAGGTATTGTGCAGAGGAGGCAGGTAAGCAACGGAGGAGATTTGGAGACCAGATCTGAGTTGTATTGTGTGTAACAGGTGGAAATAGTACTGAGTACTTGTGAGGAGTATTGTACTATGTTTGTTACATGTTCTCAATAAATATAATATACAGATAGTTGGGGTTTTTAGCGAGATGCTTTCCACGGGAAAATACTGTGTTGATATGTGTGATTGATGCTTCTATGTGTGCATGTTATTGTTTTGCTTCTGTAAATTGATGATCAATGTAGAGGAGGTTATGTATTATGCATGTATTCTACAATAATGTATAATCGGGATAATATCTGTGAATATGTGTCATATTATTCAAAATTTCTACATGGTATCAGAGCTAGTTGATTTGTAGAAAAAGTTCTACAGGATATCAAAGCTAGGATTGATCATCAGATCTATTATTCAGAAAGTGTTTACATTTTATTTCTTCAGGCAGAGTCTGTAATCAGGCCAGGTAGCTTCTGGATTCATCCTTCTTTTGGAAGGTGAGATATCAGGTGAATGCCCATACAGTCGATCTCTGTACGAGAAATACTTTGTTCTCACGAATTTTAGATCAGAAGCGGTTGAGCTTTGAGCTGGTAGAATGGCGCTCAAGGATAAACTTAGAAACATCAAAGCTGAGAATTGAGACAGTATGCCCTAGTATCTCACGAAGTTCACCCAATGCCGGGATGCGCTGGGAAGTGTGGGGGTAACTGTTGAGGATGAGGATATGGTGAGTCTAGAACTCCTTGGCCTTCCTAAGAGTTGGCATAGATACCAGGACTCGGTGAATGGAAGGGAGAAATTGCTAGGATGGGAGAGACTTTGATCGGATCTTGTGCAAGACGAGATTAGATGGCGCACCAGAGACAGTTCTTCATCTATGCATGATGAGGAGAACTGTGCCTTAGCGAGTAAGGTGAAGAAGGGGAAGGGGAAGGTTTCTCTTTCCGAATCCAATTCTTCCAATGATGGGAAGAAGGTTGACAGGTCGAAGGTGCGATGCTTTCGTTGTCATGAGTTGGGCCATTATGCTACTAATTGCCCAAAGAAGAAATCCAAGAAGGGATCCGGGGAAGGATCTGAAGGTGAGGAACTTGCTTCACAGTTTGAGTTGGATTTCACACTCTTCGCATGCATGGTTTCATCCATGGTGGGAAGTGGTTGGTTTCTTGACAGTGGAGCTTCTTTCCACATGACCGGTGACAAAAGTTTGTTCAGTACTTTGGAGGAGAAAGATCTCCATATACTCATAGGGATGGGTAATGATGAGAAGTATAGTGTCTCAGGTGTAGGCACAGTTATTTTTCAGAGGTAGCATGGAGCTCGCCTTACCTTGAACGATGTCAAGTATGTACCAAGACTGAAGAGAAACTTGGTGTCGATCGCTATGCTGGAAGACAGAGGCTATCATATATTCTTCAGTAAGGGAAAGGTTTTCCTTAGACACATCATCACTAGACAGGTGAAGCAGATTGGTTCATGGGTCAAGAACCTGTATGATCTTGAGGTTCAAGATGCATGCAAAGCTTTGAGCAGCGAGGCAACTGATGGAGACTTGGTGGTTGAGAGGGAGCGTATATTACCTCTCAACATGCAGAGCCAGAAGAAGTCTCAGACGATTGTGGAGGAGCCACGATTGGTGCAGCAGCTTCAAGAGGTTGTGGAGCAGCCACAACAAGGGAAGCTGAGAGGAGATTGAGTAGAGACATCTACTCATGCAGAGACCTCCAGTAGGGGGAAACTTTGATCCAGGTGGGCTGAGGGATCACATGCAGCCATACCTCCAGGTAGGAGGTGGGGTGATGTGGATTGATCGTCCCAAGGAGGAGGGGCAGGATCCTTGAGGTACCCAACCTCTTGGATGAGACCTTGCTACGAGAGCCCCTAATGTGTAGTAGCAGGAACTCACTGATTGGGTAGAGACAGATGCGGATGGAGTGGCAGAGAGAGCGACAGTGCAAGGAATCCCAGGACAGCGCATAGCATGCAAGCTACAGCAATGCGAGAGGCACAGGTGTTTTGCACAGTGCTAGGTGGCACAGAGAGGTGTGCAATGGTGCGAGATGCATGGGGATGTTGCAGTAGCATAGATGTTAGAGAGGGAGCACTTGTCAGCAGCAGGTAGAGCTTCAGCATCAGAGTATGTTCCTAGCCCAACAGAGTGGTCAATTGGGAGTGTTTTTGTTCCAAGTGTTGTTGGAGCAAAGTGGACTGGGTAGATGTGTTGCATGCAGAACATTCCAGAGTTACAGGATCGGGTTTGAGAGGAATCCTTTCTTGTTGAGAGGGAGTGTTGAAAAGTGTGCAACAAGAAATGCTTGTTGAGAATGCAACAAGATGATGGAGCTTAGTGGAAAGGAGTCGCCTTCACTAAGTGGTCCCGCAAGCAAATTATGGCGCAAAGTCTATTTTTGGATCACAACAAGAGTGATCACAGTAGGAGTGATCACAGCAGGAGTGATCAGAGTCTATTTTTAGACTGTTAGTCAAAAATAGAAAAGTCAAATATTATTGTCTCATAATAATATTTAGACTATAAATTTTATCTTATTCTCTTGGAGCACTTCAATTTGAGCTACAGATGTGGCACATGCAGCTGTCAGAAGGAAATATGCTTTTCTTGTGAGTTAGTTGAGCTATTGCATGCAGGACATCAGTTAGAACTCATGTGGTTGAGTTCTGTGGAGTTGGATGAGCAGTTAATGGAGTTGTGTTCAGTTTGACTTAGTTTAACTAGTTGTATTTAGTCTAACTGATCAATAGAATAAGTGATGAGTTGTGTGAATTAGTTATTAATTAATTCACTAATTATTAACTCATAATGAAACTGAAGAATACATCAGTTAACTCAGTGCATGTACAGTTCAGTGGAGACAGGTGTTAGAGGTTGAGATTGCTATCAGTTGTGCATGAGATTGTGCACATGCATGGGATTGAGTTATGCCAATGATCTCTGCGTAGTGTGGGCCAATACCAAGTGAAATATATCTTGTGCTCACATGATTTACAGTGTGGGTGATTTTCACAAGGTAAATAGGAGTTTGGATCAGCCATTCTCATTCATTCTCAGCAGGTATTGTGCAGTGGAGGCAGGCAAGCAGCGGAGGAGATTTGGAGATCAGATTTGAGCTGTATTGTGTGTAACAGGTGGAGATAGTATTGAGTACTTGTGAGGAGTATTGTACTATGTTTGTTACATGTTCTCAATCAATATAATATACAAATAGTTGGGGTTTTTAGCGAGATGCTTTCCCCGGGAAAATACTGTGTTGATATGTGTGATTGATGCTTCTATGTGCGCATGTTATTGTTTCTGCTTCTGTAAATTGATGGTCAACTTAGAGGAGGTTATGTATTATGCATGTATTCCAAAATAGTGTATAATCGGGATAATCTCTGTGAATATGTGTCATATTATTCAAAATTTCTACACAGGCGTATGGTACGCAACCTGCACAAACGCACACCATCCTCACGATAGTAAACAGGAACAACAAGTAGGAGCGGGCAAGACAAGGGCCTGAACAATGAAGTATGATAAGACCAAGTGTGCCAAATATTATTTGCGGGGAGGCCTTTGACAAGGTGTGTGAAGTGCTGAACACGGTCCACCATGTGAGACGCACTTACTGGGACTTGCGCGTACCAGTGGTTCTATGGGCTTATAGGACCATTTGTAAAAACCTGACCACGTGAGCACTTCCGAAGCTGAAGTATGAAGCAAATGATGTAATCCCTATGAAGCATGTGAAGCCTAGTCCGTGCATAGTAGCACCCATAGATACGACAGTCCATGAAGCCTAGAACAAAGGAATCACACAACCATGAGAAACATAACACATAGGACTAGAGGAAGAAATCTAGCGGGGAAACTTTAGACTTCACGAACTTGAAGAAGAAAGGGTACGATTAAGGAAGAAAAGCACTTTGATGGACGTAGAGGTCCAAAAGCTGGAAGACAAAATAAAGGAAGAATTTCTCGTCGAAAAACTAAGGATGGTAAGGCAAGGTGCGTATGATCATACTGAAAAGTTGGAGAACTATCGCCGTGAACTGGTTAGTCTGCTACCTTGGCTTGGACCACATATCGCCAAACGTAGTGACCAGGGTAGCGCATTGCAAATAGTAGAGTGCATGATGCCGACCACAACAGTGGAAGGTGTGGATTCTCCGCGAACTATGGTGGAAGACGGGATGAAGCCCCACATGGGTGGTGCGACCACCTGACTAGCCACAGGAAGGACAGTCTTAGCACTCCAAGCAGTTGAAAGGAAATGTGGGACTATAAACTATTATGCCTAGGAGCTGCGCAATATGGGGGATGTGCACAGAAGCAGAGCATCAAAGGGTTCACGACCGTACACGGAGGGTTGCGCTGCTGTGTGGGTTGGCCGGAAAGTGACCGTTGAAGTCACTATTCATGATGGGATGCTTGACTTGAGGCCAAATGGAGCGGGTGGCGGGCATTTAAGACGTGATTTATGGGCAAGATTTGGGAAAATTTGCCACCAAGAAAGCATTAATGGACCAAAATTGTGGGGAACGGTCAAATTCGAATTCAAAAGGCACTATAAAACACAAAGGGCTACCCAGAAAACAACACTTGGTCATTTGAGAATTACGCAATTGAGCAGAGCACTGAGCATTGTGAGCTGAGTGATAATTGAGTCCCTAAGTTCACGAGTGACAGAATACAGCCTAGATACAATGACAGCAACCAAAGATGGTTTGGGAATTGAATACGTAACCACTAGCAAGGCCGTGCAGACCCTAATGGTGGAGGGTACGATTAATTCACAGAGATCTCCAAATCACCGCGTACGCTAAGACCCAAGAAGGATAAATAGGCAATGGCTCTAGTATGCGTCTTCCTGAGGAACTCGCTACGTAGTAAGCTATCAATGGCAAAAAAAGGGAAGGCTGTCACGATTGACATAGATGAGGAAGAAGAATATCTGTAGGCCCTGACCATCACAGTCGAAGAAGACAAAGATATGGAGGAGGATATTCAACCTATACGCTTTGAAACAAAACTATCTGCATATGTGCCTCTGCGGAAAGGGAAGACCAAAGTGCCGAAGGACCTGGATGAAACCAAGAGTTCACTCCAGACTCCACTCCTCCCAGACAACATAATGTTTGAAGGCATGTACCTGGGCTACATGCCAACCATGAAGTTTGAAGATTGGGGCCTTGTTGACCATGAGAAGTTCCCTCACCTGGAGACTGGGAACCTCATGAAGTAGAACACTGAGGGGGTGGTGACAACGTAGAGCTATGGAAGTGGTTTCGTAGTGTGGAAAAGACCGGGTTGCTACACTTACTATGGATATCGCATTTCCACCGTGTGCCCATCACCATTTTCGTCATTAGACAGCTGCTCTGCCTAGTGCATGATGGGTATCTATGGCTGGAGGAGCCTATTCCCATCACGGAAGACCTTAGTCATTGCATTTCTCGGCTCCCCTGCAAAGGAAAGGACCCCGTAACCATAGCCGAAGGAAAGGGCAGTGATTTGGCCCTTGCAGAAGCCATGAAGAAAAAATACAAGTTGGAGAAGAAGAAGAGGGGCTACGCCATCTCCAGCATCAAGGACAAAGGGGTACACATAGCAAACCAACTCTTGGCTGGCAAAGTTATGAGGAAGTGCCACACCGATGAGGTATTGGCGCCGGTGGTCGCACTGGCTAAGCAGTGCTTGGAGGGGTTCCAATTCAACTGGTCTGAATTCCTCTGCGAGGAATTTTTGAAGAACTGCCATGAAGCCCAGGAGAAGGGTAAAACCTTCCACTATGCGTGGTTGTTGTTATCCATAATGCTCGTAGCGGGGGAACTACCATAGGATAGTCAATTCCCTAGTATTAACAGAGAATTATCGGAGGTCGCAAAGTATGCTTCGCTCTGGGCCACAAAGGATGTGAAATGGATACATGACACCAAAATATTTTAGGTGCTCATGGAGATGAGCATTCAGATGTGGATCAATCGGAGGTCGTGCCTTTCGCCCATGGTGTACAACAATCTACAGAGTTTTGCAGACTTTAAATCTAATATGAAAAACATTTTTATCACGGCGCATAAGGATCCGATGAAGCAGTGGATGAAGCTATCTTTTGTAGCCACTCACAACATTATTTTTACTATCTTGGAGACATGGCCTCCAGAATGGCGCGCCCCAAATCTGGCAAAACTTGAGAAGGTGGCAGTGCAGAAGAGGAAGGACGATGCCAAGCTACACGTCACACAATTGACCAAGAAAAGGCAGAAGGAAACAATAACAACTAAGGAAAGGGCAGCACAAGAAGAGATACAGAAAGCCACCAAGCAGAATAGGGTTGCAGAAGTAGTAGCAGCAGCACACGCAATAGAAGAAGCAACTGCAAAGATGGATGAGGACCAAGCAACGTCCTCACAGGGACAGGAGGCAGAGGAAGTAGAAACAACAGAAGGGAGTGCAGACCCAGGGACCGCGTCCACACAGCTGAAGTGCCCACACATGATAGAGCACACAGGACCGAGGAAGAAGGTCAAGGCCTCAAAATTGGCCATTGACCTAATTAGCTTAACCGAAGTTGATCAGCATGACATCGATGAGACGGTTCGCGATGTCACTAATGAGGCCCTTCAAGATTTTATGCAGGAGCACCAGACTATGTTGGGGGCCCTCAGGGCGCAGCTATAGGAGTTACAGGTGTGGCCCCCTCAGGTGGGTACCCTTTCGACCCACCTCGCAGCAGGATCCTTGGCAGCAAAGCAGATGCTGCATGCATGGATGAAAACACAATAGTGTTACCGGAAGGGGCCCTAGTAGCAGTGAATGAGACCAATAGATTTGCGGTTAACATGATCAAAGGCCTTGGCCTTAATTTGGTTGCCCTTCTATGAGAGACATTGTATCTACTACAGGATGGGATAACGGTAGAGCTGTGCACTAGGGAGAGCCGCGCGATCCAAGTTCTCAGCAAACAAAAGATAAACATGGAACAACTCAGTCTGCAACATGACGAATTGGTGTCGCAGAACCAACAGTTGGTGCAGGTGGTGGATGACGCTTGCTAACACGTCCCGGAGGTGGCCATCCCAGTAGATCTACCAATAGAAGTGCGGATCTAGAGGTTGGCAACCGGAGTCTGTGAGGCTAGAGAAGAAATGACCAAGGTTCAGCTGGAGCTGAATCTGTAGATAGTCAAGCTACGGTTAAAGGCACATCCTTCCACTCCCCCGGAGGTCCAAGAATAGCACACTAGTGCTATCGCAACGAGATTGGAAGAAATTGGAGGTGCAGTCTTGGAGCAAGCACTTGAGGTCCTCACAACTCTACAGGAGGACCCCAACATCCAGCGCCTGGAGACAGAGGCATGAGAAATTCAGCAGCAATACGATAGTGTCAAAGGAACTGCGCAGACAGTAGTCCTCAGTCAACGTCTTTCGAGGATGCATCAAGCTAAGGCACTGAAGGGGCAGGTGGACGCGGCATGACATAAGGAGGCAGTTCCCAAAGCGCATGTATAGTCGTGGATCAACGAGGCTTTCACTATCATGGCAAACATCAAAGGAAAGCTCACACACATACAGGTGATGCACACGTTAATGCAGAGAAGCACCCTAGACACGGAGGTCTCAGAACAGAGGATGCAACAGATTCAGTAAGCAACGGTGCAGTGCGTTGCTGACATCAGCACAGTTCGAGGACAGTTGGAGGAACTCCATGCCAAGATTGCCGCACTGACAGAGTGACTCGAGGGCAAGTCATGATGTTTGTGTTGGGGGCCTGTTGGGCATGGAATCCCCCCAAGGCATGTTTTGGGGCTCAAAGCCCATGTTTTGACCGAATAATGTTGTAAAGCCCCGTGAATTGTGGGCGTGGAAGTATGTTAGAGTCATAGGGTTGTCCGCCCTAGTTTGTAATGTAATGTTGGCCTACCCATGGTCCGCGGACCATGGGATTGTATAAATAGAGCGAGGCTCTAAGTGTAAAAGGAGGGAAGTATGGAATAGAAACAAGTCTAAGGGATTGAGTCGTAAGTGTCTAAGTGTGTCTTTGGGTCATAGAATAGGAGAAGGCTCTGCAGCTGAGTGCGCAGAGGTCTAGTTGTCCACAGCTGAGTGCGCGGACCCCTGCAGCTAAGTGCGCAGGGCGGAGTTGAGCCTGTAACTAAAGAAGAGAATAATAAAGAGAAGTTTTATCGAAATTCTGTGTATCTGTTCTTGAGTTATCACATGTTTGATATCAATTGCAAATATATTGTTTATTTATTATGTGCACTTGTATGAATGATTTATACTGCTAAGTATACTTTACACATGCAAGTAAGCTAAGATAATCAACTAACGATGGAATACTAGTAAGGACTTGGGTAATAATAGCGTTCAGCCCCTGAGTAGGGTTGTTCGAAGGTAGCATCTCAGGCTGCGAGGTACGAGTAAGTGCGCATAGTGACATGCACGCAAGGTTGAACTGCGGACCACTCGAACTCATCAAACATCTCCAGGGTGCAGAAACCTCATTCTAGCACCCTCCCATACTACTTCGAGTGAGACCTCAATCTGCGCTCCGCGGATTATTGCCGAAAGGGCCAGTAGTACTGCGATTTGTTTGGCTAAATCACCTCTAAACCTAGGTCAGGCCCCAACAAGCCAACGATCATTATTCTTGGAATCAAAAGGCTTCCACCTTGCCAATTTGTTGTTGGTCTACCTTCCCTAAATTCATTTGATGTTCCATTTGGATTGCGAGGAATAAAGAAATTTTCAAAAATGAAGTTTTATCTCCTCAAAGGATGGCGATGAAATCTTGTTCCTTTCTCTTTGAAGCAATATTTTTTCAAGGTTATAGTGATAAAGACGTTGAGGAATTGAATGAAGAAAAACGCACCTGTATTATGCTAGATATAAATTTTTCTCCTGCCTCAAATTTCATGCTCACTCCTAATATGTATCATGTTCCCTGTCTTAGGCTCAATTAAGAGGAATTCGTAGAGTGGAGAATGTAAAAATATCAGCTTTCTCTATTCTTTGATGGGGCTTCTAGAGGGAATCAAGGAGAGGAAGGAGCGGGACGGGTCCTTTTCAACCCCAATGGAAAAATAGTGTCTCAATTTACATAGGTTTTAGGCCTAGAAACTAACAATATGGCATAATTCCTTGCATTATGGAAAGGATTGGAGGTGGACATAGAAAACAAAATTCCAGGACATAGCTTTTGGAGATTCAATGATTGTCATACAACAAATGATGAAGGCTAGGGAATCAATAAGCTCTTCATGTCCTCCTATGAATCTAAGAGTTTTTAACTCTATCTCTCAACTAAAAAAGCTAGAATTTTACCATATCCTTAGAAATTTCAATATTTTTGTTGATGAGCTAGCCAAAAAAGGTTTTTCCATGGAACAAGGTAGAATTGAAATGGACAATAATGTATTCATATCTCCCATTCCATAGTGATAATGATATTTACAAACATTGACAAGATGGTTTGGGCGCCTCTGCTCCTTTTATTTATGGACATGAGAATTGGTTAAATCTCCTTCATTTGAATAGGGACACGATGAAGCTCGAACTCATTATTGATTTGGTTACGTGGTTATTCCTCTGGTCTCCTCTTCATAAAGTGGCAGAAAACTTGAGACCTAATTTTCAGCAAAATCCCTTCCTCCAACCACACAAGTTTTTATCCAGAACTATTAAATGGGAATTCAAGTGGCTGACCTCCTCAAACATTTCAATAAACTAGTGTACTTTCCATTTTCTTCTCTCACAGGTGGGATCCGAGGTTTTTCATCTCGGTTGCAGAGTTAAGAACCTTGAGCAATAGAATGGATTTATGGCAGTCGTCCAACGCCATTCCATCTTTGTCATTTCTTTGTTTGTCTAATATTTGGGTAATGGAAATAGATCCTTAGATGATGTTTGGCTCATTTATTAGTAATGTCCATGCCTATATATCAAGTCTTTGGTTTTGTCATAGTACTAATGAGCTCTTGTCTCAGATTGGTTATGTTGTGGGCTTCTCCTCTTTCTGTGAACAAAATAGTTGGGTGCTCAGCTCGAGTTTCGCAATGGCCAATTTCCCCATCCCTCTAAATAACAATGAGGCCAGTATGGCGTTAGAAATATTGTTGGATGCTTCACATGCATTGGTTCTCTCCATTTCAAATCATAAGGCTATGGTTAAGAGATTGAGGGAGAGGAAGGCTCCAACACTGTTGTTGGAGGGAAAAGAACCTGTCAAGAGGAGACCATCCTAATGTGAATAATCATTGTTAAGTTTGAGAATTGAAACCTTTTTTCATGTCTTGCGCCTATATTTTATTATGATACTATGTAAATTTTGTCTTATCCTAGGAAATTTTTGTAGAGTTTACAGTGTCAATGTCTTTAGCCTAATATGGAGTAGTGATCCTAGAGCCTGCAAATGTGTTGAAAAATCTTTGGTTAACATAAATTTTGTATTGGAAAAGCCATGTAAGGGTTTTGGTCCCTAATCCAGATTTATTAATACAAAACCCTTACCTATCATGTTTAAAAAATATTATAAAAATGATTAATATAGGGGTTAAACATATATACATTTAAAAAAGCATGTAATAAAATTCTTATCTATGAAAGTTCACCCTCACATTACCATGGAGATTCTTAACTTGTAAATACACTTTGTTACAATACAATGGATCACTAATACCACATGCCCAAAAAATCATAACACGCCTTCATATGGCATTTTTTAACTAATCAGTTTATTTAAAATGGCATAACTACTTTTAAGATAAATCTCAACTTTTGATTTGTGACCTTTATTAAAAATATTTTAGCATATTTTGTGGAGGTTAAATCCTTATCATCTCTCTAATAATTATAGATAATTAAATTACAATTTTGAAATTCTTATTCCAAAATAGACATCTACATAATAATAATTTAAAGTAAAGTTATAATTTAGTTAATTTTTATCAACTATTTAATTTATATGATTGTGCTAACTAAATTTATATTTTAAACATTATGAATATAAAAAACTTCCCTAAAATTTTAACTAACATTTTAATTAGAAAGCTAAAATTATTTATATAAATTAAAAAAAATTATAAAAGAAAATAATTATTTTCCTATATAAAAATAAAGTTTATTCAAAATAAATTATTTTTAATATAATTTTGAAATATTGAAAAAATGTTATTTGGTTTTTAATTAAAAATTGTTTTTAGGTATGGTATGGCGAATATTTTAATTGAAATTGAAACATATATATTTTTAACCATTGTTAGTATATAAAGGCGTTATAAAGCTTTTGGTAAAGTATGAGAAGATATAGTTTATTTAACATAAATTATTTTTATATAATTTTGAAATCTTAAAAGAGCGTTCATCTCTTTTAAAACCAAATTAATAATTTTGAAACCTTGAAGAAGTGTTGATTGGATTTTTAAATTAAAAATTCGTTTTAGATATGGTTGGGTGAAAATTTTAATTACAAACTCGTTAGTTATATATATATATATATATATATATATAGGATTTATAAAGTATTTTATTAAAATTTTATTCGGAAGGATTAAGATTGTTTCATATATAAAAATAGATTTTATTGGGAAGAATATTTATTATTCAACCTGAGAAAAATGGTTTATTTAAATTAAATTATTTTTAATATAATTTTGACATTTAAAAGAGTTGACTAAGTTTTTTAATTAAAAATAGTTTTGATAAAATATATATGGTTTTGATTAAAGATATAGTTGTTTAGTTGAGATTTGGAGAAGATAAGTTAGAGGAGTGTCTGAACGTTGTAAGGTGTGATGGCTTTATTTTCATTGGCATGGTCATAACTTTTATTCATTATGGTGATGATATTGTCTTTTTGGAAAGGAACTATGACGATCTCGATAAGAAACTAAGAATCCTCCAAGTTTTATGCTCTGACAAGAGTAAATTAATGATAATTAAATAAAAAAGATCACCTATCATAATTTCATTTACCATAATAATTATTTGGATAAAGTTCCTTCATGTTCTCACAAGAGTAAAGTCATGATAATTAAATAAAAAAGATCACCTATCATAATTTCATTTAGGATAATAACTATTTGGAGAAATTTCCTTCATACAAATATCTAGCAATCTAACATCCATAATCAACTCAAATGGAATTATAACATTGAAAAAAATGATAAATGGAGGATGGAAAACTTACTATGGGCTTGAAAAAATTGTAAGTAGGAAGATCTTTGGATTTGGAATAAATAAATAAAACTCTTTGAGACTCTCGTCACCCATGTTATTTTATATGGATGTGAGGTTTGGGTTTGCAGTATACCTAGGGAGTTGGAGAGGAAGATTGAGAAGATCTAAAAACAATTTATAGCCTACAACTTCATGATTAAAGGAAATACTCCCTATCCTATCATCTTGATTGAAGCTATTATTTCCCCCACTGAAAGCATGGCTATGACTAGGTATCTCATGTATAAGAAGAAGTTATTCAACATGGAAGCTAGGAGGTTTCCTAAAATTGCTTCTAACTCTAGCCAAAACCCCCACCTTCGGCTCAAGCGAGGATGGCATAAGGATGCCAATCCTTCGCTAGACCATTGGGGATAAAGGAGGAGATCATCTTAAAGAATAAGGGAAAAAGGATAATATTAAAAATATTATTACTTCCAAATTTAAGGAAAATTTGTTGGGTGATAAAAAGTTAGAGGGGAAAAGAAAACTAAAACATTAGAAGGAGGTAATCAACCCCAATCTTGAAAACCAAAATTATTTATCTTTCTTGACCAGTGTCAAGAAGAAAATGAACATTGTTAAGATAAGAACTAATTCTCATGAACTTAAAAGTGAAATTGGGTACTAGTCAATTCCCAAAACTTTGAAAGAGTTTGTCGTTGGATACTAAGAGGGTTGAAGATGAAAACACTTTCTCTTAGAATGTCTATATTTTACTCACATTCATTCTAAATTTAAAAATATATGTCACACTACAAACCTTCTTGACTTGTTAAGTCGACATAACTACAATGATTGGGAGCACCTCAAACTTTGCTCTCTTCTTTTTGAGCATAAAAATGAAATGTTAAAGGATCTCAATTAATATCTTCCCTTCTCAAGGTGTGATAGACCATATTGGTCTTAGTATACATTAATCATCATCATCATCATCATGGTCATCGTCATCATCATCATATTCATGAAATCTTTTTATTCAATGTATCAACCTTTGTTTATGTAAATTGTTGGCATATGTTTATTAAGTAAAGATGGTTTCTTACATTCTATTTTTATTATGATGATAGGTGTGTTTACTTTAGTGTGGGGTTTTTTAAATTTAAATTTATTTTTTATTAATTATGAGGTGGATGGTAGAGATTTAACCTCAATGGAATATGGCATAATATACATAGTAGTATTCACAGATCAAGAGTTAAGATTTATCTCCAAATTAGTTATATTCTTTTAATCAATTTATCTCAAATTAATTAATTAAATAAAATATCATATCAATGTGTGTCATATTGGACATGTCCTATTGATAACAAAAACTATTTACAAGTTAAAAATTTCCATGGTTAATAATATTGGTATATATGTTTAACTCATATATTAATTATTTTTATAATTAATAATAATAATTTAAAATAAAGCTATAGCTTAGTTAATTTTAATGATTTTTTTTAATCTAGGCAATGTGAGATGTATCATGGGGTAAGTGTTTTTATGTTTATCATGGATTTAGTTTATATGGTTTTCCTAGTTAGTACAGGTGAGGATAAATAGTTGAGATTTATGTCAAATTTAATCATGCAATTTTCACTTTTCAATTTAATTATACAAATTGTTATAAAATTAAATAAAAATAAAATATATAAAAAATATTTTGATTATGAAATAGGTTATGGTTTTTTTGGCATGTGGTATTGATAAGTCATGGTATTGACCCATGGTATTGTCATGCTATTGTAACAAATCCTATTTACAAGTTAGAATATACATGGTTAAGAATCTTGTTACATGTTTTTTTTAATGTATATAAGTTTAATTCATATATTCTTTTTATAATTATTAATAATGATAATTTAAAATAAAATGATAATTTAGTCATTTTTTATGATTTTTTTTTAATCTTGGTAAAATGATATGTATTATAAAGTAAGTGTTTTGATGTCTATCATGAATTGACGCCTAACTCCATTTATGTCTACATTAAAGTTTTATTTATCTATTTTTTGTGTTATCCTTTACAATAATGTCAACTTAGATTAAGGGGATAGATGTGATTTTTCATAACTAATATAAATTTAACATAATCATCATATGAGGATATTTTATTTAAGTCAACTTAAATAAATAAATAAATAATGCATGTCACACATCTCATTCATATTGGGTTGTAGTGTATGTACCTTGTTTATCAAGGTACATTATTTTGTTGGTGATTTTATCTAGCCTATTAGCAAAGGTAAGATAATATCTACTTTGAAACCATTATAAAAATATACTCCATATTTAACATCACTTAAGAACAAATTATTTATAAGAATTGAAATTATGTAGGAAAGATAACAATCATTTCTCCTAACTACCCAAAATAAATTTAATTAATAAAAAATATTAATTCTCATTCAATAAATATATATATATATATATATATCCACTTAATACTAAAAAAACTCACATCTTTTCAAATTTACTAGTTATATGCTTAGAAATGGAATTTTATTATTCTAAGAGGAAGGCACACGAGCATGGAAGAATCTACTTAGTCTCTCACATGAATTTGCTAAATTCATTAAATTTGAATAACTATTAAAAAAAATTATAGTTATTGATCTTTGAATGAACTCTATAAAATCAATATTCAAATTTATAAATTTATTTGAAAGGATTAAGTTAGAATAACGTGATAAGACCATTTCAATTTATATATAATCTATGGAGTATCACAATTTCCCTTTAAAGTGTGGTTTGATTCTTGTTCTCGTAGTAAAGAGGCGAAGGCCATTTTCCTCTTCTTTTGGTGATACCATTGTACTCAAAGTTAGTCCAGAGATATGGCATACTTTTTTTTTTTTTTTTTAATATCCTGTACTATTTTCTTTTTAAGAAATATTCTAATCTAATTTAGAATCTATATATAAAGAATATTATATAAGACAGAGTTAAAAGATTGATTAATTATATTTAATTTAATTTAGAATCTATATATAAAGAATATTACATAAGACAGCTAAAATTTTGATTATATTTAATGTATTTCGGTAACTTCACAAGCAGTAAGCAGTGGTGCTCAGCATTTGCAATGTAGCATAAGATGGTGCCTTGGAGCATTCGATTCAGAAAGCCCCTAATCTAAGTCAATAGTGTGCTAGCCGATAAGGGGAAGACTATGTAAAGACAGAAAAGCATTTACAATTTTTTGAGTAAAGGTGCAGCAGAGAAACCCCTTAATCTAAGTCAATAGTGTGCTACATAGTCCGGATAAGGGAAAGACAGGGGAAGACTGTAAAGGCAGGAAACCATTTACATAATTTTTTTTAGTAAAGGTGCAGTAGAGGGGAAATTGGGGTTAAATATGGTTTTAATTTTATATCTATTAAGTATCACCATAGTTGAAATCAAAATTTTGTGTGTTTAAAATATATAAGATTAATTTAAAATGTAGTGTTATATATATTTATATAAAAATAAAAAAAATGCCTATTTTTAGTAATATAGTAATGTGGGTGAATAGAATTTTATATATATATATAGATAGATAGATATATATATAGATATTAGTATTATTATTTTATTTTTGAATAGTTATTATTTATTTATATGCATAGTTAGTTAGTTAGTTAGAATGGAAGAGATTGTAAAATTTGTAAATTTTTTATATTTAAGATATTGAATTAAAATAATCTATTTTATTATTATTTTTTTAATATAAATTCAAGATTAAATATATATTGAATGAATAAATAGAATGGGCTAATATCATGATCTTTTTAATTATAAAATGTACTTTATAATTAAGATGCAAATATCTTATTCTAGGGATCTAAGGAGTAATGAATATAAACCTTAGCTTACTTTGGAGGCTCTTGAAGATGGAACTTGAGGCTAGGATTGAATTGGGGACATTTAGCAGATTTCCAAAGTGAGATGTTTATCTGCATGTTGGATTGGAAAAGGCTAGATATGGTAGTGAAGTCACCCCCGAGGGAGAGCAAATTGGTGCGGTTACTCACCCCCAAGCATTCATTCAGCGACGATGTAAATGGAGGTTATTAATCAATTGGATTATGTTTCCGAAATGGTTGAAGGAATGTATAGGGAAGGTTTGGGTTGGTTTCATATTTTAGCTAGCATATATGATGTTCAATCTACTAGTATTGGTGAGTAAGAGGAAAAAAGCTTTGTCTGTGTTACAATCATCACTCTACAATTTCAAGGACCATGCCCTCCTTGCCTAGTCCCTTTGCATTTGAAAACTTCATGCTCTCTTTAGCAATTATCATCCTACTCTCCTCTCTATTGCAGACAAAGAAATTATCTCTGTTTAGACTACATGTATCCCCTGTTCTTAGTGGGGAGCCACTCGTCTCACCAAAAAAAATTCAATGTCTCCAATTTTCGGTTTCGTTTCTATTACAATGGGCTAGTTCTCTGTGTGATTATTAGTCACCTTCCTTACATCCACTCCCTTCTAGTTCCTTTCTATCTTGCTCAAGCTCCTTATTAGGGTCTCCTTTCTCATTCTTTGGACACCCCCCACCCCCCACTCTCCCCTGTTGGTTTCCCCATCCCTTGTTCCTTTGGATTATTTTGTGCTCTCCCTAAAGCAACCTGAATGCCCACAGAGAGAGCTCGTTCGAGAAGAGGTGGGAGTTGCGGTCTGTCAAGAAATTCTTGTGCTCGAGCCCAAGCCTGAACCTCAACGAACTGTTATAGTGAGCACACCCTGTGGTGGTTCAACATGAAATATCGGATGTCAAATAAGAATTGGTTGATGAAAGAAATGAAATTTCTAACTCCAGCATCCTAGCAAAAGTGGAGTATTGGGTCACGGATTTGGGTATGCCAAGGGCTCATCACAATCAATACTTACACACAATGGATTTATACTAGCATGTCAAGAATATGTTAGGAAAAGTCTTATCCAACTGCAATGAAAGAAGGGATGAGGTCCTACTTTGCATGGAGGAACTCCACCCACTGAACTCCATGGGCTTTATCAACTTATGGATGGTAGAATGGAGTGAATGGAGATAGTGTTTCCCTATGACAAGGACCCGCCAACTCTCGGCCACCATGTGCACTGTGCTTTAGCTATTTAATTGTATGGTCTCATTGTGGCACAAAGGCACTATTGATACATGGTTTATAGTTTTCATGTTTCCAATCTTTTTGCTTCTCTATTTTTATGGCTTTCATGACTAATTTTTGTATCTATTGTAATGATGAGTCTAGCTACTAGCAACTCCAATTATGAATTTTGGAACACTCTAGTTTGAACCTTGACTAGTCTTCTCTAACTTTTACTTGGAATTATGACTTTTGGAACACTCTACTTTGAACTTTGACTATTTTTCTCTAACTTTTACTTAGTAATACTAGAACCAATCAAAAATCAACCTTTGACATGGTTTTTAATATATATTCCTCTAATAAAATTTGTAATTTAAAAAAATATATTTATATATTTTGTGAAATGTTTCATTTATATTAATCACATAAATAATTTTTATTCTTCTTCTATATCAATGACAGAAATAATTTTATAATAAAATTTTAAAACTTCAGGAACTTTCACATCGCATTTAAATTATCACCATGTATATTCTGTTCAAGCTTTAATATGAAAATGTATGTTATGAAGAGATTGTTCCATGGCATGGAACAATTCTCCTGCCCTTTAAGTAATTCACTGCTCTATGTACATTTTAAACTTTAGATAGTATGTATCTTTGTTTCCCTGATATAAATATATTTTTAATGCCAAAGTCATATGTTTTTCAATGAGCCAACCCAACCTACATCCATATAATTTTTTCATTATTTCGTTTGTGACTTTTGGATGGTAAACCAAAGTCCTCTGACATGCACTATGTAAAAAATTTAAGGCCATGTCTCTCTCATATGAGATTAACGTACACTAAGATTCACATGTTTTTTCTTTTGGTTTTTAAGATGGTATCTGCAGCTTGGTCTTTCAAATAATTAATTATCTGCATGAAACATGCTTGAAATTTTTGGTACAGAAAGACAGAAACTGAGACAGATCACAATCAAATATGTTTTTACTATTTAAAATACAGGAAACATTCCATTCAAATTGTAATTATTTTTGAACTAACCTACCTCGTTCAAGTCTACAGGTAAAACATTTTGAATTTCAGCTTACTTGTCGAGCACTTAAAGTGATGTTTATATTATAGAAATATGTTAACAGATAGGTTTTGAACACAAGGACCTCAATCTGATTTATTAATTATAAAAATGTTTTTCTGTAAGCCTGTTTTCTGGTCAAATATATGTTATATAATATTGAAATCTGGAAGAGAATAAACTGATCGATTAATTAATGTTTCGCTTGCGCAGTTCTGCCTATGTTTGAAGTAGCACGACTGAAAATTTAAGGTTTGGAATGGGAGAAGGACCCACAAGGTGACGATGTCATATTTTTTAAATGAAAAGTTGCAGAAAGGCATGATATTTTGGATGAGCTTTGAATACGTGTTAGAGATCTTATTGGTGAAAGTGAAGAAATTTGCGTGAAAATGAAGAACTGTAGGGAGAAAGTGACAGGAAACTACAATGATATTGAGGCTGCTGGTGTCATGTCGTCGATAGTCTGAGGAAAGGAGGGTTTGTAATGTCAACACTGGGTGATTAAAATAAGAAAAAAAATCCCACATTGGCTGTGTGTATGAACGCTTGAGTGAAAGTCAAATCCATCAGCGTGGAAGGTAAAGCAAGACCAAAATAACAATTCAAACCAATGCAATGGTGGCGGCTGGAATTGTGTGACGTTCAATAATTCAATTCAAACTATGAGTTGTTGTACATTAATCCTAAGTGGGGCTGGAGTATTATTAATTTGTTTTATTTAATGAACTAAAAGCGAGAGGAATCAGGATCGTGGTTGCTTGATACGCAGATGGAAGTTGGGTGCACCTAACTAATAATCATGAAAAAAAAGCTAATCAAAATGAGTCAGAAAAGCAGCCAGCTAATATATATATATATATATGTTTATGTTGTTGTGTAATGCATCACGTGTGGGTTGTCAAAAAGACTTCTGATTTTATGCAGAGAATACGTGGACATACTGATCCACAACAACAAGAGAAGGCTAACCGTTGTGACTCATGATGACCTGGGAAATATCACTCGAAACAAATTCCATGGCTGCCCACCTTCTGCTCCGCCAATCCCTGCGCAATCCATCGATGCATTTTCACAGATTGACTGCGCGAATATTCTCAGGAATTAATGGGTAAGATCCGGCGATCCCATTATCCCTCCTCTTCATCCGAGATTGCTTGTGGGAATCGAACCCTGGTTTTTCTTCAATACACCATGTGTCTATCTCTTGACTGGGCAAAATCCGGTGACGTGGATTCGGATGGAATTGTGAGTCTCAGCACATTTTCGTGTTGCGGCCATGGCTCATGGTGAGTCACGAATGGCAGTTGGGGAGGAGGACCAGCTGCTTATACCCATCCCCACGAGCCCGAAAGTTGCCGGCGGCGTGCAGCGACTGATTGAATTGCGCACGGTTTTTATCCAGACTTTCGGGAAAAAAACGAATGTGGATCGAAAAGTTTTAAAGAAAATTAAATAAACCTCCAACGACCGGTCGTGATAGAGGCGGCTTCAATGCCTGAAAAACTTTATTATGTCAATGTTTGCGTTTTAACTATTTTATTTTTGCGCACACTGGAAAAAAGAATCTTCCAAATCCGCAATCGAACCGATCAAATCCAATGAAAAATATTTTATTACAGTTGCGTCACTGTATATGTAATCCATTTTCCTGAAGCTAATTCAGAATTTTATTAACGATCTTTTTTTATATTATCCATATTAACCCACGTTTCATTGACGAGTATTGTTATTTTAATCTTTTATTTACCTCAATTATGTATATAATAAGAAACATATCTAACTTATTAGAACGGAGAACAGTGATCTGGATATTCAACATCCCAATCGCCAGCAAATGCTTTGTACTTTAAATTATAATTTAATTTATTTAATTTTAATATATATATATATATATATATATAACTTATTTGAATGTGGAAAACCAACTTATAAGACGTGCTTTGTACGGTTAATTATAATTTACTTTCTCTCTAGAAAGTATTTGTTTCATAGCTTTGTTTTTATTTATATTTATTATATAAAAATAAAATGGGAATATTGTCATTATTTATAATAATTCATTGAAATATTCACTTTTTATAAAAGAGTATATTCTTGTTTTTTTGACTTTAGATAACTAATTTTTTCCTTCTTAGGGCAGATGTACAAAATTTTACTTCAATAAAAACATTTTAAATTTTTCCTTTTGATTTAAAAAAAACATTTCAATTAAATTATTATTAAATTTTAATTAAAAATAAGATACATATACAAAATAAATTAAAAATAAATAAATAAAAATCTAAACAAAAATAATATTATGGAAAAAAATATATAAAAGACACTAGATAAAATAAAAACTATATATAAACTTTCTTTGAGCACACTCAATCCAATAAAAATGTACATGATAATGAATATAAAAGACATTATATAAAAGTGTTAAACACCCGTACAAATAGACACTATATAGAAGTGAAGGGTTTTCTTAAGACACACTCAATCAAATAAATATGTACATGATAATGAATGCAAAAGACATTATATAAACACTATACAGAAAGACTTTCTTAAAACACACTTAATACAAAACTAAAATTAAGTAGAAAAGTATGATAATGTATAGAAATAAACATCATATAGAAATGGAAAACTTTCTTAGAGCATATTTAACCAAAAATTAAAAATAAATGAAAGTGTACATTTTTAAAGAGAGTTAAAAAATTTAAAAAGTCAAATGCTAAAGTGAAAATGGTTCACAAATTTTATTTTTATTTAAAAAAATATATATAAACTTCTTTTACGTTTTTATTTTTATACCAATTTATTTTATTTGATAGTTAAAATCTCTAAATAAATTTATAAATATTAAAATTAATTTATATATTTCTAATTATTATAATATAAATTTAAAAAAATATATTTTATTATAATTTTTTTTTCTAATATATTAAAAATTTTGTTAGATTTTGTTTTTTTTAAATATAAAATAGTACTTATCCAAAACAAACAAACAAAAACTTAAAAAAATTAAGAAGGTAAAAAATTAATATACACAAAAATAAACTAAATCTCAAAATAATGTTTTAAATTACAATTTTTAAATTATAAACTTATTCTATAAATAAAAAACACACTGATAAAATATATATTAAAAAATTTAAATTAAAATCATTTATTAAAGACAACTAAAAAACACTCTCCACATTTCACATTGTCACTCTTATATAAACTAATTACAATTTTTAAATTATAAATTTATTCTATAAATAAAAAACACACTGATAAAATATATATCAAAAACTTTAAATTAAAAACATTTATTAAAAACAAAATCATAAGTAAAGGAAACTCGAGCTTGATTTCTACACGATCAAAGTATATTGAGTAATTGTAACATGAAAATAAGTAATGAACACCCTAGCTCCAATTCATCATAGCAATTTTCCTTTGTTAGTTTATAACACAAAAACTAAGTAACGAAAGCCCTAGCTCCAATTTTTTTTAGCAAATTTCTTTTTCTTATTTTCTAGATTTTTTTTTATCATGTTTAGTTATTATAATTCAATATGATTTAATTAGAAATTTTATACTTATTTTTAATAAAAAGATAATTTAATTGTATATTTATTTATTTATAAATTATATTAATTTAATATAATTTAATTAGTTAATAATGATTATTAAATGGTATTAGGAATATAAATTTATTTATAATTATAAAAAAATGGTTTGGTAGGAGTACATATTTATCATGTCTAATTTTTCAACTTCATCCGGAAGATGACACAAAATTTGAACCCAAGACTTGTGGTTGAACCCAAAACATCCAGTTAGGTGAGGCTTCATTTCCACAGCCACTGCCAATTGAGCCACCCAAAACCAATCTTTGTAATTATTAAAAAAAATTATATGAAATAATTAATTAATAATTTGAAAAGGGATATTTTTTTTACTTTCGTAATATATATTCATATCACATTTTAAGAAGATAAAATTATAATTATATACAATTTTAAGTTGTATATGAGGAATATATATATATATGGGTTTTATCCACAAATTCTTGAAATTTAGCAATAAAGTTTGAAATTATTCTATATATCACTTAACGGAATTGAAACTAAATAGAATTAATACTGATCATTCTTTTTAATTATCCAATATATAAAAATGATAATAATGGTTCCTTCCAATTATCCAATATAAACTAAATTCTAATATAAATTAATTTAACACAAATTTATATTATTTATTTAAATATTAACTAGATTGTACTATAAATTAATTTAACACAAATTTATATTATTTATTTAAATATTCATAATAATTATATTAAATGAAAATCATTTTAAGCTCTTTCACAAGCTTAATAGAGAGTATCTACGATTAAGATTGATGTATACTAACCTTATAAAAGGGTCACATATTACCTCTCATCATATAAAATATGACTCTCAAGGAATTTACCACATCCATCTGGTTTGAGAAATTAGTACGTCATATTCTACAAAAATCTGTCAAAAATAATTTATCGATATATTTTAAATGGTCAAAAATAATTTATCCATATATTTTAAATGCATCTTTCTCGTCCAGCGAAGAGAATAATTGTGTCGTAATTCACATGATAATCATGTTACACGACAAGTTTAATACAATTTTTACGTCAATGAACAGTAAATTATCTACGACTTTTTAACCAATCATTCGCCAATCGTGTTAATTAAATAATTCAACGAATTACAACCCTTTTTTTTAAATTGAAGTATTATAATACAATTTAATGATCGATGAATCATCGAGCGCGGATTGACTATTTTACTTCATTAATTCAAACGCACACCTTTTAACACATAAAAATTGACAACAGCGAATTGACCATTAAAAAAAACCAATGAATTCTTTCTCGAGCGGGTCATAATGTTAATTTGAAAAAAATAAAAAATACAATGTATTGTCATGGTTTGGTGCTTATAGATCTGGATGGATATACACTAATTTTTTTTATTGTTAATTGAGACTTCCAATAGATTCCAGTGACATGGATAAAATAGGAGTTGTCTATAATGCGACTTTTTGGAGATTCCGGTGACAGAATCCGGCGGAAGAAATTGAGGTTAAATCTTGATTTGTTGCAGTTAAAATGGTTTTTTAACTGCATATTTGGATTCAGCACCCTCGAAAACCCCTGGGACGCTTTCATTGTACAGAAACTAGCTATCAAACTTGCGATTCCAATAAATTCCTGCCGGATTTCGACCGGAAAAACCTGGCGGAAAGGCTTTCAAAAAGTCGCGTTATAGACTATTTCGATAAAATATGCTAAACCTTTCAATTACTTTCTGCTGTAACAGTGCCGCCTTTAACGAATATTTCTTCAATGGATGCAAAAAGATTTTATTGGGCCATTGAGCGTGGAGGTAAAACAGTTACAGGTAACCGAAAAAAAAAAAAAATGTCGGTCGGATTTCCACGTGCAGTTCAGTAACGTGGGGATGGGGGTGTTTGGAAAACGTGTGAATATGAAGTGAAATTGTAATAGCTTTTTTACTAAGTTACTATTTTGTTAGGATAGTTACAAGAATGGTTGAATGTGGTTTTTGATAGTGGAAATAAATTTAGCGCCATCAATTTTAAAGCACACAATTTTGAAATTAAATAATTATCATCTTAATTTTTTAAATCTTTTTATCTTAAAACTCTACAAGTATAAACCCAATTTCCCAAAAATTTTATAGTAATTTATCAAAATAATACCCAAAATTCCACTGTTGTGGCCTCGTGAGAGTACTGCAATTGTAAAACTAGGGGTTACTGAGATTACGGAGATGGAGCCGCCTGTGACGTCAGGGTGGATGTAATTGATGGGTCTAGAAGTCTTTTTTCTCGACGATAGCTTGTCCGTTTCGATCCCTTGCTGGCCCACGCGTATTAGCCTTCACGAAAGCAACAATCCGGTTAACTTTCCGGTTTATGCGTTCCACATGTCACTTACTGAGCGGTTTCCTTAGTTCTAGAATTATTTTTTCACAGGGGTTGGTGACCACCATACGAGCATAAAAGCAACCAGCAATGCCCCTCTGCAACATTTCAATCACTTCTGCTTCTTCATCTCGATCCAGATTCCATTTTCATTTCGACTTATCCTTCTGGTTCTTGCAATTCCCTTGGCCTTTAAGTTTGCGGACTGGCTTTGCTTGGCTTGGGTTGTCTGAGATTGAGTAGTCCTGAATCCTTGTGGACTTCATTTGATTTTATTATTATTATTGATATAGTTGCTGCCTGTCTTCAGACAATCTGATTTGTTGGTATTCTGAATTAATGGAGAGCCCAGCTTCCTTCTCGGAGTCGCATCCACAGCTGCCTCCGGGATTTCGATTTCACCCCACAGACGAGGAGTTGGTTGTTCATTACTTGAAGAAGAAGGCATCTTCCACGCCTCTGCCTGTGACGATTATTGCAGAAATTGACCTTTACAAGTTTGATCCCTGGGAGCTACCTGGTGAATACCAAAAAACTTTCTGCTCAATTTTTTTGTTTCATAATTCTTTTTTATGGATTCCTTATATCTTTAGGCTGCATCACCCCAACATAAGAATTTGTAGATTAGATAGAGCAGGTCTATAAGGTGAATTGTAGCTAATCTCAGGATTAACCATTTTGTACAATTTTTTATGATCTTTTTCCTTAGATCCTGCACAATTCCAGTAGAGATATTCTATTCCATTAGAAGTAACTCAATTTTGAAGATTGTAGAAGGAAAATTGTTTTTGTATTGATCCTGAAATTTGTTTTTCTGAAATTGGAGTTTCTGGGTATCTGAATTATGTGCAGAGAAGGCAACCTTTGGAGAGCAGGAATGGTATTTTTTCAGCCCAAGGGACAGGAAGTACCCAAACGGGGCTAGACCTAATAGAGCTGCAACATCTGGGTACTGGAAAGCTACTGGAACGGACAAGCCTATATTAACATCTACATCAGCAGGTACACAGAAGGTGGGAGTGAAGAAGGCCCTGGTGTTCTATGGAGGCAGACCACCCAAAGGGATAAAAACCAACTGGATCATGCATGAATACCATCTTGCCGATAGTGGAGCCAGACCTAGCAGTTTTCCTAACAAGAAGGGTTCTTTGAGAGTAAGTATAGCTATTAGTTGAATTCCTGTACCTGGGCTCCAGAATATTGATGAAATCTTCTAATTTGACCGTTTTGTGATAATATTTGATGGAATTATTGTTCATATACCGGTGAATATTGATCAATATGAATGCTTTTCCTTTCACAGTTCTTGTGTTTTGATTCTTTACGAATAGGAATTGATTCATTCAACTAAAATTGGTATTGTTGATTTTGATGGTACTTCTGTTCTCCAGCTTGATGATTGGGTGCTGTGCCGAATTTACAAGAAAAATGGTCATTCTCAAAGAGTACAAGGGGCAGAACCAGATGAATCACCAAGTGCAGATGAAGTGATAGCTTCTTTGCCTGATATTGATCAGCAAAACAAACTGCAACTGCCCAAAATTGGCTCTTTCAGTGGGTTGTTGGAGAGTGAGGATCCTTTCATAGATGGTTTTTTAAACGATGAAGCCATGGATGGCAATGGAAACAGCAGCAGACTACCTCAAGTCCAGTCCTCCAACCTCTCTCACAACAATTTCAGCAATAACAATGACAACAATAGCGATTGCCGATATGAAGTTGTCCCAAAACAAGAAGAATTAGCCGTGGAGCATGACAACAAATTCAATTCTCTCAAGAGGACCCTCTCCTTAGCATATGGGGATGATGAAACCAACCCTGCAAAGAGATTCAACAACATGCAGAACAACTACAGCTACAACGTCAACAATAATGTTTCAGCCTTGCTTAATTCAATGCAGCCCAATCAAACTTTCCAACAGCAGAACTTCCTAAGCGCATTGAATGACAGTCAACAGAATTTCAGACTTCCCTACATTCAGAACATGCATTGGACCACCTAAGCAACTGCTCATCACAGAGATTTTGAATTCTTTTCAACAGGACTAAGATTGGTATACGTCAAAATTTTCTGGATACTAACTCAAAATAGATTGTTCTTTCTACAACTGATCTGTATAATAGTTTCTATGGTATACATGAAAATTGTCATAATTTGTGCATGGAATGAACAGTAGCAGCTTGCTATATTTTGTGTATAGCAATAGGTATATACAATCAATGTATCACGTGCAAAGAAACTGCCTATGTTTTCAGGCCTTTATTCATCAGACCATTGTAGCATTTCACTATGGTATATTATTGTTTATAGAGGAGTAGACAAGTTGTTCATACAAAAGCCTTCCTAAAGATGAGAAGGCTTATACTTCCAATTTCTGCATAAGAGCAGAAACTTGTATGATAATATTCCTATATTCAATCAGAAGGTTTGCAGTTAAAAGTGATGTCTTCTTTTTCTGTAAAGTTATCATTTTATCAGTGTTTTACAGAACACAAACAGTTAGCAAAGCTACAAATGTGAAATGTTAATTGTTCTCTGTTAGTCAATTCCAATTTGTGCCCATATGGAATATTGTGCAGCGTGTTTCTTTGCAAAATAAACGCATTGCTAAATAGTTATTTTTCAATAGCAAGTTACTGCTGAAACTCCACGATACTCGTTAATCCTGGATTGTTCATGGTTCCACTTGGATTATGGTTTAGAAAAAAAAAGCTATTCGAGATAACATCCAAGCTTTATCAATCACAATTAAGACTGTTCCCACTTTCAAACGAACCTTTCAACGCATATATAATAATGCCCTAAATAGACACTGGTGATATGGAAAGTTACACAAGATCAAAGCTTAGTTGTGATATCTGGAAAATGTCTCCTGCTCCAAACTGTCATGTCTATTTTCAGTATCTTCTCCAGATCAGGATGACCTCTGAATCATACCTCAACAGTCTTACCTCTTCTCTTAGTTATGTTATCATCTTTTGGATTTACCAGAATGACCAACATCCTCGTTAGTTATGTCATCATCTTTTGGATTTACCACAATGAATTCTCTGTACACTAGAGCTCTCCTTTGTATTTTCCAAACCTACCTACCAGGTTCAACCCGAGTACTTAATTGGCTCCTGTTCTGAGGTAAGCTGACGGCCCTCAATTCATGGGCATTCCCATACCTGCTCTTTATTATATTATTTTGCTTCGTCATTTTTGTGTTGATGGTAAATTTTGTGCATCAGGGAACAAAGTTAAAGAGGGCCTTTACTCCGTGACTTTTGGATGCCAGAATCTATAATCCAATCCAGAAACAAGGCATTTACGTCATCTTTTTTTTCTTTATTTTTTTCACCACAATTCAAGAGATTTTGGGTTTTCTAATATAGTTAACATCAGAGAAAATACAAACGACCCAGATCCATTTAAACTTCTGAAATTTGTTCATGAACTTTCTGAATCTAGTATAAAATGTGTACTGTATTTGAAACTTCAATTTGCCATGGGACATGAATCCCCACAAAGGAGTTCAGAAAGGTGCAATTAAGTTGAGCTTTCAACTTGTCATTCAATTGATGGACAGTGAATATTAATATAAACTAAATATATAGGAATAGCATGTGACTGTTAGTTTTATAAAGAAGATTCTTTTTATTATTAATAAAAATATAGATAATTAGTCTCATTTTAAAGGGCTGTAAATATGAGTTATAAATAAGAGACTTAAATGTAAAATGTGTTAAAAAAATATTGATGTTAGGGAATAAATAAATCTAGTTATTAATTGTTTTTACTCAAAACCATAAATAGCAATTTCGTTTTAATTGAGTAACTCAAATTCATGTTTCTTTAGGTTGAAGGTAAAGCCACTAAAGTGGAAAAAATTGTGATGCCAATAATCGGAGGGATTGTCATCATGGGGTGATAAGAAATACAGTAATCCAAGAAGAGGAGGTAGTAGTAGATTCTAAATAAACTAGCAATGCAACAATATAAATGTTTACAACAAATTTAGAGAGATCCACCTTGTTGAATATGTTGTGCAAGTTCCTCTACCAAGGAGACCATTGAATTCCTTTTGTCTATTTGAGACCCCTAAATGTATAATAAGTAGCAACTAGGTGACAATGCTCAAAGAAGACCTTGCAACAAAATGCAATCAGCTCATAAGGTACAACCCACACTAAATTGCGGTCTTCATATCAAAATATAACTTAATATGGAAACCCCTTGCTCAAATCTATGTCAACATTGAGGTGAACAAAGGTAGTGGTAAATTTAGCCTTGAATTCCTTTTGTCTATTTGAGACCCCTAAATGTATAATCAGTAACAACTAGGTGTCAATGCTCAAAGAAAACCTTGCAACAAAATGCAATAAGCTCATAACCTACAATCCATGCTAAATTGTGGTCTTCATATCAAAATATAACTTAATATGGAAACCCCTTGCTCAAATATATGTCAATATAGAGGTGAACCAAGGTAGTGGTAAATTTGGCCTTGTTTGCTTCAGCAATAATGATATAGCCACATAAAACATTTCCAATAGCTTCTCCTAACTTTGGGTTCCAAAATTCCAAAGGTAGATTTGGCATCCAAACCCATGATGAAACCAAGAATAAAGTTTTAATGTTAGAGTTGAAATTAAGATGCCACAATCAGATCAGATGAAAAGAAAAAGTTACACCTTTCATAAAATACAAGCCATGCAAAACCACTTTCAACTAGTATTTAAGGAAATCATATTCAACATCAAGAACCCTTCTACACTAGGATGAGATTCCACAACTTTCATGAGAAAAAGAATCCATGTTGAATCAATTGAAGCTTATTATTGCTACAAAGATGATCACACTAAATTAAACCTAAGAATCAATTAGTGTTCCTTGAGGTTGGTAATCTCTTGCCGAATCCAATGAACCTCCAAAACAACATGAAAGGTTGTTGTCTTCTCCAAAAAAAAATATTTTAGATATGAGGGCATTGCCCCAAGAACATATTTGGAACTCCACATTAAAACTAAACAAAAAAAACCTTTGAAGGGGATGGGCTTTAAGATTATGAAAGAAGGATGAGATTCAACCTCAGAGTGTATACAAATGTTAAAAAAGTATGAGGATCCTACACGATAGGTCATTGTTGACCCATCTTGTCATGCATAATGAATGAATTGGTCTCCCTAATTATTCCAAGCAAAAGACTGGAAAAATCACATATCTAAACATCCATGATAGCAATAAAGACTTCTTGACATCTATTTATATAAATTTTATAAAAACAAACAAAATCCAAAAAAATGGATATACCTAACACCTTTAAAAAAATAATATTTTATTAACGTAATATATTTATATATATAAACATGTATTATATTTTCAATATAATATAATATATATGATATAAACATTATCCATATATAACATCTCTCTTTCACTTTAATCATAAAGCGCACCTTGTTTTTTCCAATTACTTTCTTCAATTAATAAACAAAAGGTAAAAGAAATTCAATTGGTAAAACACAAGTATAATATACTTTATGAAATTTATTATAATAGAATATATTGTTTTGGTTGTATTGAATATATAAATTTTATAATGGAAATGATTTTATATTTTATTTGGTATTATTTATTATATATATATATATATAATTTATTTTTATTATTTAGTTTGTATACTTAGGTATTAGTAAATTTTTGAATTAGTTATTTTTTTCTATAAATTAATTAGGGATTTAAATTTTGGATCTCACAATTTTCTTAGAACTCACATTATTTTGATGGTCAATTTAAATTGCCCCATAAAAATTTATTTTATCAAATTTAAAAGGAAAAAATTTTTATTTAAAATAATTTTACATAATACTAAATTTATGATTATATTAATCATTTCGTTTAGTTTAATTTAAATTTTAAAAAATATTATTTTCATTTTTTTTTATAAATTTAATATTAACACAATTATGTAAATTAATGGCTAAAATTAAAAATATCACAAAACTATTTAAATTATAAGTTTATTTTAAAGTATAATAATAATTATATATATATATATATATATATATATATATATATATATATATATAAGCTAAACATATATACATATTAAAAAAAAAACAAAATTTTAACCATGTAGATTTACCTTCATTTTATCATAGATATTTTTCATTTATAAGTAGGCTTTGCTACAATACTATGACTAAATATCATAGTTTATCAATCAATTTAATTAGAAGGGAAAAAATGACATAACTTTTTTGAAGCTAAATCTCAATTTTGATTTGTGTATATTACTATAAGTATTCTAGAATATTTTCCATGGAGTAAATCTCTATCATTCACCTAATAATTATTGATATGATGATTAATATAAATATAATTTTTATACTTTATTTTTTCTCTAATTCTATTGAGAGACAAAAGTTCAAATATAAATACTATTTTTTTAAACCACTTAATATATGTGAGAGAAAAAAGTTCAAATAAAATTACTAATTTTTTAAATCACTTAATATATGTCAGAGACAAAAGTTCAAATATAATTACTATTTTTTTTTAAATCACTTAATATATGTGAGAAACAAAAATTCAAATATAATTACTATTTTTTTTTTAAATCACTTAATATATATTTTTAAAGTTTGATTTTTTCTTGTATATATTTTCTTTTTGAGAGCTTGGATCATATATATATATATATATATATATATATATATTACCTTTTAGAATTATTTCAGATTTTTTAAAATTATTTATAATACTAATAATTTAATTTGAGATTAAAATATAGTTAAATATTAAATTTATTTGGTTTCATAGGAAGATTAATTGGTGGTCAAAGTAAAGTAAAATCCATGAAAATTGAGTAATTCCAGGTTTAAATCTCTTAGTTGTGACCATATTTACTAGTAATTAAATATCACACCAACTGCTAAACTCCTTTGAAATACAAACATAAAATAAAATAAAATATTATATATATTCATTATTAAATGATAAATATATTTATATTATATAAATATAATTAATTTAAAAAAAGATCATATTTAAATTTGAATTTGGATTATTAGTAAAAATGCCTTGTCTCAATGAAATTAGTTAAAAAATTAACAAATCCAATATTTGTTTTTATTTTAGACACCACCTTAGTCCATTCATTTTTTGAAATTCATTAAAATTCAATTCATTAATTTGAATTTTAGTTTCCACCAATCAGATAATTCCTATGAAAATTCCAGAAATATTGAACCTAAAAATTAATTGAATTTGTCCACTTACCTTGAATTGCTTCACATCATCCCACTTCCTCTTTTTCTCTTTTTGTAACTACATTGCATCAATATTAAATAAAATTCCCTTTGATTGCAGAGGCAGATGAAGATTGAATAGGCCCACACCATGGAGATTGTTTGTGTTTATGCGTGCATGCGAGTCATCTTCATTGAATGGCATCAAAATAATTAGCTTTTTTCGCATCATACTTATCTGCATATTGTCATGTCAGTATGGGGACCGTAGGTTAAAAAAGAGGATAAGGCAATCACATTATAAAGTAGTAATAATAAGTGATTTTCTTCGTTGAAACGATGCGGTACTATGGGGTGATTTATTGGTTAAACGTTGTATGGTCTAAAGTTGCCATCATGTACTTTGCGAAAGGTATCAATTCTGTTGGCATCGTCCAAAAAATCAACGCCTATTCACATGGTCCTTCACCTTAAAAAGAGATTTCATTGCCTTTAACTTCACATTTTTCACACTTTGCCACGGAATGGCACCATATTTTACCTCAGATTTCTACAAAAGGGTACATATTATTGACTCATATTCCCCACTCAAACAAACTCACTCTATGTAGGGTATCCCCCCTCTATAATTTATAGCCTAAGTGGAATCAAATAAGTACGGAAATATTTCACGACATTTTATTAGATTATGTGTACATCCTTAAACTACTTAGTCAGTGGTATTGTACACAACCTCACGCGTGCTATAATGTGGCTATATTTAGATTGATTCTAACATGGTCATAGGTACTTGGTACATAACTTCACATTGATTCTAACATGGTCATAGGTACTTGGTACATAACTTCACATTCGTTAGAATGTAGCTATCTTTTTTTTCATAGAAATTTGGGTGGGTACTCTAAAGATTTTAGTGTCCTTCTATCACTGTTGATGGGTAAGGTTGATTGAAACCCTGTAAGGGAATACCTAAAATCTCAACGATAAACAACACAGCGCATGCTTACTTTTCAAGCTTGTGCATCGCATCTAAGATTGTACATTTCAATGTTTTCCTTTATAATGATGTTCATAGCATCTAAGCTTGTAAATCTCAATGTTTGCATTTATAATTGATGTTTTATATGTAATACCTAGGTCAGTAATAATATAATGTGTGTGGTTTGTAAAATGGTTTTTATTTTTTTTATTGAGTTTTAATTTCCGTAAAGGATATGTTGGTCTATTGTGATAAGGCTTGAGGAGTAAGTTTTTTTTGGGATATAATTCACTTTATCTATATTTTGCATTCATAATTGGTGTTTTGTATGTAATATGTACTAATAATAATACACAATGCATTGTCTCATGGGCTTAGTTTGAGTTGTTGGGAAAATGGTTTGCTATGTTTTTTATTTGGTTTTAATTCTTGTTTACATGTTGGCCCATTGTGATAAAGCTTGAAGAGCGGGTTCCCTTTGGACATGTTGGCCCATTGTGATAAAGCTTGAAGATCGGGTTCCCTTTGGAATATAATCCAGTCTGATGGACATGTTGGCCCATTGTGATAAGTCTTGAAGAGTAGATTCCCCTTGGAATAGAATCCACTCTAGTGGTATTGGGATGTCTATGTTCTTACTAAATCATAATTCATTGGTATTTTGATCATAAGCCTTGTCTAGATTACCAAATCATAAGTCATTGGTATTTTGATCATAGGCCTTGTCTAGATTACCCTAACAAGTTACTGATTCACTCATAAGTCATTGGTATTTTGATCATAGGCCTTTTCTAGATTACCCTAACAAGTTTCCAATTCACCATGGTTTAAAATATTGATATTGTAATTGAAACGTATTTTAGTGGAAAAACATACCAATAAAAAATGTGATATGGGAAACTGAGTTCGTCATGTAAAAAAATCCACATTCAATCAAGTATTGAGGGCAACACTTGTTTGATGGAAATGGGCATGTTAATTCATTGGTATTTTGATCATAGCCCTTGTATAGATTACCCTAACAAGTTACCGATTCACTACGGTTTAAAATATTGATGTTGTAATTGAAATGTATTTTAGTGGAACAACCTACCAATAGAAAATGTGATATGGGAAGGTGAATTCTTCATGTAGGAAAATCCACATCCAATCAAGTATAGAAGGCAACACTTGTTTGATGGAAATGAGCGTGTTAAGTGTTATATATTGAGTTATTGCAAATATGTTATTAATGCTATTCTTATTGCCCTTTGGGGCTAGCCCAAGTGGTTGGTACTAATAGTGTCAATATCACCTACCTTGATTCTAATCATGTCTAAACCATGATGTGTGATTGTAGGTTTTGCATGTAAAAAATACATGTTATAGTGGCAATGTGAAGCATTCAACCATGTGCCACACAAGTGATGCTTTGCCTAGTTATTGGCCCCTAGTTTGGTTGATATAGAAATAAAATGTTGTCCTTATTAGTTGGTTAGACCCTTAATTGTAATTGTACCCTTTGTCTCTTACATATATCAAAGAGACCTAGTTTTAATAAGCATGCCATCTTGTGCACTTGTTATATTGTAAAAACGTTTCCATGCAAAAAAACGCTTCTCCTTCAACGTTCTCTCTAATTCTCAAAGTGTAAATTTACTTCGATAACTATTTTTTATGTTATTTTGGTGTTTCTTGAATAATATTTATGCTTATATCACATCTCAAATTCAAGATATTTATTACAATACCATCCTTCTTAACCTTTTAACTTATCGAAACTATGATGATTTAGGAATGTTTCTTTCAAATATTATAGAGTACATTAAAAAAAACCAAATAATCTCTATCTTTTTAAATATTCAATAAACAAAATTTAATTTTAGTAAATATTAACCATCACCACAATTATTATCATTATCATAAAAAAACACCAAATTATTATCATTATCATAAAAAAAAAACATGTTAATAAATAATTATTTTAATTTAATTTTTTTTTTTAATAAATATGTAAATACTTATACAATCATATAAACATCATTTCATTCATTACATAATTTTTTCAGTGTTGATTTCATTTAATCATTTAATCTATGATTTCATATTTATATTAAATTAATTGATAAACATATCTATTTATGTATCTATTGCTTTAGTGTTTTATATACTTTAATTATTATAAACATTTTTATGATTCTTGTTTTGGCTACTTAAAATAATGTGAAAAGATACTCGTTATGGGATTGTATTATAAACATTTTTATGATTCTTGTTTTGGCTACTTAAAATAATGTGAAAAGATACTCGTTATGGGATTGTGGATTATAGTAATACGGAACTCAATAAGAATTATTTTTAGATATTAAATATTAAATATAAAAAAATTATAAATAATAATTTAATTAAATTTATAAATAATTATTTAATAAAAAAATAAATATCAAATTATAATGATAGCAAATTTTAAAAATTTAAATTCATATAAAATTTCAGTGTTTTTAAATTTAAATTCATCTAATATTTAATTGTTTTTAAAATTAAAACACTAATGAAACGATAATAATAATATGAATTGATAGATATTTTTTTACTAATATATTAAGAAAATTTAAAGTTATATAGTAACTTAATATTTTTTAGTGAGGAGTTTCATTTTATTATAAATTAGTTTATATCTATCTAAATTTTGGATCTATCAATTGCAAAGAGGGATTAAAACTATTTTCACTCTAAAAGAGATTTGCACTTCAAGAGATTTGATCCCTCTCTATGCTTGGTAGATCTAGATTGAAAATGAATCTAAGCTATTTTAATGAATAATAATAATAATAATTATTATTATTATTATTATTATTATTATGTAATTTGACCAAGTAAAAATGTTTAACAGGACAAGACAAGACATGACATTATAACATCTATTCCATTCTAGGCTGGAGAGTGCCTCTCAACATAATTAAAGAAAATATACAATCTAGTTTTTCTTGGTATGTTGCTAGGGAAACCAGATTAGTGGCGGAACCAAAGCTTCTAAGCATCCAAAAATTTACACTGTTTATGAAAGTCAAAATTACTATAGAAAATCCATTTGGCTTGAGGCTTGCCAAAGCTAGCATATCCAAATAGTAAAAAACTAACATAAAAGCAACAATAGTAGAGTAGATAGAACGCATCAAGCCACTTTAGAAGTTTTTGATTCTTCAATAAAAATGGGCTCTCTGCTACTCCCTGATGAATAGCGTGGATCCCGAGGAAGTCCTAGGTGGCCTTCAATCCTTTGTAGACGTTGATCCAATCCTTGGCCCATTAGTTGTAGCTCACCTAGCATCATCAAAATCTCCTGAAAAGCTTCATTTATGTCGAGAAGCACTCTCCCAAGAAGCATTTTCATATGCTAGTAGATATCAATAGTGTGCACATATTGATTGAGTCTTCCCGTAGTATGCTTGACATCTGGTATCCATTCTGCAAAGTCCCTTACAATCTCACCTAATAGAAATTCCCGCTTCACTATTATTCTATACTTTGCCTCAACAATTTCTTCCTAAATTTGAGGAGGGGTGTGGTATATGTATCTCCATGCAGAGGCCTCTACTCTCTATTGAGCTTAGGAATTCATCTCGCAATAGTAGGAAGTAGCTCTATGTGACATGGCTCTCTTTTGGGGCATACCTGGCTACCTTAGAATGCTAGGGTCAAAACTCAGTCTCAATAAAGTAGAGTCAAGATGGAAACATATGTTGGGAAGGCTAAGAGGATCATTATGAAGAAATAGGGATTCCTAATAATGCAAAGTAGGGGGATGAGTAGGGTAGGTCTGAAGGGCATCTAGATAGTAGGAAAGATGAAATAGGGAGTGTTACACCATGTCTTCATGACCTCACCTAAGCCTAACACTGAGAAATACCATGATTTGAGAAGGGGAGAGCTAAGAATGCACATAAGGGAGGGACACTAGACTAAGAGGGCTGAATGGAGCAATGTTGCAATGGAAACTCAAGGAGGAGCCAAGCTTGAAGGCTTAAGGGAAGAAGCTATAAGAACAACAGGAAAGCTAGGGTGGACCCTTTCGTGACCCTTTCTCTAAATCGAAACAACCAAATGATGAAGAAAGGCCTCGATGGGCTTCAATTTTATATCCACGATTAGTCTAACTTCCCTACATCAAAAAGCCAATATTGGACCCCGCACCCATGAACATCATTAATAGAGTATTGTAGTGGAGATCAGATTGAGAATCCAAACCTAACATGTGTTGAATTTGACTAGAGTATAGGTCACAATTTCTCCACTTCCCCAAATAAGGAATTCACATGATGCAGTAGGCCAACAATAATGCATAAGGTCTTGTCTTGATCCCTCCCGCTTCATCTCCATACATAAACATGAATTCGATTTCATGTGACCTTAATCTTCAATGGCACATTAACCCGAGTTGCATACAAATTAACATCCTCCACTACCTTTTGTACTTGTTCCAACATTAATGACCTAGAAAAAAGAATGTCCACATATCATGTATTTATTCTGAGTAAGATGGTGGAGATACCCTCCTTCACATATCCCTTCCATGACATCCATACAAGTATATAATCTAATAAAACAATCAAAATTAAAATAAGATATTTATAAATAATGAAAAGAGCTTTGAAAATATACAATTCTAATTCCATTATAAAGTAGAGTTGGAAAGAATGTTATAATCATGATGCGGAAATATTGGACGTTACCTATGAAAGGTAAGGGTAAGTATTAGGTCACGAGTCTCTAGCACGTATAAATAGATGGTGAAGAAATCGAGGAGATGTTGAAATAGAGCCCTCGCTTTGATTTGTACCTCATTCATAAGTTTTCATCGAATTGAACATTTATAATTATATTCCCTTTTAAGCATTCATCGAATTAAATATTTATATTTATATTCCCTTCACCGGCCTATATCTTCTTAATTGTGTTCGTTGAATGCTCTAGATGGGATTGATTTGGACATGGCACACTACTAAAGTTTATAGTGACCAAGTTGACTATGAGGGGGTGTTGATTTTCAGTGCTAACTATTTTTAGGATTTTATGTGGGCTCTCCCATTAATGACAAATATCTTCTACATAATGCTATGGTTTAAATTAAATATGGAAATCTAAATGATACCCCACTTCTTTTATTATTTGGTTACACGAATTAAGTTAATTGGTGTTAAGGATTCTAATGAAAAGCTTGAGATAGAATATGACCATTTATAAATTTATATTTTTAATTTTGAAGGTTAAAAATTACAATTTTATTATATTAGGGATTGTAGAATTAAAATGGTTAATTAATTATTATATTTTTAATTAAGTTAATTAAATTGATACATTTTTATTTAAGCATTTTTTAACTTATGCAGTAATAACATTTATATCAATTATGTGTACATGTATTCATGAGTAAAATAGATTTTTGAATTAAAGAAAACAAATTATTTGAATATTAGATATGGTTAAACTTTATGTTAAATAATTATAATGTAATGTAAGATTTTTTTAACATTTTTTTAAACAAGATAATCTATATTATAAAAAGGCTATAGAAAAAAATGCAATTAATATTACATCCATGTTGTTTCAAACATATTCAAGTTGATCACATTGTAACAGTTCTTAACCAACCTTACAATCAACTTGCAACATAAAATGACTTTGGCTTTTAAACAAAATAACTCATCCTTTCATAGTACCATAAAATCTACAATATATACACATAAAATTCTAACTATGTGGAAATATATGAAAAACTAACAAGTTGCATATTTACTAGAAGCATCATCAAAGTTTTTGCCTGTAGGTACAATCTCTTGTTTAGTTTCTACCATTTTTTGAGTTTTTTGTCACTTATTGCAAAATGAGTTTTTAGTTGTCCAAAGATTAAATGAGCAAAGAAGTTTGCAGTAATCTTCCAAGCCATAGAAGGACTCAAAGTGATCCAAATGGATCCTAGAAAACCCTCTAAGTCTTCAAACACTCGAAACTATCGCATGAGAAGAACTTTTCAAAAAGTCGGATTACACTATCGGGAGGCAAAAACATGAAGAAATTAGTGAAATAAGGCTTATCGGAGGCTTACAACAACTTTGCATCAGAGCCGTCAGATCTGGCCGATCAACGGTCCAGATCTAATCGGCCAATCGCAATCGGCAGTGGCAAGCGGGGGCTATCGACAGAGACCACATGGAATATGTGATAGCAATCAGCGGGGTCAACAAGGACCATTGATCAAGTGCATAGATCGACGGCCCAAGTTGCATCACAGTATCGTTGTCGGCAAATCCAAAGGAGCGCTTACAACAACCTGGGGTATGTGCGATATACGATTGCGATCAATCGCATCGCAACATCGCATCGGAACACTACAATGGAGTGGGGCTATGATAGCCAGACCCGATAACATTATAAACGGTATTTGATATAATTTGAGATCCGGAAAACAGGGTTTTCCTCGGTATTTGTGTTTTTCGTTAAATAAACGAAATACAAAGGATAAAGTACTGATGCGATGAAACCGGACCCAAAAGGGTTTATTAATGTCGTTATATGTGATTTCAAGTCCGATAAAGCCATTTTTACGGGGTTTTTTAATGTCTTAATGCATTTTTAAATACAAAGGGAAATCATGATATAAGCAGGATTTGGGGCAGGCCAAAGGCGGTAAGTGGTTTGGGCCGGGTTCCGCCCGAACCCATTCAATGGCTGCCACGTGTCCAGGCTAAGGAGAGAGAAAACCACCCTCATCGGGTAATTAACCTCCGTATGAAAGAGCCGCCTGAAGTGAACCAAAGCTGTTGGATCTGGATCTCCCAAATCAATGGTGGAGTTGCGATAAGTGCTATAAAGGCGGACCCGATAGGAGTTAAAAGGCGGATTCATAATATTTCAAATCCGGTGAACAATGATTTGGCAGATTTTCCCGTGTTTTGCAGCGTTTCTCTGTGTAAATAGAAAACGACCAATTTTGGGATTTCAAAGGCCCGATGACCCATTCTATTATAGAACAGGTGGTCACCATCCCTGAAAGCATTTAGCAATGATTGCTAATGCTCAGAGGGGGCAATCTGAGTGGACAGAGTTCAGGAAGCCAGAGATCCCAAGAAGGGGAAACGAACAGACAACGCAGATTAGCTTTAAAGCCACAGAAGACAGAAGACAGAGGTAGGTCGTGCCAAGACAGAGCAAAGATAGAGATAGAGAGTGATAGAGAGAGTCTTTGTACTCAAAGAGGCTTGAGGGGTTCAAGCAAAACTCTTGCTGTTGTAACTGTTGTGTGTTGGGACTCAAATTGAGCTCATACTTTTGTAAAACTCTATTTTGAAGACATAATAGAGAGGTCACCACTGAAGGCTGGACCATGAGACGTAGCCCAGAAGTGTTGGGTGAACTCCTTATTAAAATGTTGTGTTTATGTGTGTTGTCTATTATGTTCTTTAACTGCTTCATTGTCTATGTATTTCGCAATCTTATCGATCCATTTCACAAAGTAACATAGGCAAATCCATGCACATGAGTCTGTAATACCTTAATAATTGTCTTATATCTCAGTATAAGATCAAGTGGTATCAGAGCTTTAGGTTTGCTAAGGTTAGACAAGCTTGTGCCATATTGTTGAATGCTAACTAGGTCAAAGCTCAAATTAGGAGAAGGAAAACTGGTTGAGACTAGCCCAGAAATAGGAAAAGTCTATCTTAGGAGGAAAATGGCAGAAGAAATTCCCTTGGAATGAGACTCTCAGTTCATGGACAGTTTCATGACCATGAGAGCCATGGTAGAAGAGATGTATCAAAATTTTAAGAAGGTCGCGGTGAAGATTCTTCAACCTCCAAACAAGACAAAGGAACAGAGGAACCTCTTCTAGATGGCCATTCAGAAAGCAAAGGGAAAGGGAAAGAGCCTCCTTTATCAACACCTCCTTCTAGCCCTTTGATTGAATTAGATGTAAAATTTGATTTTCCAATATATGATGGAGAATTAAATGCAGAAAAGATAGATAACTGGATTAGACAGATTGATGTATATTGCAGGGTGTAGAACATCGATTTAGAAAGGAGAAAGATTCAGCTAGCCAACCTTCGCCTTGGAGGAATTGCCCTAGTGTGGTGGGAAGGCAAGACACAAGCTGATTTGAAGAAGCATGGTAAAATTCTTTCTTCCTGGAGTGAATTTGTTTCTACCATTAAAAAACAATTCTATCCACTAGCTTATGTGTAGAAAGCTATGATGAGTTGGCAAACTCTTCACTAATTAAAGGGGCAAAGTGTACAAAGATATACCTAGGAATTTAGAAAAAGAGCTTTAATTCTAGGAATTTCTCTAGACTCACCTGAAACTTTGTTGAAGTATATAGGTGGTCTACATAACTATTTGAGGCACACCATTCTCATGTTTAACCCTACTAGCATAGATGAGGTATCATTTCAGGCTACACATCTAGAGGCTAGAGGAAAGAAGGTGAACCTAGAGATTGGGGGATCATCAAAACCCACTGCAAGCAAGAACAAGGAAAAGAGGAAGCAGAGATGGAAAGAGAGGAAGACAAACACTGTACAAAAAGACAAACCTTCATGCACTCACTGCAAGAAGGATGGACATGATGATGAACATTGCTGGTCTTCGCATCCAGAGCTGAAACCCAAGAAGTTCGATGGCAAGAAGAAGAAGAGTGTTGCTGCTATACAGAAAGATTTGGGGTCCGACAAAACAACAATCATAACCACAGGTATAAAAGGTAAAAATTCTTAAGCATCTACTAGTAATTCTGCACAAACTATTTCATATTAGAGTTATTTCCAAGCATCAAAAGATTGATACTTTATTTGATAGTGGTTCACAAGTAAACTTGATTTCTGAAGCAATTGTAAAGAAGTTGGGACTACTAACCACACCTCACAAGAAGCCATATCAATTAGGTTGGGTATGTGATAAAGCAAAGCTACAAGTGACTAGACAATGTAAACTTAGGTTTGCATTTGGTTCAACATTTGTAGATGAGGTTGAGTTGGATATAGTTCCCCTGGATATATGTGGTATTGTTTTAGGATGTCCTTACTTGTATGTGTTATCACCCCAAGAAACTCACCTAGGTTGTATATCAGTGATGCTCGGGAACATTACAAACTCAACAAAAATGTTGGAAATATGGTGGATGAATGAAACAAATGCTACATATTCAAGCCAGATAACCACTTCTAATATGCTTAACCCCAGACATGGGTGAACACCCCTAGACCACAAGGCTTTTAACCACCAATTAGTCACAATTTAAAGAAAGTATGATGATGGAGAAGACTGACTAGACTAGCAGATGCACATGACCCTATGATGGCCGGCTGCAACCAGTTAAAAGGTCTGAAAATCTATTTTCTAATGCACAGATAGGATGGCAGCTCTCTGGAATTAAAACAATAGAAACCTGCATAAAAATTCAATAATACTAACTAGATTCTAATAGAGAGGTGGGATGACAGCGCCTCTACTGCTAAACATCCAGAGCAAATGAAAAATGCATAAAAGCACAGCCTGGATAAGAAGAATAAGTGGAAAATGAGCAATTGACTGCAAAAGAAGCTTGTATTAATTGGAAATGAAGACCAGAAGCTGCAGGTTACACAGTAGTTATAGTCTCCAGAAGTTGAAACTTACAACAGAATAACACTCATCAACCTCATTACATCTTGTTTTTCAGTATATATATAGAATTTGTTTACAAAAAATCTCAGCTAGCCTATGCATGGAGGTGTCTTAATGGATCACCTACCACATTTACAAACTATTATGGGCCTCTAATACATTATGACTGTTTTAATTAACGAATTTGACATTCTCCAGTACTTTGGTGTACTCCTTGAACAGGTGGAATGTTCCTTGCATAAATGTTCATAACTACTGAATGAATTCCATTGCTCGAGGTAGTACTCTCTCGTGCTGTTCTTTAACTGTGGTAGTTGATGATTAAATGCAGGTCACTGGATCATCACTTGCTTCTCTGCGCACCCAAAATTGGCCAAAAACATAGCAATATACATAAAAAATGGACAAAGGGCCAAGGAGGAAACACTAGTTGTTGGATGGCAAAAAGGAAGGCCAAGATCTTTTTGGAGTGTTATGAGGAGTATACGGGAGCAGAGCATCACAGAATGTCGGATCATACATATGGATGGATGGGATTAGTTTATGGAGGCTATTGGGCAATGGACGATCATGTTAGATGAGGGCTGTCAGATCATGATCGGGGAGATCCGACGGTTGACGGGCGACAGAGATGCAAGCGTGTTAATGAGCGGGAAGCTGGGTACGGTGGCGGGAAGTGGTTTCCCCGCACCGCTTATGGGCAATGGCAGCTTCCGTATATGGAAGAGCAATGCAATGATATGAAGACGCATGGCAGTTGCGATGGCGGGGAAACCGCTTTCCCCGGGAGCTATCGCATGATCAGTTTATGGGAAGAGGGCTTGCGAATGGCGTTAGATCAAGAAGTGGGCGTGATCGGATGATCGAGGATTAACATGCATGTTCGGATGATGTGACAGCTATGGGCCCGCCGAATTATATATATAATCTTCATTATATGTGTGGCTATAATGTGTTAAGTTGCTAGGCCCGGGAATAAATAAATGAAGGCTCATGCGGGGTTTTAAAAGTTTTCATGCTTTTAATAAAGGTTAACAGGGTAAACAAAGGGTTGGTGGGGTTTTAATGGTGTTGAAACACAATGTGACTCGGGAATGGGTAAAAATGGTCTAAAGGGGTTTTGGAGGCAACATAGAGGAAAACAAGGTTTAAAGGGGAAATGAGGGGAATTTATGGGAAGGAAGAAACGGAGGTTAGCGGGAGTCATAAGGGGCATGAAATAGAACAAGAACCAATCTCTGCGAGCCTTAACAAACATGAAATCAGACTGCCACCCCTGCTCTCCATCCATCAAAAGTCACAAAATGTAGCAGAGCTAACACTGGCTCCTTCTGGGGATGAGATCCTCCCTGTGAGGTCTCAAGAAGCTACAAACCACTGCCTTTCAACTGAAAGCACATTAACCAAAATTCCTAGTGTTCCATTGGGCATGGAGTCTACTTTTCCTACACAAAACTGATAAAAACACAATATTTACAGCCTTTAAGGTCAATGACCTTAAACAACATAAACTTTCAAAAACTGCCCATTAACTGGGCCATCGAAAACTGTCTCTCCTCCCATACTTTTCAGTATGAAGGTGTTGTTCCCTTAGACCTATGAAATGATGAAAGACCCTGTCCAAAAAGCATCAAATTTCCCATGATTGCCTTTCTTTTCCCTCAGTGCATCCCACTTCAAGACCAAGTCACCAATCTGAAAATTATTTGTTTTTGCCTTCTTGTCAAAGGCTTCCTTGATCTTCTGTTGATGTGCTGCAGCCTTTTCAACCAGCTGTTCTCTAATCTGATGTACCTCTGCTAAATCAGTGATCCTTTTTGCCATGCATTCTTCATCATCCTGCTCTTCTTGAAGGAATTTTTCCACAGGGAGAGTTAACTGAATAGGGAATACAACATCAGTGCCATATACCAACTTAAAAAGGAGAATTACCTATGGATTTTTTAATGGTCACTCTGTTAGCCCACAGAGCATACTTGAGCTTGGAATCCCAATTCTTTTATTGTCCTCTAACAACTTTATAATTATCTTGATCAGAATTTTATTAGAGGATTCTTCTAGACCATATCCTTGAGGATAATATGAGGTGGAATGAACAAGTTTAATGCCCATTGAATTACACATTTCCACCAGCTCTTTTGCCCTGAAGGCTGCTATAGTATCTACTATTAATTTATGTGGAAAACCAAATCTGCTAAAGTATTCTCTGTTAAAAACTTGATGACCACATTATGATCAACCTTCCTAGTAGGGACTGCTTCAATCCACTTAGTGCAATAATCAGTGGCTACTAATATCCACCTGTGCTGTCCACTCGAATGTGGATTGGTTTCACCAATGAAATCCAAACCCCACTACTAAAAAGGTCCTTTTGCAACTATTGGTTTTAGGGGCAGGGATTTCAACTGTTGTTTTCCTTCAAATCTTTGGCACCTGTCACAAAATTTAACAAAAGCAAATACATCAGAAAATAAAGTGGGCTAGTAGTACCCAACTCTAAGAATTTTGTGGGTTGTAGTCTTCCAATAATGGTTCCCTCCACACACGCTGCTATGAAACTTCTGCATAACTTCCTTTGACTGTTATTTGTCTAGACACCTTAGAAATATTCCAGATGGATCCCTCCAGTAGAGCAGATTTTCGTTGATGCAATATTTTGCTGCTCTAAGTTTTAAAGTTCTGGCTTGACTTGTACTTAATTTTGAAGAGATTTCCAGCTTCAACAAGAAGTTAATTATTTCAGCATACCAGTTACATAAAGCTAGATTCTCAGCCACTGATTGTTTTTTCTCTGTTTCAGTTGTTTCCTCTTCTTCTGCCTGACCATCTTTTGCATTTGCATATAGGAAATCAATGTCCAAAGACCTATAATTTTCTTCAGCCAATAACTTGGCAAGACCCTGACCTCTGACCAACTTGGTGGGTTTCAGCTCTATGTTAAATTCTATCATTTTTGCAATCCATTTTGCCCTTCTTCCATCAACATCAGGTTGGGTTAGGACATCTTTTATTACAGCAGAGGGCACATATGCAATTATTTTTGAATGTAAGATATAAACTCTGAAAGCCTTTAAGGATTTAATAAAAGCATATGCCTGTTTTTCTATAATATCATACCTCAGTTCAACATCCCTCAAATTCTTGCTAAAAAATGCCATTGGATGCTCTGAACCTTCTTCATCTTGCTGCAATAGAACATCTACAATGGTGTCTTCAAAGGCAAAAGAAAATATGTGGAGCTCCTTGCTGTAGTATGGACTTATTAATGCGGGAGCCTCCATAATAACTTTCTTGATGGAATCATATGATTGTCTTGCTGTATCAGTCCATCTTACTTCTGCTCCTTTCTTCAACATGGAGGTCACGTGCTTAACCAAATCAGCAAAAATTGGAATAAACCTCCTTACAAAATTTATTTTACCCAGGAAGGACTGGATATCCTTCTTTGATCTTGGGACAGACAAAGTCTGAATTGCTTTTACTCTTTCTGGGTCAATCTGAACACCTGCAACAGACACAATATGTCATAACAGCTTGCCTTCATTCAAAGCAAATTCTGATTTTTTGGGATTGACTGAGATTCCAAAGCTTCTGCACTTCAAAAACACTCTTCTTAAATGCTGCAAATGATTTTGATGGCTGCTGGAGTAAACTGTTATATCATCAAGGTAGATAAGCACAAACTTGTCCTTCTCTCCCACAAATGCTATATCCATATCTCTCTGAAAGGTAGCTCTAGCATTCATCAATCCAAATGGCATTTTAGCATACATAAAAGTACCCCAAGCAGTGGTAAAAGCAGTCTTTTCTTGATCATCTGGGTGAACAGTAATCTGATTAAAGCCTGAAATTTCATCCAAAAATGACATCACTTTGGCCCCTGAGACCTTTTGCAGCAAATGCTCCATCTTTGGCAGAGGGTAGTTGTCTTTCTTGGAACATTTGTTTAAATTCCTGAAATCAACACACAGTATGATTTCTCCACTCTTCTTCCCTACAACCATCAAATTTGCTACCCATTTGGAATATCTGAGAGGAACTATGATCTTGGCAGCTAGAAATTTTTTACTTTCTTTTTCAATTAGTGGAAGAAGCATAGGATTTATTCGTCTCATCTTCTGTTTGAAAGGAATAGTATGTTTCTCCAGAGGGATTTTATGCTGAATTATGTTCTTGTCATTTGTTTTTAGATCACTATACTCCCAGGCAAACACATTAGCAAATTTCCTCATTAAATTGCAGTACTCAACACTTTGATCAGTAGACAAATGAGTGGACAAATTCACATACTTAGGCTGACCTGGACTTCCTATATCATGCTTAGAGACTGCAGCTTGGTCTTCTTTTTGGGCAGTTTTGTAAGGCACATCATTCTGGTCAAACAGTCTTTCAAGAGGAATTAGGCCCTTATGAATATGGTTACTAGGAAGCTGGACAATGTTGTCTTTACCAATTTTGTTTCTAAGCTGGGACTTGGGGCTTTCTAACAAGGCTTCATTTTCTTGGTCGATTTGCATTTCTGAAAATTCATCAATGACTTGAAGAAACCTATTTAACTCATCATCATCATTAAAATCTTTCCAATGGTGGACATTATCAGGCAAGGAAGGTCTATATTTCACTTGAACTTCATAAACTAGTCTGGGAGGCATAGGAGGTATAAAAAGACTAGCAGAAACAACAAGCTGATTTTGGGCTCTAGGAATGTATGAAACATAGAAAAAATCAAAAGAGTCTCTAATTCTCCATACCTCATATCTATATGCTTTCAGCCTTGGGTGCTTTGTTTGAAATCTTTTATTCACTTGTTGCATGATTAAATCAGCATCTCCAAACACCCTTAGATTCCTGATTTCTCTGTCTTTTGCTGCATTAAGGCCCAACAGCAAAGCTTCATATTCTGCTATGTTATTTGTGACTTGAAAAACTAGCTTAAAAGACAGCTGAATGCTTTCTCGTTGTGGAGATACTAGCACCACCCCTGCTCTTGCAGTCTCCCTGGAATGTGCTCCATCAAAGAATAGCTCCCAAATCTGACTTCCTTGCTCTTGCTCGGCCTAAACAATTGGTTTCTTGAGCTGCATTTCAGTCTTTTGAGATTCTTCTATTTGGAGAATACACACTCCAAAATCAGTGTCCACTGCATAAATGGGATGATTTGCAGGATTCTTCTCATCACTGATGATGTATGCCAGCTATGCTTCTCTATATAATCTCCCGCTTTCTCCTCCAAACACTGGGACAGTGGCATAAGATAAGTCATTCTGTAATGTCCCACCTAGTCTCTTAATCTACCCTCTAGACAACAGCATGCCAAAATTAGGAGGGACATCTGCAACCACAATATCCATCATCATGCTCTTCATGGGTAGCTGAGTTAAGGTAATGGTTAGATCCTTAATCAATCCCAAACATTTCACCTTCCTTGAATCAAAAGAAAATAAATCATGATATGGTCTAGTGATATCAAGGCCTAACTCTTCCATGACATATTTAGGCATTAAATTGTGGCTGGCCCCTGTGTCTAGCAGGAAATTGTGGAGGATTTTATCATGAATGGTCAAGGAGACATAAAAAGATGGAGAATTATTATCAGCAGGTTCAATCATGGGGCTGAGCACAATGGCAGGCTTGTCATCTTGCAAATTAATAGAGTCTATGGAGGTTTGTTTGGTTTCTAGCTCAAGGGCTTCAAGGATAGGCTTCCTAAACAGTTCACTCTTCACCAACTCAACCAGAGGCACAAATATTTTCAATTTTTGAACTTCTGACTCAAATATGAAAGAAGAGGATGATTTATTAGAACTCTTTACCTCTTGAACTGGAGCTTTGAGGATGACTAGATCAGCTGCTAGCCTTCTTTGCTTGATATTCTGTGGCTCTGTTTGGACAGTAGCTCTTTGGGCAACATTTTCTTTGACATTCTTTGCATTGGATATCAAATTATATCTCTGTTGGTCATCGGTTTGTAGAACATCTCCTCTGTCCCACTCCTGACTGTTCTGCTCTTGCAGCAATGATTCTTCATACTCAGCCAATGTAAAAAATGCAGCACTGCCTTTATCTTCCATGCAGTGAATTTCATCCTCATCTTCTTCAAATTGTTCCTCCTCCATGACTACATTCTGAAAGGGAGCTTTAAACTTCTGTTCATCCTTTGTTTCTTCAACCCTTTGCACAATCTGTAGCTGCTCATTTGCTCTTTTGAATAGATTTTGATTTCTTGGAGCAAATGTGTTATGCTGCCTTGTTTTCCTTGAGTTTTGTTCCACTTTCAACTTAGAAATTTTAGCAGCCAATGACTCTATCATCTTGGTCATTTGTCTAATTTAGGCTCTGAAGATGGTGCAGAGGAAGTGGAAGCTTGATTTCTCTGTCTCCTTCTGTCAGCTTGACCCTTTAGCTTTTCTGCAGCCATGATATTAGACTCTACTTCTAGAGCTGCATCTTGCATGTCTGCCAGTGTAGCACATCTTCTTTCTCTCAATAACAGGTAGAAATCAGATTCAAAAGCATTGGCATAAGTGAGTTTGGCATAGGTAGGAGTAGGCTTTACCTCAGCTGGTATCTTACTATACATTCAATTGAATTTTTTATTAAAATCAGGTATTGATTCCCCATTTTCCCTCTTCAAATTACCAAATTCAGTATGATAATACAACAAGTCTTTTTTATCTCCCCATTGCTTCAAAAATACATCATCTAATGCTTCAATATCTGTTATAGATCTCTGGGGCAATTCTCTAAACCACTTCCTAGCCTCTCCATCAAGGCTCTGGACAAAAACTCTCATCCACATATCATTTTCACTTATATCTAAATTATCAGCATCACTGTAAAAAGATTCTAAGTGTTCTTCTGCTGTTACTCCCTCTGTTCCAGTGAATTTAGGCATATATTTTTGATATTCTCCCACAGGCATAGGATTTAAAGGGACAGGCAAGACTAAAGGTCCATATCTGGCAGCTACAATTCTTTCTATCCTCGTGGTTGCTTGCTGTCCTGCCATGATTGGAATATGTGGAATAATGCTGGAAAAAGGAGCAGTAGGAAATAATGTGATGGATGGAAAAGATAGAGGGATGTTTTGGACTGAATCGAAAGCTTTCTTTGGAATGAGATTCAAAGGGGATCTAACTGAGCAAGGGGTTGAACTAATCTTTGAAGTAATTTCTCTATTAATAGTGTTGGGCTCTAAATCTTCAAACTGTAAATCTTCAGCAATAACTTTATCTTTCCGAGATGCATGAGACTTCTTAGGCTTACCTGATCGTGATGCCCCTTTCTATGAATATTTCTTCGATTTAACATTCCTCTCAGGTTCAGGCACTGGTTCATCTGGAAGCTTCTAAGGATTTCTTCGAGTATGTCTCACAAACTGAGCCAGAACTTCAACGTGGAGTTGCCAAAGGATGGTATTCCTCCAGTGGAGTCGCCAGACAGATGATTACAACCAGAAAGTGTATTCAAACCTTGTCTGTCATCAAAGATTGAAGCTGTGTCATTCTCCCAGGGAAGCTAAGCTTCAATTCTCCTCTCCCAGGCAACGACACCAATTAATGTTATCACCCCAAGAAACTCACCTAGGTTGTATATCAGTGATGCTCGGGAACATTACAAACTCAACAAAAATGTTGGAAATATGGTGGATGAATGAAACAAATGCTGCATATTCAAGCCAGATAACCACTTATACTATGCTTAACCCCAGACATGGGTGAACACCCTTAGACCATAAGGCTTTTAACCACCAATTACTCACAATTTAAAGAAAGTATGATGATGGAGAAGACTGACTACACCAGCAGATGCACAGGACCCTATGATGGCTGGCTGCAACCAGTTAAAAGGTCTGAAAATCTATTTTCTAATGCATAGACATGATGACAACTCTCTGGCATTAAAACAATAGAAACCTTCATACAAATTCAATAATACTAACTAGATTCTAACGGAGAGGTGGGATGACAACCCCTCTACTGCTAAACATCCAGAGCAAATGAAAAATGCATACAAGCACAGCCTGGACAAGAAGAATAAGTGGAAAATGAGCAATTGACAACAAAAGAAGCTTGTATTAGTTGGAAATGAAGACCAGAAGCTACAGGTTGCACAGTAGTTACAGTCTCCAGAAGTTGAAACTTACAACAGAATAATACTCATCAATCTCATTACATCTTGTTTTTCAATATATATAGAGTTTGTTTACAAAACATCTAAGCTAGCCTATGCGTGGAGGTGTCTTAATGGATCACCGACCACATTTACAAACTATTATGGACCTTTGATACATTCTGACTATTTTAACTAACGAATTTGACATTCTCTGGTACTTTGGTGTACTCCTTGAACAGGTGGAATGTTCCCTGCATAAATTTTCATAACTACTGAATGAATTCCATTGCTCGAGGTAGTACTCTCTCATGCTGTTCTTTAACTGTGGTAGCTGATGATTAAATGCAGGTAGCTGGATCATCACTTGCTTCTCCGCGTGCCCAAAATTGGCCAAAAACATAGCAATATACATAAAAAATGGACGAAGGGCCGAGGAGGAAACACTGGCCGTTGGATGGCAAAAAGGACGGCCAAGATCTGTTTGGAGTGTTATCAGGAGTATACGGGAGCAGAGCATCGCGGAACGTCGGATCATACATATGGACGGACGGGATTAGTTTATGGAGGCTATCGGGCGATGGACGATCATGTTAGATGAGGGCCGTCAGATCATGATCGGGGAGATCCGACAGTTGACGGGCGACATAGATGCAAGCGTGTTAATGAGAGGGAAGCCGGGTACAGTGGTGAGAAGTGGTTTCCCCGCACTGCTTATGGGAAATGGCAACTTCTGTATATGGAAGAGCGATGCAATGATATGAAGACGCATGGCAGTTGCGATGGCAGGGAAACTGCTTTCCCCGGGAGCTATCGCACGATCGGTTTCCAGGAAGAGGGCTTGCGAATGGCGTTAGATCAAGAAGCGGGCGCGATCGGATGATCGAGGATTAACGTGCACATTCAGATGATGTGACAGCTATGGCGTTAAAGGGTTCATAAGACCAAGAACATCTATGTGAGAAAGAAAGATGGTTCATGGAGGATGTGCATTGATTACAGAGCACTGAATAAAATAATGATCAAGAACCGTTATCCTGCTCCTCACATAGATGATCTATTAGATTAGTTGAAAGAAGCTGTTTACTTTTCCAAGTTGGACTTACGTTGTGGCTACCATCAGGTCAAAGTTGTAGAACAAGATGCATGGAAGACTGCTTTCAAAACAAAGAAAGGGTTGTATGAATGGCTAGTTATACCTTTTGGCTTAACTAATGCTCCTGCTACTTTCATGAGAGTAATGAATGATGTACTCCAACCTTTTATTGATGATTTTGTAATTGTATATTTAGATGACATTCTTGTTTTCAGTAAAACATGGGAAGAACATTTGAAGCATGTAAACTAGACTCTAGATGTTTTGAAAAAAGAAAATCTCTATGTGAAGTTATCTAAATGTGAATTTGGCAAAACATCTTTGAATTATTTGGGTCATATTGTAGGGGGTGGTGAATTGAAGATAGATCCCTCTAAGGTTGAAGTCATTATGAACTCGCCTAAACCCAAATCTGCAATAGAAGTTAGGAGCTTCCTAGGAGTAGCACATTGGAGAAAGTTTATTGCTAACTTTTCCTTGATTGTAGCTCCCTTACATGCTTTAACAAGATTAAACAAGGTGTTTCAGTGGGAAGGAAAATAGTAGAAAGCCTTCGACACCTTGAAAGAAAAAATTAGTACAACACCAGTACTAGCATTGCCAGATCTTCAAAGACCATTTGAGATTGAAACAGATGCCAGTGACTATGCCATGGGAGCAGTGTTGATGCAACACGGTAAACCCATATGTTATCATTCTGAGACATTTAATTATGCAGTAGTTAATTATCCCACATATGATAAAGAATTGTATGCATTAGTGCAAAGTGTGAAAAAGTGGAAACATTACCTATTGGGCAAGGAAACAATTATACATACTGATCATCGACCACTTCAATATTTACACTCACGAACTAAATTGTAGAAATCAAGGCACTATAGGTGGATGGGTTTTCTACAACAGTTTCATCTAGTCAACAGGTATAAGAAGGGCATACACAATAAAGTTGCAGATATGTTGTCTAGATCAATCATAAATTCATCTACTATACTTAAGCATAACTCAGTAATGCATGAAAGCTACATTGAACAATATGCTCAAGATGTAGATTTTAAATATGTATATGCAACTTTAAGTCATGCCAAACAAGTAGAAGAATTGGATTATCATGTTAACGACCAACTCTTATATCATTTGGGAAAGTTATGCATTCCCAAAACTAAAAGAGTTAACATAATCCGAGAAGAACATACTTCTCTTATATCAGGCCATTTTGGTGTAAGTAAAATAGTTGCACAACTACAAAGGTTATGTTATTGGCCAAGAACGCATGAAACAGTTTCTAGATATATTAAAGGGTGTACCATGTGTGCTAAAAGCAAGCTCAGCAATAGAAAACTAGGCTTGTACACTCCACTTCCAGTTCCTTCTCATCCTTAGGAAAGTGTTTCCATGGACTTTTTTGTGGGACTGCCAAAATCTAGAAAAGGTCATGATTATTTATATGTTATTGTGGACAGGTTCGGTAAAATGTGTATTTTAATACCTTGTAACAAGCAGATTACAGCTGAACAAACAACAAATTTGTTCTTTCAGCATGTATGGGTTCATTTTAGGTTACCCACTTCCATTGTATCTGATCGAGATTCTCGATTTGTTGGGAAGTTTTGGTCAAGTCTGTGGGAATTGATGGACACCAGACTGAAGAAGAGAACAACCTTTCATCCACAAACGAATGGCCAAATAGAGGTGGTCAACAAGACAATGATCCAGTTGCTCAGGGGTTATTGCAGCAAGCATCCCAAGATCTGGGATGAACATTTATGTTATGTGCAACATGCTTACAACCGTGCTAAGCATTCTTCTACATAGAGATATTCTTTTGATACTTGTTTTGGTTTTACACCAAGGCCTCCCTTTGATTTTTTCTTTGGAAAAGACATAGTAGTTGATGGACATAGTGATGTGGACAAAGCAACCAAGTTCATTGAACAGATCCAAGAAATTCACCAGGCAGTGCAGGAACAACTGGAAAAGAGCCAAGCCAAGTACAAGGCAAGGCATGATAAGCATCGAATTGAGCATAGCTTCCAAGTTGGTGATCAAGTCTGGCTGTACATCAACAAAGATAGAATGCAAGGTGAAGGAAAGAAACTAAAGCCAATAAGGTATGGGCTTTTCAAGATACTTGAGAAAATTGGAAGATATAGTTCTGGACAAGAAGGTGAGAACTACGCGCAGAGGGGATGTTGAGTACCTTAGAATTGGACTCAAAGGTTAAAAACCAACTTTTGGTGGTCCAAAAGATTTTTCAGTGGGAAGGCATGATCCAAATGGATCCTAGAAAACCCTCTAAGTCTTCAAACACTCGAAACTATTGCATGAGAAGAAATTTTCAAAAATTCGGATACACTATTGGGAGGAAAAAACATGAAGAAATCAGTGAAATAAGGCTTATCGGAGGCTTACAACAATTTTGCATCAGAGCCGTCGGATCTGGCTGATCAATGGTCCAGATCCGATCGGCCAATCGTAATCGGCGGTGGAAAGCGGGGCTATCGGAAGAGATCACATGGAATATGCAATAGCGATCAGCAGGGTCAATGAGGACCGTCGATCAAGTGTGCAGATCGATGACCCAAGTTACATCGCAGTATCGCTATCAGCAAATCCAAAGGAGCGCTTACAACGGCTCGAGGTATGTGTAATATGCGAATGTGGTCAATCGCATGGCAACATCGCATCGAAACACTACAATGAAGTGGGGCTGCGATAGCCAGACCGGGTAACATTATGAATAGTATTTGATATAATTTGAGATCCAGAAAACAGGGTTTTCCTTTGTATTTGCGTTTTTCGTTAAATAAATGAAATAAAAAGGATAAAGCACCGATGTGATGAAATCGGACCCGAAAGGTTTTATTAATGCCTTTATATATGATTTCAAGTCCGATAAAGCCATTTTTATGGGGTTTTTCAATGTTTTAATGCATTTTTAAATACAAAGGGAAATCACGATATAAGCGAGATTTGGGGCGGGCCAAAGGCGGTAAGTCAGTGGCTGCTATGTGTCCAAGCTAAGGAGAGATAAAACCACCTTCATCGAGCAGTTAACCTCCGTATGAAAGAGCCGCCCAAAATGAACCACAGTCGTTGGATCTGGATCTCCCAGATCAACGGTGGAGATGCGATAAGCGCTATAAAGGTGGACCCGATAGGAGTTATAAGGCGGATTCATAATATTTCAAATTTGATGAACAATGATTTGGCGGATTTTCCCCTGTTTTGCAACATTTCTCTTTGTAAACAAAAAACGACCAATTTTGGGATTTCAAAGGCCCGATAACCCATCCTTTACAAAACAAGTGGCCACCATCCCTGAAAGTGTTTAGCAATGATTGCTAATGCTCAGATGGGGGATCTGAGCGGACAGAGGTTGAGAAGCCAGAAAGCACGAGAAGGAGAAACGAACAGACAATGCAGATTGGCTTTAAAGCCACAGAAGATAGAAGACAGAGCCAGGTAGTGCCGAGACAGAGCAAAGACAGAGACAGAGAGTGATAGAGAGAGTTTGTGTACTCATAGAGGCTTGAGGGGTTTAAGCAAAACTCTTGCTGTTGTAATTGTTGTGTGTTGGGACTCAAATTGAGCTCATAATTTTGTAAAACTATGTTTTGAAGACATAATAGAGAGGTCACCACTGAAGGCTGGACCAGGAGACGTAGCCCAGGAGTGTTGGGTGAACTCCTTTTAAACTGTTGTGTTTATGTGTGTTGTCTATTATGTTCTTTAACTGCTTCATTGTCTATGTGTTTCGCAATCTTATCGATCCATTGCACAAAGTAACATAGGCAAATCCATGCACATGAGTCTGTAATACCTTAGTAATTGTCTTAGATCTCATCATCAGATCACAAAGCCTACATCAGACCCTCTCCATTGGAAAGTTCTCTGAACAAGATTTCCAACGATATTTGGAAGTCCAAAAATGGACTCCTGAATCAAACGATATGGTTTGCTGAAGTTTCAAGAATTTGAAGCCTTAGGAAAGAAGGAATATCAAAGATCACAATATTGGAGGTCCAGAAAATCGAAGATCGCAATATCAGAGGTCCCAAAAATAGGGGATCGCACATCAAAGGTCCAACGACATCAGACATATTGGCGATTGCACATCGGCAGGCAGTATCAGAGCTCAGAGGAGATCGGCGCATCGCAATATCGCAACATCAACAATCAGAGAATTGTAACTTATGAAAGTGTAAACCTTTTAAAAAATTGCGATATTCAAAAAGTTCTAATAGTGTTAAAAACTGCTAGGAACACCAATAAAGGATTAACAAAGGATTTCATCACAAAACCAAAGGTGGGCAGGCCCTTTTCTCTCTCCTTTAGCAGGACATGTGGCAGCATATGATTGGTTTTGATAAGCTACACGCGGCAACATATGATTGGCTCCAATAAATACAGGTGGCAGCATGTGATAAGTTCAGATAAAGCTACAATGGCATTTGATGTCAACATGATGTGGTAGTACAACATGACACATGCCAAGCAGTTTTGGCATTTTGAGGGGCCTAAGGGGGGAAATCTAGGTGACACATGTCACCACTCAAGAAGTTCCATGTGGAGTGATGACATCATATCAAAGGTGCATATATGAGAATTAGAATGTCACAGCTCCAAAATTATTTCCCGAATGGAAACCACCGATGAGAGGGGCTCTAATATTTGGCTAGTGCATGGTCAAGAGGAACTTAAAGAACCATAGGCGCTAAGCACTTAACAAAGGAAGAATGGCCCCCAATAGGAGTCTAAATGCTCTAGCACATTAATGCTAAGTGGCAGGTCATGACCCTTGGTCCCATGTAGGAAAATAGAAAGGGGCTAAACAAAAGGGGCCAAGGGTGTCATAGCTCGTTGTTTTCGTAATGTCTTTTAAGAAAAAAGTTCCGATAAGTCAAAGCTTTGATATAGCCCTATGGAAATATTCCAGGGCATATTAGGCTTTGATAGTGTGACATTGAGAGGTAAGAGATTGATCCAGGTGGATGTTGGTGGCCACCCACCTATCCCATCTGGACCCCCACAACTGTCCCTTTCAGTTTATCAGTTTCCTTAATTATAGCATAGTTTACTACTTTTAGCAGTTTTTTAGGTCCTAAACTTCTGGAGCTGTATTGAGGCCCTAAACGACGTTTTTTGGGAAATCTACTGCTAGCGATTTTTTTTCTCAAAAAATCATTTTTTTCATCGTAGTCCTCGGAGAGATCTTTCCAACGGGCTATCATGCACGTCAAACGGAGATAATACGACCAATTCGCGATGCCGGGAAGTTGATGTACCAACTTACCCAAAAACGGGGCCCACAATTTGGCGTTTCATCTTCTAGGGTTAGGTTTTGGAATGTGAAGGGTTTTCCATTGTTTCTCAACAATAAATAGGCCTTCGAGCCTCATTGTAAGACAGTTCAGAACAGTTCAGAGCCATGTAGCCACACATCTCTTCTTAGAGATAAGCTACCATCGCCCTAGCTGGTTTATTTCCATTTCTGGTTGTAAGCATATTTCAGTATTTTCCATTAATGAAATGAAGTATTATTTCCGTTGCATCTTTGTGTATATGGTTATCTCTGTAATTTGTTGTGTTCCTGTTTAAATCTGGATCAGTGGTATCAGAGTGGTCTGCTTTTTCTCTGTTTTTTCTTTGCATGTCCCCTACGAGGTCGGGATATAAGGAGTTAGGGCTTGAACTGGTCGAACCTTTGCAAGACCAGCCTCGCAAATCTCGACAACCTCCCATGGCGGATGAGAAGAAAAATGAGGGGGTAGGAGATCCTATCAAAATCTTGCTCGAAGAAGCCCTCGAGCGACAAAGGAATGCGATGATGGATAGCTTTGCCCAGATCCTTCAGTGGCTACCCAGAGGCAACGCATCGGCTTCCAACAGCCATTCTGGAAATGCCACACCCTTTAAGGTACAAGTTAATTTTGAAATCCCCATCTTTGAGGGTCAAATAGACGTAGATGTTGTAGATAAATGGTTAAATCTGTTAGATGGGTATTTTTCTATTCATGAATTTTCAAGTCGGGAAAAGATTGCTTTCGCTCTTCTCAAAGCAGCCCCCCACATCAAGGACTGGAGGGAAACCTACTGTGAGCAGAAGGATGAAAGTACAGGCTCACTATTTTCAGCCACACCCACTTGGAATGACTTCTGGGATTCCATCAAGGAGCAGTACTACCCTGTCAAAAGCTATGAGCACAAATACATCAAATGGACCACACTACGGCAGGGACGAGACCAAGATGTGCCGGAGTTCACAAACATTTTTCATACCCTTCGCACACAATTGGGTATCAAAGATTCTGAGCTGCATCTGGTACTCAAATACCGCGGATGCCTACACAAATACATCCAAGAAGAGATGGAGTTCTTAAACATCTCCTCACTCGGCACAGCATACCGATACGCTGTCAAAATCGAGCAAAAGTTGAAACAGAAGAAGCGTGACTTTGGATCTGCAAATCCGAAGCCCAAAGGACAAAGCCAAGGTGGGGTGGCCTAAGACAACCCATCGAAGCCGCAAGAAAAGAAAACCACCATGAAGCCGAAGAAGGACACAAGAAAGTGGTGTGAGTTCCACAAGAGTCCCACTCATAACACAAGTGAGTGTCGGACCAAGCAGTCGCTGGTGGCCGAGTTGAAGGCTTCCGAATCAGATGCATGTTCCGACCCTGAGCCAGAACCTGACAAGGGGAATGGCAAAGGGAAGCAAATCATTGATGCGGATCCCAGTGCCACTGTTGCACCTGCCAAGATCCAGAAGAATGAGCCCAAAGACCCAGAGGAGGGGGAGCATTTTTTCCACTCACAGATGTGGGTGAAGGGTTCGCCACTGCAATTCATTGTCAACAGTGGTAGCCAAAAGAACCTTATTTCAGGAGAGGTCGTGAAGCGGTTGGGCCTACCGACTACACCACACCCACAGCCGTACAGTATCGGGTGGCTTCATGAAGGACAAGATCTCAAAGTTCGCCAGCAGTGCTGCCTTCCCTACAGCATCAAGCCCTTCACAGATGAGGTGTTGTGTGATGTTACACCTCTGGATGTTTGCGATGTACTATTAGGTCAGCCATACTTGTGGAGGCGACATGCTGTGTATGAGTCAAGGCCTCACACTGTCATTATTTCTTTGGATAATTCATTAGATAGGATACTAGAGGTAGCCCCACCTACCGCCACCTCTTTGATCACTACCAAGAAAGGAGGCAAGCTCATCTCCCAGAATAGGAAATTCATTTTCTATCTGGTTCACTCCCAAAGTATGGGGAAGATCGTTGCTACATCCATGACCCCCGCAAAGGGTTCCTCCACACAGCAGCAACAACAAAGGGATACGGTCATGACAGAACACAGGAACAACTTCTCCTCACCCACAGGGGTACCACACAAGTTTCAGGTGGGCAACAAAGTTTGGTTACATCTGCAGAAAGAACGCCTTACCAAAACCCATCATAAACTCAGATCACTTCGACATGGTTTTTACACTAGTACCAAGGCTACGGGAAACAATGCTTGGAAGCACAAAATTCCTCCATTCCTTCACTTGCACTGAGTGTTCAATGTGGACTATCGTCAACCATGCTTCCCACCATTTCTGGACACTTCAGATATTGCAGAATAACTCACCAGAGACCCAGCTTAGCAGAAGCTTCCTCATCTCAGGGAGGAACTCAACGTAATGGGGACCATTGCTTCTTAAGGGCGGAGGAATGATCCAGGTGGATGTTGGTGGCCACACACCTATCCCATCTGGACCCCCACAACTGTCCCTTTCAGTTTATTAGTTTCCTTAATTATAGCACAGTTTACTATTTTTAGCAGTTTTTTGGGTCCTAAACTTCTGGAGCTGTTTTGAGGCCCTAAACGACGCTTTTTGGGAAATCTACCGCCATCGATTTTTTTCTCAAAAAACCACCTTTTTCGTCATAGTCCTCGAAGAGATCTTTCGAACAGGCTATCATGCGCACCAAATGGAGATAATACGACCAATTCGCGACCCCGGAAAGTTGATTGTTATGAAACTAGCTCAAGAAAAGATAGAAAAAATAGATCAACGCCTTAGAATTCAGCCTCTTCGAGGGGGCAACCTCCTTTACATTACATAAATGAACAATTCTTGGATGATTCAAATGACAAAACCTCCTTTCTATATATAGGAGTCTAAGGAGTCACAATATAATCCAGCCGACCTAACAATAATAATATAAAGCCACAAAAATAACAATAGAGGGCTTCTATGGGGCACAGAAATAACAATATGGGGGTAATAGGGGCACAACAATATAAATAAGGGGTATAACTACAATAGTAATGGGGTAATCACTAGTATTATAGGGACCCAACATGCCCCTCTCCTTCAAAAAAGTGTTGTCCTCAACGCTTGAGTAGTTCTAGATACTTCTGCATAAAATTCTCATCCTCCCATGTGGAATCTTCAGCGGATAAGTTCTTCCACTTGATAAGATACTCTGAAATTGATCAATTTCGTAGTTGTCGAGTTCTTGTTTCTGTGACTGCTTCTGGTTCCAATATAATTTTTCCTTCCTTGTCAAGTTCTGACAATATTGTTTGAATTGGGAGCTTGTCGCCTATAACCTTCTTTAAACATGAAACATGGAAAACTGGGTGCAATCGAGAAGCTGCAGGAAGCTCCAATTTGTGTGCCATAGTACCAATCTTTTGCAACACCTTGTAGGACCATAATACTTTGGTGATAATTTATTATCCTTCTTAGCTTTCTTTAGGGACATTTGCTTATATGGTTGTAGCCGTAGGAATACCCAATCACCTACATCAAAACTTCTTTCACTGCGATGTTGATCTGCCTGTTGTTTCATTCTATTTTGTGCCAACACGAGGTTATCCTTTAAGAGTTGGAGGACTTGTTGTTGATGTTCGATGTGATGTTCCACTTCCTGAACCTTAGAATTTTCTCTTAAATATGATGTGATGGATGGTGGTTGATACCCATAAAGTGCCATAAATGGGGTCATTTTTGTCGCTGTATGGAAGTCTTATACCACCATTCAGCCAGAGGCAACCATTTGACCCATTGTGTCTATTTATCAGATACAAAGCAACGAAGATATCCTTCCAAACATTTTTTTACTATCTCAGTTTGCCCATCAGATTGAGGATGATAAGATGAGCTATGAGCTAACTGAGTACCAAGACAAGAAAATAATTCTGTCCAAAAATTTCCAGTGAAAATGGGATCTCTGTCACTTACAATAATCCTTGGGTTTCCATGTAGTTTTTGAACTGTTTCCATAAATGTAGTAGAAACTGTACTGGCTTTAAATGGATGTGATAATGCACAAAAGTGTGCATACTTGGTAAGTTTGTCAACTACCACCATGATGGCACTCTTTCCCTCAGACTTGGGTAAACCTATGATAAAATCCATTGAAACCTCCTCCCAACGTTGGCCTGGAATGGATAAAGGTTGTAATAGACCCGGTGTCTTAATTGTTTCAACTTTATTTTGTTGGCAAACCAAACATTCCGCCACAAACTTTTGAATATCTGATTTAAGGCCATCCCAAAAGAATTCCTTCTTAACCCTGTGGTAAGTTTTTAAAAATCCTGAGTGCCCTCCTAAGGGAGAAGTGTGCAATTCCATAAGAATCTTTTGTTTTAGCTGGGAATTCTTACAGAGGTATAAGCGATCTTTGTACCATAACGAATCATTTTGCCAGCTAAATGTATCAGAAGTACTGGAATCTTGTTGTAGCTTTTGAATAAGTGCCCGCACTTCTTTGTCATTCTTCCATTCCTCCCTTGCTTCGTTTATCCAATCTGGTTGGATAATATAAATGGCACACAACAATGCTTCCACATCCTCATCCTTTCTTGAGAGTGCATCTGCCACCACATTTTGCTTCCCTTTTTTGTAGATGATTTCAAAGTCATAACCCAACATCTTTGTGACCCACTTTTGTTGCTCTTCAGAGGATAATCTTTGTTCTAAAAAGTATTTAAGGCTATCATGATCCGTTTTTACCTTGAAGTGCCTTCCCATTAGGTAGGGTCTCCATTTCTTAAGTGCATGGAGTATTGCCAACATTTCCTTCTCATAAATAACTTTGCTTAAAAACTTTCCCTTGATTGGACGACTTTCAAAAGCAATGGGTCTTTCATCTTGCATTAGAATAGCACCAATTCCATTTCCTGAAGCATCACATTCCACAATAAAGGTTTTTGTGAAGTCCGGTGTAGCTAAGACCGGTGCTTGGCACATTGCCTCTTTAAGATGTTCAAAGGCCTTTGTTGCTTCTGGAGTCCATGAAAATGAATCTTTCTTCAATAATGTTGTTAGAGGTGCTGCTATTCTCCCATAATTCTTAACAAACTTGCGATAATACCCTGTCAACCCAAGAAATCCTCGCAGATTCTTTATGGATGTGGGGATTTTCCATTCCTTAATGGCTTTAATTTTTCTAGGGTCTACCTTAACTCCTTCACGAGATACAATATGACCCAAATATTCCACCTCTTGGACTCCAAAGAAACATTTGGATCTTTTTGCATATAATTGCTTCTCCTCCAATAGTTGTAGCACCCTGTCAACATGTTCAACATGATCCTTCCAAGACTTGCTGTAGATTAGTATATCATCAAAAAATACTAACACAAATTTTCTAAGGAATGGTTTGAAAATTGAATTCATCAAACCTTGAAATGTTGAAGGTGCATTGGTAAGGCCAAAAGGCATGACCAAAAATTCATAATGACCCTCATGAGTTCTAAATGTCGTTTTCGGAATGTCTTCAATATTCATTCTGATTTGATGATATCCCGAACGAAGATCCAACTTGGTGAAGTAAATTGATCCATGCAATTCATCCAGTAATTCATCAATGACAGGAATGGGGAACTTATCTTTAATAGTGAGCTTGTTGAGCTCCCTATAATCCGAACACATGCGCCATGATCCATCCTTCTTGTGCACCAATACTACTGGAGCTGAGAAAGAACTTTGACTCGGTTGAATTATACCAGCCTCTAGCATTTCTGCAACCATACGTTCAATTTCACTTTTTTGGACATAGGGATATCTGTACGGCCTGATGTTTGGAGGAACACTTCCTGGAATCAGATGAATAGCATGATCATGATCACGCATAGGTGGGAGACCTTTGGGAGTCTCAAATACCTTGGAATGATTGTCCAGGAATTTTTGGAGATCTGGAGAAATAGATGATTCCAATGTGGAAACATCTAGCGAACATAATTGTGCAATTACAATTCTTTGCTCCTTTTTTAGAAGCTTAGTCATGCCATTAGAGCTGATTATCTTTCCTGGTTTCCCTGCAATACCCCTTAATTCAACTTCCTTTCCTTCCGTAGAAAATTTGATGAAAAGTTCTTGAAAATTAAAAGCTATTGTACCCAAGGGTTGTAGCCATTGGACTCCTAGTACAACATCAACACCTCCTGTTACGTAGTAAATTGTCACTGTCTCCTTGTCAGTCTCCCTACTGTGTCATGAAATCAAATGCACCATGCTCATGCTCTCTAAACTGGCCAAATGACCCACTTTGCCAAAGTTTATTTCATCAGCGCGACTGTTATTAAAATAACCGCGCTGACTGGCGGCTGATAGTGTAACTGATGCGCTGCCAGCGCGGAAGCACACGGGTTTTCCGCGCTGGTCGAATTTCATGAGCCAGCGCATCCTATGAAAGTATTGAGCCGCGCTGACACAGCCTGCTCCGTTATTATGATGCGCTGTCAGCGCCCCAGTTTAGTTATGCACCCACGCTGATCCAGTTTGGGCGAATTTGTTCCAACAGCCAGCCTTCTAGATGGTTCCAGACTTGGTTGTTGGCCTTGTGAGTATCGCCCTCCCTTCTATGGCATGTCTGTTCGTCATTTGAAACCACCTTCCTTGAAGATAAGCTCATCCTCCCACCATTCATGGAGACTCCTTCTCCTATTTAAACCTCCACCATTGCCATGAGCAGCTAGTTTGGATAGTGTGGAATTCATAGTGCTTAGACTGCTGCTGTTAATAGGTAGTTGGTGTGACAAATGTGGATTTGCTAGAGAAAGCCTAAGGAAGGTTGTGAGTATTGCTTGTGTGAGAGAGAGCTTTGTTTTGGGAGAATCTACCTCCAAGGGTGAATGCTTAAGAGACTTGCTGACTGGACCCTCTAGAGAAGGACTCAGCGTCAGAACTTTGGTTGTACCTTTCTCTGTTATTGATTAATAATAGATGACTACTGTTATGGTTCCATTCTCATTTGTCTTTGTAATGGTTAATGTGAATTACATCCTTTCTGACTGATGTATAATTGCTTTTATTAGATTTCACGCTTGTGTTTGTCTTTCTCTTCGTGTGTGCAGGTATCTATTCACGGAGATCGTGGAGGATCGTGACCGGCCAGAGCGAAGGAGCGAGAGCGGCATCTCTTCATCAAACAATAGCGTTGGAATCCAAGTAGGTGTTCATTGCCTCTCTTTTATTTGCAATTAGGAACTTGCACAATAGCATTGATTGATTGTTGCTAGACCCATTCTGGCCTAATAGGGGTCGCCTCTATCTGTAGAGGGGATTTACCTCTCCAACAATTTGGCGACTCCGCTGGGGAGCTGGCCTTTGTCTCTTTTTGTTCATTTTTGTGCTTGAGTTTGATTGTTCTCTCTTTTCAAAATTGGGGATTAGTTCTCTGCTTTTAGACTTCCTGGTTCAGTCTGGGAGGTGTATAAATTGTTTAAAGAGTTCTGGCCTTGGTTTGGGAGTTTTTGGCTTGATTTTGCCTCTTTTTTAGCCTCAGCGTGGTTTATATCAAAACAGTCGCGCTGACAGCGCATAGCTGTCTCTTTGACCCCGTTGTCATCGCGCTTGTACGTAAAACAGTCGCGACGGTTCTGAAATCGAACCAGCGCGCTTAAGTCGTGTTCTTCCACGCTGACAATGCTTTGTTGCTACGCGTGACCTCTTGTCAGCGCATTGTTGCTGAGCGCTACCCGCGCTGATCCTGTAAAATTGAATTTGTTTCAATTTTGCCTCCTGAGCCTGTTGGTTTGACTATCTCCAGCTCTTTCTACTTGGTTTATGACTTGATATTTATTGTTTGAATTGTGAAACACTTGCTTGCGAAGTCTTGTCGGACGAATTTCATTTTTGTGTCCCGTGACCTAGTGCCATCATCCCGTTTTCACTCGATTGACCTTGTTTTATCACTCGTTCACAAAGATTCATTGCTGCTTGCCTTTGCTTTTGCGGAAACCTTCCTCTTTTTGCTTGCTTTGCTTGTTTGCTTGAGGTGATTGGCGTTGAACCAATCCTCGGATTGTTTCACTACCCAGACACAAATCACAGTTGCTAGGGTTCAATCAGCTCTTTTCACGCTTGTTGTGTTTGTCATTGAGTGATTTTACTTCTTTTTACTCGGTGTTGCTGTCTCTCAAAGTTCATTTTAAAGTGCACAGTGCCATTGGAAAAGAAATCAAACTAATGTCTTTTGCATTCAATAGTTAATGAAAAGAAGAGCATTTCATTGATTTGTGTTCTCAAAAGAAAAATTTCATTTCTTTGTCATTAGCTGCATTAGATTGTTTGATTGTTTGAGTTCATTTTGTTTGATTGAAAACTCTTAACCTTCTCATAGTTAGAATTCATCGAACGAAATGGTATCCTTTGGCATGTAGTTTGCATTAAGGTAATTGTGAGAGATCACACGATAAGGCCTGAAACCGAAACTTAATTCAAGATCAACCATAAAATAAACTGAATAAACCTAAAAATGCATTGGAACTTAACGCAAACATCTAGAGGTCTAGGTTAGAGACGTGTTCCAACGTCTTTAAACATAGTCACTGTTGTTTCACATTACGGTTGGGTGATTCCTCCTTCTGTGACTCGATAGTGGTCTAACACGGACTGTGCTCCCACGTACCGTCGCGTATATAGGGAGACCCCACTAGGCTTTTATCCTTGATCCATAGGAAGCCGAGTCTGCCGCCCTGCGAACCGTAACGCACCGAACACAGCATTCGGGAAGATTGACTGCAGTACGGAAAGTCCTTGGTTCTCATACGATTGCCAAGGTGTATAAGCAGTTTTACGGATTGCTTGGTAAACCCTTTGCCTAGAATCTCCAGAGCAGTCACTTTTGATCCTTTTCGGACTCCCTAAATGAAAAGGTGCCAGTGAGCTTCTTGTCACTTCGTGCTCATTAAACATTCGAAGGAGACTAGAGTCATCTTTTCGTCCTTTTCTCGACTCTTGAAACATGAAAAGGTCAAGTTTGGTTCCTGTGTCTTAAAAATTTATTCGGCCTCGATAACATTACCTGGTTAGTTCTTGTGTGCGTTAGCTTGAGTAGGGTCTTTATCGTTAGTTTCCTTTAGGTTTTTGTGTGGGGTTTGTCATCCTGGCTGACCCGTCAACTCCCGGTCCAAGTGATCAAGGTTCTCCATCTTCTGTTGCTTCTGAGGTACCAGTTGTAAGCGATACTCTTTCGGTTATCCCAAGTATCCAGTCTATCAACGTACGTGCCCCGGGCGACGCGGATTACGAAGAAGATTGGAACCCTATCTAGGAGCCTGACGAGGACGATACTCCTGTTACCCCTCCCGATATGTCGTCTCTGATGTCCACTTCCCACATGGACGAGACATCTCCCAGCGCAGGTGAGACACCCGTGCTGTCAAATATTGAATCTCCCATTCCGGCTACTTCTCCTCTTCCCCCACGATATCAGTCGATGAGGGATAGAATAACTGCTAGAATGCCTTCTACGACTATATGGGATCCTAGTGTCATTGCCACCACGGAGCCTTTTCTTTCGCAACCCCCTAATACACCTGTTACCTCAGTTCCCACGATTCCAACTGTTTGTGTAGCATACTCAACTCCAGTCGTCAGTGCTGTGACAACATCTTCATCTACGAACCCTGGGGTTGGTCCCTCTCACGGTCAAGTGAGTAATGGCCAGCCGGGACTTTCGTCTAGAGTCATCGACCCTGCAAAAAGTGCTCTGCCCTCTTCTGGCCCTGTTCCAGGAGGGGGGCCGTATGATGCCCATGGGCAACCCATTGTGGACCCGAATTACCAAGGTCCACTCTTTTATTATGATTCTACCGGTCAGTACCTCCAGTTTGCTCAATCCGCGCCTCTTCAACATTTTGTTGAAGTCTCGGTACCATTATCCATTACTTATGATCCTGGTACTCATTCTTTTCATGGGGGCCAGGCAATTCCTGGACAGCCTCAAGGACCACCTAATCTAGGCCAGCCACCTTATATGCAAGCCCCCCAAGGGCAACCACTTTATGGCCAGTCTTACCTAGGACAATCTGGGGGCCCACAAGGACAACCCTACCCAGGACAACCTTCGGCCATTGGTGGTCCATCTTTTTCCTATCAGAGTCAACCTTCTGGTTACCCGGGGCAACCCGGTACCCAGCAAGGTTACCCGTATGGACAACCAGGACAGCCTTACATCCAACAAGGCCAACCTGGTCTCCAGCAGGGTTATCCCATCGGACAAGCTGGGCAAAATTATACTCCTCAAGGTCAATCAGTAGTCCAGCAGGGGTATCCTTCTGGGCAGGGGGGGCAACCCTACGTGCAGCAGGGCCAACCCACTGCTCAGTCTAGTCATCTTTCTGGGCAAGGGGGGCAACCCTACGTACAGTAGGGCCAACCCACTGCTCAGCCCGTGCATCCTCCTGGGCAAGGGGGGCAACCCTACGTACAGCAGGGCCAACCCACTGCTCAGTCCATGCAACCTTCTGGGCAAGGGGGGCAACCCTACGTACAGCAGGGCCAACCCACTGCTCAGCCAGTACAACCCTCCGGACAAACGGGCCAGCCCTCTGTGCAACAAGGCCAACCCACTGTCCGCCCTAGTCATCCATCTGGACAGGCCGGCCAACCGCAAGGTCAACCAGCCATCCAGCCTGCTCGACCATCTGTTCCGCAAGTACAACCCTTGGTTGTTCAAGGACAACCTGGCACCCAGCAAGTACGTCCTTCTGGGCAAACAGGTCCATCCCAAATTCAACCAGGCCAACCTTCCGGCCAGATGATCCAAGCCCAGCCAGTTCAAGGACATTATTCTGGGCCTCAAACTCAAATGGGTTATCAAATGCAAGGCGGGCCACAACCCCAACCTTCCTACCAAGCACAGCCTGCTTACCAGGCTCAGTATGGAGCCCAGCAAATGTATGGCAACCAGCAACCCCAGGGGCAAACCCAATTTACCCCTTATCAAAATTATCAACAGATGCAGGTCACTCCTTACCAAAATTATCAGTATGCTGCACCTGCGGGTCAAGTTGCTAATACATGGGGTGTCGGGGGGCAGACCCAGGGACAACTGTCTGCATATGGACAAAATCCGTATGGGCAGAACCCCTACGGACAAGGTCCCTATGCGCCAGGCCCTTTTGGGCCAGGTCCATCTGGACAAGGTCCCTATGCGCCAGGCCCTTTTGGGCCAGGTCCATATGGACAGAGTCCATGGGGGCAACAATCACCTGGTTGGAACCCTAATATTGCCTCAAATCCATAGCCACAAATGTCCTTTAACCCTCAGTTGCCATTCTTAGCGACATTGGAACTTCCGGATGTGTCCAAGTTAACGAATGATCCCATTCTGCATAATCCGTATTGGCCACCAGTTCCAACTAAAATACCCGGTGATTGTCCAAAATTTGATGGCAAAGCTGGTGAAGATCCTCAAGCACATGTCATGACCTATCACCTCTGGTGTTCATCGAACTCATGGCTTGATGACTCTATCCGACTTCGCCTCTTTCAGAGAACTCTCACCGGCTCAGCCGCTAAGTGGTACATTGAGCTGAATCGCGGCACGTTTCAAGATTTCAACTCGCTGGCTATGGCGTTCTTAACTCATTTTCAGTTACCCATTTGGTACGAGACGGGGACACATCTCCTCACGTCTCTCAAACAGGACACGACAACCCATATATCTGACCATATACATGAGTGGAGAAGGCGTCGTCGCTTGATCAAATTCTGGATTCCTGATCAACTCCTGACCGATTGGTTCACAACTTCCTTTGTCCCTGCAATTGCGCGAGACATAGCCATGGGAGCTTGTGTAACTGAAGAGCAAGCGATCGCGCGAGCTCAGTACCTAGACTTAGTATACTCTTAGTCGGGTACCCTATATGATTATTTGCCAGACGCCCTGAGGCTTGGACAGCCCAAGGCTTCGCCCAAACCATCTGTTGATGGAGTCATTGGCTCTGTTAATTCGTCATCGAAGAAATCGGCCGCGAACCCTGGGAAGCAAAAACAGAACGCTTCTAATGGAAATGCTCCTCAGGGCTAATCTAATCCTGGAAGTACCTCCGAGGTAAACACCGTCCAGTCCACCGCGGCGGATAAATCCTCAAAAGGGAAAAGGAAAGGGAAAGCTAAAGATAAATCTGGACAGCCCAAGCAGGATGCCCCTAAGCCTCCACTCGAGGAAGGAGCTAAACGAAAACCTAAGTATCCTTGTCTCATTTGTGATGAGGGTCACTATACTAAGGACTGCCCAAGGCGGTCCGAAGTTAGTCGGTTATTGAAAGGTGCTCCTGGGACTCCTGCCGTGCTTAAAGAGCCTTTCCCTTCCTAGCAGACTCAAATGGTGGCAGACCCGTCTCAACCCTCTTCCTCGTTCGGTTCTCAAGTGTTCATGGCTGGAACAATTCCCATCCATGTTTCAACTCGAGCGAAAGACTATCCATCTCGTGCCGGGAAAGAGCCGGAGGTTCCCTCCAGCGCTCCTCCATCTAGTTCTGGTCCTCTCCACATCGAAAGGCCCAGCACTGAGACGATCCCCCGACCCCCTCCAAAAGGTGTACTCAGGAAGTCATCTTACAACCCTAATGCTCGTGCTGCCCAGCACTATAGCATTGTTGAGGACTTAGCTCAGGCTCCATCTGCTATGTCCGCTCTAGAAGTCCTCCAGAGCTGCCCCTCCCAGAGGAAGTCCTTGCTATCAGCTATTGGTGGCATCGACCCAGCAGATTCAGATTTGATTTCTTTTGATCTCGAGGGTTTTACACAGAGACTGCCTCACCAAGTCGCTTTCCTTATACAGGTCATCATCAATAGCAGAACGATTCATCGTACGGTTATTGATGAAGGTGCCTCAACCTGCATCATGTCCGTTGCTTGCTGGAAGGCGATTGGTTCCCCTACTTTGAGTCAGTCTCCTACGACGTTAGAAGCTTTCGATGGAAGAGATTCCCGTCCTTACGGTATCCTCCAGTGCTTACCCATCTCTTTGGAAGGGAAGACCGTAGAAGTGGAGGTCGAAGTTGTTGACGCCAATCTGACCTACAACCTCCTCCTCGGACGGAGCTGGACATACGCCATGCAGGCTGTGGCTTCCTCCCTGTTCCGTGTCATTCGTTTCCCTCACCAGGGGAAGATTGTCACGGTGGACTAGCTCTCCTTCTTCGCCTCTTCTTCTGAAGGTAATGTGCCATTCGTGGAGCATACCTCTAAGTCACTCGAGAGTGTGGGTGCCGGACTTTTCAAAGATCCCACTTTAATGGGAGTCTTTCCCCTCCCACCTCCGAATCTCGCCCCTATTAACATGATCTCTGTACGCTCTGATCCGTGGGTTCTTCCTCCTGCTAATCAGGAAGACTCTTGGGGTGATATGATGCCGTTGAGTCCTGCCGAACTCAACTACATCGAGATTGTTGCTGCATCGGCTCCCCCTGATGAACCTGCTCTCCCGAGCAGTGTTCCCGATTCGTATGATCATTTCCCTTGGCTAGGAGATGAGGCTACTTCGGATCCATTGAAGGAAATATTTCCTTCCGACGAAGCCATCATAGAGACAATGTCTCTCGAAGAGCCCCCTTGGTCAGATCACCACCATCGCTCTTCATTTCTCCCTCCCCATCCGGAAATGACCGTATGTCTCGAGCGGTTTGCTTCGTGTGTCCCATCCCCGCCCCTCCAAACACCCATTCAGCTTTATCAAGTGTCTTCAGAGGGAAATATGGGAAATATCACGCAAACCCAACCGATCGACATCTCTGTCAAACCAGGGATTGTCGAGCACATTCATATCGGAGTCACTTGCACTCCAGAGGAAGTTCAACTCTACACTGCTCTATTTCGCGAATTTCGTGATGTCTTCGCATGGTCCTATGAGGAAATGCCCGGCATCGATCCTAGTATAGTGGTGCACGAAATACCTACATACCCAGGTGCTAAGCCTGTTCGTCAGCGCTTACGCCCTGTGCACCCCCAAAAGGCTGCAGCCATCAAGGCCGAAGTCGAAAAGCTTCTTAAAGCTGGTTTCATTTACCCCATTCCCCTTACGGATTGGGTGTCTAATATAGTCCCTGTGAATAAAAAGCAGGGCACTATCCGGGTCTGTGTTGACTATCGTGATATCAATCGTGCCTGTCCGAAGGATAACTTCCCTACGCCCTTCATTGATCAGCTTATTGATGAGTGCGCCGGAAGTGAAATTTACTCGTTTATGGATGGCTTCTCTGGCTATAACCAGATCAACATTGCACCCACGGACCAGCATAAGACGACTTTTATTTGTCCTTGGGGCACCTTCGCCTATAAGAAGCTTCCTTTCGGTCTAAAGAATGTCGGCGCTACATTTCAACGTGCAATGTCTTATGCCCTTCACGACATTCGTCACATTGTACAACCTTATCTGGATGACCTCCCAGCTCATTCAGCTAAGTGTTAGGACCACCCCTCTCATCTTCGCGAGATTTTTCTCCGTTGTCGACACTATCGCATTAGGCTTAATCCTCATAAGTGTGTCTTCTGCGTAGAATCAGGCCAACTACTCGGGTTCATCGTCTCCCGAGAAGGCATCCGTCTGGATCCCCTCAAAGTTGAGGCCATTTTGAATCTTCCTCCCCCTGCCTCTTTGTAGCAATTGCAGAGCTTGCAGGGCAAAGCAAATTTTCTTAGACGATTCATTCCGAATTATGCCGAGGTGGCTAAGGGTTTCACATGGTTATTAAAGCGAGACACACCCTTTCGTTGGGATGCCATCTCTCAGGAATCTTTCGAGCGACTCAAGGACCTCCTTGTCTCGGCTCCACTCTTAAGACCTCCGAACTATCACCGTGATTATACTCTCTATCTAGCTGCCGCTGACACCACCATCGGCATGGTTCTGGTGCAGGATGATGATGATGGCAACGAGCATGTTATCTATTACCTTAGTCGCAATCTCTTGGATACGGAAACTCGCTACGCTTATGTCGAGAAGTTGGCATTGGCAGCTGTCTGCTTCGTCCAACGATTCCGGCACTATATCCTGTTGCGCACTACGACCGTGATTTCCGACTGCAACCCAATGACGTACATCTTGTCACGCCAGCTGCTGGGGGGCAAATACTCGAAATGGATTGTCATCCTACAAGAGTTTGACTTGGAATTTACTATCGCCAAGTCTAAGAAATCTCTGGTCTTTGCAGAATTGCTCTGTTCTTTGCCATCCCCTTCTGTACCCTCTCGTTCGGAAGAGCATATCCCGGATGAAACGTTGTTTCTAATCAGCACCCTCGACCCTTGGTATGGGGACATCATAGTATATTTTCAAACGTCTTCCTTCCGTCCCAATGTATTGAAAGACGCTCGACGGAGGATTCGTCACCAATCACAACCCTATCGCATTATTGGCGATACCCTGTAATGCCTCGGCGTTGATTCTGTTCTCCGCCGATGCTTGACTCTCGAGGAGGCTGAGCGGGTGTTGAATGACTGCCACTCCGGCGCTTGTGGCGGCCACATGTCCGGATATGCCACCGCCCAAAAAATCCTCCGTGCTGGTTATTTCTGGCCTTCTATCTTCAAGGATTGCATCCTTGCCGTCCGTGCATGTCATGAATGTCAGGTCTACCACCGGAAAATGCGTGCACCTCCTGCACCACTGCACCCTGTTGTTACCGTAGGTCCATTTTCCAAATGGGGCATCGATTATATGTCCTGTAACCCTCGTTCGGCCGGGGGGCATGGGTATATCATCGTTGCAGTGGATTATTTCACCAAATGGGCCGAAGCGATGCCTACATTGAACGAAGACGGTTACACAGCGACGCAGTTTTTGTTTAATCACGTCATTACTCGGTTCAGAGTCCCCCAGGCAATCGTCACGGATCACGGAAAACATTTCCGTAATCACATGATGACGGAACTAACGACCCAGCTAGGCTTGCGTCAAGATAGCTCGACGCCGTATTACCCTCAATCCAACGGCCAAGTTGAAGCTGTGAACAAAGTTTTGATCACCATGCTCCAACTTACCGTGAATACGCACAAGTCTAACTAGCATCTGATGCTGTTCCCCGCCTTGTGGGCCTACCGGACCTCTGTGAAGGATGCCACCGGTTTCACTCCTTTTCAGCTTGTTTATTGACTGGAGGCCACCCTTCCTGTTGAGTGTGAGATTCCTTCGTTAAAGTTAGCTGTCGAGTTGCTTCCCAACACCACTCCGGTGGAGGAACGACTTCTTTATTTAGAACGACTAGACGAGACTCGTCGCTTAGCCTCTCTAGCTATTGAAGCGTAGAAGAAGAGGGTTAAGGCTCATTTCGACAATACCATTCAACCTCGTTCCTTTGTTGAGGGAGATCTAGTACTGCTCTATGATCAAGCTAAGGATAACCTGGGGGCAGGTAAACTCGAATCCATGTGGCTAGGCCCCTATATCGTGAAGAGAGTTTTGCAAAAGGGGGAATATGAGCTGATCGATTACGAAGGAAATCCTCTCGACAAGCCATGCAATGGGCTTTATTTGAAAAAATATTATGCATGATTTCGTGCACCTAGTTTGTACATACGTGTGTTCTTAGCAAGTGTGTTATGTGTGCATGATTTCTTGTTTTGCTTTGGTGTGAAGGCGTGTTTGCCTCTTATTTTGTTTTCTGCTTCTTGTGCAGATGTCTAGTACACCTTATGTTGGCTTCGCCGATGGCGCCTGCCGTAGTACTTGCAATTTGTCTTCTGCAGTGTGGGCGATCTACGATCCTCACGGCGAGTTGCTAGATCTTTAAGGTGTGTGCTTGGGCCGTACCACCAACAATGTTGACGAATACAGTGCTGTAATTGAATTACTAGCCGAAGCAGTTGATCTCGGCATTCGTGCATTGGTGGTAAACCTGGACTCTCAACTTGTCGTCCATCAACTCAACGGGCGATATTCTGTCAGAGACCAACGCATTCTAAGGTTGTATTTACGTGTGAGATTGTTAGAAAGGGATTTTGATTACATCACATATCAACACATTCCGAGACGATTAAATACGTTAACTGATGCATTGGCGAACCATGTGTTGGATAGACATTTGCGTAATAGATAAACATCATACAAGAATAGGAAACATAATAAGGCCATAGAATAAGCATGTGTAAATAATTTCTTTTCCAAGCATAGTTTGCATGTGTTCCTGCATATGTGCTTTTAAGCTTGCATAAAAATTAAAATACATGGGTCGTGTGTTGTGCAACTGATACATTATATCACATTCGTATTAGACATTTGCATAGCATATTAAAAACATCATCACATGTGAAACGATCCATCCAAAAACAGCATATATATATATATATATATATATATATATATATATATCTATATATATATATATATATATATATATCGCGGCGCACCAAGGTGCTCAAAAAATAAGTATATATGTCCAAAAGTAAAGCCGGTGTCCTCAGTACATCTGAGACATATGTCTCTCAAAACATCAGTGGAAATAAAACCTAGATGACTACTGAGCTGGGTTATGCTCTCTATAGCATACAACTGCCCATGCCACCCGCCTCAAAAGGCGGTGCATCCTGGGTTCCACCCCCACTGTGTGGATCTGAGAAGCTATGGGGACCTCCTCAACCCCCTGGTAATCTGGCACTCCCACTAGTAAACCCTCGAGGTTGCGAGCTATAGTCTCCGTCGTGTCAACTCCTGGAGGAGCCAGGGCCAGGACTCCAGCACCTTGCCCCTCTCTCCGTGCCTCTGGGGCTAGACCAATGGGTCTCACGGGTCCCACATCTGCACACCATGACATTTATCAAGACATGTACATGCAAAATCAAAAACATTAAAAAACATTTAAACGAGATCAAGTGTCATACCTCCATCGTCCCAATGCTCTCCCGCGGGCAGTGGCATGTCGGGATCATTGCGGAAGTCCATACCGGCATATAGCCAGTCCTCTACGAAAATGACCTGCCGATCCAGCCACTCTCGGAAATACACTCCCCAAGCCACTGGGCGGCCGCCACCTCCGCGCGGCATGACACGGCCCCATCGACTGGCCCTCATCTCCCGGGGACCTCTGGGTGGATCCACGGCCATGTTCTGTAGCTGTAGGGCCGGCACCCACTCCAGCATGAGCGGAAGTAAGAGTGACCCATATGCAAACTGCTTCAACTCTCCGGGTCGGCAGTTGCTCAGTTGCCTCTTCATGCTGGTCGTCACTGCTGCTGCCCAGTTAAAAATGGTGGGCTATAAGCACTCAAGAGCCAGTAGTAGATGGGTCTTTGAGGCCTCATGATTGGCCAAAGAGCCCGCTGCCCGTGTCACCATAAAGAGTATGGTGTGAAGAACCATGTCATCCACTGTCGGAATACCAACCTTCCCGCTTCGTGTTTTAACAGCCCGTGGACACACTCGAGCCATGAGCTGGTCAAGGGTCTCACTGCTGGGCCGTTGCCCCTCCAGGATGGGCATCTGGCCCCGGCGTGACAATCCAGTCAAAAAATAGATATCCGTGGAATCAAACTCAATGTCCCGGCCACGGATTGTGAATTTTCCGTCAACTGGGTTCCAAGCTCTGATTAAGAGCTCGAGAAGATCAGGTTGCGCCCTCAGGCGCGGAGTGAGGAAGAATTTTAAGAACCCGCATGCCCGCATTGCATTTCGGCATTCCGCAATGGCATAAGCGGCTATATCCTCGTCATCGTGAGCTCTCTCCTGCCAAACAAAGGCCATTATGTCCTGCAAGACCATGAAAAAATATTAGAGCGCTAACCGTTGGAGTTTGTACGTTCATTTTCTTAAAAACAAATTTTTACGGCGTCAGCGCGGCTGTTTTTAAAACAGTCGCGCTGATCATGGTGCCCCGTTGTTTTTTCCTTGGGTCAGCGCGGAAGCACACGTGTTTTCCACGCTGACCCGAGAGGTGGTGTGTGTAAATTTAAATCGATCAGCGCGGACCTGAGCGGGAAATCTGCGCTGACCGAGAGCGCATCAACGTTCAAAAAATTTGCCCAAAGGGCCACTTCCCACCATGGAATTGCTCTCAAAAAGACTCAAATTAAAGCGCAGGGGAAGGAGAACCTACTTGGAACAAGCTGCCGGATAAATGGTGTCCGCACGGGCTGGAAATCGCTCCGTCAACCTTGCAGCTCCACAACGTTCTTCACAACTCAGAATGGTAACAATGGTAAAAAATGACTTTTACCCCCCTATTTATGGTAAAAAATTCATAATTAACTATAGTTTCTTATCAATGTGGGTTTTTTGTCATATTTTTACCATGGATTTAGCACTAATGTCGCTATATTATGCTTTTATGCATGTTTTACTATGTTTTTAAACATGTCGAACAGGTTTACGCAGGTGGTGTTCTTGTGCAGGTTCTAGTAACCGGCGTGGTCACAACGATTCTATGAACACTTGGTCGCAAAAAACGTCGTCTTCACGCTCTTTTCCAACATAAAGTAAGAAAAGATATCCGGGTTCCCTCTCGACTCGTTAAACGGAACGAGAGGCGGTCGCTTTTAAAGCTCTTTTTTCGACCGTTTAACTTAAAAAGATCGTCGGGTGTTTGTCGTTTCGTACTCGTTATTGGCCCCAAAACGACGTACTTCCGACCGCTTTTTTACTTTTTCGGGTCGAAGTCACTATTCACGAAAAGTACTCCTCGATCATACTGGTCGGGCGGTTCTTTCGAGCATTGTTTTATACTTTTTCGAGCTCGAGAGACACAACTTTACGAAAAAGGACCCCCCTAGAGTTTCCTTTTCTGCTGTCTTTTCAGACTCTCTAAACAAGAAAAGACGCCGAGTTCTTCCTTTGTCAGGCTCATTAAAACTTAATGACATCGGACATCGTCACAATGACACCTCCCCAAGCATATGCTATCCCCGTCAAGCTTGTCCTCCAAAAAATAATCGGGGTACCTGCCAGAAATGGTGGGGAAGATGAAACTGTAATAATGGTCGTGTCGGCAGTATGTCGCTCTTGAACATGGCACTCGTCTGCATTCGTGTCTAGGTGGGGATTTCTCATCTTGTTTTACACTAGCCTCCGTGGGTTAGGGTTATCCTATTTGACCTCTCGTCTGCTCATTGCCATTGTCACCATGACCTCTGCTCATTTGACATCAGATACTGCCAAATCCGTTGTTGTGCCGCCAATATGTTCAAGAGAAGTTGGCCTCTGCAAGCTTACCACCTCCCTCTGATGTCTCGCACAAAATATTTTATCCTTCTCTGTCTCATGTCGATGATGTGGGAATCATCATGGCCCACCTTCGGTCAAGGTTACTTCCTGTCGACTTCAACTCATTATCCAGGAAAGTGACCTAGAGACTCCCTTCAGGTGCCTTAGAGCCTGCATGCCTCAATGGCAGGTTCTTCGTGTTCGACGTGAGGTTTTCATCATTGGCCTCCGATCGGATGATTCTGCGGGTGTTCGACACCAGCTCATTGATTCACATGCCGCGGATTGTACCTATAAGTACCTTGAGGACCATTGTCATTATTGGTGGTACCTCTCGCGTCTGTTAACAGTTTTCATCATTGACTGGTAATCAGACAATGTTCATGCATGTTCAACTTCAGCTCATGTATTCACATGCTTGGACTTGTACTTTGTTCGGGTTTGGATGGAGTGCAAGACCCTGGTTTTTTGTCTGTTATGAACCAGGCTGCGATTTTGTGGATTGTTATTGCATGACTCATTGATGGATGGCTGCGCCCATACCTGAGTCTTTGGATGGCTGTGACCATACCTTCTTATCATCATGGTCTCCTCAGCTGGGTGGCTGCGTCCATACCACAGACCTTCTTCATATGTCTTTTGGATGGCTGCGCCCATGCCTAGACCACATGTAATCGAGATATCAGTTGTACATACATGCAGGTCCTTCCTGGTGGCGTTCCAGTTCAGCAGTTTTGTAAAGCATTTCACCCCTCCCACTCTCTCGGGCTTCATGCTTTAGGGGGCATCTGTTACGCAGTAAATTGTCACTGTCTCCTTGTCAGTCTCCCTACTATGTCATGAAATCAAATGCACCATGCTCATGCTCTCTAAACTGGCCAAATGACCCACTTTGCCAAATTTTATTTCATCAGCGCGACTGTTATTAAAATAACCGCGCTGACTGGCGGCTGATAGTGTAACTGATGCGCTGCCAGTACGGAAGCACACGGGTTTTCCGCGCTGGTCGAATTTCATGAGCCAGCGCATCCTATGAAAGTATTGAGCCGCGCTGACACAACCTGCTCCGTTATTATGATGCGCTGTCAGCGCCCTAGTTTAATTATGCACCCGCGCTGATCCAGTTTGGGCGAATTTGTTCCAACAGCCACCCTTCCAGATTGTTCCAGACTTGGTTGTTGGCCTTGTGAGTATCGCCCTCCCTTCTATGGCACGTCTGTTCGTCATTTGAAACCACCTTCCTTGAAGATAAGCTCATCCTCCCACCATTCATGGAGACTCCTTCTCCTATTTAAACCTCCACCATTGCCATGAGCAGCTAGTTTGGATAGTGTGGAATTCATAGTACTTAGAGTGCTGCTGTTAATAGGTAGTTGGTGTGACAAGTGTGGATTTTCTAGAGAAAGCCTAAGGAAGGTTGTGAGTATTGCTTGTGTGAGAGAGATTTTTTTTCTGGGAGAATCTACCTCCAAGGGTGAATGCTTAAGAGACTTGCTGGCTGGACCCTCTAGAGAAGGACTCAGCGTCAGAACTTTGGTTGTACCTTTCTCTGTTATTGATTAATAATAGATGACTACTGTTATGGTTCCATTCTCATTTGTCCTTGTAATGGTTAATGTGAATTACATCCTTTCTGACTGATGTATAATTGCTTTTATTAGATTTCACGCTTGTGTTTGTCTTTCTCTTCGTGTGTGCAGGTATCTATTCACGGAGATCGTGGAGGATCGTGACCGACCAGAGCGAAGGAGCGAGAGCGACATCTCTTCATCAAACAATAGCGTTGGAATCCAAGTAGGTGTTCATTGCCTCTCTTTTATTTGCAATTAGGAACTTGCACAGTAGCATTGATTGATTGTTGCTAGACCCATTCTGGGCTAATAGGGATTGCCTCTATCCGTAGAGGGGATTTACCTCTCCAACACCTCCCATTGGAATGGAAATCATTGGGCTAGTCAATACATATTCTCTCATGGATAGCTTGATATTATGGCATTTTCCAGAGCAATTTATTGTTCCTCCATTTGCAATCATCACTTGACACTCTGGTGCTGGATATAGGAAGAAATTCAATTCTTTTGCTACCCTACAATGAATAAAATTGTGGGTGCTTCCTGAATCAATCAACACTATTACGTTTTTCTTCTTGATTTGTCCTTCTATCTTGATGGTTTGAGGAGTGGTAATTCCCGTCAATGCATTACAAGGTATGGTCGGATTTATTTGTTCTTCATCTAGGCTTTGTTCCTGGAGTATATCCTCTTCTTTTGACCTTTCTTGCTCCTTTTCTTCTTCCTCTTCACAATCTATGTAGAATAATTTCTTCTCAGCACACTTATGACCTTTTGTGTATTTGCTATCACAACTGTAACAAAGCCCTTTTGCTCTTTTTTATTCCAATTGTTGTGGTGTCAACCTTGTAGGTTGTGGAAGACTAGGGGCAACAACACTTCCGTCTTTATAGTTGTGAGTGGTATGCTTCCTAGTTGCCATAATTTTGCTTTCCATTTTTCTTGCTAATCTGAATGCCTTCTCTAATGAATCAGGTTCCCAAAGGCAAACATCATGTTGGATATTATCCTTTAAAGATCCTATGAACACATCAATCCTATGCTCCTATGGAATATCTTTTACCCTTATGTTCAATTTTTGGAACTCCTCAATGTGCTCCATTATTGAACCATTTTGTTTGAGACTTATCAATTGGCTAAAAAAAGTGTTGCTTTTTGTATCCTCATAATGTGCTATCAATTCTTCTGTAAAAATTGCCCAAGTGATAAATTGTTTACGAGAACAAAGCCATTGATACCATACAAACTGATTTGGTTCCAAATATACAGTTGCCATACATACCTTTTGTGCGTTTTGCACATTATTGAGATCGAAGAATTGCTCCATCTGTAATATCCATGTGGCGGGATCCTTGCCATCAAACTTCCGCATATCAATTTTTGGAACATGGTGAGTCTTTGATCCAACATTAGAGTCTATGGAATCATGATTAACATTTCTTTTGTTCTCATCATGAGTTTCCTTTAGTACCCTTTCACCCTTAGTAACCATTTCTTGTAGCAACTTATTCATATTTATCTTCAATTCTTCCATCTTATCATCCACGCCATCAATTTTAGCGTCCATGCCATTCACCTTAGCTTCCATGCCATCAATTTTAGCGTCCATGCCATTCACCTTAGCTTCCATGCCATCCATCTTAGCTTCTACACCTTTCTTTAAACCATCCATCTTAGCTTCTACATCTTTCCTTAAACCATCCATTTTAGATTCTGTTGCTTTTTATGCAAGGCTCGACACTCGTTGCACTTGTTCTTGTAATTTTGATATATCATATAGCATTTCTTCTTCTTCTTCATGAGTCATGCTAGAGCTTTCAGGTTCCTTAATAGGTGTTTTCATTTTATTTCCTCGGGGCATCAGTTACCGATAATAATGCTCTATTATGCCCTTTGAATTCCTTCAACATAAATTTTCAAACCAAGCTTAAGCAAAAATTTAAGAAAATCTACACACCTTTTTTCACTTTGTAGGAGCTCAATATTGCCTCTGATGTATCTCTGTACTTTTCAATCATCTAGTTTTGAATTTGTGACCTGCAGTAGCCCTTTGTGTCCTCTTTCCAATGCCACAAGTTTGACCCAAATTGGATTCTCCAAGGAAGAGTTATGCGAAATCTCCCACAGTGACTTGATTATAGACTAGTTCAGTAGAGCAAACTTGTATGACGTACCACGAGTCACTGTTTAGATCTTTGGATTTAAAAATTGCACACAAGAAACTAAAGTCCGTCCTCGTTCTGTACCTTCTTACGAAATTTCAATCCGATCCCCAGAGAGAAAGTTATGACAATTTTCCCCAGGTCACCTGTTTTGAATGTAATTCAGGAGTCTGCAAAAAGACCAACTTCCTCAGATCATATCTCTGCAAATATCACGCGAAAAGCTCTGAAATTCGGACCCAAGGTTCAACACGATTTCTTCTCAAATGGGTTTTTTTGTGACTTCTGAAACGTCACAAAAAAGAAGTTATAGCAAAAATGCCACGATGACCTGTTTGGAGCAGCGAAACCCTAGAATCCAAAGCTCTGATACCAAATGTTATGAAACCAGCTCAAGAAAAGATAGAAAAATTAGATCAACGCCTTAGAATTCAGCCTCTTCGAGGGGGCAACCTCCTTTACATTACATAAATGAACAATTCTTGGATGATTCAAATGACAAAACCTCCTTTCTATCTATAGGAGTCTACGGAGTCACAATATAATCCAGCCGACCTAACAATAATAATATAAAGCCACAAAAATAACAATAGAGGGATTCTATGTGGCACAGAAATAACAATATGGGGGTAATAGGGGCACAACAATATAAATAAGGGGTATAACTACAATAGTAATGGGATAATCACTAGTATTATAGGGACCCAACATTGATGTACCAACTTACCCAAAAACGAGGCCCACAATTTGGCGTTTCATCTTCTAGGGTTAGGTTTTGGAATGTGAAGGGTTTTGCATTGTTTCTCAACAATAAATAGGCCTTCGAGCCTCATTGTAAGACAGTTCAGAACAGTTCAGAGGCATGTAGCCACACATCTCTTCTCAAAGATAAGCTACCATCACCCTAGTTGGTTTATTTCCATTTCTGGTTGTAAGCATATTTCAGTATTTTCCATTAATGAAATGAAGTATTATTTCCGCTGCATCTTTGTGTATATGGTTATCTCTATAATTTGTTGTGTTCCTGTTTAAATCTGGATCAGTGGTATCAGAGTGGTCTGCTTTTTCTCTATTTTTTCTTTTCATGTCCCCTACGAGGTCGGGATATAAGGAGTTAGGGCTTGAACTGGTCGAACCTTTGCAAGACCAGCCTCGTAAATCTCGACAACCTCCCATAGCGGATGAGAAGAAAAATGAGGGGGTAGGAGATCCTATCAAAATATTGCTCGAAGAAGCCCTCGAGCGACAAAGGAACGCGATGATGGATAGCTTTGCCCAGATCCTTCAGCGGCTACCCAGAGGCGACGCATCGGCTTCCAACAACCATTCTGGAAATGCCACACCCTTTAAGGTACAAGTTAATTTTGAAATCCCCATCTTCGAGGGTCAAATAGACGTAGATGTTGTAGATAAATGGTTAAATCTATTAGATGGGTATTTTTCTGTTCATGAATTTTCAAGTCGGGAAAAGATTGTTTTCGCTCTTCTCAAAGCAGCCCCCCATGTCAAGGACTGGTGGGAAACCTACTGCGAGCAGAAGGATGAAAGTATAGGCTCACTATTTTCAGCCACACCCACTTGGAATGACTTCCAGGATGCCATCAAGGAGCAGTACTACCCTGTCAAAAGCTATGAGGACAAATACATCAAATGGACCACACTGCGGCAGGGATGAGACCAAGATGTGCCGGAGTTCACAAACATTTTTCATACCCTTTGCACACAATTGGGTATCAAAGATTCTGAGCTGCATCTGGTACTCAAATACTACGGCTGCCTACATAGATACATCCAAGAAGAGATGGAGTTCTTGAACATCTCCTCACTCGGCACAACATACCGATATGCTGTCAAAATTGAGCAAAAGTTGAAACAGAAGAAGCGAGACTTTGGATCTGCAAATATGAAGCCCAAAGGACAAAGCCAAGGTGGGGTGGCCCAAGACAACCCATCGCAGCCACAAGAAAAGAACACCACCATGAAGCTGAAGAAGGACACAGGAAAGTGGTGTGATTATAGAGTTCAGGCTTCTGTGATCCATATCAATATTGTGAGAGATTTTTTAGCGAAATTCACATGGAGTATCATTTGTCGACGCGTTTCGAACCAACTAGTGTGGTTCATCGTCAGGACAAGTTCCACTGGTGTGAGTTCCACAAGAGTCCCACTCATAACACAAGTGAGTGTCGGACCAAGCAGTCGCTGGTGGCTGAGTTGAAGGCTTCCGAATCAGATGCATGTTCCGACCCTGAGCTAGAACCTGACAAGGGGAATGGAAAAGGGAAGCAAATCATTGATGCGGATCCTAGTGCCACTGTCGCCACTGCCAAGATCAAGAAGAATGAGCTCGAAGACCCAGAGGAGGGGGAGTGTCTTTTCCACTCACAGATGTGGGTGAAGGGTTCGCCACTGCAATTCATTGTCAACAGTGGCAGCCAAAAGAACCTTATTTCAGGAGAGGTCGTGAAGCGGTTGGGCCTACCGACTACACCACACCCACAGCCGTACAGTATCGGGTGGCTTCATGAAGGACAAGATCTCAAAGTTCGCCAGCAGTGCCGCCTTCCCTACAGCATCAAGCCCTTCACAGACGAGGTATTGTGTGATGTTACACCTCTGGATGTTTGTGATGTACTATTAGGTCAGCCATACTTGTGGAGGCGACATGCTGTGTATGAGTCAAGGCCTCGCGCTGTCATTATTTCTTTGGATAATTAATTATACAGGATACTGGAGGTAGCCCCACCTACCGCCACCTCTTTGATCACTGCCAAGAAAGGAGGCAAGCTCATCTCCCAGACTAGGAAATTCATTTTTTGTCTGGTTCGCTCCCAAAGTAAGGGGAAGATCGTTGCTACATCCATGACCCCCGCAAAGGGTTCCTCCACATAGCAGCAGCAACAAAGGGATACGGTCATGACAGAACACAGGAACAACTTCTCCTCACCCACAGGGGTACCACACAAGTTTCAGGTGGGCAACAAAGTTTGGTTACATCTGCAGAAAGAACGCCTTACCAGAACCCATCAGAAACTCAAACCACTCCGACATGGTTCTTACACTAGTACCAAGGCTACGGGAAACAATGCTTGGAAGCACAACATTCCTCCATTCCTTCGCTTGCACCGAGTGTTCAATGTGGACCGTCATCGACCATGCTTCCCACCATTTTTGGACACATCAGAGATTGCAGAACAGCTCACCAGAGATGCAGCTCAGCAGAATCTTCCTCATCGCAGGGAGGAACTCAAAGCAATGGGGACCATTGCTTCCTAAGGGGTGAGGAATGATCCAGGTGGATGTTGGTGGCCACCCACCTATCCCATCTGGACCCCCACAACTGTCCCTTTCAGTTTATCAGTTTCCTTAATTATAGCACAATTTACTATTTTTAGCAGTTTTTCAGGTCCTAAACTTCCGGAGCCGTTTTGAGGCCCTAAACGACGTTTTTTTGGGAAATCTACTGCCAGTGATTTGTTTATCAAAAAATTATTTTTCTGTCATAGTCCTCAGAGAGATCTTTCCAACGGGCTATCATGCGCGTCAAATGGAGATAATACGACCAATTCACGACCCCGGGAAGTTGATGTACTAACTTACCCAAAAACGGGGCCCACAATTTGGCGTTTCATCTTCTAGGGTTAGGTTTTGGAATGTGAAGGGTTTTCCATTGTTTCTCAATAATAAATAGGCCTTCGAGCCTCATTGTAAGATAGTTCAGAATAGTTTAGAGGCATGTAGCCACACATCTCTTCTCAGAGATAAGCTACCATCGCCCTAGCTGGTTTATTTCCATTTCTGGTTGTAAGCATATTTCAGTATTTTCCATTAATGAAATGAAGTATTATTTCCACTGCATCTTTGTGTATATGGTTATCTCTGTAATTTGTTGCGTTCCTGTTTAAATCTAGATAAGAGATGGATGAGTCGACAATTGTGATTCTGCGATAACACTAAGGCCTCCAAAATTGATCATTCTCTGCTTTAGAAAGTGGGAAGTTCAAGCAGTTAATAGGAAATCGACAAGTGAATTGACCGAGTAGTTGAAGAAGAGAATCTCGGCAAAGACGCGGCTCGATCAGAGGCCATCACAGGAATGACAGGTAGATATTTTCCTCAATCATCAGTTAGTTTATCTTTTGTCTTTTATTTTGTAATTTCTGCATTTTAAAGAAAGGAATCAAATCTGATTGTAATGATTTGGGAAACAGACCTTTGCATGATGAGATAGCTAGTTGATTAGATAGTTGGAGCTCGACAAAGATATTTTGTAACTACTTTCAAAGCTCCCCATCTCCTTATAGAAAGAGGGAAGAAACACTTAACAGTGGTTCTAGAATTATGCACCTAAGAGGCCTGAATTCGGTGGTTCCACTTTGGTTCAATTTTCTTGTTCATGAGGTCCTTGGGCTAATACAATTGCTAAATATAGTGGACTAGTGATTTGGACTCCATCTTCAAGGATTAATGAAAATGTTTTGTTGATTCTAATCAGAGAAATCTGCAGTATGTTTCCCCTTTGTTTATTACTTCATGCATGTCTTTCCTCCTCTAAAATAGTGTAATGAATTTCTTGGTATCATTCTCCTTATGGTTGTATGTTTGATGCTAAGTAGTAAACCATACTTGTGTTAAGTATAGATTTACTTGTGTTATTTAATAGCCTACAATTCCTATATGTGCACAGACTTACGTATTGTTGTTTGGTGACAAATGTATTCATGAGGCATAGAGTTTGTGACCTTAATTCACACTTCACTCTTTCTGCATTTTCATCTCCTCACTCTTCCATATTTCTTCTGGATATTGTTGCTTAGGATTCTGTGTTCTTTCCAGCCCTCTACATCAATTCCCCTCCTTTCCTTCCTCTTATTCATCCATACTACAACAACAATGTTAAGCTACCTATTATTGTGAGTTAGCAACCAGAACCAAGACATTTCTCTTTGATATTAGCCATATTTAACCCCTAAATATTTAGATTTATGTGTTTTCTTGAGTTTACCTTGATGAAGGAGTACTGAACCAAGTTCTAAATAACCCCTTTCAAAATTACATGACATATGGAGTGCAGCAGAAATCTCTTAGAAAATCTTCAAAAGCACTCTTCCCAGATGCCCTAGGCATTGGTCTCCTATCAACCCAAAGGCTATCTCTAGGAGGATTCTATATCTTTTGAAGCAATTGTGTGACAAGAGATAGAAAAATCTACAACATCTTTCTAGTGTCGTTGTCAGTTAACGAATCAGAATTTTTTTTCCCTGGGTATGACAATTTTTACATTCCCTCTGTCGGGTGAGCAAGGGAAGTGTGGGTTGAAGATCTCTCACCTTGTTGACTGCACTATTTGAACCTGATTATAAACACCCTAATGAATCCACTATCTATATCCTTATTTGGTCATCCTGGCTTTCAAGAGGTCTCATACTCGCTCTAATGCTAAACAATAGAAAAATTCCCCTGCATTTGAACTTGAGATCACTCACCTAATGGGGTTTTCAAAATGGCCATTCCTGTGTTCTTGGCCAACAAATTTGCCCCACTTGATTTTTCTTCTATTTCTAGTTATCCCTATCATGTCTCTCCAGTTCATGAATGGTATACCTATTTGCCTAGTTTCAGTGGAAACATAGATAGAAGGCCAGACCAACACCTCAAATATTTTCACCAATGCATGGAACAACTGGGTATTGTTTTTGAAGATGTGAAAATAAAATTGTTCATGTATTCTTTAAAGGGAGACACTAGATTTTGGTACAAAAAATACCTCGTGGCAACATATCTTCCTTAAAGAGATTTCACATACTTTTTTGCAAACGATTAGATCCACCAGGTGCCTTGTTTGAAGATTGTTGTGCAAATTTTAATGTTGAAAATATTTATGAGGTTAATGATCCTACTGAAGATGTTTGTGGGACTCAACTCCAAGAAAACATATACTTGCATCAAGAAGCACTACACAAAAATCAAGAAAGGGAAGAAAGAGACATTATCAATTTGCAAATAAACCCTCAGAGATCTTATTCTACCGAATTTGATGATTCTCATTCGTACGATTTGTATGACTCTGATGGGATGTTGAACAATGTAGGCCTATAACAGTCCCAGTCATGGGAAGATGCACAAAAAGTGGAGGCCCATTAGGAGGTTAACAAAGAGGCTCCAGTTTACCACTCACATCCTTCAAATGGAGAACAAGTGCAAGAAACAAGTATTCAAGCTAATAAATATTCTCCAATCTATGATTTAGATGATTCAAAGGAGGATGAAACTGTTGAAGATGTTCAAAAGGAGTTTCTTACCAACAAATGGGGAGAAGGCTTCCAACAACAAATTTTTCAAGAAGAGCCCAAAGTTGAAGGACCAAGTAGTGTCTGTGGTTTCCTGTTATAGAAAGATTCTTGCTGGGAAACCGTTCAAGAGAGGGAGACAACCCCAATTTTTTCTCGTCAGTTCTATGACCCAGTAGCTAACTACATGACAACATTCTTTGGTCAACAATAGATGTTGTTTCTGGAGTATGTATCAAGTTTTTTGTTTGAAGATTTTTCATGGTGCAGGCTTGTTTTGATTTTTAAATTTATGCAACATGGAGGAATTAGGTCCAGCACCCAAATGCTGACCTGGCACCATTGGAAGGCTAACCTCACTTGGGTGAATTGAGCTATATTCTTAAGTAGGATTTGTATATAAATAAGCTCACTAGATGAGCATTTAATTTCCAGTTGTTAGAGTTTCTATTTCTGCATTTCAGTATTATGAGGAAATGACTCCCAACAAATAAAGTTGCATGGAGATTTTCTGGTTTTATAGGTTCAAAATATTTTTTGACTCCATGCCCAATCGTAAAGGCTTCTAGTCTATAGGTTCTTAGCACCTTGCCAACAAGGCACTATCGCTAATTGGAGCTAATGTTGTCACTTACTGCAAAATGTGTTTTTAGTTGTCCAAAGAGTAAATGATCAGAGAAGTTTGGAGTCATCTTCCAAGACACATAAGGACTCAAATCCTACATTAGACCCTCTCCAATGGGAAGTTCTCTGAACAAGTTTTCCAACGATATGTGGAAGTCCAAAAATGGATTCCTGGATCAAAAGATATGGTTTGTCGAAGTTTCACGGATTTGAAGCCTTAGGAAAGAAGGAATATCGAAGATCGCAATATTGGGGGTCCAAAAAATCAGAGATCAAAATATTAGAGGTCTAGAAAATCAGGGATCACACATTAGAGGTCCAGTGACATCATTCATATCAGTGATCACACATAAGAGTAGGCAATATCAGAGCTCAGAGGAGATCGACGCATCACAATATCGCAACATTGGAACATCGGCAATCGGAGAATTAGAACTTCTGAAAGTGTAAACCTTTTAAGAAGTTATGATATTAAAAAAGTTTTGATAGTGTTAATAACTACCAAGATTGCCAATAAAGGATTAACAAAGGATTTCATTGCAAAACCAAAGGTGGGTGGACCCTTTCCTCTCTCCTCTAGCAGGACATGTGGCAACATATAATTGGTTATGATAAGCTACATGTGGCAGCATATGATTGGCTCCGATAAGGACATGTGACAACATATGATTGGTTCTGATAAAGCTACAATGGCATATCAAATTAGCATGATGTGGCAGTACGATAGGATACATGGTAGTCAGTTTTGGCATTTTGAGTGGCATAAGGGGGGAAATTTGGGTGACACATGTCACCACTCAAGAAATTCCACGTGGAGTGATGATGTCATATCAAAGGTCACATATCAGAGAATTAGTACGTCACAACTCCAAAGTTATTTCCCTAATAGGAAACCGTCGATGAGAGGGGCTTCGATATTTGGCTAGTGCATGGTCAAGAGGAACTTAAAGAAACTTGGGCACTAATCGCTTAACAAAGGAAGAATGGCCCCTGGTGGGAGTCTAAACACTCTAGCACCTCAATGCTAAGCAACAGGTTATGACCCTTGGTCCCATGGAGGAAAATAGAAAGGGGTTAAACAAAAGGGGCCAAGGGCATCAGAACTCGTTGTTTTCATAATGTCTTTTATTTCCGATAAGTCAAAGCTATGATATAGCACTATGACAATATTACAGGGCATATTGGGCTCTGATAGTGTGATTTTGAGAGGTAAGAGATGGATGAGTCAGAAACTGTGATCCCACGACACCACTAAGGCCACCACAACTAATTTCTCCCAGCTCTAGAAAGTGGGAAGTTCAAGTAGTTAAGAGGAAAGCGACAGGCGAATCGACTGAGTAGCTGAGGAAGAGAATAGTGGCATAGACATGGCCTGATTATAGGCCATCACAGGAATGGAAGGGAGATATTTTCCTGAATCATGTTTCAGTTTCCCTTTTGTCTTTTATTCTCTTTTTTTGCATTTTAAAGAAAGGTATCAAATCCAATTGTAATGATTTGGGTAGCAGACCTTCACACACCAAGACAACTACTCAATTAGACAACTGGACCTCGGTTGAGATATTTTGTAACTAATTTCAAATCTCCCCCTCCTTATAAAATTAGGGATGAAAAACTTAACAATGGTTCCATAATTCTGCAACCAAGAGGCCCGAATTCAGTGGTTCCACTTAGGTTCAATTTGCTTGGTCATGAGGTCCTTGAGTTGATACAATTGCTAAATGTAATGGACTGGTGATCTGGACTCCATATTCAAGGATTAATGAAACCTTTTCTTTGATTCCAATCAGAGAAATGTGTAATATTTTTCCCCTTTGTTTTTCACTTCATGTATGTCTTTCCTCCTCTGAAATAGTGTAATGAAGCTACTGGTATCACTCTTCTTATGGTTGTATATTTGCTGCTAAGTAGTAAAAATGCCTATGTTAACGATTTACTTGTGTTATTTAATAGCGTATAATATTGATCGAATTAAGAAAATTGGTTTTACTGTGCTAAAATTCCTTTTTAGATTATATTAAATATGCTTGAGGATTTGTGATATTGTTTGCAAGCTTAAACATGGGTTTTTGAGTGTTTTTATGTAATTTTTATGTGCAAATTAACAAAAACAAATGACTGAACAACAAAAAATAACAGACATAAACATCACCATAAACAATATCACAACAACACATGATGAAGGAGTTCACCCCTCCTGGGCTACGTCTCCTTGGTCCATCTTCCAATTACTTGGCCCTCTCTATTATGTTCAAAAGTGTGAATACATCAGTTTACAATGCTCAGAATGCTATGAAACTTATTCCAATGGCTACAGAATGCCCAAAATGCATGTTTAGCCTCTTTCTACTTCTAATTTGGTAAAAAACGCAAGAAGTTATGGCCTTTCCTAATCTTGTACTAATCATATTGCAAATTCCCCAAAATTCGGCATCATCTTACAATTCTACCCCAAAAATGCGTTAACGTAGCAACAATTTCACCGAAAATTGGGCGAAATTGTTGGACAATTTAAATGTCCGCTAATGCTTAAGTTCCGAAATTTGTGGCCATGTGGGGGATCACATGCCTAGGGCTAAGGCCAATGGCCCACCCCAGTTGTCCATGCCTCGCTCCTCCTCTACCAGTGGTCACATGCGCAGTCATGTAACCAAGGGCCTACCCCCAAACAACATGGAAACAAACTTTAAATATAACACACAAACATAGGGGTTAGGAACTTCCGCCATGGCTTATTGGAAAAGGTTGTTTATTAGTATCAGGAGGTCATGGGTTCGAACCCTGTTTCCTCCACCAGCACTATAACCACATTTTTTATGGCCTCCTGGGTTGCCACGTGGTGGCCTCCGGTTGGGCCACGTGTCAACTTGTGGTTAGCAACCACTCCAACCAATCACAAATGTGGAAATTTGACCAATAATACCATGCTACTTTTCAGCACCCCATTCACTGAAGGATCCTGTTGACTAAGTCAAACTACCACATACCTTGCCCAGTTAGCTCCATGTCATGAATACAGACTACTGACTAGGTTGTCAATTTTTTTTGAAAATTCACCTATTTGGGAAAGTGAACATAACTCGTTTTTGGAGTCATATGGAGTTCGTTTCGCGTTAAACGAGTTGCATCGGATTTAGGATGACGATCACTATGCGGTCATTCAAGTTCCACACCAATCTGACAACTTTGAATTTTGAGCTACTTTTTGAGCACCTAATTATTCCTCCCCACTGGAAGCCTTTTGGAGCCCAAAAGATCACTTTCAGTTGTCCAGCAGGTGAGGGTATGATTCCCTCACCTTTCCAATCTTGATCCATTTGGCCTTTGAAGGATTTGTTCCCTTGAGCCCCACTCGAAGGTAATCCACATTCCCTCATTTTGAAGACCTTGTTCTTTTGTCAAGAATTGTGTCTTGCTATATTTCATCAATGTATTCAGGAGAAAAATCCTCTATGGAAGGAATTTGGACATTTTCTCCTTGATCTTCAATTAATGGAGGCCATACAACCTTAAGTTCTCAATGTTAACAACAACATAAATTTTCATATATGAAGGCAAATCCAACTTGAAGGCATTGTTACCAATCTTTTCCAAAATTCTGAATGGACCATATCTAATTGGTTTTATCTTTTTACCTTTTCCTTGGAGCCTCTATTTGCTAATGTGAAGCCAAACTTCATCATCGACTTGGAACTTGTGATCTACATGATGTTTGTCGTGCATTGCTTTGTAGTTTCCTCGGCTATTTACAAATTGTTCTTGAACTCTTTGGTGTACCAATTGGATTTGTTCAATCAAACTTCTTACTTTGTCTATGTCACTATGACCATCAATAGAAATAGATTTTCCAAAAATCAAATCCAAAGGAGACTTAGGCAAGTATCCCAAACATGCCTCAAATGGCGATGTTTGAGTTGAAGAGTGCTTGACCCGATTATAAGCATGTTGAATATAGTGCAAATGTTCATCCCACAATTTGTGATGCTTGCTGCAATACCCATGAAGAAGATGTATCACTATCATTTTCACCACCTCTGTTTGACCATCTGTTTGAGGATGAAATGTTGTACTCTTTTTCAATTTGGTTTCCATGAATCACCACAAGCTTGACCAAAAATTCCCAACAAAGCGAGAATCTCGATCCCTAATAATGGATGTGGGCAATCCAAAATGCACCCATAAATTCTAAAAGAATAAATGAGCGGTTTGTTCAGTTGTAACTTTCTTTTTTACATGGCATCAAAATACACATTTTTCTGAACCTATCCACAACTACATACAAATAATAATGACCTCTTTTTTTATAATGGAAGACCTCCAACAAAATCCATAGAAACACTCTCCCATGGTTGTGAAGGAATCGAAAGTAGTGTGTACAATCCTAGCTTCCTATTGCTAGACTTACTGACTGCACATATTGAACATCCTTTAATAAAACGTGACACACTTTCAAGCATACGAGGCCAATAACAATAGCTCTGTAGATGTGCCACCATATTACTTACATTGAAATGACCAACAATAGGAGAAGTATGTGCTTCTCTTACGATGTTGACTCTTTCTACCTATGGAATACAAAGCTTGCAAGATGGTACAACAAGTTATCATACAAATGATTTTGTAGTGTTTTCTTATCAAAGATGTATGTTATGAAACGAACTCATAAAAAGATAGAAAAGATGGATCAACAACTTCAAAATCAGCCTCTTTGAGGGGGCAACATCCTTTACATTACACAAATGAACAATTCTTGAATGATACAAATGACAAGACCTCCTTTCTATATATAGGAGTCTAAGTGGTCCCAATACAATTGGAGCCTACATAACAATAATATTGTAGGGCGACAACAATAAAAAAAGTGGGCTTCTATGGGGTACAATAACAACATGGGGACTATATGGGCACAACAATACAATAATGGGGCTGCACTAATAGCAATAAGGGTTTACACTAGTAGTGTAGGGACCTAACATGCCCCTTGTTGGGTAAAATTAATTGCTTAATAGATAAATAAAACAACTAATCACCTAGACATTAATTATAAACCCGAGGAGTGTCTTTTTATTTCAAGGCAATTGGAAAAATATATGCATAACAATACCAACAACTAACACTGTTTCTATATGATTATGTTCTATACTATCAAGCTCATTCAACAAGAAACAAAATGTAATACTTGAATAATAAAACTAAAATTAAAAAGAAGAAAGTAAATGTCAGGAAAAAAAAATATGCTAATGAGATGATTTGAATCAATACTAAATTAAATCACACCTTGCTGAATTGGAAATTTAATCTATTGCACCCAACATAATTCAAATGCTAATCTACAATAGTAAATTAAATGAAATCTATACATTGGATGAAATAACAATTCTGGAAAATGTAGCAGCTTAACAAATTACTTGATTAAAATGGAAATTTACTTTAAAGAACAATGATTGAAATTCAAAGAAACAAAGAAACAACTAAACTACTGTAGTTGTTCAAGGCAACACTTCTCCCAAGGTTGTGGGCCCAACTACCCAAAACTCAGTTCTTCCTTGAGAAATAACTCAGATTAGATAACAAATAAAAGATGTAGAACTCAATGGATAAATTCCTTCATTAAAATATACAAGAGAAATAATTACATCATAATGAAGCTCTTAGCTTTGCCTCAAATTCAATAATTGTTCATCTCCCATCTCTTATATCTTATCTCTTCTCCTACATCCTATCTAAGAATTGTCCATCTCCTATCTCCTAATTATCCTTCCATTCTCCCCATTATCCCTCTCAATTCTCCCCTCTCTTTGATCTATGTTTTCATTTAAATACAGAAAGAGAAAAGGGAAGTTTCAACAAAGTTGATTACAAACTGATTTCCATTACAAATTTGTATTGTACAAAACAAATTGATCAGCAAGATCATATATGAAAGATCTTTCCATCAACATTCAGCAGGAACGGGTCGAATTTGGTATTGCAATTGGAAGAATTTTAAAATGGCCGCAAAAACAAATATGAGAAAATCGTCTTCGAAGAACCTTACATTTCGCTTAATACAAACCGAATTTTTGAAAACTTCCCATTACAAAACTAATTTGATCCATTCTGGACAAAACCCATCTTCCAGATTTTCTAGTCTCCTCCATTTGTCCGAAACGTCCAATGCAAAATTATCAGTGCTTATTCTAGTGAATTTCTGAGTTGGAATATTTAATTATGAGCTGGAGATCAAATTTTCAATCTGGAAAAGATCTTGGAGGCTAAAATCATGAGTGATGTTACAAAAAATCAATTAATAAACCATCATTGGTAAAATCATGCATAATAATAATCAATTTATTTAAAATAAAGGAGAAGAAATAATATTTATCCATAACAGCATAAATAATTATAAAATGGAATTATATGATAAATTATGATAAATGATGTGATATAGAAGGGTAGAAATGGATGAAATAAGTGTTAAAACGTGATAATAATAATGACAAATTAGAATCCCAACATACTCCCAAACTGAATATGTTGCATGTCCTCATGCAACCCAAAGCCTCTATATTAACGAAGCTATAATACAAAATGTTTAACTCAACTCATGAAATTGATGAAACAAATCACTTCTTCCTCAAATAATGAATATTCAATTTTAACAATATTGATGAAGGCATAACAATTTTCACATTGACTTCCAACTATATGTATATGAAGTTGCAGCAAAATATGATATAAGTAACGACAAAATTCATTAACCATTTTCTCAAAAACTACAAATCAGATTTTGCTAAAATTTTGCAAGCAAATTTCTACTATATTAGTGCTTTTCTAATCCAAAAATCAGATTGTGTTGATGCACAGATCATGAGATATAAGAAAAATGGCTATAAGTGACAGTGCATGATTTTTGAAATTTGAAAAACTAATTTAACTTGAAATTTTATGGGTTTGTGTATTTTAATGATACCTATTTGTTGTCCAAAAATCACAAGAATTCAGTTTATAGTTTTAAAGATATAGACAAATCAATTTCTGCACTTTATAAAATTAAATTGTACGCCTTAAATGAGAAAGAAAGTAGAAAACATCTATCATGTGTAGCAATTCCTCCCCCAAACTGGAGAATTAGCGTGCCTACATGCAATACTAGAAAACAAATTGAGGTGGTTGCTACAATCATTGTTGAAATCTATGCTTGGTGTCAAACAACATGGAATAAGGGAGGTGTTGAGAATGAATAAGGAGATCTATGGATGATAAAGAATATTAATGGCATGGTCATGATAAATAAAAGAATGAAAGTAACACTCCCCAAACTGAAAGCTTCTATGTCTCTAAAAAATGGAAAGTGGTAAAGAGTTGGAATGAATGATGACAAATAATGCTCAATTGATTTTCATGAAATTCTCCTAAATTTTTAATAAATTAGAAACTTATGCTATTTAACCTCAAGTTTTACTTCCGAAAAATTATGGAATAACATGTATGGACTCACATTTGTTGAAGCTGATGTAGGTTGAGCTGATGCTGAAAGTGATGCAAAAGGTGGAAGCCATGCAAACACATCTTGTCTGAATAATTGTTCACGTTCGTGAGTTGCTCGATCCTCTTTTGTTAGTTGAAATACTGTGGGTTTGCTGCGAATAGAGTTGCCCACCATACTTGCTGTTCTCCTGTAAAAAATTCACTATTATCCATGCAATTTTCTTGAATCCACAGTTTTAGTTTTGAACAACAACAAATAAGCCGCATGCAAAAATTTCAATCAGAAAAAACTTTTGTATAAATGAAATAACAATATTTTGTCAAATCAACAAGTTATGGCGGAGTTTGGTAATTATTATGCATGCTATCTCATAATGCATACCTTCCCCCCTCTAATTAGAAAAGGGCGTCCATGACCATAGAGCATAGGAAAAAGGGGAAGGACGTTGAGGATTCAGAAATGTAGCCGAACAATCAATCGAAGCAGCGTAAAATACGATAAAAGCAATCACAGCATTACACATCAAAATATTTGAAATGCCCGTAAAATAAAACAGAGATTTATACCATGATGTAAATAGATATTTACCTTAGGTGGAAAGGTGATGAATGAATGACCGACGATAAATGTTAATGACTGTTGGTATCGAGTGATCGGACAATAATGATATAATGCATATAAAGATATAGTTTAGCATGCATGATGGCTATTAGAAATGCTGTTCAAATGAGAAATTTTCCTTTAGAAACGAATCCATAAGTGGTAATGTGATAAATAGTATTTGGCAGTGTAACATAATACTTCAATACCACAAGTAGAGCCACTGTTGCCAATAAGCATTCATAGCCTTGACAGGGTTGCTTTTTAACCCAAAAATGAGCCAGAGTCCTCCATTTAGTATTTAGATGGTTTTCTATTTTTATTGCTATAAAGAGACCACTATGCTGAAATGGTAACTAGATAATCATAGTGTCATTCACTAGGATATAACAAAGTGATCAGGCTGGCTCATGATGAGACCTCTTGTCCTTCTAATGGTTTTAATTATCAAGAATATCATTACCTTGGTGTGGTGACCATAATGGAATGTTACCTGTTACACCCTTATGATCATGGTAGGCTGACTCATGACGAGACCCCCTATCCTCTTTAAGTCAATGCTTGTTACATTTTCATATTTTCATATTTTAATGCTTTTATTGTAAAGAGAGGGAGGCCCATTTACTCCTTAAGAGTCAGGGATGGCGTAAGAAGGAAAAAAAATGCTAATGAAAGTTATGCTTTGCCCCCCATATCATCATATCAAAGGGATTTATCTATTTGAAAGTGTAAAAGATAAACTACCATGGTATTAGAATAATAAATCATTTTATGATGTGTCCAAAGAGAAGATATTCAACCAGTCATTATATAGGTGCACCATGTCAGCTTCAGAATAAAGATGACCATCAAAAGGTTTTATAAGTCATAATGGTATTAATATTACTGTTTTTTTTTAATCTTAGGCACAAATCCAACCGGATGATTTTTTTATTCAAAACATAAAAGAGAAAGAAAAATGGCAAAATGAATGACTGACGATGGAACAAAAAAAAGAAATCACAGTAATTTATTCTACTGATTTAAACAACAAACACAAAGGTTGTTCAATTGATTGAACAACAATCATTCAATCGATTGAACAACATACACTCAAAAAGTGTTGTTCAATTGATGAAACAACAATCGTCCAATCAATTGAATAACAAAATTGAAAGGAAAACCATGCAAAAGTGTTGTTCAATCAATTGAACAACAATCGTTCAATCATTTGAACAACAAAAGTAAAAAACACAAAAGTGTTGTTCAATTGAATGAACAACAATCATTCTTGTTTGAACAGTAAAGGTCAAAAAGCAAAAGTGTTGTTCAATCGTTTGAAAAGCAAAAATAAAAAATGCAAAAGTGTTGTTCAATTGATTGAACAACAATCATTCAATCATTTGAACAGCAAAATAAAAACATGCAAAAGTGTTGTTCAATCGACTGAACATCAATCGTTCAATCGTTTGAACAACAAAAGTTAAAAATGCAAAAGTGTTGTTCAATCGATTTAACAACAATCATTCAAACGTTTGAACAGCAAAAGTCTAAAAAGAAAAAGTGTTGTTTAATCGTTTGAACAACAAAAACAAAAAAACACAAAAAGTGTTGTTCAATCGATTGAACAGTAATCATTCAAATAATTGAATAAAAAACATGCAAAACGTGTTGTCCAATTGATTGAACAACAATCGTTCAATCAATTGAACAACAACGCACATACAAAAACAAGTTTTGTTCAATTGATTGAACAACAACACACACACACACAAAAATAAGTGTTGTTCGATCGTCAACGGAGCGGAAACTACAAATTTGAAGGAAGCAACACCTGAAACAAAAAAAATAATAGAAATAAGAAAAGAAACAACACTTTATTTAAAAACAATAAATAAATAAATAAATTAAGTTACAACAACTATGATGCTATTTTCTAAGGAAATATCAATAACGTCAATGGAAAAAAATGGTTTCTTAGAAAAATGTTTTGGCAGAAGTGACATGAATCTTCAAATGAAAATCAATTATCCATTTCTTCTGTTATGAATCCGTTAGGTAATGAATTGGATGAAATGCCCTTGTTTCATTAACATTCCTTTCAAGAATCTCTCGTTCATAAATTGACTTCTTTATTCTCCTAGGACCTACAAAAAAACGAGTGTCTACCTGTAATAAAACATTGAATCATGGAGAAAGAGAGGTGATCAGGCTCCCCTAATCGAAGAAGTATGCGAAAAAAATAACAAGTAGTTACTCTGTAAAAAATATCCATGGAAAAAAATAACAAAGTAAAATTAATTTATTACCTGTGGGAGAGTAGTGGCCAATCATGCTAACCTACAGTGTTTTAATCATATTTTTTTGTTTTTTCGTCCGATTTGAGTGATTCCAAAGCTAAATGAGAGATATTTCAAAGGTATATCACCAATAGAAATAGGTTTTAAAAATTCCATGATATGATATGTCAGTTCTACTTAGAACAACCTGCATAACAGAGTCATTTTCGATTCCTCAACTTAGACCAACAGTTGATATTTTAAGCATAACATTTTCGTTTGATGATGGATTGAGCTGATTCAAATTGGAAATGAAAATAGATTCATTTATTTATCTCAAATAGAAATAGGTTTTGGATACAAGAATAATTGATGGGTCAAATACGCAAGTGCATCTTGAAAAACAGAGTTTTAAAAGTGTAGATTTACAATAGACAGTCAATATTTTGGTCATAACTTCCTCATACGATATCAAAATATTGTGATTAAAATTGGCTTGTAAACTATATTCATAGGGGAATCTACCATAGAAACAGGTTTTAAAAATATAGTCATTTAGGCCTCCAAAAACTGATTTTGCCATTTCTGTTCCTGAGATGCCTACTAGACACCATGTCGATGTTTTGGTTATAAATTTTTTCATTTCAAATCTAAATGGATTGATTCAAATTGGGTTGGAAAGTAGAGATAAAGGGATACTGTGGATAGAAACATGTTTAAAAATATTCCCTTTTGGTCCCTCAAAATATGACTGTCCTGACTTTGTTTTCAAAACTTTCATCAAGCTTGCAAGCCAAAAAACATGATATTCAAGCAATTTTTCCAAATTGGTGATAAAAATGAATATGAGTGTTTATATAACTTTTATTTTCAATATAATACATCTAGATACAAAAATAAATTAAAACATTTATCATCAATGTTGATTTCCACAGCGTGTTGTAACAAAAACAACTATTTTTACACAAAAAAATGTATTTATTTATGTCCTTATTTATTTTATTTTCTACACTAACCTAATCTTGTTTTAAATATGAATATGCTTACGTATAAGAGTACTTTCATTGGAAACATTTTCGAAATAAGGCCTCAAGTATGTACATATCCAAATTTGAAAAATGCATGTTAATAAATAGTAGGGTATGAGAAGCCAACTTCCCTTGAAAAGATGGTGTCAAAAATTATTGAAGTATGGAGTGATGCTACAAACAAATGATGGAGTGAAACCAATCTTCAATATATCCTTTACCTTCTTGATTTACCATAGCCATCATATCATGAACTTCTTGAGTTTTTAAAATGGCTTGTTGACGTAGACTAGACGAAACCTCATTTTCTTCCATAACTTCTACAATTTTTGGATTTGAAACATTCCCAATCTCAATATAAGTTTTCTGCAATGGTGCATCTGAAATAGAATGGGTGGGAAGGGTAGCTGAATTTTGCAGTTCAACACTGTCAGCATGTTGTACTAGTTTATTATGGTGAGGGTGCGTAATGAGTTGAGAAGGAAATTGTGTAAGGCATTGAGCATTTTGATGACGTAGTTGATTGGGTTGTGTGGATGGTTTTGATAGACAAGCAAGATGTTGTGGAAGATATGGTGAAGAATATGGATGGCGTGCTTATACTACAAGATGAGGGAGAGTAGTTATGTAATCATAAGATGAGCCATGCCAAGCTTGTGGATAAGATTGGTGAGGGTTATATTGAGATTGGCATGGTTTCCATAAAACAGGAGTATTCCATAATGGATTATGTAAGTAAGAAAATGTAGAGGAAGTGTTTTCAACCATACATGTAAGCCACGATTTCCATGGTTGTGAAATTGTAGCAGCTTCTTCATCTATTTGATACGATGCTTCCATCCTAGATAAGACAAAACAACTATCTATGGGATGCTCCTTTTGGCAATGAAGGAAAATCACCTTTTCAATTTCTTGATTTTTTTGAACCTACAAAACATCCAATTGTGAATTTAGAGAGCTAATAAAATCAATTTTAAAATGTTCAAATAAATCATTGATTTCAGCTCTTATATCTCCTGTTCTTGTAGTATATTTAGAGAAGAAAGAAGAAAATTCTCTAGAATTTTTACCAGCCTTGGAGATTTCTCTTGAATACCTTATGCATAATTCACAAACATCAACATATGATAACTAAAAAACATCACCTTTCCCTATCAGATTCAAGAGTTCTAAAAATTTATCTTTTATTCCTTTAAGGAGTGTTTTTAAGATCTCTTTTTCCAAGTACTTATGCTTTGATTTTTTAAAGTTCTATTTAAATCACTCTACATATTCCTCCAAGCTTTCATCTTCCCCTTGTATCGTACTAAAAATATCTTCAATGGCCTTGCAATAGTCTTGGTACTTCTTCAAGAATACATTCTTTATGTCCTCCAATGTTTGGATGCAGTTCCCACCAAGGCTCATAAACCATCGGAGAGGTGCACCTTTTAGAGTAAGAGGAAACAATTTCAACCTTTGATCATTAGTACAATAATCACATCCTATACAAAGTACTTCAAACTCAAATAAGAATGTATCTGGATCGACATTTGCCAAACCATGAAAACTTGGTAGAGCGGACAGGGGAATTATGTGCATTTGTGTCACTCCTCCTAGATCTTTGATAGGGAATTCAAAAGTAGCAATGTTAGCCATTTCTTACCATAATAGAATATGTTCTTTGTTTGTTTCTTTGAGGCTTCTCCTTCAAATGTTCATGTCAATTGGTTAGTGAAACTTCAATGGAATTATGAGATTTTTTTTCAAAATTCTACCTTTAAAATTCCTATTTCTATCAGTGCATGCTATATGACCTAAGCTTGACTACTGAGGGTAGACCCATCATTGGTTCTCCAGGCTGCACACTTAGGTTCTTACCTTCTGTCTTCAATATCTAGCTCTCATGAAGTTAGGTATGCATCTACAACCATATATTAGTGTGGTAGTGAAATTTGACTGCCTCCTCGACAACGACGCCAAAATGTTGGGTAAAATTAATTGCTTAATAGATAAATAAAACAACTAATCACCTAGACATTAATTATCATCCCGAGGAGCATATTTTTATTTCAAGGCAATCAGCAAAATATATGCATAACAATACTAACAACTATCACTGGTTCCATATGATTGTGTTCTATACTATCAAGCTCATTCAACAAGAAACAAAATGTAAGACTTGAATAATAAAACTAAAATTAAAAAGAAGAAAGTAAATGACAGGAAAAACAATTATGCTAATGAGACAATTTGAACCAATACTAAATTAAATCACACCTTGCTAAATTGGAAATTTAATCTATTTCACCCAACATAATTCAAATTCTAATCTACAATAGTAAATTAAATGAAATCTAGAAATTGGATGAAATAACAAAACTCGAAAATGCAGCAACTTAACAATTTACTTGATTAAAATTGAAATTTACTTTAAAAAACAACGATTGAAATTCAAAGAAACAAGCACACGACTAAACTACTATAGATGTTCAAGGCAAAACCTTGTCCAAGGTAGTGGGCCTAACTGCCCAAGACTCAGTTCTGCCTTGAGAAATAACTCACATTAGATTACAAATAACAGATGTAAAACTCAATGGATAACTTCCTTCATTAAAATATATGAGAGAAATAATTACAGCATAATGAAGCTCTTAGCTTTGCCTCAAATTTAATAATTGTTCATCTCCCATCTCTCATCTCTTATCTCTTCTCCTACATCCTATCTAAGAATTGTTCATCTCCTATCCCCTAATTATCCTTCCATTCTCCCCATTATCCCTCTCAATTCTCCCCTCTCTTTGATCTCTATTTTCATTTAAATACACAGAGAGCAAAGGGAAGTTACAACAAATTTGATTACAAAATGATTTCCATTACAAATTTGGTTTGTACAAAACAAATTGATCAGCAAGATCATATCTGAAATATCTTTCCATCATCATTCAGTAGGAACAAGTCAAATTTTGTATTGCAATTGGAAGGATTTGAAAAACAGCTGCAACAACAAATCTGAGAAAATTTTCTTCGAAGAACCTTATGTTTCTCTTAATACAGACTAAATTTTGGAAAACTGCTTGTAGCAAAACTAATTCGGTCTGTTGTGGACAAAACCCATGTTCTGGATTTTCTAGATTCTCCTTCATTTGTCCGAAACGTACAATGTAAAACTATCTCTGCTTATTCCAACGAATTTCTGAGTTGGAATATTTAATTATGAGTTGGAGATCAAATTTGCAATCTGAAAAAGATATTGGAGGCTAAAATCATGAGTGATGTTACAACAAATAAATTAATAAACCATCATTGGTAAAATCATGCATAATAATCATAAATTTATTAAAAATAAAGGAGAAGAAATAATATTTATCCATAAGAAGATAAATAATTATAAAATAGAATTATATGATAAATTATGATAAATGATGTGATAAAGAAGGGTAGAAATGGATGAAATAGGCGTTAAAAAGTGATAATAATAATAACAAATTAGTGGCCCAACACCCCTCTCCTTCAAAAAGTGTTGTCCTCAATGCTTTACTAGTTCTGGATGCTTTTGTATAAAATTCTCATCCTCCCATGTGGAATCTTCAGCGGGTAAGTTCTTCCACTTGATGAGATACTTTGAAATTGATCAATTTCGTACCCGTAAATTTCTTGTTTCTGTGACTTCCTTGGGTTCCAATATGATTTTTCCTTCTTCGTCAAGTTTTGGCAATATTGTTTGAATTGGGATCTTTTGCAACTTTTGAATGAGCGCCCACACTTCTTCATTATTGTTCCATTCATCCTTTGCTTCATTTATCCAGTCTAGTTGGATAATAGAAATGGCACAAAACAATGCTTTCACATCCTCATCCTTTATTGAGAGTGCATCTGCAACAACATTTTTCTTCCCTTTTTTTTAGATGATTTCAAAGTCATAACCCAACATCTTTGTGACCCATTTTTTCTGTTCTTCTGAAGATAATCTTTTTTCTAAAAGGTATTTAATACTATCATGATCCGTTTTTACCTTGAAGTGTCTTCCCATTAGGTAAGGTTTTATGTTTGGAGGAACACTTCCTGGAATCAAATGAATAGCATGATCATGATCACGAATAAGTGGGAGGCCTTTGGGAGTCTGAAATACCTTAGAATGATTGTCCAAGACTTTTTGGAGATCTGGAGAAATAGATGATTTCGATGTGGAAACCTCTAGCGAACATAATTGTGCAATTACGCCTTGTTGTTCTTTCTTTAGAAGCTTTGTCATTCCGTTAGAGCTGATTATCTTTCCTGGTTTCCATGCGATACACTTTAATTCAAATTCCTTTCCTTTTGAAAAAAAATCTTGAAAAGTTCTTGAAAACTAAAAGCTATTGTATCCAAGGATTGTAGCCATTGTACTCCTAGTACAACATCAGCACCACCCATTGGAATGGAAGGAATTGGGTTATTCAATATATATTCTCCCATTGATAGCTTGATATTATGGCACTTTCTAGAGCAATTTATGGTTCCTCCACTTGCAATCGTCACTTGACACTTTGGTGTTAGATATAAGAAGTAATTCAATTCCTTGGCTATCTTACAATGAATAAAGTTATGGGTATTGTCTGAATCAATCAACACTATTACCTTTTTCTTCTCAATATGTCCTTCTATCTTGATAATTTGAGTTTTAATTTCAGCCAATGCATTACAATATATGGTTTAATTCATTTCTTCTTTCTCTAGGGTTTGTTCTTGGTGTACATCCTCTTCTTTTGATGTTTCTTGTTCCTTTTCTTCCTCCTCTTCACAATCTATGTAAAATAATTTATTCTCAGCACACTTATGACCTTTAGTGTATTTTCTATCACAACTATAACAAATAACTTTTGCTCTTTTTTCTTTCAATTGTTTTGGTGTCAACCTTGTAGGTTGTGGAAAGCCAAGGGTAACAACACTTTCATCTTTGTAGTTGTGAGTGGTAGGCTTCCTTGTTGCCATAATTTTTCTTTCCATTTTTCTTGCCAACCTGAATGCCTTCTCCAATGAATCAGGTTCCCAAGGATGAACCTCATGTTGAATGTTATCCTTTAAAGTCCTTATGATGACATCAACCCTCTCCTTATCTGGAATATCATTTACCTTTATATTCAATTTTTGGAAGTCCTCAATGTGCTCTGCCATTGAACCCTTTTGTTTGAGATTTATCAATTGGCTAAAGAAAGTGTTTCTTTTTGTATCCTCATAATGTGATATTATTTCTTCTGTAAAAATTTCCCAAGTGACAATATGTTTACGAGAGCAAAACCATTGATACCATACAAACTGATTTGATTCCAAATATAAATTTTCAATACATACCTTTTGTGTGTTTTGCACATTATGGAGAACGAAATATTGCTCCATCTATAGTATCCATGTTACAGGATCCTTGCCATCAAACATCCTCATATCGATCTTTGGAACATGGTGGGTCTTTGTTAGACCAGGAGGTAACTCCTCAAATGTAATTGTATTATTCATTCAGGTTGTTCATTATTGTATACAAGAGGGAGTGACTATTCAGTTCATCTCCCGATGACTCTGAATTTTATCTATTATTTATTTACACTAATTACAGTTGTTCACCCAATCCCTATGATTAGGTGTCAACATTGACCCCTTAATCTTAAGGGATGTTGGTGAGTCCAAGAATCATTCTAAATCTTTCAAGCTTTTCTCTTCCAAGTGCTTTGGTGAAGATGTATGCAATCTGCTCATTAGTGGAACAATGGCGAAGATGGATTGTTTTGGCCTCAACATGATGTCAAATGAGATGATATTTTGTATTGATGTGCTGTGTTCGATCATGGAACTTTAGGCTCTTGGCCAAATTTATTGCAGAGGTATCGTCAATCATGAGTGGAGTCAATTGTACTTGTTTTACCTGCAAATCTTCCAGAATTTTCCTGAGCCACACAATTTCTTTTGTTGCCTCATCTGCTGCCACATATTCTGCCTTTGTTGTGGAATCTGCTGGAACTGATTGTTTGCGTGATATCCAGGAGACAACTCCTGATCCAACTCTCATAGCATAAACTGAAGTAGATAAGCCAGTTTCTTTGTCTCCATCAAAGTCTGAATCAAAATATCCAATCAAGCTGAAGTCGCCCACATGTGTATACTTGATTCCAAAGTGTTGAGTTCCCTTTAAGTACTTTAGAACTCTTTTTGCAGTAGACCAATGTTCCTCAAACGGCTTTTGCATAAACCTGGAGAGGATTCCAACAACAAATGAAATGTATGGTATGGTAGTAGTTAGGTAGTTGAGACTTCCTACAAGCTGTGTATACTTTGTTGCATGGATGTGAGCTTTAAGTTTTGTTCCATTGGAGTAGTACGAGGATTGCATTCAGTCATGCCAAACCTATTCAACAGATCTCTAATGTACTTCTTTTGAGAAAGGAATATGGACTTCAGATGTTGAGTTACTTCAATACCATGATAGTAATGAACAAATCCCAAATCAGTCATTTTAAAACCTTTCCTCAATTCCTTCTTTATGGATGTAATGTAGCTCTCATTGTTCCCTGTCATCAAGAGATCATCTACATATACCAGAAGATATACAACTATTTTTCCAACCTTCTTGACAAACAAAGTTGCATCATCAAGATCATAATGTTTGAAATTAAGTTTCAGAAGATGCTTAGTTAGATTTTCGTACCAGTAATGCAATGCTTGTTTGAGGCCATACAAGGATTTCACAAGTTTTCATACTTTATGTTCATGTTGTTTTATAGCAAATCCTTCAGGCTGGGACATAAAAACATTCTATTTTAGATCTCCATTCAAGAAAGATGTTTTTGCATCCATTTGATGGACTTTCCAACCGTTCTGAGCTGCTAGGGCAAAGAGTGTTTGGATGGTAGCCCATTTTAATGTGGGGGAAAAATTCTCCTCATAATCAACCCCTTCCTTCTATGCAAAACCTTTTGCCACAAGCTTGGCTTTGTGCTTGTCAAGTGAGCAATCAAATTTATACTTGTTCTTGTAGACCCACTTACAACCAATTGGTTTGGTTCCCAATGGAGGATCAACCAGCTTCCAAGTGCCATTCTTTATCAAGGCATCATACTCCTTTTGCATTGCTTCTTTCCATTCATCATGAGAAGCAATTTCTTTGAAGGAAGTTGGTTCAAAATCTATAGAAAAGTTCAATTCACAATCATAAGAAACATCCATATCAACAGGTGAATCAGAGTCATCTACATTACCTCCATTTTGCTTGGTTGAATTTCTAGTTCCTGTCTTTCCAACCTCATCAGGATGAACAATTTCAAGTGTCTTTGTCAACCACTTTGGGGGACCTTTCTAAGATGGTCCAGGCTGCTCCGTTGATTGAGTTAAGACTGAATCAAGATTGAGTCTCCCAATTCTATCAATCACATCACTCAAAGTATCATCCGTTGTTGGAGTTTCATGCGGGGGAGAGAGTTCTTCAGAAGAAGATTCCAGAGGTTGATCTAGTATAGGAATCCCCCCTTCAATATGTGGAATCTAATTATCAAATTCTTGAAATGATTTTTCATTTGCGAATCTATCCAAGTGATCAAGTTGCCACTCAACAACATTGTCAGTTTTGGATGATTCAAGAAAGATTACATCTCTAGATACAACAAAATTTTTATTGACTTCATCATAGAGACGGTATGCTTTGGAGGTGTTTGAATACCCCAGGAAGATACATTTACGACTTCTTGCACCAAGTTTGTTTCTATGTACCTTTGCTATCAAGGCATAACATGTGGAACCAAAGACCCTGAGATGCTTTACTGAAGGAATGTGCCCATACCACATTTCATAAGGAGTCTTGTTTCTAATAGCATTAGATGGACATCTATTCTTTACATATATAGCATATAGAACTACATCAGCCCAAAACATCATTTTTAAATTTTTGAAAAACATCATGGAGCACACCATATTTAAGATTGTCCTATTCATTCTTTCAGCTACTCTATTATGTTGGGGATTATAAGGCACAATTGTTTGATGTTTGATCCCATGTTGGCGAAGATAGTTTTCAAATTCATTTGAAGTGTATTCTTTTCCATTATCGGTGAGAATAAAGCCAATATGAGATTGCGCATCATTTTCAATCCATGTATGAAAGTTCTTGAATGTTTGAAAAGCATCAGATTTGTTCTTCAATAAATAAACCCAACACATTCTGGTGTAGTCATCAATAAATGTCATCATATATTTATTTCCATTTGTAGAAGGAATAGGAAATGGACCACATAAATCCGAATGAATGAGTTCAATTTTTCTATGTGCTCTGGAATGTGAATCATGAAAAGACTGTTTGCTACACTTTCCTAGAATGCAAGCATCACATTGCTTTAGTTTCCTAGGAATTGTAGGCAAACCAGTAACACCATTTTTATTCAACAAGCGGAGGTTGTCATAGTTCAAGTGTCCAAATCTAGCATGCCATAATAAACTTGATGGAAATGTACCTTCTTCATAATGGGAATTGTATGAGAAATGTTGTGCACAAACAAAGGTATCCCACAGCTTGAGAAGCCTTTCTTCTTCTATCCCCGTGATGACAAGTGAGTGGTGTGATGCTTTTCCCACCTCAAGCTTTCCATCAAACATATGAATGGAGTGTCCTTGCTGGCAGATGTGGACCAAGGACAACAAGTTTCTCCTCAACTATAGGAGATATAAAACGTGATGCACAAGAAAGTATGGAAGACCACGCAATTTAAGCGTGATTGTACCAAGCTCTGATGGCTTGAGTTTTGATTTGTCTGCAAAATATACTGCTCCATCAACATTGTTAGTAAATTATTCAAAAAAATCTCTTCTAAAAGTCATATGGCAAGTTGCTCTTGAATCAAGCAACCAATCATTTTTACAAGAAGCAAATGAAGCATTAAACAAGTCTTCATTTACTCCAATATTACATTGTGCCACAACATAGTGAGCAGATTCAGGTGCTACACCTTTCTCTTTGTCATTAGTTTTACCTTTGGGTTGGTTTCTTTCATGTTCAATTCTATCCCAAGGCAACTTGCATGTGGATGAATCATGTGATCCATCTATTTTGCAATGTATGCAGTGCAAATCTGATTTTTCTCCTTAAGAGTGTCTGCCCCCCCTGCCTCTGAAATTTCTTCCTCTTCCTCTTCAACCACCTCTTTCTCTCAAAGAATTTTGAGTAAGATTCTTCTCTCTATGTGCAAGGCACATAGCCTCTTTAGAAGACTGAGGAGTTGTCTTCTTCTCAAAATCTTTCTCTCTTTCAGAAAATATTTTCACAAGGGAGTCAAAGGTAATATCTTTGAGGTTTCCATTTGCTTGCAATGACTCAAGGTAATTTGAGTAAGTGGGATAAAGTGCCTTGAGAAAAGCTATCATAGGAATGTCTAGTTCAACATTAGTGACTTTGATATCATGCATAATAGATTTTACTTCTAATGCAAGAGCAAGAGGAGCATTATTTTGTAATTCAAGGGTGAATAATTTAATCATGAGTTGAACAACTTCAAGTGCAGAATGTGAGTCATAGAGTTCCTTCATTTTTTGTAAGGCTTCGAAAGCATTTGAAAATGGTGAAAAATGGAAACTCACCTCTTCATTTACTGACGCTACAATCAATGCATAAGCCTTGCTATTCTTATTTTCCCAAATGGCAAATTCCTTGTCTGAGGTAGGTTGTTCTGGCTCATTGTCTCCGTTTCCAACACACACTCCTTTCCACAACTCATTAAAAATGAGAGTGTGTTGGATTTTTGGAGACCACTCAGGATAGTTCCCCTTCCCATTGAAAACCACTCCCACAACAGATATCAATGAGTGCATTTTAAAAATATGTACTGTGTATAAAAAAAATCTCTCTTCTGCTGGTAAAAAAAATGACGCAGGAGGTTGACGAAAATGAGGTGGTAGTCTATAATTCGACTACTGGTTAACTTTTTAACCTCATAAGTAAAACTACATCTTTACACAATTCGCCAGAAATGTTAACCTATACACATGTTGTGATGTGATTATCGTCCGATGAATCAACCAACGAACGGTCATGATGGTTGGAACTCAACGAGGTTTTAATCCTGTTGTATAAAACCTTATCACGTTCGAAATTTAAATTAACTCACATGCATCTTGTGATGCGATATGCGTCCGATTACCCATTAAACGGATGGTCCGATCACTCTGAACCTTAAACTCTTTTTAATGATTTTATCGGGTCCGCTAGCTGAGGTAACTTGCTTGCAAGTTCCAGCGCGATCACCGTGGATCTTCTTAAATCCGGTTCTGTACGTGGATTTTCCCCTTGAGGATCCCGCTTATTTGACCAATCACTATTGGTCCCTTATTGACTTCTCCTTTTATCGAGCACTTCAATCCGCGCCATTGATCTCACTTCTCCAGATCCAACGGATATCGCATCGTCCACTCACCAACTAACTCGGATGATCTCCACCATCGATGTGACCCATCCAATCGAACGGTTGTCATGCAATCTCACGTGAAATCTTTCACGACCGATATTAGGTTGAGAGTGCGCGAGAAAAGTGCTTTTCCCATGTTACGTATCGCCCGCTAAGGTTAACCGCGTGAATTTTAGGAATACCATTTATAGCCTTTAGGGCGGACAAGATACCGTTTCCCACTTATCAATACCACCCACGTGCTTAATTCATACTTTTAATAAAGGAGCTTAAGGAAAGATTTAGTACTTAAACTCAGTATTAACACTTAACATTAATTGACTGTGATTTATAAATAAAATGTATGAACAGAGAAAAATACCCGATTAGTGTCCAAAACACCAATACACAGTCATAAGATAATTTCATTCATCGCACCTGTGTTTAACACTATGAAACCAAGAGAGTGATACCTCAACTATGCTTGTGGAGTAGTTGCCTCGCATAACCAACCAAACGTGTACAACAGTTGCTAGAGAAGGGCAATAGTTGCCAGAGAGGGGAAAACCTATAGAATGGTTATCAAATTCTTGAGAGAGGCACATGCAAGAGGCCAGTTATGCAAAATAGACAGAACATAGGCAGAAGGGAGTTATAGAGCAAAGAGGGAAGCCAAAAATGGCGCTGGCTACGATACCATGTCAGACCAGGAGGTAACTCCTTAAATGTAATCGTATTATTCATTCAGGTTGTTCATTATTATATACAAGAGGGAGTGACTGTTCAGTTCATCTCCTGATGACTCTCCATTTTCTCTATTATTTATTTACACTAATTATAGTTGTTCACCCAATCGCTATGATTAGGTGTCAACTGTCTTCAATCCACTGTTAGAGTCTATGAAATCATGATTAACATTTATTTTGTTCTCATCATGAGTTTTCTCTATTACCTTTTCGCCATTCAGAAGCCTTTCTTGTAGCAACTTTGTCAAACCTTCCTTCGAACCTTCCACGTCTTTCTTAAAATATTCTATGTTGTCATTCTTTGATCATGATTAACATTTATTTTGTTCTCATTTTGAGTTTTCTCTACTACCTTTTTCCATTATTAAACCTTTCTTGTAGCAACTTTGTCAAACCTTCCTTCAAACCTTCTACGTCTTTCTTAAAATATTCTATGTTGTCATTCTTTGATCATGATTAACATTTATTTTGTTCTCATTTTGAGTTTTCTCTACTACCTTTTTTCCATTATTAAACCTTTCTTGTAGCAACTTTGTCAAACCTTCATTCCAACCTTCCATGTCCTTCTTCCAATCTTCAATGTTGCTTTTCATACCATCCATATTAACTTCCACACCTTTCTTTAAAGCATCCATCTTATCTTCCATGCATTTCTTTAAACAATCCATCTTAGCTTATGTTACTTTTTGTGAGAGTGAAATTTGTTGCACTTGGTATTGTACTTTTGATATATCATGTTGCATTTGTTCCTGTTCTTCATGAATCATGCTGGAGATTTCAAGTTTCTTACTGTTTGTTTCCATTTTATTTCTTCGGGGCATCAATTAATGATAATTATGCTTCACTATGCCCTTTGAATTCCTTCAAACTAATTTTTCAAACTATGCAAAATTTAAAAAAAACTACACATATTTTTTCACTTTGTAGGAACTCAATATTGAATCTAATGTATCTTTGAAATTTCGAATCTCCAAGGTCTGAAATTGTGAACTGTGGTAGCCCTCTAATTCCTCTTTCCAACACCACCAGTCTGATCGAAATTGGATTCTCCAAAAAAGCATTATGCCCAATCTCCCAAGATGGCCTCATTATACACGTTTTTAGTAGAGTGAACTTGTATGGAGTGCCACGTGTCACTGTTTCAACCTTTAGACTTGAAAACAATGATTAGAAAAATACAGTCCATCCTATTTCATCAACTGCTTACGAAAATTCAATCTGATACTTAGAGAGAAAGTTATGATGATGTTCCCAAGATCACCTATTTGGGATGTTATTCAGGAGCTTGCAAAAACCCTAAATGTCTTGAACCATATTTCTGACAATATAGCGAAACAAGATATCAAATTTGGACCCGAACTTAATCAAACTATCAACTCAAATATGTTTTAATTTAATGTCTGAAACTTCGTAGAAAAAAACTTATAGAAAAAATTCCACGATGACCTGTTTGAGATGGAATTCTAGATCTTGCAAAAACCCTAACTTCCTTAGATCATATATCCTCAAATATAGTGATACATGATCTAAAATTCGGATCCAAGGATTATCGAGATTTCGGCTCAAATGGGTTTTTTTTAGCTTCTGAAACATTGGAGAAAAATTTTTATAACGCAAATTCCACGATGATCTATTTTGGAGTAGAAAAACCCTAGAATCCAAAGCTTTGATACCAAATTTTATAAAACCAGCTCACAAAAATATCGAAAAGATAGATCAACCACTTCAAAATCAGCCTTTTCAAGGGGGAAACCTCCTTTACATTACACAAATGAACAATTCTTGGATGATACAAATCACAATACCTCCTTTCTATATATAGGAGTCTAAGTAGTCCTAATACAATCGGGGCCTACATAACAATAATATTGTAGGGCCACAACAATAACAAAAGTGGGCTTCTATGGGGTACAATAACAACATGGGGACTATATGGGTACAATAATACAATAAGGAGGTTGCATTAATAACAATGAGGGTTTAGACTAGTAGTGTAGGGACCTAACAATATATGAAACGAACCCACTTAAGATTGTGGACGACAAACAATCTCAACAATATAAATGGCTGCTAAACATTGTAGATCTGCAACAATTGATAGAAACAAAACCTGCCAAAATTATGATCTATGCCACAATCATAGTTAAACAACAAAAAGAAATAGTAATAACTCCAATCATCCAATGGAAACTAGATATACAAATAATAGTTTTATTATAACACCCGTGAAGGGAACAGATAATTGTTACCAGTCCCCCTCTATGGGATGGGTTCTTGGCTATCCTCAGATATCTTCAACCTATGTGGTGTCTCTCTCCTCTATAATGTGTAAACCCAACAAAAATATGATGTGCGACAATGAAAATAATCAGTGTTACAACAGTGAGTGTGTTAACGGGAAAAGTGTCTACTCAGAACGACCCTATCCCACTAAGGTGTGACAGTGACCTTAGAAACAAACAGAGAAAACTACTTTCGTATTCTTCTTTATGAACTATAAACGAAGAGGAATAGGATGAACCAAACTGTGTCTTGCGCTAGTCCTTTGATCCAATCTCTCTCCTCTTTGACAGCTTCCAGCTACCTGCTCCCTTACTTGCCCAGCTTCACCAAGTTCCTGTAAGATCACAGAAGAAGAAAACTACACAAAGACATGGATTTATATTCATAAATAGCTTAGGATCAGATTTAAGCTAAACATACAAATGTAACAAACATCAATGATACACAAGCATGTAGGAGAAACTCAAATAGTTTTATTGATATAACAAGAAGATCCAGGAGGAGTTACAATCGATGATTCCTGATCCAGCATCAACCTCCCAGCAAAGGAGTCCCCTCTTCACCTCCAACAAAGCATAAATCACCCAATACTCTGATATCTATCTCTAAACCAACAGCAATTCTCTGCAATGTACAAAATTCCAGGCTCTGGATCTCTGGGATGAGGGATCCATATATATATGTATGCAAAGAGGATGAGTCAGCTTATGTTTTGACTAGTGTCTTCTCTCTGTCAGTTCCTGCTTCCACTTGGAGACTGAGAGCCTCTTACTCATCCTTGGTCGAACTCAGTGAGGCAAGTGTCATTAGGGAAGATTTTGGAAGTTTCCATTATCTGTCCACCTCGCGGAATGACACTGCCATTTGTCATTTCCCGCTCAACGCACCCTGGTAGTGCATTTAGGTGCGTTGCAATGCACCTAGCTAGTGTACTTGGGTGCTATGCAACGTAGCTAGCTAGTGGAGCAGCTAAAATGATCCTGATTTGACTGATTCTGAGCAGTTTCTGGTGGAGAACTTCTGGGAGAAGCTGTAATTTGTTGACCTTGTTCCTTTAGGGGCAGGAACAACACTTTTAGGGACTTAGGATCCCTTGGTTTATGGACATTTCATGCTTAGAGTTGTAAGGCACAAAAATGTCTATAACAGTTTCCCCCTAAAGTATGAGGCCGTTTATTGGGTGAAATGCTTTATTAGGAGGATCCGAAGTTCTTTCAATGCTGGGAGGAGACCTGTAATAAGATACAATACAATACATTATCTTCATATTGTTTTCATGATCTAGCTGAGGCGAGCATTCCCATGCTCAGCTTTATAAATTCATTTTCATGTACATAGGACAGACAATCGTCTGATGGTAGACTGATGATTCTGATAGAGCCATCATCCTTTTGGTAGGATGATTATCTGTGCTGCAATGCTATACATTTCAATGTCTTTATTTTCCTGAATATATATCACAGCCCGGATGGATGAGACTAGATCCGGGGTCTTCAATCTCGTCCGATCTTCACTCGGAGTACAAGTCGATCCATGTGAGAAATGTTCTAAAGTCGAACATGGAAAGACATCGCTTGATTACCAGTCAATGATGTAAATTGTTAACAAGCGCGAGAGGAATCACCGATAATGATGATGACCCTCAAGGTACTGCAGTACAATTCACGCAGTGTGAATAAATGACTTGGCGTCGAACACCACGCAAAATCTTTCGGTCGAAGGTCATTGATGTATACCTGTCGCCGGAAGTGAGAAGCCTTCCATTGAGGCATGCAAGCTTCAAAGTACTGAAGGGGTTGTTCCTAGATCAACTTCTTGGATAATGAGCTGGTGTCGACAAGAAGCGATCCATCAAAGGAGGGCCATAATGAATCCCACATCAATGACACGGAACGGAGCAAATAATTTTGATGGAGGTGAAAACAATCTGATGATATACGGTTCAGGATGGCGGTCATGAAAGAATGAAGTATAATGTATGGTAGTGGATGGGACACGGGTGACTTCTCTGGATGACTTCTCTTGAACATGTCGGCGACACTTATGTGATGGATTGGTAGCATTTACCCCAAATATGGATGGTATGGCGTGACCATGGTGATGTGATCGGTGAATGAAACAACCCAACCTGACTCAGGCACGGAGTGGAAGTGTCATGTTCAAGAGCGACTTGCTACCAATAAAGATTCTTTGAGTTTTCTTCCCAATTTTTCCCCAGTCATTGCTGACCAGTACCTCTTTATTTTTGTCAAGCTTGAGGAGGATAACATATGCTTGTTCAATAATTTTCCCTTCGGGCAAACCCATCGCTATGTTTTAACGAGCCTAGCAATAGTGAAACTCGTTCTCGTCTAAAGACAAGTTTGTCGCTATTAATCTTTTTAACGAGTTTAACGACAAAGATAACTCGGTCCTTTTCATTTTTAGAGAGTCTAAAAAGGTACGTAAAGGTAACTCCAAAATTCCTTTTTCGTCATCTAATCCCTTAAGTCTGAAAAAGTATAAAACAATACAGAAGGGATGAATTTTCGATAGTTTTAATGAGCCGAACAAAACAAACGCTCGATCTTTTTATGCAATAATCCCTCAGGTCCAAAAAGATTAAAATCTAGAGGAGGGATAGCACTTCCTGTCGCTTTAACGAGCTGGAAGGCCAAAACTCGGCAATCTTTTCATATTTTACGAGTCAGTTGAAAAGAGCTTAAAGAAGACTCGTCTTTTGAGGAACGAGTGATAAAATGGGTAGCAGCTGATTCTAGGTAAGGGTTGGAATTTTCCAATCACGGCAGTGTCACAAGGATGGCTAGTGAAATCACTCTTCGCAGCTGTTCCTCAAAATGGGTAAACAATCAAATGGAGGTGAATGATCGGCCAATGAAAAAGTGGAGGTGATGGTGCAAACACGACCAAGGCTTTAATGGCTGAAATTCTACATTCACGGTGGTTATTTACCGGGGAATAGTTCATTTTTTAACGAGCTTAAACGCGGGTGGAAAAATTTGCTCATGTCTTATGTTTATTTTTTAACGAGCTTGAACTATGTGCTAAAAATGCTCGATTAGATGGTCTTGTTTTGATTTTTTACCATAAATAGCTTTGTCCTTCCAAAGATAGTACTGTATTTTTCAACTGCTTCATCAAACTAGTCAGAAATGAACAATATTTGCTTGAAAATGAGATTAAAACGCTAATATTTTACTTTGAACTACGTAAAAGCAATCAAAAAGTGTTTTTTTTTTACCTCTCATTTTACCATTTCATTTGAACTTGGTTTGTTGGAGCTTTGGAGGTGCTTTTCCCCCTCGATTTTCATTAGTTGATTTCAAGAGATTCTGTGGACGATTCTCGGCGCTGTCTGGACCAGGTAGGAGCTAAACCCGAGCTCTTTCATTTCATGGCTTCCTTTTTGCATTCTGTGCTTTATTCCCTGCTTTTTTGAGCCCCTGGGGTTTGAGGGATTCGTTCTGCCATCAACGCACCCTTAGTACATCGAAACCTGCGTTGAATGCTGGCTTGTATGAAGGCAGTTTGACATTCAACGCACCTGGAACACTGCTGTAGGTGCGTTGGGCGCAGAAAGGGAATTTGTTGCACAGTTTTTGATGGAATTTTTGCCTGTTTCTCATCAAAATCAGGATCTAACTCCTCTCTTGTTTGTTTTTTCAGAGATCTCGGAGCAAGATGACCCTTACATGGCGAGAACAAGAACATGAAGAAGAGGACATGATTGCCCTACATGATCCAGTTACAGTGAACGCGCTGCGGAATTGTGGCTTGCTGAAGTTCTTCCGCATCTCTAGCATGAGACAGCAGATTAACTTACTGCAGTATTTGCTCGATGCTTGGGATCCTATCAATCAAGTTTTCCAGATTAGGGGAAAATCTATCCCCTTGACTGCAGTAGACATCTATTTCTTGACTGGCTTGTCGAGGCGGGGTGCCCCCATCTCTTTGTCAGGTTCGGCTCGAGGAGGCGATTCTATGAGAGATTATGTCCACCGGTATTGCAGGGAAGGATCTCAGACGAGTAAAGACGGCAAGATCATCATTCGTGACGTCACTGACAGGTCTCTTAGGACTATCCTGTTTACTTTTGTTAGGATGGCCGGTAGTGCGTCTCTTCATGTAGCCAACAGATCCTATATGCAGCATGCCTTGGAATGCCTCCAACCGAAGGTGTTCAACTGGTGCGACGCAGTACTTCTTGTGATGAAAGAATAGTTGAACAAGATAAAGAACGAGAGGTTGAAGAACTTTGGGTTCGATTCCATTTTGACCGCCTTTGCCTTGGAGAAGATACCACTGATGCAGCTGCAGTACATTGCACTCGATTTGCCTTCTCCTACTGAACCACGTATGCAGAGATGGGTTGACCATATGTCTAGGCATGCTGGCCAGTCTCAGATTTCATTTTCTGATACCTTCTTCAGGTGGTTTGATCATCAGGAGATGGTTTATTCCGAGTATCCATATGCTGGCATGGATTTCCGGGGTGATCCAGATTTGGTACTGCCGGATGGCGAGCAATGGGGTGCTATTGGTAAAATCTCTGACCATATTGTTGTTTACTGTTTTTGTTCATAATGTCCTTGTGCTTTATTCTATCAAGACTTTAATCAAACTCATGTGTACATGCAGATGTTGGTCCTGTTCGTCCAGTAATTCGCCTGAGAGTACCAGTTGTTGCCCCAGCAGGAGAGGCTGCTGGAAGAGTTATTCTTCGCGACCTCGATGTGGCCAAGACTCTCTCAGCTTTACAGGAGCAGATTGAGGGCCTCACTCTCGGTATACCAGATGTGAGGACTGACGAGCTACCTTTGCAGTTATAGCGACATACTACTGGTGTGCCCAGACGATGGACTCGTCTCTTACGCATGATCGCACAGGCTGTGACTTTCTATCACGAGCATCATTAGACTAGGGTGCCCCCTAGCATTTTGAGTTTTTGGGTCATGTGACCGATTTTGTCTCGGTTACAGAACATTATATGTAAACCATAAACAACTATATATATTTTTGATTTTCAGGGTTTTATTTTTGTTGAGCTATATGATCCACATGTAAAACATTGATGATGTGTTTCTTTTTATAAATGTTGCAAATGTCTATCTAACACATAGTTTGCTAATAAGTCGGTTAATGTGTTTAAGTTTATGGAAATATGTTGGTATTGAATAAGATCAAATTGTCTTTCCAAAATCTTAACCCTTAGGAACATGCGATAAATAGCTGGGTTTCGTACGGAATATATACCATTGAGTTTTAGTATTACGAGTTGTGAATCTAGCCTTACAATTAGTCGGCGTATACCATGGGTGATGGCATCAGAGAGAAGTTCTATCAACGCGCATACTCAGCGATGTTATTCGTTGATTGACCAATACATACACCTCTAAAACTTACTAACTCGCCGCTTGGATCAAAAATGGTCCAGGCTGCGGAGGACAGGTTCCGCGAACTACGACTCGCTCCGTCGGCATATCCAACACATGGCTCCAATAGGTTTGAAATCTGCAATAAGTGTAAAAAGTGGATTACTCGACCAAAACAAACACTTTAGCGAAAACAAAAATATAACAAAAGCATATCGGTTACTATTTATGCATAGTAACACTTGAGGTACAACCCATTACGAGGTTGTGCCAGTGGAATTCCGTAATAATCCATTAACTCGTAGGCTCCTTTTGCTAACACTCGTTTAACAATATAGGGGCCCATCCATAAAGACTTAAATTTACCTGCTCCCAATTTATCGGATTCTTGGTCGTAAAGCAAGACCAAGTCACCTTCCGAGAAGACACGGGGTTTGACATTTTTGTCGAACTGCGCCTTGATTCATTTCTTATGGGCTTCGTTAGCCAAAGCGGTGTCACGACGGGTTTCATCCAATTGGATTAATTCCAAGAAACGAGCCTCTTCTTCTGAAGTTCCGGGGAGGAGATCAATTGCGAGTTTGAGAGACGAGATTTCACACTGGACTGGTAAGACTGCTTCCAGGCCATATACCAGTTGGAAGGGTGTGAACCCAGTTGCATTCCTTACCGATGTTTGGTAAGCCCACAAGGCTGAGTACAGGATTAGGTGCCACCTTCTTTTGTGAACTCTGATCATCCTTTGCAACATGCACTTCAAGACCTTGTTGATCGCTTCAACTTGTTCGTTGGCTTGCAGATAATACAGGGTAGAGCTGTCGTGAGACAACCCTAGTTTGGCAGCTAATTCGACCATCATGTGATTGCGAAAATGCGATCCATGATCTGTGACTATAGCCTGTGGTACGCCGAATCTAGCGACTACATGATTGAAAAAGAAAAGGGCAGCTGTTTCACCAGTATTATCTAATGTAGGCATCGCCTCAGCTCATTTGGTAAAATAGTCAACTACAACTATGATATACCCATGCTCCCCGGTCGAGGTGGGGTTACATGTCATGAAATCGATGCCCCATTTGGCGAACGGCCCAACAACAACTATTGGCTGTAGAGGTGCGGGTGGTCTTCTGGTTTTGCCATCAAAAATTTGACAAGCATGGCAACTTCTGACTGCGGTTACGCAATATTTGAACATTGTTGGCCAGAAGTATCCTGCTTGTAAGATTTTTTGTGCTGTAGCATATCCAGATTGATGCCCCCCACAGGCGCCTGAATGACACTCATTCAGGGCTTTTTCGGCCTCCTCATGGGTGAGGCACCTTCTCAGAACTGTATCGATACCACGACGGTAAAGTGTATCACCGACGATCATGTAGTCTTTTGCTTGGTACCGAATACGTTTTTGTTCAGAGTGTGAGGTGTTTGGCCTAAATTTTTGGGTTTGGAGATAAATTATTATATCTCCATACCACTCATTGCTTGTAGATATTAGAAAAAAATTCTCATCCACGATTGATTCTTCGGATGTTTCATCGTTGGACGACGATGGGAGATCGCATAATAGTTCTGCAAAAACTAGAGCTTTCTTTGACTTGGATTTTACAAATTCCAGATCAAACTCTTGAAGGATCGCTATCCATTTTGAATATTTGCCCCCCAACAACTGTCGCGACAATATATAAGTCATGGGGTTGCAATCTGACAGAATGGTAGTTTTCCGAAAGAGGACATAGTGTCGAAATCTTTGTATCGCTTGAACAGCTGTAAGCGCTAGTTTTTCAACATAAGAATATTTGATTTCTGTATCATTTAAATTCTTACTTAAATAATATATAGGATGCTCAATTCCATCGACTTCGTGAACTAAAACCATTGCGATGGTCGTATCTGCTGCACCGAGATACAGGTTAAAATCTCTTTGATAATCGGGGGCGTACATTAATGATGCTTTCATTAGGGAATCTTTTAAAGCATCAAAGGAAGCTTGCGCAACCTGATCCCAGACAAAGGGTACCTCATTTTTCAAAAGACGTGTATAACCTTTAGCAAGTTTGGCGTAATTTGGGATGAACCTCCTCAGAAAGTTTACTTTCCCTTGGAGTTTCTGAATCTGAAGCAAATTTGAAGGTGGAGGCAAATTTATGATTGCCTGGACCTTGCATGGGTCGAGACGAATCCCATCCTTGGAGACTACAAAGCCAAGTAAATGACCAGAATTGACGCAAAATACACATTTGTACAGATTGAGTCGTATCTTGTAGTGTCGGCAATGTAGAAATATCGCTCTTAAATGCTGCAGATGATCAGTCCGCTTTCACAAATGAGCTGGAAGGTCATCGAGGTATGGTTGAACGATGTTTTTGATGTCATGGAAGGCATAATTCATTGCCCTCTGAAATGTCGCCCCTGCGTTCTTTAAACCAAAGGGTAATTTTCTATAAGCGAATGTGCCCCACGGACAAATGAATGCAGTCTTTGACTGGTCCTGTGGGCGGATATTTATTTGATTATACCCGGAGAATCCATCCATGAATGAAAAGATTTCGCATCCGGCGCATTCATCAATTATCTGGTCGATGAAGGGTGTAGGATAGTTGTCTTTTGGACAAGCTTGATTTACATCTCTATAATTGACACACACTCTAATTGTCCCCTGTTTCTTCATAACAGGGACAATATTCGATACCCAATTGGTTAGAGGAACCTGGTAGATGAAACCAGAATGGATAAGTTTTTCAACTTCTGCCTTAATGGCAGCGGCTTTCTTGGGGTGCACCTACCTTAGCCGTTGTCGTACTGGTTTGACATATGGATACATCTTAATTTCGTGTTCAACGATACTCGAGTCGATGCCTGGCATTTCACTGTATGACCAAGCAAAGACATCTCTGAATTCACGAAAAAGAGCGTTATATATTTCCAGTTCTGAAGGATTACAACATTTGCCAACATAAATATTCTCTACAACGTCTATTTTAGTCGAGATATTTATGGCTATAGTCTCTTCAATGTTGGATAAGTTTCGCTCGGAATCCACCGTATTTACAGTATTTGATAGAAAATCAAAGACTGAAGGATGATAAAGGTCATTTTGAGTCTCTTCTTCGCAATCCGGAAGAAGGGAACGATGGTGGGAATCATTCCATGGTGCTCCTTCAATTACCATAGCTTGGAGAATTCCTTCGTCGGTGACATGCACTTGCGACCAATGATCTGAAGGAGTACCATATTCTCTAGACCTATCTATCCAAACGCTTGATGAGCATTGATTTGGGTTTGCCTCCCATGCTAGAAACATTGACTGCTATAATATTTCCATTGGGCTTGGGGGCAAAACCATTGCATGATCCATGTTGATATCATTTTCTGAGATCTTTATGGAAGATATCATGTTGCAGGTTCCTGTTGACGCTACTTCCGCCAGATTGATTGGAGGTGGAAGAGCGAAAGTTCCCATTAGTATAGGATCTTTTAGTAGGCCTACTCTGATATTCTGAAGAGAATGGGGGCTTCCATGGATCATGGGAATGCTTCCTGTAACTTGAGAACCATTGGGGAGGAAGTTTTGTTGATCGACGATTGTAATCCCTCCTTGAAAGGGAAATGCAATCTTTCTAAAATAGGTCGACACAACAGCTGCCATGGCATATATCCATGGTCTTCCTAGTAGGATGTTGTAATCAAGATTCCCATCGATGACTTCAACATCTATTTCTACCGTTTTTCCCCCTAGTTCAACTTTCAAGTTATTTAGGATACCATATGGGGTATATGTCCTTCCGTCGAATGCTTTTAATGTCATCGCAGACCGCGACAAGGTTGGAGATCCTAAAGTTTTCCAGCAACTCATTGACATAATACATGTAGATGCCCCCTCATCAATAATTGTTCGATGAACAGTTTTGTTGAGGGCTTTCACTTGAACAAGGAAAGCTAGTTGAACCGGTAACTGAGGATCATATCCTTTGTGGTTGAAGGATACAAGATTGGAATCCTTTGGATCAATCCCACCAATAGCCGATAATAAAGCCTGCCTTTGGGATGGGCGATTTTGTAGTACTTCAAGAGTCGACATAGCAGATGGCGATTGGGCCAAATCTTCCACTATCTTATAATGCTGCGCCGATCTAGCGCGGGGATTAAATGTCGACTTGTGTACTACTCCCTTCGGCGGTTTTATTGTCAATTCAGGAATGGTGGGTGGTACAACTTCTGTCGAAGTTGTTGTTGTCGAACTACTTGGTTGATCTTTATCCTTGTTGTTCGACAGCTGCGGATTCCCGTAACCTTTGTTCCTTGTCGAAATCAAAGCATCATTCTGTTGTTTCGAAATCAACAACATCAGCACTTGAGACGGGGAAGCATTTCCACTTTCAACCAGATTTGTTCCTGGATTCGGAAACGGATCAGTTAACACTGCTGAGGTTTTCGAACTTTTAAAGAATTTCTTAAGCTCAGCTTTGTATGGACACTCTTTCGTCCAATGATCCTCATCGCATATATGACACCACGCAGGGGGTTTCCTATTTCTAGGAGGGTTTGAAGAAGATTTTTCAGGAGATGACTCATCCTGTTTCTTCTTCTTCCGCTTGCCTTTCTTCTTGCTTCCTAGTTGTTTGGTTTCTTTGCCCTTATCTGTCGATACGACATTTACTTCTGAAGCAAGAAGTTCGTCTTTTGCATTTTGATCTGAAATCTTACGGGCCTTCTTGGATGTAGCCTTTGTCGATTTCGTGTCTGTTGTGCCAATCACGCCATCGCCGGCGTGAGAGTCATTGTTCGATTTAGGAGGAGGAGGAATTGAGAATTCCGGTCTAGGGGCATCAGGTATTTTGTCGTAGAGCGTGCCGGACTAAGTATAGATCAAGTCCAGATATTGTGCACGAGCGATAACTTGCTCTTCCGTTACGACTCCCCCCTTTTCCACATCTTCCGTGATGGAAGGCAGTAATGACTTGATAAACCATTCAGCTAATAGCTGATCGGGAACGTACGTTTTTACCATCCTACGACGACGTCGCCACTCATGTATATGATCAGATATGTGAGTGGCTGTTTTCTGTTTGAAGTTGGTAAGGAGTTCTGTTCCCATTTCGTACCTTATTGGTAATTGAAAATGGGTTAAAAAGGTTGTGGCTAAAGTACTGAAGTTGTCGAACGAAGCTCTAGCTAATTCAATGTACCATTTTTCCGCTGGACCCGTTAACGTCCTCTAAAAGAGGCGAAGCCTTATCGAATCATCATTTAGGGTGTTTGATGAACACCATAGATGAAATTTCATCACGTGATTCGATGTATCTTCACCCAGATTTCCATTAAATTTAGGAATATCTGATGGAAGTTTATGTGGAATCGATGGCCACCAAGGGGCGTAAGCAATTGGATCGTTTGTTAACCGGTTTAAATCAGGTAACTCTAAAGTTGCCACGAATGGTAACTGCTGATTCAGATTAGGTGAAGCATACCCAGGGTAAGATGGGATTGCCTAAGCAGTTGGTCTTTGCATGCCAGCATAATGCATTTGATGCTGGTATGACTGATAAGGTTGGTGGAAATGGCCATTGTAAAATGGTTGATTTTGACCATTTTGAATGTACGGCTGTCCACTGTTCGCAAAGATTTGCTGCTCAGAACCTTGGTATACTTGTTGGAATTGTGGTTGTTGGTATTGCACCAGCCATGGTTGTGAAGCCATGTGCTGTTGTGCTATACTAACCGTTGGACCAAGGTGTGGGGTAATTGTACCCGTCTGGACCTGTGTCGCCCCACTAGTTGGCGATTGTGGTTGAGTCACAGGGTCAAGGGGCTGTTGCATTACAACCTGAGAAATCTGAGGTTGGCATACAACAGGCAGCGTTTGAACTTGTGACACCGTCACAATAGCCGGTGTAGTCGGGATATTCGACATAGGTACACATTGTTGCATCGAATACACAACCCTTGGTTGTTGAGGTAGTATAGGTACCCAACCACTTGAGGTAATTCCAGTATAACCTGAATATTGTTGTGAACTCCTGTATGGATATCCTCTCGGAGGGGATAATGAAAGGGCATACTTCCCCCCATACGGTGGTAATCCAGAACTCAAGGGAATTGTTTGTCCTTGGGGACCGGACTGCCCAAATTGACCTCCAAAGGGATCAATTTGTTGAGACTCAACATAATATTTTCCGGATATTATTCCGGATGAACAAACAGGAATGGACCAGACTGTCGAAATAGCCCCTGAGTGGGCTCCTTCTAGCGGTTGAGAGCTAGTCGGGACAGATGGTATGCTGGCGAACATTGTCGGAGTGACAGCAGGGAGTTCTGCTATCGCTGTGTCAGATGACACAGTCCTAGATGTTGACGGTTGTTCAGACATTTGTAGTCTATCCAAAAGATTACCTAGCGATTCTATAGGAACTTCCGCTGGTGGTAGACTAACTTCTGATGAAGAAGGATATAGAGTGATCCTGACTCCAAAGTGCGTTGGAGTACTTGTTTGAGGATCTTATACAATTTCTTCAATTGAAATCAGACCAGGTGGAAGGGGAAGACCGTCAGGTCCGTAAAATATTTCTGGTGCCGAAGAAGGTGTGGAATCGACAGCGACAGATGTTTGAAGAGCAAGACTCTCTGAACCGGTTGTAGATGGAACTGGTTCGGTAACACAAGTGTTTACTCTAAGACTAGGATCAGTATCACTGTCCTTCTGTGGCTGTTGAACTTCTTCTGTAGAGGCAGGGATTCTAGAAATGTTTGGAGTAACCGGAATCTCTGATGTCATTGGAACACTTGTTCTAACTTTAATAGGAGATTTTGAACTGGTTAAATGAGTTCGCTTTGTCCGTACTGGTTTCGATTCTGGAGACAAAGACGGTTGACTCGTAAGCCTCCGCGAACGACGGGGTTTCAATTGAATTTCTTCCACGATTGCGGATTACTCGATCAACTAAAATAAAAAGGGTAAGCATGTTTCCGAATTAAATGAATTTTAGACGCTTTTGACACAACTTGTTTTTTCAGTTTTTAAGAGTCGAGAAAAAACAAAAGATGACTCTAGTCTCCTTCGATTTTTAATGAGCCTGAAGTGACAAGTGCTCAGATGGACCTTTTCCGTCAAGGAGTCTGAAAAGGAACGAAAGGGAGTGCTCTGGAGGTCTAGGTAGAGGGAGTACCAAAACAAACACAAAACTGCAGAATACTTTTTACGGTATGGCAGTCAATCTTCCCTAATGCTGTGTTCGGTGCATTGCGATCAGTAGGGCAGCCGACACGGCTTCCTATGGATAAAAGGTTTTAAGCCAATAGGGGTCTCCCAATATATACTCGACGGTACGTGGGAGCACAAGTCCGTACTGGCACTTATCGTCTCAAAGTGGAGGAATCACCCAACCATCAGTGAGGACAACAGTTACCAGGCTTTACGACGCCGGAATACGTCTCTAGCCTAGACCTCTAAATGTTGTGCGTTAAGTTCCAATGCGTTGTTAAATTCATTCAATTTATTTTAAGTTGATCTTTCTTATGAAGTTTGCCTTTTGGGTTCACCACGAGATGTAGATGTAATTCCTAAAATGCAATCTAAAGATGATAAGCAAACTTTTATCTCTTTTCAGCAATGAAAATCCTAGCTACAAGGGGAAAAGAAAGACACAATCTTTTCTCAAAGAGCAAAGAGCACACTGTAAATGCACGTTTCCTAAATCAAGCCAAACAGACTGTCAATATGCAAATGTACATGTGCATGTATTTGTTTTTCACTTTCTTAATATTGATGCTTAAAAAGAAAGTTGATGTACAAATCTGAATTTGCTTTCAAATGACAAACACAAACAAGCTTCTTTTCGAAATCAAAAGGTAGAGATGATTACGACACTTTATGATTTTGAAATAAATACTCGTTTCGACACTAGAAAGTCACAAATTCAAACCAAAGGCAAAAGTAAAAGTATAATCGACTGTCAACAGCAAATAAACTTTCTCCTATGATCAAAATCGACACTTACGACAGATCTAAATCAAAGGACGATAGTATGACTATTCTACTTTTTCAATGGAAAACTGTAAATGATGTAACAAACACACAAAAACATCTACAGTCTTTTTGTACAAAGGAGGTGAAATCAAGGCAAAGAAAAGGGGTTTTTAAACAGACACACACACTTATCACAGGCTGCAAACATCAGAGACAAAACTGAAAAAATGAAGCAAAGAACCTCAGTTGCACAAGGCTAGGCTGATCAGCGCACCTGTTACACAGAGAAACTGGATTGCAGCGCAGGTAGCCCTCTCAGGAACTGCGTTGAAATGCAAAATCTCTTCACAGAGCCTGCGCTGGGGTAGAAACGAGAATTCTATCCAGGTTCTGGGTCACAGTTTGCAGTTTAATCTATGGTTTTTGGCCGAGTAAAAGCAATCAGTAATGCACAATCAGAGGGTAGATTTAAAGGAGGTCTAAGAGCTATCACAAAGGGCAATCAGATCATTTGTGAATCAGCTGTTCAGATCATAAACAGATCCATTGAATGGATTGAAGTAGCAGATGTCTACTTTGCATTTGTTAATGGCAAATGCAGTTCGATTGCTACTTCTATGTTTATGAAACAAACAACAAGAGAAACACAAACAAACTAATTAGACATGATCCCCAGCGGAGTCGCCATTTTGTTAACGGGAAAAGTGTCTACTCAGAATGACCGTATCCCACTAAGGTGTGACAGTGACCTTAGAAACAAACAGAGAAAACTACTTTCGTATTCTTCTTTATGAACTATAAACGAAGAGGAATAGGATGAACCAACCTGTGTCTTGCGCTAGTCCTTTGATCCAATCTCTCTCCTCTTTGACAGCTTCCAGCTACCTGCTCCCTTACTTGCCCAGCTTCACCAAGTTCCTGTAAGATCACAGAAGAAGAAAACTACACAAAGACATGGATTTATATTCATAAATAGCTTAGGATCATATTTAAGCTAAATATACAAATGTAACAAACATCAATGATACACAAGCATGTAGGAGAAACTCAAATAGTTTTATTGATATAACAAGAAGATCCAGGAGGAGTTACAATCGATGATTCCTGATCCAGCATCAACCTCCCAGCAAAGGAGTCCCCTCTTCACCTCCAACAAAGCATAAATCACCCAATACTCTGATATCTATCTCTAAACCAACAACAATTCTCTGCAATGTACAAAATTCCAGCCTCTGGATCTCTGGGATGAGGGATCCATATATAGATGTATGCAAAGAGGATGAGTCAGCTTATGTTTTGACTAGTGTCTTCTCTCTGTCAGTTCCTGCTTCCACTTGGAGATTGAGAGCCTCTTACTCATCCTTGGTCGAACTCAGTGAGGCAAGTGTCATTGGGGAAGATTCTGGAAGTTTCCATTGTCTGTCCACCTCGCGGAATGACACTGCCATTTGTCATTTCCCGCTCAACGCACCCTGGTAGTGCATTTAGGTGCATTGCAACGCAACTAGCTAGTGTACTTGGGTGCTATGCAACGCAGCTAGCTAGTGGAGCAGCGAAAATGATCCTGATTTGACTGATTCTGAGCAGTTTCTGGTGGAGAACTTCTGGGAGAAGCTGTAATTTGTTGACCTTGTTCCTTTAGGGGCCGGAACAACACTTTTAGGGACTTAGGATCCCCTGGTTTATGGAAATTTTATGCTTAGAGCTGTAAGGCACAAAAATGTCTATAACAGAGTGCAACAATGAAAATAATTAAAAGTGAATAATGAATGGAAAACCCTTCTATTTATAACAAAATATTAAGTTATCCTCGAGAAATGAGCAATAATAAAATATTATTAACCCCATTCTTGGAATAAACACTTGGAATATTTTATTATATTTGGTTAGGAGGGAAAAAGTATTTAAACTTTTATTTAGAAATAATAAATAAACAAATGATTTTTTTATCATCTCAAGGAATTGGTTAGGGAATAATAAACAAATAAGGATTTATTTAATTATTCCTAAGAGATTTAGTCAAATTTGACAAGGAATAATAATTAATTAGTGATTAATTAATTATTCCTAGAGAAAAATAAGATAATTAATAATTTATCTATTGATTTTTCATAATTGGGTCAAATATGACAAAGAATAATAATTGAACAATGGTTTAATTAATTATTCCTAGAAGAAAATCAAATAAATAATGATTTATTTAATTAGTCTTCATGGGTTTAATTATAAATTACTTAACAAAGGTGGTTTATTAAGTAATTTCTCACAGTGAAAGCAATTTTACTATGGTAAAATTGGCTTTACATGGTGTACTTCGATCCATCTAGTAACTTAGGCTAGATGATCAATTTTTTTAGGTGATAACAGATTGCCCCCCAACATATGAGTGTTAGGAAAAAAACATATGACTAAAGTACGTTGTAAAGTCACAATCACTAGAAAACACAGTGGAGTCAGAGAGAGAGAGAGAGACCAATATAGCTAAAGAGAAAAAGGATAGGGATATAGGGGGCTAGACTAATTCAAGTCTCCTTTTATGTTGCAGTACCGGACCTCAATGAGGTGGGGGAAGCATACCCATACCTGCCGAGATAACTTAGTACAAAAATAGTGGTGTGCCCAAAAACATAAAACTGAGCAATTCAGTACATGCTGAATGTTACATGAGATGCTGGCATAACAGAGCCATAAAATAATACAATGTATCCCATATATGTAATGCACTTAGGAAAACATGAGCCAAGACTGAATACAATAATATATGAGTACATGAGATATAATGGCCCTTCCCTAAAAAAGTGGGTGGGAGGGAGGGTAGAAAAACCAGAGAAGCTCTGCTAAACACAGAAGGGCTATGCAAAAATGAATGGATCATATGAAGGAGACGTGCATGCTATGAACACTGCGATCGGTAGGAACTGAACCCATCAATTCTGCAGAACTACATTTGAGGCTGTAGCATAATAGGAATGAATCTGGGCATGTGGGGGGCTACCTGAAGGGCCACCCCATCATGAGGTCTGAAACATCTCACACACACCCTGGAATCACTGGTACAATCTGTTGCATCACTGGACCATCAAGTGTATGAATCACGTACATGAAAGAACCAAGTCAAAGGGCAATAATGAGTCCCTATGTTTGATTAGAGGCATCAAATAAGAATGGAATATGGAACCAAGATACACTGCCATCTAGGCTGTTATTCTAGAATAAATGAGCTGACAACGACAAAATAGGGCCCATGATAGGTGAGGCAATGAGGATCCTCAACTAAGGCATGAGGGAAAATTGTAATGTAACTTATGTACTGACACTAGGGATAATGGAAAATATGGTATTGAGGGACAAACAAACAACTTCCCTTGTTAGAGCATAAAGTGCATGGTTGACCTAGCAGCAACTAACTCAGCTCCAGAGGGGATGGGCACAATATGATTAGAGGCCAAAATGGGCAACACAGGATGAACGATATGCAAATTTGGATGGAATACTGTGACATGATAGAATGGGACATGAAACATACTCCATTTATGCAAGGGTGAATCATCGCAGATGCTTTGAACAAGGGTGACTCGATGATGTTGCCACATAGAATAGACCTAGTGGGGACCATGAAAACCTGAGTAAATTATGGTTACTCATGAATAAAATCGATGCATGGTACAACAAGTATTAAGAGGAGGTGGTCCTCAAAGTACAAGTGTCGCTTTATGAAGAAATTCTATTTTGAGAGGCAACGAAGTGACCCTTCTTGGAAAAATGGCTTCCTAGTGAAGTGTCAAGTCATGAAAAGAAATGATGCAACCTACCTAGATGCACGACATAAATAAATATGCACAAATCAATGGGATATGCTATGGGTAAAATTTCTTAAGGTAGAGTGCATTACGAGGATTAGGAAGGAGTTGTCCTCCAAAATCTTCCAGGAGATATGCCCCTTTGCCTAAGCCCTTACAAATGATATAATGTCCTAGCCATAATGATTCAAACTTCCCATGTCCCAAGGTATCATGGGCCTGGTCATACACTAGAAGAAGATCACCTTCATGGAAGGCACAAGGGTTGAATTTTTGGTTATATTGATATTTGGTGTGCTTTTTGGCCACTTCGATGGTTTTCAAAGCAACACGACGGTCTTCAGAGGCGCGTTCAAGCATGACAAGTCTTTTTTCTAATGGTTGGGTGTTAGGGAGAAGTTTGACAGCTAGGTGGAGGGAAGGGATTTCACACTCGATTGGAAAGACTGCCTCCTTGCCAAAAACAAGGTGGAAAGAAGTAAACCCAGTGGTAGTTTTAACATAAGTTCCATAGGCCCACAAATCTGGGAAGAGCATAAGGTTTCGGTTGGTCTTGTGCTTATTCATCGTCTGTTGAAGCATCGTTTTGAGAATCTTGTTGATTGATTCAACTTGTCCATTACCTTGGGGGTAATAAGATGATGAGTATTGGTGCTAGAATCCCAACAGTGATGATAATTCACACCATACCTCATCATCAAAATGTCGGCCATGGTCAAAGACCAATTTTTTTGGAACCCTGAATTGAGCGATAACATGGTTAAAAAGGAAAAGGGCCATGGTAGCTACCATGTTATTGAACATTGGCATGGACTCAACCCATTTGGTAAAATGATCGACCGCTATGATAATATACTTATGGTTATTAACAGATGATGGTCGACACTCCATAAATTTAATGGCCCATTTATAGAAAGGACCAACAATGATGATAGGATGGAGAGGAGAGGGTGGACTCTTGCCTTTGGGTAAAAATGTTGGCAATTGGGGCAGTGTTTGACTGCCTCAATGCAATCATTAAAGAGAGAAGGCCAAAAGTAACCCGTGCACATGACTTTCTAGGCAGTGGCCATACCAGAGAGGTAACCACCACAAGTTCCACTGTGACAGGCATTTAGAAATTTCTTTGCTTCAATACGGGTGAGACGATGACGAAGGATAGAATCCACGCAGTGATGATAAAGGTCATTACCAATGAGGAGGTAGCGAGGGGCCCGGTATCGAATCCATCGTCGATCATCACGGGTAAGATGGGGGGCAAACTTTTGGGTTCACAAATATGTGATAATATTTCCACACCAAGGATCATCTGAAGTGATGAAAAACAAGTGCTCATTGAGGAGCTCATCGTTAATTGATGGATCACGTGCACCATTGGATAATTTAGAAGTGAGTTCGGTGAGGGCCAAACCTTTCTTACTCTTAGGCGTAACAAACGCGAGATTCATTTCCTAGAGGATGATGATCCAACGTACATACTTCCCATTGATGATCCATCAACTGAATAAGAAGGTCATGGGGTTGGAGTTTATTACGACCCTGGTGGTACACATGAGGATAGAGTGATGGAGCTTTTGGATGGAGAACACGACGACCAACTCCAATTTCTCTTCGTGAGAGTAGTTCATAGGGGGGCCTATCATGTTCTTACTGACATAGTAGATAACATGCTCATTGCGATCATCATATTCTTGAATAAGGACCTGGACAATCAAATAGGCGGAAGCTAAGATGTACAAGATGAAATCCTTCATGAAGTTGAGGGGGGGGACTGATCAAGGGTGCAGAAGTGAGAGCATGCTTTAGGGCATCAAAAGACCGTTGAGTATGGTCATCCCAAACAAATGGAATGGTTGAGTGAAGGATTCTGAGAAACCCATGCGCAGTGGTCACATAGTTAGGTTTGAACCTATGAAGGAAGTTGGCTTTGCCTTGAAGGCTTTGTAACTGGCACAAGGTACGAGGAGGTGGCAGCTCAAGAATGGCTTGAACTTTCAAGGGGTTGAGTGTGATACCATATTTTGACATAATGAAGCCTAATAGATGGCCGAAAAGAACACAAAAGACAAATTTCAATGAATTAAGACGAATGTTATACTTGCGACATCAGAGAAAATTGGTGTACAAATCATGAATATGTTGCACCGAGACCTAGAACGAGCACTGAGATCATCAAGGTAGGCAAGGATAAGGTGCACCAAGTCATGAAAACAATATGACATGGCCCACTAAAATGTGGCTCCAACATTTTTTAAACTGAATGCCATGACCCAATATGCAAAGGTTCCCCACAGACTAATGAGCGTTGTCTTTAACTGATCGGCACGACGGATACTAATCTGGTTGTACCTATAGAATCCATCCATAAAGGATATAACCTCATGCCCCGCACACTCATCAATGATCTAGTCAATAAAGGGTGTGGGAAAGTTGTCTTTGGGACAAGCTTTGTTCAAGTCACGAAAATCCGTGTAGACACGAATGGTGCCTTGCTTCTTGAGAACAGGAATTGGGTTGGATACCCATGTGGTATACTCAATGGGATAGATGAAATCAACTTGCTTGAGCTTGTCGATCTCGACTTTTATGGCCTCATGACGAGAAGGGTGGATGGGTCTCAACTTCTAATGGACAGGAGTGGCATTGGGCCATGTGTTGATATGGTGTTCAACAATGGCAGGATCAAGTCTGAGCATCTCAGAATAGGACCAGGCAAAAACATCACGAAATTCTTTGAAGAGCTTGGTGTAAGCTTCAATTTCTTCTGGGGTGCACTATGCCCCCAAGGTAATGTTTTCTTCGACCCCTAGTTTATCTGAAATGTTGATTTTGATAGTAGGAGAGATGTTGGCCATATTCCCTTCTTCGAAAGCATCTGGGGCAGGTATGGGATTTCGAAACCAATCGAATTCACCATGGATGAAGTCTTTTGATTCCACAACATACTAGTCATGGGACTATTGTGGTAGGAAGTATGCATGATGGTTCATATCATCCCAAGGGTAATCAAGGGTAGACATAACTTTTATGCTATCCTCATCAGACTGGAAGATGAGCAGATGGGAGAAACACTGACTAGATGATGCGGAAACGTTACCTGGCGCATCAACCTGAGAAATAAGGTTCACATACACATCATCTTGAATGGTAGATGATGAGATGATAGACGAAAATATGGTAGATGGAAGATCTACGGATGCTGAGACCTGGGATTCTGTTGAAAGAGGTTCGATAGAAATGCACATAGAAACCTCAGAAAGGTTTTCCTACGAGAAACTCAAGGATGACGATAGGTAAAGGAAATGGCCTCTGGTATTTGTCATCTCGACATGAGGGGGAGGGATCACGATGCTGGGACTAGGGGTACCAAAATCCATGGGTAGAGGAGTAGGTGTTCCACTACGAGTGGTCTCATATTCGTGAAACGCTCAAGGAAATTGTGAAATTCATCGAGATGAGGGAAACAATGGGAATAGTGACCATGAAGATCACATAGGGCACAAGGGTGATTTGTGCGTAACATTTTGAGTTTCTTGGGTGGACCCAACAAGTTCACATGGACTTCAGGGATATTTGACTCTGGGAATTTTTCATGAATCAAAGGTTTAAGTTAAGGAAGCTCGGGACAATTATTGGTGGCGTGCCTAACAAATTTACACAAAGTGCACGGAGGTGATGAATTTGGGGCCTTGGGGGCTGGAGGAGCTTGGGGAGCCTTGTCCTTTGGTTCTTTCCTCTAAAATTTGTCCCCCCCATCTGCATGCCTTCACAATAGGAGTGGGTTCATGTTGAGGTTGTGATGGAACTAAACCAGCAGTAGGGACCTTAGGGACCCATTGAACCAGGGTCAAGGCATGATAAGGTCTTGTTGACAGTGCTAGACCTGCCAACATTTCATGGGATCTCCATGATAAGAAGTCCCAATTAGACCTCAGATCGTTTGGTTTAGGAGTCCCAACAGTGGGTCGCATGGTAATGCCTTAACCGCAGTTTCGCATAGAGGCAAGTAAGATTTCCCTATAGGTAGCAAGGGTGTGATAGCTGTGGTGAGTCAAGGAAGATGCATGAGAGGTTCTAACACACTGAGAGTGACATGAGTGTGCCCCTTGGAAACGTGTAATAGTACTCGGCCTCGAAGGGAAAACATAAGCAAAGATGCATCACCAGCTGGAAAGCAAGATAGCGAGAAATCCAAAGTGATTTTTAAACCGAGAACACATCTGCAACAAGATTTATACAATTGCATACAAAATATTTCATACACAAATGCGTAAGTTAAATAACATGTATTGCTACAACAACCAGAATAGTCCAACTGCAATAACAACATATGCATGAAAATGTGTTGGATCTATTGTATTAAGAAGTGTAAGTTCTAGTCATACAATACATCCATGTCCAACCACTTGTTCCAATAGTGGAACGTTACAGTCACAACCGCCTGCTCTAAAGAGATATACTAGCTTTGTGCATTGGAGAAGCCAAGGTGCATTACAATATTTTCCAAGCTTTCTATAAGATACTCCTATCAAAGCTTGGCTAACCAAAAACCTATACAATGAGTTATGAGGTACTATTTATAGAAATGGGTAGGGTGACCCTTGACATTCCCCTTTGAGACCGTTCATCTATCCTCATGACTCTTCAACTACTCTGTGACTATTACATTCAACTATAGACACTTTAACTTCCACTTGAAAAGATGTTACATTACAGCACATGTGCCCATGTGAGACAAAATGTAATGAGAAAGCCATGAAAGACATCACTGACACTCGAACCATTGTGGTGAGCTCAACTCTTTGACATGCTTGTGATGGTCGAAGGTGGTGAGTTGATGCCAAGCTTGGTTTTCCATGATGGTGTCTGTGCACTCAATGGTGACATATTGTTGAAGCGAACTCTTGCCTTCATTGCATCCGGGTGCACTGATATGGCTCCTCTGTCCAACTCGTCTGATAGCATGCGCATGGTCATCCTCGTGTGACCATATTGTCAACATGTTGATGCATAGTACCTACGCTTCTCTCCAAGCATGTGCCGGTGGTCATGCACATCAACTTGTCCAACTACATGTTCCGCTCCAGTCGGACTTGCTTCTTGTATTTGCCTCGGTGAGTGTGCCAAATAGGTGGGGTCGCATGCAAGTGCACAATGACATGCATGTTGTTTCATTCCCTTGCATGCAATCAACAACACTGCTCACCTTTTCCTCTGTGCAAGCTATTGGGATGGATCTATAGCTTGTACGGGTGTAGTTTCATCCGTGGGTGCATGTTGTGCCCCCTACTATACCTGTTCCTATTGCAACTCATTCTCTCATCTATGCACCCTTGTTCTTCCTTGAGTTGCTACTTCAGCACATGCAACTACTTATCTATTATGTTCTTTGCCTTCACACGATATTCATGTCACGCCCTCACCTCATAGCCTGAGTCTCCAAAGTTTCTTTCATCAAGTGGATCTGCTTGAGCTTGCAACTTTGTTCTGTCTCTGTGTTGTCAACAACCTTCCTCTTGCATTTGTTGCATCTTGTATGCTACCTTCAGCTGCTATTGATGGTGCTGCTTGCTGTGATGCTGCTTCCGTCACATCTTGATGTCCTTGTCTATGAATAACTTGGTGTCTTTGTCGGTAGGCAGGTTCATAGACACTTGGTCGACTACATCTCGAAGTGTGCTCTGAACGGTGTCCTCGATTCTACCCTCTAGGAAACCATTGTACCTATGCTGCTGAGAGGTAGATGAAAACTTGGCATACCTGCAGACATGGAAACACTCATGGCAAACAATCTATCAATCGAAAACCAAAACAAACATGAGAACTAACTTGCAACATACCTGTGTGACTGATCATGAAGGTTGCGCATTTTCCACCGGGATGTCGGGAGACTGACTGCCAAACCTACATAAGGCACAGTCTAGGTTGTCAGGAGGTTGACTTACTATTGGAACTGCACAATGCACAGTCCTGCCTGGTCTGCTGAGGACTGAAACTGCACAATGCACAATTTCATTTAGCAGTGACATGCATCCAGCAAACTGCATTCCACAGTTTCTGGGGCCAACAAGAGACTAGCTCCAAGTATGGTGCAATGCAAGCATGGAGGTTAGTGCCTAGCTAGACTTGCGCAATTTTTGGAGGAAAGGTAGAGCCTTCGCTTCCGGAAATGTGTAGTGCTAGCTGAGTAAGGCATGGTCCGGGCCGAGGTAGCCCAGTCTGGCTGACGAACGACTGAAAACATGAGAAGTGTGAATGCATGATGAGATGAGTGCAAACAAGGTTCAATGATCATTCATGCAAACAACAAGCGCTCACAAAAAGGGAAAGCATGCATGTGTGTGAAGCGACTCACTGCAACGATGACCATCCTTGCAAAACAATGTCATGCATGCAAAAATAGTGAGATGCGAACGAAAACTGAAATGGTGCTTCTACAGGCTAACATGCATCAAAATGATAACAAGTGCCCACTGAAATCAAGCAGACAACAATCACACAAAGTGAAACACAAAAAGCGACAAAAATGCAACACACGACATGAAAGGCAGGCTTACCCCAAAACACTTGAGCTAAATGTATTGACGAATCCTAGATGCAATGTGGGATGTCAGAGATGCAAGGTTGATGTGAGGAAAGAGCTCTGCAATGTCCGATTCATGAGTTTTGGTAAAATTGAAGATGTGACGCGCATGCCACAAATCTAGGAAGAGCGACGCTTGGTGGGAGGTTTCTGAAATGATCCTTGCATGCAACCTCTGGCTGCTAAAAGTATATCCCTGAATCAAGGTATGCCTTTACATGCTACCTTGGGAGAAGCAGTCCATGCATGAAAATAAGTTTTTCTCGGTCCTGGAGGGAACCAGTCAACCTAACTATACATGCAACAGTCTACTCAGCTGAGGGAAAAAAATGTGCATTTATGGGAGGGAGCTGGGTTAGCAACCTAGAGGGATTGTGCAATTTCTAGGCAGAGTAGCTGACTATAGCCCAAAATTGCGTAATTTCTGGGCTGAGTAGTCCTGCTGGGAGGAATTGTGCAATTTTCCAGTGAATAGTGATAGGCATATTTGTGCAATTCTGGAACCCAGCAGGATCCTAGATAGAATTGCACAATTTCTAGAGGGAAGGCTAGTTCCCCTCCAGAATTGTGCAATTTATTGAGGGAGCTGCTCAGCCTGCAACTAGACCAAATCCAGAGAAACAACTTGTGAGGGGCATGCAATAAGCTCTCATGGACAGGCTTTCATTCTACAAGAAAATCATTGTAGCGTATATACTTGACAAGGCAAGACATGCTAATGTGAAAGGTTGGTAGGGAGGCTCAAAATTGAAGCTAAGGAAAAATTTTGGAGGGTGGTTGTAGCTGCTACAACACTTGGTGACACACTAGTATAACTCCAGCTCTCTGAATGGACCTTGTTTATGAAAAGCAAGTCTAACATCTCTAGAAGTATTGTTCAATTCTCAGTTCATCTTGGTTTCACACTAGCTTGATTGTAAGATGTAGCATTTGCTAAGATCTTGGTCAATTGACACACATTCCAAGGCAAGGAAACGCAGTTGTTTCAATTAGGGTTTAGGGGTATATTGGTGCAAAAGCAGTATAGTCGTTAGAGTCTTAGTTTCATCTCTGATGTTGCTCCACTGCCAGCAGGCCTAGACAGTACCTCAGTGGAGTCGCGTGGGAACACAAGCATCGCTCTACTCCTAGCTAGCATGGTCAGTACCCTGACGAAGTTACTTGCATCACCTATCTGCACATGAAACCTGTCTCTTCTTTACCCTTATTCATTTTTCATTTTTTCATTTTTCACTTTTCATTTTTTCATTTTTTCATAACTGTGCATAACACTTATTCATTTTAGAGGCAGAAGAGGGACCCTGACTTATTGAGAGTAGAAAAGGTTGTTCCTTTATAGAAGTAGTTTATTATATACCTCTGACGTGCTTGTTAAGGTTTTCCCCCTCACCTTACTCTACTTTACTGAGTTGACAAGGGTTAACCCAAAAAAAATCGACTAGAGTAGGTGACACTAGTTAGCGCACAAGCATTGTGTTTTCACCAAGGTTGGCTTCGAACAATATGTATTTTCCTTCAACGTATCATGGACTAAAAGTAACAAGTTAATCATATAGAGTCAGGATGATAGATAACCAAGTAGTGATAGTTGCATAAGGCCTCTTGTTACAACAAAGCAAAGCAGAAGTACAGGTAAATGCGAAATAAAAGTGAATAAGAAAACAAACAAGTAAGAAAGTGCACACAAAGAAAGAAGCAAACATGCATGTAAGCAAACAACTCGAAAATGAAACACTACTCCTACTCCTAAGCTAACAGTGCATGGGTCATCCCATGTGAAGTGATACTTCCAATGCAGCCGCTGACACATTGGTTGAACCAGGTTGGAGGAGGCATGGTTCGCAAACAACACAATTGTGTGAACCAACAGATGTGAAAGATACAACAATGAAGACAGGAACACTCCAAGCTTACAAGTGTCCATAGAACAAAAATGGGTGAAAGTGCATGATATGCAGTCTATGGACATACCATGATGATGTGTGACACTACATGTAGATGTTAAACACACAGACACTCTTGCCTATGACATGCAAGCACACGCGAGGAAGGTAAACCACTTATGTTGCGAAGTGTGCTTGTTGAGTAAGATTCCTCCAATGCATGAGCAATGGGATCATGTAGTTTGAGTGGGGGAAGTGAAATATGAGTGTTAGATTGATCTTCAATGTATACAAATGAGCGATGAGGAGCCTTGCATGTTTGAACAATTTCCTGATGAGAAGTGAAACCAACCTCAAGACAATGCGGGCCTGACATAACCATCAGCTCAGGCTGAAGTACCTCGAAATTCTGCGGGGTTTCGACTTCGTTGATAGGTGGATCATTGTAGAACAGTGCCTTAGATGTATTAACAATGAGTGAATCAACATCATGATCAAATGATGAGGTAAAGAGATCACGACAACCAAGATCAGAAAACTCAATATGTTGGTCGGCATCCTCATGATTTGATGAATCACACAGAGGGGTAGATGAGAAGCAAGAATGTTCATCCTTTGCGTTTCCAGAAAAGATAGATGAAAAATCATGTGGGTGTTGAAAGAATGATTGGTCCTCTTCATTTTCAAATGATGGAATGATGTCTAGTGTGCCCTACGAATGATCAACAATGGGTGCGTCCGTGGATGGAGATACACATGAAAAATACGGGATGGTAAGATCACCAAGGAGGTGAGGAAAAAATGGAGGAGGTACGAACAAATGGGGATGGTTCTCTACTATCTATGGATGTTCAATATCCCAGTCATACTCTTCATGAATGACAGCGCATGTTGGTTGTGAAACACCAAAATCATCGATAGATTGATCCTCATTCAAAATAGGTGTAGAGTCCAGAAAGGTAGAACACAAGACAGTGCAATCCAGAGGATGATCAGAATACAAGGATGGAGGATGAGGGATGAAGTACATGTGATAACCCATGGGATTCCCAACCAAGCTTGTGTGAAAAGCGGAAGAAGTGATGTCGGGAGGATGTGACGATTGAACAGGTGTGTGTTCATGCTCTCCCACATCACTTTGTGATGGTGGAGCTGTTTGATGAGGGGACGACAGACAGTCACTTGTGACAGCGACCGTGTCCATCTATGATTGTGTAGCTCCATCACTGAAGTATGTTGAGTGGCATTTGAGCTTGAACTTCTTCTTGGGATTGATAGACTAGATAAGGCAATATTCAAATCTGTCCATGAGATAATGAAATTTCATCTGAATTTTCATTGCTTCAAACATGAATAGATGAAAGCGCTTCAAAAACTCCATAGGTGATTTGTGCGGGGCCTTCTGTTGTTTTAACAATTTTTTATCAAGTACTTTAGGATCAAAATTGTGGAAAATAGATTCGATTAGATCTCTGAACTGCTTGAATGAGTGCACATAGTTATGAGGTAGTGTGCCACACCATTGTGATGGGTGGTCGGGAAGTGTGTGTGCGAGCAATGAACAAACTTTTGTTTCATTGAAATCTTCCATGCCCTCCATGAGCTCATGGAAGTCATCTAAGTGCTTAGGCTAGGCCACTTTGCCTTCACCATCATATGTGATTTGTGACAAGTGATCCCAGAACTTCTTCTCGATGTGAAAGATATGTCCATTGGACAAACATTTCAGAGGGTGAACTATAACGAACTCCATGATAGATGTGCGAAGACTCAAAACAGATGATGAGGAATCAACTTGTCCTCTGGCCCTCCTTCTAGCACTAGAAATGTTGACGATGCTGGATCCGCCAACATGTCAGGGGATCTCCCTGGTAAGAAGTCGCAATTAGACCTCAGACCATTTGGTGTAGGAGACCCAATAGTTGGTAGTGGGTCGTACGGTAATGCCTTGACCATAGTTTCAAATAGAGGCAAGTAAGATGTCCCTGCTGGTAGCAAGGGTGTTGTTAGGATTCCAAGAAACTCTCCTATGGTTGTAGCTCAGAGATTCCTGGTAACATATAACTTCAATTATTGTTGCAGGTTTAATGGAAGGAATGATGGTTTAGTTCAAGCCAGATAACCACTTCTACTTTGTTTCACTCTAAACATGCGTGGACACCCTCAAACTACAAGGCTTTGGACCACCAATGCTCACAGTTTTAGATATTAGGTGAATATGGAGAATACTAACCACACCAGAAGATGCACAAGACCATGTGATGGCTGGCTACAACTAGTAAAGAAACCTGTAAATCTAATATACTAATGCAAAGACAAGATGATAGCTCTCTTGCATCAGATAGAAATAACCTGAGTAACCTATTTAGTGATAGATTCAACAATCTAACACAGAGATAAGATGACAGTTATCTAGGGTTAAACATCAAAAGATCAAGAACACAGCATATTAGGCACAAGCTTGGAACAAAGGAAAATGGAAAGTGAGCAATTAATAACAAAAGAAGCTTGTATTAGTTGAAAGTGAAGATAAGATGCTGCAAGTGACAAAATATCTATAGTCTCTAGAAGTTGAACCTTACATCAAATGCCAACATTGATTACATTTGGTTTCTGAGTATTTATAGATTTACAATATTATGGCACTTGGCCATTTAGGTATGAAGGGGTCATAATTGATCACCAACTGCATTTAACTACCTGATGGAGTCTCTGAATGAATTTTCTTGCTTCAGTGGAAGAATTCGATCTGTTCAGGTTTTGTGCTGTCCTTTTTGGTTGTTGGAATGCTTGTACCAGTGGAGTCCATGACTGATAAATTTAGTTACAGAGTTGTGCTTGTCCTTTTCTCCCCTGGCTATTATTTCTATTGAATATGGTAGTTGGGGGTCTGACAGTGACTGATAATGGCATAGTTGGTCATCTCCTTCTTCAGGAAACCAAATGGTCAGAGGACGTGGAATGCATGGGCAGGTGGATTATTTGGGTGAATGGCAAGAATGGCCGTCGGATTGAGGAAATCGACGACAGAGATGGCTCGGCAGAGGCTATTGGTCGAGGTGAGAGTGGGGTGAGTTAGGGCCATTAGATCTTCAACGGACAGATTAGACGGTCATCGGGAAGCGAAGTTGCGTGGTTGTTATCAGGTAGGGCAGACTGGTCAGGTGGTAATGGTTTTTATCACACCTCTTTCAGGCGTAAAGCGGTAAACGCCTCGGGTCATGCGATTCCACTCAGCGATCGACACGTAGCGGCGAATGAGAGAGAAAAACCACTCTCATCACACGCTATCGTTCGGTTAAGTTGCTGGTGCGATAAAAGCGAAGACCGTCAGATTGGGCGGAGATGCTCTTGATGGTGGGGAAGGGTCGAATGGGTTACTTTATCAGGTGTGATGTGGGTCATTAGATCGACAGGGTGATTAATGGTGGGGATTATGCATGATGAGTTATGAAAGCGTGTAGACGTATGGTAGGGTCTTATGGTAGGTTTGGGGTTTTGCGCTCGGGGCTAAAGTAAAAAAGGGGCTATTTTGCAGGGTTTTAGGAGGCAAATAGGGAAACGGGGATAGAGGAGAATAAGCGAGGTGGAGGAAAAAGGAGAAAGTGACCAATGTGAGCTTCTCTTTGAGCATAACCAATCAGACCATGATACTTTTTGACTGTAGAAAATCAGCGTTGCACAGCAGAGCTAACACTAGCTCCTTCTGGGGATGAAATCCTCCCTGTGAGGTTTCAAGAACTGTAGACCACTGGCTTTCACACAAAAACAAGATCAAAAATATCTCCTAGTGTTCCATTGGGAATGGAGTCTAATTAAGCCTACACTAAAACTTGTAAAAAGAACATATTTACAATTTTGAGGCCTAAAGGCCTTAAACAATATAAATTTTCAAAAACCGCTCATTTACTAGGCCATCAAAAACTGTTTCTCCTTTCATACTTTGCAACATGTAAGTGTCGTTCCCCTGGATCTGATCAATGACAAAAGGTCCAGTCCACAGAGCATCAAACTTCCCATGATTACCTTTCTATCCCTTCAGTGCATCACATTTGAGCACTAAGTCTCCAACTTGAAAATGGTCCATCTTTGCCTTTCTATCAAAGGCTTCCTTGATTCTCTTTTGATGTGCTGTAGACTTTTCAATCAGTTGATTCCTAATCTAATGTACTTCAGCCAAGTCACCAATCCTCTTTGCCATGTCATTTTCCTCATTCTGTTCTTCCCACAAGAATTTTTCCACAGGGAGGGTTAACTAGATTGGGAATACAACCTCAGTGCCATACACCAGCTTGAACGGAGAATTCCCTGTGGATTTCTTTGTGGTTACCCTATCAGCCCATAATGCAAATTTTAGTTTGGAATCCCAGTTCCTTTTGTTGTCTTCTAGTGGCTTTTTAATTATCCTTATCAAGCTCTTATTGGATGATTCTGCTAGATCATTACCTTAGGGGTAATATAAGGTGGAATGCACTAGCTTAATTCCCATTGAGTCACACATGTCTACCAACTCTTTTGCTCTGAAAACCGCTGCATTCTCTGTAACTAATTTGTGTGGGTAGCCAAACCTAGTGAAAATATTCTCTGTCAAGAACTTCATGACCACCTAGTGATCAACTTTTTTAGTAGGGATGGCCTCAATCCATTTAGTGAAGTAGTCAGTGGCTACTAAAATCCATCTGTGCTGGCCATCGGAATGTGGATTAATTTCTCCTATGAAATCCAAGCCCCATTGTTGGAAAGGACCACTGGCATATATTGGCTTCAAGGGTAAGGATTTCAACTGTTGTTTTCCTTCAAATCCCTGGCACCTGTCACAAGATTTTACAAATGAAAAGACATTAGAAAATAGAGTGGGCCAATAATACCCAGCTCTGAGGATCTTATGGGCTGTGGTTTTCCAATAGTGATGTCCTCCACAGGTTCTGGAATGAAACTGATACATGACCTCTACAGATTGTTCTTTGTCTAGACATCTTAAAAGGATTCCAAAGGGATCCCTCCAATACAGCAAGTCTTCATGGATACAAAACTTGGCTGCTCTAAGCTTAATAGTTCTAGCTTGGCTTGAACTAAGGTCTAGAGGAACTTCTAGCTTCAGAAAAAATTGAGCTATGGTCATGTCCTGTTGTTGGTTCTTCTATCTATCCATCCCCTGAATTTGTACTTATCCAATTCATATCTAGCATCTTGCAATTCTCTTCAGCCATCAGCTTGGCAAGGCCCTCACCTCTGACAAGCTTGGTGGGCTTTAATTCTATGTTGAATTCAATAAGCTTTGCAATCCATTTAGCCCTTCTTCCATCAACATCTGGCTGCATTAGGACATCTTTTGCTGAAGTAGAGGGCACATATGCAATTACCTTGGAGTGTAGAATGTATATTCTAAAAGATTTCAAGGATTTGATTAGAGCATATGCCTATTTTTCAATGATATCATACCTCAGTTCAGCATCCCTTAAGGTTTTGTTGAAGAATGCCACTGGACGTTCTGAACCCTCATCGTCTTTCTGTAATAAAACTGTTGTAGGGGTGTCACTTGAGGCAAAGGAGAAGATATGAACTCCTTGCTATAGTATGGGTTGATCAAAGTTGGAGCTTCCATAATAGCTCTTTTTAAGGCTTCAAAAGATCTTCTTGCTGTATCAGTCCATTTGATCTCTGACCCCTTTTTTAGCATGGAGGTGATGTGCTTTACCAGTTCTGAAAAATTAGGGATGAACCTCCTTACGAAATTTATTTTGCCCATAAAGGATTGGATGTCCTTTTTTGATCTTGGGACAGACAATGTCTGTATCGATTTCACTCTCTCTGGGTCAATCTTGACACCCGCAGTAGAAACAATGTGTCCTAGCAGCTTGCCCTCCTCTAAAGCGAACTGTGACTTCTTAGGATTCACTGATATCCCAAACCTTCTACACTTCAGGAACACCTTCTTCAAATGCTGCAAATGATCTTGATGACTGTTGGAGTATACTATTATATCATCTAGGTAGACAAGGACAAATTTATCCTTCTCTCCTACAAACACTATATCCATGGCTCTCTGAGAGGTGTCCCCTGCATTCATCAGCCCAAAGGGCATCTTGGAATACATAAAAGTGCCCCAAGGAGTGGTGAAAGTAGTATTTTCTTGATCATCTAGATGTACAGCAACTTGGTTATACCCCGAAAATCCATCCAGGAAAGACATGACTTTGGCTCTTGAGACTTTCTGCAGCAAATGCTCCATCTTGGGCAGAGGATAATTGTCTTTCTTAGAGTATTTGTTCAAGTTCCTGAAATCAACACACAGCCTGATTTCTCCACTTTTCTTCCTCACCACAACCAAGTTGGCTACCCACTTTGAATATCTCAGAGGGATTACGATTTTGGCGGCCAACAACTTCTTGATTTGTTTTTCAATTAGAGGGAGAAGAAAAGGATTTATGGACCTTAGCTACTGCTTGAAAGGGATGGTGTATTTCTCCAATGGGATCTTATGCTGGATGATCTTTTTGTCATAAGTTTTAAGGTCACTGTATTCCCAGGAAAAGACATCAGCAAATTGCTTCATTAAGGTGCAGTACTCATAACTTTGGGCAACAAACAAATGGGTGGACAAATTTATATACTTTGGATGATCTGGACTCCCTATGTTATGCCTATGGATTGCAGACTGATCTTCTTTTTGGGAAATCTTATGAGGCACATCATTCTAGTCAAACAGCTTCTCTAGAGGCACTAGCCCTTTAGGGATATGATTGCTAGGCAGTTGTACAATATTGTCTTGGCCGATTTTGTTCCTTAGCTGGGGTTGGGGACTTTCCTCCAAGGTTTCATTCTCTTGATCAATTTGCATTTCAGAGAATTCATCAATGATTTGCAAAAACCTATTTACTTCATCATCATCCTCAAAGACTTTCCAATGCTGGACATTATCAAGCAAAGATGGTCTATATTTTATCTGGACTTCATAAGCCAATCTTGGGGGCATGGGAGGGATGAACATGCTAGCAGATACGACAAGGGAATCAACAAGCTGATTTTCTACACTAGGAATATATGAGATACAAAATCTATCAAAAGAATCTTTGATCTCCATACCTCATCTCTGTATGCTTTCAGCCTTGGGTGCCCTGCTTGGAATGTTTTGTTCACTTGTTGAATGATGAGATCATCATCTCCAAACACCTTTATGTCTCTGATTCCCATGTCTTTGGTAGCATTTAAGCCCAATATCAGAGCCTATACTCTGCTATATTGTTGGTGACCTGGAAAGTCAACTTAAAAGACAGATGGGTGCTTTCTTGCTTTTGAGACACCAGTACCACTCCTGCTCCTGTAGTTTCCTTTGAACAGCCTCCATCAAAGAACATATCCCAAGCCTGTGTCCCTTCCTCTTCCATGGCCTGGCCTACTGCTTTCTTGAGCTACACCAAGGCCTTATGGGATTCTTCAATTTGGAGAATACATGCCGCAAAATCAGTGTCCACAACATAAATAGGATGATTAGTGGGACTCTTCTCATCACTGATAATATAGGCCAGCTGGGCTTCCTTGTACAATCTTCTGCTTTCTCCTCCAAAGACTGGGATAGTGGAATAAGATAAGTCATTTTGCAATGTCCCACCCAACCTCGTAATCCATCCTCTGGAAAGTATCATGCCAAACTTAGGGGGGACATCTGCTACCACAATATCCATCATCATGCTTTTCATGGGCAACTCAGTTAGGGTGATGGCTAAACCTTTGATTAACCCTAGACACTTCAGCTTCCTTGAATCAAAGGAGAATAAATCATGATAAGGTCTGGTAAGGTTAAGGCCTAACCCTTCCATGACAGCTTTGGGCATCAAATTATGGCTGGCACTTGTGTCCAGCAGACAGTTGTGGAGGATTTTGTCATGAATGGTCAGGGAGACATTAAATCATCGGAATTTTCATCAGCAAGTTTAGTCATTGGGCTAAGCACAACTGCAAGCTTATAATCTTGTAAATTCACATAGTCATTGGATGCTTGTGTGGCTTTCAGCTCAAGGGAATCAAGGATGGGATTCCTAAAGGCTTCACTCTTTACTAGTTTTATCAGAGGTACATATGTTTTCAACTTCTGGACTTCTAATTCAAAACTGAAAGGGGAAGGAGACTTGTCAGGGCCTCTTAACTCTTGAGCTGGTGCTTTTAGGATGATGGGATCAGCTGTTGGTCTCTTCTGTTTGCTGATTTGTTGTTCTGTGGGGACAACAACTCTTTGGACATGATTCTCTTTGACATTACTCATTCTTGACCTCAAGTTATATCTTTGTTGGTCTTTAGTTTGCAGAACAACTTCCCTATCCCATTCTTCACTGGTCTAGTCTTTGAGTAATGATTCTTCATAGGTAGCTAATATAAAAAAGGCAGCACTGTCCTTGTCTTCCATGCAATGAATCTCATCCTCTTCATCAAACTATTCCTCCTCCATGACTATGTTATGGAAAGGAGCCTTAACCCCTTGTTCTTCACTGGCCTCTTTTCCCCTCTGAATGATTTGCAATTGTTCATTTGCTCTTCTATATGGATTTGGATTTCTAAGAGAAAATGTATTAGGAAGCCTTCCTTTCCCAGAACTCTGCTCAACCTTCAGCTTAGATATTTCAGTAGCCAATGACTTTATCATTTTAGTCATTTTGTCTATTTAGGTTCTGAAGATGAAGAAGAGGAGGAAGCCTCGCCTCTCTTCCTCCTTCTATCAGCATGTCCTTTGAGCTTCTCTGCGGCCATGGTATTGGATTCAACCTCCAGGGCTACATCTTGCATTTCAGCTAGGGAAGAACCTCTTCTCTCTCTTAATAGTAGGCAAAAATCGGAGTCAAAGGCATTGGCATAGGTGAGTTTGGCAGAGGTGGGGGTAGGCTTCACTTCAGCTGGTATCTTGCTATAAATCCGATTGAATCTTTTATTAAAATCAGAAATTGACTCCCCATTCTCCATTTTCAGGTTGCCAAACTCAGTATGGTAGTATAGCAGGTCTTTCTTATCTCCCCAATGCTTTAAAAACACATCGTCTAATGCTTCAATGCCTACTATATACCTAGGAGTCAGTTCTCTGAATCACTTTCTAGCCTCTTCATCAAGGCTTTAGACAAATACTCTCATCCACACATCATCTTCACTGATATCTAGGTTATCAACATAGCTATAAAAAGACTCAAGGTGTTCTTCAGCTGTTACTCCCTCTGTACCAGTGAACTTAGGCATGTATTTCTGGTATTCTCCTGCAAGCATGGAATTCAAAGGAATAGGCAAGACCAGGGGTCCATACCTAGCAGCTATGATTCTTTCCATTTTGGTGGGTGCTTGTGGGCCTGCCATGACTGGGGTAGATGGAAGGGTCCTAGCAGTTTGAAAGGTAGAGAGTTGAGAAATTATTGACAGGGCCAAAGGAATATGGTGGACTGGAAGGGAGGTTTTCTTTGGACTGAGATCCAAATGGGAACTTATTGAACAAGGAGCTTTATGAATCTCTGAGAGTATTTATTCACTGGTTATGCTAGGCTCTATATTTTCAACATGTGCATGCCAACTACAAGCCTTTCTTGCAGAGATACATAAGATTGTTTAGGCTTACCTGATCCTGATGCTCCTTTTCGTGATATCTTGCTTTGCTTGACCATCTTCTCAGGGTCAGGCACTGGGTCAACTAGTGATTTCTGAGGATTTATCCGAGTATGTCTCACAAACTGAGCCAGCACTGTGATGTGGAGTCGCCAAAAGGTTTTTCCTCCAGTAGAGTTGCCAGATAGATGATTACAACCAAAAATGTGTCCAAACTTTGTCTATCATCAAAGCTAGATCTGTGTCATTCTCCTAGGGAAGCTGAGCTTCAATCTCCTCTCCTCGGCAACGGCGCCAATTATGTTAGGATTCCAAGAAACTCTCCTATGGTTGTAGCTCAGAGATGCCTAGTAACATATAAATTCAACTATTGTTGTAGGTTTAATGGAAGGAATGATGGTCTAGTTCAAGCCAGATAACCACTTCTACTTTGTTTCACTCCAGACATGTGTGAACACCCTCAGACTACAAGGCTTTTGACCACCAATGCTCACAGTTTTAGATATTAGGTGAATATGGAGAATACTAACCACACCAGCAGATGCACAAGACCTTGTGATTGCTGGCTGCAACTAGTAAAGAAACCTATAAATCTAATCTACTAATGCAAAGACAAGATGACAGCTCTCTTGCATCAGATAGAAAGAAACTAGAGTAACCTATTCAGTGATACATTCAACAATCTAACACAGAGATAAGGTGAAAATTATCTAGGGTTAAACCTCAAAAGATCAAGAATACAACATATTAGGCACAAGCTTAGAACAGAGGAAAATGGAAAGTGAGTAGTTAATAGCAAAAGAAGCTTGTATTAGTTGAAAATAAAGACGAGACGCTGCAAGTGACAAAATATCTACAGTCTCCAGAAGTTGAAACTTACATCAAATTCCAACCTTGATTACATCTGGTTTCTGAGTATTTATAGATTTACAATATTATGGCACTTGGCCATTTAGGTATGGAGGGGTCATAATTGATCACCAACTGCATTTAACTGCATGATGGAGTCTTTGAATGAATTTTCTTGCTTCAGTGGAAGAATCTGATATGTTCAGGTGTTGTGCTGTCCTTTTTGGCTGTTGGAGTGCTTGTACTAGTGGAATCCATGACTGATAAATTCAGTTACAGGGTCGTACTTATCCTTTTCTCCCCTGGCCATGTTTTCTGTTGAATATGGTAGTTGGGGGTTTGACAGTGACTGATAATGGCATAGCTGGTCATCTCCTTCTTCGGGCAACCGAATGGTTCGAGGATGTGGAATGCATGGGCAGGTGGATGATTTGGGCGAACAGGAAGAATGGTCATCGGATCGAGGAAATGGATGGCAAAGATGGCTCAGTGGAGGCTATCGGCTGAGGTGAGAGCGAGGTGAGTTAGGGCCGTTAGATCTTCAGTAGACAGATCAGATGGTCATCGAGAAGCGAAGTTGCACGGTTGTTATTGGGTGGGGCAGATTGGTCGGGTGGTAATGGTTTTTATCGCACCGCTTTCGGGCGTAAAGTGGTAAATGCTCGGGGTCACACGATTCCACTCAGCTATCGACACGTGGTAGTGGATGAGAGAGAAAAACTGCTCTCGTCATGCGCTATCATTTGATTAAGTTGTTGGCGCGATAAAAGAGAAGACCATCAGATTGGGCAGAGATGCATCTGATCGTGGGGAAGGGTCAAACGGGTTACTTTATCGGGTGTGATGTGGGCCGTTAGATCAGTGGGGTGATCAATGGTGGGGATTAGGCGTGATGAGTTATGAAAGCGCATAGACGTATGGTAGGGTCTTATGGTAGGTTTGGGGTTTTGCGCTCGGGGCTAAAGTCAAAAAGGGGCTATTTTGTAGGGTTTTAGGAGGAAAATAGGGAAATGGGGATAGAGGAGAATAAGTGGGGTGGAGGAAAAGGGAGAAAGTGACCAATGTGAGCTTCTCTTTGAGTGTAACCAATCAGACCATGATACTTTTTGACTTTAGAAAATCAGCATTGCACAACAGAGCTAACATGTGTGATAGTTGTGGTGAGTCAAGGAAGGTGCATGAGAGGTTCTAACACACGGAGAGTGAGGTGAGTGCCCCCCTTGGAAACCTATAATAGTACTTAGCTTGGAAGGGAAAACAGAAGAAAAGATGCATCACCAGCTGGAAAGAAAGATAGAGAGAAATCCAAAGTGATGTTTAAACCAACATCACATCCGCAACAAGATTTATACAATTGCATACAAAATAGTTCATACACAAATGCGTAAGTTAGATAACATATATTGCTACAACAACCAGAATAGTCCAACTACAATAACAACATATGCATGAAAACGTGTTGGATCTATTATATTAAGAAGTGTAAGTTCCAGTCATACAATACATCCATGTCCAACCACTTGTTCCAATAGTGGAACGTTATAGCCAAAACTACCTGATCTAAAGAGATATACTAGCTCTGCGTAGTGGAGAAGCCAAGGCACGTTACAATATTGTCCAAGCTTTCCATAAGATACTCCTATCGAAGCTTGGCTAAGAAAAAACCTATACAATGAGTTATGAGGTACTATTTATAGAAAAGGGTGGGGTGACCCTTAACATTACCCTTTGAGACCATTCATCTATCCTCATGACTCTTCAACTAATCTATGACTATTACATTCAATTATCGACACTTGAAATTCCACTTAACATGACGTTACAGTACAATGAACATGTGCCCATGTGAGACAAAATGGCTTGAGAAAGCCATGCAAGACATCACTGACACTCAGACTGTTGTGGTGAGCTCAACTCTTTGACATGCTTGTGATGGTCTTAGGCGGTGAGTTGATGCCAATCTTGGTTGTCCGTGATGGTGTCTGTGCGCTCAATGGTGACATATTGCTGAAGCGAACTCTTTCCTTCGTTGCATCCAGGTGCACTGATATGGCTCCTCTATCCAAGTCATCTGACAGCATGTGCATGGTCGTCCTGGTGTGACCAGACTTTCAACATGTTGATGCATAGTACCTACGCTTCTCTTCAAGCATGTGCTAGTGGTCGTGCACATCAACTTGTCTAGGTACATGTTCAGCTCCAGTGGGACTTGCTTCTTGTCTTCGCCTTGGTGAGTGTGCCGAATGGGTGGGATTGCATGCGTGTGCAAAATGACATGCATGTTTTTGCATTCCCTTGCATGCAATCAACAACACTGCTCACCTTGTCTTCTCTGTGCCAACTACTGGGATGGATCTATAACTTGTATGGGCACAGTTTCATCCGTGAGTGCATGTTGCACCCCCTGATATACCTATTCCTACTGCAACTCATTCTATTGTCTATGCACACTTGTTCTTCCTTGAGTTGCTACCTCAACACATGAAACTAATTCTCTATTTTGTTCTTTGCCCTTGCACAATATTCATGTCACGCTTTCACCTCATAGCATGAGCCTCCAAAGTTTCTTTCATCACAAGTGGATCTGCTTGAGCTTGCAACTTTGTTCCGCTTTTGTGTTATCAACAACCTTCCTCTTGAATTTGTTGCATCTAGTATGCTGCCTTCAGCTGCTGTTGATGGTGTTGCTTGCTATGATGCTACTTCCGTCACATATTGATGTCCTTGTCTATGAACAACTTGATGTCTTCGTGGGTAGGTAGGTTCATAGACACTTGGTCGACTACATCCTGAAGTGTTCTTTGAATGATGTCTCCAACTCTACTCTCCTAGAAACCATTGTACCTACACTGGTGAGAGGTAGATGAACACCTGACATACCTAGGGACATGACAACACTCATGGCAAGCAATCTATTAGTCGAAAACCAAAACAAACATGAGAACTGACTTGCAACATACCTGTGTGACTGATCATGAAAGTTGCGTAATTTCCATCGGGAGGTCGTGAGACTGATTGCCAAACCTACATAAGGCACAGTCCGGGCTGTCAGGAGGTTGATTGACTATTGGAACTACACATTTCGTAATCCAGCCTGGCCTGCTGAGGACTGAAACTGCACAATGCATAATTTTAGTCAGCAGTGACATGTAACCAGCAAATTGCATTGCACAGTTTCTAGGGCCAACAAGACATTGGCTCCAAGTATGGCACAATGCAAGCATGGAGTTCAGTGCTTGGATAGACTTGCACAATTTCTGGAGGGAAGGTAGAGCCTTCACTTTTGGAAATGTGCAGTGTTAGCCAGGCAAGGCACGGTCTTGGCCAAGGCAGTCCAGTCTGGCCGACAGGTGACTCAAAACATGAGAAGTGTGAATGCATGATTAGATGAGTGCAAACAAGAGTAAATGATTATTCATGCAAACAACAAGCGGTTAGAAAAAGGGAAAGCATGCATGTGTGTGAAGCGAGTCACCGCAACAATGACCATCCTTGCAAAATAGTGTGATGCATGCGACAATAGTGAGATGCGAATGAAAACTGAAATGGTGCTTCTACAAGCTAACATGCATCAAAATGATAGCAAGCGCCCACTGGAATCAAGCAGAGGACAATCACACAAAGTCAAACACAAAAAGTGACAGAAATGCAACATAAGACATGAAAGGAAGGCTTACCCCAAAACAGTTGAGCTGAATGTGCCGACGACTCCTAGATGCAATTTGGGATGTGAGAGATGCAAGGTCGATGTCAGGAAAGAGCTTTGCAACGTTCGATTCATGAGTTTTGATAAAATAAAATATGTGACGCGCATGCCACAAATCTAGGAAAAGCGACACTTGGTGGGAGGTTTCTGATATGATCCTTGCATGCAACCTCCAGCTGCTAAAAATAAATCCTTGAATCAAGGGTTGCCTTTACATGCTACCTTGCGAGAAGCATTCCATGCATGCAAATAAGTTTTGCTTGGTCCTAGAGGGAACTGGTCAACCTAACTATACATGCAACAGTCTGCTCAGCTAAGGGAAAAAAAATGCCCATTTGTGGGAGGTAGCTGGGTTGGCTAGCTAGAGGGATTGCGCAATTTCTGGGTAGAGTAGCTGACTGCTTCCCAGAATTTCACAATTTCTTGGCTAGGCAGTCCTGCTAAGAGGAATTGCGAAAGTTTTCCAGTGAACAATGACAGGAAGATTTGCGCAATTATGGAGCCTAGAAGGCTACCACACAAAATTGTGTAATTTCTGGATGGAAGTCTGGTTCCCCTCTAGAATTGTACAATTTCTTGAGGGAGCTTCTCAGCCTATAGCGGGACCAAGTTCAGAGAAATATCCCATGAGGGGAATGCAACAAGCTCTCACGGACAGGTTGTCATTCTGCAAGAAAATCATTGTAGCTTGTGTACTTGACAAGGAAAGACATGATGTTGTGAAATGCTGGTAGGGAGGCTCCAAAATGAAGCTAAGGCAAAATTTTGGAGGGTGGTTATAGCCGCTACAATAGGTCTTAGCTGACCAGGCAGAATGCTTGCAGGGGGATCAATGTACCATAATGGGATCCCCAAAGTCATGTTAGGAAGGACCAGCGAAGCCATGAAAAGGACAAAAAATACTCCCAGAGGGGGGAATAAGAAAGGTATCTAGCCTGTAGGGTAATGTCCTGACAGAATAGCTCCTGGATGGTTTAGACCTGGAGGAACAGTTCCTGGTGGAAACATAGGAGAGGCACCCACAAATAGAGGAGGTCCTGGGGGGTGGATCCAGAGGGCTCAGCTGGGATGGAAACAATAGGGTGCTGAGGAGCTGGTTGTTGATCGGATGTACCAGACTGCTTGAGAGTAGCCCGTGATGCTTGTAACATGCAAACACTCATAGAGTTAAGCTCTGATATGGGAGGGGGAGGACTAGGGAAAGCACCTAGCAATGAGGAATATTTATAAAATCCAGGTGAAACACTGATGAGAGGAGTTGAAGACTTCTTATCTGACACAAACAAGATAATGGACTCAAGGGAGGTCACAGATGTCGGCTCGTAGTAATTCGACTGATTGATGGTAATGATCTTTCCTTCATGGCGTAAGCACATCTTGCGCAACACTACAAATATGACAGTTGACATGGCATATGTGTAACTATGACCTAAGAGGATGTTGTAATCCAATGGGGAATTAATAACCTCAATGTCGACATGAACTGTCTTGCCCACAAGGGTCACTGGACAATTGCGATACATGCCAAGGGGATGGGAGGAGTGTCCATCCCAAGCACGCAAAGTGATGGTGGAAGGGGACAACTCAGTTGACGTGAGTTGTTTCCAAATGGAAGCGGACATCACATAGGTGGATGCTCCTTCATCAATAATGCATTGGGAGATGATGGAATTATAGACTCGGACTAGTATCTGGTAAGCAATAGATAAAGGCAATGGGGGATGTTTTGATGTTTCAATAGGGAATACAATCAAATGATCGTCAAAAGGATCTACTGTGCCCAAGGCAGTGAGTAGAGATTTCTTTTGAGATGGGCATGGTTGGAGGACTTCCAAAGTTGACATGGTAGCAGGTGATTGGGCTAAGTCGTCTACTATACTATATGTATGGGAAGCTCGGTTAGAAGCCACATTATGACATAATGGTCCCTTTGGGATCTTCGGAATTGCCTCAACTTTAGGTTGAGGGATCTATAATAGACCATTTGGTGTCATAAGAGGCTCAACAGATGCTTTGGTTTTGGACTCCATGGAGGACGAAGTCGATGGCTTGTCATATTGATGCGACTACATTTGTAGGTTGATATCAGAGTAATTATCCTCATCAGAATTCATCATAAGGATCTGGTAGTCACCAAGACTAGAAGGTTGGGGGGGTGGGTTTCTTGACTTGCCTGAGGTTGAGCAATAACAAATTCTTGTTGAAGGAAAGGATTTGTAAGCACTGTCGATTGAGATGGCACATGATTTTGAGGTGATTGTTGACCTCTAGAAGTTGCTTGAGCTTCCCACATTTGGTGCATCTGGGGTAAAAGAGGACACTCATGTGTATAATGGCCATGAACACCACAACATGTGCAAGGCTTGTTCATACGAATAGCCTTGTTTTGCTTGGGATGGCTACCCTATTGCTGGTTGCTGGTGTTACGCTGGTTCCCCTGGGGTTCACTAGGTTGATTACCTTGATTACCTTGATTACACTTGTTACCCTTCCCCTTATTATTTTTCTTCAAATTTTGGGGATTGGTCGCACTATGTTGTGCAAACACTTGAGCCTTAAGGGGTGGTGGTTGCTTGGGCTGAGGATGCATGGGAGGCTACGATGCTAATGCTTGATGGTCTAGAACGCTCGAATGTGCGTAAGGAGGAGCAACAATTTGGTTGATAGGTTTGGGCCTTGAAAACATGTTTCTTGTAGGAGGGGCATGAGTGTTAGAGGAACTGATTCCCCCTTGTGGATAGCCATAACTTTTTATAGTATATGGCGAAGGGTGTGAAAGGGTTCCAATGATACCGTCGGCGGCGTGAGATGCCCTTGGTGCATTGGAACTTCCAGGACGAGGGAGGTCTAGAATGACGGTATAGACATAACCGGATTGCGCATAAATTAGGTGATATCTTAGAGAGGTTTGAAGAGATTCTTCCTCGATCTGAGGAAAATGGGACAAGACATCTTTTCCAATGGGTGATAAAAGACTCCTAAGAAACCAATCTAGATAGACACAATCTTCGAAGGATGGGGCACGATATGTGCTACTCCTTCGATGCCACTCTTGAACATGGTCAAAAAGGTGAGTGGTGGAGGACTGACGAAATGAGGTCAATAGCCCCATACCAGTGTCATATCAGAGAGGTAACTAGAAATATGAAAGGAACGCTTTAACAAGTGTCACGAAAATAGAACGAGATGCGGTGGGCTGGTCTACATACCATTTTGTAGCATCTCCAGTGAGCATGTGTTGGAATAGCCAAAGATGAATGGAGTCATCGGTAATGGAGTTGGATGAACACCACATGTGGAAGGATCAGACATGGTTGGTAGGATCCTCTCCAGCATTACCTTAAAACTTTGGGATGTCTGAGGGAAGCTTAGTCGAAATAGTAGGCCAACCAACATCATGGTGTATGGGGTCGTTTATCAACTGGATAAAATTTGGTAGTCTTAACCCAACCATAAAACGGAGAATGGGGGCTGCCAGAGTGGTTCATAAGACTGTTTTTCTTGATGTGACTACCGAGATAGAACTAGATCCAACACCAGGTTGGGTTCCTACACCAGTTGTGGGTCTAGACATGGTGACAATATGCGGTGAAGGAGGCTCGGAATCAGAAGAACCAAGAGAGCAGTCAGTATGGGGACTGAGAGGGATATGACCTCAAACTCGACGAGGAGGGGAAATATTCCCAAGCAGAAACTGGGGGTGAAGGCCTAATAGTCTCCGCGACAAACACCTTAGTGGCGCAATGGCAGAAAGACACACATGACATAGAAATGGTGAAGGGATATCAACAATATGCCTTTGTCTCGATGAGGGGAGATAAATTTATCATGTTAAGTCTTGGATTGGTGGTGTAAACCAAGTTCCCTTCGATTAAGGTATGCTTGTGTGTGAAAGCGTATTTATTGATTAAGCCCAAATTGTTTGTAAAAAAGGAAGAAAAAAGCTTGCTGAAAATAAACTGAAATTAACAACAGAAAATGAACAACAAAACAATTAACTAAACCCCACCCAAACTAAGTTTGCAAACACTATGCTGGTTGGTGGCTAAATTGATGGAAAACACACTAAAAAGGTCAAGAGATCTAAGTGTCAGTATGACTAGGAGCAAGTTACACTAGGCTGCTGGAAAGTGGTGCAACAACAACAAAAAACAAGAGAGGAAGATCGCTACAAAAAGATCGGAAGATGGGTGAAACACCTAGGGCAACCGATCGGATATTGAGGCCAATGACCAAACAAGTTTTAATATGAAACTATGGATGGTGACAACCTATCTTTATAGATATGAAACAAAAGGGTATAGATTTGGAAAATATGGCTGAAAGTGTTATAGAAACTCAAACTACTCACTCAGCTAAACTCCTCCTATAAAGGTGGAAGTGTACTAGAAGCCTTAGGGGGATAAATTCCACTTCGACGAGTAAATTAGAGTATATCAAGGCCTACGTGGGATGAGACAAAGGTTAAACAACCCAGCAAACAACTCTCATCAAAACCTAGAAACATATCTGATAAAAACTTGGAAACCCTAAAATCGCAGGTACTCACCTATTTTCAGGTGAGATTGCACTTTTTGAGCTGAAAGGTGTGCTCTAGACTCCAGATCACACTTTTTGGGCTAAAAAGTGTGATTTCTACTCTATAAATCTTGATCAGCAAATCTTGGAAAAAACTATCGTCTTTGTCGCAAGTGGTTCATGTGACCTGTGGAAAAGACCATAAAGCTTGTGGAAGTTAGAAATTTAATAGATCTAGGGTTAGAAAGCTAGGAAACAACATTAAGAGACTGAAAAAATAAGAAACCCTAAGCTGAAAACCGAAGGTCACCCAGGTTTCTTGATTTGAACTAAAAAACCAGTGGAGTCGCCAATTTTGTTGTAGTATTTTCTTCTCAAAGATGTACAAAATTAACCCACTTAAGATTGTGGATGACAAACAATCTTAACAATATAAATGGCTACTAAACATCGTATATCTGCAAAAACTGATAGAAACAAAACCTACCAAAATTCTGATCTATGCCACCATCATAGTTAAACAACAAAAAGAAATAGTAATAACTCCAATCATCCAATGGAAACCAGATATACAATGAATAGTTTTATTATAACACCCGTGAAGGGAAAAATAAATGTTACCAGTCCCCCCTATGGGATGGGTTCTTGGCTATCCTCAAACCTCTTCATCTTGTGTAGAGTCTCTCTCCTCTATGATGTGTAAACCCAACAAAAATATAGTGTGCGACAATGAAAATAATCAGAGTTACAATAGTGAGTGCAACAATGAAAATAATCAAAAGTGAATAATGAATGGAAAACCCTTCTATTTATAACAAAATATTGAGTTATCCTCGAATACTGAGCAATAATAAAATATTATTAACCCCATTCTTAGAATAACCACTTGGAATATTTTATTATATTTGGTTAGGAGGGAAAAAGTATTTAAAATTTTATTTAAAAATAATAAATAATAAATGATTTATTTATCATCTTAAGGAATTGGTTAAGGAATAATAAACAAATAAGGATTTATTTAATTATTCGTAAGGGATTTAGTCAAATTTGACTAGGAATAATAATTAATTAGTGATTAATTAATTATTCCTAGAGAAAAATAAGATAAATTAATAATTTATCTGTTGATTTTTCATAATTGGGTCAAATGTGACAAGGAATAATAATTGAATAATGGTTTAATTAATTATTCCTGCAAGAAAATCGAATAAATTGTGATTTATTTAATTATTCTTCATGGATTTATTTTATTATTCCTAAGGGATTTAGTCAAATTTGACAAGGAATAATAATTAATTAGTGATTAATTAATTATTCCTAGAGAAAAATAAGATAATTAATAATTTTTCTGTTGATTTTTCATAATTGGGTCAAATATGACAAGGAATAATAATTGAATAATGGTTTAATTAATTATTCCTAGAAGAAAATCAAATAAATAGTGATTTATTTAATTATTATTCATGGGTTTAATTATAAATTACTTAGCAAAAGTGGTTTATTAAGTAATTTCTCACAGTGAAAGCAATTTTACTATGTTAAAATTTGCTTTACATGGTGTACTTTGATCCATCTAGTAAATTAGGCTATATGATCAATTTTTTGGTGATAACAAATGATAATCCAATTCCTCTACTTGGTTACCTTGACTCAAGCTTGCATAAACATCCTAAAAGTCATTGTCTAATGCATATTTCTCAATATAACTTTCATGCAAAATATAATTATGCTTGAGTAAAGTAGTTGCACTAATAATAGGACTAGAAAGCATATCAACAACTTTATTGTAGATACCATTATTATATGTTATTACCAAGTGGAATTGTTGAAGAAAACCCATCCGTCAGAAGTGCCTTGATTTCTACAACTTTGATTGAGATTGCAAGTATTGCAATGGATGATGATCAGTTTGAATGATTGCCTCCTTAGCCATTAAGTACTGTTTCCACTTTTTCACACTTTGCACCAATGCATACAATTTCTTGTCATGTGTAGGATAATTAATCACTTTGAAAGTTTCCGAATGAAAACATATATGCTTACCATGTTGCATAGGCACTGCACCCATGGCGTAGTCACTAGCATCAATCTGAATCTCAAATGACTGTCTCAAGTCTGGAAGTTCAAGTACTGGACCTGAACTGATATTTTCCTTCAATGCATCAAAGGCCTTTTGTCATTTGCCTCCCCACTGAAAAACCTTTTTCAAACTTGTCAATGGATGCAAAGGAGCTGCTATAGAAGAAAAATTAGCAATGAATTTCCTCCAATATTGGGCTACTCCCAAAAAACTTCTTACCTCAGTAACTGTCTTAGGCCTTGGCCAATTCCAAATGACATCAACCTTGGAGGGATCTATTTTCAACTCACCTCCTCCAATAATATGACCTAAGTAAACTAAAGAAGTTTTTCCAAAATCAAACTTTGACATCTTGAAATACAACTGTTCTTTCTTCAAGACGTCAAGTACTTTTCTCACATGCATGACATATTCATCATGAGATTTACTGAAAAATTAAGATGTAATCTAAGTAGATTATAAAAACTCATCAATAAATGGCCTCAACACATCATTCATCACACACATATAGGTAGCCGGAGCATTACATAAACCAAAAGGCATAACTAGCCATTCAAACAAACCTTGTTTTGTTTTGAATGTTGTCTTCCAAATGTCTCCTCCAACAATTATAATTTGATGGTAGTAGCTCCTTAAGTCCAACTTAGTAAAATACTTTGCATCTTTCAATTGATCAAGTAAATCATCTCTTCTAGGTAGTGGGTAACAGTTCTTTACCATAACTTGTTCAATGCACGAAAGTCCACACACATGCACCATGTTCCATCCTTATTTGGCACCAAAACAATAGGTGAACCACATGGCGAAGAAGATGGCCTGATGATCCCTTTATCCAACAACCCTTGAATTTTCTTTTTAATTTCTGCACTTTCAATCACTGACATTCTGTACATGCCAATGTTAGGAAGAGGACTATCTTGCTACAACTATATCTCATGTTGGATTCCTCTCTTAGGGGACAATCCTTTTGGTTCCTAAAAAATCTCATCATATTGGTTAACAAAATCAACCAATTCAGATTTCAATCTTGAATCAAAATGCTTAAAATCTTCATTATCAACATCATTCTTGGTTTTTATCATTAGAAGCACAAAATTCTTGCTAGAATTCACTAGTCTTTTCATCTACCCCACATTAACAAGTGAAAGATTTAGTTTATTTCTATGAGCTCTCACAATATATTCTACTCCATCTTTGAACAAATGGTATTTGTTTTCATGTCTATGGAAGATAGATTTTCTATCATAGAGATATGGGCTACGGAAAATTACACCACATATGTCTAATAGCACAATATCAAGCTCCACTTCATCTATGAAATTTGCAATAATGGCAAATTTCAGTTTACACTTTCTAGTTACTTGTAATTGTGCATTGTCATAGACCCATCCAAGTGGATATGTTTTATGATGTGGAATGGTTTCCAAGTTTAAACTTTTGACAATGTTCTAGAGATAAGATTGGCTTGAGAGCCACTGTCAAAAAGCGTATCAATTTTGCTATGTTTTGAGATCACCCTTATGTGAAAAATTTCTATCCTCTTCTTTTCATTTGGATTTTCTTTGTGTAAATTTGAAGTACTAGTGCTAGAAATGGATTCTTTTCCTTTCATACCCATGGTTGTGATTTTAGTTTCATCACCTGAATCGGATCCCAGATCCTGTTGAGTGGTTGCAGTTGTATTTATTTTCCCTTGTTGTTGAATTTCTTTGGTTTCTGTTGCTGTTCTGTATTTTTGAGGTTGAGGGAGTAAATACATTGGACAACATAAAAACCACTTTTGAAGATGGGATCTAGTTCACAAAGTAGACTTTTGTCAGTATATGATACTGAACATGACAAAATGTAGATGGCCTTCCTTGAGACCCGCACTTCACAACCCAAATCCACGTATGATTACAAGAGCACCACCTTTGAGTTTAGTACAAAGGACATACAACCCATTGATAAAATGGAAATGCACAAACAAACTGGTGAGATGATATCCTCCACTCTCACTAACACTGCCATGTCTTTATCCAAATTGCAGGTCTCTTTTGCAAATGTGCAGTCACAGTTGAAGATGGAGAAGGCATCCTCCTTGGCCGAAGACAATAGGATCAAGTCTTTGAAGGACTTGGTGATTAAGATAGGCATGATTCTAAAGATGTTATTGCTACTGAAGAAATTATTAAGAAGAAAAACTTGGACATTGTAGCATTGAGGAAACAACTCAAGCTTCCAGCTATAGAAGATCCAATGACCAAGGAAATTGTAGAAGTGAAGCTCAAAAAGCAAAAACGATGAAACTAATTATTGATCAAAACATACATATTAGGCAGATGGAAGCAAAGTTGGAAAATTTGATAAAGGAGAAGGAAGACAGCTTGAAAATGACCATTGTTCCCTTGGATGTTGTACCTCTTTCTCAGTTTCCATCCACAGAAACAACTACTACACCTACTACTTCTACTCAAACTCCCAATGCTAAATAGGTCACATAGACATTGCAAAATATGTCTTTGAAATAAAAGGAAATTCAGACATTACAGGGACAACTCAAAGCTTTGGAATCCTAAAAGGCCAAAGCTGAAGCTGCTCAAGCTATTGAATTGGAAAAATCTTAGAGACTTTTGGAAAATCTATGCTAGGTAGAGAGAGACACATCTATTGGCCAGACCTTGGCCCAAGCCAAGGAAACAATTTGGATGAACATACTTGACTCAATGAATGAAATTTGGCCTTCTATTCAAATTATATTTGAACAGAAAGAGTTAACAGAGAAGGCCACTAATACCATTGTGCAAGGAAGGGAAAATCTAGGAGAAATGCCAACTGAAGCTACCAATATTACAGGGTTCTTAAATTCAAAGTCTAGATATGAGCTGGAGGAAGTGGGAGTCAATGACAGAGCTGCCACCATTTTGGAGTTCAAGAAAGTCTTGACTAAGAGAAATCTTATTAACCAGTTGTAGGAAAGGTGTGAGACCTTGGAGCTGTAGGTAAATAGATTTACAAATAGTATTGAAGCCTTGATGCAGAGAGGACTACCCAGTATCTATGTCATAAATGACAAGCTAATCACTCAAGAGGACTACATCCAGAAGATGAAAGAGGTAGCCAAAAACAACATCAAGTTCAGTGGAATCAAAGGAAGTATGACATCAAAGGATTTTCTGGAGACCATGTCAAATGACTTCCATGTGCAGAATGAGGTAAAACACATTTTTACCGTGAAACCAAATTTTTCTAAGTATACAAAGGTAGATGAAATGTACCACAGGGTGAAAAAGTTAACAATACCAAATGAAAAGAGATGGGAAGAGTTACTTGATTTAATGGACTAAGAAGTAACTCAGTAGGAGTGAAAATTTTTGCCAGCACAACAGCCAGTGCAAGTTTCAGTTTAGCATCGCATTTTGTTTTGAATGACTTAGCAACAGAAACCACCCAAACAAGGCCACCATTTTCCTCAACAGCCTACGTGGCCTATTCTTTTGCCAGGATTAAGTGATATTAGTTTGTAACTAGGCTAATAATACATTTTTAGTTTGACAATGATTTTGTAAAGCATTATTGTAATTTTTATTATAAAGACTTCACTGCTTAAAGTATTAGTGTTCATTTCCAAATGTGATTTCTGCTGCACATTGTAATTTTGAAGTACTGGAGAATCAATAATACAAGGACCTTTCACAGTATTCATGTGGTGTCTTAAATGGTGATGTGTTTCTTGTCTTTATCTATTTAAATGCTGTTATTTCTTTCCTTTGTTTTTCTAAATCTGAATTAATCAACAAAAACTATGATAAATAGGATTCATTATTAAGAGTGCCCTATTTTGGCTATTGTTAATTTTAATGTTTTCCACTGAAGTTAGGATAAATAATTCTTAATTTCTCTTTGTTCTCTACTGAACCTTACATTTATTCTTTTCCACCATCTCTTTAAACTCTGAAAAGATCCATTTATTGCAACCTAGCTTGCCCTATGAGAAATCCTTTAAAAATTGATGAACAAACTCTAGTTTAGTTTATAGAATCCATAGCACAATGGAATTATAACATTCAAATCAACCAAATCAACCAAACCTTTCAAACAAAACAAACAAGTACAATCATAGTTAGCCTAAAATGTATCCAGAAAAACAAAGCCAAATTAAAGAGAGAGATCCCTTTCTGAAGCTGGTAGGTCTAGATCCCAGCTTCCAAAGTGGTTTTGATGTTGTCCAACGTGTTTACTCCCTCGACCTCAAAAATACAGAATGAAAACATATAGGAATGGACAATGAGGTAGAAGGGAGCCCCGATTTACTTGTAGAAGATAATGAAGCCATAGGCAGAGCTAGAAAAAGCATAGATTCAAATGTTGATCTGAAATTATGAGCAACTGCCTCCGTTCATCACCAGCGTTGAGGCTTCCTATGCATGATTGTTCAAGAGAATGGATTTCATAGTGAGGAAAAACATGATCCCTTCAATCAAAACCCTCAGTCAAGCCATGAAGAAGAACCAAGTCTTACGGGAGGTCGACAGGTACATAGAGCTGTTGATGCGAGAGGCCACTAGTGATGACTTGCAACTCAACACAGAAAACATGCAGAAGTACATCGGTGGTCCAACCACACTCAGAAAAATGTTGCGTATGCTTCAAGATGAGCTAGATAAAGGTTCCAGGACCATATACCCAAAATCCATGCTGGCAAGAGTTTGTTTTGAGAAAGACATCACCAAACAGTACAGGGACACAATAACACAGTACCATTCTTGGTATCAATTCGTCACTGAAGACCATCAAGAGGATGTTTTCGAGTTGGTCTTTCCCCAAGATCCTGAGTGATGATGTATGTCTTGGTAGGCTAACTCAAGCTTATTTTGTCCCACATGGATATATGTGAAAATTGTATTATTACTAGTAAATATATTGTAAGTGAAATTCCAAGTGTTATTAGTGGAACGTGAAACAATCACTATGTAATGTAAAGAGTTATTTTTAAAGGAGTTGAGGAGTCATGAGGGTAGTTAAAGAGTCAAAGGGGAATGTCAAGGGTCACCCCACCGTTTTTTATATATAGAACCTCATAACTCATAGTAGAGGCTTTTGGGAGCCATGCTTTTGGCTAGGCATTTCTTAGAGAAGGCTTAGAGAGCATTGTGATGAGCCTTGTCTTCTCCACGGTGTAGAGTGAGCACATCTCTTTGGAGGAGCATGCGGTGTTGAATATAATGTTCCATTATTGGGCCTAGTGGTTGTCAATGGTGTGGGTATGGATGGAACTTTCACTTAATAATATAACTGAGACAACACATTTTCATGCATATGTTGTTATTATAGTTCGACTATTCTGGTTACTTTAGTAATGTATGCTATTTAACTTACACATTTGTGTATGAACTATTTTGTATGAAATTGTATGAATCCTATTGAAGATGTGTTGTTGTATTAACTTTTCACTTTGGATTATGGACTATTTCTCTTCCAGGTTGTGATGTCATTTCGCTCGTGTTTTACCTTCAAGCTCCATACTATTACAGGCTTCTAAGGGACACACTTCCTTTTCTCATCTGCGTGTTAGAACCCCCATGACTCTCACTTGAATCACTACAAGGTCACACACTTTCTTCTCACAAAGTTATCATACTTACCTCTATACACTACCGCGGTCAAGGCACAACTTTACTACCCATTTTTGGGACTCCTACTCCAAATGGTCTAAGGTCCAGTTGGGGCTTCTTACCGAATATATCCCTTGACATGTTGGTGGGTATGACACTATCAATAGGAAGGAAATATAGTTATCATTACATTATAAGTTATACATATTTTGAAGGACTATACCCTCTTGTTATGGAAGATTTGGTACGTTTGAAAAAAATGAATTTTTTTGAAAGGGATTGTTTGGCTTCTTAATATCAGAGCCGGGCTTGTTAAGGGACCCTATCTCTATCAGAATTTGAGGCTATTTTATTCAAATTCTAATTCTTCTCTTTATGATTTGTTGTTTTTTTCTTGGGATTGAATTAATTTAAATTCCCATTTTTCCCTTTTATGATTTGTTGTCTTCTCTTTTTCATTGTATGTGTTTTTCCATTCCCAGTCTACACGAAATTTTTCATTAATTAGCAATAAGTTTTTCAATTGTAATTTGAACTTCTGTAGTTTGTGAGTCTTATGAAAGTGATGTTCCCATGTCTTAACAATGATAGGAGAAATGTTTTTCAAACATATAATAGATATTTAAAACCTACCTAATCATAAAAAAACATTTATCCATCATATCTTCAATTTTATAAAAAATTATAAATTAAAAATACTTTTTTTAATTAATAATTAAAGTAAAATTTACAAAAACGTCTATACATTTTACAATTTTAATATATTATTAAATACTAAGAAAAAAACCCTAACATTTGAAGTTTTAACTATTAACTATCTTCTGCATTTGTTTCTCTTATGACATTTGACTCAGAAGTAGATAGAGTTTATTGTTTTCCTTGCATTTGTTGAAAAGTGTGCAACAAGAAATGCTAAAAATAGAAGATGCTAAAAATAGCACTGCTATAAATAGATGGGATATAAATAACAGTTCAGCCATTGGAGATCTTAGCTACAATGGGTGAAAAGTGAAAGTGCTAAAAATAGCTTTTCTAAAAATAGCATTTCGGGATCTCTTCTTATTTTAGTCAGTCCCTGTACTAAACATAGGAAGTAAAATTCGAATTTGATATTAACAGTAGTTTGTAAATTAATTAATTAATTCATCTTGAGTTAATTAGTTAAGGAATTATGGACTTGAAGTATATGTGAGGACATGCAACAGTTTCTCCTTTGATTGAGGGATTTATCCATCAATTAAAGAGATACGAGTGAGTTGTAATATTGAGCTGTAATTAGTTGGCTCAGTTAACTGAGTCAAGTCCAGTTAGATTAATTTAACAATTTGTTAAATTAATGAGAGTTCAGTTAGTTAATGGTTGCATGCATGTAACTACTGTATTTCAGATAACTGAGTATTCACTCTTGGATAACTCATGCATGTCAGTTCAGCCAGAGATCCAGTTGAGATCAGATGGAGGGACAGTGTAGTATCAGTTGCTAGGATATTCCTTGGTGAATACTCCTTGCATGAAGAAGGAATATTATTCCTTAAGGATTACGCAGTTGGACCTGAGGTTATAGTGAGTGTGATGAGGCCAATTCACACATGTGATACCATTGGACCCTAATCAAAACTGCGCAAGGAAATAGGAGGCTTCGAAGGCTTGAGGAAGATATATTCTATGTCTATTGAGTCTGTGAGCTCTATTGTTTGGTTGAGGAGGGAGTAGGATAGCTTGAGAGCTAATTCTTTTTGTAACTTGAACAAGATTTCCACTTATATGATAATACAAAGTTGGGGTTTTAGGCTGTTGCTTTCCCTAGTGTTATATCTTCTGTGTTATGGTTGATTTCTTCTCATTCTAAATTATATCTATTCATGCTTGATGTTGCTCATGTTCGATTAAGCTTCCTCTAAATTGTTTGTAGAAGTAGATCAAGTGTTTTTCTTTATTACATTGCATTACCAGGTGATCTACAGTGGGAAAATTCTACATGGTATCAGAGTAAAGGTGATCAAGGAAGAACAATATACAAGCAGGAGAAGTTCAAAGTTTGGTTTCTGGATATTGAATTGAGTTCTTATCACATCTATTTCACCGATGGAATTCAGTGGTTTAAGACTCGAATATGCCCTTGATGGCAGTTCAAATTATATATCCTGGAAGGGTCGCATGGAGGTAGTATTGGAAGATAATGGTTTGAAGGACTTCATTGACCAAGAAGTCCAAAAGCCGAATGATGCTACTCAACTGGTGGAATGGAAAAAGTGTGTGGCTAGAGCAAGGATAATCCTCTTAGAGGGAGTTCGAGATCACATTGTCTCGAACCTCCATGGGAAGGAGACTTCGTTTTCGATGTGGAAAACATTGAAAGACCTTATCAGAATAGCAGCGATCAGAGGAATCTGGCGCTAAAAGACAAACTTCAAAAGATCAAGTGCAAAAAGGGCGACACAATCTCTATGTTCCTGAACAAGCTCACCACCTACAGGGATGAGCTTGCAAGTGTAGGGGTCGTGACAGCTGATGACGACATGGTGAGTCTAGCACTCCTCGATCTTCCAAAGAGCCGGCATAGCTACCAAGACTTGGTTATTGGAAGAGATAAATTGCCAGATTGGGAACGACTTTGGTTGGACCTAATGCAGGAGGAGATAAGGTGGAGCACCAGGGGTGGATCTTCATCAAAACAAGATGATGAAGAAAATCTAGCTTTAGCGAGTAAAGCTAAGAAAGGGAAAGGGAAAGCATCCCAATCCAAATCTTCTCACGGTGGGAAGAAGGTTGACAAGTTGAAGGTGCGATGCTTTCACTCTCATGAAGTGGGCCATTATGCTATGAATTGTCCACAAAAGAAATCCAAGAAGAGTTCCTCAAAGGGATCTGATGGTGATGCACTAGTTTCACAGTTTGAGCTGGATTTCTCACTTATCACATGCATGGTTTCATCCATGGTGGGATCTGTTTCGTACTTGGACAGTGGAGCTTATTTCCACATGTGGGGTGACAAGAATATTTTCAATACATTGGAGGAGAAGGATCTCCAGATGCGGATCGAGATGGGTGATGATGGAAAGTACTGTGTCTCCGATGAAGGTACAGTTGTGTTTCAGAGGGAGCATGGTGCTCCTCTCACCCTATCTGCTGTTAAGTATGTACTAGGTTTGAAAAAGAATCTTGTGTCTGTTGTTATGCTAGAAGATAAAGGCTATGATGTATTCTTTAGTAAAGGAAAAGTTTTCCTGAGGCATATCGGCACCAGACAGACCAAATGAATTGGGATTTGAGTAAAGAATATCTACAAGTTGGAGGTAGATGACTATGCTGCATTGAGTTCCAAAGCAGAGGTGGTGCAAAGCCAAGATGTTGGCGAGCTATGGCATAGAAGACTGGGCTACTTGCATCACGGTGCCTTGAAGATCATGTAGCAAATTTCTACCGGCTTACGCAAGGGAAAACTAGAGCAAATAGATACATGCAGAGGATGCACCCTGGGTAAGTATGTGAAAGCTTCCTTTCAGGTTTGGGATAGTAGAGCTGGAGCAATCCTGGAGCGAGTTCACTCAGATGTATGTGGACCATTCTCTACAGCCTCCACCACTAAGTAAAGGTACTATGTTATTTTTATTGATGATTTTCTCGTAGATGATGGATCTACTTTATGAAAAAGAAGGATTTGACCTTCTTGAGGTTTTGTGAGTTTAAAGCCTTGGAAAAGAAAGAATCAGGAAAGAAATTAAAATCCTTGCATAGTGACAATGGTGGAGAGTATGTTTCCCAGTAGTTTAAAGACTTCTGTGCTATAGAAGGAATTAAATGGGAACTGATGGCACTTCATAACCCACAACAGAATGGGGTGGCCAAAAGGAAGAACAGATCTATTGTGGGAGAAGCTCGAGCGATGTTGCATGACCAAGGCCTACCACTTCATCTGTGGGCTAAGGCATGCAATATAGCAGTGTACCTCCAGAACAGAAGTCCTCATCGTATCTTGGGGATGAAGACACCTATGGAGGATTTTTTGGGGAAGCGACTAGATGTGAATCACTTCTGCATCTTTGGATCACTAGTTTTCTATCATGTGACCAAAGATGCTCGGAGGAAGCTAGACCCAACAGTTGAGTTGGGGATACTTGTGGGGTACGCAGATACACACCACAACTATCGTGTGTTTCTGCCTACCGGTCAGAGGACCATAGTGCACAGGGATCTGGAGTTTGATGAGCAGAGAGCCATGCGAGTGTCACATGAGAGGGAGCTCAAGTTGCATGGTCATGAGGAAATTTTAGCTCCAAAGGAGGAGGAGCCTCCTGATGATGTGGATCAGCCACATGCAAAGGATCCAGTAGTGGAGACCACCACTCCTGGAGAGTCTTCAAAAGAAAGTCGTAAACGCTCATGGGAAACTGACAGATTGATGCTAGATGTGAGAGAGAATGTGTGGCAGCCATCCTCTTAGCGCAGATAGAGGAGATCTCCAGAGAGATACATTGGCTACATGGCCCTGGTTGGGGAGTGTGTAGCGACTGAACCTTCTTCTTTTTAGGAGGTAGTGCAGCAACCAGTCTCAGTTGATACAATGGTAGAAGAGTACGATTCTATCATATGAAACAGTGTGTGGAATTTTGTTCCTAGACCTAGGGACAAGTCAGTGGTTAGTTCTTGATGGCTTTACAAGGTAAAGCAGGCAGTTGATGGTAGTGTTGAGAAACACAAGGCAAGGTTTGTTGCCCAAGGTTTCTCACAGGTTCAGGGGATCGACTACGATGAGACCTTTGCTCCCGTAGCAAGGTACTCATCTATTAGATCGATACTAGCTCTATCAGCTCAGATGGGTTGGAAGATCCATCAGGTGGATGTGAAGATGACGTTCCTCAATGGGAAGATTGAGGAAGAGGTATACATTGAGTAGCCCGAAGGATTTGAGACCTTTGATCATGAGTTGTATGTTTGGTGACTCAAGTGAGCACTATATGGGCTGAAGCAAGAACCCTGTGCTTGGTATACTAGGATTGACAGCTATTTCACTAGGTTGGGCTTCACCAAGAGTGAAGTAGATGTGAACCTTTACCACATCATGGTAGAAGGTAAGCCATTCATTATTGTACTTTATGTCAATGATCTGATTTTGACAAGTGATTATTAGCTGATCAAATCTTGAAAGGAGGACCTTGCAAGAGAGTTTGAGATGAAGGACATGGGACTCATGCACTACTTTCTAGGCATGGAAATGTGGCAGAAAGATGGGGAAGTATTTGTGTCTCAGGGCAAGTATACCAATGAGATACTCAGGCGCTTTCACATGGAGGAGTGCAAACCCATGCAGACTCCTCTAGATAGGAACTGGAGGAAGGAGGATGCTACTTCAGGTGAGGTAGTAGCTGCTACTATTTATCAGCAGCTGGTGGGTTCACTTATGTATTTGGTGAACACTCAACTCAACTTATGCTTTGCAGTGAACTAGTTGAGTCAAGCTATGGTCTAGCCTACCAAGCTATTTTGGAAGGCAGCAAAGCATGTGCTGAGATATCTTAGAGGCACTACATAGTACAGATTATGGTACAGATGGACAGAGGGAGTGAAGCTAAAAGGCTTCACGGATGCGGATTGGGTTGGTAGTCCATTAGACTGGAAGAACACTTCTAGAGGAATCTTCAACCTTGGTTCAGCTGCAGTTTCCTGGTATAGCAGGAAATAGAGATCAGTTGCACTTAGCTCAGCAGAGGATGAATACATGGCTGCGAGTTAGGTAGCATGCGAGGCCATTTGGATGCAGAAGATTCTAGTGGGATTGTTTGGTCAGATGATGGATCTTATAGTGATATAATGTGATAATCAGATTTGCATAGAACTATGAGAATCTAGTGTTTTATGACAAGTCCAAGCATATCGATATCAATTACCATCATCTACAGGACTGTGTGGTCAAGAGGATCATGATTTTGTAGTATGTTTCGATTGAGGAGTAGGATGCAGATATTTTGACTAAGGCATTGTCAAAATGCAAGTTTGAGTTCCACAGAGACAGGATTGGGGTACTGATAATCCCTTTCCTGTTGAGAGGGAGTGTTGAAAAGTGTGCAACAAGAAATGCTAAAAATAGAAGATGCTAAAAATAGCACTGCTATAAATAGTCGGGCTATAAATAACAGTTCAGCCATTGGAGATCTTAGCTACAATGGGTGAAAAGTGAAAGCGCTAAAAATAACTTTTCTAAAAATAGCATTTCGGGATCTCTTCATATTTTAGTCAGTCCCTGGACTAAACATAGGATGTAAAATTCGAATTTGATATTGACAATAGTTTGTAAATTGATTAATTAATTCATCTTGAGTTAATTAGTTACGGAATTATGAACTTGAAGTCTATCTAAGGACATGCAACAGTTTCTCTTTTGATTTATGGATTTATCCATCAGTTAAAGAGATAAGAGTGAGTTGTTATTAGTTGGCTCAGTTAACTGAGTCAAGTCAAGTTAGATTAATTTCACAGTTTGTTAAATTAATGAGAGTTCAGTTAGTTAATGCTTGCATGCATGTAACTACTATATTTTAGATAACTGAGTATTCACTCATGGATAACTCATGCATGTCAGTTCAGTCAGAGACCCAGTTGAGATCAGATGGAGGGATAGTGTACTATCAATTTCTAGGATATTCCTTGCATGAAGAACAAATATTATTCCTTAAGGATTGCACAGTTGGACCTGAGGTTACAGTGAGTGTGATGAGGCCAATTCACACATGTGATATCGTTGGACCCCAATCAAAATTGCAGAAGGAAATAGGAGGCTTGGAAGGCTTTGGTGGGCTCCAGTATTGCAGCAATACTGCTGCAACTCCTGGCACTCCCTTCTTTACTTTTATCAACCCGGTAGTTCATAACAAACTTGGAAGCAACGGTGCTGTATGCACAAGTACTAGCTCTTGCTGCAGCTGTCACTTGGTCAGCTGGCACAAGTCCGCTAGGAGCTTAAGCCAACTTCTATGAGCTCTGAGAAGAAACCTTTTAATTGATGGACGAAAGCTGACTCAAAGAAGGCTGATCTACTTGCAGAAAGAAACTGGAAAGTTGAAAGGAAACGTAAACCCTAACAAACCCTAATTTTACCAGCTAGCCCTACTGATGCAAAAAAGAGGATGCAAGCTATTGAAAGAGATGCCATTGACTTCTAGGAAGCTAAAATACATGTTTCTAAGCTATTTCTACAGTAACATCTGAAAAAAACATCTTTTTGTATTTTTGAATAAGTTGCCAGAATTATCATGCATGCGATTTGATTGTTTTTTACTATCTAGAGGTGGATTGGCGAGAGGAAATTCTTGGAGGAGGTCGGGAAGGTTCAGAGAGGGCCTAAGGGGTCCCTAACACCCTTCCAAATAGTTTCATAGAGTTTGGCTATCAAGAAACCTCATTCGTGAGCTTCTACAGGAAGTCTGTAGGGGTTCTATAGGATGTTCTGGAATTTCTACAGGATGTCTATAATTTTCTATAGGATGTTCAGAAATGGAATTTTGGAGGGTGGATGGAGAGAGAAAGGTGAAGGAGTGAGTATGGAGGTAGGATAAGGGTGTGAGGAGGTCTAGGACTTGGTGGATGGAGCTGAGGAGAGATGAAGATGGCTGGATTTGTTCAAGGAGGAGTGAAGCAATGTTGCACAAAAATTAGGGTTATGTGAGCAAATGGAAAACGTGAGGCAAGAATCCACGTTAGGGGATGGAGTATATGGGATTGATGGAGTATGGGCAGATAGAGAAGTGGTACGGGTGCTCTGCAAGTTGTTTCTTCAACTGAACCAACGAAGACTTGGAAAATCAGAGACCTAGTTACGTTAACCTAATCTGATCTAGCTAATAGTAAAGAGAATGAACAAAAGTTTATTTGCAATGAAACCATGTATACTAATTATGCAATGAAGAAATCAAGAATCTGAACATGTAACCAAATTCTGGAAATAAAAGTCGAACACTAATGATTGCATGGCAAAGCAAAGATAGTGTTTTTGTTGGCAGCAAGGTCACCTTGATCCCAGCTCTTGATCCCACTGAGGGAGAGGTGAAATCAATGGTGCTTGATGGCCTTTTTCTAAAGCTCTTCCCTGTTAATAACCTATCAACTCAATCTGAACATGAAAAGCCTTTTTTAATCATCAAAAGAAACCTAAATAACAAAACAAGATTTAAATCTAAATAACAGATTTTATTCTAAGAATGCAACAAAAACACATAAAGGTAAACAAAAGAGGTACTGGGCTCTTGGGTTGGGCCCAACCCCAAGAGCTACAGCCTCCTAAGAGAGATTAGAGCTGGTGCAAAGTTGGATTCATCTTTATTGAACAAGAAATAATAGTTACATCAAAAACTGTCCACAAGGGAAAGCTTGAAAGTGTGCTGAAATGCAGAGCTAATCAACTGCCTAAAAAATGACTAAAAGAATGACTAAAATCGAACTACAAACTAGCTAACTTCTGCCTACAAAGTGACTAACTGAAATGAGGCCCTAAGCCCTCTTATTTATACAACTTGAGGACCCCAACAACCCTCCTAAACTTTAGGAACTTGGCTGCCAAAACTTGTAGTTAACAGCACCTTTACTAGCCCTTGTTCGACTGCCCTTGTGATAATCGATTTGGTGGCCCTTGAACTCCGAGATGATGGTGGAGAATTCAAGGCAAGGCCCCATAAATGAAGGGGACACCTTCCTAAAAATCATCTCCACGAATTTGGCTGCCAAGTGCTCATTTAAACCTTTGATCTTGTCTCCAAATTGACCAAAAACGCTGCATAAAGCACACATTAGACTTGTTGGCATAATGACTAACCCAATTCACTCTATTAGCATAAATATAATAAAAAACATGCAATAAACTAATGAGAATGGTGGATTAAGTCGAATTAGGAGGCTAAATGAGCCCATATAATTATCCATTTTTGGGGCTCATTAGACTTGAGGAAGATATATTCTATGTCTATTGAGTCTATGAGCTATATTGTTTGATTGCAGACAGAGCACGATAGCTTGAGAGCTGATTCTTTTTGTAACTTGAACAAAATTTCCACTTGTATGATAACACAGAGTTGGGGTTTTAGGTTGGTGCTTTCCCGAGTGTTATATCTTCTATGTTATGGTGGATTACTTCTCATTCTTAATTATATCTATTCATGCTTGATGTTGCTCATGTTTGATTAAGCTTCCGCTAATTTTTTTGTAGAAGTAGATCAAGTGTTTTACTTTAGTACATCGCATTACCAGGTGATCTAAAGTGGGAAATTTTTACAGCATTAGAGTTATTCCATCAACAACTAAACTTGAACATGGTAATTTGGACAAGAGGCATCAGAAACCTGGCCTTTTGGTGCAGTACATGAAGGATATCAATGCACCTTTTGCGATATGGGTGGCACTAGGAGGGGCCAATAAATTTCTACATAGTTTCTTTATTATTATTAAATAAAGAGAGGGACATCTTCTCCTAATCATGTGCTTTTTTAAATAATAATTCACCATCATTTATTCAATCATTAAAATTGTAAGCAGTTGTTGGATATCAGATGGAGATCTGACGGAACCAACGATCGGATCCATAAAACATTCATTGCAATGAACTACTATATGTTGTTGTATATCCAACAGTTGTTCGATGGAACCAACCACCAGATCCATAAGGAATTCATAGCACTAAATTTCCAGTTGTCGTCAGATATATGACAGTGATCTGATTGAACCAACAATCATATTTTCACCCCATTTGATAGCATTAACGTCAAAATTATATGCCTTCTTCCACAATTATCAAATAGTTAAGCGTCAGAGCATTTTGACGATCAAACCAGTTATCCAACGCTTAATGTCTGATAGAACGAAGGATAAGGAATCAAATATATGACGTTTAAGCATATAATATATGATGTTCAAGTGTCAGATGATGGAATTTGTTTTCCCATTTTTTATGTCAGATATTTGATTTCAATGTGGTTGAATATTTGACAGATATTAAAATGTCACCTATTTGACACAACGCCATGATGAAAATTATGACTCTAATGTGTTAGATATTCGACGACCATGAGTCAAATAACTGACAAACATATGTTACATTTTCACCCCTTTTGTACCAGTGTACCATTATAGGGACCTAGCATGCACCTCTCCTTTAAAAAAAGTGTTTTCCTCAATTCTTGAGTAGTTTTGGATGCTTCTATATAGAATTCTCATCCTCCCATGTGGAATCTTCAACAGGTAAGTTCTTCCACTTAATGAGATATTTTGAAATTGATTGATTTCATAGTTGTTGGGTTCTTGTTTCTATGATTGATTTAGGCTCCAATATGATTTTTCCTTCCTCGTCAGGTTCTAGAAATATTGTTTAAACTGGGAGATTGTCACCAATAACCTTCTTTAAGCATGAAACATGGAAAACTAGGTGTACTCGAGAAGATGCAGGCAACTCCAATTTGTATGCCATAGTACCAACCTTTTGCAAGACCTTGTAAGGACTGTAGTACTTGGGTGATAATTTATTATCCTTCTTAGTTTTCTTGAGGGACATTTGTTTGTATGGTTGTAGCGCTAAAAATAACCAGTCATCTATGTCAAAACTTATTTCACTGTGATGTTGATATGCCTATTGTTTCATTCGATTATGTGCTAGAGTGAGGTTATCCTTTAAGAGTTGGAGAACTTGTTGTTGATGCTCATTGTCATCTTCCACTACTTGAACCTTAGAATTTTCTCTTAAAGATGATATGATGGATGGTGGATGATATCCATAAAGTGCCATAAATGAGGTCATTTTTGTTACAGTATGGAAGGAAATGTTATACAACCATTCAGCCAGAGGTAACCACTTGACCCATGTGTGTATTTATCAGATACAAAGCAAAAAAGGTATCCATCCAAACATTTGTTCACTATCTCAGTTTTCCCATCACATTTAGGATGATAAGATTAGTTATGAGCTAATTGAGTACCAATATAACAAAATAATTTGACCAAAAATTTCCAGGGAAAATAGGATCTGTTTCACTTACAATAATCTTTGGGTTTCCATGTAGCTTTTGAATTGTTTCCATAAATGTAGTAGAAGTTGTATTGGTTTTAAAAGGATGAGGTAATGCACAAGAGTGTGCATACTTAGTAATTTTATCAACTACCACCATGATGACACACTTTCCTTTGGAATTGGGTAAACTTTTGATAAAATCCGTTGAGACCTCCTCCCAACTCTGAGTTGGAATGGATAAAGGTTGTAACAAACCTAGGGTCTTAATTGTCTCAACTTTATTTTTTTGGAAAACCAAACATCCTGCCACAAACTTTTGAATATCAAATTTAAGGCCAACCCAAAAAAAATCCTTCTTGACTCTGTGGTATGTTTTTAATCATGGGTGACCTCCTAAAGGAGAGGTGTGCAATTCCAAAATCATATTCTGTTTCAGTTGTGAATTCTTACATAGATATAAGTGGTCTTTGTACCATAATGAATCATTTTTCCAGACAGATGTATAAGATGTACTGGGATCTTGTTGAAACTTTTGAATGAGTGTCCACACCTATTTATCATTATTACATTCAACCCTTTCTTTAGTTATCCAATGAGGTTGGGTAATAGAAATGGCATAGAGAAATGATTCCACATCCTCATCCATTATTGAGAGTACATTTGTATTAACATTTTTCTTCCTTTTTTGTAGATGAATTCAAATTCCTAACCCAACGTCTTAGTGACCCATTTTTGTTTCTCTTCTAAAGAATTTTTTTATTCCAAAAGGTATTTAAGACTATCATGATATTTTTTTACGTTGAAATGTCTTCCCATTAGGTAAGGACGACATTACTTTAGGGCACGTAGTATTTCCAATATTACCTTCTCATAAATAGGCTTGTGTAAATACTTTCCCTTGATTTGATATCTTTCAAAAGAAATGGGTTTTCCTTATTGCATTAAACAAACACCAATTCCATTTCTTGAGGCATTACATTCCACCCTAAATGTTTTTGTGAAGTCTAGAGTAGCTAAAACTAGAGCTTGGCATGCTGCCTCTTTAAGATGTTCAAAGGACTTAGTTGCTTTTGGAGTCCCAAAAAATGCATCTTTCTTCAAAAATGTTGATAGAGGTGCTGCTATTTTCCCATAATTATTAAGGAACTTGTGATAATACCTTGTCAAACTGAGGAATCCTTGAAGGTACTTTAAGGTTATGGTGATTTTCCATTCCTTGTTGGATTTAATTTTGTTAGGATCTACCTTAAAACCCTCACGAGATACAATATGACCCAAATATTCCACCTCCTATACCCCAAAGAAAAATTTGGAGGTTTTTTCATACAATTATTTCTCCTCCAATAGTTTGAGCACATTGTCAACATGTTGAACATGATGCTTCCAAGACTTCTTGTATATTAGTATATCATCAAAAAATACAAACATAAATTTTCTAAGGAAGAGTTTGAAAATGGAATTCATCAAACCTTGAAATGTAGAAGGTGCAATAGTAAGGCCAAAAGGCATGACCAAAAATTCATAATGACCTACGTGAGCTCTGAATGTTGTTTCCAAAATGTCTTCATTCTAATTCTAATTTTATGATATTATGAATGAAGATCCATCTTGGTGAAGTAAATTTCTCCATGTAATTCATCCAACAATTCATCAAGGATGGGAATGGGAAATTTATCTTTCATAGTGAGCTTGTTGAGCTCTTTATAATCTAGACACGTACACCATGATCCATCCTTATTTTGTAACAATACTACTAGAGAAGAGAAAGAACTTTGGATAGGTTTAATTATACCTTCTATTAGCCTCCTATACCAATAGGTTTTCATCTCTCATGATTGACAGTGGAAGTGCCAAAAATGTTCACCTTCCATGCTGCTAAGGTTCCATTTTTGTGAAAGAGGAAAACATTTAAAAAATGTAAAGAGGGTATGCCTTAAAAGAAAAATCAAAGGGCAAGAAAATGAATTGGTTAAAGGAAAAAATAAAAGAAATGAACCCCAAACAAAGACCATGAAAGTGGCTAGTCCAAATTGCCACTACTACTTTGATGGGTGGCCCAACAGCTCAAGCTGGGCCTCACCATGTTTTAAATTGCATGTTGTAGACTAGAGAGGAAGTACCTGTTCAAATAGTTCAAGCTTGACAAATGACTAGGTGGATAGAGAAAGAAAGGAGCCCAACTGCTTAATCTGGGCCCTTGGAAGTCATAAGGGTAGACTTAGATAGGAGGGCAGCAAAAAGAAAAGAGAATTATCAGGGTTTGCAAGACCAAGTGCACCCATCCAAAGGAAGAAAAAATGTTAGGCATATTAGGCAGGGTAGGCAGTTGAAGGTTGCAGAAAGCATGATCTAAGCATATCAATTGGCAAAATCACAATGATGTCACCAGCAGAAGAAAGGCAAGACCAATGGCTCATTGGGCAAACTACTAAACTATCACTAACTTCCCTCATCCCCTTCAAAAGTTTCTTACTAACCTCCCCATGAGCACTGCAGGATCTGCCTGATCAGTCCTCCTTAAACTCTTCACTTGTACAAATTTCATGTCAGAAGTGACTTCTCTCTTTGAAAAGAAGCCACATTTCTTGTGTAAAAATTCTTTTCATTTTGATCTACTCCCTAACTAAGTTTGTTTCCTAAAAACTTAGTTTCTATCACTTCCCATTCATATTCCCCTACAATACTAACTGCTAACTCTATCTACACTAAATCCCCTATGTTCCCCTTTTCCCCTACTACTATAACACCATGGTGTATAAAACCCCAAACAATGTATAAGTATCCCCCCTTTAGCATTATAGCTGAATAGTAGGTCCATGGGAGACATTAGTCCACCAAGGACTATAGTCAACCCTTGTTTTGGGAATTACTCTAACCCCTGGTTAGACTAATAGCCCACCCTTAACCCTCATCTATACCCCTTTTTCCGAAAAAATTCATAAATACCCATGCAAACCCTTTCCCCCACTCAAACCTAAGTCTAACCATTTGTTGACCCCCCGACAGATTAACCCATACCCCAAAAAACCCACAAAAACCCCTTAACCAAAGTTTAATACCCGAAATATTATAATGAATATTTTAATCGACCGGCGGGTCCCCCCAACATGCACGACGGGTCGGGGCGCCCGCCAGTCGTCCATCTCCCGCCCCCCTTCATCCAACGGTGGGCGGGCGTTTTGAAATCTGAACGTGCCTCCCTTTAACGTCCGGGGAGAGGGCGGTTTTGGCCCCCGTACACTGGACGCGTGGCAGCCGGCGGAGGTGTTCGGAGCCCCCCTCCCCGATACCGCCTTCGCCCAAAAGCGGTGCGGGGAGACCGCTTACCACCCTCCCGCTTACCGCCTTCCCCGTCGCGTCAACCCACGTCACCATGACGTCATGCCACCCGCACCCGCCCTCGCGCCTCGTGGCCCTCCAGGTCACCTTGCCACCCCGCACCACCCGCCACCGTGTCCCGCCACGCTGGCCTCCAGCTCAGCGCCCACGTCACCCTCCGTACCCCGGGCCCGCCATGACGTCATCGGCGGAAAAGCGCCAATGACCCATTTTTGCCAAATTTGTCGTTAAAACGCGCGTTTTGGCCGTTTATATGTCATTTTCGTTTGAAAAGAGTCGCCAGAGCCGTTGTGAGCTGTTTGCACCGAAATTCGCCTCCAAGCCGCCAAATTCAAAGCTGCAGACGCCGCCGATCACCAATTCACCTGCATTATTCATCCACTGTCAACCCGGAGGCTCTCGACATCGTCTATCCAGGTATTTGCCCACAATTCACCTGTTTCATCCGTGTTTGTACCATTTCTCTGCAAATCATCCATAAAACACCTGTTAAATCCCAAATTGAAGATTGTCTCTTACTTAATTTTGAACTAAAGCAACCCACATTGCCCCAGCTCCAAAATTGGATATTGAAACGATAATTCACGGTCTAAATTTACAAATTCGTCCTCAAGCTGCCCGGCATTGTTCCCTTTTGCCGAGTGCATGCCCAAAAAGCTGCATTTCACCAATTTAAATCCTGCCCACCCTCTGCATTTCATCTCCAGTATTCACCATTCCTGTGAATTTACCAAAGAACAGCAGAGACAAGTCTGCCTAGCCTGCCTATTCCACTTTGAAGAAAATTTCTAGCATTGTCTACATTGAGTCTGTCACTTGAGCTTTGAGGAACCTTGCAAACCATTGCACTTACCTTGTTCCATTCACAAGCTACATAATGGCTGCTCCTGCACCCACAGCTCTCAGTGTTGCCCCCATAAATCCACCAAATAAAGAGCTGGAGTCCCTGCCTCTTGCTGACAGGGACTACCTCATCCAAGACTTTGTGGGTGATAGGGACCATTTGCAGACCTTCAGGGAATTGAGAGATGACTATTTGAATGGCAAGGATACATATGGGATATGGGAATCAAATCTGCCATATTACTTTCTCCCATCTGTTAACATTTTTCCAGAGATTATCCGCCTATGTGCTGAGAATTATGATGCAAACCACAGAGCTGTCAAGTCTCCATCTGGGAGCATTCTGTTTCACATTAATGCTGAGTCCATCAGCCAGATGCTCAACTTTAAACAGACTCAGCTGTTGTTTCCTTTCTCCATGAACTATCTGCTGGATACAGGTGCCAAGATGTCCACTGATGACAGGCAGAAGATCACCAAGACATTTATGAGGCCTGACTGCCAGCCCACAAGGCCACCTCCCTACTTATATGTCCACTTTACTGATGTAGGCAAACTTCTGCTGGACATGATTTCATATGTGTTGGGCTACAAAACCAGTGAATTTGTTGATGAGACAGTGCTGGTATTACTAGCTGCTTATAGCCCAGGCCAACCTCCTGCCTACAAATATAATTTTGCTAAATTCATAGCCAACAAGATACATGAGCAGCTTTTTAAAGTAGACAGGGAGGGCATCTTCAAGTATTCATCTTATATCTACCACCTGTTCATGTACTACCAGTCTGAGGCTTTTCCATGTCACATTAAAAAGCTAGATTCTAAAGGAGAAAGAAGATCTGTTATCTTCTGGACATCTGTCTTCCACCAAGTGAAAAATTCACCATATTCATATTGTGAATTCATTGATCAATTTGTTTACCCAGTCTCTTGTTTGTTGATGAGGTCCCCTCCTCCCAGAATGTCATTTGAAATACAGAAAATCCTGTAGCTCTCCAAGAATTATAAAATAGGTGATTGGTACCTATACCAGGATCATACAGTCATCAGAATCTATGGCTGTGAGCTCTGTCCATACAGGCTCCCAAAATATGTGCCCATGAGACTGTTTGCCTTGGAGTATTATAGGCAGCTCATTCACTCTGACCTCACCCACTTCCACAGTGCCAAAAAGAAGGCCCATCTCAAGTTCAAGCACCACCTGGGCCCCTTCATCATGAATAAAAAAGAGGGATGGCAAGATGCTGAGCTAATCCTCAAAGACAAGTACATGCTCTCAAAAAGCTTCCGGTGGGTCCCTTATGACCCTGAAGGCTTCATCTGTGCCAGGAGGGTTAAGTACAGGCTGTTAGGCTATGAGCATTGCAAATATCCACATATTGAACAGTATGCCAATCAGCAAGAATGGCTGCAAGACACTTTAATTGAAAAATTAACTGAAGAAGAGATAATGCAAAAGAATGTCAAGGATTTGGAAAAGACTCTTGACTTAGATTCTGTGCAGCAGGTAATCTTCAAGCAACCACATCTAGTGGGAGAAGGAACCTCAGCCACAACAACTGCACCAGCCACCCAGGCACCTTCTACAGCAGCATCAGGTACAGATAAAGGTAAAGGGATAATGGGTGCTGAAGAGGAAACACTAAAAGAACAGCCTGCCTCCTCAATTGGGCAGCAACAAGAGCAGACCCCTCCACCACAAACAGAGCCACCAGCAGCACCAATTTTGCAGACTCCAGCACATGAGGAGAGGGGTAAGAAAAGAGACAGAGAAGAGTCCACTCCTGCTAGTGGATCCTCCCAGCAACCTGAGGCCAAGAGGCAAAAGGTCGACTCCCCGGTAATAGAAGAAATAAGTGAAGAAGTCCTTGACAGTCCAAGGAAAGATGGGGAAGGCAGCCAGCAAACAGGTACAAGCTCCTTTCAGCAGGAGCAGGGATTACAGCTTGGCTTGGAGGTATCCTCCTCCTCTCAACAGAGCAAGAAGCCCTCAAGCACTAAGGCTTCTTTCAAACAAATAAAGGCACAAAATGACTTGCTGAGAATTGAAGTGTACAAACAGTTTCTGAAAGCAACACCAGCCAAGCAAGAAAGGCTAATGTCTGTCTATGACATTCAAGAGGAGAAAATGATCCTCAGCCACTTCAAACCTAAGGTGCCGCAGCCCAAATCAGCTGCAGATTATGTAAGAACAAGGGTGGAAGTCATGGCAAAAGACATTCACCCCATGGACCAAATTGAACTCCACAAGCAAACTGGAGAAATGGTCTATGCCACCTTGGTGGACAGGGCAACAATGGCCCATGAATTAAAGGAATCATTAAAGAATACCAACATTCAGTTGGATTTTGAGAGAATGTCCTCCATGGCCAAGGATAACAGGATCAAATCATTAGAGGACATCATTATAGACCTAGGACATGATCCTAAGGATCCAAAGGGCGTAAGGGCCCTCATGAAGAAAAAGGAAGATGACCTCAATGCATTAAAGAAAAGGTTAAAGCTGCTGCCCACTGAGCACCCCCAAACAGCAGAATTACAGAAGGAAAAGGAGGCCGATGAGCAACTTGATCTGATAATGCAGCTCAACCAGAAGGTCCTTGATTTGGAGAAGGAACTTGAAGGGGCACTACAAGATAAGCAGGGAGAATCCACATCCCAAGCTCCTCCAACTACTTCAACCACTGCAACAACAACAGAGGCAGCAGTAGCCCCTGTGACAACTACAGCCACAACAGAAGCAGCAACAACAACAACAGCCCCAGAGTCCAATTTAAACATGGAAGATTTGACTAAGGCTATCAAAGAAATGGAGCTCCAGGCTACTGAGATTAAGCAGGCCAAGGAAAAATTGGCAGAGCTAGAGGCCAAATATGATAAGTCAAAGATGACTGTGGCAGAACAAGGTAGAGAAATAAAGGCCCTCAAAGAGAAGATAAAGGCCTTGGAGAAAGAGCTCAAACTAGAAAGTGCTATGGCAGAAATAAAAAGAATTCTATGGGCCCGAATTGACCAATCCATCACTAGACAATGGAAGTCAATTAAGACTGTGCATGAACAAATGGATTTAATTGGCCAAGCCCATATAGGGATTCAGAAGGTCAAAACAGTGCTGGGAAATAGGCCTGAACAGGCCAATAGAATGATAGATTTTTTGAACAACCAGACTAAGGAGGAACTGGCAGCCATCAACATTGTCAACAGAACAGAGGCTGTTCTTACAGCTAAAAAGGTGCTGACTCTTAGGAATTTTGTACAAACCGTGGAGAGGAAATGCTATGAAATACAGGCTGAGGTGGATGAGTACAAACTCAAAATGGGAGCACTGCAAGCAAAGGGACTGCCCAGCCTACTAACTGGCACAGGAAAACTGCTCCCTCGTGAGCAATATGCCAACAGGATGTCAACCTTCGTTGAAAATCAAATCACTGCATCTGGCAGTACTTCTGAGGAAGCAGGGCCTCCAACAGCGCAGGGCCTTCTCGACAAACTTGAAAATCTATTTTTTATTGAAAATGAAATCCACCACCTTTTTGAGGTCCCTCCAAATTTTTATAGATATATAGAGGCAGATGAAACTTTGGTGAAGATTTGAAGGCACCAATGTAGGAATTTACAGGGTAAGTTCCTCAGAAAGAACACCAAAAGGACACCACTCACAACCAGATCACAGATCAATACACCAGTATTTTTGGCGTGGTTAAAACCCTCAAATAGGGAAATAGTCCACGGCCTGAGCCAACGCGGCCACTTCAGGCAATTTATTAATCAAAGAATGAAAATTTACATAAGCTTCTCTCATGCACGGATTACCCTACAAATGACCCTCCATGCGCTTTAATTAGAATTCATGGACCAATCGGGTGTCAAGCCACGGATCAAGTGTCGGTAATACCGAGGAGAGAATGAACCGTCAGATCACTACATATCGTGACCGTCGGATTGTAAGTTAAAAAATGTACAACGGTAAAGAAACACACTTTACCTAACTCTATACCTAACTCTATACTAGACCAAGTTGTACTTAACTATTTCCTATGTGTCGGAATATCCTAACATCCCCCCTTAAGAACAACTTGGGATAGGATTGAAGGATTTACAAATATGACACAATAGGAGAAGGAAGGAGGCACTAGAGCCTATCCCCCCTTAGTGACAACTTCCTGAACTCCAACCATAAATCGAAGTTTAGTGAACTTCGCCTCTGTGAGAGCCTTTGTGAAGATGTCTGCAACTTGATCATCTGTTGAACAATATTGCACTTCAAGAACATGGTCGTGAATGAGCTTTCTGATGAAGTGCATGTGCAGTTCAATGTGTTTGCTGCGCTAATGTTGAACTGGATCTTTGCATAGCTGAATGGCACTTTGATTATCACACCAAAGTGTAGTCGGATGCTGCTGCTGAAAGCCAAATTCTGATAGGATCTGACGAAGCCACAAGGCTTCCTTACTAGCTTCTACGGCACCACGATACTCTGCTTCTGCTGATGAAAGAGAAATGGCACCCTGTTTCTTGCAAGCCCATGTAATAGGTCCTGAACCAAGAGTGAACACATAACCGGCAGTAGACTTCCGATCATCAGGGTCACTAGCCCAATCGGAATCAGTGAAACCAACCAATAGAGGAGCTGCTTCGGCACTGTAATGAATCCCAAACTGAACTGTACCTCGAACATAACTGTTGGAGAGGTAAATCCCCTCTACGGATAGAGGCGATCCCTACTAGCCCAGCAAGGGTCTAGCAACAATCACACAATGCTGCTACGCATGTTCCTAGTTACAATTAAACAAGAGGTAAAGAGCACCTACTTGGATTCCTGCGCTTGTCGTTTGGCGAAGAGATGTTGCCTTCGCTCCTCCGCTTCGGCTGGTCACAATCCTCCGCAATCTCCGTGAATGGATACCTGCACACACGAAAGGGAAGCAAACACAAGCGTAAAATCTAGTAAAAGCAACCATACATCAGTCAGAAAAGATGTAATTCACATTTAACCATTGCATAGACAAATGAGAATGGAACAATAATAGCAGTCATCTATTATTAATCAGAATAGAGAAGAGTACAACCAAATGTTCTGACGTCGGTAACCTTCTCAGGAGGGGCCAGTCAGCATGTATCTCAAGCATTCACCTTTGAGGATGATTCTCCCAAGTCAAACAACTCTCTCTATTACACAAATAACATGAAACAACCTTCCCTAAGCAATCAATCACTTCCACACCTAGCACACCACACCTATAGCAGCAATCTGAGCACTACAAGCTCTGCACAATCCAAGCTATTCCAAGCTAAGTCTAACTAGCTGCTCATGGTAATGGTGGAAGTTTATATAGGAGAAGGAGTCTCCTAAAAGGGTGGAAGGATGAGCTTATCTTTGAGGGAAATGGTTGCAAAAGGTCGAACAGTCATGCCATAGAAGGGAGTCGATATTCACAAAGCTAACAACCAAGCCTGGAGTTATCTGGAAGGCTGGTTGTTTGAACGAATTCGCCCAAACTGGATCAGCGCGGATAATGAGGAAACTGTCGCGCTATCGGCGCATCTCAATAACTGGGACAGTCTTGTCAGCGCGGAAGCACACGGGAAAGCTGCGATGTTCACCAGCGCGGGAAAGGGATGTTCTTCCGCGCTGGCAGCGCGCGGAATACACTATGGAGCGCCAGTCATCGCGGGTATTTTTATAACAGACGCGCTGATGCATAAGACTTTGGAAAAAGGGGTTTTAGGGCTAGTTCAGAAGGCATGAAGCTTAGTGATTGACACAGCAGGGTGACTGACAGGAAGGCAGTGACAAATTACTGTGTAACAATAACAAAGTATTCTTTTAGCTACTTTCCAATGACTTTCACGGGGGTTTTGCATGAACCGAGCAACAAGGTCAACAACAAAGGAAAGGTCAGGACGAGTATGGGTTAAATAAAAGAGTTTTCCTACAAGTTGACGGTATAATGTAGCATCAACTTCAGGAGAAGTACAAGTGACTGAAAGTTTGACTCCAGACTGAAAGGGAGAAGGGGCTGGCTTACAGCCTTCCATGTGAAAATGACGTAGAATATCACAAGCATACTTGGACTGGGAAAGGGAAATACCCTCCTTGGATTGCAAGACTTGAAGACTGAGAAAATAGTGTAAGTGTCCTAAGTCTGTCATTTCAAATTTCCTTTTGAGGCTAGACTTCACATGGTTTATAAGGTTGGGATCACTACCAGTAAGGATAAGATCATCAACATAAAGAACAAGGATGATAAGAGAGTTGCCCACTTTCTTGGTGTATACAGTGTTGTCAGAATGACACCTAGAAAAGCCAGATTCTAAAAGAAAGCTATCCATTTTGGCATACCAAGCCCGAGGAGCTTGCTTGAGACCATAAAGGGATTTCTTAAGTCGACAAACAAGGCTGGAGTCTATTTGTATGAATCCAATGGGTTGTTCCATATAGATTTCTTCATGCAAGTCCCCATGTAAGAAGGTAGATTTAACATCCATCTGATGGACTTCCCATTTGAAAGAGGCAGCAAGGGAAAGAATAAGGCGGATAGAGTTCATTTTGGCAACAGGGGAGAAGGTTTCAGTGTAGTCAATGCCTTCAACCTATGAAAAGCCCTTAGCAACAAGACGAGCTTTATGTTTATGAACTTTCCCATCTGGTCCATACTTGGTTCTATAAACCCATTTGCATCTAACAAATTTTCGTCCCTTTGGTAAAGGAACAAGATCCCATGTATCATTTGCCAATAATGAATGATATTCTTCATTCATAGCTGCTTTCCAATCTGGATGGCCTGAAGCTTCTGCAAAGGTGTCAGGATCATAATTTACGAGAGCTTGAGCCAGTAAAGAAGAGGCTCTCTCGAACTGAGAACGTGTGCATCACTGATCTGTAGGATCACCGGCAAGATCACCTGCTGCATCGCGAGTAGCACGAACCCATTTTGGAAGCTCAGGAGCTGAAGGAGGATCTTGAGATGGTGGGGGAGGATTGTCATCCTCACTTTCATCATCTGAAGAAGAAATGTTTTCAAAGGTAGAAGAGGTAGGAAGAGGTGGCACATCTGCCGGACTAGGCTCGCAGGCCGATATATTTTCATCAAATTTTACATCTCTTCTAATGATAACATTTTTGGACTTAAATGGAATAATTCTATAGCCTTTGACATCTTCAGAATATCCAACAAAAGTACATTTTTCACTCTTAGGGTCTAAAGCTTTATGCTTTTCATTTGGAATATGGGCCCACGCTTCACTTCCAAAAACACGAAAGTGACTTACATCTGGTTTGATTGAGCTCCATGCTTCTTCTGGAGTGATATTCTTTAAAGCCTTAGTAGGAGTGTGATTTATTATGTAATTTGCACAGTTAATTGCTTCTGCCCAAAAACTAAGACCAAGTCCTTTAGATTGTAGCATACAATTAGCCATTTCCTTTAAGGTGCGATTCTTCCTTTCAGCTACACCATTTTGTTGTGGAGTATATGGAACAATATGTTGCATTTGAATTCCATTCTCAGTGCAATAGTTGATGAATGCGTTTTTAACATATTCTCCACCATTATCAGATCTTAACTTAAGAATTTGATGTCCAGATTGTTTTTCAACAAAGGCCTTGAAGGCCAAAAAAGTGTTAAATACTTCACTCTTGAGTTTTAAGAAGTATACCCAAGTGCGTCTGGAGAAATCATCAATGAAAGTTAAGAAGTACTTGCAACCAGAGAATGACACAACTGGAAGTGGACCACATAAATCATTATGCACAAGCTGTAAAGGGGCTGAGGCGTGCCAAGAGGCACGTTTTTCAAAACTGTCCCGATGATGTTTTCCGAGTACACATCCGGAACAAACACCATCTCTGCAAGATACCATAGGAAGACATGTCACCATATTTTCTTTACATAGATGCTGAAGGGAGTGATAGTTTAAGTGACCAAATCGCTCATGCCAAAGTTTGCTCACTTCATCGTTATGAGCAACAAATATTGAGGGAAGATTTGATGACCCAAAGTTGTGAAACTAATACAACCTTGTAGAATCATCAGCAATGCCAGTAGCCAAAATCTGTTTAGGATCTTTTAAGTCCTTGATTACAACATCATGAGGTGAAAATTCAATGATTTTACCTTCACCTGAATGAGTTATCTGATATACAGATAGAAGGTTGCAGGATAAGGTTGGAACACATAATACATCATTAAACTGACCATTGTCTAGATGAACAGTTCCAGTCCCTACAACATTAAGAGATCTATCATCACCAACATATATATTTTTGGTGTTACAATCATTTAAAGAAGAAAAATGGCTTTGTTTTTGGCCATGTGATAAGAAGCTCCAGAATCAATGAGCCACTCATGAGAATGAGAAGAAGAAGATACATTTAATGCATAGCCAGACCGAGATGCTTGACAACCACATGCAGAAAGTGCCATTCCTGAAGATGAAGTTGAAGTTGAAGATTGCCCCAAATGGATGTTATGCTTCTTCATTGCTGCTTCCAAGGCTTCCATCTTTTTAAAGCATTTTGATTCTAAGTGGCCATCTCGATTACAAAAATTGCAATGTCTATCAGTCTTCTTCCCTTTGTTTTTATTTATCTTATCATTTTGTTGAAATGATTTTTCATTTTGGGGCTGAAATTGCTTAGGACCCTTGTTTGGTTTAGGACCATTCTTTTTAGGATATGACTTCTTAGGATTCTTTGAATTTGGTTGCTGTTGGGCGGCTAACGCTTTCTTGGAAGAGTTTCCAAGATTAAGAAGACCAAGGTGTAAGAGTTTTTCTTGTTCTCTTATTAAAGAATCACAAAAAGAGTCAAAGGAAGGGGGCTTGTAGTCTTTTCCTTGAGAAATGAAGGCTTCTCTTGTAGAATGGAAGGTGGAAACAAATACAGAGTAGGCTGGTCCCAACTTAGTAAGGATGGAATAAATAAGGTTACTATCTTCTTTCTTAACCTTAACACCTTCCAAAAGATATCTAAGGGTCTTGAACTTAGACAAGAAATCTTCAATGCAAGAAAAATTATTAGGGTCCAATGTAAGCAACTCATTTTCAAGTTGATGGGCTCTAATTTCATTTTTAATCCCAAAAACTTTATTGATTTGTTCCATTGCTTCATGAGGAGTTTCAAGTTCTGCAATATGGAATCTAAGATCTGGAGAAATAGACATCCCTATCAAACCACGTGCTTGATCTTGTCTATTTTCCCATTTAGCAGCCTTGTCTTCATCTTTCGGTTTCTTTTCTTGGCGTGTGGCTATTCGGTAGAGACCTTTACTTCTAAGTAAATCCTCCATGTAGGACAACCATTGGAAGTAGTTGGTGCTGTCAAGGGTAACTTGGTATTGCCGACGAAGTGCGGGAATGTGCGGAAATGAAAAAGTCCGCCCCCACAAAATGGAGACTTGAACCCAAGACCTCTACTCTCTTAAAATAGCTTTGAACCAATTGATCTATACAAAAAATGAGAGAGAGAGAGAGAGAGAGAGAGAGAGAGAGAGAGAGAGAGAGAGAGAGAGAGAGAGAGCGGAGGGGGGGGGGGGGGGGGGGCTTTCGGTTGCGTGCTTGCTTTGAGAAAGCTCTTTTTCCCTACAAAACAAACAACACAAAACCCAACACAGACATGCAAAGAAAACGAACCTTACGGCTCGAAGTTAGCTTTACCCAAAAAAACTAAATATTTTCAAAAATTGAACCTTGCGGCTCAAAGTTAGCTTTAGCCGAAAAACTAAATATTTTTCTCAATGTTTTTGATTTTCCGAGATCACACTAAGGTGCAGGGAAAAGAGCATACGCATGAGAAAAATCCTTCCTTTCTGTTTCTGATTTGCCCAGATCGCACAGAGTCGCAGGGCAAAGAGCATACGCAGAAATGAAAGGTATAGATCCGGTTAAAAAAAATCTAAATAAACCGAAACCAAAATAAGCAGAGAGAAAATAACAGTAAACTGCAAATAAACACTGTATACCTCCAGATCTTAAAAATGACGCAGCTAGGGCTATCGGAAACCTTTTCGCGTGAAACGAAAGGGGTTCCTCACTGGAACAGATGCTCCGAACACAACAGAGTAGTCCTCTCGGCCTGAAAGCAGTCAGAAACAACAGATCTAGGAAACGGCAGTCGGATGCAGTTCTATCGGCTTCAGATTTGGATCACCAACGGACGCGGCCCTCAAATAGCTCTGATACCATGTAGGAATTTACAAGGTAAGTTCCTCAGAAAGAACACCAAAAGGACACCGCTCACAACCAGATCACAGATCAATACACCAGTATTTTTGACGTGGTTAAAACCCTCAAATAGGGAAACAGTCCACGGCCTGAGCCAACGCGGCCACTTCAGGCAATTTAATAATCAAAGAATGAAAATTTACATAAGCTTCTCTCATGCACGGATTACCCTACAAATGACCCTCCATGCGCTTTAAATAGAATTCATGGACCAATTGGGTGTCAAGCCACGGATCAAGTGTCGGTAATACCGAGGAGAGAATGAACCGTCGGATCACTACATATCGTGACCATCGGATTGTAAGTTACAAAATGTACAACGGTAAAGAAACACACTTTACCTAACTTTATACCTAACTCTATACTAGACCAAGTTGTACTTAACTATTTCCTATGTGTCGGAATATCCTAACAACCAAATGCCCAAAGAGGATTGGTGGCAGGCAATGCTTCAAATTTTGCCACAATAGCCTCAGTTGCTCGGTCATTGCCAGCTCCAACTCAGCAAAAGTCAAACAGCAGAATAAAGACAGCATTTAAGGCAGCCGAAAGGTGACTCGGCATATAGACAACGACAGCAAGCCAAGAGATAAATACGCAATTTTTGGACAGCATATCCTCAGCCGACTCCAACAGCCACAAAGTCAACATTTTCTGACCATTTTGGACAGCTAAGGCACTGAAGAGTTACTACAGCATTTACTTTCTCAGCTACCATGCTCCAGGAGTTGGCCCGATATTAATGGAACATTTACTCATCAGCTAGATATTTTCTTATGTAAATTATGTATATATACCTCCCCTGTGTTATAGACATTTTTGTGCCTTGCATCACTGAGCATGAAATGTCAATAATCAAGGGATCCAAAGTCCCTAAACATGTTGTTCCTACCCCTAGAGGAACAAGGCCAGCAAACCACAGCACTTAACAAATGTTCTCCACCTGAAAACACTCAAAAAAAAGGCAATTCTGGATCATGTCAACTGCTCCACTGAGCATCTGCGCTGAATGTCAACTGCTCCACTGTCTACCTGCGTTGAATGTCAACTGCAAAGAAGGCTACCTGCGCTGGGCGAGTTTGGACATGTGGCAGAGTCATTCCTCAAGGTGTCAATGCCCAGGAAGCTTCCAAAATGACACTTGGATCAGGGAATTCGACTGGTGATGAGTAAGAGGTTCCAAATCTCCAAGTGGAAGCAAGAACCTCCAAGTGGACTCAAGAACTGAAGTGGGAGAGGACACTAGTCAGCTTCATACCAGCATCAAGCTGACTCATCCTTTCTCCAAAACTCCTATATATAGATCTCTCTCATGAGGTCTGGAGGGGGGAATTTAGTATTTGCAAAGAATTGCTGTTGGTTTGTGGCTAGAAATATTGGGTGTGTTATGCTTTGAAAGGAGCTGAAGAAGGAATTCCATTCTGCTGGGAAGGAGATGCTGGGTTGGAGCCCTATGGGTTGTATCTCTTCCTGAACACTGTTACTTTCAATAAAGCTATCTTGATTCTTTCCTATATGCTGGTGTATTTTGTGTAATTGCATTGGTATATTTGATTTACTTCTAATCCTGAATCATTTATGAATATGTATATTTGCCTTTGTATTGTGTCCTTCTCTTGTTGCAAGTAGTTGTTCTCTTGTCACAGGTAGTTGTTCTCTTGTGATCTTGTGAGGAGGCAAGTAGCTGTGGACACACAAAGAGAAGAGGATCTAGTTCGAGGGACATCCGGAAGATAATGGTGAGTCTTCCGATCTCCTCTCTTTCATATTTCATAAAGGAAGAAATCATGATAGCTGTATTCGTTTGTTGCTAAGGCGCTGTCACACCTTAGGTGGATAGGATCGTCCTAAATAGGCATTTTTCCCCACAACAAATTAGCAACTCCGCTGGGGAGGAACTTGTTTATTCATTTCATTTGTGTTTCCGTCATTTGTTTACTTCATAGACTTGACAGCTACTCTTGAACTGCATCTTTCCCGGATGCAAAGTAAAAGTTGCTGCTTTGATCCAGTATGTTGGACTTGTCTATGATCTAAACTAGATCCACAAACGATTTGATTGATCCTTGTGATAGTCTTTAGTACCCTATCAAAGCATCCCTTTGTTTATACCTTGCTTGTGTTTCTGATTTGGCTTGAAACAGTGTATTTTTGAGCATTTTGTGACCCAGAAACCAAGAGAAACGAGAGTTTCTCTCTTCATCGCAGGCACTGTGAAGGTAGTCTGCATTTCAACGCAGGTCCCGAAGGGGCTACCTGCGCTGAATGTCAAACTGACAGTGTTGTACCTGTGCTGAACCAGTGTGGCCTTGTGCAGCTGGGGTTCTTTGTCCTTTATTGCCCTGTTTTGATCTCTGTTTTTGCAGCCTTTAACCAAGTGTAGGTGCTGGTCTGATAACCCTTTTCTTTGCTTGAATTCCGCCCCAATTTTTGTACAAATAGATTGTGAATGTTTTTATGTGTTTGTGGCGTCATTTACAGTCTTCCTTCGCATGAGTAAAGTAGTCTTTCTGTAGCCTTTGATTCAGATCTGATTGAAAGTGATCTTAGAAGAGAGTTCATTGGCTGTTTGTTCAGATTGATTATAGTTTTACTTTTGCTTATTGGATTGAATTTGTTCTTTTCAAAGTATCAAAACAAGTCTTTATTTCGAAAATCGCAAAGTGATTGTAATCTCTTCTACCCTGGTTGATTTCAAAGAAAGTGAACTTGTTTATTTTGATCATTGTAAAAGCGAATTCAAAGTTGTGCAAAAATCTTTCTTTGTAGGCATTTATACTAAGAAAGTGAAAACAAACACCTGCATTGTGCATTTTGCATTTGATAAGTTTGCATGTTGGATTTAGGGAAAGTGCATTAGAGTGTGCTGATTGCTCTTTGAGAAAAGATAGTCGCTCTCTTTTCCCTTAGTAACTAGGATTTTCAAAGTTGAAAGATTGTAAAGCTTGCTTATCATCTTAGACTGCATTTAGGAATTTGTATCATACATCTCGTGGTGAACCTTGAAAGGAAAACTTTAAAAAGATCAACCTAAAATAAACTGAATGAACCTAACAACGCTTTGTAACATAACGCACAACATAGAGGTCTAGGCTAGAGACGTGTTCCGGCGTCGTTAAACATAGTGACTGTCGATCTCGAAGAAGGTGGGTGATTCCTCCTGAGAGTCGGTGGCGCTAATACGGATTGTGCTCCCACGTACCGTCGCGTATATATTGGGAGACCCCTATAGGCATATATCTTTTATCCTTAGGAAGCCGTGTCGGCCGCCCTACTGATCGCAATGCAGTGAACACAGCATTCACGAAGATCGACCACCCGTACCGTAAAATGTATTCTGTGGTTTTGTGAAAAGTTTGGCACACCCTCTGCCTAGATCTCCAGAGCAGTTTCTTTTGGCCTTTTTCAGACTCTATAACAGAAAAAGTCCATCCGAGCATTTGTCACTTCGGGTTCATTAAAACATCGAAGGAGACTAGAGTCATCTTTAGCTTTTTCTCGACTCTTTAAAAGTGAAAAAGCAAGTTGTGTCTAAAAGCATCTAATAAAATTCATTCAGTTCAGAAACACAAATTTCCCCTTTTAATATTTTGGTTAATCGAGTAATCCGCAATCGTGGAAGAAAGTCAATTGAAACCCCATCGTTCGCGGAGGCTTACGAGTCAACCGTCTTTGTCTCCGGAATCGAAAACAGTACGGACAAAGCGAACTCGTTTAACCGGTTCAAAATCTCCTATAAAAGTTAGAACAAGTGTTCCAACTACACCTAAGGTTCCGGTTACTCCAAACATTTCTGGAAACCCTGCCCCTTTAGAAGAAGTTCAACAGCCACAGAAGGACAGTAATACTGATCCTAGTCTGGGGGCAAATACTTGTATAACTGAACCAGTTCCATCTGTAACCGGTCCAGAAAGTTTTGTTCCTCCAACAACTGTCACTGTTGAAACAACCCCTTCTTCGGCACCAGAAATATTTTACGGACCTGACGGTCTTCCTCTTCCACTTGGTTTGATTGCGATAGAGGAAATTGCAGAGGATCCGCAAGCAAGTACTCCAACCCATTTTGGAGTCGGGGTCACTTTATTTCCTTCATCAGAAGTTAATCCACCACAAGTGGAGGTTCCTGTAGAATCGCTAGACAATCTATTGGATAGACTTAAAATGTCTGAACAACCGTCATCATCTAGGACTGTGTCAAACGACACAGCGACAGTAGAAGCCCCTGCCGTCACTCCAACAATGTTTGCCGGCATACCATCTGTCCCAACTAGCTCACAACCGCTAGAAGGAGTCCACCAAGGGACTATTTCGACAATGTGGTCTGTTCCAGTTTGTTCATCCGGAGTAATATCCGACAACTCTTATGTTGAGACTTGCCAAATTGATCCATTTGGAGGTCAATTTGGGCAATCCAGTCCCCAAGGACAATCAATCCCCTTGAGTTCCGGATTGCTACCGTATGGGGGACAGTATGCCCTTTCATTACCCCCTTCGGGAGGATATCCATACGGCAGTTCTCAACAGTATTCAGGTTATACGGGAATTACATCAAGTGGTTGGGTACTTATGCTACCTCAACAACCAAGGGTTGTATATTCTATGCAACAGTGTGTACCTATGACGAACATCCCAACCACACCGGCTATTGTAAGAGTGTCACAAGTTCAAGCAATGCCTGTTGCATGTCAACCTCAGATTTCTCAGGTTGTAATGCAACAGCCCCTTGAACATGGGTCACAACCACAATCGCCAACTGGTGGGGCGACACAGGTCCAAACGGGTACAATTACCCCACACCTTGGTCCAACGGTTAGCATAGCACAACAGAACATGGCTTCACAACCGTGGCTAGTGCAATACCAACAACCACAATTCCAGCAAGTGTACCAAGGTTCTGAGCAGCAGATCTTTGCGAACAGTGGACAACCGTATATTCAAAACGGTCTAAACCAACCACTTTACAGTGGTCAAGTCCACCAACCGTATCAGTCATACCAACATCAATTACATTATGCTGGTATGCAAAGGCCCACTGCTCAAGCGATTCCATCATACCCTGGTTATGCTTCGCCTAACCTGAATCAACAGTTACCATTCGTGGCGACTTTAGAGTTACCAGATTTACACCGGTTAACCAACGATCCGATTGCTTATGCCCCTTGGTGGCCAGCGATTCCTCACAAACTTCCATCTGACATTCCTAAATTCAATGGAAATCCAGGTGAAGAACCATCAAATCACGTGATGACTTTTCATCTGTGGTGTTCGTCGAACACCCTGAACGATGATTCGATAAGGCTTCACCTTTTTCAGAGGACATTGACAGGTCCAGCGGCTAAATGGTATATTGAATTACCTAGAGCCTCTTTCGACAATTTTAGCTCCCTAGCCACGACTTTCTTAACCCATTTTCAATTACCGATAAGGTATGAAACGGGGACAGAAATATTAACCAACTTCAAGCAGACAACTGCCACTCATATATCTGATCATATACATGAATGGCGTCGTCATCGTAGGATGGTGAAAACATATGTTCCCGATCAGCTGTTAGCTGAATGGTTTATAAAGTCGTTACTTCCTGCTATAACGGAAGATGTGGCAAAAGGGGGAGTCGTAACTGAGGAGCAAGTTATTGCTCGTGCACAATATCTAGACTTAGTATATACTCAGTCTGGCACGCTCTACGACAAAATACCTGACGCCCCTAGACCGGAATTTTCAATTCCTCCCCCTCCAAAATCCAATAGTGACTCTCATGCCGGTGATGGCGTGATTGGCACGGCAAACGCGAAATCGATAAAGGCTTCGTCTAAGAAAGCCCGTAAGAATTCGGATCAAAATGCAAAAGAAGAAATTCTTGCTTCGGAAGTAAATGCCGTATCAACAGATAAAGGCAAAGAAACCAATCAACCAGGAAGCAAGAAGAAGCAAAACAAAGGGAAGAAGAAGAAACAGGGTGAATCATCTCCTGGAAAAAATTCTTCAAACCCTCCTGGGCAAGGGAAACCAAATTATCCATGTCAAATATGTGATGAAGAGGATCATTACACAAAGAATTGTCCATTCAAAGCTGAGTTAAAGAGGTTCTTTAAAAGTTCCCAAACCTCAGCTGTGTTAACTGATCCATTTCCCAACCCAGGTCAAAATATGGTTGATAGTGGAAATGCTTCCCCGTCTCAAGTGCTTATGTTGTCGGTTTCAAAACAGCAGAATGATGCTTTGATTTCGACAAGGAACAAAGATTACGGGAATCCTCAGCTGTCGAACGACAAAGGTAAAGATCAACCAAGTAGTTCGACAACAACTTCGACAGAAGTTGTACCGCACATCATTCCTGAATTAACAATAAAACCGCCAAAGGGAGTAGTACACAAGTCGACGTTAAATCCTCGCGCCAGGGCGGCGCAGCATTATAACATAGTGGAAGATTTGGCCCAATCGCCATCCGCTATGTCGACTCTTGAAGTATTACAAAATTTCCCATCCCAAAGGCAGGCTTTGTTATCAGCTATTGGTGGGGTTGATCCTAAGGATTCCAATCTTGTATCTTTTGATCACAAAGGATACGATCCTCAGTTACCAGCTCAACTAGCTTTCCTTATTCAAGTGAAAGCCCTCAACAAAACTGTTCACAGAACAATTATTGATGAGGGAGCATCTACATGTATTATGTCGATGAGTTGCTGGAAAACTTTAGGATCTCCAACCCTGTCGCGATCTTCGACGACGTTAAAAGCTTTCGACGGAAGGACTTATACCACGTATGGTATCCTTAATAACTTGAAGGTTGAACTAGGAGGAAAAACAGTAGAAATTGATGTTGAGGTCATCGATGGAAATCTCGACTACAACATCCTACTGGGTAGACCATGGATCTATGCCATGGCAGCTGTTGTGTCGACTTATTTTAGGAAGATCGCATTCCCATTTGAAGGAGGGATTACGGTCGTCGACCAACAAAACTTCCTCCCTAATGGTTCACAAGTTACAGGGAGCATTCCCATGATCCATGAAAGCAACCATTCGCTTCAAGATATAGGAGTAGGACTATTGAAAGACCCCACAATGATGGGAACTTTCGCGCTACCACCTCCTATTTATGTAGGAAATATACTGTTTGTAGCAACCTGCAACATGATATCTTCCACGAAGGTCGCAAAAGACAAGGTCGACATGGATCATGAAATTGTTTTGCCCCCAAGCCCTTTAGAAATATTGTAGCAATCAATGTTTCAAGCATGGGAGGCGAACCCAAATCAACGCTCATCAAGCGTTTGGGTAGATAGGTCTAGAGAATATGGTACCCAATTAGATCCTTGGTCGAAAGTACATGGGACTGACGAAGGAATCTTACAATCAATGTTAATTGAGGGGGCACCATGGAATGATCACCACCATCGTTCCCTTCTTCCTGAATATGAAGAAGATACTCAACGTGACCTTTATCACCCTTCAGTTTTTGAATTCCTAACAAATACTGTAAATACGGTGGATTCCGAGCGAAACTTATCCAATATTGAAGAGACTATAGCCATAAATATCTTGACTAAAACAAATGTTGTAGAGAATATTTATGTCGGCAAAGGTTGTTCCCCTTCAGAACTGGAAATATATAACGCTCTTTTTCGCGAATTTAGAGATGTCTTTGCTTGGACATATGATGAAATGCCAGGCATAGACTCGAGTATCGTTGAACATGAAATTAAAATGTATCCTGATGTCAAACCAGTAAGACAACGGCTTCGGCAGGTGCACCCCAAGAAAGCCACTGCCATTAAGGCAGAAGTTGAAAAACTTCTCCACGTTGGATTCATCTACCCGGTTCCTCTAACCGATTGGGTATCAAATATTGTCCCTGTTGGAGAGGTAAATCCCCTCTACGGATAGAGACGATCCCTACTAGCCCAGCAGGGGTCTAGCAACAATCACACAATGCTACTATGCATGTTCCTAATTACAATTAAACAAGAGGTAAAGAGCACCTACTTGGATTCCTGCGCTGTCGTTTGACGAAGAGATGTTGCCTTCGCTCCTCCGCTTCGGCTGGTCACAATCCTCCGCGATCTCCGCGAATAGATACCTGCACACACAAAGGGGAAACAAACACAAGCGTGAAATCTAGTAAAAGCAACCATACATCAGTCAGAAAAGATGTAATTCACATTTAACCATTGCATAGACAAATGAGAATGGAACAATAATAGCAGTCATCTATTATTAATCAGAATAGAGAAGAGTACAACCAAATGTTCTGACGTCGGTAACCTTCTCAGGAGGGGCCAGTCAGCATGTATCTCAAGCATTCACCTTTGAGGATGATTCTCCCAAGACAAACAACTCTCTCTCTCACACAAATAGCACAAAACAACCTTCCCTAAGCAATCAATCACTTCCACACCTAGCACACCAAACCTATAGCAGCAATCTGAGCACTACAAGCTCTGTACAATCCAAGCTATTCCAAGCTAAGTCTAACTAGCTGCTCATGGTAATGGTGGAAGTATATGTAGGAGAAGGAGCCTCCTAAAAGGGTGGAAGGATGAGCTTATCCTTGAGGGAAATGGTTGCAAAGGGTCGAACAGACATGCCATAGAAGGGAGTCGACATTCACAAAGCTAACAACCAAGCCTGGAGTTATCTGGAAGGCTGGTTGTTTGAACAAATTCGCCCAAACTGGATCAGCGCGGATTATGAGGCAACTGACGCGATGTCGCCGCGTTCACATAACTAGGACAGTCATGTCAGCGCGGAAGAACACGGGAAAGGCGCGCTGGCTACCAGCGCGGAAAAGTGATGTCCTTCCGAGCTGGCGGCGCGCGGGATACACTATGGAGCGCCAGTCATCGCGGGTATTTTGCAAACAGACGCGCTGGTGAATAAAACTTTAGGAAAATGGGTTTTTTGGGCCAGTTCAGAAGGCATGAAGCTTAGTGATTGGCACAGCAGGGTGACTGACAGGAAGGCAGTGACAAATTACTGTGTAACAGTCCCCGTTATGAAGAAACAAGGGACGATTAGAGTGTGTGTCGATTATAGGGATGTAAACCAAGCTTGTCCAAAGGACAACTATCCTACACCCTTCATCGACCAGATAATTGATGAATGCGCCGGATGTGAAATCTTTTCATTTATGGATGGATTTTCCGGGTATAATCAAATAAATATCCGCCCACAGGACCAGTCAAAGACTGCATTTATTTGTCCATGGGGCACATTCGCTTATCGAAAATTACCCTTTGGTTTAAAGAACGCAGGGGCGACGTTTCAGAGGGCAATGAATTATGCCTTCCATGACATCAAGAACATAGTTCAACCTTATCTCGACGACCTTCCGGCTCATTCGCGAAAGCGGACTGATCATCCGCAGCATTTAAGAGCGATATTTCTACGTTGCCGACACTACAAGATAAGACTCAATCCACACAAATGTGTGTTTTGTGTCGGTTCTGGTCGTTTACTTGGCTTTGTAGTCTCTACGGATGGGATTCGTCTCGACCCCTGCAAGGTTCAGGCAATCATTAATTTGCCTCCACCTTCAAATTTGCTTCAGATTCAGAAACTCCAAGGGAAAGCGAACTTTCTGAGGAGGTTCATTCCAAATTACGCAGAACTTGCTAAAGGTTATACTCGTCTTTTGAAAAAGGATGTACCTTTCGTCTGGGACCAAGTGGCACAAGCTTCCTTTGATGCTTTGAAAGATTGTCTAGTAAAGGCATCATTAATGTACGCCCCAGACTATCAAAGAGATTTTAACCTGTATCTGGCTGCAGCGGATACGACCATTGCGATGGTTTTAGTTCAAGAAGTCGATGGAATTGAACATCCTATATATTATTTAAGTAAAAACTTAAATGATACAGAAAGTAAATATTCTTATGTTGAAAAACTAGCGCTTGCAGCTGTTCAAGCGATTCAAAGGTTTCGACATTATGTCCTCTTTCGGAAAACTACCATTTTGTCAGATTGCAACCCCATGACTTATATACTGTCGCGACAGTTGCTAGGGGGCAAATATTCAAAATGGATAGCGATCCTTCAAGAGTTTGATCTGGAATTTGTAAAATCCAAATCAAAGAAAGCTCTAGTTTTCGCAGAATTATTGTGCGATCTCCCATCGTCGTCCAACGATGAAACATCAGAAGAATCAATCATGGACGAAAGTTTGTTTTTGATATCTACAAGCGATGAATGGTATGGAGATATCATAGTTTATCTCCAAACCCAAAAATTCAGGCCAAACACCTCTCACTCCGAACAAAAACGTATACGATACCAAGCAAAAGACTACATGATCGTCGGTGATACACTTTACTGTCGTGGTATCGATACAGTTCTGAGGAGGTGCCTTACCCATGAGGAGGCCGAAAAAGCCCTGAATGAGTGTCATTCAGGCGCATGAGGGGGGCATCAATCTGGATATGCAACAGCACAAAAAATCTTACGAGCAGGATACTTCTGGCCAACCATGTTCAAAGATTGCATAATCGCAGTCAGAAGTTGCCACGCTTGTCAAATTTTTGATAGCAAAACCAGAAGACCACCCGCACCTTTACAGCCAATAGTTGCTGTTGGGCCTTTCGCCAAATGGGGCATCGATTTCATGCAATGTAACCCCACCTCGACCGGGGGGCATGGGTATATTATAGTCGCTGTTGACTATTTTACCAAATGGGCCGAGGCGATGCCTACATTGGATAACACTAGTGAAACAGCTGCCCTTTTCTTTTTCAATCATGTAGTCGCCAGGTTCGGCGTACCACAGGCTATAGTGACAGATCATGGGTCACATTTTCGCAATCACATGATGGTCGAATTAGCTGCCAAGCTAGGGCTATCTCACGACAGCTCTACTCCGTATTATCCGCAAGCCAACAGACAAGTTGAAGCAATCAACAAGGTCCTGAAGCGTATGTTGCAAAGGATGATCGGGGTTCATAAAAGAAGGTGGCACCTAATCCTGTACTCAGCCTTGTGGGCTTACCGAACGTCGGTAAAGAATGCAACCGGGTTCACACCTTTTCAACTGGTGTATGGCCTGGAAGCAGTCTTGCCAATCCAGTGCGAAATTTCGTCGCTTAAACTCGCAATTGATCTCCTCCCCGGAACTTCAGAAGAAGAGGCTCATTTCTTGGAATTAATCCAATTGGATGAAATCCGTCGTGATGCCGCTTTGGCTAACGAAGCCCATAAGAAACGAGTTAAGGCTCAGTTCGACAAAAATGTCAAACCCCGTGTCTTCTCAGAAGGTGACTTGGTCTTGCTTTATGACCAAGAATCCGATAAATTGGGGGCAGGTAAATTTAATTCCTTATGGATGGGCCCCTATATTGTTAAAAGAGTGTTAGCAAAAGGAGCCTACGAGTTAATGGATTATGACGGAATTCCACTGGCACAGCCCCGCAACGGGTTGTACCTCAAGTGTTACTATGCTTAAATAGTAACCTGCATGCTTTTGTTGTATTTTGTTTTCGCTAAAGTATTTGTTCTGGTCGAGTGATCCCTTTTTCATTTGTTGCAGATGTCGAACCTTCTGGAGACATGTGTTGGATATGCAGACGGAGCGAGTCGTAGTTCGCGGAACCTATCCTCCGCAGCCTGGGCCATTTTTGATCCAAGCGGCGAGTTAGTAAGTTTCAGAGGTGTGTGTATTGGACAATCAACGAATAACATCGCTGAGTATAGCGCGTTGATAGAACTACTCTCTGATGCCATCACACGTGGCATATGCCGACTAATTGTCAGGCTAGACTCACAGCTCGTAATACTACAACTCAATGGTATATATTCCGTTCGCAATCCAGCTATTTATCGCATGTTCCTAAGGGTTAAGATTTTGGAAAGACAATTTGATTCAATTCAATACCAGCGTATTTCCAGAAACTTAAACACATTAACCGACTCATTAGCAAATTATGTGTTAGATAGACATTTGCGACATTTATAAAAGAGACACATCATCAATGATTGTACGTATGGATCATATACCTCAACCAGAATAAAACTCGAAAATCAAAATATATATAAGCTGTTTATCGTTCATACATAATGTTCTGTAACCAAGACAAAATCGGTCATATGACCCAAAAACTCAAAAGTGCTAGGGGGCACCCTAGCCTAGTGGTGCTCATGATAGCACGTCACGGCCTGTGCAATCATGCGCAAGAGACGAGTCCGTCGTCTAGGCACACCAGTAGTATGCCGCTGCAACTGTAAAGGTAACTCATCGATCCGTACATCCGGAATACTGAGAGTAAGGCTCTCAACCTACTCCTGCACAGCTGTAAGGGTCTCAGTATCGTCAAGGTCGCGAAGGATAACTCTCCCAGCAGGCTCCACTGTCGGGGCAGCGACTGGCGGTCTCGGACGAACTACTGGACGAACAGGACCAACATCTGCATGCACCCAAGAGTATGATTAAAAGTCTTGATAGAATAAAGCACAACAACATTATGAATAAGAGCAGTAAACAGTGATATGGTCAAAGAGTTTACCAATAGCACCCCACTGTTCGCCATCCGGTAACACCAAATCCGGATCACCTCGGAAATCCATACCCTCCATACCCACATATGGATACTCGGAAAAGACCATCTCCTGGCGCTCGAACCACCTGAAGAAGGCATCAGTGAAAGTAATCTGAGGTTGACCAGCGTGCCTAGACATGTGATCGACCCACCTCTGCATGCGTGGCTCGGTCGGAGAAGGCAAGTCGAGTATGATATATTGAGGCTGCATCAGTGGGATTTTCTCCAAGGCGAAGGCAGTCAGAATAGAACCAAATCCAAAGTTCTTCAGCTTCCCGTCCTTCACCTTCGTCAACTGACTTTTCATCTGAACAAGTACTGCATCACACCAGTTGAATACTTTCGGTTGGAGACACTCCAAGGCGTGCTGCACATAAGATCTGTTGGCAACATGTAGAGCTGCGCTACCAGCCATCCTACCAATGGTATACAGAATGGACCTGAGAGACCTGTCAGTAATCTCACGGATAACAAACTTGCCATCTCTGCTCGGCTGGGAACCTTCCCTGCAATACTGGCGGACATAATCTCTCACGGAGTCAGTCCCCCGGGTCAAACCTGACAAAGAAATGGGGGCACCTCGCCTTGACAATCCAGTCAAGAAGTAAATGTCCTCTATGGTCAAGGGGATGGATTTTCCCCTAATCTGGAATACTTGGTTAATGGGATCCCAAGCATCAAGCATATACTGTAGCAAAGTGATCTGTGCTCTCATGCTAGAGATACGGAAAAACTTCAGCAGGCCACAGTTCTGCAGCGCGTTCACCGTGAGAGGGTCATGGAGGGCAATCATGTCCTCTTCTTCATGTTCTCATTCTCGCCATGTAAGGGACATTTTGCTCAAAGATCCCTGCAAAACAAACATGAGAAGGAGTAAGTTCCTGAGTTTGATGAAAAACTGGCAAAAATTCATAAAAAAAGGTGCTAAAAACTCAGTTTTTTGAGCCCAACGTAGGCAGAGAGTGCCCTACCTACGTTGAAGGTCAGGCTGCCTTAAGGCAGCTTGACATTCAACGTAGGTTTCGAATGGGCAACCTGCGCTGAAGTTAGGGCGCCCTGGCAAAACTCCTGAGGCTCAGAAAGACTGGAAAACAGGCACAGAATGAAGAAAGGAAACCATGAAAAGAAAGAGCTAAGGTTTAGCTCCTACCTGGTCCAGACGGCGCCGAGAATCGTCCACAGAATCTCCCGAAATCAGCTGGTGAAAATCAAGGGGGAAGAGGCACCTCCAAAGCTCCAACAAACCAAATGCAAATGAAATGGTAAAATGAGAGGTAAAAACACTTTTTAATGGCTTTTTACGTAGTTCAAAGCGAAATATTAGGGTTTTCATCTCATGATTATGTATTTCTAACTAAGTTTGATGCAGCAATTGAAAATACAGTACTATTCTTGGAAAGAGAAAAGCTAGTAATGATAAAAAATCAAAATTTGACCATATAATCGAGCAGTTTTAGCATAAAGTTCATGCTCATTAAAAAATAAACGCAAGATCCAAGAAGTTTTAACGCGGTCTTCATGCTCGTTAAAAAATAAATATAAGCAGTGAGCAATGTTTCCTCCAGAGTTTAAGCTCATTTTTAAATAAAAAATGAACCTATCCTGGTAAATAACCACTGTGATCGTAAATTTATCAGCCATAAAAAGCCTTGGTCGTGTTTGCACCTGCCACCTCCACTTTCATTTGGCCGATCGTTCACCTCCATATGATTGTTTACCCATTTTGAGGAACAGCTGCGAAGAGTGATTTCACCTAGCCATCCTTGTGACACTGCCGTGATTGGAAAATTCCAACCTGTACCTGGAATCAGTTGCTATCCCTGTTTATCACTCGTTCCTCAAAAGACGAGTCTTCTTTAAGCGCTTTTCAACTGACTCGTAAAATATGAAAAGATTGCCGAGTTTTGGCCTTCCAGCTTGTTAAAGGACCGGAAGAGCTATCCCTCCTCTAGATTTTAATCTTTTTGGACCTGAGGGATTATTGCACAAAAAGATCGAGCGCTTGTTTGATTCGGCTCGTTAAAGATATCGAAGACTCATCCCTTCTGTATTGTTTTATACTTTTTCGGACTTAAGGGATTAGATGATGAAAAAGGAATTGTAGAGTTAACTTTATGTACCTTTTCAGACTCTCTAAAAATGAAAAGGACCGAGTTATCCTTGTTGTTAGACTCGTTAAAATGATTAAATAGCGACAAACTTGTCTTTAGACGAGAATGAGTTTCCCTATCGCTAGGCTCGTTAAAACATAGCAATGGGCTTGCCCGAAGGGCAGGTTATAGAACAAGCATATGTTATCCTCCTCAAGCTTGACAAAAATAAAGAGGTACTGGTCAGCAATGACTGGGGAAAAATTGGGAAAAATCAAGAAAACTTTGATGGTAGCAGGTCGCTCTTGAACATGACACTTTTCCTCCATATCACATTCGGGTTGGGTTGTTTCATTCACCGGTCACATCACCATGGTCTTGCCATACCATCCATATTTGGGGTAATGCTACCGATCCATCGCATCAGTGTCGCCATATGTTCAAGAGAAGTCGTTCAAAAAAAGTCAACCGGGTCCCATCCACTGCCATACATTATCCTTCATCCATTCATGACCGCCACCCTGAATCATATGTCACAGATTGTTTTCACCTCCATTAAAATCATTAGCTCTGTTTCGTGTCACTTATGTGGGATTCATTAAGGCCCTCCTTTGATGGATCGCTCCTTGTTGACATCAGCTCATTATCCAAGGAGTTGATCTAGGAACAACCCCTTCAGTACTTTGAAGCTTGCATGCCTCAATGGCAAGTTTCTCACTTCCGGCGACAGGTATACATCAATGACCTTCGACCAGAAGATTTTGCATGGTGTTCGATGCCAAGTCCTTTATTCACACCACGTGAATTGTACTACAGTACCTTGAGGTTCATTATCATTATCGGTGATTCCTCTCGCGCTTGTTAACGGTTTACATCATTGACCGGTAATCAAGCGATGTCTTTCCATGTTCGACTTCAGTGCAATTCTCACATGGATCGACTTGTACTTAGAGTGAAGATCGAACGAGTTTGAAGACCCCAGATCTAGTTTCATCCATCCGGGCTGCGATATATATTCAGGAAAAATAAAGACATTTGACATGTACATCATTGCAGCAGATGATCATCCTACTCAAGGGATGATAATTTTCACCAAAATTATCAGTCTACCATCAGACGATCGTTTGTTCTATGTACCAAAATGAATTTATAAAGCTGAGCATGGGAATGCCCGCCTCAGCTAGATCATGAAAACAGTATGAATCATAATGTATTGTATTGTATTTTATTACAGGTCTCCTCCCAGCAGATGGATGAACTTCGGACCCTCCTGGATAAAGCATTTCACCCGATAAATGGCCTCATACTTTAGGGGGCAACTGTTATAGAAATTTTTGTGCCTTGCATCACTGAGCATGAAATATCAATAATCAAGGGATCCAAAGTCCCTAAACATGTTGTTCCTACCCCTAGAGGAACAAGGCCAGCAAACCACAGCACTTAACAAATGTTTTCCACCTGAAAACACTCAAAAACAAGGCAATTCTGGATCATGTCAACTGCTCCACTGAGCATCTGCGCTGAATGTCATCTGCTCCACTGTCTACCTGCATTGAATGTCAACTGCAAAGAAGGCTACCTGCGTTGGGCGAGTTTGGACATGTGGCAGAGTCATTCCTCAAGGTGTCAATGCCCAGGAAGCTTCCAAAATGACACTTGGATCAGGGAATTCGACTGGTGATGAGTAAGAGGTTCCAAATCTCCAAGTGGAAGCAAGAACCTCCAAGTGGACTCAAGAACTGAAGTGGGAGAGGACACTAGTCAGCTTCATACCAGCATCAAGCTGACTCATCCTTTCTCCAAAACTCCTATATATAGATCTCTCTCATGAGGTCTGGAGGGGGGAATTTAGTATTTGAAAAGAATTGCTGTTGGTTTGTGGCTAGAAATATTGGGTGTGTTATGCTTTGAAAGGAGCTGAAGAAGGAATTCCATTCTGCTGGGAAGGAGATGCTGGGTTGGAGCCCTATGGGTTGTATCTCTTCCTGAACACTGTTACTTTCAATAAAGCTATCTTGATTCTTTCCTATATGCTGGTGTATTTTGTGTAATTGCATTGGTATATTTGATTTACTTCTAATCCTGAATCATTTATGAATATGTATATTTGCCTTTGTATTGTGTCCTTATCTTGTTGCAAGTAGCTATTCTCTTGTCACAGGTAGCCGTTCTCTTGTGATCTTGTGAGGAGGCAAGTAGCTGTGGACACACAAAGAGAAGAGGATCTAGTTCGAGGGACAACAGGAAGATAACGGTGAGTCTGCCGATATCCTCTCTTTCATATTTCATAAAGGAAGAAATCATGATAGCTGTATTCGTTTGTTGCTAAGGCACTGTCACACCTTAGGTGGATAGGATCGTCCTAAATAGGCATTTTTCCCCACAACAGCCTGGCAACGTATGAGGGGTTGGTGATTTTCATTCTTAGGCAAATGTATTGTATATTTTCAGATTATCTAATACAAAAGGTTGGAAAAGCTCAGTGATTTCCTGAATGTTTGATGTCTTGGTGATGATATGCGTGTTGTTGCAGAATTCCTGTGCTGTCTGATGGAACAATAAGTTTTTCTCAATCTATGTTTTGTCTTCTTATGTCTATTAAATCATACACATGTCTCACTAATCTAGCAGTAGAGAAAAGGAATAGTACAGGAAATGTTTGGTTACACCTTGTACTCAATCTTTATTGCTGAAAATGTTTTCTTCAGAATTGATCATGAACATGAATTCTTAATTGCTCATGTTTTCATTAATTCTATAAATATGAATGTTATGTAGAAATTCTTCACTACTTCTAGATAATATTCTCACTGTTTCCCCATACCAGTTTGTTGAAAGATTCTTAATTGCCTTTCATACCCTGGTTACATCACACTTAATCACAGATTCAAAGAATTGTTTCTCAGACACTTATTTGGCTCTGCAACATCACTACTGTATCAACACAGACATATCAAACAAATTAAGCACCACTGACTCCATGCCCAATGGCCTAGAACACCCTGGCAAGCACATATATATCTTGACTGAAGTCATCATCCAGCAAATTATAAAAACAAAACCTTGAGCATCATAACTAGCCTAAAACATTATACAAACAGAGTTAAATCATAAAGAGAGAGCCCTCTCTGGTCATAGGTAGGCTAGAACCTGTGACCCAAAGATTGGTTAGTGGTTACCTCGGCCGTATTCCCTTGGGAGTCAAAGGGAACAACCTGAGTGATAACACCTTCCTTTATCATTTCTACAACCATATGTTCAATTTCACCCTTTTGGGCATAACGGATATCTATAAGGTGTGATGTTTGGAGGAACACTTCCTGGAATCAAGTAAATAGCATGATCATGATCACGAATAGGTGGGAGGGATTTAGGAGTCTCAAATACCTTAGAATTATTGTCTAAGACTCTTTGGAGATATGGAGAAACAAATGATTTTGATGTTTGAACATCTAGTGAGCATAATTGTGCAATTATGCATTGTTGTTATTTCTTCAAAATATTTCTCATGCCATTAGAGATAATTATCTTCCTCAGTTTCTCTTGGATCCCACTTAATTCAATTTCCTTTCCTTCCAAGAAAATTTCAAAAACATTTGTTGAAAATTAAAAGCTATCATCCCCAAATATTGCAGCCATTGGACTCCTCAGCTACAACACTAGCTCCACCCATTGGAATGGAAAGCATTGGATTATTCAATACATATTCCCCCATGGTTAGATTGATATTATGACACTTCCCTGGGAAATTTATATTTACTCCATTTGTAACCATCACTTGACACTCTAGTGTTGGATATAGAAATAAATTCAATTCCTTGGCTATCTTACAATGAATAAAATTATAGGTACTACAAGAATCAATCAACACTATTACCTTTTTTTTTAATATATCCATCCTTCTATCTTAAGAGCTTGAGAAGTGGTAATTCCTGCCAATGTGTTACAAGATATGGTTGGATTAATTTATTCTTACTTTGGGGTTGGTTCCTAGTGTATATATATATATATATATATATATATATATTATGTTTCTTATTCCTTTTCTTCATCCTCTTCACAATCTATGTAAAGTAATTTCTTCTCAGCAAACTTATGACCCTTAGTGTATTTTCTAGCACAATGTAATTGTAACAAATCTCTTTTCTCTTTTTTCCTCCAATTGTTGTGGTGTCAAAATTGTAGGTTGTGGGAGGCTAGGAGTAGCAAAACTTCCATCCTTATAGTTGTGAGTGGTAGACTTCCTTGTTTCCATAATTTTTCTTTCAAGTTTTCTTTCCACCTTGAATGCCTTCTCCAAAGAATTAGATTCCCAAAGGCAAACCTCATGTTGGATGTTATCCTTTAAACTCCCTATGAAGACATCAACCCTATGCTACTCTACAATATCATTTACCTTTATATTCAATCTTTGAAAGTCCTCAATGTGCTCCACCATTGAACCATTTTGTTTGATATTTACAAATTGGCTAAAGAAGGTATTTCTCTTTGTATCCTCATAATGTGCTACCAATTATTCTATAAAAATTGTCCAAGTGAAAATTGATTTATAGGAACAAATCCATCGATACCACACAAACAGATTTTGCTCTAAATATAAAGATGCAATGCATACCTTTTATGTGTTTGACACATCATTTAGATCAAAGAATTGCTCCATCTGTAGTATCCATGTTACCGGATTCTTTCCATCAAACTTCCTCATATCTATGTTTGGATTTGGTGGGTCTTAAACCCAAAATTAGAGTCTCTAAAATCATAATTTGTATTCCTTTTTTCCTCATCATGACTTTCATGGATTACCTTGTCACCATTGGGAAGCCTTTCTTGAAACAACTTTGTCAACCCTTCCAACTTGACATTCATCGGGCACATGTCTTAATTTAAAAATTACCATGTGCACTTTTAAACCATCCTTAAAAAATTCCATGTTTCCTTTTATTTTTCTTCTAAACCATCCATCTTATCTTCTATTTCATTTTTTATTACTCTCTGCAAGAGCGAAATTTGTTGCACATGGTCTCATAATTTAGATATATCATGTTGCATTTGTTCCTCTTCTTCATGCGTCATATTAGAGATTTATGGTTTCTTATTAGGTGTATCCATTTTTTTGTTTCAAGGAACTTTAGAATCAAACAATGATTTATATGCTTTACTATGCCCTTCGAACCACTTTAAACTGATTTTTGAAACAAAAGTTATGCAAAAGTTAAAAAAATATACACTTTTTTCTTGATTTTAGGATGTTGATCTTGAATCTATTGTATCTATGTAATTTATTACTCCCAAGGCCTACAGTTATGTATTCTGGTGGCCATATGAGTCTTCTTTCCAATTCCACAAGTCAAATCAAGATTGGATTCTTCAAGATAAATTTATTCCAAATCTCCTACAATGACTTGATTATGGATTGGTTGAGTAGAGCCAAGTTGTATGGGATTCCAAGTGTCATTGTTTCAACATTTGGCCCTAAAATTAATACATGAGAAACTAAATTTTTGTAATTTTGGTCACTTTTTATGAAATTAAAATTTGATGCTCATAGAGAAATTTATGACAATTTTCCCTAGGTCAATTATTTGAGACTGAATTTTAGAGCATGCATAAACCCTAACTTCTTTGGACCACATCTCATAAAATATAGTGAACCAGGATCTGAATTTTTTACATGAAGTTCACAAAGATGTTGGCTCCACATGGTCCAAATTTCAGATACTTAAGCCTTGTATAAAAAAAGTTATAGCGAAAATTACAGGATGACCTTTTGAAGCAGTGAAACCGTAGAATCCAAAGCTCTTATGCCAAATATTATGCAACCAAATCACAAAACAGAAGAAAAGATTGATCAACGTCTTGGAAACTAGAAACTTTTAGGGGTAAACCTCCTTTACATCACATAAATGAATAAGTCTTTGATGATACAAATTATAGGATATCCTTGGTATATATAGGAGTCTAAGGGGTCACAATATAATCAGAGCCTACATAACAATAACAATGTAGGGGCTCACTAGTAATAATAGTGGGCTTCTATGGGGCACAACAATAATAATATGGGGGCTACATGGGCACAACAATAATAATAAGGGGCTACACTAATAATAAAAATAAGGGGGCTACACTAGTATTAAAGGGAGATAAAATATGCCTACATTAGTGGTAGATGATATGCCCATGCTCACTGGGATGTGAGGATGAGGGAGCTTATTTGGAGTTGTATGGAAAAGACCACGATGAGAAATATATCCATAGGTGCAAACATGCTCTGAATTCCTATAGTGCTTAATAGGTGGAGATGTGCTCCAAAGACCTAAGAGATGGATTTAAAGACAAAGCTATAGATTGAGTGGAGAATTTGACTCATCAATGCCTAACAGGTGGATATGCGGCCAGGATTCCCGTAGTGATTAACAGGTGGAGACACATTCTAGATGCATGTAGTGATTAGGAGTGGATTGAATGGAGCTTGTTGAGTAAAGACAGATCAAGCTAAAGAAAGCATGGAATTATGGAGTATATACACCACCCAATGATTACAAATTCAAGGAAGCAAAGAGTAACCAAAGATAAATACCAATTACTGGATTGAATAATTCTATGTTTAATTTGTGACCTAAAAGTATATGGTTAGCCTAATAAATAAATATGTTGTTGAAGGTATGTTTGAATTGATTTAAAATTCTAAGACTCGTTTTATTTTGATATAGAAGAACTATTGAACTATCCAACACAAATACATGAGGTTGACTGTAAGGCAAACAACAACATCTAAATAAACTCAGCATGCACAATAGCAGCACACTAGATTTGAATAATTTAGGATTGGGCCATTGTGGTGACACAGGTGTTGGTGTCAAAATAAAATATCTGATAAGATCCAAGGATGAGTGTGATAAGCTAGTTTTCCAGTTTCAACATGGTATCCATCCTGCTTCTAAGTGCTAGTAGCTGCCGTGACGGAGCACAGTTGTTCCCCCTCAAATGCTATGTCATCCCTCAAGCTTGGGCATTGGGTGCCAACAAACATGTCTGATGGTGAGCGTCATATCTCATAGCAAGTTGAGTTGGAGGGAAAAATGGTGCTAATATAAGCTACACACCTCCCAAGTATGACGACAGTGACACCGACCCATCGAATGACTGATATCCTTATGTGCCCTCAATATGCATGCATGATAGAACCTAGAGGTTGTACGGATAAGGCCACCTCTCAGCAGCATTAGCCTCCCACACAACCTCATGGATTAAGATTTCCACCATTCACTTGGCATGAAGTGTCGCCATGTGTCCTCACCCACCTCACTTGTGGTCCATCACTACATCATGCCACCTTCATCCACCTCCCTCCACCATGCTAACATTCACGACATCCATGAGGATTGCCCCATCCATGTTTTCCTCATCCACCTCATGATCGACATTGTTTGTCATGTTATCACCCAGGTTGTTCCCTGCCTCCAGAAGGGAATACGGCCAAGGTAACCACTAACCAGTCTTTTAGCTGCAGGTTCTAGCCTATCTGCAACTAGAGAGGGCTCTCTTTTTGTAATTTAGCTTTGTTTTGGAGTATTTTAGGCTAGTTATGATGCACAAAGTTTGGTTTTTAGTTTTTTGGATGGTGATCTCAAATAGAGCTGGGATGCAAGTCCAAAACAGCTTATACCATTGGGCAATGGGGTCTATGATGGTGTATTGCTAAAGGTGTTTCTTTGGTAAAGGGTGATGCTACAGAGCAAGATAGGCAGTTTTGGAACAATTTTAAGATCTGGAAGCTAATGGGATGTAAGCCAGTGGGTGAAGGGCAGTCAAGAATCCTTCACTATGCTGGTAGAGGGAAGATGAGTGAATATTATCAAGGAGCAATTAAGAATTCCTAAATAGTATTCAATATGAAAGAATTATTGCAAACATGAGCAACTAAGAATTCATATTTAAGACTAATTCTGAAGAAAACATAATTAATAGCAGAGATTGAACACAAAGTGTATTTAAACAAATCTTGGGCTATTCTTTTTCTCTGTTACTAAGATCATGAAACATATATGAAATTTGCAAACACAGAAAACATAAACGTAGGTTAGAGCAACTTATTGATACATAGAAAAACACAGGAAATCTGTAGCAGTTCCCAAAACATCAAATCCACATTCAGATGGTGCAGCAATAGTGAACTTCAAACAACCCTTGTATTAGAGAGTCTGAGAATTTACAGCGCAGTCCAGAGAGAAAATCACCAACCCCAAATACATATTATAGGGAGGTATTTATACAAACAGGGAGATACAAAATATCATGAAGATAAGTTCTGAAGTCATAACTTCCTTTACCAACTCTTAAGAAGAAGTAAATGAGGGAAATAAATGCTGCAGTAAATGTGAATGTGCTGGCCGTCCAATTTGTCAGAGATATTTGACCTTTTGGACTGAGTGAGTCAGCTGGTTGCTGCGTATTTACTCTGCGTTTGCTGCCTTGATGTTGCTATGTTGCTGTGTCGCTGTCCTGGCCTTGTCATCAGTGCTTGATTTTTTACATTAACGAGCTGTAGTCACAATTTGACTTCTTATTTCTGCTGTTTTTACTTTTGGACAGGTGGCCCGTGCTTTAGAGTTTGCTGACCTGTAGCTGACCAAAAAGGAAAATAAAAACAAAATTACCTGAGTAATATCTCTAGCATTCCTTGCCACCAGTCCTGTGTAGGCAACTGATGTCTTTGTATTTTTATCATTGTTTCATCATCTTCAGTGTATCTATAAAAGTTGGGTTGGACTTCAAAAAGGTGGTTTATCTCATGTTCAATGTAGAACAAATTTTCTAATTTGTCATAAAGACTCTGTCCAGAGGGAGGCCCTGTTTCTTCTGAGGTGCTTGAGGATGCTGTAATTTGATTGGAGGCATAATTATTTACCCTATTGGCATATTGCTCATGTGATAGCAGTCTTCCAGCGCTGGTTAATAAACTGGGTAGCCCTTTGCTCTGTAATGTTGCAAACTTTATTTTGAAGTCATTTATTTCTGCCTGCATTTCTTGGCATTTTCTTTCCAGAGTCTGCACAAAATTCCTTAGGGTCAACACCTTTTTCACTAGCAAGATGGTATCTGTCCTGTTCCTGATACCTAGTGCTGCCAACTGCTCTTTGGTATGAGTGTTCAAAAATTGAATCATTCTATTGGCTTGCTCAGGCATATTTCCCAATGATGCTCTAGCCTTTTGAGTCTCGAATTGAGCTAAGCCTATCAATTCTATTTGCTCATGTATGGTTTGAATTGATTGCCATTGGTCAGTAATGGATTGGCCAATTTTGGCCCACAAAATTTTCTTGATTTCAGCTAGAGTTTTACCTAAAGTAAGGTCCTTTTCCAGCTCCTTTATTCTTTTCTCCAAGGTTTTTACTTCCCTTATCTTCTCAGCTACATCCATCTTTGATTTGTCATATCTTACCTCAATTTTGGCCAGCTTTTCTTTGGCCTCTTTTAATTCTACCATTTGAAGTTCCAGAGCCTTTATTTCTTTCATCATCTCCTCCATACTCAGGCTGGCCTCTTGCTCTACTGCTGTTGTGGTTGTTGCTATAACCGTTGCTGAAGTTGAGGCTGGAGTTGAGGTACCTACTTTTGATGTTGGATCAGTAGGATGGAATGTTTTGGTGATTGTAGGAGGAGCAGTCTCAAGAGTTAAAGATGTTTGAGTTGGTTGAGAGGCCAACTCTCCCTGTCTTCCTTGCAGTGATGCCTCCAAGGCACTCTCTGTTTCTATCAGTCTTTTATGCATCCTCGTAAGCAAACTTACTACATCCTCATATTCTTTTTGTTGTGCTACTTCTGTGGTTTGAGGATGAATTTTAGGTGGCAGACTGAGTTGTTTTCTGAGGGATGCTATGTCTTCTTCTTTCTTCTTAATCAATGCCTGCATGCCCTTGGGATCATTGGGATCATGTCCCAGCTCCATAATGATCTCCTCCAAGGATTTGATTCTATTGCCTGTTGCTTGTGATGAGGCTTTCTCCAATTCCAACTGGGCAGAGGTGTTGTGAAGTGAATTCTGTAACCTGTGGGCCAATATTGCGTTATCTGCCAGGGTGGAGTATACCATTTCTCCAGTTTGTTTGTGTAACTCAATCTGGTCCATTGGGTGGATGTCTTTAGCAAGGACTTCCAGATTGGTTTTGATATAATCAGCAATTGACTGGGGCTGCCGTACTGCAGGCCTGAACTGACTGAGGGTTACTTTCCCTTCTTGGATATCATAGGCTACCATTAGCCTCTGCTGATTAGTGGGAGCCATTGTTAGTAACTGGTTGTAGAGCTAGAATCTTACCAGCTCATTTCTGGCCTTGATTTCTGTGAATTCCTTCTTTATGTCAGAGCTTTGCTTGCTCTGCTGCTTGGTGGAGGTTGAGGTAACCTCCACACCTTGTTGTCTCTCTTGCTCCTGCTGAAAGGAGCTAGCTGATGTTTCCATGCTCAGAGGAATCCGATGTTCGGTTGTTTCCTCAACCCTTTGATTACCTGCTTTCTCCTCTGTAAACTCTTCCTCAGAATAGGGGTTTAGCCTCTGTCTTTTCTATCCTTGCTGTTCTGTGGAGGCCCCTGTGGGTGTCTCTTCCTGCCTGTCCCTTTTCTTTGCTCTTTCCTCATTGAGAGGAGTTTGTAAGACAGGGACCTCAGGTGCTTTTGCTTGTGTTGGAGGGGCTTGCCCTTGACTTTGTTCTTTGCTTGCATCTGGTTGGTCTGCCATTATCTCCTGCTACTCTGAATGCTACACCTCTTTTCCTTTAGATGCCCCTACAGGTGGAGCACTTTTGTAGGCAGGTTGTTGGGAAGTTGTGGCAGATGATGTGCCTGCTCCAAGGTGTCGAGGAGATGTGAAAAACAACTGTACAACAGAGTCTAGGTCAAGTGTCTTTTCAAACTCTTTCATTTCTTTTTCTAATCTTTCTTCTTCAGTGAGTTCCTCTACTAGTGTGCCTTCTATCCACTCCTGTTGATTAGCATATTGTTCAATTTGAGGGATACTATAGTGCACATATCCTGTAAGCTTGTGTTTGACTCTTCTAAAGCTTATGAAATGTTTAGGGTCATATGGTGCCCAAAGAAAACTTTGTTTCAGCTTAAGTTTGTCTCTCAGAATGGTGTCAGCCTCCTTCCATGCTTCTTCCCTTTTATTAAAGATAAAAGGGCCCAATTGGTGCCTTATCTTAAGCTGTGCTTTTTTCCTAGCACCATAGAAATGGGTCAAATCTGAACTACTGAACTGCCTGTAGTATTCCAGGGCGAAGAGTCTCATAGGGACATATTTTGGCAGTTTGAAGGGAGCCATTTGACAGCCATAGATCCTAATCACTGTATGGTTTTGGTAAAAGTACCAATCACCAATGCTGTATTCCTTTGATAGGTGCAAAATTTTCTGCATTTCAGCAGAGAGCCTGGCAGGAGGAGTTATTGACAATAAACAGGTGGCTGGATATATGAAAAGGTCAATAAATTCACAATATGTATATGGGGAGATGCCAACATGATGGAATACTGAGGACCAAAATATTACAGACCTTCGCTCCCCCTTAGCATCCAATTTTTTGAGGGGAACTGGGAAACTATCAGGTTGATAGTACAACATCAAATGGTATATATATGCAGTGTATTTGAACACTCTCTCCCTCTCTAAGTTCATGAACTGCTCATGAATTTTGTTGGCTATGAAGGTGGCATAGTCATACTTGACAACAGGGGGCTGTCCTGGAGCAAACATGGACATCAAAGCAAAGACAGTTTCATCTACAATTTCACTTGTTCTGAATCCCAGAATGTAGGAAATCATGTCTATGAGCATTTTTCCAACTTCACTAAACCAGGCATGATGATAGGGAATTTTGTATCTGGAGTAGCAATCTGGTGGCATAAACAACTTGGAAATTCGGTCAACTTCTACAGAGGACAACTTGGAGGCTTGGTCTAGCAAATTTTTCATGGTGAGAGGGACCAAAGGCTGAGCTGGCTGGAAGTGCAGCATCTGATTTATAGACTGAGGGGTGATATAAAAGAGGACATTTCTAGCAGGGTCCATCACTGCACTTTGAGAAGGCTCATAATTAGCACAACACTAATGGATGAGGTCAGGGAAGACATTGGCAGAAGGCAGGTAGTATATATGCATATTAGACTCCTAGATTCTAAATATGTCAGTGTTGTTCTTGTGACTATTCATTATTTCACAAAAAACCTGTAGGTGAGGTTTTTGACCCTCCATGTCATCAATCTAAAAATCCCTATCAGCTAGAGGTAGCCACTCCAACTGCCTATGAGGTGCATTTAAGGGTGCAATGTTTAGGGCCACTGGAGCATCCATGATTCACTGTGCTTATAATTAGATTTGAGTCTGTGTCTCAATAGGGAATAGAGTTCTCATAGAGGGCTTTTTGACAGGAATACTTGCAACTTGAGTTTTTATATGAAAATGGGCTTACTGAGTAAAAATCAAGGGGAATATTGAGTCTGCAGGGTTCTTTAACAAAGAAGCTTAAAAGCAGTGGGAAGGGAGTGGCTTTTACAGGTGCTTTTGGTGGTTTTGCAGGTGGAAAAGAGCTCGATTTTAAGTTTCAATGGAGAATTTATCAAAGGGCCATAGAATTAGCAGGTTTTGTCCAAAAATATGGCTACACAGTGAGATAGAGCGCAGGAGCTTGTGGGCAACTTGGTGATCCTTAACAGAGAAATTATGAAAAAACAGGTTTTATGGGTGATTCACGGGTAAATACCTGTTTATACGAGACTTTGCTGCGGAATGCAGTTGCAGAGTGAGCTGGGGAGCCAGTTTTGCAGTATGAACGCGCCTGGGTGGCAGACTGGGATGTTAATGGTGAATTCAACGTAATTCTCATGCACGTTATCCACTATTGGTCGCATAAAAATAAACGAAAAACATCACTTTCATGACTTTTAACGAAAATTTGGGTCTTTTCGGACCTTTTGGCGCTTTTTGTGCTTATGTCAGCATGACATCACCTTGTCCTATAGCATGGTACGGAAGGTAATGTGGCAGCTAATGTGGATGGGTGACAGGGCAGACACGGCGGACTGTACAGTAGCGCGAGCGCTGACATGGTGTATGACGTGCGCGGCGAGAAGAACAAGCAGTAAATGGTTTGCATCAAAACGCTTTTGGTACAGGGGCGGTTTCTGTCAGAGCGGGCCTGATGCGATAGAAATGGGACATGCGTCCCCGTGTACGACGGTTAAACACCTTTCCATCGGGAGCTAACTCTCGTACAACGGGGCGGCTCCGATATGAGCGTGGGCCATCGGATCTACAACGCCGGATCGGAGGGTTGACGGCAAGGGAGGTGACAGTACGATATGGCGCGGGGACCCGCCCATATTTTAATATTTTATAATGTTGCGGGGGTTTAAAACTTTGGATTTATGGGTTTTTTGCGGTTATGCGGGCGGGTATGGTTATTAGTTTAACCAAATATCAAACTAACCCCAAGGTATTTACATGCGCACCAAAGTTTTAATGTATGGTATGGGTGGGAGGGTTTAGCATGGTTATTTATTCAACCAGAGGTTAAATAAACCTCAAGGTTTATGAATGTGGAAGGGTTCTTATTAAAGTCCCAAATGGACTTAATAATTCCCAAAACTATTAATATGGCTATAGGTGCCATGGTGGGAATATTAAATACTTTTTGGGTTTTTATATAGTTTTTTGTAAAATAGGGGTAGGGACATTGATAAAGGAGCTATATAATAAGTTAAGATGTCAATATGAATATATGGAATGAAATTAGATGAAATAAATGCTAAGTCTATAGAGTGAAAACTTAGGCATAGGGAAATGAAAGGAGTATGGAATGATCATTTTTACACAAGAAATGTGGCTTATTTTAACTAAGTAAACTCAGAGTTTAACTTAGTATTTCTCATAAAATGAAGTGAACTAGGACTCTTGGCCAGATCCCAATGTCCTTGAGGGGATGTTAGTAAATGATTTCTCGAGGAATGATGGGGGAAATTAGTCATGCTTCCACTGTCCTGCAGTTACTTTGCCATGGTATTTGTGTCATGGATAAGAATGGTCTTTCTTGATAAAAACTGACCACCAACTTGCTTTTGCAACCTCAAACTACCTACCCAGCCTAATACACCTAGCATTTTTTCTTCCTTTTAATTGGGTGCATTTGGACTAGCAAACCCTGATTTTCCTCTTTTTCTTTTGAATGCCCTCCTATCTAAGTCTACTCTTATCTTCTTCCAAGGTCCTAGATTAAGTAGTTGGGCTCCTTTGTTTCTCTACTTAGCTAGTGATCTGCCAAGATTGAACTGTTTGGACAGATCTTCATTCTCTATTCTACAGCAGGAAATTCAAATATGGACTGGCCCAGATTGAGATGTTGGGCCATCCATCAAGTGTGATGAAACAGTATTTGCACTTTGTGAACTTGCTTTGCACAAAATAAGATAGTAGTGGCATTTTGACTGGCCACTTTCCTGGTCTTTCTTTGGGGTTCATTTTCCTTTTCCTTTTGTAGACCAATTCAATCTTCTTGCCCTTTGAATTTTCTTTTAGGGCATACCCTCTTTACATTTTTTAATTTTCTTTCTCTATATACAAAATATGGAACCTTTGCAGCATGGAAAGGATGATCATATTTGGCTCTTCTACAGTCAATCATGAAAAACGAAACCTATTGGTATAGGAACCTAACAGTGGCTCCACTTGGGGATGGCTTTTCCTGGTGAAAAGCCAAGAACAGTAGGTCAGATGGCCTTATTTTCACCTCTTGATGTAATCTGAAAATTCTTCCTTTGTTGTACACTAAAATCGTGCTTCTGCAGGATTTGAATGTTTCTCATGAATTCATTCACTTAGTTGCAGCTCTGTTTGGCTTACTCTGTCTGAACATTTTGCCATCATTTTTACAGTTCCCAAATCTCCTTCCAACTTCTTGTGATATACTCAAAATGCCATACCATTAGGTGTCAGATTTCCTCACCTTTCCTCAAAATTTGCTGCATGTTATTCCCTATCATATTGCTGTAATAAATTTGCAGAAAGAAAACACTATTATGTACAAACTACAGTGCTGATTTTTTCAACAAATAGGGTCAAAGTAATGTTTCAGCATCCGACCATTTACTGGTCCATCATCTGCATCTGTACCATCTAAGCTTTTCAGAAAATAGGTGTTATTTCCTTGCATAGTCTGAATAACAAATGGTCCTTTCCACAGGAAATCAAATTTACCATGCTTTCCTTTGTCTTCCCTCCTAGAGTCCCACCTCAGCACTTTGTTTCCTATGAAGAAATCTTCAGCTTTTGTTCTTTTGTTAAAAATCTTCTTGAGTTTATCTTGTAGAACCTGGGTTCTCTAATATACTTCCTCCCTTGTTTGTTGCAAGTGAATAGTTTGATTAATCCTTCTCTGAATATCATTAGGTTCTGCTTGTATTTCTTGCAGTAACTTGATCACAGGGATTCCTAAGGAGGAGGGGAACACAACCTCCAGGCCATATACCAACTCATATGGGCTGGTACCAATAGATCTTTTGGTGGTCAATCTGTCTGCCCATAGTGCATTTACAAGCTTCTTATGCCAATTCTTTTTATTCTCCTCCAAGACCTTTTTGATGATGTTGATGAGGCTTTTGTTGGATGACTCAGCTAGGCCATTACCTTGAGGGTAATAGGCTATGGAGTGGCCCAAGGTAATGTGGTACTTATGATAGAAATTGATCATTCTTTTGGATTTGAAAGCAGCAACATTGTCAGTAATAATCTTTTCCGGACAGCCAAATCTAGACAATATGTTGGTTTCTAAGAATTGCATGATGATTGAGTCATTGGCTTGCCTACAAGGGATGGCTTCTATCCATTTGGTAAAATAGTCTGTGGCAGTCAAAATCCACTTGTGTTGGCCAGAAGAGGAAGGATGAATTTCTCCAATGAATTCTAAACCCCATTGTTGAAATGGTCTTTCAGTTGAAATGGGCCTGAGGGGCAAAGGTAACAGCTTTCTCTTGCCTTCAAAGATCTGGCATTTATGGCATGAAACTACAAATTTTTTCACATCAGCATACAGGGAAGGCCAATAGAAACCAGCTCTTAGAATCTTATCAGCTGTTGACTTCCAATACAAGTGTCCTCCACAGTCTCCTGCATGGAATTCCTTGAGTATTTTGTCAGTTTCATCCTGAACTAGGCAATTTAGCAAAATAACTTCATTGTTTTTCCAAAACAACACATTATCTATAATACAAAACTTTGATGCCTTCATTTTCAAGAATCTCTTTTTAGTCCTAGATAACCCTAGAGGATCTTGCAGGTTTAACAATATAAAACATATATCCGCATACCAAGGTGATTGTAAAAAGGCTTGATTGATATGTGGAGTCGCCATCTCCTACTCGTTATCTAGTTCATTGATGTCAAGGGCTTGGAAATTGGTTTCAGTCATTAATTTAGCTAACCCTTCTCCTTTTATGAGTTTTGTAGGCTTGGTTTCAATGTCATACTCTAAGATGTTAGCTATCCATTTGCCCCTCTTACCTTCAATTCCTTCTTTAGTTAAAATATCTTTAACCACGACATTTGGAACATACGCTATCACATGTGAGTAGAGGATATAAACTCTGAAATCCTTGATGGCTTTTACAAGGGCATAAGCTTGTTTTTCCATGATCTGATATTTTAGTGGAGCATATCTAAGTGCTTTGCTGAAAAAAGAAATGGGCTTCTCACATCCTTGGTCATGTTTCTGCAATAGGACAACAACAATAGTATGATGAGATGCAAAGGAAAAAATCATGAAGTCTCTATCAAACTTGGGGCTTGTGAGGACTGGTGTTCTTGTTAAAGATGTTTTGATATCCTCAAAGGCTTGTTTAGCTTCCATTGTCCATTTGACTTTAGAATCTTTCTTCAACATATTATTCAATAGTCTTATCAGCTCGGCCAAATTGGGAATGAACCTCCTTAGGAAATTGATTTTTCCTAAAAAAGCTTGCAGTTCTTTGATGTTTCTTGGATGAGGCACTTGGAGGATAGCTTGAATTCTGTCCGGGTCAATTCTAATGCCATCTTTTGAAATTATATAACCTAAGAGTTTGCCTTCTTCTAGGCCAAACAGTGATTTCTTTGGATTCAATGATATGCCATATTTTCTGCAAATCAGGAATACTTGCCTCAAATGTTCTAAATGTTCTTGGTCTGACTTTGAAAAAGCAGTGAGATCATCAAGGTATATGACTAAGAAATGATGGATCTCTTTGGCAAAGGCTATGTCCATTGCTATTTGAAATGTAGCCCCTGCATTTTTGAGTCCAAAAGGCATTTTAACATATTTGAAGGTTCCCCAAGGTGTTGTAAAGGTAGTTTTGTCTTGATCATCCGGGTGGACTAAAATCTGATTGAATCCTGAGAATCCATCTAGCAATGAGATCCTAGAAGCCCCCACTACCCTATGTAGGATATGATCCATTTTTGGTAAGGGGTAGTGGTCTTTGAGAGAGACCTTATTCAAATTTCTTAAGTCAACACATAGTCTTATCTCTCCCATTTTCTTCCTAGTAGGCACTAGATTTGAATCCACTCTGAGAACCTGATAGATGCAATGATTCCAGCTTCAAACATTCGTTTAACTTCCTTTTCAATCAAGGGAAGGAGGACAGGATTCACCCTTCTAAGCTTTTGTTTAAAAGGTTTTTGATTCTCTTTCAAAGGTATAGTGTGCTGGATGATAGAAGTATCATAGGACTTGAGGTCCTCATAACTCCAGGCAAAGACATCTTGGAACTCCTTAAACAACTCAATGTATTTTAGCTTTTGATCAACAGGCAATGTTTTGGATAGTTTTATCATTTTGGGATTTTTGGTGGTTCCAATGTTGCAGTCCTCAATTTCTGCATTGAGTGGTTGCATTTTTGGCTTTCTTGGAATGTCATTTGAGTCAAATATGTCCTCTAAAGGAGTTAAGCCCGTGGGCAGAAAATTATCCTTTAGTTCAATTACTTCAGATTCTACCTCAGCTATTTCATCAAGGTCTGTTTGCTTCAGCTCTTGTAAATTCTTGTCATCAAAAGTTGTTGGGTGCAAAATCAGATTTGCTGTTTTAGCTGAGATAGTTTGCTCACTTTTGTCTACTTGCTGTTGTTCATCAATGGTGCTAGTATCAATGTTTATACTTGAGAATTCCTCTTTCAAAGTCAGGAAATTATTTATCTGTGTATCATCTTCAAAGACCTGCCAATTTTTGACATTATCTGGGACAGCAGGTCTGTGTTTGATTTCAGCAGTGAAGTGGTGGTTGGGCTCAAATGGCAGCTTGCAAGTGCTGGCAAAATTTGCCAAGCTATGTCCATGTAAACTGTGCTTTCTAGGGATTTTGGTGAGTTGATATTCTGAGAAGGTGTTAAGTATTTCAATGGCTGCCCCTCTGTAAGCTTTCAACCTGAGATCATTTGTAACAAAGTTTCTCTTCATCTGCTCTATAATCAAATCTGAATCCCCTAGAATTGAAATCCTAGCTGCCCCAAGACTTTTGATGAGTTTGAGACCCAGTAGAAGGGCCTCATATTCGGCCATATTGTTTGTACATCTGAAATTTAACCTATATGCATGACCTTCAGCATGGTCATTTTGTATGTTGTGTATCCAAACCTCTGCCCCTGCTCCTAATTTGTTTACCGAGCCATCAAACTCTAAGTACCATGAGATTTCTTAGTTATGACTAGACTTAAGAGTTTTGGAAGCTTGTTCAATGGGAAAATTTGACTCTTGTAACTCAAATGACCTGTCATTTTGATTTTTTGTATCAACCACCTCAAGATTTTTTTGATCTTGGGCACTAGACTGTTCATTTGTGCCCTTTGTTTGTGCTGTTTCTAGCAGTTTGACATCAATTTTGGGACACATCTCAGCATTATATAAAATGAATGAATCCATGTCGGAATGCATCGAATAGATGGGGAAGTTTTGGGGTTTCTCTTGACTACTAACCACATATTTCATTAATGTTTCTCGGTATAATCTCTTTGGCTGGCCAAAGACTGAAATAGTGGCATAGGACATGTCTAGATGCAAAGATCCTTGGAGTTTTTCACCCCAAGATCTAGACAAAAGCATACCATACTTAGGTGGAATATCAGCTACCACCACATCCATCAAGATTTTTTTTGCTGGATATTGGACCAAAGATACACAAAGGTCTTTAATTAGGCCTAGACACCTGACTTGGCTGGAATCAAAGGAGAACAAGTCTTTATATGGCCTTGTAATATCTAGGTCTAGTCTCTCCATCACAGATTTAAGAATTAGGTTATGGGAAGCTTCCGAATCAAACATCGCATTATGCAGCACTTTGTCATGAATGTTTAAGCTCACATAGAATGGAGGAACCCCTCCATCTACTGTTTTACCATTGACCTCAGGACCAAAAAGCAATTCTGGTTGATCATCTAGAACATTGACTGCATCCCTATTCTCTGGTATTTGTAGTGACCTATTGATTTGCTGTCTGTAAACTTCATGTTTAGCCAATTCAGAGAGAGGAATAGCTATTTTCAGCTTGCCTATTTCTGTTTCTAAGTTAAAAGGTTTTTCTATCTGAATTTTTGTATTATGGACAACAGACTTTTCCTTTTCAACTAAATTTTTAGTGATCTTCTCTTCATCAGGAGTGTTGTTTTGAGGTACATCTGATTTGAAATTATTTTTAGGAGAACAGTTTAGATTTTCTTTTGAAGAATGGGATGTGTATGGCTGATTTTTTGAGGGTTGTAAGTCTGATATGTCTTCCACAGTGACTTCCTTTGGGTCTGGGTCTGTTTTAGTAGAGGGTTCTATCAGGATAGCTTTATCTTTTGTTTTCTTTGGCTGCTTGGTATCCTTCAGCTTGGCAGGTTCAGGGACATCTATGGTTCTGCTTCTTAATTTGTACTGTTTATGAACCTCATAGACCGCTGCATCATAGCCTTCCCTAAAATCAAATGACTCTCCGGATTTGGTTTGAAATTGATTAAAATTATGAGCTTCTTGGTCATCTTGGGTTAGGAAGATTTGTTGCTCACTATTTAACCCCATTAGATTGATTTGGGTGTCCTCAGTTGGTTCACTAGATGTTGAGGCTTCTACATAGTTTTCTTGAAATGGAGGTCTGATGTTCTGGTCAGGGCTAGTCCTCCCAACATTTGGATTTTGATTTTTTCTAAAGTTTGGGTTTCTTGCAGTGTTACTTGGTTGACCTTCCCATGATGATTTCCTTTCAATAGTTTCCACCCTATCCCCAAGTTTGTCCATGCCTTTGATGATTGCATCAAGTTTTTGTTCAAATGCTGAAGGTTCTTCTTTGAAAGTTGTTCTTCTTTCAGCTCTTGCCCGATTTCGTTTAGCAATCAGGTTTGCCTCCACACTAACAGCTATATTCTGCATGTCTGCTAAGCTTGGAGGGGCTCTTTCCCTCAGTTGGTATGCCATGTCAGAATCAAATCCATCAGGGAATTTGATCAAAGCTAAATCAGGTGGAGGTCTAAGGTTTTGAGGAATAGCATTATAAACATTGTTGAACCTAGCACAATAGTCTTGGACAGTTTCTTGTGGGCCTCTTTTCAAATTGTCATATTTTGTCAAGATGTGTAAAGGGTCTTTCTTCTTTTCCCATATGTTTAGAAAAGATTGATAAAGAGCTTCTAAATCAGCTATGGAATTTGCAGCAAGTGCTCTAAACCAAATCCTTACATCACCCGTTAGACTTTGGACAAAAATCTTCATCCTCACATCATCATCATCTATTTCATAATTCTCAAAATAATCTTGCATTTTCTTAGTGTGTTGCTGGGCTGTATAGGAGCTAGTACCATCAAAATATGTGATTTTACTCTGATAATATTGAGGCATAGCCCCTGGATTTCCAGGTAACTGTAGAGGAGCATAACGGTTTGCCATATTCGTAGGGATAAATGGGATGACAGGAAGAAATAAGACAGCTAGAACAGCAGGGACAACAGTGGAAATATGTGCAGTGGATGGGGGAGTGGAGAGGATACTTTGAGGTGTGGATGAGGAACTAGGAGAGGCTGTTGAAATGACTGTTGCTCTCCCAGGTGTAAGCTCAGATTTTGCAGGGTTTTGCTGAAGTATATCAAGGTCTGAATCAACAGATTTTTCTAGTTTTTCTTGTTTTCTAAGGGTCTTAGAAATTAAGTTGGGATTTTCAAAAATAGCTGGAGGATCTGGGTCAGGGTTTGACCTGGTGTAACGAGTTTTCTTCTTTGGAGCCAACTTCTAAATTTGTTTTTTGGTATTTTCTGGAAATGTTTTTTAAAGATCATAGTCTTTGACAATATTCTACAGGAAATTCTTTGAAATATGGGAGGCCTTGGGCTTTCCTTTGAATATGTTGAAACAGAGGAAACTGATCAAATCTTTGGAACAACTGTTTAGAGCCTAAAACTATACTGGAGATTGACTGAAGCAGCTTTTATTTACTCCTGTAAATGCAGAGCAAAGATAGTTTCAAAGGCTACCTGGCTAACTTCAGGCTCCATCTGTAGCTTTAGAAAATAGACAACAGTTACAAATAGACATTCAGGTCCCCAGTGGAGTCGCCAATGATGTTATCACTTAGGTTGTTCCCTGCCTCCAGAAGGGAATACCGCCGAGGTAACCACTAACCAGTCTTTTAGCTGTAGGTTCTACCCTACCTGCAACCAGAGAGGGCTCTCTCTTTGTAATTTAGCTTTGTTTTGGAGTATTTTAGGCTAGTTATGATGCATAGAGTTTGGTTTTTAGTTTTTTGGATGATGATCTCAAATAGAGCTGGGATGCAAGTCTAAAACAGCTTATACCATTGGGCAATGGGGCCTATGATGGTGTATTTCTGAAGGTGTTTCTTTGGTAAAGGGTGATGCTACAAAGCAAGATAGGTAGTTTTGGAACAATTTTAAGATCTGGAAGCTAATGGAATGTAAGCTAGTGGGTGAAGGGCAGTCAAGAATCCTTCACTATGCTGGCAGAGGGAAGGTGAGTGAATATTATCAAGGAGCAGTTAAGAATTCCTAAATAGTATTCAATATGAAAGAATTAGTGCAAACATGAGCAACTAAGAATTCATATTTAAGACTAATTCTGAAGAAAACATAATTAATAGCAGAGATTGAACACAGAGTGTATTTAAACAAATCCTGGGCTATTCTTTTTCTCTATTACTAAGATCATGAAACTTATATGAAATTTGCAAACACAGAAAACATAAACGTAGGTTAGAGCAACTTATTGATCCATAGAAAGACACAGGAATTCTGTAGCAGTTCCCAGAACATCAAATCCACATTCAGATGGTGTAGCAACAGTGAACTTCAAACAACCCTTGTATTAGAGAGTCTGAGAATTTACAGCGCAGTCCAGAAAGAAAATCACCAACCCCAAATACATATTATAGGGAGGTATTTATACAAAAAGGGAGATACAAAATATCGTGAAGATAAGTTCTGAAGTCATAAATTCCTTTACCAACTCTTAAGAAGAAGTAAAAGAGGGAAATAAATGCTGCAGTAAATGTGAATGTGTTGGCCGTCCAATTTGTCAGAGATATTTGACCTTTTGGACTGAGTGAGTCGGCTGGTCGTTGTGTATTTACTCTGCGTTTGCTACCTTGATGTTGCTATGTTGTTGTGTCGTTGTCCTGACCTTGTCATCAGTGCTTGAAATTTTACATTAATGAGCTGTAGTCACAATTTGACTTCTTATTTCTGAAGTTTTTACTTTTGGACAGGTGACCCGTGCTTTAGAGTTTGTTGACCTGTAGCTGACCAAAAAGGAAAATAAAATCAAAATTACCTGAGTAATATCTCCAGCATTCCTTGCCACCAGTCCTCTGTAGGCAACTGATGTCTTTGTATTTTTATCAGTGTTTCATCAGCTTCAGTGTATCTATAAAAGTTGGGCTGGACTTCAAAAAGGTGGTTTATCTCATGTTCAATGTAGAACATATTTTCTAATTTGTCATAAAGACTCTGTCCAGAGGGAGGCCCTGTTTCTTCTGAGGTTCTTCATGATGTTGTAATTTGATTGGAGGCATAATTATTTACCCTGTTGGCATACTGCTCATGTGATAGCAGTCTTCCAGCGCTGGTTAATAAACTGGGTAGCCCTTTGCTATGTAATGTTGCAAACTTTATTTTGATGTCATTTATTTCTACCTGCATTTCTTGGCATTTTCTTTCCAGAGTCTGCACAAAATTCCTTAGGGTCAGCGCCTTTTTCACTAACAAGATGGTATCTGTCTTATTCCTGATACCTAGTGCTGCCAATTTCTCTTTGGTATGAGTGTTCAAAAATTGAATCATTCTATTGGCTTGCTCAGGCATATTTCCCAATGATGCTCTAGCCTTTTGAGTCTTGAATTGAGCTAAGCCTATCAATTCTATTTGCTCATGTATGGTTTGAATTGATTGCCATTGGTCAGTAATGGATTGGCCAATTTTGGCCCACAAAATTTTCTTGATTTCAGCTAGAGTTTTATCTAAAGTAAGGTCCTTTTCCAGCTCCTTTATTCTTTTCTCCAAGGTTTTTACTTCCCTTATCTTCTCAGCTACATCCATCTTTGATTTGTCATATCTTACCTCAATTTTGGCCAAATTTTCTTTGGCCTCTTTTAATTCTGCCATTTACAGTTCCAGAGCCTTTATTTCTTTCATCATCTCCTCCATACTAAGGCTTGCCTCTTGCTCTGCTACTGTTGTGGTTGTTGCTGTAACCGTTGTTGAAGTTTAGGCTGGAGTTGAGGTACCTGCTGTTGATGTTGGGTCAGTAGGAGGGACTATTGTGGTGACTGTAGGAGGAGCAGTCTCAAGAGTTAAAGCTGTTTGAGCTGGCTGAGAGGCCAAATCTCCCTGTCTTCCTTGTAGTGATGCCTCCAAGGCACTCTCTATTTCTATCAGTCTTTTATGCATCCTCATAAGCAAACTTACTACATCCTCCTCTTCTTTTTGTTGTGCTACTTCTGTGGTTTGAGGATGAATTGTAGGTGGTAGCCTGAGTTGTTTTCTGAGGGCTGCTATGTCTTCTTCTTTCTTCTTAATCAAAGCCTGCACGCCCTTGGGATCGTTGGGATCATGTCCCAGCTCCATAATGATCTCCTCCAAGGATTTGATTCTATTGTCCTTGGCTTGTGATGAGGATTTCTCCAATTCCAACTGGGTAGAGGTGTTGTAAAGTGAATTTTGTAACCTGTGGGCCAATATTGCCTTATCTTCCAGGGTGGAGTATACCATTTCTCCAGTTTGTTTGTGTAACTCAATCTGGTCCATTGGGTGGATGTCTTTAGCAAGGACTTCGAGATTGGTTCTGATATAATCAGCAGCTGACTGGGGCTGCTGTACTGCAGGCCTGAAATGACTGAGGGTCATTTTCCCTTCTTGGATATCATAGGCTGCCATTAGCCTCTGCTGATTAGTGGGAGCCATTCTTAGTAACTGGTTGTAGAGTTGGAATCTTACCGGCTCATTTTTGGCCTTGATTTCTGTGAATTCCTTCTTTATGTCAGAGCTTTGCTTGCTCTGCTACTTGGTGGAGGTTGAGGTAACCTCCACACATTGTTGTCTCTCTTTCTCCCGCTGAAAGGAGCTAGCTGATGTTTCCATGCTCGGAGGAATCCGTTGTTTGGTTGTTTCCTCACCCCTTTGATTGCCTGCTGTCTCATCTGTAAACTCTTCCTCAGAATAGGGGTTTAGCCTCTGCCTTTTCTCTCCTTGCTGTTCTGTGGAGGCCCCTGTGGGTGTCTCTTCCTGCTTGTCCATTTTCTTTGCTCTTTCCTCATTGAGAGGAGTTTGTAAGACAGGGACCTCATGTGCTTTTGCTTGTGTTGGAGGGGCTTGCCCTTGACTTTGTTCTTTGCTTGCATCTGGTCGGTCTGCCATTATCTCCTGCTGCTTTGAATGCTGCACCTCTTTTCCTTTAGATGCCCCTGCAGGTGGAGCACTTTCTTGGGCAGGTTGTTGGGAAGTTGTGGCAGATGATGTGCCTGCTCCAAGGTGTCGAGGAGATGTGAAAAACACTTGTCCAACAGAGTCTAGGTGAAGTGTATTTTCAAACTCTTTAATTTCTTTTTCTAATATTTCTTCTTCAGTGATTTCATCTATTAGTGTGCCTTCTATCCACTCCCGTTGATTAGCATATTGTTCAATTTGAGGGATACTATAGAACACATATCCTGTAAGCTTGTGTTTGACTCTTCTAAAGCTTATGAAATGTTTCAGGGTCATATGGTGCCCAAAGAAAACTTTGTTTCAGCTTAAGTTTTTCTCTCAGAATGTTGTCAGCCTCCTTCCATGCTTCTTCCCTTTTATTAAAGATAAAAGGGCCTAATTGGTGCCTTATCTTGAGCTGTGCTTTTTTCCTAGCACCATAGAAATGGGTCAAATCTGAACTACTGAACTTCCTGTAGTATTCCATGGCGAAGAGTCTCATAGGGACATATTTTGGTAGTTTGAAGGGAGCCATTTGACAGCCATAGATCCTAATCACTATATGGTTTTGGTAAAAGTACCAATCACCAGTGTTGTATTCCTTTGATAGGTGCAAAATTTTCTGCATTTCAGCAGAGAGCCTGGTAGGAGGAGTTATTGACAATAAACAGGTGGCTGGATATATGAAAAGGTTAATAAATTCACAATATGTATATGGGGAGATGCCAACATGATGGAATACTGAGGACCAAAATATTACAGACCTTCGCTCCCCCTTAGCATCCAATTTTTTGGGGGGAACTGGGAAACTATGAGGTTGATAGTACAACATCAAATGGTATATATATGCAGTGTATTTGAACACTCTTTCCCTCTCTAAGTTCATGAACTGCTCATGAATTTTGTTGGCTATGAAGGTGGCATAGTCATACTTAACAGCAGGGGGCTATCCTAGAGCAAACATGGACATTAAAGCAAAGATAGTTTCATCTACAATTTCACTTGTTCTGAATCCTAGAATGTAGGAAATCATGTCTATGAGCATTTTCCCAACTTCACTAAACCAGGCATGATGATATGGAATTTTGTATCTAGAGTAGCAATCTGGTGGCATAAACAGCTTGGCAATTCGGTCAACTTCTACAGAGGACAACTTGGAGGCTTGGTCTAGCAAATTTTTCATGGTGAGAGGGACCAAAGGCTGAGCTGGCTGGAAGTGCAGCATCTGATTTATAGACTGAGGGGTGATATAAAAGAGGACATTTCCAGCAGGGTCCATCACTGCCCTTTGAGAGGGATCATAATTAGCACAACATTGCTGGATGAGGTCAGGGAAGACATTGACATAAGGCAGGTAGTATATAAGCATATTAGACTCCTAGATTCTAAATATGTCAGTGTTGTTCTTGTGACTATTCTGTATTTCACAAAAAACCTACAGGTGAGGTTTTTGACCCTCCATGTCATCAATCTGAAAATCCCTATCAGCTAGAGGTAACCACTCCAACTGCCTATGAGGTGCATTTAGGGGTGCAATGTTTAGGGCCACTGGAGCATCCATGATTCACTGTGCTTATAATTGGATTTGAGTCTGTGTCTCAACAGGAAACAGAGTTCTGACAGAGGGCTTTTTGACAGGAATACTTGCAACTTGAGTTTTTATATGAAAATGGGCTTACTGAGTAAAACTCAAAGGGAATACTGAGTCTGCAGGGTTCTTTAACGAAGAAGCTTAAAAGTAGTGGGAAGAGCGCGGCTTTTACAGGTGCTTTTGGTGGTTTTGCAGGTGGACAGGAGCTCGATTTTAAGTTTCAATGGAGAATTTATCAGAGGGCCATAGAATTAGCAGGTTTTGTCCGAAAATACGGTTACATAGTGAGACAGAGCGCAGGAGCTTGCAGGCAACTTGGTGATCCTTAACAGCGAAATTATGAAAAAACAGGGTTTATGGGTGAATCACGGGTAAATACCTGTTTATACGAGACTTTGTTGTGGAATGTAGTTGTAGAGTGAGCTGGGGAGTCAGTTTTGTAGTATGAACGCGCCTGGGTGGCAGACTAGGACGTTAATGGTGAATTGAACGTAATTCTCATTCACGTTCTCCACTGTTGGACGCATAAAAATAAACAAAAAACATCACTTCGTGACTTTTAACGAAAATTTGGGTTTTTTCGGACTTTTTGGCGCTTTTTGTGCTGACGTCAGCGTGAAGTCACCTTGTCCTATAGCATGGTATGGAAGGTAACATGGCAGCTGATGTGGATGGGTGATGGGGTGGACACGGCAGACTGTACAATAGCGCGGGTGCTAACGTGGTGTATGACGTGCGCGGCGAGGAGAACAAGCGGTAAATGGTTTGCATCGTACCGCTTTTAGTATGGGGGCGGTTTCTATTAGAGCAGGCCCGATGCAATAGAAATGGGACATGCGTCCCCGTGTACGACGGTAAAACTGCTTTCCATCGGGTGCTAACTCTCATACAACGGGGCGGCTCCGATATGAGCGTGGGCCGTCAGATCTACAGCGCCGGATCGGAGGGTTGACGGGAAGGGTAGGTGACAGTACGATATGGTGTGGGGACCCACCCATATTTTAATATTTTATAATGTTGCGAGGGTTTAAAACTTTTGATTTATGAGTTTTTTGCGGTTATGCGGGTGGGTATGGTTATTAGTTTAACCAAATATCAAACTAACCCCAAGGTTTTTACATGCGCACCAAAATTTTAATGTATGGTATGGGTGGGAGGGTTTAGCGTGGTTATTTATTCAACCAGAGGTTAAATAAACCCCAAAGTTTATGAACGTGGAAGGGTTCTTATTAAAGTCCCAAATGGACTTAATAATTCCCGAAACTGTTAATATGGCTATAGGTGCCATGGTGGGAATATTAAATACTTTTTGGGTTTTTATATAGTTTTTTGTAAAATAGGGGTAGGGACATTGATAAAGGAGCTATATAATAAGCTAAGATGTCAATATGAATATATGGAATGAAATTAGATGAAATAAATGCTAAGTCTATAGAGTGAAAACTTAGGCATAGGGAAATGAAAGGAGTATGGAATGATCATTTTTACACAAGAAATGTGGCTTATTTTAACTAAGTAAACTCAGAGTTTAACTTAGTATTTCTCATAAAATGAAGTGAGCTAGGACTCTTGGGCAGATCCCAATGTCCTTGAGGGGATGTTAGTAAATGATTTCTGGGGGAATGATCGGGGAAATTAGTCATGCTTCCACTGTCCTGCAGTTACTTTGCCATGGTATTTGTGTCATGGATAAGAAGGGTTTTTCTTGATAAAACCTAACCACCAACTTGCTTCTGCAACCTCAAACTACCTACCCAGCCTCATACACCTAGAATTTTTTCTTTCATTTAATTGGGTGCATTTGGACTAGCAAACCCTGATTTTCCTCTTTTTCTTTTGAATGCCCTCCTCTCTAAGTCTACTCTTATCTTCTTCCAAGGGCCCAGATTAAGCAGTTGGGCTCCTTTGTTTCTCTACTTAGCTAGTGATCTGCCAAGATTGAACTGTTTGGACAGATCTTCATTCTCTATTCTACAATAGGAAATTCAAATATGTACTAGCCTAGATTGAGCTGTTGGGCCATCCATCAAGTGTGATGAAACAATATTTGCACTTTGTGAACTGGCTTTGCACAAAATAAGATAGTAGTGGCATTTTGACTGGCCACTTTCCTGGTCTTTCTTTGGGGTTCATTTTCCTTTTCCTTTTGTAGACCAATTCAATCTTATTTCCCTTTGAATTTTCTTTTAGGGCATACCCTCTTTACATTTTTTAATTTTCTTTCTCTATATACAAAATATGGAACCTTTGCAGCATGGAAAGGATGATCATATTTGGTTCTTCTACAGTCAATCATGAAAAATGAAACCTATTGGTATAGGAACCTAACATGTCACACTAGCCTCCACAACCTCATCCTCTGGGTATTAAATTCCCTCCGCATATAATTGCCTCACCGCTTGGTGTACCACCTTGATATCACAAATATCTTAGTGGAAGAGATACCTGGCATGATTGAATGGTGAAATTTCTTGCCCATCCAATGGTCGTGATGAGTTTCACATCATAAAGTTGCATGATGAATAACTGAGAAGGGGGATGCAAATATGAACGCGTGGTGATCCTCTGTCACATCCTCACCACCTTAGAACCTTTAATGGCTAGTAATGTTTCTATGTGAGAACATGCCGCGTGCCCTCCATGGCATGATAATTGGTGCAAGTGTTCTACATGAACTTTACCTCACATCTTACTAACGTAATATGACATCATCACCTAGGCTAGCTTAAGATGGTTATCACACATTATGTATGAACTATAAAGGCACAATGGAGGTAACAGGTGACTCATTTGTTGTGAGACTCTCATACATTTAAAACCAGAATGATTTGAGTGTCATCTCTGCAAATCTAGGTTAAGCTTGAAGAGTGTTAGAAATTATTTTCTCTGGGGTACTCTGCATTGTTGTTTTCAATCAATTATGTTTAACTATTTATTCCAGTAGATGGAAGAATGCTTAAAGTCCTTTTAAGAAGCCTTACCACAGGAAAATTTTGAAGTGTATGAAATATTGAATTTCCAAGGATAGAATTAGGCTAGAAGTTCCTCAACACCTTTGTTGGACTCCATTTTTGTCTCTGCTCATACACTTTTCATACTACTTTTTGCCCTATTTTAACCTACAGTTGAACTCTTTTCATGTCATTTTGACCTCCTTGTGCTTGGACTATACCAAATTCCCATCCAAGGTAAAAGCATTACAAATGGTGTTGTTTTAGCTATTTTGATGATAAATATTAGGTAGTTGAATGTGTGCTTGTTTGTTTACTAATCATTAAGGGTGATATATGTGAATATTTCTTTCACAGAGACCCGATACTTCTGCATCAAAAGAGAATTTTGCACTCAAAGAAGGAACTAAACTTAAGGCAGCAATCCAGAATTGCACTATAGGAAATTACACTTGAATATTTGCACTTAAGGATGAGAAATATGGTCAACGTGACCTCATTGAATTATATGAGGAAAATCAATGCTTCTTATGCATAGCTAGCTTTCATCCTCCAAAACAGAATTCTATCTTATCATTTAGATCTTGTATAACAAACTATTGGTTGCTAAGCTTTGATTAGAAGGAAAATCATATTGGCATATCCATGATTTTATTTTTACTAATTGTAATATGTAAATTGGATTATAAATCATGTAGAAAACAATGTGGAAACATACATGCATACATGCTCAGGAATCTAAACTCTTTTGTTTTACCATTGTTCTACTGAGATCTATCAATGGAAATGATATTTGCCTTAGTTTTGCATTGAAGAAGAAATTGTAATTGCAAGAGCTTGTAGATGGTTGATTGATCCAAATGGAAAATGGCATAAACCCATGATATTCATCCACCCATGGAATTTACCCATGGTATTGTAAGTGGCATCCACCCATGGTATTGTAAGTGACATCCACCCATGGTATTCATTCACCCATGGTATTTTCCCATGGCATTGTGACATCCACCCATGGTATTTATTCACCCATAGAATTGAACCATGGTATTGTGACATCCACCCATGGTATTCATTCACCCATGGAATTGACTCATGGTATTGTGACATCCACCCATGGTATTCATTCACCCATGGAATTGATCGGTGGTATTGTAACTAAAAAAATACTATAAGTAACAAGTCATATTTTGTAAAAGGACAGATGGTCTGCCACAATGTGGCCTTTATAGTTATTATCAGTTTTAATAAAAAGTTTCTTTGTGGTTTTATTTACTGTGTGTTCTGTCATTTTCTTTCTAGCATTGTAATTCTCCAGATCTTGGGGGCCTCCCCCACAAGATCCATTTCAATGTTTTAGATCTTGGGGGCCTCCCCCCAAGATCCGGATGAAGGGTATCAGAGCAGGTGATGATTCCGTGGGAATGAGGGTTTGATGCATATTTCAGTTTCAAATTTTGCAACAATATTAAAACAAATTTTAGGCATGTGCTACGTCCTCCACAGAGCATTTTCTTGGGCCAAGCGGGAAATTCTTTTCTTTTTTCATTTGTTTTGCAAGAATGTTTTTTGGCAGCGCACTTGCAGACCAGATCTGAAATTTTTGGTGCAAAATTTACCAAAAAAAATAACATATCTAGATTCCTTGCAAAAAATACCCAAATTAAAAAAAAAATCGGCATAATCGGAGTCCAGATGAGGGAGATATAACTGATTTAAAATTAGCTATGTTACAGAAATGTTTCTAACAACAATTCATGGATGGTGGATCTCCTATCTTTTTTCTGCCGTTTTGGTACAAAATTTTAGAAAAATGATCATATATTTGATCTCCTCTCGAAAAATTGTTTAATTTAAAAAAAAAAGGGTCGAATTGGAGTTCGGATGTGGGAGATATCGCTGATTTAAAATTAGCTATTTTTTCACAACTTTTGTGACGACAGAAAAGTTGCAATGCGAACCTGAGATTCTAGATTGTCTAGATAAGGATTTCCAACACAGGGGAAGATGAAAAATGGTCCTTTTGTTTCCAAAAACAAGTTATAATAAATATTCTGAGTTATATTCATTGAGCTATGTCCATTTTAATTCTGGAGCAGCAATCGGAGTGGGTTCCCTTTGGAGACGTGCCCTCCCACCCCACTTTAGTAGGCACCTGCTTCACATTCATCAGTTTCATCATAGCTGCACTCAGCTTCGCTTTTTTGGAGACATGTCCTCCCACCCCAGGCTATGTAGGCACATGCTACTTCATCAACAACCAACATCACGGTTATGGGTCAACCACACAAAATACTTGTCAAAGAAGTGTTGGCATTATGACATAGGTTTGGCGCTATGACACAGGTGTTGTCTTTGATGGCAACTCACTCAGATGACAGATCACATTTCAGGCTCACAGAATGAAGGAAAAAGATATATATGTAGGTTCCCCTTGACCAAGCCATATATACACGTGGGTTCGCCGACGAAAAGGCGCATATGAGTATACACCCACTTTCAGGCAAGGAAAAGCGCGTACATGTTGGAGAATTTGGTTTTGGTTGTGGTATTTGGACCCATGGTATTGGTTCGAGGTATCTTGTCTAAAGTGTTGACCCTAGGTAATTGGTCCAAGGTATTGTGTCTAAGTGGTTTTGGACCATGGTATTGAGTAAGGCCTTAGACTATAAAAGGAGGAGGAGATCATTAGGCAAGGGCACTCAAGTACTGAATATATAATGAAGAGCAAGATCTAGAATACTGGTCATTGGGTTATGGTGCATAGCTGGATCTGAATCAAGGAGGAACCTGAGCGCTGAATAAGGATAAGTTCTATTGATGGGTTAAGATCTTAAGGCTTGAAGAGAAGTATCTTTGCGTGGTTTTGATCTTTTATAATTTGTGCATGTTTTAATCTGTAAATCTGATGATCTGGGTATAACTGATGTCTGAATAGTTGTAAAGGTTAAATCATATTTAGAGATCTGTACACAGGTTCAGTATAGAAAAGGCGCATATACACGTTGGTTCAGCATTTCAAAACAACATATACATAGGTTTCCTTCATATAACAACATATGAACACAGGTTCGACACATTGAAGTAGCATACGTCTCATAAAATATGTTTTAGCTACTTTTGTTTGCTGTTGTAGTGTTCTAGGTTCTGGTTACTGTTACTGTATTCTGGTTACAACGTTAAAAAAAGTGATTGTTTGATTTAGTTTTGGTTGGTACAAAGGAGATTGGTTGATGCAGATATATTTGATGTTTGATTGATGTTATTGATGGATCCAGTATGAAAATTTATGAAATTTGGTCCTTGGAAGAAAAGAGAAGGTTGTAGCCTTCTGTAGGTTAGCACCTATGTACTAGCAAACACATCAGCTAGTACAAGAGCTAAGGGGGTTGTAGCTCCCTTCCAGGAAATGCTAGAGGACGAGAGAAGGTTGTAGCCTTCTGCAGGTAGAAGCCTACGTACTGGTATAAGGCTGCACTAGTACGAAATTTGTAAAAAGAAGTTTCTTATTAAAGAAAGATAGAGACAATTACAGCAGGTGGTTTTCACCCACATTGGGTTTCCACCTTATATCTTGTGTTCATGTGTGTGATTGCCTGTTTTTTTTACTACACCTGATTACTGGTTATATGGTTCTGATACATAGATTAAAGATCAACTAACTAAATTATAAGTTTGCAAGGTATACGCTGCTTGCTATAAACACAGTTGTGTATACACGCAAGTTTCATTAACAGAAGTCATGTATATAAATCTGTTTATTGAAATGAAATATTGTTAAATTGCTAATACTGATTCACCCCCCCTTTCAGTATTATTTCCAACAATTGGTATCAGAGCATGTCCTTCAGAAGAAGCTTGATCACTTGAAGGAAGATCTATCATCATGGGCAGCTAAGAAAGAGAGGGATCCATTAGACCACCAATCTTTGATGGGAGCAACTTCATCTATTGGAAGGTAAGAACCACAACCTATCTTCAATCACTTGGAACAGATGTTTTGGAATCGTGGAAGGAGGATATACATTTCCATCAGCAATTCCTACAGATACTGCAGGTAAAAAGTAGTATGAAAAAAATGCCAAGGCTGTCAATACACTATTGGGGAGTCTGTCACAATCAGAATTTGTAAAGGTTATGCAGCTCAAAATCACCAAAGAAATATGGGACAAGATCGTTCTAAGCTATGAAGGAGACAATTAGGTAAAACGTGCAAAACTACAATCTCTTATAATTCAATATGAAACTCTCAAAATGCACAATGATGAAAGTATAGCTCATTACTTCCTACGTATAGATGAGATTGTTAATCGCATGAAAAACTTGGGTGAAGAGATAAAAGAAGTTACTTTAGTTGAAAAGGTTTTAAGATCCTTGTCTTCTAAGTTTGAATCAAAAGTTTCTGCCATAGAAGAAAAGTAGGATCTTCAAAGTATGACTATGACACAGCTGCACGGAATCCTAACTGCTGTTGAAATGAGAAAAGGAGGTCCATTAGATATGAGAGAAGCTGCATTCAAGGCTTCAGGAAGAGAAGAGATCAATGAATCGGGACACATTTCAGAAGGAGAGGAAGAAGCGAACTTTGTCAAAAACCTTCAACAAGTTCTGGAAGATTCAGAGGTAAACTACCTTTCAAATGCTTTGCTTGTGGAAGAGTCGGTCATTATGCAGCCAAATGTCCTCATAAAGATAAGCTTGATAAAGGTAAGGAACCGAAAAAATGGAATAGAAAATAGAATGTAAGTAAGAAGAGCTACTATACGCATGAAGATAACGATGGTTTATCAAATAGTGATGAAGATGAATATGGTAATGATTATAGACTTTTGATGGCTTTTGAAGATGATGATTTCTTGGATGCTTTAGATGAAGATGGTCTCTATGAAGAAATTTCTAAACTTAAAATCTATTTAGAAGAAAAGAGTATGATTATAGATACTCTGACATTCCAACTTGCTGAAAGGGAAAAACACAATGAAAAGTTAGAATGTGAAATTGTGGGTCTAAGAAAATATATTGAGAAAACAAAAGCTCTCAATCTTAGATTTGCGAAAGGATCAGAAACTTTAGATGAAATTATCAAAGTGCAGTGTTCTCCTCTGACGAAGACAGGTCTTGGATATACTGAAGAAGCATCTCAAGCACAGAAGCCATCAACCTCCGAAAGCTATCTTGATGCAGCAAGGAGAAGTGAACAGGTTGACAATCGTCAGCAAAGGCATAAAGTAGATCACCAGGTAAATCAGGTTCAATCTACTTCAAGGATAAAAAAAGCTATAACCAACAACAGGTAAATGTTGAGAATGCAACAAGATGATGGAGCTTAGTGGAAAGAAGTCGCCTTCACTAAGTGGGCCCGCAGGCTATTTTTGGCGCAAAGTATATTTTTAGACTTTGTCTATTTTGACATATGGATCATGGTCTATGAGTTGCAGGATGCTATTTGTGGATGATTGGTCATGTTGGTAAAAATAGATGGACCTCTATTTTAGACATATGGGCGGTTTCTATTTTAGACTGCCAGGCTAAAAAATAGAACAGTCGAATACTATTAGCTCATAATAATATTTGGACTATGAACAATCTTATCCTCTTGGAGCAGTTCAGTTTGAGCTACAGATGTGGCACATGTAGCTGTCAGAAGGAAATACGCTTTTCTTGTGGGTCAGTTGAGCTATTCCATGCAGGACTTCAGTTAGAACTCATGTGATTGAGTTTGGTGGAGTTGATTGTGGAGTTGATGGAGTTGTGTTCAGTTTGACTTGGTTAAACTAGTTGTATTTAGTCTAACTGCAGAATACACTAGTGATGAGTGATGTGAATTAATTGTTAACTAATTCACTAATCATTAACTCATAAAGCAACTAAAGAATACATCAGTTAACTTAGTGCATGGACAGTTCAGTGGAGACATGTGTTAGAGGTTGAGATTGCTATCAGTTGTGACTATAGTTGTGCATGAGATCTTGCACAATCAATGGATTGAGTAATGCCAATGAGGATTGCGTGGTTCAGCCAAGGAAATATGAGTTTTATCCAGCCATTCATCAATTATTCTCTTGTAGGATTGCACAGTGGAGGCAGGCAAACAGTGGAGAAGATTTGAGGCATCAGATCTGAGCTAGTTTGTGTGTAACAGGTGGAGATAGTACTGAGTACTTGTGAGGAGTATTGTAATATGTATTGTTTACATGTTCTCAATCATTATAATATACAGATAGTGTGGGGTTTTCAGCTGTATGCATTCCCCCGGGTTTACATACTGTGTTAATGTGTGCATGCGATTGATGTTTCATTGTTTTTAATTCCGCAAAATTGATGATCAACGTAGAGGAGGTTATGTATTATGCATGTATTTTGCAATAGTGTATAATCGAGATAATCTCTGTGAATAAGTTTCATATTATTCAAATTTCTACATGGTATCAAAGCAGTTGATCATGAGATCTATTATTCAGAAAGTGTTTACATTTATATTTCTTCAGGCTGAGTCTCGGGCAATCGGCCAGTACCTCTGGATTCATCCTTCCTTTGGAAGGTGAGATATCCAATAAAAAGCCCATACAGTCAATCGCTGTATGAGAAATACTTTGTTCTCACGAATTTTAGATCAGAAGTGGTTGAGTTTTGAGTTTGTGGAATTCGAATTTGCAACAGTGTTTCTTGTGTGTGAAAGTTGCAATGTCTTTCAACAGATTGCGATTGGAGTATGCTCTTGAAGGCAGCCCGAATATAATTGCATGAAAGACAGGATGGAGGTGTTTTAGATGTATAATGGGCTGAAGGAGTCATAGAGGCTGAGGTCCCAAAGCCTATTGATACTGCGCAAGTTGATGCTTGGCAAAAGAAGACAACAAAGTGTCGAAGGTATCCTGTTGGAGGGCGTCAAGGATCACATTGTGTCCAGCTTGCATGGAAAGGCTTCTCCATACTTGACATGGAAAGCGTTGATAGATCTATTCCGAAAGCAAGAGCGATCAGAGGAA